>CM063291.1:12770389-14169764 GCA_032173965.1 Sitta carolinensis | reverse complement strand
GTGAAAGATTCCTCTAAGTGGATTAGAAAAGTTTGCTAATTTTGACAGATGGTATCATTGCAGAAAGCCGTGGGTTTATTTTCTTGTTAGCTGCTAAAATTGATACAAATTATGTATGTATGGGACTGGTGATAAGCCTCTTTTGGTAAAAGTATTGATGATGCGAGGTCTAAAGTAAAATGGTGTGTAGCTTTGTCAGTTTTGTGACATCTTTGGCTAATGTGTGTGTGTCTCATTTACTGTCGTATTCATAATTCTGAGCTGAGGAGGTGTGCACACGCTCCAGGGCTACAAGGAGCTGTAGTAGTACTGTATCAGTTGAGAAGGGGAAGAAAAGGTCGTGCTTGTGATCACTCGAGACTACTACTCCCTGATGCAGGCTGAAAATCCCTTCTGCACTGATGGGACATTGATGTTTGCTACCGAAAAAAGCTGTCAGAGATTCAGAGTGGCGATTTTTGCCTTTGTGGGAACGAAGAATGATTATTGATGGCATGTAGGTGGTTGTAGTTTGGCAAGAGTTCTGATGGACAAAGAGTAATAAGGTTCTCAGGCGCTGAATAATATAGTCTCTTCTGATCCCTTGTTTTTTTGTGCTTTATTTTTAGATGTTCTATTTTAAAACACCTTGAAATACAAAAATACTTGCTTTTTTTTTCCCAGTTAAAAGAAAACCCATGTTATGACACAGCATGACTCTTATCTTTTTATAGCTACATCAAATATGTGTTGCTTAGGATAATGTAAGAATATACAAACAACAATAAAGGCAAAAATCAGAAACTAGCAGTTGCTACTGTAACACACGGTGGAGGGCAGCAAAAAGAAACTGTAAATAAGTGTCTTTTCAATACTTATTCCTTCCATACAAAACAATGCTCTGCTTTAACCATGTTGTTCTGCCAGTACCACAAGTAGTGCCGGAAGCGTAGACAGTTTTTAGTGCACAGCATATACTCTGCATCTCTGGTGTGCTGGTATTGGTGGTGTAAGTGCAGCAGCGTTGCGGTAAGGAGCGGGTGTAAGGGCCGGCCGGAGTGCATGGCGCGGGGCCGGGCGCTGCGGGCAGCCGGCGGCGGGGCTGCCCCTAAAGGCTCTTCTCGTCCGGGCAGAGCAGCTCTGACTGAGCCTCAGACAGCACCCACATGAATAATAACAGCTGGCAGCAGTGTGGTACACGCCTTTAATTGCAGCCTTGCCAGTCCAGCCTCCACTCCCTGTGCAACGTCAGATGCTGGGGTTGGCAGCTCGGGAAGAGCCTGGGGGAGGCCTGGCAGCCAGGTTGTTCTACACTGGTGTTTCCACTTCTGTGGCTTTCAGCAGCCTGTCGAGATGTGTTTTTGTTTTGGGGTTGGTTTTTTGTTTTGTTTTGTATTTTTCCCAATCTGCCAAGCTCATCTTTTTCCAGCTGCTCAGGCATTGTTAGTGCTGACGAAAAGACTTTTATTGATTACTTATTGTCCAGTTAGCTCACACCTTTCACTGAGAATACCTAAGAGAAGCCAAGGAGCCTCTGTTGCCAGCTGAGCCGCAGGGCTTGGCCCAGGGCTGGACCTCGGGCTCATGGGCCGGGTCTGACCCTGTGCCAGGGGAGCTCTCTTGGAGTTACCAGGTCCTGGCTGGGGGCAGCTCTGCTGGCCTTGTGCTGCTGCCTCTGAAGAACCTGCTGGGAAAAGAAGGACACAAGCAGGCCAGGAGACCGGGCCTGGTAGCTGGATGATCCCTCTGGGGAGGGGTGGAGGGAGAAGTGTGTTGTGTGCTGGACACCAGAGGGCAATTTGCAGCTGCGTGAGTTAACCTGAGTGCACCTTGCAAAGCAGGTTCAAGTGGACACCAGGTAACTAGCTCAGGTGTAAATTGGAGTGCTACATTTTTATCTGGGAAAAAAAAAAAAAAAAGAACAAACAAACAAACAAAAAACCCCAAACACTTAAATTCTCAAGAAATATGCCATAAGAACAAATCATTCATGTAATTTTTAAGCATAAAGCCTTGACCTGTGGGAAATTTGCAGCTTGGAATAAGATGAAGAGTTTCCTTCATAACTGCTGTAATGTGAAGTTTATTCAGATGGTTGATTATAGGAAAAATTTTAAATTTTTTTAAATTACAATTTCAAAACTCTCTTAAAAACCAGTTGGTTGTTAGCTGGACATAGTTATAGTGCCAGTTGGAAGTGACTGAAGTTGCTACATCCAGGTTAGACTCTACAGTCATTGCTTGGAAGGTCCAGAACTTGGGAGTGGGTGGTATCCTTTAGACAAAACACTCCCTGTTTTGTTGCCCAGATAAAGAGGTGGTAGCTGCTGCACCTAGCCATCCCACTGGTGTTTCCTTCCTGGAGGAGGAAGAGGGAGAACAACACTTAACCACGGCTGGTCAGGCACTACTAAAGCTTGGGCTTGTTTCTGGATCCCAGGGAGAGGTTTGACAGTAATCTGGTGGTGATTTGCTGCTTCTCTGCACGTTTCAATAAGGCCATGTTTTGAAAGGAAAAGGGTAATTCTAAACTACTACGAAACTGCCATTTAAAGCGAGTCACAATTTTAATGTGAACTACTTAGTGCCTGACTCTCAGCTGTCTTCCATGCCACTGCTTTACTGACTATTTAGGCTGCTGCCTCTTAGCTAAGCCTCTCTGCACGGTTTGCAGAGTGTCTGTGGTCATGTGGCTCTCAGCTTTGATTGCTGCTGTGATTAGAGCTGGGCAGGAGCACAGGGCAGGGCTGCTCTCAGGGGAGCTGGGCTGCCCTCGCACTGCCCTCTTGCTTCCCTGCTGGCTCCCAGTGCTTTTGGGGAAGAAACCTTTGGCCTGCTCCTGTGTGTGGCTTAATCAGTCAGCAACAGTGCCTTGCATAAAGCTGCTGTTTTGCAGACAGTGTGCACATTTTCCATGTATCCCGTGGCTTTGCAAGCTTTATGCTCATTGAGCTCACTGGGTCTGATGCCATGGCTTCCAAAGGGAAGCGTGATTGTTTTCCCAGTCTCATTTCTTACACGTTTTCTGTAGCTTATTCCGTTATCTGATACTAAACCACATTCTGTATAGCTTTGTGAACAATCTAATTATCCATATTTATTTTGATACTGTACCTTTTTGTCCATCCTGCCAGTTCCTTTTTCCGAGTTAATATCACCAATAGCTGAGGAATATGCTGAAGGAAATTATGCTTCTCCATTGGACTTCTGTTTTCTCCAGAAACCCAAGCTTCAACTAATATTTTCAGTCACAGGTTTTTTGACAATTAAAAATCTGATTCTTTGTTTTCTCAGTGCTTCCAGATCACTGCTTCCATTGTACAGATAGAAAATTGATGAGGTTCACACAAACTAAGCTAGTTTAAGGTTATTATTTTATTGAAGCTCATGTACACTTGTGGACATTCAAGCAAATTACTGAGATTGTCTTCTCAGACATATTTACCTCTGCTGTACTATATTTGAAAGCATTCTTCTGATTTAAGTTTGCAACTGCTCTCCACTGGGTGTTGGCAGTAAGGCAGCAGTGGCTGGAGACTTAAGAGAAAACACCCATAAAGCCTACATCCTCTGTGCTGTCTGCAGTAATAGGGTTTAGTGGAAGTTAACTCAAGGTAAAAATCCAGTTGGTCTTTTATGTCAGTTGACATGAAGCCAAGCTGCAGGCCTGGTGTTAGTACAGTCATGTGGGTCATTTGCTCCTGAGGAACTGTGTACACACAGAGGTTGCTCCTCTGTAAGTTGCTGATTTCAAAATACTAATGCATCTGAAGTGTTCAGAGTACCTAATTATTCTTTTTTAATCTGTAAAATTTTTGCAGAATTAAAGAATGCATATACTTTATAATAATACGTTGCTTGTATCCTGGTGGATGTGACTTGATCCTGGATAATGTACATCAGAGCCGTGTAGTTAAATCACATTATTACAAACTGTAGCATTAAAGAATGAGGGGAATTTTCAGAATTGGCATTTTGTTGGCCACATCTTCCTTGGCAGCACACTTGATCCCTTCTTGGTGTTAAATATAGCAATTCCAGCATCACTAATTTCAGTATTGTATAAGCAAAAATTAAGTAGAAAAAAGGAGGAGATCAGAACTCTATTAGCATTGTCTGCCAGGCTACAGAAAATAGGTTTGGGTTTGGAGAACAAATTTATAGCTGAATTAATAGCCTTGATGTCGACTGGATTTAAATCTGTTTGTGGGTGTATCCATGGAACCAAACTACTGTTCAAATCAGCTGGAAGAAAAACAGATTTTGATTTCAAGGGGTACAGCATGAAATGTCACATGTTTTAGTAGCATCCTGAAATAGTAGTCTCTGAGTGTGAGGAGAGAGTATCTATTTAGATGTCACTTAAGCATGGTGACTAACAGATCGAAAGGGACTGTGAAGACATGCAGCCTACAAGCTGGAGTACATAATTTGCAGAACATCCCTGAATACTTAACTGCAGCAGGCTCACAGCTTCCCTCCCAGTAACAGCTTATGTGCAGCTTTGACTTAAAAGACTGTAAAGCATGAGGAATTCACTGTGGTGATGGTAATTATCCTTACTGCTAATAGTTACAATGTAGGAGTGTAATTTTTGCATCCTTACTTCCAATAGCTGCATCTCAGCTGGAATAAAGGTTGTTAGTTTTTTTTCTACTAGATTTAAAAGTGTCTGCCATCTGAAATCCATTCAGTGTGTAGGTGGTCACAAAACCCCATGGAATTATCTTCTAGTTTTGGAGGGCAGTGCAGTTCTTTAACAGCTGCAGAGGCAAGTCAGCTGACACCGTTTGTGTGTGCTTTCATGGAATGCCTGGATAAAGGAACAGAATTCAGTTAAAGAAAAACATTTGGGAAATTGGAATTCGAATAATGGTTTTCAGTTACTTAGTGCTGATGAGAAATGTAATAACCTTTGTGATGTTCACTGTGCTTTCCTGCAGGGCAGCAAAGGACACTACAGATACCACTGGCAGAGCCACAATGTCAAGCACAGCGGAGTGGATGATATGGTCCTGCTTTCCAAAATCACTGAGGATTCCATAGTGGAGAACCTAAAGAAACGATACATGGATGACTATATTTTTGTATCCTTTGTTGGTTTTGTGGGGCCCCGTGGTCTTGCTGAGCCAATGTGACACTAATTGCATGTACATATCTCTTTAAGCAGATTACTCAAGGATGCTGAACATTTTATGTGACACTTCACCTGAGATAACAGAAAATGCTTTGAAAACTCAGTCTTCCCTCCTGCAGGGAGGAGGACTCCTTTTGCAGTTCTGTGAAGGCCTTTCATTCAAAGATGAAGATCATCTCTTGAATATTTGAATTGTTTGCATGTCCACCCATGAATGAGCATTTCTCAGTGGTACTTTGTACAGAGATGACGGAATCATCCCAGAAAATGCTGGTATTGTTTACCAACAGAAAAGTGTCACTTAAGTGTTTATACTGACACAATGAGTAATTGATGTATTATACTGAGACCCAGATGTTGTCACTCTTTTTGAATTAAATCAAAAATGTTTTACATTAATAAAATCAAAAATGAAAGCATTGCAAATTAATATTACAGAAATTATGTTCATTGAGTTACAGTTCTTGTCTAATATGTGACATTTTGTGCCTTGGCACCACAGTAGGACATTCATACATAAAACAATCCAGCTGGATAGATTTGTTAATTTTCCTACTTTGTACAGAAAGCTTAGATAGCAGGTTTGCCTGTGAACAATTCCAGACTATTAATGAAACCAGCAGTACAATGTTTTGGACCCGTAGGTGTGGGCTCATTGCTAACTCCCAGCTCAGTGAAAAGTGATACTGATTGATACCTGTGGGTTATTGTCAGGTGCTTCCTTTGTGTACACTACAGCTGTAGTTCCAAAGGTTTATGAAGTATTTGAAATACAGAGCATGTGCAGCTGAATGCAGAATGATGAAATACTATATTAAAAATGTTGCAAAAAATCTAATAATGGCTTGAAATTGTGAGTCTTGGTACAGGGCAGCCTGCAGGAGAGGACTCAGAGGGACTGTTAATAGTTTCACTCATAAAATAACAGCACAGACTGAATTACCCAATTCTCCCAGCACCCCCCAGTGCATGCAGCTGAGTAATTGTCTAATTTAGCTCAGCAGTGGCCGTTTCCATCAGACTCTGCATGCTCAGCACTGTGCTGTGAGATCAGAATGTGTCACTGCACTGTATTCTGCAAAGGTCAAACAATGTTCTCTAATACTGACAATACACCCTCTTCAGTTACAAAGGACTAAAACCAGTTTAAATGTGCCATTTCCTTTCTGTATTTTTATTCAAGGTGTGTCATGTTTTGGCCTTCAGTGCATGTTTCTGTACTTAGCTTGTCCTAAAATAAGATAATAGGAAAATATTCCAATTGAATGGTATGTTTATATTCTTGTAAGCCTGCTAATTTTATTTTTATTAACAATAGTTGTAAGCTGTGGTGGTTTTTACTATTATTTGAAGTATTATGTAATTGGTGGAAAAGTTCTTTGTCACTAGTAATAAGATGATACTTTATGAAACGGTTAGTACCTTAACTTCTTTTGAATGCAGACATACATTGGCTCTGTATTAATCTCTGTGAATCCTTTCAAGCAAATGCCATATTTTGGGGAAAAGGAAATTGAAATGTACCAAGGAGCAGTAAGTAAAGCAGTCTGAAATATTGTGCAGTATTCAGGGGCTTGGAAATATTACTCTACACAGTTTAACGCTTAGAAGCATTTGCTTCTGGGTTAGCTAGAATTGTGCTGGCCTGGGAGAACTTGGCAGATAATCATTGCCATAGAATGAGTCTTCAAATTGAACTCCCTGCAACATAAGATCAGTATTTCAAGAAAATACTTGTATTGATTAGTTCTAATCCATAGTAGGTATCTCTCCTTGACGTGCCCCTGCTCCTGACGAAGCAGTTTTTAAGCTGTCATATGCACAAAGTGGCCATTAGTGGATTTGGAGACTTCGATTTCAGAACTCTCTAACTGGACAAGAACAACAAAAAAATTGAGCTGCCAAAATTAGATGCCACTTTTGAAAATACAACTTGAAGAGTGAGTCAGCAGAAGAACATTAGAGACTTGAAATTCAGTTTCCTGCTTGAGTTGGACTTGTCCATTTGAGGAAGCTGTTGGGTCTGGTGACCCAGTTGGTGCAAATGGGACCCAAGGCACCAGGCTCTGAGTGGTGCTGGGGGAGAGCATTGTAAGCACATGACCACTGGTGGGATAGGCTTCAATTGTGTCTTTCCTGCAGAAGCCATTTTTAGAACTGGTTATTTCTAGGAGAAAATTATGGATGAGAGAAAGTTCACTAACAAAGTCTAGAGACTTTGGTTTGTTTTTATAAAATGCAGCAAAGAATTCTTGGGGAAAATCCACTATGAAGTGCTATTCAGAATTATTTCTTCCAGAGAAATAACTCTTCCAATTTAAATGAAGTTAATTTTCTCTTTCTGTATTTTTTTAATGCTGTCTTGAAAAATTAATCTTTGTTTTACCTCCTAGGCACAATATGAAAACCCACCACATATTTATGCTCTTGCAGACAGTATGTACAGAAACATGATTATTGACAGAGAAAATCAGTGTGTCATTATTAGGTAAGAAAAAGATTGGCAAAAAATACTTTATCATCTTATGGTGTTCTAACTTGAAGAAGCAGAAAAGTTTATTATATAATTAAAAATCTTCTGTCCACATTAACATTTTGGCATTTTCTGGGATAGTTAGGTATTTTCTGACCCTCCTTTTTGTTTTCCAGTAAAATCCTGTTGATAGCTTAACCACAAGAAATCTCTTACTCACACAGCCTGCTTCTTGTCCAATACCAAAATTACAACAGCTTGAATGACTACATGAGGGGGCTGATTAACAGCTGTACAACCACAGATACTGTTAAATCCAGCAATCCCACATGGACTGCATTTATCATGGTCTTTTGTTCCTTTTGGAATTTTGCATTCACTCAGAGACAAAAGGCGAGGGATACTGGGAAAGTAATTTTGTCTTCACTATTAATCAGTTTTAATTACTAAGGATGGAATTCACTGTAGAATTATTTCTCAACTTTTTTAATGACAGGCATTGTTTAAGTGACAGTCAAAGTGAATTTTGGAACCAGAGATACGTTTTGTTCTTATCTGTGGGTTTTATAGGTGGTGTGTGATAAAAGAATGTGTGGAGAGCAAGAACTGCAGGATCCTGCAGCTGGGACCCTCTGCCCCTTCTGCAGGGCCGCTGGGGAGGTTCAGTGCAGAGTACCTGGAGCTGCCCTTTAGCCATCCTAGAGCAGGGTGGGGCTCCCAGGGCTGTGCACGGATGTCACACCTGGGAAGGCCAAGCAGGTGGTAACATTTTGCTGCATCCAAGGAGGGCCTCCCTGCTCCTGGGCCCCTGGGATGCAGGAAACAAAAAGCCCAGAGCTCTCCCACCTGTCACTGGGATGCCTAAATTGTTCCCTGAGCTCAGTCTTTCTCTTTGGAAAACTGATGCCTATTGCTGTGCTGAAGTTTACTAGGCGTATGTAGTCAAATTGAGACCTGTTAGCAATGGGTAAAATTGGGATTTTGCTTTTCTCATAAAGTAACATCCCAGAGAGTGGGATGTTTCACATGAAGCTAAATTTACAGTGAAAATCTTTGAGCTGTTGTGGATTGTGAATAAAAACTCTACTTTTCGATCCTGTGCTATCCCCCACAGTACAATGCATGCAGAGAGTCACATTGTGAGAGAGCTGAGATACAGATCTGAGATACAAACTTAGAGCTTTAATTTTAAATGAAAATTCTTGTACTTGACTGCTGGATGATGTACTTGAATGCTCTTTGGAATGTGCATTTTGTATGTGCAGAGTGAAACTTCTCTCAATGTGTGCACAGCCTATTCAAAGTCTGCAGGTGTTAATTGAAATCTGCTGCAAAACTGAAACAAGAAGGATCATGTCTGCAAGGGACATTTCAGAGACTTTTTTCTTCATACACATTTATTTTTCCTTTGATTTTTTATTACAAACACTGTAGAAACTGTGGGCCAGACTTACAAGGAGTTTTCATTACGTTTTTTGATTTTTTAGGACACTTACAAATTCTTTTTATAAATAATAAATCAAGTAACTCAAGTAGCTCACTAAATTCATATTGGTTGGTTGATATTTTCATGTTTTGGACCGCATTTGATTTAAACTGTTTTGATACATCTTGTATTTTCTGATTTAATGTGATCACTATTTCCAACAACCAGTTCTGGCTTCAGAAGGAAGTTTCTTGAAGTATGGAGTTTACTTGCTTTATGTTTTATTGTGTGGACCAGAAGGCACTGAAATTGCTGCAGACTGGCAGCTTCCATGATGCTGCAGCCCTTGAGGGGAATCAATGTCCTGACTAACTTGGAGTCTGCTACTCCTCCATCAGTTTCACATAATAGCTGCCAGGGGCTTTGTAGTTTCTGCCCCTAAACTGGTGATTCTCAAAAAGCTGAGACACAGCTATGTCTGTTGTCAATGCCACAGAAGCTGCACTGAGCATAAGCAGCTCCAAATGAATGTTTGTGTTCAGTGAAATACAGTTTTTGCTGTAAAAAATTGTCCTGTGGAAGATGAGTGATGATAATATGGTTATAGTGAGGTGCTTCTTGCATCTCTGCTTCATAACTGGTGTGAATTTGGGGTTACTCCCCTGAAAATCCCTGGTAACAGAACCAGCTAGTACACAGGTTTTTCCTTGTCAAAGTAGCAGGTTTCTCCATACAGAAAGGTTTGCAAAGAGAGAAGGTAAGAAACAGGGTGTAGGCTGGCCCTATTCACAGCCAGATCACAAAGGCTGTGTCTGCCTTCTGTTGCATACGGAGCCTCAGGAATGAATGGAGCCAGAAGGATGGTGGGGAAGGGGCAGGTGGCATCTGCCTCCAAACTGGGAGGGGCCCTGCATTCCACAGACTAGATGTGGGTGTCCAGGCAGGTGAGGGAAGGTCCCTAATGCAGACAGAACACTTTTTACCTGGGCATTAATTCCAAATGCATTTAGACCCTGATAGAAAAACTCATCCTCTTCAAAAGTCAGTGAATGAACTGGGAAAGCAGATCCAAAAGAAAATGCAATTCTCAGAAAGGCTGGATAGGTGGCAACCAAAAATAATCTCTTTTCATATGATAATACTAATTTAAAAAGAAAAACTGCTATCAAACAACCTTTCCAAGGCCAGGGAAGGCATCTTCATTAGCTGAGTAATTCCAGCATATTTCCATACTTGTTAAGAAAATTATATGTGCACATGTCTAATCATAGCTGAGCTGCTTTGCATGGCTGCTGCAGAGTAAATAAACAATGAGGTTATTCTTGGGCTCGGGCTGGTAGTCCAGGAGCAGGGTGTGCTCAGGTGGGAAGAGGGAGCACAGCCCCAGGGCTTCCCTGTCTCTGTGTGCATGGGCAGAAGGGCTGGGGAAGTTCACTCACAGGGCTAGCTCGGCCACACTGGACTTTATTTCTCCTTCAGTTCATGTTTTATTGGGGCATGATGTTTAATTTAGACCTTTCTTGAACTAAGCTCATTGGTGGCAATTAAAACAGACTGTGTGACATGGCAGCCCTTCCAGACTATCAACAAAGACTTGTCCAGTCAACGTTTTAATTATGAAGGATTGGCTCTCGTAGCTTTTAATTCCTTTTGGGCTATCACTGTCCTGTAATTGAGAGAGTGGAGGTTTTCTGTTTTGTAGCAATAAATGCATTTCTTCAGAGTATTGTTAAGGTTTTACCTTTCTATAAAGGTGAGGACTTTATTTTCATTTTGATTCTGTGATCCCTGCCAGGAGATGTTGTCATTGCTTTAAAGCAGTTTTTCTTGTTTGTAGTTTTAGTTTACATTTGCCATTTGTGTGGCAACATTTGAGTCTAGGAAATCAGTGTATGATGACTGCGTATCTGAAAAGACAGTACATCTTATATACTACAAATAGGTGTTAATGAGGAAATCATTTAGCACCTCAACTGCTTTTAATGAACAGCTCATGTCTATCTTAAAGCTATTAAGTTCAAAATACAGTATGAGATTTTTAGTCAGCTTCTATATCTCAGCTTTCCAGAAGACTCCAACGACTGATCATTCTAAAACGTCTGGAGAGAACCTGACTGGAAATATGGCTGAATTTTAATGAGAAGTGGTAGAACTGTAATACTAACACTGTAAGAAAAGTTAGGTTAAATCTCTGATTCAGAAGGGAAAAATGTTTTCCTGAAATCATGCTGCTGAGGTTTCTTTGAACATACTTGCAGAAAGTAAATGTTCTGTGTAAATAAAAAAAAATTTTAGCCAAGCGCATCAGATTATTTTACTGTATACAGTGGCAGATCCAAGAGTTCTTTATAAATTTTGGTATTAAAATTTCTGCATTGTCCTGGTGATGTAGATAAGCATCACTTGTATTGTTCTACAGACATGGATACTATATTAAATATCATTCAGAAAATTAATTTTAGATAGAAGGATGATGCTGTGTATCAGATCTTGCTTCTCTAATTACTGATTGCTTCCTCTGGGAAGGAAGCAAGGAGCAAAAAAATTCCTTCAGTGTTTGTAGTCTTACTCTGATTGCAGCTAAGTCGATTGACTTTGTGGAAGAAAATGTCATTTTTCTGAAGTGGCTGATAGTGCTAGAAGAAACAATATATCTTTCAAATTATACATTTTTGTTAGTGATTGAGATTGAGACTATGTGCTAGTTTTATTTTTAGCAGGAAGAGTCTCTTGAGAAAATTTAATCCCTTTAAGCCAGTTTAAAGATTTTTTCAAGCTCTAAAAACCTCCATACTTCAAACTGCCAAGTTAGATGATTCTTACATCTTCTTAAAATAGTTTTAATAGCAGCAGAGCAATAAGATTTATATGAAGCAGCTGCATTAGAACCATTTGGCAGGAATGCCACAATTTCCCTGTTCCGTTTGAATACCTGAGCTTTACCATCCCATCAGATAAAGCTACTTTGGTTCATAAATAATGCATCTTCTTGTTTTATTCTAGTTTAATTGGAGCAATTTGCTGGTCTTTGTTCAATAAAAGCCTAAAACTGAAAAACAGTGCATGCATGCATAAATCTAAAGCGAATTCTGGAAGGCAATCTTTTAGCCAAATTAATTTACTAGAAAGGACCACTTATTTTGAAACAGAGGCTAGCAATAAAACAGAGCTTTATTGCTCCAGGTCAGTGCTGTGGCAGACACTATGGAGAAAGAAATACAAGCCACACTTAATTTGAGCAAGGAGGAAAAGGATAATGGATGCATCAAAGAAAATCTTACAGAAATGTGTTACATTTTTACTGTGTCATGAGTAATGATCAGATTCATTCAGTGTTTGGCCCTGGGTCCTCCCCTGTACTCAGTTGAAAACTGCAATTTGTATGAGTATGATTCAGCTTCAGTTGGTTTGTCTGGTTTTACAACAGGAAGAACAAATTTACTGCCAGCAGATTTTAAAGAAATGTTATTTTAATTATTGAACTATTCATGATTTGAACTTTTAAATGCAGTTTTCCATTCATCAGACTTTGTCCCTGTGAATGTAGTAGATATGCATAATCCAGGCTTTCTTAGTTGTTGGGAAAAGGTGACTCAGAAGAATAATAATAATCATGGTCTGTGCTCCACAGACAGATGCTCAGTAAGTACTTTTTCACCCTTTCAAGTTTTCAGTTTGATCTGTAAAACTGAGTCAGGAGAAGAGAAAAGCATGAAAGCATTTCTGGGAAAATAATTTAAAAGAGCCTTTTGGTATTTCTGTATTGTTTGGAAGGTTTAAAGATGTAAAATTACATTTACAGCTTGGCAGTTTGGGGAGTTTTTCCAGAATGAAACCTTTTAAAATGTCTCTATTAGTCATGCTGATAAGGAGCTCTGAGTTGTTCGTTCTTGGTGAGTCCCTTTCCTGTACAGGACATGCTGATGTTTCTTTGGCAGATGTAGCTAAAATTTGTGCAGGAAAAGATGTGCATTTGATCCATGTCCAGGAACAAGTGGGCACAGGATAGAAGAGTCAACAACATTCACTGAAATTATTCAGGAGTTTAAAGATAGCACAGATTTTCACAAAAGAGAACTATTTTAGTTCTTTTTGTGACATTGAACCAACATCTGTGTGTTGTTCCTTTTGCTTTGCTGTAGTTGGATCTGTGGTTTCCTGTAGGTCCCTGGAAGTGCATTAACGACGGAGCTGACTTGCATTAAGGTTTACAAAGGCTGGAGGAATTCTGTAGAAATGAGGGGAAGAAGCTCTAAGGGATGAGTTGAAGGGAGGTTGGATTGTCTGGCATGCCAGTCATCTTTCCCTCTTCAGAAAAGTACTGATCGAAAGAAGGCAAAGCTGCTGGTGTTGTAAACACCATTCACCATTGAAATGAAATATTATAAAGGAAGGAAGGAAGGAATTGTGAGAGCTAGTATGGGATATTAAGACTTCTTGTACCCTGTGTCAAGGCGCATAGGAACAGGAAGGTAGTTCTTCCGTCATTCAGGATGTGATTAATAATGCCTCATTATTTTATTCAGGAACACCTAAAACAAAAAACTACTAAAATGAAGTAGGTGTCTCGCATGGCATACACAGCCCATATTTCCAAAGTAGTTTTTGTGTGTCAAGACCTGAAATCCCCCTAAATGTAGATGGAAATTGAGTCTTTAACATACAATTCTCTTTTGAGCCTCTTGTTTAAGTAGATGTTTCTCAATGTATGTACTTTTCTGACCTTGGAGTCTCACAGAGGTTCTGGTGTCCATGCAAGGTGGTGTGTTCTGAGTTTTGTACTCACAAACATATGCAAGTACAATCCTACCACACTGTATCACAGTCTGTATTGCCAGGTTACTCAGGCTGAATGTGGCGTATTTAATTAAGGTGCCCACCTTGGTTAGACAAGATGAACTTCAAATTACCCCACAATGGAGTTACTTAAAAACTAACGTGCATTTCTGTGTTTCTTTTTCTATAGTGGGGAAAGTGGTGCTGGAAAGACTGTAGCTGCTAAATATATCATGAGTTATGTCTCCAAAATTTCAGGAGGTGGTCCTAAAGTACAGGTGAGTTGATGCACTACTGTAGCATAAGCTACAGTATGTTGATCCAATACTGTAACATAAGCTCAGTCTAAAGATTGACCTGAGAGGTGGAATGACAGAGGGTGTTGGAGCAGACCCTGGCAGGTAAGAGGCTCTTTTGCCCTGGGTGTCGTGGGGCTGAGCAGCCAGAAGCAGGTGGGCCCCAGAGCAGGAGCCCTGGGCTGGGCAGCTTTGCTCACAGACAGGATGCTGCATGGGAGGTGCTGCAGGGACAGCCACAGGGGCAGTTCTGCTCCAGCTGCTGTAGCCATTGTGCTGAATTGCATCTGCAGCATGGGCAGCTTTGGTCTTTAGTTTTTGCATTTGTTTTCTTTTTTAGTTAAGTGGTAAGGGGTACTTCAATTGCTCTAAACAAGATTAAGAACAGCAATCAGTCCTTATAGCAGATGTGTGTTGGCATTTTATTGAAAACTGACCTGGCTTTTTGGGTTTCTCTTGCTTCCTTTAAATTTCTAATTTGTGTGTATACATCAAAGAGGCACAGCAAAAGCATCATCTTGTTTTATGAGGTTACCTAGGCAGAATTAGGGTGTGTGAAAGCTGCCTGAAAGAACAGATAGTTGCTTTTGTTAATAACCATACTGTTGATGTCTGTTCTACCTACAAACTAAAGCTAATTGAGTGAAATAGCCATTAAAATTCCCTTAATGACGTTACAAGTGTCATTCCTTCACTGACAGGCAGTGGTAGGTAGTGGCTGCTTTTACTAGTCCATTCCTGATGAGTGCTTACTGTAAGTTTTGCTTTATTGCAGTTTCTGATGTTGAGTGTGTTCTTTCTGCATAGTTTTGTGCAACAGTGAATCTGGGACCATTGTAGAGAATAACTCAGTAACCAATAGAATGATCCAGAGGAATGCATTGTGTTATTTTTGCAGTAAATATAACCATACTTTATAAGTAAATATTTTGTTTAAAGATTCCAGCTTTTTGTACAGATTTTTAAAATACGCTTAGTAATTACAGAGTTAGAGTTGATGAGGTTGGTAGGTTGCCTTGAGCATTTCTTTTGAAATAGAATTCCATTTTCTTTTCATAACCCAGCGTACATTGGGGTTTTTCCAAAGCTGATGTCTTCTCCATGTTTCGAGCTCCCAGGACCAGATAAAGAGACAATAGTAACACATTATTTTGCTTTCTAAGACAACTGGATAGCATTTTGTTTAATTCTGTAGGATTTTCCTCAAAAATAGGAACTAAAAGCTTTGGAAGAAAAATTGTTGGATTCTGTTCCTTATATGATCAAGAGACTTCTTTACAGATACAGGATTTCTTGCATTTTTAATATATAATTTATGTGTCGTGGGGGTTTTATCTTAGAAAATCTGTAAAAACTTTAAAAATGTCAATTTCTGAATTTGCATTTCTTTTGTTTCCTAAAATTTTAGCATGTTAAAGATATTATTCTACAATCCAACCCCTTACTGGAGGCCTTTGGGAACGCAAAAACTGTGCGGAACAACAACTCCAGCAGATTTGTAAGTCATACCTTCAAGATGACTGTACTCTGCCACCTTCTGTACTGTTACAGAGACAGTATTCAGGGGTGTACTATAAATTTACTACAGGTGAGGTAAATCTGAATAAGATTTTAAAAGTGTGGTTTAAACCATGGTAGATGTCAGAGGGTTCTGTTTCATGGTGTATATTCATTCATTCTGTGCATTTCTTTCTCTGTATGTACTGGGTACAGCTTTTGAAGTACCAAGGCTGCAGTCTTTACTAATATTACACAGGCAGTAGGCAGGAATTACCTTCAGTCCGTCATTCCAGAAGGATCAAGATAATCTCATGAAATGCCTGCTCACTAAATTGCACAGCACAGGTTCCATTTTAAAAAGTTACACATAGGCTTTAAAAATTTGAGATGTGTTCCTTGGCTAACATGGGTGTTAATGCAGTTAATGTCTCCCTGAAAGCAAGAGGTCGTGGCTTTGTTTTGCTTCCAGGCACAACAGTTTGCTCTTGGTTGTTAATCTGTTGAACTGACTAGCTGCATAGGTGAGCCTCGTGGTTTCCTTTATACTAAGCAAGAGTCTCAGCAGTGAGGAGAAACCATTGATCTCCTCTCTATGTTTTCATTAACATATGGGCAGTGTTAATGTAGAGCTGTATAAATGCAGAAAAGACATGGTGGTTCAAGAGTCTAAGCTTAGTCTGTACCATGAGGTATCCATAAAGATGAAATATCCTTGTAACCTTGCTTGGAATACGCTACAAATGCACAGTTTTGAATTTGCATTTACTAATCATTTAACAGCTTGAATTATTTATTGCAGGGGAAATACTTTGAAATACAGTTTAGCCCAGGTGGAGAACCAGATGGAGGGAAAATCTCCAATTTCCTACTGGAAAAATCTCGAGTTGTAATGAGGAATCCTGGAGAGAGGAGTTTTCACATATTTTACCAGGTCAGAAGTGTCTAAGTCCTTTCTGAGTTATGTAAAGTATCTAGGACCCGTTTCTCCTTTTGATTGAAAAGTTGTTCTCACAACAGTGAGATTTGAGTGCACACTGCAAAGGTAACCTGGTCTCTGCTGGGAAGCTCAATAGCATGGTGAGACACCATCTGCCATAGACCTGCCTGGCTGCCTTTCAGCTCCAGAACAGAATACTGCAGTATTTCAAAGCCTTGCTTGGAAATTCATTGTGAACTCGCATATAAGAAAAGTCTAGGAGAATATAATAGAAAAGGAGAACTTTTTGGCAAATTTCTTTTTAACTGGCATATATATGTATGAGAGGCCAGTTTATATATATCTCTATATTGGCCTATGCTTCCTGCGAAAGAGAAATTTGATTCTCAGTTTATTTTTCTGAGACATTTCTGATAATACTCTTTGTTGAATTGTCCAAGTGTCCCCGTTTTTTGTGTTTGAAAATACTTTGCTGGCCTTTACTGGTCTTTGATGTGCATGGTCCTCACCTGCTGGGAGTGCTGCTGATCAAGCTCTACAAAACTAGGGCCAAGAGAGAGCTTTGTAAGTGACTGTAGCCAGCTTCACATACATATAGCTGAAGTGCCATTGCCAGGAGGGAAAGCTGAGTTGGTGCTGGAATTGCTCCAGGAGCTGTGTATTCTCCTTGTCCGAGGCATATGTACAGTATGCCCTCTCCTGCTGCTTTTCAGTGGCCTGGTGAGGTTCTTTGGCACAAGGGTTAAGAGACCATGGGGTTTTGACAGCTCTGTTTTGAGGTGTGTTCCTCCCTGGTGCAGCCGTGTCTGTGCATGACTGCATGGCCTCTGCACAGGTCTGAGGGGTGGGAAGGGTGTTGTCCTCACAGTGAGAGCCACAGGTGATGATTTCTGAATGTGCTGTCAGCTGTGCCTGCCCTGCAGTAGGTGTGGAAAACACATTGCTCCTGAGGGTTTAGGGAGCACAGTGTGGATCAGAAAACCCACTTTGCCTTTTCTTAATGAATTAAAAATAATGAAAGGCATTCGAGTCACATTTTTAGCTATTTATTAGTTGTTAAACTAAACCATTAGTTGTTAGTTATTAAACTAAACCATTTATGGGATTGGGATTGAGAGGCTGCTCTTCTGGATTAAGCAATTACCAGAAAGCAGGAAGGATGCATCCCTGGCACAGCACCAGCCATATCTCTCGAAGTAATTTCAGTTTCAGTCACCTGTTTCTGACCTGCTCATCTCTGCTGGAGATTGTTGGGTGATGCCTAATTTGGGGGTTTTTATTCTGCAGCTAATCGAAGGGGCCTCCCCAGAACAAAAAAGTAGCCTTGGCATTACCAGTATGGACTATTATTACTATCTGAGTCTCTCTGGCTCCTACAAAGTCGATGACATCAATGACAAATCAGATTTCCAGGAAACACTGGTGAGTTCTTTACCATATGATTTGCATAGTGGTGGATGTATGTTCAATTCAGGATTCATTTTTAGCAAAGACTGATCTATTAATGTGGGAATGAGAAATTAACGTAGATAAAAGTTATTCTCGTTGTATTTTGCCCTGAGGGGGAGGTATATTAACCCTGAAGGCAGCTTTTGTAGAAAGGTGTTGAGATTTTCAGTTTGTTCTTTTTCAGAAGGGTGCAAATTTAATGAAATTTAACTTGTACAGATAATCTGAAGAATGAAAAATGGGAAAATGCAAACACAGCGAGGAACTTGCATTAGAAGAAAATTATAAAAGAGTGCCCTGCTTTAGCTGCATTCCCAGTGCTGGCTGACCTTCCATGCTTATTTAAAACAGTACAGCTGAAAAGCTGGAGAAAGGGAGTGTGAAAGCACAGATCAGGGATCTTTATCCAGCCCTGCTGCCAGTTCATTGTGTGACCTGCCAACTGCTGGTGTCCTGTCCTTAGGAATTCACTATTTAAAGTAGGTGTATTAACACATTTATGTGTGTAGCACATTGAAAGGCCTAAAAAAAAAAAATTGTTACTGTTGTATTGGAGCTTATTTGGTATTTTAGAAAAAGAGTTTGTTGAAAAGACATTCTGTAAGTTGTCACGTACTCTGAACTCCAAAACCCAAGGGTGCTGGGGATTTTCTAGCAATTGGCTGAAATTCACAGCCTAAGCCAGACACTGGTCTGCTTTTTAGAGTCATTCTGTGCAGCATCACAGTTCTTGCTCTTGGTGGGTAAACTGACTGTGTAGGAGGAATAGTGTCATTGTCTCTTATGTTTGCTGTTCTCAGTTTGCAGTGAAACTGTTTATTTTTAGTATGACACTTAAAAGCAGGTATTTATTTTTTCCAGAACTTATTTTGTTAATACATCTTCTAAAAAGTGTGGATGCTTCTGTATTATTTTTTTAAAAAATACAGAAATGCTGAAGTAGGACATCTGGTACCCTTTGAAACTTCATTGCAGCTTCAATGAAATTTGATTGCCTTAGGAATCTGAACTGCTTTGAATAACTCTACTTTTTAACACCAAAATTTTAAAAGGACTTCTAAGACAAGAGTCTTTGAGTGATGCAAATGTATTTGTTTGTTTTTCTTCCCAGCATGCAATGAGTGTAATTGGGATTTTTGCAGAGGAGCAGGCATTGGTACTGCAGATAGTGGCAGGAATATTGCACTTGGGAAACATCAGCTTCAAAGAAGTTGGCAACTATGCAGGAGTGGAGAATGAGGAGTGTAAGTACCTCTGGAAACTGTTACAGAGAGCAGCAGTGGGCTGCAGCCCAGATGGCAGGAGGTGAACTGCAATTTAGAGCTGCTTATCCAAACAGAGCATTGCTTCTTAGAGTGTGAGGCTGCCAGTAGAGTCTCTGCCAAAACCGGGTGCTGAGGCCCCTCTTCTGTCTTGTAAAAGGCCACTGACTTAACAGGAGTGTGATTTTGAATTTGAGAAATCCTGTTCCAACCTTTGAGTATGAAATAATAGACACTGTAAGAAGGGCTCGAACTCTGCTTCTTTCAGTGCATCAGCACACATTCATGAAAACCCCTGTTTATTCTGTGGTTTGTGTGGCCTCCCTGTCCTGTAGAAGCTGTGGGTGTCCTCCCAGCCGTGGGTGTCCCTGGGCTCAGGATGTGGCTGGTGCCCAGGCACCCATACAGGTGTGTGCCTGTGCCTTGTAAACAGGTTCAGAGCTGAACTGAATTGCAGACTTTACATTCTGCAGTTATATTTCCTGTCTCAGATTCCTCAACTGATACCTCATTGTTAGCTGGAGCTAATGAGCAACTGTTTCTTTACAATTCCCACAATTCCCTTTCCCACAGAGCCCTGTCCTTGTGTCCCTCAGCACCTGCCCTGTTCTGCTGGGCCCACAGCAGCAAGGTGTTGGAATGTTAATGCACTTTGAGTTTTAAATGTTGTGATTTGCACCTTGCATCTAATGTGGCTTTATGCTGCTTTGGTAGTTTAAGGACAGAGTGGATAAACACAACATACGTAACAGTACCTTATACATACCTGTGGGTTCTTTTAGTTCTTGGTTCAGAATGGGTCTTATGTTTAGGAAAATTGCATTTGTTTAGTTTTACATACTTTATTCATAACTAACTTATCTTGTGCAGACAGCTTCACACTCAATTGTATTAGCACTCTCCTACTATTTGTTTTATGAAATTGGGAAATAAAAATTACTAATTTTTAACATTCCTAGTCTCTCAAATTAAGAAATTAAGTGAACCCAAAGAAGACCATTTTATGGTGCTGTATTTATTTGCCTTTTGATTCCAAATGAGCTACTGTGCTTCTGTTTAAATCATGGTGTTAAATCTTTCAATCAAAGCAAGGCATTTAAAAGCCATACAAGATGGATACAGAGTGGGTTGCATCAAAATAACAAATGGCAAAGACATTTATTGAAAATAAATCATTAGAAGTGAATGTGTTTCTGTGATGAGCCATGTTCACCATGTTTCTCCTGCTCTCCGGGATGCAAATACATAAATTGTGTATGAATAATACATGGGAAGAAATAAGAAAGTAGAATGAATATCAAACTTGCACATATGTATACTGATTTTAAAGAAGCCAGAGAAGAAATAGCCATGTCTAGCACAGTTTCTGCATTATGAAGATGAAGGTTGGGCTCATTTCTCCATTAGTCCTCCCCCCAGTTTACTTTTCATCCTAACCAACTAAATAGTAAAGCATTTATAGCCTGCATAGCCACGAAAGGTAAAGCATAAGGAACAATCACTGATCAGTCCTGCTTTGTATAAGCCTGAAATAGTAAAAAGTTTAAGAATTTGGTCAATAGTGTTCTTGTTGTTATACAGCCAATTGCAGAAAAACATGCAAAGCCATTCTTTGGGACACCAAAAACTCTGCTCTCTTACTCTGAGTCAGAATCAGATCTATACAGACCATTCTTGACAGACCTTTAGACAAATACATCTTTAAAACTTCCAGGGATTGGTATCTGCTCTAGTTTTGGATTATATTAATAGATGAAAAAAGTTCTTATTTGCTGGAAATCTTCCATGCTACAAATCAAGGCAAATAATAGTACTTCTCTCTTGGAAGGAGAAAAGAATTTAAACCCTCCCTCTTTACACTTGCATTGTATTGAAAGGGTTGTTTTTCACTTCCTGGAAGCCCCAGAAGTGAGCCCAGTCTTTTCAGCTTTCCTTCACAGAGTGTATTTAAAACTATTCCACTGAATGCTACTGATGACTCTTTGAGGATCATTTTTTCAATTACATGCATATCCTGCTTTATAATAATTTCCAGACTGTAACTTTATGGTCCCTAACTAGGGAAAACAATCGGGCATCTTAAGAATGTGAAGTTGTATCAAGTGCTGGCCAGCTACTCTCCCCTTACAGTAAATCACTAGTGCTGGGAAGGGAGAGTTTCTGAGCTCTGCCTGGTGCTCCTTGCCATTAGACTGTCTTCATAAATTCTTACTAGTACTATTGGTTAAGCATTTTTCCTGGCAGCTGAACAGTGTATGTGAGCATATCTGGTCTATAATTGCCTACATTCTTTCCCAAGTTAAAGCATATGATGATTGACCTTTTCATGTGCTCTTCAACCTGAGTTCTCCGAATTACCAGAGATCTTGCAAGTGACTCGACTTTGTGTAGTTCCTGGTACCCCAGAGTAAATTTAATCAGTTTATTGATGGTAATAAATAATATTTTAGAAAGCTGGTTGTTATTTCCAATTTTAAAAATACTTTTGGAATAATGTACTAAAGGGTTTAGTGAAGCCATGCTGTGGCATTACAGATCTGTAAAGCACAAATTCTGCTGCCTTATTGATTATTTTACATCCCCCTCCCACCAGTAAAGTAGATCTGAAACCAATGGAACATGGAGGAAACACTATTAGAGGATCATGTTGTTTAGTGGAGGTGCAATACCAAGAATTTTCCTGAGGAGCTGTTTCCGTTTGCTTTCCAGACACCTCTGTTTTCCCACTCCCTAAGGGGTGTGACACCTGAAGGAACATCTGTACCATGTGCTGAGAGTGCAGAGAATACCAGACCCTGGGCTGCTTATGGCACAGGTGTATCTTTGTGCTTTGCTTTTAAACAAGGGGAAACAGAATAGGCAAAGTACTTAGAGAATAAGGGATTAAAAATAAGAGGCAAGGCAAATGAAAACTTTTTGCAATGTCTTAACTTATAAGAAGAAAGAGAAAGGATATTAGGAAGCAGATAGCCTACTTTTTATTACATTTTAAGCTTTTCATGTTTTTACAAAGAATTTTCAATGGCGTGAATTTTATTTCATATGTGGGCTCTACATTTTATTTCTATCTCCTCCAAGAGTGATTTGTTTGAACCACACAGTTCAAAACTATGTCCTGTGGCAGCTTCTATGTTTGAAGGACTGAAGGTACGGAAATAGGTATTTTACTTCAAGGTGGTTTATCTTAATTGAAATCTGTGTAGGTAAAGAGTTGAAAATGTCCTTGGAGCATAGGGAGATTCTGAAGACATAAATAGCTCCACTTTTCCTTTTTAAGCTGAACACTTCAAGTGTTTTATTCTTATTCGAGATAGCAGTTAATTTTTTTCTTTGTTCTGTATTTAGTCTGTAAGTCAGAATCCAGCAAGCCTGATCTTTCTTGCAGTTTTAGCTTTCCCTGCTTTTCTCCTGGGAATTAACGAGGACCGCCTGAAGGAAAAACTGACCAGCAGACAGATGGACAGCAAGTGGGGAGGCAAATCTGAGTCCATTAATGTCACACTGAATGTGGAACAAGCCTGCTACACCAGGGATGCACTGGCCAAGGCCCTTCATTCCCGTGTTTTTGATTACTTGGTGGATGTAAGTTGGATTTGCTTGATTCTTCTGAAGTATCAAAACAAGTTCAAGGGCACTAGGAATGTTCCTTGCAGGCCTTTTCCTGCCTGTCATTGCTTTGCCCAAGCCTGCCCAGTGCAGTGGGAGTGTGCCCATGGATACCAAACACAGTGCACTGCCTCTGACAGGAGCTGTGCTTGCAGGCTCCTGCCCTAACTGCCCCATGTGGGATCCTGATCTCCTTCCTGGCAGCATCTGTACTTCTCTGCGTCTGACCTCTCCCTTCATAGCAGAGCAGAATTAGTTGGTTGTGCTCCCCTGCTCGCTGACCCCACTTCTGTGCAAAGAGCCCCTTCAGGAGCACCACCGAGGGCCAAATTCCATTCTCCCTGCTAAAATGCTCTCGTGTTCCGAGTGAGAGCCTGGGCTGGGAGCCCTGGATGCTCCTGGTGCAGCAGGGATCTGCTCTCCTGACAATGCCCTGTCATCCCCCTCTGCCTGTACCAGCACTGGCACTGCTCAGGAGGGGAGCACAGAGTGAGGTGAAGAGATTCACTGTTCCCTCAGCAGAATTCATCAAATACCAGACTTAAAGCTGTTCTTTTTCTGTTGGCTCCTTTTATTTAACTGACCCAATTACAGTGAAGAGGAAGGATTCTTATAGATAGTAGATCCAAAGGTTCACTGACCTGGAAAACAGGATAGCATACTCTTCATTTCCTAACTGTTTGTAACACTTTATTAAAAAGTGAAAGCAAAATAACTTATTCTGTATAGTCGTATTCAATTCAAAGATATTATTTTAAAAGAATTTTATTATAAATATTTAAGAATATTGATATATTTTAACTGTATAAACTACACGGTTTTATGTTTTGTTTCTGTTTTGTTAGTCTATTAATAAGGCTATGGAGAAGGACCATGAAGAATATAACATTGGTGTCCTTGATATTTATGGCTTTGAAATATTTCAGGTATGGCAATTTAATACTTGGGGTTTGAGCAGATCTGACCTAGAAGAGGGTTTTTGGGGTGTTTTTTTTTGGTTTTTTTTTGTTTTTTGTTTTTTTGTAATTTAGAGGGGAAAAAAATTTAAACCAGAAAAAAAAAAAATCACAGATCCTATGGCCAGAATCAACCCATCTTCCTGGACATTGTGATCTCACTTGTAATGCCTCACTTAATAAACATGAGGTGTTGAAGAAGCTTCAAAGAAATGAAGTCATTGATCTTAAAAGAAAGATCTGAGATTCCACAAAATGTCTATAAAGTCAGCAACCCATCTGTCACTGACAGTGTTTCTTTGAAGCTTATTGCCAGCGTAGGAACTACAAATTATTGTATAGAAGGCAGGAGACTTAATTTTTACATTGTTTCCTTTTCTACAGAAAAATGGTTTTGAACAGTTCTGCATCAACTTTGTAAATGAAAAACTGCAGCAGATTTTTATTGAACTGACACTGAAGGCAGAGCAGGTAACCGGACATTTATTACTTTGGAATTCAAAAATTAGCTATTCCTTTTTCAGCTGGTGGAAAATCAAGGTTTCATCATTTGTTAGCAGTAAAATCTACCTTGTTTAGCAAGACAGAGGGAAAGAAAACAAGGTTTGTTTTTGGCTGACCCTAAAACTATGGAGCACCTCAGCTGCAGGCATTTGTTCTCTGAGGGAGTGGTGCAGGAGCCAGTCCACCCCACGGTGTGCTAATGCAGTCATATGACTGCCCAGGCTTGCTGCAGAGTCTGACTCATGGGCACGGATGGAAAGCTGCAGCCTGGCTCCATCCCTGGGCTTCCCTTGAGCATGACACACATTTTATTGGGGATACTTCCCTTCATTTCCTCCATGCCTTTTTTATTTTTAAATATTACATTTATATATGTATATTTGTGTATATGTGTAAGAATGAAATAGATCAGAGAAATACGAAAATACTTGTGAAAGTATTTGCAGTTCCCTGCTCACAGTCTTACTGCCAAATCTCACTTTTTTTGTTTCTGCATGGGAGGGCAGACAGGATGCAGCTGAGACAGGAGCCCTGTGTGCAGCATGAGCTCAGGGCTGGCACCAGCTTTGGGACAGAGTTTTTAAGAATGCCCAGACACAATTGCCTTTGTGGGAAAGTAACCAGTCATGGCACTGGCTGCACAAGTGATCTCCAGAGTGTCTACTGAGCCCTTATATGTGTAACTGACTGGGTCAATTTAATCGAATTTTAATAGGGATTTTTCCCCAGTCTTTCTTTAGGTGTCTAGCTGAAGCTGCGTCTTCATTTCATGTACATTTCTAAATGTGTTGTCTGGGGGATCTGATCCTCAATGTGCCTGTCACAATCTTAATTTTTAAAATAGATCAGGATATGGATACTTAGGTGCACTGTCAAGATACTGTAAAAAACATTTTGTTACTATTTGCAAAGTGCTTTGACAATAAATGCGGTTGAAATCTTCCTGCTGTTGTCAGTAACCAGGGAAGGGCTGTGAATGACAAAGGAGTGTGTGGGGAGAACAGAGTAGGATTCCAATTCATCTTTTAGGCAGCAGAGAGCTGGATTTAACTATCAGTAGGGTCATTTCTCCCACCTCCACCCAGTCATACATTTGGCAAGTCTTCCTGAACATGAGTAGTGCAGAGTTTGTGTCTGTGGAGTGTGTTGTAAATCTACTGCTACATCTGCAGTGCAAAGGAATGTTTGCATCTGTTTCTTTTTACTTAATAGGAAGAATATGTGCAAGAAGGAATTAGATGGACACCAATAGAATACTTTAACAACAAAATAGTGTGTGACCTTATAGAGAACAAAGTGGTAAGTATTTAGAACAAACAGGTGCAGAAAAGAACAAGATTTTTTCTCTTAAATATTTGGGCAACTGCTTTTTCTGTAAAGAAGGTTCATAGGAAAATGCAAATACTGTTTTTCAGTTACTGAGTCATACTAAGTCTATATATAAATCTTATATAAGATGTCTTATAGGAACCCTAAGATATGTCATGTAAGATACCATCCAAAAAGAGAACTATACCATAGCATGGTTGACATGTGACTAAAAAGCAAACTAATGGGGAAAAAATTGTATCTACAAAAATTTATCATGACTGTACTGACACACTATACATCAGATAATGCTCTTTGTGTCCCTGGGAGATGTAATTCAGTTTGGGGAAGCTACAGCACCTTTCTTTTGAGGTACTGTTGCAAATCAAGCAGGAACAAGTGAAGAGACAGTATTGTAGATAAGAGAAATTTTGTGGGTTTGCTTCATAGGCTGTTCTGTAGTCTCAAGTCTTTATGTTCTGTTTCAGGATGACAGCAAATCTTGAGTTGTCCTTTAGGTCAGAAGTAGGGTATTTTTCAGATAGTTCTTTATCTTCATGTAGGCCAGAACAGTTTTGAAGGACTGGAGTGATTGTGCTTAAATGCACATCACATTTTGCCCATTTTCTGTCTGTATGAGGATAACTAGGAAGCGAATAAGATTTCCCTCTCAGTCTCAGGTAGCTAGCTCTAAGTTTGCCAAACTACAGCATGTCCATTTAAATACTTTCCTCAGACATGGGTTTACTTTTTGATGGAATGAGGAAAGAAACTTTAAACAAATGTTGAGTGTTTTGGTTTTTTTGTTAATGTGTTTTTTTTAAAAAAAATCAGTAATCACTGTTTCCTCCATCATTTCCCGCTGTCATTGTTATCCCATGAAGTGTCATCTCTCCTTAAACTATTTGCATACAGTTGATTGGAGGGAAATCCTTCCTGACTGTGTTCTAGTTTTTGTAGCAAAGACAGTTTTCTGTTCAGGGGAAACAACTGGCATCATAATTTTTGCCCCTCACTCGAGCTGCTGTTCTTGTTGCCCCCACATTAGAATCCCCCAGGGATTATGAGCATTTTAGATGACGTGTGTGCCACAATGCACGCCGTGGGAGAAGGGGCTGACCAGACACTGCTCCAGAAACTCCAGATGCAGATTGGGACTCATGAACATTTCAACAGCTGGAACCAGGGCTTCATCATCCATCATTATGCTGGAAAGGTAATGTGGAAAATCATCACTGAATTCTCTGTAATGTATTTATGAGGAAAGAGAACAGTAATGAGAGAAAAGGGCAGGCCCTGCAGAGGGCTGGTGTGGTTTTACACAGCCAGATTCTCTCAGGTGACAGTGTCCCTTCACAGGGCAGAAATGCCTTCACCAATGGCCCTTGCTGGAGAGAGGAGTCTGGGCTTTGCTGTTCTCAGAACCAGAACTTAAATGTAATAAATGAGTGCCCCGTGACTTTCAGTAATTGTAATCTCATTTGTTTATTACAGTAGAAGTATATTTTAAGAATTCAGATATAAAAATGATGTTTAGGTGATGATATACCAATAGATCTGGGAATGTAATGTGCAGTTCAGTCTTGTTTGGATTTATTTCTCAGAGTATTCATTGTTTTCTGTAGTTAATAACAGTAAATCCTTACTATGTAAAAATTTTTCTTACTAAACTTGAGTGTTAAATTCACTTGTCATGTTCCATTCACTAGTTCTCTAAATTTTTTTAAATTTGAGTTAAAAGTCGATTTATAGTTAAGGATGAAGCTCCTTTGTTTGTTGTGAAAAAGTTTAATAATACGTGCCAGGATTTAGTGCTTATTGTAGTATCTGAGTTTTACCAGACTAACCAAAAAGTACAAAACAGCAACTGATGAGGACAGAATTTAAATTTTCTTTAATTATTGGCTTCTCAACTTATTACAACCAATTAATTTCCACCTTGGCCCAGGTATCTTATGATATGGATGGATTCTGCGAGAGAAATCGGGACGTTCTTTTCATGGACCTGATTGAACTCATGCAGAGCAGTGATTTGTACGTAAGCAAAACTTGCTTCGAGCAAGGGATGCACAGAGGGCCTGACTTTGCACCTGCTGCCCTCCTTTGTGGGGCAGTGCAAGTAACCCAGTAGGGCAGCATCACTTCATTACCCTCCCCTTCATTGCCACACATTGGACCAGGGGAAGCACTGCAGTGTCAGGATCAAATGCTGTTATGGCAGCCTTTGTTGTGGCCTCAAGCAAGGCCATCATTGCTCTGGTGTCTTCTTAGAATAGGCACTGTTTAGACAAACAAAGTAATATACTTTTGTGATGTATTTTAATTAATTGATTATTATTTTACAAGAAATGTGCATTTCTTCACATCTTCTAGATGTCTAGTGTCATGGCTTTCAATGCTCACTAAAATAGCAAGGGGTCTCTGTGAGGAATGAGGCTTATGGGAAGTACTAATCTTAAAATAGATTTGATATAACTCAGGAGTAATAGAAATAGCTATTTACATGCTGCTCAGCTATTAACTTTTACATCATATTCCTTGACATGCCTGCATTGAATCGTCTTTTCATGCCAACCCTATTTTATAAATTCTTTCCTAGGCCTTTTATAAAGGCTCTGTTTCCTGAAAATCTTCAAGTGGACAAGAAGGGCCGTCCTACCACTGCAGGCAGCAAAATCAAAGTATGTCTCCTTTATGTCTCCTTTTGTAGTGCTGGTGTGTGTACAGGTGTTTGTGTATGAATAGCTAAATAAATTAAAAGAATTATTTTCTTTTTTTACTGTTGTAATATTTTTAAAGATAGCCATTAGGAGTATCATGCAAAGCAGTGCATTGTTTCAGCATTGGTAGAATTGTTGTGCCCACCATCAGTGTTCATTAAATGTTGTATTCAGCTGCATCCTATAGCAGTGAGTTTTCAGAACGAGCAGTTGATGGTACATGCATGTGCATAATGAATGAGCCACCTCAGTCAGCCTCTCATGTCCTGCAGTTAACTGCAGATGACTGGTCTCTTTACACTGCAGAAGTGCCTGACCCAGCACCCACCAGCCAACAGCAGTCTCTCTACTGACCACAGAGTGCCACAAGGCCAGGATCTTTTTGGAGACTGATTGTACAATACACACTTAGATTATACATGACTTTGCAAAACAGTATTTTACCAATCTCTTTTCTCACATTTCACCCTGACAAGTTCACTTGATGCATTTGCTCCACATCTTTATATAGAAGTTTAAATGTATTACATAGCTGGAGATAATGATGCCTTCTATTCACTGTACGTTTATTATGAGGTGCATAGTATCCCAAGACACTTTGGTTGTTGGAGAAAGACCAAAGGCAACTGTATCTAGCCAATGGAATCATCAGCAGATGGTTGATAATTGTGGGATTCCCTCAGGATTTACCCTGTTCAGCTCAGATCCTGTTGTTTTCCTTTGTTTTACAGAAACAAGCCAATGACCTTGTTGGCACCCTGATGAAGTGTACACCCCACTACATCCGCTGCATCAAACCCAATGAAACAAAGAAGCCTCGAGACTGGGAGGAGAGCAGGTGTGGATAAGCAGAGTGTGTGAGGAGAAGCAGTGCTAATGGTCAAAAGAAGCCAGAAAAATTTGTGATTTGTTATTGTACAGCCTACAAACAGAGCTACATTCTCTAAACCATCAGAAATGAAATCTGGCATGACCTCTCCTAAACTGGGAAGATGAGTGGTGGTCACTTAGTCTAAATCAGCACTTAGTGCATGCACCTCCTGGCTTTTCTCCTGCCAGTTATGAATACCCATGAGTACATACATTTGCATGAGTAACACAACCAGTATATTAAAGACTCAGTTTTCCATGTAGAATGTGCACACCAAATGTATTATGATCACTTGTAACTTTGGCTTTGTGCTTTGAAAATAGCTTCTATTAAGAAGCTAAAAAGCCAATAGGATGGATATCTGTATCTGCTTTTATGTATCAAACCTGCCAAAAAGTATCTATAACCAGCAATGGAGAAGGTTCCTGTTTCACTTCTTACATTTAATTAGCCAACTCTTTAAAAAGAATTGACTGGAGTGTCGTATCAGGTGATTATATAGACATTAAATAGATGTCTAAATTTTCAGTTTGGTTTATCACATCTGTTTATAAGGCATCTTTAACTACGTGGTGCTCATAGCATCTTCCTCTTCCCTGGAAAAGATGCTGCTCTTTTTGCACTGGGGTCAGTGCTCAGTAGGATGTGTAAATTATGTGGGGGCCTAATGTAGGTAGCATTATATACCAAGTACTTCTCAGAGTGGTAAAATTGCTGATAAAGCAAGTGGCTATTTTTATCACAGTGAAACAGTTTGCAAAGTCTGATAAAAATCATTCTTGGACAACCCCAGCAGAATTCCCTTCCTGCCTTTCCAGCAGACCAGCACAGTCACATGCAGATGGAGAGCACTTACAGAAGCTACTGGGACTGCACTTCAAAGTCTCAGGGAGGGCTTGGCAGTAAACATAGACCCTCTTTAGCTTTTCCACCCTGAAAATCCTACTGTGCAGCACTTCATTTTCTACTGACACTGGGGACCAAAGGAGGAAACTGAGTGATCCTGGGAAAAGTATTTATAAAACTTATAGTTAAAAATTGAGGGGCTTTTCAAATCAATCATTTGCATATTGGGAAACAGGCCTGTTATTGTGAAGGTGTTGCTAGGAAACCAGTGAAACAAATACAGTCCTAGTCGTGAGAAAAGGACAGCTTTCAGGACCCCCTTTAGGAGCAAAAACGGGCAAGGTTTCTTGTTTGCCTATAATGAGGATGGTGTGTTATCAGTAGCTGCTGTATTTGCCAAGTGAAATACAAAGGATTGAATACTGTCAAGCTCAGACAGAAATGGAAGTTCTGCTTTCAATGGTAATCCTTCATCCCTCTTTAAAAATCCCAACATTCTCCCATTTTAATCTGTGATTGTACCATCTAGTGTACTAGGACTTCACTGGGGCACTTAGTGACAGGTCTGGGGAAAAGAAATTTATATGCTTGTGGCAATTCAAAGTTAATATTGTTGTTTCTCAGTTTTACTGTGAAAAAGATTTGAGGGAAATAAAAAACATAATTGAGTTTATGTGATGCTTTGCTGATTGGTTGATTTTTAAAAAAAATTTAATTTATTTTCTTGCGTGGTCAGATAATGCTGCATCATACACAGGCTGCCTTAGTCAGTATAATGGGAGTAGCAATTTGCTTATTAGTAGCAGGTTACTAGACTGTGAAAATGTAACTGGAAAAGGAAAAAACCCTTTCACCAAGCTGGTCTTACTTCACAGAAGCCACAGAACTCCACGTTTCTGCTGCTGTTGAATAACTCCAGAATGTTTAGCACTGAAGCATAGTCCTTGTGTAATATCTAAACCTTAGTAGGTCCAGAAATTGGGGTGTTCTTGAAATGTGTTTTTGTTCAGGTCCTGGCACAGCCACTTGGACTTGTATTCAAAACTGCTGCATTAGCTGAATTCCCAGACCCTGACCTGCTTGAGGCTGCTGCCTGGAGGGAGATTTTCAGTGTGCCTTTTCTCAGAAAGGAAAGGAAAAAAACAGAAAAATGTCTCAAATTCTCTGGTGCTGGACACTGATACTGGCAGGACAGTAAGAAAATGGGAGTAGTGCTGTTGCTTCAGTGCATTATTCCAGATGTGAACAGGAGGGAAAGCTATAAACAGGAAAATGTATTTTTGTCCACCAACTTTGTACTGTACCAGAGTTCTTGGAGTGGGTACAAAATATACTTTATTCCTTGAATACAGCAAGATTAAGATGTGTAGTAGTCTTTATTTTAAGCTAAAAGAGCAGTATCATTTAGTAAAATACCTCTCAAAAGTGGTTTTCAAAAAGAAGAAATAACTGAAGGGATTTTGTCATTTGTAGCAAGGGATTTCAAAAGATTTTTCCCTTCATACTATGAGTCATTTGTAAAAAATGTCTCAAAAAAAAGGGCAGTACATTTTATATTCAAATTTAACTTTTCAAAATAGCTAGAGAAAAAAAATGAATTAACAGACTGTTTCAGGATTTGAAAAATCTTATGTTCAATCAGAGAAATAGTAAGCAAACCAAAATTAAATGGCTTCTTACAGGCTCACTTTTAAAAAATTTTATGTAAACAGATGCTCTTTTATATACTGTTTGTTAAACTTACAGGACTAAAATCTTAACAACTGTTATTGTTCAGACTGAAAGGTAAAACTTTTATACTTTGCCCTATAGAAGAACAGTGACAGAGTGAAAAATGACATTGCTTCTTTTGGCACATGACATAGATGAGAAAATTAAGGAAATGCAAAGGAAATCAACTGAAATTCTTCAAATCGAATTATCAAACATTAAATAGTATACTAGCAGGATATGTAAGAAGAAATACAGATACATAAATGTACCACAGGTGTAGAAGGAGGAAGAAGTGCAAAAGCTTTTTTGTTTTGTTGGTTTGTTTCCTGGTAAGAACCTAACTGGAAGTGCTTGGTGTGAGGGAGCTGTGATGGTGTTGGGATAATGATGCTTCAGTTCCCATGTGCAGCAGAGTTCCTCCCCAGCCATTAACAATGTTCTGTGGGACTGGTACCAGCTTAGCTTTTGTTTGTAATTTAAAATGTGCCATGGATGAGTCATCCACTACTGGCTTCAGCCAGTCTTGTGCCTATCTTGGAATCCGAATCCTTCCTTTGCAGCATGGTAAAATTAGGAGGAATTCCAGCTTTTCATCAGTATGCCGACCTGGCTTTCTTCTTACAGATTTTTTGTGTAGTGAAAGTTTGGCATCAAGGGCTTTTTCCAGCCATCAGATTTGGTCTTTTCTCCATAACAACGAGGAGAAAAATGTTTGTGTGTTGCTGTTTGAGCTATGTAAAGCTTAGGAAAAACCTACAGTAAGAGAACACTAAACAGTTTCCTAAACCCTTGGATACCAGCTGTGTAATTGTATAGGTAATAGTTACTTGGCATTTTATGGATTTTATTATTACCTAAGAAGTTTATACATTAAATATTTTGGAGATGGGAATTTAAACTAGGAAAAAATGGTTAACTTGCCACATATATTACAGTGCTGTATTCTACCTGCCTGGAATATATTTCCCACCATGCAGTGTGCAGGGTAATATGAAAAAATAGATTCATTTACCTGTGCATGAATTTTAGCAATCAACAGTTAAACATGATTCAGATGTTTAAGAATGCCTCAATCCACAAGTGTGCTGAAATTAAATGGATTTTAAGCCTTGCATTGTTTTTGTCCCCAGGGTGAAACATCAAGTGGAATACTTGGGTCTGAAAGAAAATATTCGAGTGAGAAGAGCTGGCTACGCCTACAGACGGGTTTTCAAGAAGTTTCTGCAGAGGTAGGTTTAAACACTCATTTAGAAGACTTGCTCTAAACAACAGCAGGGTTGTTTACATGATGAGGAGAGAACCAGGAGGCTGCCAGTCGTGAAACCTTCTCATTTCCCACTTAGCCATTTCTCTACACCTGACTTGTGCAGCGATCTCGATTACATGGAGATTTCAAAGTGCTTTAAAGCCTGGCTTTATGTTATTGAAAGTACTTCATCTTTTCTGTAAACTTGCCTAAGGCCTCAGTATTTGTAGTGCTATGAGAGGGTTCCTCAAAGTTATAAAGAGTTCAAGGAACCACTGCAGTGCTTGAAATCTGAGTGTCCAGCTGCAAGCCCTTGTGTAAAATGTTACAGGTCTCCCAACTGTCCCCATGGCCGACAGAAGACAGGTAAAGAAATGCATGCCTGCCATTCGACCATTGCAGTGTGAAGAGTAACCTCAGCTTACAGTGCTCCTTATCCTTCCACTGGTGCTCTGACAGCTGGGAATGGGGACAGCTCAAACCTCTGCAGCTGCTCACTGAATGAATGAAAGCAAGGCAGAGCTCAGGAAGATCAATCCTGTTCTCGGTGTCTTAGCACCAGCTGTTAGGATGATTAACTACCTCCACTGGCTAACGAAATCCTCTTAAATAAGAGCAGTTTCAAGATTTATACAACATTCAGCTTCTGCTTTTCATAAACTGGAGACATACAGCTAATAAGTGCCCAAACAGGCTTTATGTGATAAATCAGCTTTTGTTGGAAGTCTGTGCATTGAATTTGAGAGTATCAAACAAAAACCCAATCAGTTTTTGCAAGGAGTGGAGTACCATTAATCAGCGCAGAACAAAGGCATTAGTAATACCTCATGATAATACCAAGAATATTCTAATAATGTAATAACACTCAGATCTAAAATCTTTGAAAGTATGGACTTTATTTTCATTATAGAACACTTTTAAATTCCTTCTTCTTCATGACCTTGAAGCCCAGACATAAACATGAATATTCTACAGGCTATGTTACTTAACACCGACTGTTGCTGAGACAGGTAATAGATTTAACATCTAGCCAGAACACAGACTGTGAGGGCTGGGCAGGCCCTGAGAACCCTGCACAGTGGAAAGCTACGTGGTTGGGACTTCTGGATGCACAAGCAACTGAAAGTCCTCTTAAGGAATTCATCTTTTGTTTCAGATTAATTAGCTTTGTTAAATTTAACATTTTGTTTTGAGTAAAACTCTTCCTACACCCTTCCCATTCACAGTTTCTAGCATCCAGAACAAGCTCTGTTCTGACCCCCTGAGTCAGTGTGAGTAAAAGCGGCCTGAGGCATGGGATGGACAGGAAATGCATGCTTGTACACTTGTTTTCATTGGGCGCTCCTTGGCAGCTCCATGCAAGTGGAGATTGCTGGGCTGAATAGACTTTTATGTACAAAATTTACATTTGCATGCAAAAAGCCACAGTCACTGAAAAGGCCTGTGTGTTCCCAAGCATAACCGATCTGAAAGCTGAGCTCCCACTCCCTGTTTAGCCATCAGACCTAACTGCTTACTGGGAGTTTGTAATACCTATCTGGGGGCAGTCATAATTTGCAGTTGTTTCAGAAGCATGTTAAGAACACATTTAGTATTGGTGCTGAAATCATCTGCAAGATCAGATTACACAAGTTTAACAAACCTGGGCTGGTGGATAGTGACATGACTGGTTTCTGGGAAGCATGCACGAGAACACTGAAGTACCATTGCTGAACAGCAGTGAACTTGAGAGTCGCTGCATTATCAAACTGTGAAATGCTTAAATAGTGCATGTTATAGAATGGTCTGTTTGTTCTGCCCTGTAGACTTGTCACACCACTAAAATGTATGAAGATAATTTGATGAAAAAGGGGAATTTCAATCTGTTCTTACTTTGTACCCGAGAGCTCTACGTATATTAAAAGGTCTTGAGTCCCGTTTTTCGCTATGCCCTCCTTTACAGCTCAGGAGATGTAGGAGAGAATTTGTAGCATTCTGAAATGTCATGTCACAGTCTCTTGGGTGGGAGATAGCAGTTTCAAACACCTTTATTCACCTGACTTGGTTAGACCCTACACAGCTGTACTGTTGGCAGTGCATGATGAGCCTGCAAAAGAGACTGGTAAATAAATGAGCTGGGAGTTAAATTAAGTTACAACTCCTTACTGGGTTGCATCTATTTATCCCATAATACTGATAAATCACATAAATATGTAAGTGCACACATCGTCTAAACACAGTGTATAATACACTGCTATATTTAAGGTGGTATAAGAGCTGCTTCATTACACCATCCAGCAGGGTATCTGAGCATTTGTTAACTGAGAGATTTGAACATGAGAACATCAGCGGTTTGAATCCTACTGAATTATTCAGAAGTTACTCTCTTCTCATGCACCTTCTATTCAAAGCTGTTTGGGTTTTGGGATACATTTCTTTTTAACTGTTTGCTATTCTTTTTTTGTGGTATTGTTACTTAAATTGCATGACATTGTGCTGCATCTTGGCAGGATAACATTTTAGATATGATGATAATGGGTAATCAACATTCCTTTAATGTATTTTCCAACAATTCCTTGTCTGATTTTTGAGAACATTTTATTAGGAGCTGCCTAAACCATCTTAAGAACTTGGGAATTACACACCGACCTCCATACTTGGTCACTTTTTTCGTGTGTTGAATAGTTTTACTAACAAGCATGATTAAGTTTATATAACTTAAGCATGCCTAAGGCATTAAAAGTGTAATAAATGTAACAAAAGGAAATTGTCAAGAGTAAAGAATATAAGATTTTGAGGAGAAATTTGTCTCAACATATTTAGCTGTTCTCCAGTCTTGTGTTCAAAAGAGCTTAAATAGCTGCTGCTAGAGAAGTTACTTACCCACAGACATGCTGGAGCACCTAAAGCCTAGCAGTGCTCCTTTGGTGTGCAATGGAATGAGGCAGCTTTGTAACTGCAGCCTGGCACCTCCAAAAGCCCAAAGTGGGCAGTTTAAAAGGGGCTGCAACCTGGCATCTACATCAATGTCAAGGCTTACAGAGGACACGTCGAGAGAGAAGGCATCGTGCTTCTTTCTGTCAAAGCCAAGTTAGAGCCCTTCCTGCTCCTTCCAGACCCTCCATGGGGTCAGTTCCCAGCGTGCCCTCAAGGTAGCACCAACATCACTGTTGCTTCCTTCTTGCACCAGAGGCCAAGCCAGAGGCTTCCTAGGATAGAGCCAGGAATTGCTCCTTGCTAAATGCAGCTAACTCCTGCGGTGGGTTAGGAGCACAAGCTGGTCAGCTCAGAAACAGAAAATACCTTTGTAAGAATAAGACAGAGTGAGAAGGCTTGAGTGAGAAATTGGACATGTGCTTGGTAATCAGTTTAGTATACCAAGGATGTAGGTACTCAAATCTGAACCACAGGTCATTGCTGGTGAATAACCTCACCCTGGACTTAAGCAGATTCCAGCAGAACTTTCTGCAATGAACTGCTGCGGTTACCAGACAGCAACTTTGCATCTGCAAACGGGAGACTCCAGAGCACTGTTGTCCTTCTCAGTTGTTTGGTCTCATTAAACAAGAAACATCTTAATACTGTGCATCTTCCCACACACCAAGCTCTGAGTCCTGCTGCCATTGTCAACCTCCCCCAGGGTAGTGCTGGCCAAGAGTCAGTGGTGTTCTGCTGCTGCTGTTTGACCCCAGGTTTAATCTCTTCTCCTTGGTGGTAAGGTATGCCATTCTGACCAAAGCAACCTGGCCCTCATGGAAAGGAGAAGAGAAACAAGGAGTTCTCCACCTGCTTCAGTCAGTCAACATGGATCCTGACCAGTACCAGCTCGGGAAGTCGAAAGTCTTCATCAAAGCTCCAGAGTCTGTAAGTGTGCCAGAACACAATTCTTTAAATACACAACTGTTGGCCGAAATTAAAATCCTGCCCACTCACCCTTGCTGAGGTGGGGGAAGTGTAAAAATCTAAGACAAGCTAATCACGTCTACCATAGAGGCTGTGTAAAGGGCACAATACAGTAGGCCCCTGCAGGATTTGGCACTTAATATAAAGAGAATTAAATGCATGAAGAAGAAAAAAATGAGTTGTGAAGATGCTTTGGTATCAAGAACATTGGTCCTCTACTCGTAACAAGAGGAACTGATGAAGGTAGAATAGTCCCCAGGGATGGTAAGGATATGTTACACAGCACAGAGTAAATCAGTGTTCAGAATGACTGCAACTTGAAATCCCAGAGAAATATTAGGGAGGCTTCACGAGGCTGGTTTTATGCTGCGGCTACTAAATTGTGCAAAATCTGTCAGAGAAAAGTTTTCTTACTTTGCTATTTAGGAAAGTTGTTAAGGAAAATCTGTGCTCTACTCTCACCCTCATGTATTCCTGATGCATCAGAAGCAATGGGGCTTAGTTTGTGCATCACATCTTGCAGCTGAGCATTGATTTCTTGGTTCTTTGTCTGAAGTTACATACCAAAAGAAAAGCTGAACGCTTCCATGGCTATCATTTGCTGTTCCAGGAATATATATTTTTCCCTGTAGAACAACATTAATTCAGGCAATGACACTGCTGTGTCAAATCACATGGGAAGATATTTGTTACAGGCAAAAAAAAGAATGCTTCTCCAAGTCATAATTGAAATTTTGTTGTTTCTACTATAAAAAGGGTAAGATACTGTTCGGGAATAATGGGATTTACAATCCTGCCATGTTTATAAACACCATGTTTATGCACCACAGCATATAGTGCTTGAGATGTTGGTTCTTACAGTACTTCAGATGGCATATTGGCAGAGCAGAAAACTAATACAGGATTGATCCTACTTGGTCATGGCAACAACAGCCAGCTGGTTCTGGGTATTGTGAGCTTTAGCTGCTTCCTCTGAAGCACAGCTGTGAATTGAGCTTCACCTGCTGCTTGTGGAGCACAGTTGTGATTGTGTTCTGGAGATTATTGGGAGTTCTCTCTTAAGAAGTTGGTGTGATTTCCTGGTGTCTTCTGTTCAGAGGCCAAGTGGCAAGTGTTGCCATGGGATTGATGGATCCAGTTCCCCTTCAGTCAGGTAATGATCTGTTCTCAACATGATGTGCCACTGATTCTTTTTAGAGGACAGCATTGTTGCCCAGTGGAAGCATCTTCCCATCCTGATGCATTTTTGTGATGCTAAGTCCTGCTTACGTGATTATGTCATTTAATGGTGTGTCTGTGAGTTTTACTAAAGGGCAGTTGTGCAGGTTAGGGCAACATGAAGATGACTGGAAATTTTTTGGGGGTTGTGTTTTGATTTTAATTTAAATTATTGCTTTCAATTACTGTATATATTTTCTTTAATTTTTTTTTAATGCCATGAAGTCTCTTTTTAAATAACTACCAAAGCAGGTCTGGGATTATTTTATTTTATGTTGAAAATGTTTTTATGAACTGAATATTTTAAAGAGTGACTTGTCTTTTATTAAGAAAGACAATCATCTTTCGCCTTATATTACTAAAGCATTGGCTAGGATTGTGTGCTTGGTCATGCCCCTGCTGCAGCTGAGGATGTTTTTGCATCAGGAGCTCTCGTCATTGTGCTGAAACCAGAGCAAGTGCTTGTTTTCAGGAAGAGATTTTAAATTTTTTAAAAATAAGTTTGCTGTAGATGGAGAATTGCCAGCTCTGAAATAAGGTTTTATAGGTGGCAGAAGGGCTTCATTATTTACATTTCCATCACACACCTGAACAAATAACTCTGTCCAGGAGCAAGTGAGGTTCTGTGGAAATGGTTTGCACCAGATCAAGTTTCCTTTTTCAGATCACTATGAACAGTATTTTTCTAGATTTGTATGGTTTAGAGCAGCAAAGTAAGCCCAGGTTTGCTTCTCCATGTACCCATTTTTACTAATTTTAGCTCTTGAAAGCTAGAAGAAAACTCCTGTGAGTGCAGGGCAATAATAGGCAACAGTCATGTCAGTGGACTGATTGAGTGCTGCAGTTCAGCCAAATGCTTGTGCACCTGATCAGACAAAAGCACAATTTAACTGAAGTAGGTAAAAGCCACAGTGGATATGCTGTATCCTATAATTATGAAGTTGTACTAATGCATTAAATTTACATGTATTTTAATAGGATCTGGGAGATTCTCAAAAAAGAGGATGCACCTTCCATTCCTGCTTTAATAAACCAGTATTTTCTCTGGATTTGTGATATTTTAGACACAAAAATCTCACTATGTCATACTTGTGAATTATAAGGTCATAGTTACAAGTCCTGCAGCCTGCTGACAATCTTCAGTGTTGAGAGAGAATTGAGCCAGTGGACACAAGGGTATGAAATTCAGCCAGGGAAGAAAGCTGCTTGTGGACAGTTACATTACACATTGCACAGATCCCCACAGACTTATGGTAACTTTCTGACAAGTAGGAATTTTGGAGAATGCATGGATGGAGGCTGAAGAAATGGCCAGTGGAGAACCTTGCATTGTGCCAGTAGAATGTTTCAGGGAGAATCCATATTCCTCTTCCTTCATCATGGGGTATGGAACTTAATGGGTAGACTGGTAAGAGCCACAGCCACTCAAGCATCAGAGATTTCTTCCAGAAAAGCTGCCTTAACATTCCAGTCTCAGATCCCACAGTTGTTGAAGAGGCAACAGCTTGGATCTAGAGTGAAATGCACTGCAGAGTTGTCAAAAGTAAAATACAGCCTTTTCTTGAACTTTGCATGTAAAATGTTTGACCCACCCCACTGTCTCTTTGCACAGCTGTTTCTGTTAGAAGAGATGAGAGAGAGGAAGTATGATGGGTATGCCAGGGCCATCCAGAAGGCCTGGAGGAAGTACGCAGCCAGGAAAAAATACGTGCAGATGAGAGAAGAAGGTAGGTCAGAACTTCTGATGGCAGGGACTTCACACACACATGGTTCCAGGAACAGGAGGGACACAAAGGGGAAGGAAATCTCTCCCTCTCTGCAGGCACAATTTTCATTGCAGGTAACTGTTTTGGAATGACTGCACTTTGTTGGACCCCTGGGGTACCACCGATGAGGTTGACTGCTCTGCATGCACAGATCTCTTGGACTGCCCAGTGTCAAAGCCAGACTGAGTAGGACAGACAGAGAGATGCTGCAGGGGAGGCAAAAAAGAAAACTTCCCATAGTTGTGCAGGATCTGAATAAACTGTAGGTGATAAGACAATCCACGGACTTCCCTGGGACTTAGTTGTGTGTGACCTGGGTTGTGTGAATGAATGTGCTGGGTTAATTTCTAGCAGTGAGTGAGAAATTTCTTAGTCCCAATTAACCAGAACTACTGAGCGTGCCATCAGTGTATTTCATTAGGAATGGATTTAATGATCGCGTATATCCTTATCTAAAGGATTAGTAGCAGTGCTTTGCTGTTTTTCAATATTAGAAACACTTTGGTTATCACTTCCCCAGAAATTCTCTGTGAAGCAGTTGGCTCTTTAGGAAATTTGGTAGAAGCTATTAATCAGTGTTTATGTTTTGCATTTAAGCATCAGATCTGTTGCTGAACAAGAAAGAGAGAAGACGAAACAGCATTAACAGGAATTTTGTGGGAGATTACATAGGCATGGAGGACCACCCCGAGCTCCGCCTGTTTGTGGGCAAGCGGGAGAAGATCGATTTTGCAGACACTGTAACTAAATATGACAGGCGGTTTAAGGTGGGTGGAACAGCAGCATCCCCTAAAGACGAGTTCTGCTGCGAGTCAGAGTTGTCTTCACCATCCTGCCCCAGGAACTGCCCAGCTCAGGCTCACAGCACGCAGGACACGGCTGTGTATTTTCAATGTTGTGTTTCAGAGCGTGAAGCGAGATCTCGTCCTCACTCCCAAGTGCATTTACCTGATCGGGCGTGAAAAGATAAAGCAGGGCCCTGAGAAGGGCCAGGTGAAGGAAGTCTTGAAGCGAAGGATGGAAGTGGAGAGAATTCTTTCTGTTTCTTTAAGGTCAGTACATGGAATATATTTTTTCCATTTACAGAGCAATTTGTGTAGGACAGGGAAAATAAGTTGATTGATGAAGTGGGAATTGAAAGCTTTCTTTTTGAATTTGCTTGCTTTGGGTTTTAGACTTGTTTCAGTAACTTTCAAATTTCCAATTTATCTCTAGTCACAAAATCTCTTATTATTGAAGCGAAGGATTATAATTGTAACTTTAATAGCACATAGCTTTTTGCTGACAGAAATTGCCGTAAAATGACTAAGTAGTATCCTGTCTCTCAAAAGGGATTGTTTCAGCTATTCCATTATCAACTCCTGAAAAAAATCAAACCTATTCTCAGAAAGCAAGGCTCTGTAATTAATGCTGCTTGGACTTTGTTATGTTTTTAAAAATTAACCATGAGTACTCGGCAAACGTCATTCTAATGCTGGCTGTATTTGCTGATGATATTTTAAACTGATGGTATATGCTCTGATTTCCTTGCAGCACCATGCAAGATGACATTTTCATTCTGCATGAACAGGAATACGATAGTTTGCTTGAATCAGTCTTCAAAACGGAGTTTTTAAGCCTCTTATCTAAACGATACGAAGAGAAAACACAAAGAAAACTACCTCTGAAATTTAGCAATACGTGAGTTACAGCTTTTTTCAATGGGCTTTTAGAAATAAATGTGTTGTTCTTGCTGCCAAGGCAAATGAGTGAGTGCAAGTTGTACTTTTTATAATAGGAGATAGCACAGTGTAAAACCTGTATGTGCAAGGAGATCAGACTTTGTGCTTGCCTTTGGTCAGAGTAACAGCTTAGGGTTTACCAGGGCCACTTGACACTTCCCACTGTGTGTGCATGGAGAGCTGCCTTTGTTCTCCTTTCCTGGCACCAGGGCAGGGACTCTGTACAGCTGCTGCTGACTCACACTCCTTCCCACTCCTTCACCTTCACCTAGGAGTGCAGACATCTCAACGAAGAGTTTGAAAGAATTCTGGACACATAATGTAGCAGTCTGAAATGCTGAAGTTTGTTGTGAGTTCTGGGGACTGCAGGGTGAAAGAATAATTCTAAAGAGGCCTCACTTAAGTAAATGATACTGAGAACGTTTTTTAGAAACAAGCTGAAAACCCAGAGTGTGTCTGATGTGCAGTTTGGCTGTGAGGACCTCCTGGAAACAATCCCAGCAAACATGTGCTTTTGTTAATAATACTTCCACCCATTAAGGAGATCAGCAACAGCAGGCCTTGGATTTCTGTGTTTATTTTATTGCCTTCAAAAAGGTGGAGGAATTATGAAAAGCACCAGGAGATTACTATTTTTGTTTGGAAAGGGTGTAGAAGGAGAACTGAAGTGAGGAACATTACTATAGCATACACTCCTGTACACTGGGAATGCAAAGCCAGTACCAGTAAAGTACCAAACCCCTGTGTGAATACAGTTCAGAGCAGATGGATAGTGTGGAAACGCTGGGAAAGAATGTGCGTGTGTGTGTGTGTCTGCATGGGGAAGAATGTGAGCTGTAGAGGCTGAGGGTGTGTATGCAGAACTGCTCCCCTGCAGCACAGAGCACACAGTGTATGCGAACCCTGGTGTGTGTGCAGGGAATGGCCACAAACAGCACGTGGGCAGCGGCAGCAGAGGCACTGGTGCCTCAGGGCTGACACATCTCCTACCTGGACCTTTGCACATTTTTGTTCAAAGCTCACTGTCCTCTCCAGGGCATCTTAAGCTTGGACAAGCTATACCAGGAAAGTTAAACCCTCAATTAAGAAGAGCATTTATTTAAAAAGCATTAAAAGAAGATTTAATTAGGTGGCCATGTCAGCTGAGTTACTCATGGAATGTAGATTCTCTGTCTAAGCTTTTAATTTTCTATTTCTAAGTTATCTGCTGGCAACAAATACTGCCTTGATCTGATGTAGTAATTATGGTTTTTTTTTTCATTTGCGTGTACACATGCTAATGTCAGACTTGAAGTGAAACTGAAGAAGGAGAGCTGGGGGCCCTGGAGCAGTGCTGGTTCTCGACAGGTGCAGTTTACACAAGGCCAAGGAGATGTAGCCATTCTCAAACCAAGTAATAAAGTGCTGCAGATCAGCATTGGACCAGGGCTACCAAAGAACTCCCGTAAGTATGAATTTCCTCTAGAAGTTAGGAGTTTATAAATGAAAGAGAATGGTTGACTTTTTCTATCCATGTTTGGCTCTAGCCTCACCGTTTTCTTTATTAATATCTTTGTAACACACAAAGGCTACAGCAGAGTTCCTTGCTGCTTTACAGCTGACAGTGTTCTGGGCCTTGTTTTCTGTAGTTGCAAGAAGGCTTGCTTTATATCCTGAGGCTGAATGGATCACAGAAGGGAGAATATCCCAAAGTCATCCTTTTTGCACCTAATGCTTTATATAACAGCCTGGCCAACCCTGCAGGAGTCAGATTCCTTATTCCTGAGGATCAGCTCTTTCTGATCACAGAACAAGGGGTCTGGCAGCCAGCAGGACTTACCTGATTAATGTAATTGTGAAGGGGTAACAGAATGTTGCTGGTTTCCTCTAGGGCCTACTAGACGGAACCTTACCCAAGGCAGAGGATATTCCAGCAGGTCTCAAAATCAGACTTACCCTATGAGAGCTGCACCACCTCCTCCAGGTAAGTCCTCTTAGCTTGGGCAAAACAGAATACCAAATGAAGGCTTTTGATTTTCTCCTGTCATCTGGCTATCTTTTACCCATTAAAAAAAAATGGTAACAGTTTAAATTTCTCTTTAAAAAAAGATCCTGCCTGGAAAGCATCTGTTTGTAGGCATTTTATAAAGCATTTTGCTGGATATTTCCCCACAGCTGTCCTGCTTGATATGGATGGTGACTTGTTCAGACACTTGGTATAAGCAACTGAATCTCAACCTGACCCTGTAGCCTTCTCCACTGTGAAGGGTACAAGCTCTGTGGTTATCAAGCCATAGACAATGCTTTGCAGTGAAACTGCTCTCAGGGCCAGCACAGTACAGAATGCCATTTGTGTCTCATTGTCCTGCCCTGTCAGACATGGCACAGCTCCTGTGTGCCTGAGTGCTGGGACACAGCAGCTGTGCCAGTGAACAGCAGAGCTTTCTGCAGGGGACTGATGTCATTAGGGTGTTCCACTTCTGCCCTGGGCAGATACGATTAATTTTCCTTGTGAACTCACAGGGGAGAACAATATTCCATTGACCTAACATTTCCCAAGAGGTTCTTTTTTGTACTTACACTCCCAGAGTACTTTCATTTTAACAAAGAGTCCTCTTTCAGTCAGCTGCTGTTTATTGAGAAGCACAATGCTAATGGTGGAAGTTAGGGGTGTGACCAGTCTTGGTCACCAAATTAAACAGACAATTCCAAATCCTCACAGCTGTAGGAGTCAAACTAAAGAGTGTGTGATCTGCCAGAACTGGTAGTGAAGTGGGAAATTACTGTAAGAGCTGACCCGTCAGCAAACAGAGATAGTGAATATTCGTATAGCATCAGTTAAACTAGGACAGTCTGGTTTATATTTTCAAAAACTGTTTCAGCTAGAAGTGTTACTGCTGAAGTTAAGTGCTTTGTTGACCATCAGATGTTGGGTTATCATATTAAAAGGTGAGTAGAAGGCTTTCCCACAAACCTCTCTGTAGGTTACAGTAGCATGTCTTTTTGTTTATTTGGTTGTTTTTTGAATGTTAAACTCTCTTGGAAAGTAGCCACACATAGCTGGAAAAACAAAATTGCAGACAGGTGTTACAAAAGAGTTCAAGTTAAAATGTCCAGACTTTCAGGGAGTTTGAAGCCATGTCATGATTTGGGCAAATTCCTATTTGAAAGTCTCAATTATCTGGGTTCTGGCTATTTTCAAATCTTATTTTGAAATCAGTGGTGCAATAGCTGAACAGAGTGTCCTGTACAGGTCAGAATAACCCAGACCTTTATTTATACCACCACAATGTACATGCCATGCTGGCTTGGATTGCAAAGTGGAGTTGATGCAGGAGTTTTTGACCCTGAAGTTCTGCCACAGTACCCAGAGAACATCAGAAGCAAAGAGGAGCTGTTACAGTAGAGATTTCCCAGGTGCTGTGATTATGAATTCTCCTCTCTGCACAGCTGTTTTTTCTGCTAATTAGCAGGCATAATCATAATGGCAGAGGAGACAGTCACCCATATAATTCAGGAAATTTTGATTTTTAATAGCAGCATAGCTCCCATTTTGTTCCATAGGAGTATTAGGAAAGTAAAGCATACAGACTTGAGCTCTTTAGGCCCTGATACTGCAAGTAGCTCAGACACAGGTGGGTTTGGTTTAAATTCAAGTTAGAAGCATAATTATTTATATAAAGGCATATACCCATGTCAGTCCTAGAAAATTCAAACTCCTTTTCAACTATCAAAATAGCATCAAGGCATTTTTTTAAAACAAAGCAGTAACAAAAGCCCGAACACCCCTCACCTGGCATGACTGTTAAATGGACAAGTATTTATAGCAACTTAATAAAACAGTTAAATTCCTTGAGTATGTGGTAAGCTGAGTTTGAATTTCAAAAGAAAAAGAATGAATTCTGGCTAGCTTTGGATTAACCTTTGTCTGGATAAAATGTTGTGCAGTGTTTTAGAGAGGAGTTGGTGGTACCATGTCAGATAAACTGGAACTCAGCTGGCAGCTAATGCTTGTGCTTGCTTGGAACACCCAGGGCACACGTCTTAAACCTGAGCACAAGTTCATGAAGTTAGGCACTCAAACCAGACTGTCAGCAGACCAGAAACTGGGTATAAATCAATTATATCAATTTCAACATGATTTTGGGTTTGGGTTCCTCGATAGGTGGGGCTCTCTGACAGGTGAGTCTGATGGCTAAGCCATCAAAGGTTACCTTTACTGAGCCAAAGTTTGAACTGCATGCACTCACACCTTATTTACTTCCAGGTCAGCAGCAGAATGGAGTAATAAATCCCCCCCAGTCTGCAGCCCATCCCCAGCTCCCAGGAAATCAATGGGCCAATCAGAAGAACCTGTACACAAGTATGACACGACCAGCTTTACCACGGCAAATGTCAGGAGCATCAGGCAAGATTTCACAGCAACCACAAAGCTTGGATTTCTTGAAAGTACCTGACCAAGGAGCAGCTGGGTAAGATTTTACATTGAATCTGATAAAAAGATGTCAATTTTTGCAAATAGTTTTACACACTCAAACTGTTCATGTCTGATATACTCTGTGCATCACCAGGTTGTGCTATTGAGCTGTGCTCAAAGGTATCATCCATTCCATCAGATTCCAAAACATACTCAATCCTAGACCTGTAGGAATAAAGGTGAAGCAGTTCTGGTTTAATATCTTAAATTTGAATATTGAAGGCTTGAAAACATAGTTTTTCAGTTTCTACTTTAACTCAGCCCGTACTCCACTCTCTTGTAGAACATTAGCGGAGCTTTACTGTAGTGGGAATCTTGAGTGTCAATTAATTGTCAAAGACAATTACCTGTTCAGCAGTTCTAGGAAAAAAGAGGATTTAGTTTAGCAGAAGCAGTTTGCTGATGACTCCCATGATCTGCATGAATGGGGGCTCTTGGAGCCAGCAAAGTAAATTTATTTTTAACCATATCAAGAGCAACTTCCGTGGACATTAAAATGTACAAGCAGCCCTGCCTCAGCTGTCAGTCAGCAGACAAGCTCCTTAGCAGCTGTTCTGCATTAAATTACCCTCTTGGCCTAAGCATTCTTTTGCTGTACAATCCAACAGGCTGATGATTAAGTAGATTAGTTACAGTAAGAGAGCATTACACACTTCAGTTATCAAATTGTGACATAAATGTGCACAATTGATTTTGAGAATCGAAAAGTGCACAGGGTTCATAAGGAGGAGCTTTCTAGTGCCTAAACATGGAGCCCTCGAGCAAGGGGAGGCATGTACAGAGCTCTTTGCAGTTGTGCTAATGGCAGTCATTTTACCCCACTGTGCCAAGTGTCAGCTCTAAGATACTTCAGGCATATCTAAACAAAAAAATGCTCTGAAATTAATCTTCAAATAAGAAGTCAGAAACAAGTAGCCACTGCCGCTTATGCTAACAGGCACAATTCCATCTTGTAACAACTTCCATGGCTTTTGGTGGTGAAATGTTCTTGTCACATGACACTTTCTTCCTAAACTCTTTTACTAATGTTAGACTTTACTTTGTCCTGAGACTACAACCAACAAAAGCACATAAGCCATAGGATAAAACCAAACATTCCAGGTGTTCTGCAGCAGTAACAAACCTAAGGAGGAAGTACTCTTACGAAAGGGATGTTCCCAGGCTGAGTATTATGAGCTCCTTTATTAATACACTGAAAAGAAACAACATAACTATATTCAGGAGTGGATTTCAGACACATTTCTGTGCCTGTTCCTTTTCAAAAGGAAACTGAACTAGAAGAGGTGTGGCTTTAGTATTTCAAAACCACAGCCATCAATAAGTACATATAATTTTTAAATGGTAGAATTAGGTTTATTTTTAGCAAAGCTGCCAAGAAGGATGCAGTGGCACTAACAATCCAGCACAAGACCAAGATTAAAAGTTGCAGGCTTCCCCCAGCAGCAAATCATCTCATTTAAGATACTGTAGTTCTACCACAGCTGCACAAAATCTGAGCTGTTTTCCAGGACTTGTGCTCAATTCCTTCATTTCCATACCCAGGTCTAGGTTCCACAATGTCTCCTATCCTGAGCAAAGGCAGTAGATGTTGAAGGAGAAAAATCTCTCCCTTCATAGATACTTTGAGGACTGAAGTGCTGCTATAATCCATACTTCAGCTCCTATTTTCTGGTGCAGCTCACTGTGAAGTTAGAATTAGAGGTTTCTTGACAAAATTAAGCCTAGGATTTCATGTAAGTAACTATAACCCTGTTCTGCAAAAGCTATGTTGTTATCATGGCATTACATGACATGTTCACAGTTCATTCTCCTCCACCTCGTTACATTTTTAGTCATTCAGCACATATATTATTAATTATGAACTGACATATTGAGTCTAATACCTGTTCTCTCTTCCAGCCTTTATTAACTGATGAGCTGGCAAAATGCATTTCTTCCCTCTTTCCCATTCCTAATCTTTGGAGTGGTCACAGCTGTGACAGTTTGTGCAGCATCTCCCCTGCTGCTTCAGAGTTGGCTATAACAGAACAAGTCCATAGATGGCCCTGGAATCTGAGGCAACTTAAAAGAGATGCGAGTCTCTGTTACAGCTTAGTCACAAGAATGGTAAAGTAGCAAGCCTGTGAGCTAGAACTTTGTTTTTGATACTGAAAACTAAATCACTGGTGACATTGGGGCAAGGGGAGAGACACAGCTTAAGCTGTGTAAATACTGAGAGATGCATGAATCGCATGTGCACACTTGCTTCCATTTCAGCCTGGGCACTAAATGTCTTCTGAACATTTGAACTGCTGTTGGGAAGTACCTACTCAACCATTTCCATAGGAAAGAAATGGCAACTCTCTCCCTTTCACAGGGAAGTCTCACACTGCTCTTTTTAAGGGTTGTGACGTTGAAGACAATCTCTTTTCCCTTGTTCTGTGGTGTTCTTTCAAATGCTTTCATGCCGAGAGGGGGTGCTGGGGCTCAGCTCCGAGTCCCACGCGCGCCCGCTGTCCGCAGTGTGCGCAGGCAGAGCTCGAGCCGCCCGCCGCCGCCGGAGGCAGGCCCAAGCCGCAGCCCAAGCCCAAGCCGCAGGTGCCGCAGTGCCGGGCGCTCTACGCCTACGACGCGCAGGACACCGACGAGCTCAGCTTCAACGCCAACGACGTCATCGACATCCTCAAGGAAGGTACGGGCACACGGCGCTGCCGCTGAACCACTGCTCTGGGAGCTCCGGGGCCACGGGGAGTTAGGACAGGCCTTTCTGTTAGGCCTGCCGTCTCTTGGTAGGCTTGCAAATTTCCAGGATGGCTTAGGGAGCAGAGAAGCCTCCACCCCAGTCCACCCTCTTCACTCAAGAGCATGTCAGACAGACTAAGGCCCTGTAACTGGGTACTGCAGAGCTTACACTTAGTGAGACAGTAATTCTGCCACTGGCTTTAGAGGAAAATTAGCCTAAATCACAGCTGTAGCACAAGAAGCAAAATGTAATTAACTCGTTCCAACTCTGGGTCTCCAGAGCACCCTTGTCAAGGCAAAATGATGTGGCCAAAAGATGAATACACTCCAAAAATCCTACCCCCTCAGTCCTTCCCAGAAAATCTCTCACTTAGTGGCACAGCTTTGCAAGGTTGCGCCAAGTACACAAAAGCGCTTCCAGAGCCTCACTCCTTTGCTGTCCTTGTTACAGATCCTTCTGGCTGGTGGACAGGAAGACTACGAGGGAAGCAAGGTCTGTTTCCCAACAATTACGTCACCAAGATTTAAAAGACTGTCAGAAAAATCGGCATGAAGGTACCAGTGGTTGAAGATGTTTTTTCCCTTGCCTTCGGGACATTGTTCTTCCAAGATGTGATGTTCTCAGCAGTGTTTTCACCAGTAAATTGTGTATGAGCAGGAAGAGTTACCCACAGCACAGACTTTGATCTCTGTCTCAGCACCATACAGCAATGAACTGACCAATTATTTATTATATTTAAAACCTGGTTTAAACACCTGGTAAGTGAAGAATGCTCACACCTACTATCTTCCTGAACAAGGTGATTTACAGTCTGGAACCAGGGACTTGGAAAGGGGTGTATTTAGTAAGTGCCTTCAGCTGAATATCAGTAACCTTTTAAATTATCTACTGAAGATAATGTTAAATGCACATTTCCTCTAATGCAGATCATTCTGGGGAACATGTTAATAAGTATGCTGCTACATGTCAAAAAGATTTAGGCTCATTTGGGATCTTACCATCTGAAAAACTACTGCGATGGTCTATTTAATTAATTCTGTATAGAGATGTAATGGAACTGGCTTGTGTTTGCAGGTGTTTAGGGACTCCCAACAGGCACTGTAAGAATTTAAAACAGAAAACCACATAGTACTGTATGCTAAACAATGTTGCCTTCTTCAAGATTTATATTATAATGTGGCTGGCCCATGTTGGATTTTTGTTTAATACTCTACCTGTTATAAGAAGTGTCTTTATGCAGAGCTGTACATTTATAGAAATAGTTATATACTGTATATAAAAACTGGTTATGATAGAAACATGTATAAATGTATAATGCAGTAGTCCACTGTTCTTATGAAGTAGTACTGCTAGAATTTTTATGCCAGGTACTTATAGATATGCACTACTCCTCCTTTTAAATAGCAAAAGCACAGGTGTTACTGCCCAAGTCTGATTGCCTCCCCCAGCAGAGTGGCTGTTGCTTGCCCTTAAGTTCTGAGAATTCTTGCTTTGCCTTTTGAACCTCCATAAAATAAAACACAGGAAGATAAACAGGTTTGTTCTCTGTGACGTTTTTTCTCACATATATACAAATGTATCCCTTCACGACACTGGCTTCAGGATTTCCCTGCACTGACTTCTAAAGAACCCCTTTCTTCACTCCAAACCAAATTATTTGCCCTCTGCCCAGCTGAAGTGCCATGCATGTCGTTCTCTCATGTTAGGAGCAGTTAAAAAGTCCTACATATGTTGATATTAAAAAGTTGCATAAGCTTTAAGATACAGCTAAAAATCTTGGATTCCTCCCTCCTAACCACTGCCTAAGGCTAACCAACTTAGGTACATACACAAACTCCATCTTCTATAAAAGCTGTTTCTAGGACCTCACTCCAAAGGAGGAATAATATCCACACAAGGAATGAAGCACATTTTTCAGAAGACCGTTTGCAGCAAGTGCTAGGCTTACTTATCAAGGGGAGAGAAAAATGTCCTGCTTGAGAAGAGAAAACCCAGTAGCTTCAACATCTTTTCCCAGGGGAGCACTGAGGTCTAGGGCAGTTCTGTAGCATTGGGTTCTTGCCTTCTACATCAGAGCCAGCACACTCATGAAGAGGAGATGCTGAGCAATCATACAATAGCTAGATGTGGCAGGGAGGTACTGAGTTCAGTATAACCTAGAGGCTATCAAAATGTCTAATTTAATATTACTGATCTTGGAATAATACAAGATACATACATGAGGTAATGAGGCAGAAAAGTTGCATTACTTACATGCTTGTAGTCCCTGAGCATACAGATACTGACACTTAGATTAGAAACAAAGACAAAGCAAGCAAAGTGTCAAGGAGGAACTGCCTTATGCTGGGTTTGACTCTATAATCCAGGTACAGAGGACTTTTGGAGAAAGTAAGGGGGAAAAAAGATGTGGGCAAGCAAACAATTAATGAAAAACCAAAGGGAATTCTTCTCAGCAAGTGGAGAAGGTTTCAGGAGCTGAGCTGCTTTCAAAAGGTCTCACGTCCACAATTCCACACCTGTATTCCCTGCACACTTGTTAGCATTACAGGAGACTTCCAATTTTAATACCTTAGCTCCCTTTTTTTAAGCACACAGAGAAACACAAAGATTTACGAGGTTAATACCTTTTTAAGATACCTACATCTTTCCCCAAACTTGAAGATGGCTAACTACAAAAAAAAAAAAAAAAAAAAAAAGAAATAAATTCCAGTACACAAATAAAGTAGATATTTAGTGTTCTTTAAGGTACAACAAAAATATGCACTGTCTGCCTCCCCTTTACATTAAGAGTGAAAATAAGTAAATAAATATATTGCAATACATAAAGCTTGGAGAGTCTCTCTGGAAACAACCACAGAGAATAATCAAGCCCATTTAACTATAAGTTGTAACAACCTATTTAGTCAGATGTCCCACTTGGACATTAGCTTGCAAATGTGTAGGTTGTACCTTAAAGAGTCACAGTCTCAATATGTAAAAGAAAGGAGTTTTATTTTTAGATAGAAAGCTGTATTACAAAGCAAATTTAAAATGTCACCTTCTGCGTGAGTCTGTGGAACTGTCTGTGGGAGGCTGGAATGCTATGTACAAAAGCAGTAGACAGACAAAGTGCACACCCCATCAGGCCCTGCCTGCCCCAGGGCTTCACAGGAGTGAGGCAGCCAGATCCTTGATGATCTCACTGTTCAGCTGAGGGATGGTGCTGATGGTCAGTAGTTTGCTGCTTGCATACTTGTTCTTGATAGCCTGCAGAGTAGAGAACAGACATACAGAACTTTTGTGCATACACTATTGATGCTCAGGCAGATCATTTTGTGTCTGTTTGCCTGCCTGCTTGGAAAACAAGCAAACACTGAACCTGTTTGCAAAGTAACAAGAGCACAATTTGTCTAAAAGGTTTTGCTGTTAACATTAAATGCAACAGCTTCACAGTCTTGTCAGAACAGTGTATGCTTTAAGGTAACATACAGAGTATTTACCTAAGGAGCTGCAACAATATGCAGCAAAGCTATTTTTAAAACACTAGAGAAAGGATTTAAGTAGTTGTACTTACAGTGTATTTTGTTAACTTCTCATTTACTTTAACTACATTCTTGGCCATATGTTTCATGGTCATCACAAGACTGTCTTCTGCATAGCCAGTGTAGTACTGCTGCTTTGTACCCTGCAGCAGAATGGTAACAAACGGGAGATTTGTGAAGGGGGGAATTGCTGCTCAAGGCACAATCACTTCAGGCAGCAAACAGCCTGAGCTTCACAGCTAAGCCTCAAGTGCTGGAAACTATAGCTGTCAGTTTAAATGAGAGATGCAGAGTAACCTGATGTGCAGAAGTCTGGACACATCAATTTCAAGGACCATGCTTCTAGACTGAACAGAGGATAAAAAGCAACTCCCAACTGAATTACAGTTCATTACTCATGGTCCACAACTTCATTATGTACATGTACTGCAAGAATTAAGAAAATGTACTTTTAGTTACAGTGTAAGTAAAATGCTTTCATGAGAAAAATCCTTTTGTACCCCAGTATTAACATAAGAAAGGATTTTGAGTTTTTACTAATACATTACTTTTTCTACCTGCCCCTATGCTTCAGGCTGTCCAACCATCATTCCAGCACCAGCATTGTTACCAGCCAAACACAATTTTTAAAGTACTTTTTAGTGGTTCAATTCCATTGAGTGAAGAACAGTCAGTTTGATTAAAATCCTCACCCATTTGTTATGTCCCAGAATCTTCTGCGACAGACACAAGGCAGCAGCTGCGATCTCTGAAGGCCGGTGGTGAACCATGTCATAGTCTATCAGTGTCAGCTCCATCAGGTATTTTGCTAGAGTGTGTTGCTTAGCATCAGCCTAGCAGGTTGAGAGCTTGTTAATCCACAGTTTCACTTCACTTTAGCATAATCACTCAGAATTGCTTATTGTGTTCAAGGACAAGACAAAAATAGCAAAATCTTTACTGCAGTTTAGTAACCATCCTTTTTAACAGACATTCCTCTCAAAATCAAGACCAGCAGCCATTTGGAATTTAGACACAAAGTCAAGTGAAGGATTTTAACATAAAACTGAAGCATCAGGTAGTGCCGTGCCCAGCCAGGGACACTAAAGCTTCCTTTGTAATGCAAACTAAGGGAGGAGAGGTATAAAATGACTTAAGGAGAACCTTTTTTGAGTTACCCAGTGGTATGCTGAGGTAATTGAAGCCCACCTCAAGAGTGAACAGTCACTTGAATATAATTACTGAGGTGGAGAAAAAAAAGGGTTGAGTCAAAGAGAAAGCTTATCTTTTGATTTTTAAATAACACAATATTTGCAACCAGAGGTTACAAAGAACTACAACACTGCTAGTGTTTTACTAATAAGTACCCTGACCACCAGGATTAAAAATATTAAAAGGGTTCTTAGTTTAACAGTAAAATTACTGCCACTAAGGCTGAACACGGGCATCAGTAAATAGAAATGTGAAATACTACAGGCTGCTACAGTGACATTGTTGTGTTACTCCACACGGTGGAGTTTCAGAGCTGAGCATTTCTTCATCCAGCATTTTAGCTGGAGGAGGTAAGATGGCATGATGAAAACACCAGAAGCAATCCTGATAGGCTTTCCCAATACAGGAAAATGCTAGAGAATGAGGACAAGTACCCACCTCCCCAGCTTTTGATGCTCTTCTTAAGAAGTGAATTGGAAGAGGTCGCCCCAGGTCGAAGTTTAATTCTTTAAGTATAATCATCTCCATTTCTCGAACTTCACTACTGGTGTAGGCATTGTCAGTAATGTAAACAAAGTCTGCTATATCAGGAGACAGTATCTCTTCATATTTTGAAGCTACAAGCAGTGCTGTTACACCCACCAGCTGAAGCTTCTTGCGAGATACTGGATAACTCTGCAACACAGACATTTAAAATGCAGGCTCTGAAGTGTCGAACTCTAGATAATCAGATTAATATTTATCAGTTTAGAATACCAACATGCTCATTCCTATAAATGAGGTTTTCACTCTAGTCAAAGGTGTCAGTATAAAAACAGGCTCAAAGAAGGCAGCAGCCTCAGAGTTAAGATGCTGCTCTGTAAAACCTCTTACACAAAGAGCAGATTTTGTAGATTGTTAGATTTCTAAAGAAAAGCTAAAATTGTGAACTCTTACCAACACAGCAAGTGCACAGTTCCTGCGCATGCCTCGAAGGAGCTCTCACCTGTAAGAAGCGATCCATGATGGCCACACACATGTAGAGCGTCTCCTGCAGGAGGCGGAACCTCGAGTGCACCTGGACGAGCCAGTCCACCAGAATGGCGCGCATGCGCCCGTTGGTCACCCTGCCGTCCAGGTAGTGTGGGCGCACCGCCTGCTGCAGCTGTGGGGAGAGCAGGGTGAGCTGCCAGCTAACCCCCCGCAGACACCAGGGCAGCCAGGGGGCATCCTACCTCGAGATCCCTCAGGTACAGGTAGATGTCTTTTACATAGTCACTACACAGCTGGGGGTTCTCCCAGTCCTCAGCATCAATGTCTTCTACGTTGTTGAGCAACACGTCAGAGAAGGCTTGGCACAAATCCTCCTCTTGCATAGATACATCCATAGGGACGGGAGACAGAACCTAAGGAATAGATCTTATCTGTTAACACCTCTTACAGATCTACTGTTTAAATTTCAATGTTCCTTTGTTTCCATGTTTCACCAGTCACTAATGCAATTTCTTTAGATGAAAGCTGAAGCCAAGCGTGGGCTCCAGTGCAGCAAGTTTTCACTGACATGTCACAAACATAGAATCCCAAGATCTAGTAATTGCCAGCTAAAGCAGAAACTTCATCCAGTACTTCAGTAGCTCATTCTGCCACTTGAACTTCAACCTTTAAGTACAACATATATTAAAGCAAAACTTCAGTACAGAGGCTTTGCTTTTTTGGCGGGGGAACAAAATACAGCCACAGATAAGCTATTGTAAAGGTAGAGCTTGAAGGTGCAAGTCAAATTAAAAATCAGAACAGTATCATCACAGCCTACCTTTGGAACATCAGTTTCTTTGTTTGCTTGATTTACGGCAGCTGGAGCTTTAGGCAGTGCAATTCCATTTGTCATTTTGCTAGGTCCTTTCACAGGCTTTATGGATGCTTTGGGGCATTCTGTTTTCTATCATGAAAACAATTATTATTAGTATAGAGCAGCAACCCAACTTCTCCCTATATAGATTTCAAATGTTCCTTTACCTTAGATATGTGCGTTCCTCTTGTTGCAACTTTATTTCCTATTTCTTCTAAAGCAGCCCTTTTGCCAGTCACATGTATTTTTGCTTTACTTCTACGGTCAGAGACAGCATTCTCCATCCCTCTAGTGACCTAAAATAATAAAATCGAGAAAGTTTAAAAATCAGAGACCCAACAACTTTCCAATACCTGACTCCATTATAGCCCTACCATCACTGTACCTGTGTACCTCTGTGCCTACTACGCATTACTCAATCAGCTTCTTCTTCCTAGCCAGTCACATATATTCAGAGGAAGAAGTCTCTAGGTTCAGAGCACTACACTTCTGAACGGTGTTGTAAAATCAGGCAATGCAACCTATCCCATGCGTTTTAGTATTTTAAGGTCAGAGTGCTCACCTGCTTACACTTTGTAACTCTAGCAGCGCCCCCCAGAGGATGCATACAGCAAGTTCCTTGTTACGCTGATGCCATATCAATTACAACAAAGCTGGGCTACACATGCAAAAATTCAAGCTCTTTGTGTTCTGCACAAAAATGAAACCACCAGGTTTCAGGTTTTCCGCAGAGTTCAGTACAAACCATTAGACAATCACCACAGAAGAGAGGCTCCTGTAGTCCCTTCCTACACCACCCCCTAAAGGAAGCTTTAGTTTTCCCACTCCCACATCCCCCCCGTTCCGCGGGGGAGGCGCGGGTGGCCAAGGCCAGGCCGAGGCGGGAGCAGCGCCCGCGCTGCCCATAACGGGGCCCCCTCACAGCGCTGGGCCACGGCTCGGCCCGGCCCGGCCCCCGCCGCTCCCGCCGAGCTCCGGGGGGCGCCCGGCCCGTCTGAGGGCCGAAAGCCGCCCCCACCCCACCCCGCGCCGCCCGAGGGCAGAGAGCGGCGGGGCCCCTCGGCTGCAGGCGGCCCCTCTCTCGCCGGCGCCCCGCTCCTCTGTCGCGCCCTCGGCCCGTTCGCCGTCCATGACGGTACTCACAGGGGCACGGCGCGTCACCGGCAGAGCCATGGGCACAGAAACGAAGGGACCCGCTGCCGCCACTCCGCACAGAACGTCTCCGCTCTGCAAGCAAACCGCCAGCCACTCCCTCACGCTGCCCGACTCCCTTTAAACTCTGTCCTGCTCTACTATTGGACAACTTCGTACGATGCACGTCTCTGATTGGTTCGTCTGCACAGGCTCCGCCCAGCAGGAACGGCTGCGTCGCTTCGGGCGGGGCGGGCCCGAGCGCGGGCCGGGGAGCCGCGTGCCGGGGGTCAGCGCTGCCGCGGGCAGCGCCTCCCGCCGCGGGCCGGGAGAGTTTAACCCCCGCCGCGGGCAGCGCCTCGCCGCGGGCAGCGCCTCCCGCCGCGGGCCGGGAGAGTTTACCGGGATACGCGCGCGGGCAGCGCCTCCCGCCGCGGGCCGGGAGAGTTTAACCGCGGACTGCCGCGGGCAGCGCCTCCCGCCGCGGGCCGGGAGAGTTTAACCGCGACTGCCGCGGGCAGCGCCTCCCGCCGCGTCCGCGCGGCGGGAGAGTTTAACCGCGACTGCACCGACCCCGCTGCCGCGGGCCGGGGAGTTGCGGGCGCGCCCAGCTGGGGGGAGGCAGCCGAACAGGCAGCATGAGGTTTAGTAACTAGGCAACTACGGTACCGCAGGACTCAACTGCTAGAAAAGTTTATTTACAATTCACCAGTCTCTTAAAAGTAGCACTGAATTCCAAGATTCCAGATAACTCCATTTAGCAGTATAATTAACTTCAGCTAAATGCTGATCCTTCACTGAGTGTTTTCTTAGGCAATACCTGCAGTAATTAATATGTGTAAACGAAAATCTTTACGGATCAAGACTTCAACAGCAAAACAAGGGAAGGGGAAAAAAACTGCAAAAGAAACAGATTTTGAATGATACCAGTCTAACATTTTATTTATTGCATACAAAAGGATTTATTTTGACAATGGAATTTTATATGAAAAGTAATTTGATGCATACTGTTGAGAATCTTATCTTCAAAGATGTTGCAGAAAACTTAAGGCAATGCATCTAAGCATATAAAGCACAGTAAGTGGTGGAAATTTTCAAAATGAAAAGCCTATTCCTTCTCCTTCCCTTAAACTATGGTTAAATCCAACCTTCTGGAACAGAAGTAAGCTGCAGCTTTTTAGCCCCTGCAATAGCATTAAGATCAGAACACTGTGATTCCTGACAAATACCTAAGTGTTCAGCATCACATTACAACGTTATGCATACATTTCAAAGCAAGACAGTATCAGTAGCTATTATATAACAAATCAATTCATGGATCACTAAAATACCTCTAGTACCAGGCACTCAAATTAGACCCATAAAATGCTTCACTAAAAAATAAAAAAAAATTTAAAATCCTCCAAACCTGTGCTTCTCTGTCCTGTAAGGAAGCCAAAATAGAGTCTATCAGATACCAGGGTCTCACTCACTTCAGAGGCCTTGGGGTTTTTTGTCCTCTATCTCTCAAATACCTTCTTGGAAGCTTTCAGAAATGAGTATCATCAGACTTCAAGCACTAGTGGTCAATTAACTTCTTTTCAACAGTCACTGGAAAACACAAAGTGCCTGTTCAGTCCTTCCAGTTACTTTTATTCATTCTTAGCAATGAATAAATTAATGCAGCTTCAACTTTGCAGTCACTTTCAGTTTCCTACAACCAGAATGTTGAAGAAGCTTTAGGGTAAACCCAGGTCAGGTTTTGAAGCAGTCCAATCATATTGCCTCTCCCATATGCCCCGACACACAAGCACAAAGTGGCTTTAAGTTCAGTTTTAGCTATGCAATTAAGCTTGAAAGGGTTCCTTTATCACACATGCTGGAATAAAATTTCTCTCTGTTTAAAGCCTCAGCACCAGAGGTGTGAAGTTTGTTGCCAGCAATAGACACTGTACTTGCAAATGCTACTTACTAACAGGTTAAAAAAAATAAAAAAAAACAAACAGAAGGGAAGCAGCTTTAACCATCCAGAAACAGGCATCAAATTAGATAAGGTAATATTCATAAATGGATTTTTTAGTGTAAACATAAGAGTTTATCTTCTAGGTTTACTGTAAACCATTTTACACGTAATCTGATCATGAAAGACAAAGACAAGAGAAACTGAAGGTATTTATTATTCAATCCACTTACACAGCAGGTGGCTTAATGCAAGCTAATTGACATGTTCATATATGATCCCCAAGGAACATCTTTTCCAAAGTGACAGTAATACTGTCTCAATGTTGAGCACATTTATATAAACTATAATATATTAGATGTGAAAGAATGTTGATGAGCAACTTGAAAACTGATATGGATTAAACCTCCTTCAAAGGCAAAACGTTAGTACATTATAACTTAATTCTATATACTATATTATGCAGCAAATCTTAACTATAGAAAATATTTCAGTGATGGACTGTTGGTAATTTATAAAGGAATCTATTACCAAGGCAAAAACTAGGGAACCACATAATATGTGTCTCAGTTTCTACAGGAATTTACAGGCTTTCAACTTACTAATGAAAAATAAAAACAAGAGACAAGTGGATTTAGCTAACTTTATTATCTTTAACGCTAATAAAAATCCCAAGACAAGCCTGGAATCCTTAGAAATTCTATGTATTCATGTATATAAACCCAAACAAAAACCCTGCAGCTTTTAGTCCTTATTGAATGGTTTTATATTAAAAAAAAACAACCAAAAAACACAAACCAACAAAACCCAAACAAATAAAAAAACACAGCCAAAAAAAAACCAACCCTCAATGTGCGCAGATACTTTAACTTAAGTTAGCAGAAGACCAAACAGATTCTAAGCTCTTTTTCCATGTCCCTAATAATTCTTTCAATCTGCAAGTATCTACAATCCAGCTAACTGAAATCAACATTTAGTGTTCACTAAGAGCTGTTTCACAGCAGCATATATTTAAGTTAGGGATTCAAATTTCTAGACAGAGAAGAAAATGATAAATACAATCTGAACAGCAGTCTAAATGTTTAATATTGACATTCAAATATATCTGCATTGTGCTGAAATTTTAAAAACAAACACAAAAACCTGATCAGACAAAAACTCTGGTGATGAGTATGCTATATGTATCAGTCAAACTGAATATAATTTATATTCTGTTCCCAGTATTAAGGATGTTATTTGACTCATAACTGATCTTGTAAATATACAGCAGCCATTTTTTTCCTAATTAAGGAATGTCTCAATACATAATATTATCCTTTTCTAGATGATCTTTATACATTTAAACTAAAATATATATGATCGATTAAATTAAGGAATTCAAGGTTAGTAATGAGTGAAATCATACTTTCAAAGCTTGATACTACATAAAACAAACCAAAAGAGACCACACAATTCTATTTACTAAAGCAGCTAATCTCGCCTGCAAGTTTGGGGTCACAAAGCCCATAATATGTGCAAACAAATGCAATACAAGGAACCATGCAAAAATACAGTAATGAATTTAAAGAAAAAAATGTAAAACAAAACAAAAAATTTATAAATACAGTGAAACTCAACTGTCTTCTACATAAACTGTAGGTCTAGCATTAGTTGTACCATATAGCAGAGCACTCTGGGTTCAATGCTTCCAAATCTGCGCAGGTAAGTCATGCCATCTTTGGTTGACTGCAGTACCAGGAAGGATGAGAGGGAGTGAGAGGGAGGACAAGAGTTCTGGAAAGCAGTGTCAACTTTCACTAGGCAGCTGAGCCTCAATGTCCACTCTGCAAATGGGGCACTTCTTGTTAGTAATCAACCACTGATCTACACACACTTGGTGGAAAAGGTGCATACATGGAAGGCGCCTGTCATCAGAACACAGAAACATTGGTGTTAATAAAGCATTTCCACATCAACAAACCCACTGGCAAATACACAACAGGGGCTTTGCTACTGAGGTCTGTCCTTTCTGTTTTCCCACGGGTTTCATAGCCTTTCCAGCAGCACATGCATTCTGTCTAGTTCCAAAAAGAAATGGATATGGGCAAGGAAGTCAAGCGTCAGCTGGCTTCTGCTGTATTAGACTGATTTAAACCTGTCGGAGTTTAAGTAGCATTACCCCAGAAACACTGACAGTCCTGATTAATTCAGGGCATCAGCTTGGGCTCATGCTATAACACAGGCAAATCAAACTATGAAAGACTGACAGAATTACCTAACAACAATACAGACTGAACAATGTGTATTTCAGCTGCAACTTGTTTCACTGTATTAGTTCAATGACAGTAGTTAAATGTAACTGTTAACCTAAGCATTACTGCAAAGCAGTGCACCAGGTTCAAGCATGGTGTCAAAGCCAGAACATTATATTCTGATATTCAGTGTTTTTTACCTGACATCTTCACCTTCCTCCAATATGGACAAACAGATGGTACACTTTTCCTCTGTGTCTTCTTCTGTTCCTTCCTCCCCATCTTGTTTGCAGTGCAGTTTCCTCTGTGAGAACCAATCAGTTGTTACCTTATTAGTAGAGATGACATTATTGACAAACTGAGTAAAACCTGTTTTTGATACATATTCAACATATATTTCTCTGAAAACAATTTGTAATATGTATTAAAATGTATTTGAACCAAAATGAATCAAAAACCAGCACTTCGAGCAAAATCCACGACATTTCAGATTTAACTACTGTTAATGACAAAAGTCTACTGGACTGTTAATTTCATAGTGCTGCAACCAGTCCTTTTATTTATTGTCTATGTTCAAATATCTTAATTTCATTCATGTAGAAGCAAACAAAAGTCCTTTCAACCTAGTGTCTTGTCGATATTTATCAAGTATGAAAGAACAGTGTCATGTGGATGGGATTGTATCCTGTCACTGACTAAGTCCAACTGATAGACAATCTCAGTTGTCAAAACTGTGTACCCCAGCTCAAAACCTCCTGGTGTTCCAGTGTTCCCAGAGAAGGTTAAATTGAGATATATATATATACACACACATACACACACACACACCAAGCAGGTAACTTGTGAACTGTTCACTGCAAGCATAAAGGTTTAGTTTGAGAGCTATCAATGAAATCTGTTGTTTGCTATTACCAGCACTTATTTCACCACTCACAAGGCTACTTGTAACTACTGGACAAGTTCATTTTATCAAACCACTTCTGTTTATCCCATCACATCACAGTAGCTCTTTATCTAAGGAATTAATTTTAAATTTTCCTTGTTTCACAAGTGGAATTGTCAGCTTTGTCTACAATCCTTGAAACTTCAAGATACAGAAAACATGCCCTCTTTGAGACTGACATTTCTGCAGATTTAAGCTAACCATTAATATTATTACAAGTTTAAAGAAATATTACAGGCAGGCCACAATTTGAGAAATCCTCACCTTTTTGTATTTATGTGGATATGTGCATCTTTCTATAGTTCCCTGTGTTGCTCCACGATTAACATTGCCTAGTCGTTCCTCCAAGTGAATCAGCTCCTAAAAACCATGAAGGAATGAACAGTGTAAAGACTATTATTTCAACTACACTGAGGAAGCATTCATTTTATTCTATCCCATTTTCATTTTTAGAATGACAAATCTTATTTCCCAAATTAATTAAATATAGACAAAGCCAAAAACAGTAGGTTGTGTGGGCAAAGTGATGGACTTCTGTAGAAAAACCCACACAACACAGTCTGGTATTTTAAGTTCTAGGGAAATACTATTTTACAACAAAAAAAAAAAAAAAAAAAAGTGTTTGTCAGCTAGGAACAGCTATCAGTATGTTCACACATACTTCTATGTCTAATGAGGAAAAAGGCAATTAAAATATGCTATGTAAATATTTGCTTTCAAACAGTCATTTAAGCTTTGAAGAAAAAGTTGAAATACAATGACTGATTTTTTTCTCCAGCAATGAGTTTATTAGAACCATGAGATGTCACTGAAGAGGTTTTCAGTGGACTAGGTCATTAACTCTCTGCATCTGATACCTTTTATGTTCTCCTGGTTCCCTTCCTTCACTCCATTTCAATTCCTGCACTATACAACAGGACAGCACTGTGAGCATGGCCAAGTTTCAGCCTCACTTGCAGAATCCTGGCACAGTTACTCAAAGACATCACTGCCTTCTCCCAGAATGTCATGGGACTACTCAGTCCTACTAATGGCTGGTAGGCAGAGAAAGATGTACTGTCAGGTAACTGCCACCTAACCTGCATTGTCCAGGACACCTTTCCCAGCTTTTCAATATACTTCTGTCCCACCCACAATGATGAGGGCATTCTGTAAGTAAAAGGTATTTTCTTTATGATTCTCTTCTATCTATATATAGAACTAGCTCTATCGTACACCTCCCCCTATTCCCTCATGACCCATTTTGACATATATCTGGTTTTATTCTATTACAAACCTCAAAATTGCCCCTGAAAGGGCCTCTGAATGATGTTCCATCCAATCCCGATGAAATGTAACGGATGTGAGGGTAGCCCGCCATGTCTGGTACCTATTCAAACAGCAGACGTTAAGTTAAACCTATTCAGAACAGTTTCAGTATTTTACTGTTCACTTTGAAAAATTTAAGTTCCTTTTGCTCTCATTGAATCACTTTTTATACTCCTCAGCCTGAGCACACAATTCCAACTGACAGCACAACACAAACACCACTCTGACACATCTAAACGTAACCAGAGGCAAAACAGACGTGAGACCAGATCCTCTCTGTAATCTCTCTATATCTGCATTACAATTCCCAAGTCTCAAAATATCAACCTATATTATATAAACCACCATAAATGTCTACCTGATCTTGTAAACAGAACACCTAACAGCTACACATGAAGTTATGAAAAGGACTCGCTACAGATTCTCAAATATAAGCTTTTGGTACCACAGAAGAAACAAGGCAAAAAAACTCAGTCTGGAAAAAACAGCTAATACTCTTCTCTGACTCAAACATCTGAACATCTCAGACACACTTTAAATTTAGAGGCAGATAAAAATTAACACTCAAAATTTGCATCTGAAGTCACAGTTAACTCTACGCCACACTCTACATCCAAGCAGTCACTAAGCTCACTTGCACAGTAAGAAATGTAAGCAGTGAACCAAAGACCAGTGTCCAGTGCTATATCCCAGAGCACTTTTCATAGAGCAAAGCTGAAGGATTGTTAATACAGCAGGGACCACCTCCACAGCAGAGCTGCTGCATTCCTTTTTTATCCCAGCAAGATGAATGAATAATGGTTTTGACTTTTTGTCAGAAACATCCCAATAGCAATTTTTAATGAACAGGTGAAAAAAAACCCAAAATGAACGTAGATTTGGTTTACTTAACCCCACAGCACACTGACAGGAAGACTAAGCAGCAATTCACTTGGAAATACTTGAGTGCCATCTTCCTTTCTGTGCTATCAGCTGATAATGTCTCTGCTGCTGTATATGACAGCTCAACATCCATCTCATGAGGTTGTCCACAAATCAGATATCCCAGATACTATTCATGAAGTCACATATTCGTGTTGCTCTTCTTTCCATTAGACACTTCCAAGTTTAATATATATATAAAGGCGTAAAACTCAATGAATGCATTGTGGAAAAGCACAGACCTAGACAAAGCTACCTACATCAAATAAGAGACCAAGAAGCTGCCTTTCTACAGTTTTCAAATCCAGTCTTGTAACTAAAAGCTGGCAGGGATAGACAAGACTCCTCTGCCCTAAATAATTTTTTTATGTAAAAGAAAGGCAAAATCTGATTATTTTATAGCAGTTTACATGGTGCTTGTTAAATGACAATGTAATGCAAACATCCTCCACAAATACAGACACAATATTGGTGTTAAATGCTAACAAACCAGAGTATTAGAAACTGAAGATGCACACTCATGCATATCGAAACACTTCATGTGAGTAATGTTTCTTGGTATCATGGGTCTTACTGTTTGACAATATAAACTGTGGCTGTAACTAAAGAATTTTGGGGGAGCAGATTAAAAATATTCTGATTTGTTAGAAATCTGTCTCAGATAAATCACTGATTTATGATTCTTTCTGCATTTTAGCATGTAATTCTACTTCAGCTTCAAATTACAGAAAATGCATTTAAAGAACTAGGTCATTCACTCACACTATGAACATATTTATTGGGCCTGGTCTTTACTAGGCATAGACCTGTCCAGCATAATATGGAAAATTTTATTGCATGTTATAACATTGGGAATCGATGGCCACCACTCAGAGGAAGAGAATGCCTGACAAAACTTAACCTAAGTCTCAGAAGCGATATTCAATGCCTGCTTCTTATTGACCAGGATTTGCAATCAGTCTTGAAAACAATGCATGTGATAGTGCAGATACAGCATCATTACAAGAGCTGCAAAGTCACAGAAGTATCCATAATTACAGTTCCAATTGCCTCAGCTGTCAGTTTACCAACTGCAGAGACATGCACCCGGGTCTTCTATTTGGAACAAATTCTGCTACTGCACACTAAGAAACCTCCTAAATTTAATTTTAACAGTACAAACACAAAAATTGTTCGGAGTACCTACCACAACAAACTACTGAACTCAAGACAATGGAAATGTTGTGTGGGATGTTATGTTTTCATGGTAATAAATGGGCCTTCATATTATCCTGACAGGGATGGCATAACACCTCTGCAAAATTACCTCAATATACATTTATGTACAGGCTCTTTTATAAAATACCCTGCAAGCACAGCTCCCATTTCTGGTCAGGTAAAATGCTACTCTGAAAAGACATCTCTAAGAACAAAAAAATAAAACAGTTCTGCTAACACAGCAAGATTTTAACTAAGTACATTTGTGACTATGAGATGGAGGAAAAATTTGCAGGAGAGAACTATCAATAATACAGTCTTACTAAAATCCCTTTGACAATTACCACCAAACTTCAAATGCAAAAAGATTTCAGCTCTCTTCACAACACAAGTGGAAGTTAGTTTTCACTAAGCTTTCATATAGAATGTAAGAAAAAAGGAAAAGGTTAAAGCTAATGAAAATGTACGCAGTTAAAGGTAATGCCAGTCTGCACTAAATGTTTATACATATTCTTTTGGATACAGTCAAATTAAAATATATACTTAAAAGCAATATATTCTGGACCTGCAAATTCCAGCACAAGTCTGCTAAGAACTGAAGGAGTATCATTTGTTTCCTGTTTTGCACTCTTTATTGATATTTTCCTTGACCACAAAAATCTACAGCAACTAAAATAATTCAAGGCTAAGTCTGAACCATTTAAAACACAAACATTCTCAACAGTTTGAAACATCTAACCTGCAGGGAAGGCTTCCTTCCTTGCTACTCTCTCCTTTAAACACCTTTTCTCTTTGCAGGATCTTTCTGCTTTTCGGTTGCCAGTCAGTGGAGAAATTCCTGCCTGCTATGGTACTACTTATCTTGTCCACACCAGCCCTCATGGTTCACATCAAGTATGATTTCATATGTATTAGAACAAATCCCCAGTGTAAGCCTTTTCAGTTAACTAACTGCTCAACTACTATCAATACACAAAAAGAGGTAAAGCTCATCATCATATAATGTCTTCAGCCAAACACAAACAGGGAAAAGCTGCAGTTTTCATAGAAAATCTTTGGGTGAAGGAACCCAATGAAGTACCATCTGCTGCATAGATAAAACCAAATGGTACCTGTGTCTTAGGGGAACATATAATAAGTGCTCTTCAATAGCTTTTATTCTACAAAAAACCAAAGAACAGTAATCCATGTTGACATTAAGAAAAAAACTAGAAGCTTTTTCTTAAAAATGCAATTCTATTTGATGCAGCTAATCAAGGCTGTTTCAAACCTGAAGTTCATCTTGAACTACTCTCACTACACCGAGTTACAGCCTTAAGTGTCCAGGCATTATACAGAAACTTGCTGGCTTTTGGAGTACAGAACAGCTGTATCTCTTAGAGCTGCAACACCTGTATGACTGTACTCTGAGCAGTATTATTCTGACCAGCACACAACTACCATAATCTGCTGGGACCTACTGGCTTACACCTCCAAATCTCTAAGGATTCACAACTAAGTGTAAAGACAGCCTCAAACACTTTGAATCAATCCACAGGTAAAGGAACCAAACAGTAAGACTCTGCAATAGAAGAAAAAGGGGACACAGCATATTGAAAGCTGGATGTGAAATACCTGAGAGAGCTTAAAGGTACCACAAGAAATTAAGTTTGCTGGGGTTTGTTTGGGGTTTTTGACTCATGAAATCTCTATTTAGTATCCTCTGTACTTGAAGAAGAAAGCACTCCCTAGAACATAAACGACTGTGCAGAGGGACTCTAATCACAGTTCAGCCTCTCCTCCCCCACCCCGCTTCCCAAAGTTACAAAGAAAAAAACAGGTGGCAGGTACAAACAACCTGTTGCCTAAAACAGCACTTTTGTTTAAAATCCAGTCAAGTTTGTTAGATGAAAAACTTCATTAACTACTTGCTCTCTATTCAAAATAAGTTTTGCTGACAGATCTGTACTCACATGCATGCAAACGAAACCTGTGACTGACTTTATTTCCATAGAAGGGTTACAGTCATCAAAAGGCACTTGTAATGCTTTGAACTCATTGTATATATAACTTCTAACAGTGCTCCAACCTGCCTTCATGTTCTTCTAGTGTGTGAATACACTTTAAATTAGTCAAAGACTCGACACAACTTCAAAGCCACAGTGCTCAATCTGATCACAGCAAGGCTTAACCCAAACACTCGGACGTGCTGCTTAGAGCAAGCAGTCTGTTCATGCTGCCAGTGCAGTGTGTACAAGACCTCAAAACACAAACTACTCCATTTCACTCAGCCACTCATTAATTACTGTTATAAGGATCAAATACCCCTACATAAACACGCACAAATTTCTGAACACTGACAGACCCTTATTTCATCTGCCACTTTTACCAATTATAACGTGCAGTTACCAAGAAGAGCATAAATCCCTAAAATATTCTATCACACATTCAGGAAATACTTCTGAACATTCTCTATCACAGCTTTCTTCTCCTCTATTGCTAAAAAGATGAAGAAGAGTGGGGTCCCAACTATTTCCTTATGTAACATTTTAGCTGTAGGAATATCCCAATTAATATTAAAATACAATTCAAAGTTTCTCATCACACTGCAATGTAAGGATCATCTGAACTCCTACGTTTCTAGAAACTTCACAGCAATAATTGAAGTAAATCTCACAGATGACTTATTAGCCCTCAGAAAATGAGCTAAAACAGGCACAGATTTAACTTGTTGCCTCCTAACACAATTACAGCTCCCCGAACTATTAGGAGGGAATCTAAAGCAGCTGATGTTACCTGTTACAGTACAACAGTAAAGACATCTTTCATCCATTTGAAAAAGCAGACACCTAACTGAAGAATGCAGAAAATCTTAATTTGAAGGGAAGATGCACAGGAAAAGGTTAAGCAATGAGAATCTCATTGGCTACACTAAAATACCAAATTCTACAGACTGCATTAGAAAGTCTGCGCTAAGTATGTGAGCAGCCCCCATGAATGACCAGCCCTCACACATCAGGGAGGCACTCAAGGATCATCATATCTGCTAGTTAAAGAGTGAGGAACACACAATGCAAGACCACACTGGAGACAGTTACTACAGTTTAGTTGTAAACCTACAGTTCAAGCCCCAAATACCAATTCAGGCTACTAACAGAGGAATTTTGAAAGGATAAGACTTGCAGAGGGTTTTTTTAATTATAATTTTAGCATTCATTTACAGATAAACTCACAATTTTGATTGAATTAACTAGCTTCAAGAGGATTAAACATTATTGCTTGACCACACCACACAAACACTAAATATACTCAAACTAAATTTGTTTCTCTGTGAATTTTCATTAAACAAAATTAAGAAAAATTTGAACTAAACCTATAAGTATTTTTTTTTTTTAATTACTGTCTAAACAAGAATAAAGATATGCTGGTTGGTTTTGGTTTTCTACTGTAGATTAAAAAAATTATGTGTAACAGGGGACTACCTTACCCTCACACTTCCTGTAGATTATAACACTTCAAGCTACAAAATTATATATTTTATCACAGAGAATTAGGCTGATAAATAATAAATATTATTTGAAAGCAATCAAATCTCTAGATGGAGTTCAAGTTGTGTGTCTACACATCTTAAAAAGAAAGAATCAGTGCTAATTCTCATGCACTGGGTGGAAAGTTGGTACCTTTAACAATCCAAAACTCGATAAAGAAAATCCGAACTTTAAAAATCAGATGCAGAGGGTCAATGCATTGCAATGCAAGTGACAATTTAATTCAAGTATATTTCATTTTACAAGAGCTGAAGTTAGAAATGTACATGTCCCTATACTGTTCCCTCTTATGACACAATGGGCCTGCTCAAGCTCCCTTGCTGGGAGTAACACACAGACAGACACAGTGAAATATTTTCAGAGAAGCACTTTGCAGCAATGTATACACATCTATTTTCCTGACAAACAAAATCAAAACGACCAATGAGCATAATTTTCCATGAGCTATCTCCTTACCATTAGAGGAAGAGCCCCTATTTGCAAGTGATGCAGTCGAGGAGGTGCATGGTAGTGGGCCAAGTGAGGATGCAAGGGCCCTGGAGGGTAAGTAGCTGCAGTCACACCAGCTTCAATTCCTAGTTCCCTGTCACATGAATGAAAGGGGCATTACAGCAAAGGAATAGCTTGCCTCCTAGGCACAATCCCACTGCTTTGGAGACCCTACAATACAACATGGCTACAACAAAAGTTTCACATAAATTTTTTTTAATCCATATTCTAAATTTTGCTAAAGAAACTAAAAGTGCCTTTTGAAACGGCTGCAGATTTAGTATGAAAAAAATCAAGACAACTCCACATTTACTCTGCCCAGTAGTACTATCCATGTGGAGTCTTCTCTGCAGCACATACTGTGGGCACAGCAGTTATCATGCATGCACCTCATCACTAATGGCAAAAAACATTTTTTTAAAAAAATAAATATATTGTGGAGCGTAAGTGCATGCTTTGTAAGAGGTCCTGATGCAACTGAAAGTAAGTTCAAACAAAGAGGGGAGAGAATATACTAGTCTGTACTTCAAAACCTTAAAAAACACAAGAAATATATTTAAGATATTGAATACTCAAAGCAGTATTTCAAAGTCATATCAATATCAACAAACTTTTAAACTACAGGTAGATGCAATAGCTTTTAAAATCAGCCAACATTATCAGCTCTATGATCGGCACATTATGGTCTCCTGTCCAGAGTCCCAAGAACTCCAACAGAGTGTGATTACTCACCAGGCAGATCTCTCTGGAGCCTGTCGAGGATGGGAAGACATAGTCTGAGGCACATGGATGTGATGCCCATGACCATAATTCGGATGCATTCTGTGAGGATGTGGAGGAGGCCGCTCATGAGCACGTCTAAACAACAAAGAACAGTCACAATTCATTTCACATACTTTTTTAGTAGGACAAAACAAACACCCATGACCAAAATGCTACAGACTGAGCTACTACAGTGCCTTTAAAATAAGAAACTCACTGTGCAATATTTTAATTTCTGCTTTAGATATAAATTATAAACTAATTTTAACACAGATTTCATATTCAAAACCAAAGCCAGCTTCAGCCACAGTGACTTGCCCTTCACTAGGCAAGCATGACTACAGAGACTGAGAAGGTGTTTAATTCTAACCTCAAAAGGCAGGTAGGAAAGGGAGGGCCACGTGAAAGTCATGTTCAGATTCAGTGTCATTCAAAGCTCTGCTGCAGATTATTTCTAGTAAAACTGTACCAGCAAAAGTAATTAGGGGAAACTTAATACACTAATCAGAGGACATTCTCCTTGAAACATGTGTGCATCATAGCTCAGATAAAAGGGGCACAGTTTTTATCTATGCCAGCTGGTACAGAACAACTATGGATTTGAAAAGAAACTTAACTCCTGCTGACTGATGTCTGTCACCTTCCCACCTCCCACTTTACCACAGAAGGAAATGGATTAGGATTTTTCTTTCCATTGCTTTCAATGCATAAAGGATGGTTTATCATTTAACCTAAAAACTTGGATTTTGCAAAAAACATATGTTCTCCAGGTTCAGTACCATTTTAAACTACCTGACAAAGTAGACCAGACATTTTGTAAGTTTACACATCTAGAGAGGCAAAAATGTACTTAACAGCAAACTCTTCTAATCACTGTAAAGTGACAGTTCTCCAGAGAAATCTGTCAAGCTTGTATAAATTATGTTAGTACTGTTCATTTTTTGCAGTGGTACAGACTAACATGGGAATAGACCTATAAGAAGAACATACTTGTAGTCTCTCATCCCTTCAGTTTATCAAGTAACTATGGGGAAAGAAATCTAGAACAATTTAATTAAAAAAATACAAAACGAAAACACAGCAAAACAACTTCCACAGTTTTATGAAACTTCAACGTCATGTAGACTCATTTTCCCTAAACAGAGTCTTAATCAAAAAGAAACACCTTTAACTTAGAGAAATAATGTGTGAAACTTGTAGGCTGTCCATCCCACAATCTTTATGGGTGGGTACTTATACAAAAAATAAACAGAAAGCCCGTATGTTATACAGATGCACTGCACCTTGATACATGACCGTGAGAAGAGGACTAACCATTCCCTACTCCAATCCTGAAAAGGTACTATATATTGTTGGATAGCAAGGATACAAATTGCATTATAGTTCCTTAGGTTATTTGTAGAAATGAAGGATCAAAGAACACATCAAGAACACTTCAAAATTTCAGTACACCGAACTGAAGGAACTGCAAGCCTGCTGGCAGCCTCAAGTCTGTATTCAGTAACAGAGCAATATACACCAGTTGCTGGCTGTCAGAGTACAATCTGATTTATAGGAGGCTGGGCCAAGACACCTGTAAGATTGATTTTGCACATAATTTGAATGAGAATTAGAGGGGTAAAAAAATTACCAAAGGCAGAACAATTCCACATGGTTACAAACCAAGCTATTAGAGGAGAAATACCACTGAGCAAACTGGCACTGTCTGACCCAAGACTGGTAACTTCAGAGAGAATGCCAAGGAAGAACCTATTATCAACATTTGCCTGCAATTTCCTATACATATTCATACTTCTATACAAATTCACTAAGCTGCAGAATTGCCAATATTCACAACTCCAATCCCCAAACTACTGGAAAATTCCAGATCTGATAAGATAGCTAGCAGAATTATTTTTCCCTAAAATGCTACCTTGCCGTCTCACCGCCACTCGCTTCTGTCATGTGCCATTTGTGGGCAATTACTGCCTATAGATATTTAACCAGGAAACTCCCTCAAAAGTTGCAGTTAAAGCAGAATTCTCTTTAAGCATTAACTTCTAAACGACTTTCAAGTTAGTTATGAGTCAAATTTGTATAACAAAGTTAGGAGCAATAACTAGAGAACTCATTTTTGAAAATCTCTTAGATATTTAAACACATTACCTCCAGAACTAAAGCACATTCAGCTACTCTGTGAACATGAAGCTACTACTGACCTGCAATCTGTTGATACTAGTATCAACAGCCTAGTTTAAGCACCAACAGTAGCATGTCTTAGTAGCTACATTTCAACAATGATCACATTTTCAGTCTCCGTCTCTTTTAAAGCAAAAGGCATAGTAAAGATACCTAAGTACCTAATCTGAATTAAACCGAGTATATGGTCCCTTATGATAATGAGTTAATTTTAGTTTAAAGTATTAGTTATAGAAAAAGAATCTTCAACTGCATCGATAAGGCAAAATATGCTGTCAAGAGACATTTGACCAGAGTTTACTCTCCTGACTGTCCAGCTTGAAAAAGAATTCCTGCTTATTATCCAGAGTAATGGGCAAGAGAAACAAGCTCCCCTTTATCTTCCACGCCCCCTTCATGCTTACCTGCAAACATTACTGAGAGAGTAACCAAGGAGGGTCAGTCCCAGCGCTCATGTGACTGTGCTGATTTGTAAAGACACTTCTTACCATGGTTTAACACTAACAGTTCCTAACCATGCAATTAACAGCCTGAGATCCACATGCAACATTTTACAAACCTGAGGGAAATGAATTTTATGTTTAGATATTGTTCTGAGTACATTTGTGACATACGTTGGGTGTTGCATCATTCTTCTTCTCTGGACCTCCATCCTCTGGATCACTTCATGAGGATGTAGCCTCTGTGCTGGAGGTGCTGTTGCAGGGATGTGATGGGATATTGGCTGGTGTGTTGCAGGGAGATGCTGTGGTATTGGAGCAGCTGCATTGGCTAAGGGATGAGTTGGTGGTGGAGGTGGAACAGGATGAGAAGATGCATGAGAGGAGATTGAAGGATGAAAGGGATGCACTGGATGGGGGATAACATAATCCACTTGAGGTGGAGGTTGTGGTTGTGGAGGAGGATTTCCATGAGAGTGAGGACATGCAGAAGCTTGATGGTGAAGAGGTCTGGTCAAGGAAGCATCTGCAATAAAAACATCAGGTGCTTTTAATTTGGTCAACTGCAGGTTTTGACTTAAATTTATTTTAAGAAGTATCTTCACACAGGTGTTTCAGTATTATTACACCAGTTTAAACAGCAGCAATGTGGGAATGTGTGTTTATGCCACTTTTAAATAAAGTGATTCTAGCAATATACCCTGCAAGAAACCTACATTTTCTGCAGGCAAAAGCGATCTGTTTTCCAATACAGGCAAAAAGAAGAAAAAAAATATAAATCTGTGTGACACCAACTGGAAAAGGCACCTAGAAAGGACTGGGTTGGAAGGGACTTCAAAGATCACTTTGTTCCAGGCCCATGCCATGGACAGGGACATATTCAACTAGACAAGGCTGCTCCAAGCCCAGCCCCGAACACTTCCAGGGAAGGGGCATCCACAGCTTTCTCCAGGCAAGCTGTGCCAGGGCCTCAGCACCCTCACAGGAAGGAATTTCTTCCTTAAGCCTGATCTATTCCAGTTTAAAGCCAGGCCCCCTTGTCCTACCACCACATGCCCTTGTCCAAGGTCCCCCTTCAGCTCTCTTAGAGCCCCTTTAGGCACTGGAAGGTGCTATAACATCTCCGTTCTCTTTGCCAGGTTGAACAATTCCAACTCTCTTAGCCTGTCCTTGGACAGAGGTGCTCCAGCCCCCTGAGCACCTTCATGGTCCTCCACAGACTCACTCCAACAGGCCTGTCCTTTTGCTGAGGAGCCAAAACCTCAAGCACTGTGTCAGGTGGAGTCTCATGAAGGAGGAATAGAAGGACAGAATCCACTTCCAATATTACTTTACATTTGTTGCTTAATTTTTAAAACCCCCTCTTTCAGGGTTCACTATTCTATAGAGACAATAAAAATTAAAAAAAAAAAAGAAATCACAATCAAACAAATGACTCTGCTAAAGGAGATCTGACTGGGTGGATGGGACAAGGGACCAATCAAGAAAAATTCAATAAAAAGCCAGTGCTAGAATACAAAGGAGATAAAAAATATTTTCATAGTAAATACAGTTTTGAAGTCTCCATGTCATTACGGTCACTCACTTGACCCTGTTCAAGCCCCCTAACTGTTGAAATGATTTCTTAATCCGAGTTCTGCTCAAGGATCACTGATCAGTGCAAGCAGGCAGGAGTGCTGCCCTGCTGGCAGGGCAGTGTGCAGCAGTACTCACAAGGAGAATGCATGTAGTGGCGGCAGGAGGAGAGCGAGGCCTGGGGCGGCGGCTGCGGCTGCGCCACGATGCCCGAGCTGTAGCCGTCCATGGCCAGCGCCTGGCTGGGCCCGGCGCCCGCCTGGTGCCCGTAGAGCGCGGGGCGCGACGAGGAGCCGGGGCAGCACGGGTCGAAAGCCGACGTTCCGTGGAAAGCGCCGCTCCCGTGACTTCTGATACCACTGCTGCTCAAGTCTACCGGCAGTGCCTGCTGCAGAAACAAACCAGCGTTTTTAAGCCACTCTTCAGACACTGAAAGCGAAGTCAAGTTCAAGCATCAGATTTTTAAAAATTTAAAAAAGTACTACCACAAGCAACTGGGATCCAAATTATGAAGTTTTAAGGCTTGACTCTGGAACATTTTTTAAATATGGTTAACATTTCTTATTCCTAAATTCATGAATCTGGTGAGAGACTAACTTCCTTACCCTAGATTATGTAAAAACCAAACAAACAAACCCCCCCAAAAAATCCCCACTGCCACCCAACTGAACTAAAAACCTCTACAATAGATAAATAAGACTGATAATTCTTCATACTGTAACTTAGCACAGTACTACTCTTTCTTATGACTGTATTGTTTTACAGCTGTGATTACTGAAAAAGTCATGAAAAACAATGCTTTCAGAGGAGCAACTCTTTTATACTTTTTATATACAGAACATTAGAACAGATATTTTTCTTCCCTCAAAGCAGCTCAATGATCGCATTGCAAAACTGTTATGATGGGCAGAATATTTCAAAGTAATTATGTTTGGTTTGCTATGCAGTCACTGATCTTACAGCCATGAAGAGGTCAGCTGACAATGATTACTTGAAGGATTGCATCTTTCTATAAAGTTTCAGGGGTTTGTGTTCATATATATTTTACAGCTCAATTTTTCCTTTTAGTTCCCTTCTATAATGCCTCATGCAGAGCAAGAGAGCAATTAATAATTCATCATCCTTATCCTATTCTCTCCTATCGGAAACAACTTGAAATCCCAAGTCACAAGGTGTGATGGTGAGTCCCAAGGATTAAACATGCCTGCTCGTGGTAACTGGTGCCAGAACTGCTGCTTGCTCCACACGGGGCGGGCACTGGAGGAGGCCTTTCCACAGGGCAGCTGGAGTCACTGAACGACGGAGACAGTGGGACAGCTGGGTGAGGGTTGTGGTGGTGATGGTGGTGATGCTGGAAGTGGTGGCCATGCTGCTGAAAGCAGCTTGTATGGGGGTGTCCCAATGCATGATGAGTCTGTGAGGGTCCTCCACAAGGAGAATGCTGGGGGCAGCACGATGGTAGCCTTGGCATGGCCGGAGGGCCAGTTTCCAGTGTTGAATTAGATGCAGCTCTTCTTATTTCATCTTGAAGACAAAGTTAATATTGTAGTGAAAGAATTAGTGAAGCTGATCACTGAAAAGCAGTGTCTTAAATAGAAACAAAACACCCTGTACCTCACAATTAAATATTTAACCAATTGAAAACCAGATCTAGACTATAACAAAACAAACTAGATACAAAAAGGAAGATTTAGCTATACCTGCCAAATGAACCAAAACTGAATGGTTCAGGTGGAAGTTCTCATGGCAACTACTGGAGGACATGAACCGACACTTGCCTTATTCCACAAATTTAAGGCACATTATCAGCAGGGAAAGGAGGAAAAATTGTTCCTGCAGTTAGAGTGCAGAGACCTCAAATTCCTATGCAATTGAGGTCCACTCAGGTTAATTTTCCCTTACCACACCTGCAGAGAGGTCAGCTTTTTATACACAGCTCTATACAGGTCTGTATAAATGTGCTCCCAGGGGGTTATCCACAGCAGGAGATATACCTAAGGAATCTAGATACATCCTTCACTCCTTCACAACACACACTGAAATAACACCTCTGTAACACACTGCAATGAGAGACTTAATTTCCAGTGAACTACATTCCACCTCCCCAAAAAGCAAGGACGTGGTTCATTATGTATAACCAAATCATTCCAACAGGCACAAGCAGAAGGCTCCAGCAAATTTCCTATATCTTTATGGAGAAATCAATGGTCTTTTTCAGATTCCTGTCCTCTCGGCTTACTACTGTTAGGTTCAGTACTAAAAGTTTACATGGCATTTTAGAAAATGCCGATTAACATCCTCTATCTCGTTTGTACTCAAGAGGCAACACAACAGCTCAAAGCTCTTATTCTGTACCTCCAGTTGAAGTGCCAGCAGCGCTGCCACTGGGGAGACTGGGAGTGGTCTCTGGTGCTGCAGAGGGCTGGCTGGTGGAGACGTTTGGAGCTGCATCAGAGGCCTGCTCTGAGGTAGATGTACTGGAGCTGGTAGTGGAAGCAGAACCCACAACCTGCGGCTCCACTCGAGCTGATGTGGTTGGCACAACTGTCGGCTCTAGAGAAATAAAAAAGCATTCATGTTCTTTAAACTTTAAAAGCTGCTGAGGCTTTTTAATTGTTGTTCCTGCTTCTGAACTATTTTACAAGACATTCTCAGTTCTGGCCTTGCCAGAACTAAGAAAGTCAGAACACAAAAACACGACAGGCTTGTGTATAGAAAGAAAATTATCTTTTTTTTCCTCTCATGTTTTTTAATCTACTCAAGTTTTAATAATTAACATAAAATCAATTCTCAACCAAATATGACATTTAAGTTTTATTTACTGGATTAAAAAAACCTACTATAAAGGAGATTAAATTACTTTAGTACTTTATGATAAAAACACTTGTTGATATCCTCCATGAAATCCCAGGCAAACTAGTCTATGATTAAGCATCATCCTTATAACTTTTTACTGCCTATGAAGAACAGAAAAACTTTGAGATCCCTCACCAAGAACAGCATTGTGTTGGCTATTAATTTTCTATTTACAAACACGAATGTGACAGGATGGCTGGCATGGCTGTCTTGAACCTTTTTCCTCCATTATGGCTATCAGTCTCATTTAACAAAAGCTTCAACCACGGCAAAACAGCCACCAAAGATTTCCTGGTTACAGTGCATCTTTAAAAACTTTTCAGCCAGTTACAGTTTGCAAAAGCTTGACAAGCAGTTCCTCTAGCCAATTGCTAAAAGCTCACTTTCACACTTTCCTCTAACAATGCTGTCCTGTCCTGATCTCCTACAATGGGTAATAGATCATTATTAAGCATACATATTTCTACTATCTTGCTTAACATTTTTCTAGGCCTCAATTGATACTATGCACTTAGCTCTATTGTTTTCCCAACCTCGCTGATGATTGACTTTCTCACATTTCAGAGTTCTGCTTTCCCACAGCTTTCTGACAGTTTTATAGCTTTTCTATTTCCCACACAGCATAACATCTGAACTAGCAGTACTACTTTACAAACTTCAATCATTCCAGATGCACAGTACTAAAGGCCTTAGCAAGATAACCTTGGTTTTTAGTCTCAACACATGCTAAAAGCAGATTATGAATATTTGAGACTTCTCTTAAAGATACACAACTGTTCAATTACATATTACAAAGCTAACAGTGAGCAATATATCCTGGAATTCCAAAACACTTAATGAGCCTTGTCCTTTACTAGGTAATTGGAAACAAGTTAAAATTTAAAACTATACTCGGTGGCATAATTAGAATTTAGTTTTGAAAAAGGCTTTGACTCTAAGTTTGAAATTTCTCTTAAGTAATGAAAGGCAATGACATGACTAAGAATATAAGATACCATAAAAGGAAAGATTATCAGAAATAGTTCAAGTTTTTTTAGTAAAAACGTCTGCATGGATATCAGGGGGGAAAAAAGCATTAAAAAATTTCAAACACTTCCTTTACACAAAGTCTCAAAATAGAATATGAGTAGTTTACAAGATTTCTGTCTATATCTAGGAGTATCAGCAACCCAGCAAGCAAAGGAATAAATATATCATCACTCTTGCAAGTCTTCCAACTCATCACATTAAAAAAACATGACCTGATATCTACATTTAAATTCCTCTAACTTTTAACGTGGCCTTCCAATATACTAATTTTATTTATTTTATGGAAGACATTTTGGGTGAAATGTATTAATGTTTAAATTCAGGAAACAAGAGCAACTTTACAGTATGTGTATAGCCTACAATAAGAAGTGACCAGCCAGTGCTCAGGTCACCCTGAGTTTCCTCAGGCTCAGGTTCCCTATCAGCCTGAGACTTCTGATTGTCCCCTGCCCAAACCAGTGAAAAACAGAGGGCTTGGTCCATAGTGAACTACTAGCCAAGAGAAACTGAATTTCTTAATGCACTGCCCAGACACAAACCCAGGAAGATAGGATCCTTATGCTCAGGGAAGCAGCCAGCCAAATTTTAAGACCAGTATCTTTGACGAAATATCTAAAGATGGGATAAACTGCACAGCTGCCTTTCACAGTGTTAATTCAGAAGTCTGATCATTTAACGCTAATTCATGGGTGAAATTTGATGCCTAAACCCAAAAATAGTATTCTTAAATCCTGGAAGATTCATCTTTGGCATTTCCTCTAGAAGGCGGGAGAAAGCTAGTCTTTAACACACACATTACGGAAGTGTATCTTAAAAATAACCTGGTTTCTGAATACAAGACTAAAGTCTATAATATGAATTTCAAGAGTAAATTGAAGGAATAGAAACCTATACTGCACCCCTTCAACAACAGAGCTGTTGGGATATTTCAAAGTAAATCCATAAAAAAAATAAATCTGTACATCAACTCATCCTAAAAACCATTAATCAACCAAAACTATTCTGAAGCCTTTCTGACTCTCCATTCCACCCCAAAACCCACAAACTTGAAGAATTAGATGTTGCAAGATACTAAGCTTGCAATGCACTCAGGGACAGAAACACAAAAGGACAAAATTTCTGTTCACATTACAAATAACATGCACCCAAGAAATTCCCCAAACCACCACCATCTGCAAATATAAATGTGCAAAAACATACATGAGCTTCAATTTTTCCTTCTCCCAATTTTTTGATAAGTGTTAAGTTGCTCTTACAATTTTCAGCAGGAATAGACTTATTAAAGTGTCAGCAGGTTTTAATGTTAGGAACCAATGAAAGGTTACAGCTTCAGAAACCTAGCACATTTTACTAGTTTAGGGTTGGGCTTTTTTTCTTTTTTTAGAAGTTATTTTTACTTTAAGGCCTGAAAGAACAGTCACTATTCCAAAGCATAGGCAATGATAGACTTTCCTTTTATAGTGCTGCATTGAAGTAAGTGCATATTTTTCAAGAAGTAGTTCCAACCTGTTCTGTAATTTCTGCCTGGTGAGTCAGCCCTCAGACAACACACCCGAGGCAGCTTTGGAAGAAAAACTGCATCCTTAGATTTGAAAGACCCATTGAAAATTGCTAAACTTCAAATCTTGAAAGGAAGGGCAAAAGAGGATTTTCTAACAGGCTTGGATATCAGACATCCTCATAGAAGACTACCTTATTTCTGATGCAATTAACTCCAGTGCCCTTACACTGCCCATCCTGCTCCTGAAGGGATTTCTCTGACCGTGCAACTTACCATCCTCATCCACGGTGAGGTCCACGACTTCGGCCGCGCTCTGCCGCAGGGGCTGGATGACAGTGGAGACCCTGCTGCGGGATCGCTGCTCCGGGGGCCGCGCCGCGTGCGAGCTGGAGCCCTGGCCCCAGTGGGACCGCGAGTGGCCGAGCGCAGAACGAGACCTTAACAGAGGGAGCACCTTAGCTACTGGCCTACTTTTGGCCATCATTAATTTCTTCTCCTGTCGGAGGAGCTACTTAAGAGTTTTTTTATTATTAGAAAGCATTTTGTTACAGTGAGGTACTCCACTTTCACCAAACACACCAACACTATTGCAGCCTTTACCAGAGCACATAACAGCAAATGCCCAGCATGGAGAGTTTAAAGGTCTTTAAACCATGCCCCATGTACATGCAGCTATCTTAAAAAAAAATTCACTGTGAACCCTACAACCATGGCCAGGCAGCAACTAGAGCTGAAGCTGTTTCAGCTTTGACAGTAGTAACTGGAGAGTCTCCAAATCCTATACTACTCCTGTGCAGTCTGAAACAGCAGGTCTATAAATGATGACAGAACTATGAAGCCAATAAAAATTTGTAAACATTAAATACTTTTGCTTTTACCTTGTGACAGAGTACTTTCAGAGGATAGTTTTTATACTTCAAATTTCCAAAGTGTTTTGACTGGGCAAAATCTCTGGCCCTTTCCTTCTAATATTATTTTGCTCCCTCTCTTTGGAGAACAAACACAGCTTTTTGTGATACTTAAACTAAAATGCAATGTGGCTTTATGAGAGGAGATCCTAAGCCTGTAATCATACCTAAGGAAAGGGATGGGTTTATCATAGAACCCATTCTGTTCAGTTTAACTATGCAAACCTTAACACATGAGACAATCGTCTTTGGAGCATGCATCCTCTTTGGAGCATACAGTCTTTAATTAAGGGAACAATATTTTTACAGTACTGTATTTACCATTTTACTCTCAAAAAACTCTGACTCTCCAGTATTTACATAAACCTAGTGTCTCTTATTTTCCAATTTGGAAAAACAATATACTCAGACTTCAGAAATTCAGAAAAGGAAAACGTGAAGAAAAGGGAATGACTTCACTAAAAACAAACAAAACCCACTGCACAAATCACCATGGCGCTACTGCTGTTTTGGCTGTAGCACTGCAGAAGGTGAGGGAAGAAAGAATTAATTTTTTCAAGTCTTAAGGCTATTACAGAAAATGTAACTTACTGATGCTACGACTATGCAAAGCTGTTTATTTTGTAAAAGCATCTGGCTTTAGATAGGTTTGAATTTGAAGTTTTCTTCACAGAACTCCACTTTTAACAGATTCTGTAAAATCTGAAAGCATGGAACAAAACTTCCAGAGATTCTTGGAAGAACAGGAAAGCATATACAGCAGAAGCAGCTTCAAAAAAGTAGGCTGCTTTCCTGAGAAATGCTCAGCTAATCCCTAGATAGTCAACTCAGCCTACACAGGCTCTCTCTAGGATCTCACTGTGCAGCTTTGTTTCCCCCAAATTCTGCACATCAATCACGCTAATACAGCCACCTCAACAATTCCAGATTAGCTCAATTCTCAAGCTTTGGCAAAGCTGTGCTTTGGGTCTTTCATCCTTACTTTGTTTGGGGGTTTAGGATTGTGGGTTTTTTGTTATTGATTGGATTTTGTTTGGTTTGTTTTTTTTAATCAAAAATGCACACTGTGTATTCAGGCTAGAATTCCAGTGACTTTACCTTATGGGCTTTTAATGGCACAAAGCACTGTGACAAACCCAGAGACAAGCAAAACTTCATTTATACAAAGTGATGCAAATCCCACCTGTAGTTTTCACCAACTGTGACGATCTCCACTTCACTGTCTGTTGAGGTAACATTTATTTCTTCGTTAGCAGTGACTTGGGGAGTGGAGGATGCTTCAATCACCACAACATCTTCATCAATACTTCCTGATGAGGAAAAAGGAAAAAGAAAGTTTCCATACTTCATTTATACTTCATTCAGCAACTGTCATTATAAGAGTCTATTTTTCTTAGATTTAAAATATATGTAGGCAGAGAACTCCATGGTGTATGTCAAAACCTTAGGTGCAGCTGTCAAATACATGACCTAATTGTTAAAGGGAGCAATTCTGCTGTAAATACTGAAGCAAAAAGAAGGAAGGAGATGGAAGACTGAGTCTGGGGTAGGTATGCAAGACTGCATTACAAGCATTGAAAGCAATTACAGTGAATTATCATCCATGACACCAACAAAATTCAGTCTTTTAATATAAAAACAGAACAAACTTCCAAGCGAGCAAAGCAGTAGTAGTTTGCTATCACTAATAGCTTTTTAAAAGATGTTTTTATAGGTATCAGTCTCAAGGCTAAATATTGCCAGCGGAAGAAAAATAATCCACCAACTAGTTTATACTTCTAACATAATTAATCCCTTGATGTTTATAAACACCTTTGTACCTAGACTTTTTGTGGAATTCACAAACTGTACCAGACAGAGGAAGGTAAAATTAAAGTAAGAATGATAAAAACCAACAACCAAAACCCCACAAGAGAGACAAGTTTTCTTAGGAAACAAATTCCACTTCAGAAAGAATGGTTATGGTTCCAGCCTAACAAGAAGAGCTATGAAACACTTCTCTAGAGCTGCAACACTGGCAGTGACAAGTCTGAGCTATCTACAAGACTTAAACTGAGCTTGATTTTATTATGAAATTATTCACTGAGTACAAAAGAACTTCCTAGAGAAAACGAGCTGTAGAGCTTAGAAATCGCAAATTAGCATTTTGGTTTTTGCATACTGCATCAAGAAAGTGCTTGAAAAATTTGGTCTCATTCAAGTCAATACTTCCATCCTGTATGGACTGACTGTTCCCAGCTGCTTTACCAATTACACGGTGAGAAAGATTATCCATTTTTATTTTTATCAGTTTTTCTGGTTTGAAAAAAACCCAAACTGCATTACCTATTTTCCAATGGCCCTTGTTTCTGACCATACTTATCCCAGAAAGATTGCTGGCTGAAAATGTAAAGAGTGATGCTTCCAAATACTGCAACAACACTACAACTGGGAGTAGTGTGGAAAAAAAAATAATTCTCAGAACTTCATTGAAAATTTTGGGGAGCACTGAAAATACTGCAAAGTCTGAAAAACAAAACAACATTCCAAAACTGCAAATACTGACAGGCCAATTACTTGGAGTGAAAGGCAGCAGCTAAAGCCATCATCCCATTCAGAAGAATGTAAGCATTGTGCCTATCAGGGGCAAACAAGCAACAGCTTCCTTACACAAAACTATCTCAGCTGCTGTCAGACAAAACCACCCCGCCAAGCAGCTGGGGAAAGGTCACTAAGAAAAACCCACAGCTCTTCCATCTTCCAAACCTTCACATCTCTGAAATATAATAAATTTGTGAGCACTCCTCAGAATCCACACGTCCTCAGGCTCAGTATTTATTGAAATTTACAGGTGTAAAAGTAGAAAGATTTAGGCTTAAATATGATTTTATTACTTCAGAAAACAAGCAAGTTCTCCTTGAGGACAGAATTACCTGCTGTGTAGATCTCTACTGAAATTCAACCAGTGTGCAGCTCTTCTGAAATTCTGACACAAGCTTAGATCATGAAAACCAAAGGGAATTCTTAACAATATCTACACAATTCAGATACCTTTCTCAATGTTTGAAAGCTCGTTTTATGCAATCCTTTTTTTTTTTTTTTTTAAGCATACCTTTAGCTGAGAGGTGATTGTACCAAGTACACAAACCAGACTGTAGAAAACATCATGACTGGTACTGAAAGAACAGGTTTTATGACTTCCAAAAGAACAAAGAAAATCTTTAGGAAAACAGTCAAAGTTGCTCCAGGTAAGATATAGCATGGACATATGCAATTTCCTACTGTTCATGCTTCTAAAAACACCTTCCTAAGTCAGAAGCATAAACTGATGAAGTTTTCATCCCATGAAGTACTTTCCTATACAAGTAACCCATACTTTCTTCAAAATTAAGCAGGAAAACAACTCCTTTATACTGTGTAAATATTTAATTGTTTTATACAGTCCACCATGATAAGGTATAATTCAGTCTTTTTCTTTTAGCACATACCAGTCACTGGCCAGTCATCTTCTGTCTGTAAAGAACTTCGAGCAAAATTTAAAGGCATGAATACCTTACTCATCAATGCATCACCTGAATGACTGAAGCTGCAAGAAGCCAGCTAAATCTGGATAATTACACAGCTAACTACACTATTCCTGCAGATCTTGAGGGTCATCTCGCTTCAAGGAGAAGAGTCACTGGACTGTTGACAGCAAAACAGTTGCACAGATGCAAGAGATGTATTTTGTACTACTTTCAGAGTAATACCTATGGCTACAAAACAAACAGAAGAACATCCTCCTGCAGGCACACATTATTTCTCTGTCATTTTCTGAATCACAGAACACAACAAGCAAATTATACTCTACTTATTTGTGAGTAAATTAACCTTTGGGCCACCACAGAAAGACTAAGTCTGCATTTCAAGTGAGCTACTTAAAAACAAAACTTCTTTTGAAAATCACCGCAAGGATTTTAATAGTTTCCACAGAATTCAGGGTGGTTTTTTTCCCTTCTCACATCCACAAATAATATTTCATAGTGCATGCAAGACACCAAATTTCAGTTTGCGATTTTTTTATTTCCCATTCAGACCTTCCAACAGTCATTAGTAATTAAGTTTTGTATGTGACTATTTATCAGAAATAATCAGTAACTTCATGTAAGTTTCTTCCCCCCTTTTAAAAGCCTTTTTATACAATGGAAACCTAGTGCTCAGCTGGCCTAGGGGAAGGGATAAACTGCACATGCTTGAATCCAAATCTGAACATGTGTAAAACTATAATCCTCCCTTAAGAATAAAAACACACTCTCGTCCAGGCCTTACCTCACAAAGACAGTAAATCTGTCATAATAAAGTGCTTTATAAAGCAGAATACAACTTTTATAATAAAATAAATATAATACTGGCCTCTGAAGTCTAATACTTTGATCAGTAAATGACATTTTTCCCTAGAAAGCTGTAAAACTACTTCACAACAGAAACTGCTGTGTGCTACTGATAGACTGACTTGCTGGGAAGCAAACTTTAGAATCAAACACTTTAATAATCCAGAAGTTGCAAGCAAAATACTAAGCTTTGCACAGTATAACATGTATAATATATATAATTATACTACTGTTCAACTCTAAAAGACCATGGCATAACTCCAAGATTAATCAATCATCATCCCAAATACCCCACCACGGGCATAAATAACACTGGTGTAATACCCAAATTTATGTTTGGCTGACTGTTGTCCTGCTCAAAGAGTATTTTCACATCTGTTTTGCAGTTAACTTGGAGTTTAGCCAGTCTGACTATTACATGTAAGATAATAATAAAAGCATTTTTCAATACACAGTTTCAAAGAAGACAGTCTAATCAGGTCTTAAGTGAAACCAGAAGAGATTTAAAATCAGCAGTCAAGTTCCAGTGACAGAGATGACTTATTTTGATTTCCAAGCTTTCACTGGATCAGACCAAGAGGCTACTCGGCACATGTTCTCTCTGCCAGCTGCAGCAGGCAAAAAACTATGCAGTCAGAGCAGAAAATTCAGGCTAAAAGTTTTAATGAAAAGCTCTCACAATACCCAGCATCCACAATGCCACATACGTCAGAGCTCACTTTCTTGTCAAGCCATTGCTTGTGGACAGTTGTCAAAAAGTGTGCTGAATCCCTTTTTTAACATGGCACTATGTGCCTCTACAGCCACTATGCTCATGAATTAAAGATAATGACTTGGATAATAATTCAGCTTGAAATTAATAAAGTTATATCCTGCTAGTATTAATGAGTACTGTCTCCTTTACCTCTCAAATGTCTTGGACTAGGAATGGCTGGCCCTGCTCTGAGCCCATTAACCCTGTCAGCACTGTATGAGGAGCTATCCTCTGGGACTGAGCTGCTCAGGATTTGGTGGCTTTGCTCTCGTTCTCAGGCTCTGAAGGTCCTGTGAACCAAGCAGACACACCAAACACATTTGTCCGTTTTCTCCCTAGATGTCTCAAGATTCCTGGGCGCCAGGATGATCACTCCCTTCCCGTGGTGGCCTTGAAGGCTCCAGGCAGGAGGCCAAACAGGTGCTGTTGATGACCCTGCCACACACAGGGGTGCCTGACAGCACCCAGAGCATTGGCCAGAAAATCCAGCAGCTACAAGCCCCAAGTGAGAACCTGAACCAGAAATGCAACCCCCTCTCCTCACTGGTGGCAAGGGACGCCTCTGTCATCATCTGCATCCTCTGAGGACTGAGTGAGTGACTCATGTTCTTTTATATGGTTTTTGAGTCTAGATTATGATTGTTATATCTTAAGGCAAACCACATGTTAAGATTTAACCTGATATGCAGAGGGTCCAGGGGATTAGAAATTTTAACTTAGTGGTAGTATAAATTTTATATTATGCTACTTACAGATTGCATTACATTGATTCTACTTATAGAAATCCAGTTCCATTCTACTCACAAAATTCTGCTAAGAAAAGACTTAATTGTAACTAGGATTTAGTGCTGTCAACATTCTGGCAAGAACATGCTCCCTTAGGGCTGTGTGATGACAGTTTTTCTGTACCTGAGACTTGGAATATACTTTCCAATATTTTTGCATGATGGGAAAATTTTTCCAAAGCACACAAATTGCTTAGGAGTCTGCACCCTTGTGGAAAAGAGAGTCAACCACAGTGTAGGGGATTTTGTCCAACTACGAGCCATGTTAATTCAGACCTGTACCAACTGTTCTTAACCTTGCACTAAAATCAGTCCTGTGGGCAATACCACAACAAGCCAATTCTACAAACAGCATCTTTTCAGCACAAAAAGCTGCAGCAGGGCTGAAGTGAATTCCTCACCAACTTCTATTACTGTAGCTATTTAAAGCCCCAATTCACAGCACGCAGAGCAACACTGATTACTGTCCACTGCTCATAAAGCTCACTGCTTCTTCCCTCACCACTTCTCAGCGTTTCTCCAGTACACAGCATGGTAAACAGGATACTTGTACACTTCCCTATCCACTAATGTTATTGAGATAAAAGGTTGGAATTACAAGCTGCAGCAGTTGGTGTGAGAAAAGGACTGCATGCTGTAGCTTGCAGGAGGGATTAAGTAACTGAAAAATAATCAACTCTAACAACAGGCAGCTCATTTCCACTTAATACCTGTTTATCTTAAACCTGTAAAAATAATCTGAGCATGAAGCAGTATATGCTTAACATTTTCACCAGCCTCTGGCTTGTAAAATATTGAATGTCTATATTCAATGGTTTTTTGGGAGACAGACAACAAATGTTAGAGAATCAAGACAACAGTAGTAAATAAACACTGTCTTATCATTCTAAGCAGCTTTGAACAAAATTTGGAGCAGCTTCTCATGAGCATCACATTGTAAGAAAAGAAAAACCTGTCTAGCATTAGTTGTTCAAAAATATAAAATAACATGTCAGACCCTGACAGAATCATAAGTTATTAGGTGAACAATTTGAACAATTTATGACAATGTAAAACTTTACACCGGTTGTTTTTTCTAACAACACTTTGCTGTTTTCTAGAGTTGTCCTTTATTGTCAAATCAGAGTATGTAAGGTTAAAAAATTGTTCCAATTTAAGCTTTTGCTAGATTTCCCTCCACAGACTGCCTCCAAAGGACAGTCCCAACCCTTCAGATTGAGATCCAACAACAGCAAAAGCTCAGTTTTGCCACCTTTCACAGGCAAAGGCAGAGGAAGATTATTTCTGTTGGTGTGTACACAGGGTTAGAGAAAAGCTTCTGTGCTACCTAAACAAAATACAGAACCAAAATTCATGTTTCCCAACAAAAATGCTGCTGCCTGCTGTCATTTTAACTGCAAGCCCAGTATTGCAATTGAAACCAACTGATCGGCACTGCAATTAGAATATACACCCCTGTAAGCACCTGCACCTTCAGCTGTAAGGATCATTAAACTGCACACAGCTGGTTTCACATTGGCCTTGTGCCCCCCCTCCTGCCTGCCCTGAATGAGCTCCAGCTGCCCATCCCAGATGTAATAGGAACAATGCCTTCTATGGCACACAGCTTGTACAACAATATCATCCAATCCAGGTGCCAGCATGTACTGTTCACACACTCACACACCAAAAGCACAGAGTTTCACCAGAAGAACAGCTAAAGCCCTAACAGAACAGGAGGAAAAACCCCATATAATGCTATTTGGCTTTTTGGTAAAGGTTTTGTTAAACAAATAATCCCCCCTTCACAACTCCATTAATATGATTTTTCCAAAATTAGCCAAGTTAATTTTATTGATTATAAGAGCTTACTTACTAAATACTTCTTTGGTTAAAAAGGTCTGTTAGTTTAATTTCTTGCAACGATCAGAAAGAAGTGGTTTTCAGAACAGGCTGCACTAATTTAACTTACTAGTTCTTTAAATACACTGTATCTTTAGTTAAGCATCAACATTCAAAGCGAAGAAACATTTTCTGCAATATCCTTAATACAGATTGCTATTCAGTAGCTTTGAAGCCTGCTTTTTAAAAAAGCTATCAGTTAATATAAATATCAAATATTAAACATCAGTTATTGCAACATCTTTTTAAACTGTATTTTCTTTTCCATTTATTATTATTATTCTCCTCCTTTCCTAGGTCTGTCCTCTAGCACATTTACATCTAGGTCTCATATTCCTAGTAGTAGTTATTTGTATTTCAGCACACTGTAAATTCAGCAGATGTGTGTCAATGTAGAACAAAGAAATTTTCCCTAACATTAACAAGCTCATGTAGCATTCCTATCAAAAAAAGCCTTTCCTCATATAGAAACCCCATCATGCTTGCTCACTATACAGAGAAGTTGCATAGCTGTTTTTCCAGCTGGCCCCATTTCTGTCCTAATTAACTCAATAACCAGAAATGTCTTATATAACAGCACAAAGCTACAAAAAATGTTAATCACATTTTTGTCTTGCTAAAAATAGACACTTTTACAGAGGATGTCTGCTCAACTTCCCATTATATCTGCAATGTAAACAAAATACTCAAAAAACTTTCCATCAATATATATTTCCACTGGAAAAACCCCCACAGTATTCACACACACTAAGCCAGAATTGCTTTCCAGCTCCCTGCAAGCAACGGTCCTGGAATACAGGCACGACAGAATCCTTAAAGCAGACCTTCTTTCAGTTACAACTCATGTCAGTATTCTAATCTAAAATTAACTGGTGCAGAACCAATCGATTTTTTTCATTCATGACATGAAATAAATGCTTTCATTAATTGTGCTTTTTAAGTAGCACAAAAATGAAGCCATTGGACTTTTCCACATCTGTGTGGAAGGAGAGTTATTAATCCTACATCATTTTAGTTACACAAAATTCCACCCTCTCTGAAAATTGAAAGAAACCATTAACTTGGAAATAAATGTGTTAACACAGTAGTTTCTCAGATTGGCTTTTCATATAAATGTATGCATATCCCCACACATTTATTATTTACAAATCATATTCTTCAATATGGCTACACATGCATGTCAAATGTAACTGTTTTAGGCCTAATTAATTTCTATTCCCACAAATATGCATCAAGATAATTAAGGCTGTGCAATAGTTCTTCTGTGAAGAATTAATATGCCCAGCCCTAGCACTGCATAAGACAGACTCTTGCATTATAGATTTTACTTCTTGTATTTAAACATCACAGACATTATTTCCTACTGCAACGAATAACAAGCAGTAATCTAGACTTCAGTACTCTGGTTCTATCCAAGCATAAATCCTGCCTCAACATTAACATTCACACCTTTTTTTTTTTTTAACCTGTTCTTGTATTTTCAGCCACGTTTTCTTAGAGTAATGATGAGCACAGCCTGAGATATGGCTTCACTTCTTAAAACATATTTGTCACTAGATAAAACACATGGTTGCACAGATTAACACCATGCTGTGTTCAATCTACTTCCCCATGCTCTCTAAAACGCTGAACTAAAACAAAATGCACAACTATTTTCACTTGACAAATTTAATATGAAAGGAAGTAAAAAAACCCTGCCAATTAAATGAACCACAACATACAAACAAACCAGGAAAAAAACCCCAAAACAAACAAACCAAAAATGTCCCCCAAAAAGTCTTCCTCCAAGCACTCAAGGATTCAGATACTGTGATAAGACATATTAGAAAAATAAATGTGTAAAATAACTGCCTTGCATTGAGTTTATCTGAGTAAAACATTTGGTATATATACAATACATTTATTATCTCAGAACTAAAGATATCTTCAACTGACTCGTATTTCAGCTCCTATAACAATGGACTTTTTTCTTCATATTTTTTTAAATTGTCAAGTGCAGTTAAACATTAGCAGATATTTCTACATTCTGAAAACAGATTTATTACCAGAATCAGTTCAAAGCTGAAATTTTTAACACAACAGCTAAAAAAATAAAAATGGATCAACTCAGCAGCATGTGACTAATCAGACTAAGCAACCTTCCATTATGGTCTTTAGAGGCCATTAACTTTTACATCCAAGACTTTAGATTTGCTACAATTCTACTGTAAGATCTGAATGTACTTCTCTCTCTCATCAAGAACTTATGTTAGAATGTTCACAGTACTTGCAGTAAGTCTATCTGTAGTTTGAACGTCAACAAAAACTGTTCCAAAGAACTTATAAAAAGCCTATTGTACACGATGAAAGATAACTAATACAAAATACCTCACAAATTTAGTTTTACCTGAAGGAACAGCTGTGCTGTTCTGGTGGTTTTCACTAGGTGACACAAACAAGTCTTCCTCCCCTTCAGTAGATGAACTGGAAGAAGATTCAGTACTGAGATCATTCTCACTGGAGCTGCTAGAACTCGGGAGTAATGCATACTTTCTTCGAGCTAACACTTCTCGCTTTTTCCTCTGCATTAAAATTCGTTCTTTTTGGTTCTGTGTCCGCTGCGATGAACTTGTTTTCACAACTCTTTTCCTATATGGAAGTCTTCTTAAAGAACTGTTGTGAAAACAGGGCCTTTTCATTAATAACCCGGGTACAGAGTCTGCCTCAGTCCGAGGCCACTTCTGTGACCTTGCACTGTGAGTTCTACTTGGAGTATTCAACACTGCCTGAGGGTGTCTCACAGGAGCACCTTTTTCTTCATCAGATGTTACTGTGTCAGAGTCTCCAAAATGCAAGCTAGATGAAGGCGAAGAGATGCAGTCACTAAAAGAAGAATCATTGTCTTCACTCTGTGTTTCTAGATGCTGTCTCAATCCCAAGATTCCTTTATTTTCTTTATCAGGACAGTTCTGAGTGTAGGAAGGACCAGCCTGCTGGCTCTTGCGTTTTTTTCGCACCACAATACCTTTTTCTTGGTCTGTATGGTTGCCATTCATGTCCTTTTGCTTTTGAGAATCACCACACAAGTGAGAGAACTCATTCCCTACTTTACTGGCAATCATCTCAACTTCTGCAGTGAAGCTTTTGGCTGCCCCAATAGGCTCAGGGTTCAAGAGGATCCCCTTCAGACTCTCCTGTCTCTTTGGTGCATCAGAAGGAACTTCACTCTTCATATCCGCTTTTAGAGTATAAACAATATTACATTCAGGAGTCCATTTAGACATGGAAAGATTTAAGAAAGGCCTAGAAAACAGAACAGATAAGCATCAAGAAAAGAAGTATTAGATGTTTCAAAAGCAAATGAGAGTAAATCCATTTACTGCTAGGGCTAATCCCCCAAGTGGGAATAGCAAAACGAAAGTAACCAAAGTACAACTGTTTCAAAATACTAAAAATACTCCTTGACAATGTAATTTTTCCTTAAGACAGAGCTCTTATAATTTGCACTGAAGGGAAGTTCTTACAGTCAGTGAAAACATTAGCATTTTCAAAAGCAAATACTGGTCTATGTCACCTGCAAAACCAGTGATGTCTGCTTTACTGATACTTAAACATGGCAGTTACAGGCTACTGCTTATAGAAGTTATCTGAGGTTTGGCTAAATAGCTCCCACAACCATCAACTAAAATGCATGCTTATCAAATAAGGCCTGAATCTCCCCCTGCAGCAGAACACACAGACAGTAAATTCTTCAACACAATACACGAGGTTGTATGGTGTCAGTTGAGCTATAAAAGTCAGGTACTTAGAATGCATTGTTCTTTTCTGACATGAAAAGGAATGAAACGTGAGATTTTGAATTGTTATTATTTTGGGACAAAGTAATAAAAATCCATTTATTACCTTGAGTCTCTTTTAAAAACCACCACACATTAGCAGCATAGTGTGCAAAGCTACTTTCAGTCCACAGACGTCTGACTCTTACCCTATGACAGAAACTGAGTATGTCATAGCACATGTTCCCTTAGCAGTCGCTATTGGGCAGGTTCCCCTCCCTGCCAAAATATAAAGCTGCCAATGTGTAGCATTAGCATCAAAGAAATACTTTTGTACTGGAAGACAGACTACAGTAACATGAGGAATAGAGCCATGTTCAATCTGCTTCATCTGACCTCTGCCTTTGGTTTAAATTCCCAAAAGGGAATGATGAAACAGTTTGGTTCCCCACTGAGATAACTACTGAAACTCTTTATTGTAGCTAATATCAGGGGGTTTTATGCCTCAGCTGAATAAGGCTATAGTAGATACTTGACAGCTTACAGCAAGTTGTGCTGAACTACCAAAAGGCTGCTTAAGAAAACATGTGCAACAATGTCCTAAGTGGAATAAGGCTGCCTAAGCAGCACAGCTGGAAATACATACAAAGCCTCAAAAAAGCACCTAAGCTATCTAGAAACAGCAGCAATAGCCACCCAGAGGCAGTCTGACAGGCTTCAGAGCTTGGTCTGCATGAACTTCACAAAGTTCAACAAGGCTAAGTGCAAGGTCTGCACCTGGGCTGGGGCAATGCCAAGCACAAATACAGGCTGGGCAGAGAGAGGAGTGAGGGCAGCTCTGGGAAAACCTTCAGAGGGTGTTAATGGATGAGAAGCATTACATGACCTGACACTGTGTTTGCAGCCCAGAATGTCAATCATATCCTGGACTGACTCAAAAGAAGTATGGCCAGCAGTTCAAGGGAGGGGATTGTCCCTCTATCCCACCTGGACTAACACATCCAGCTCTGCAGCTCCCAGCATAAGGATGTGGAGCTGCTGGAGCAAGAACACAGGAGGGCTATGAAGATGCTCCATGGGGTGGAGCATCTGTCCTATGAAGACAGACAAAGAACTGGGGTTGTTCAGCCTGGAGAAGAAAAAGCTCAAATGAGACATTACAGCACCTTCCAGTACCAAAAAGGGCTCCAAGAGAGCTCAAGAGGGACTTCTGACAAGGGCATGTAATGACAAGACAAGGGGGAATAGCTTCAAACCAAAAGAGGGCAGGTTTAGATTAGGTATGAGGACAAAATTCTTCCCTGTGAGAGTGGTGAGTCACTGGAACAGGTTGCCCAGAGAAGCTGTGGATGCCCTATCCCTGGAAGGGTTTGTGGAAAAGTTGGTTTTAAAGCAATGTGGTCTAGTGGAATGTGCCCTTGTCCATGGCAGGGAAGTTGGCAGTAGATGACTTTTCCTTCCAACCCACACCATTCTATGATGATTCTATGATCTGTGGCAGGTGAAGCAGCCCTGCCTACTCAGGTCTATAATCCTCTGCCTGGATCTCCAAACTCTTCAAAATGTTAATGCATCCTTACATGCAATGCTAATATTTAACACTCCCATTTATTTTGTTATAGAACATATCAATACGAGACTGAGACTGCAACATATCAATACGAGACTGAGACTGCAAAGCAGACTTAAATAAAAATTTTTTAGACTGTTTTACAAACAGATGCTTTCAGGAGCAGCTGTGAGCTAGCTGTTTCTGACAGACCCTAAAGGATTACTGATTTCAGTTTGCAATGGGTATAAACTCATGCATCATGCCAGGCAGCCTGTGTTCTCTTCACAGCCACAAGCAACTAGCAACCACTACACTCCATGTGATGTAATCTGGAATAAAAACTTTGCAAAAGGCATCCACACTGCAGAACTAACACCTACAGAAGCCTTAAGCTGACAGGATCTTTCTGAAGATCAATAACATCTTGGATCCTAGGACCCCAGCTGAAAAGCCCCATTTGAATGTTCTCACTGGAAATCCTACAAACATTTATACCAATTACTGTTAAATATGAGGCCTATATGCTCTGATAAGAAAGTGTTGCTGTTCTCTATTGGAATTACAGCAGATAGGCATGTTTCACATGCAAATCAAAAGCTATATTCATGCAAGTTGGAACAAACCTCTCCTTGCCAGTACAGACAAGGGGTTCTTACTTCAAAGCACTACTTTTTCTAATAGCAGTAAGTCTTAGTGGAATGTACTATATAAGGCTACCCTTTTCTTCAGGGCTGAAAGAAGTCACAAAATTGGAAAAAACTTAGAATAAACATTAGGAGTGCAAAAGTCTACCTAGAAAACAAAGACTACTAAAGCTGTGGAGTTCTGCTGTCTATCCTTCTCAGCTCCAGCTCTTCAGACAGTCCTCACCATCTTGTCCATACCCTCACACACATGCACCGTCTTTATTTGAATTGATTATATCCAAGACTTCCATTTTATCCAATTTCTACTAAGGACAGGAATATAGCATTCAGACCTTCCACAAGCACACAGAGAACAAGCAGTGCATAGTCCTTTTCCTGATCCTCCCAAGGTCACCTTTTAGCTCTGTTATTTATGCACCACTGTTTCAAATGTAGCAGCCTAGTCAGTCTTCACCCCAGTCCAAAAGCAACCCAGACCCTCTCACAATAACCTTGCATTTCATCACAAGCTTTTTTAGAAAATCCACATAATATTTAAATTTGGGGGGATAAATATTTTATTCCAAAAGCTTATTGCCTTTGAACACAGTCATAACTTGCCAGCATATACTACATGTCCAGGCTATACATAACTGTTACCCATTCTTTTAACATGATAACTTCAGAATCAAAGAAAATTGATCCCTTAATTTTTTTTAAAAAAAAATTAAAATCTGAACATTTTCTCATTATGTGAACACAACCAGGGGTTGATTTACAAAGAATTCTGTTCTACTCATTGGAGTGCTACCTCCTCTTTTTATTGTTAAACTGAAGTGGAGGAATCTCCATCAGTATGAAGATTCTGCATGCTGAATGTGATTATCTTTGCATAAGATCTGTTTACTTTAGTGCAGAGGCCATTGTGCTGAAATACAGATACAGCTATTTAAGTTACAGCAAAAAAAATTTAGCTCAGTGACATTTACACTTTGAGAAACCTCAAACTACTGTAAGATGACAAAAGCCTGAAATTATCACACAGTGAAAACTAGTGCATCTGCAACATTATTTACTGGCTTAGTCTAATTCCAACAGGCAGCCTAAAACCACTAGCCAGTTAACATAGATCCAAACAGTTTGTATATTTTCACTCTTACAGCCATGGAAATTCAACCAAGTAATCAAGAACTCTTCATTTTTGTTAACCAGTGGCTGAAGGACTCCTTACTCACAGGAGAGCTGCTGCATTCCAACTACAAACTTACACAACAGCTTAAACAGGAGTGATTTTTAAGTGAATGACCGCAATCAACAATGACAATCCATTCCTTCACTATTTAGAAATGCTATAACAAACTTTCAAACAAAAAATTTAACCAAGAAAAGACAAAAGCTTGGCTAGATTTCAATCCATTTTAAGTATCTTCAGTGGTTAGACATAAATACCCATGATTCTTCTGCACAGAAGACAAAATTTAAGAGGGACTATGAAAATATTATGCAAATAATTAAGTCATCAAAATGAGATCATTGGCTCTTAAAACATTTAGAAGTTCCTACAACATCTACTTCTAATTAAAAGTAGTCCTCAGAAGCTTTTTCAAAAAGCAGCAAGATGAAGTAAGCTCAATCAGCATTAGTGTTCCTCCATCCTAATCAAAACATCTGCCTATTGACTTAGTCCCCCATGTTTCCTCTCAAAGTTTTGATTTACTATCTTCTTTTAAGCCATTATGATTCAATGAAGAGTTGTTAAGACAGCTACCTGAAAGCTATAAATAGTTACTCTAAGTTCCTCCTCAGGTGTGTAACTATTTAGAATTATGAAGTGCACAAGACTTTTATCCATTCTTTTCACCACTTAAAACCATTAATATCAATCATTCCAAGACATATAGCCATGCAAGAAAATTCATACAAACCAGGAAGTCCCTGGAAATAGCTATGTCAAAAAAAAAAGTTTAAAGACATCTTTAGAGCAAGTTTTTGATCACATATCAAAGCAAAACACATCTGAGTTACAAGATGGAGCAGAGGATTCTCATTAATAATTAATTTCTTTATAAGCAATCAAAAAGTATGCATTACAGCACTATAAAACAGTAAAATGCTTCATTATACAACATATAACTGAGTTTTTTGGTATAAACTTGGTTGATGAATACATGTCACATACTATATCATTACCCTGAAAATGTATTTTCAGCCATATTCATATTTACCACCTAGAAAAAATTTCCCTGCATTTATTGTTCTTTTATTCAGTTCTAACTTGTCTTCTTTGCATATGGTCACTGAACTCCCAACTAACTTTTAAAACTAATTTCCTTCCCCCATATGCAGCTTGTATCAGATTTTACTTTTAAAGTTATTTTTACTCTAACAAACTAATACTCATACTGTTAAATTCATGAGAAAACTCCTTTCCTCTCATTAAAAAGATGTATTCTTATTCTTTCAGCATGGCTTCTCCATTAGATATATCAAGAAACAGGAAAATAAAAAAGGTTATAAAATTCATACAAGGCCTTCAGCAAAGGGAGAAAACCTAGGCACTTTTCAATCTCAAGTGCAGGCAGCCAAGCAAGACTGATTCCTGCAAGGCCCTGAGACACTGGAGGCTGACAGAAGACTCAGGAGCCATTTCAGAAGTTGGACCCCCAACTCAATCCATGGAGACAGAATCTCAGTGCTATCATGCCCTGCTGATTCAACAAAATAAGGAACTCACTGAGCAGATCACAAAAAAAACTCCACTCATTTTCCTAAAAGAGGCAGTCCTGTCTTACTCATTTCATTTCTATCAAGCAGGGACAACCTGCATGCCTGTACAATGCAGAGAAAGTGACAAGAAGAAAAACATCTAATATTCAGTTCCACCATCAGGAAAACAAGTGCAATCAGACTTCAAAATTTTACTGCATTCTTCTTCACTTTTAGTTGTTCTTCACTTTTTATCACTTCATTAAAAACAGGGCTCCTTTAAAGCTTGTTTTAACTATTAAATTTTAGCATCCTAAATATTGGTCTTCTAATTTTTGACAGAAAACAATGCAACTGATAAAGATCTATGCATTTTATAAAACAGCAACAATCAGAAGAGAATCTGAAATTCCACAGTGTTTGCATTGATATTATGTATCTTTATTCACAGGACAACATGAAACACCCTTGTAAACCATTCTCAGTTTCCTTGCTGTGCTTTAATACAGACATGATGGTGACTCCATTTTTGAATGACGAAATTACAGAGAGAATTCTCTGAGCAAAATACTTATCTTCTGCCCTATAGAAAGGAACTGTATTTCAGAATAACATATATAGTATGAGTTACTAACTGCATCATAATGTTCTGGAAACAGGTTCTTGCTTATAGATTCCCAAAGCCAGCCCACTACATCCAGCTGAGACAGAAGGGTTTGTCGGTGCTTTGCAGAGTGCTACAGCTACACGAGCCACAGCAATGCAGGGAGGCTTATTCACTCCTTGCAGGCAATTCTAGGAACCATCACTGGCTTGGAAAGCCTACTCTTGAAGTGAAACAATGTTTTTTCAAGTACTACCCTTACTAACCTTTGCAAAGCCATCTCAAAGTCAGACCACAGGAACCGTACCATCAAGTACTGTAATGAACAGTATCCAACCTCTGGATGAGCAAAGTCTCCTTTATTTTATCCCCCAAAAAAATTCCTCTGGGACCTTCAAGGTTTGCTTCCTGATGCCTAAGTCAATTGACTTCATTAAAAAAATATCTCATAACACAAATGTCAGGCCACCTACAGGACAGCTCCAGAACGTCTGTGTTGTGCCATGTTGCCATTCACCTCTGAGACTGAACAGCACTGTAGTCCTAGGGAGAGGGAAGTGTCTGTCTCACCTCTTCCAAGAGAATCCAGCACACCACAGCTATGAACAGAAGAGCTCTTCAGGACAGAATCTATGGCCTGACTCCAGCTGGAACAGACAAAATGCACAGAGCATGTGCAGCTGGAGGCACCTCCTGTTATAGCAGGTGAGCTAAGAGCGATGCTGCAGAGCCCTCCCAGCACAGGTAAGCTTGTGCTGCAGTACAGAGTCAGCCCAAGGCCAGAAAGGCACCCAAGGAGATCCCAGCCTGAATCAAGCATCACCATGCATGCACCCCCTGGACAAGGACTCTGCCTGCCTTTGCACAATGGATGCAAGCAGGTGTATTTGACAAACATGGTGTTCACAAGCACATTGCTCAGTCTAGACATTTCTTTGCTCTGTCCCAGGCTTAAAACAGTTAGCTACATTAACTCTATGTAAATCGTGGGTTTTAGATAGAAGCATTATGATTTGGCAATCAGGAATGTTTTGGCTTCAGTGAACTCCAAGACAAACAAAACAGCATTGAACTTGGGAATAAAGAGTTGTAGCTTTATAAAATTACGACAAAATGCAATTTTTTACTGGAACTTAAGATCTTAACTAGGAATTTTCCTTCCTGAGACAGCTAGGGAAGTTCTGAGTTACACAGCCATCAAAAATTATTTTTAAAATTGTTTCTTAGTCCCCCTGGCATTTTTGACCTTTGAGGTATGTGTAATTCTTCTTGATGTAGTGTCATTTTGCAAACACATCTCGATAAAGCTTTGAGAAGCAAAGTTAAACATGATCTTTGCCACAGCTGCTAGTAAGAACCTTTAAAGTCAGAATCATTAAATTAACCATTAGGGCATTTATGCTGTTCTTCAGGAAACCTATGAGAAGTAAGGGACTTTATAGATACTAAACTGATCAGATCTACCAGCTTCAGGGGAAAAGACACTGCAGCAGACTTCTCCACTCTGCACCCAGCAGAGCCAAAAGTAAACATTTTACCTAACAGCAGTCAAATATTAGGACTAAACTGTACTGAAAAAAAAAAAAAATTGACAGAAGCAAATAGCCCTTACTGGCCTCTTGATAGTAAAGCCATAAACCAGCCTTCTCAGATTTCACTTGGTAAACACTTAGTAAGGAAGACATGATTTTATTTTAGAGCAATTCCTTTTCCAAATAGCATAAACTACATGAAACAACAAAATAATCCTGTTTTATCATCAGATCTGTAGTGGTTTGTCTGTTTGCATGTGAGCAAGGTTGAAAAGAGATTTATAAAAATGCATATTGAGTAATATTGTATGGGATACATGTACACTGTAAGGATAGGATAATTAATCAAAGTTGTAGTCTCTGAAGTTGTCAGTGTAGCTGCTTCCAAAGTTTACAGTGCTCTTTTAAGAAACACAAAATGTACCCACACCTAAGTATTTTAACTAGTGAACTTCCTTCAAGCTTAAGTACAGATTGGTGTTTTTCTTAGTGGGCTCAGGTCAGGCCTAGCAGAGAACCCTAATGGGGCAGAAGGAAAGGAAGAAAAGAAAATGTTTCTTTTACAACCCAAACTTTTGCTCACAACTCTCTTAAAGAAGGTAAAAGCTCATCATCAGGAAAGCTGTGAAGAATCCTTTATACAACATCTGCCTACGGCAAATCCATCTCCTGGTCCCATCCGCTTTGTTTACACGTGAATTGCATCATCCTGTTCCCCATCCCACCATCGCTCCCCCCTCAAATCTTCCCTATTTATTCAACTGCTTGACATCCAAGCCTCTAAAATACATCAGCTATGGAGGAGGGCACTATCACCTCTCTCTTCTCAAAAAAATGTCCTCACCATTAGAGGAAATATAAAGGAATGAAATAAAAGATTGTACATCTTGGAAAAAGAAGGCAGTAACTGCTGTCAGCTAAATGTTACTGCAACACAGCCACCTCCAGTGAAAATCAACTGATCTGGTAATGTAGGTCAACCAAGTTACTAACTCAAAGATAAAGTGCCAGTCACAGTCATGTTAAGATACACTCTTAATGCACTTTTACAAAAGCCACTGCTTCATTAAAGGTTTATTTCTGAAAGGTCAGAATGTTCTCACCCATATTTTGAAAGGACATGCAAAATATGCATGAATGCTGAGAGGTACTCATCCACAAGCTCTCAATACCAGATACGACGTCAGCTGTAGCTGCCAGGGCTTCAACCATCAACAAAACCCACTAGATTTTTAAATATGCGAGACTTCAAGAGTTTTAAAACATAGGAAGCCTGTTATCTCACACACTATTATTTAACTGAAGTGAAACATACAGTGTTCCTACAGCCTTTCACACCTAATGAATGCCATAGGCGATTCTATACCGTGGATGAGTGCACAAGACAGGTGACCAGATGTTCGCTCTATCAAATAAACCAAGATCACTTCTTTCCCTATCAATCCTTGCACATCAGCAAGAATCGCCCTGTCTAACAGGGTTTGCTTCTGTTCCCTCCTTGCCCCAAGACAATCCCTTTATCCAAAAAAAGTAAGCACAGAAACACTTAAATTGCTTAAATTACTCCGTCAGTAAGAGCTATGGATATCTGAACAAGAAGATGTAATATCTGGTTTTAAGAGTGGCAAAGCATTGTAACTATTTAAATATTAGTTTTCCCAAAAAAGTTTCCTACTAAGTATCCAGCATTAATATAGATTTGGAATTTTCTATAAGTTACAACAAAGACAACACAAGAACTTATTCTTCACCTGAAAACCTAGCTTCCTTTTAATAGTTTATAATACAGATACCGTGGGAAACCCAGGTCTACACAATGAGCAGTCAATTCTTATCTTTTTGGTCAAATCTTTGTTTCTGAAATAACTGCATTAGAATCAAATTATTCTAATTACAGCAAACTCTTACCTCCTGCATTATGTCCTCTTCTGGAGAAGTACTTGAGTATCAGGAATCAAAGGTCTCATTTAATCAGCTAAAGCAACCAGGCCTTGCTTGTGATTTAACAAAATCACTTCAAGCCATGGAAGAGCTTACTCAAACAACAAGAAAATTCAATGAATGCATGCTCAGCCCTCATCACAGAAGCAGACACTTGAAAAAGTACATACCCTTAACACCTGTCCATTGCAACAGTGACAAGCCTGCGTACCTCTGAAGATCCTGGCCTACATTTCTGAATGAACGTTACTTCCTTGCTTATCAGGCAAAAAAACACCTGGAAATGGTGATTTTTTAAAACATGGGTTAAGAAAACACTAACTTCGCAAACAAAACAAATGACGTCATAACAAACCCTATTACGCACAGAAATAGAAACTCATTTCCCTAAGGGGAAAATTTGTGACAAATTTGTGACAAAACCCCAGAGAGTGCTGCGGCTGCCCGCAGTGAAGACACTGCTTTGTGCGTCAACGAGGCGCTGAAAAAAAAAAAAAAAAAAAGGAAAAATACATTCTGCGCGAAGCTCCCAGGCGCCGCACAGCCCCGCCGGTCACCGCTGCCGTCAGGGCGCAGCGCGGGGCAGCCCCCGCCCGCCCCCGGCCCCACCCGCGGGGCCCGCCGCCCCCCGTACCTGAGACAGCGAGGCCGCGGGGGAAGGGGCGGGTGCCGCCGGCGCCCTGCGCAGGGCCGAGGGTTAGAAGCAGCCCCGGTGGGCGCCGCAGTGGCCCCGCGGCGCTGCCCGGCGCGGCTCGAGAGGCCGCAGCGTCCTGGCTGTGCCGGTGCAGCCGCTGCCCCCGGTCCGGTCCCGCTGCGCCGGGCGGGCCCCGCTCTGTTGTGGCGCAGCCCCCGCCGCTCCCTGCCCAGCGCAGCGCGACAGTCGGCGCTGCTTTACAGCCGCCCGCAAAGCGCAGCCGCGCCAGCGCGCGCCCCGCCTCCCGCGGCGCCCCCTGCCGGGCGGTGGCGCCGCCACAACGCGCGCGCCTGAGGGGAGCGGGCGGGACGGGCTCGGGTCGGGTTCCTGAGGGGAGCGGGCGGGACGGGCTCGGGTCGGGTTCCTGAGGGGAGCGGGCGGGACGGGCTCGGGTCGGGCTGCTGAGGGGAGCGGGCGGGACGGGCTCGGGTCGGGATGGCTCACGGGCGGGACGGGCTCGGGTCGGGATGGCTCACGGGCGGGTGGCACGGTCAGGCTGCCTTCGCTGCTGCTGCATTTACGCGGCTGTGTGTAAATATCTAAAGCGGGGGTGTCCGAGCATAACCCAGGTTCTGCTCGGTGGTGCCAAGCAATAGGACACAAGGCAGAAACTGATGAAAAGAAAGTCACACCTGACCTAAGAAGGAAGTTCACTGTGCAGTGAGCGAGTGCTGGAACACGCTGCCCGGGTATCCGAGAGCTGGACGCAATTCTGTGCCGTGTCCTCTGGGATGACCCGGCTTGAGCAGGGAGGTCTGACCAGAGGGGGCCCCACTGTAGTCCCCTCCAACCTGACCTTTTCTGCGATGTCCCCTTCTAGGACTTGTCTAAAAACATCCGTTTTTTGCCCAGCACTGTGTCTTCCCTTGACACCGCACTATCTCACGGCTGCCTGTCCTGTCCAGTGACAGCTGCGGCTGCGAAGAAATACCAACAAATCCCAACTCTCTATCCCAGCCCTTTAGAAATGTGAATTTCTTTGCCTTTACTGCACAATGCAGTCACTGACTCGGGATGAGCAAACCCTCCCCCTCTACATTACTGATGTACACACAAACGGTACGGAACCTGTCCCGTACAGTGGCCGTGTGTCACACGGACAGCACAGCAAACACCACAGCCTTGGGAAAGCTCTCACACACCAGCGAGCCCGAGTGTTTGCCAGCTTTGCAGCTGCCAAAGGCCAGGACCATCTCTGCCGGAGATGACCTTTCATCAATGTCACGGTACACATTCCAGCTCCAGACTGAAACACTGGATAAACAAGGGTCGTATACTCTCAGTGACCAACAGCTACATACACCTGAGGCTTTGGAGCAGAAAGGTACAGTCTGGTCTACCAATAGTTAAAGATCTTACTCAGAACGCACTGCACCAGTCATCAGTACACAGCAATTCCTACGTGTTTCAGAGGAGCTAAATAACCTGCATGCATCACTACGAAAGAAATGGTCACTGGGGAAAAATGCATGTTGACACTATTCATTGCATGAGTTTCTGAATGGAATTTCCTTAAAGCAAAAGCGGATAAAACAACATGGAAATTAGACTCTCCTTCAATATATGTCCAAAAGTGTACAAAATTCAACAAGTGCTATAGCACATAAGTGATATTTATATATGCTATAACTTTTTCAGTTTTATGTGTTAAATGAGAACACAGGAAGAAGTGAGACCCACATAGAATGAAGGTGGGAAAAAGGATCACAGGTTATTTCATGTGGTTCCATAAGCAAAGCAATAATTCGTTTCAGTTTGCAATAAAGACAGTAACTCAGGTTATCCAGCATTAACTTGCTCCTTTCTCTACATATTTTTTGTGGAGTTGGGTAGTTTTCTTTTTTTTAAGTCATGTCACATCCAGCTAATTTCGGTAAACAAAGACACTGAGCCACAGATGAAATAACCAATGAAACTGGGGAGAACATGAAGACAGCAACAGACAGTGGGAAGAAGGTCATATCATTTGATGGAGGTCACTAGTGGCTTGACTGTGCAAGCAATTTCAATATTTTCCATTAAGCACTAGATCCAAAGTTGAAATACTTTACTAAAAATCAGCTGGGGAAAAAACAGTCAAGGCAATATATGGGAAGAAGTGAATGACCCTGAGGACTAATAGAAGCAAAGTGAAAAAACATCAAATACAAAGAATTTGCGCATGAATGTTAATGACCAAAAGTTTTGGGTACTTGCCAGGTAAAAGGCAATTGGATGCAAACTTCGATTACCAATCTAATAAAGTAAATGACCATCAGTCAACAACATGATGTTGACATGAAAAAGCAAACATGTCTGTATAATAATTTAGTCTAAATAATTTTCAGAGAGAGAGGTTTCAGTGGTATTGCAAAAACCATCCCTGATGTAGTCTTCCAACTACTTTATACAGCTTCTTTTAAAATATGTATCCAAGGAAGATGAACTCTAATCTTAGTGGGACACTCAAGAAAACATAGTATAGATAATATGAGAGGAAGCTAATAAAATTTGGCTGGATTACTTTAAGAAATGAGACAGAGGAGCATTGTGAATAAGCTGAACAGAGATTAATACCAATAAAAAACTCACCAACTAGTTATGTATTTACATATTTATGTAATAATTGGTTTGAACACTCGTGCCAAAGGTGACAGTGTAGTTCTTGGTAGAGAAAATGTACAATCACTCTCTTCTCACCAAGTGAAAGACATACAAAAGATCATTTCAAAAACAAAAACAAGTGGCTAAAATTTTCAGTTCACAAATTAAAAAACAAATTCAGCCAGTCTTGATTTTCTCCCAGTCACCCTTAAACAAACTCTTGATGAAAATTAGGTTGTCCATTACTGACTGGTTATTAACCTAACTTTTAAAGAAAAGTGATGTAGAAAATACTTCAGTGCCCAGAATTATTCACTATTTAAAAAAAACCCCAACCTTCTATTTATGCCCTTTCATGTCAGTTATTTCTGCCATTATCTTAGTATCTTGCAGAGACAGACAGTTGTCTTGAAAATAGATTATTGATTCCTTGGAACAAATCAAAACATTCTCCTTCTCACACTTAGGTACAGAACACCAAAAGATTAAATGGAATCATTCTAAATCATTAATGCAAATTTCAGGCTATGGTGTCATCAGGTCATACTGAACTCTTCAACTTCTACCTACAGCTGAACAAAACCATTTATATGCACACCCCAGGGCCTGGCAGAACTAAAGACACGGAGAAGAAACGATCTTATCCAAGATCAAAACATGCCAGCCAGCAGGAGATTGCACTTTACATTTTTGGCAAAAAAGAGAAAAAAATGTAACCCCCTTATCCTGAGGTACCTTCAGCAGCTTGCCTTCATGGCTGGACACAGCTCTGTGCAGGCTGCTGTAGCAGTTTGCTGGCTCAGGATGAAAGCAAGGCGCAGCTTTTTCCAGAGGTGAGCACCAGCTTCTGGAACACAGTGCCACAGCCCCACGGGCACGGGGCCAAGGGCCAGCTGCACACCCCCCGGAGGGCTGGCTGTGCAGGGAGCCCTGCTGGCTGGAGCCTGCGAGTGGCCAGGGCAGTGTGGAAAGGGCCCACCTGGAGAACTCACAGGAGTGAGGATCCGTCCCACCACACGCCTGGGGCAGCTCTCACTGGCAGCCAGGCTGTTCATCAGGCCATCCTCGGCACCTACAGCAGAGGTATTGGGTAGACTTAACATGGACCGTACTTAAGAATGTATCTAAATGTTTGCACGAGTTAAATCAACTTACAATTACTAGTAATATTAAAAAAAATGTAAAGCCCCTTGTAATATGTCGTGAGGATGATACAGAAAACCAGATAATACAGAAACATTTCTGTGTCAGATCACAGAAACTTTGGGATTGATACTTGGATGATAAACAGTCACAGCTCCAGTCAGCCCAGATGAAAATCTTACCAGTGAAAATGAGAGAAATAGGGAAGAGATATAAAATCCTGAAATATTTATATTATGAAAAATTGCTACAAGGAAATACGAAAAGAATGTTCATTTGCAGAATTAAAAATAAAACTTGATGGTTGTCTGTGCTATACATTTTCTGATGAAAATTTTCATATATGATTGATCAAAGCGTTTTCAAAAGCTCTGGAAAATAACATGCACCACCCAGGTAATTTTTATTTTTAAGATATATGGAAAAACAAAATACCCTGCATTACAGTATATATATACAGTTGATATAGAAATGACCCACCAGCACTCGTTTGAGTTCATGTTGTACAGCCTGATAAGGCTCTGTAAGGTTAGAAACAGCGCTTTCACAACACATGACTTCAGAAACTATGCAAATCCCTACTAAGGTCTCACAGTATCTTTCTCAGAGTATCTAACAGCTTAAGTATTTAAGTTGCCATATAATTAAGAAGGTGTGGTGTATATAATTACTTGGAAATAGCTAGTTTGTTGACAGTATTTTTAGTTGCTCTTTTTTTAATTCAAAAACAAATATGTCACCAAGCTCCTAGTAGAAAGATCATGAGATATTCCTATTTATTCTTTCAGTGTTTGTACAGTAATGGGGCCAAATATATTTTTGTGTTTTAATGGTGCATCAGTGGCTATTTTTAGAGCAATTAGGTTTAAAACAAACAAAAGCATCCTGCATTTAATGATCTGACTTTACACTAAGAAATTCAATAGCCATTTCCTAGCATGTACATATAGTTTCAGTGGTAAAATATAGGATAATATTTGTGTTTCATTTACAGTTGGATTTATGTTCATTTCCTTGCCGTTCTCTAGAAGAATTATAACAAAACAACTGAGAGATCAGAAATTCATTTTTACAACCTCATTTGACTGCTCATCATTCAGTACATCAATAATACATCAAAAATAAAACTATTCTATGTTTTTATAGCAGTGATACATATTAAATTATCAGTGATTTTTAACTCAAAGTGTATCTATTGTCAGGCATTCACTGAAACGTCTCAAATGGTTACTCTTGCTCTGTCTACAGTCCAGAGAAATAGTGCAGTTTAAAACTGTAGCAACCAGGCAACATAACATGAGAACTGGGACAAGACTCAGTGTCTTTCAAAGTAAAAAGGATACTTCCTGTTATTTCAGTTAATCCAGCATCAACCCAGCCTCACTCTTTTAAAAAGGGTTAGACTGAAAAAGGAACTGAGTCACTGCATCATATATTCCTGTAATAACTAGCTGTCATATAGCCAGCCCCCAAAGCAGACCCAAAAATCTGTACTAGAAACTTGGATTTTGGAAGCAAACAAACAAAAGTTTGTTAGAGTTAACTGAAGTTAAGAGTGAAAACACAGACTGCAAAAGTCATTTTTTAAAGAAGCAGTATGATGAGCACAGAAGTACAGAGATCTTTGCAACCCTGCAGATAGAGAATGTATTTGGAGGTGACCTTCCAGCACCCCAAACTCCTCCCCTTTTCATGAACCAACATCTCTTTTTTTTCCGAAGGGGATATGGACAAATGGGTGGCTGTGTGAAGAGGAAGAAACTGGGACAGCCTGTTGATTCTAGTTGAATGCTCTAGCCAGGCATCCTTACGAAAAAGAGGCAAGAACTACTTCCCTATGTTTAAAAACACTGCATACCCCTTTATTTTTACAGAGCCCAAACACACTAAAACTGCAGTTTTAATTAATTTAAAAATTCAGGTATCAACTGCATTAAGCCATTAAAGAGATGAGAAAGTTGGTGTTTGCACCCACGTTGTGCTTCAGCATCAGGTTGGGAATAGACTGGGCAGCAAAGTTGGAACTGGGATAATCTACACAGAAAACCCCAAAAAAGGTATAAAGCCCAGGGGAAAAACGTGACAAATCTAAGGACATGCCCAGCTTCCAGCTGTCTCACATACAAAGTAGAGAAAAAACAATTTACAGGAGCACAGGTCTGTACTTGTTTAAATACTAATATCTGGGCCAAACACTTCTCCTCTTTGGAAGTCTATTACCATTCCCTAATCAAACCTTTCCACAAATTTCAAAACCTAATGGAAGAAAAACAACATTTATTTTGAAAACTAGCAGTTGTTTCAAGAGAATAGTAAAGGTCTGAGTGTTTTTCTTTAGAAAAAAAAATTAAACAAACAAACAAACAACAATCAAACAAATGGGAAATCAGAACACAGCCAACTTGATTAAAATTCCTGGATGAATTAAAAAATATTTGTAGATACCAAAAAAATACCAAAATGATAAATAACAACCAATATGATTTGTTCATGACAGTCTATCAAACCAACCTAGTTTTTTATGTCTGGTTCTACTGACATAAATAAATTGAAGATCTTCACTTCAGCATGGCTCTTCTGTTTCATTGACATTTTCATTTTTCATTGTTTCATTTGACATTGACATAAGAAAGATATGGAGATTTGATCTGGACAGAAAATCCACCAATTTGATGCAAAACTCGTTGTCCCTCGAGGATCACTATTAACAGTTTAATGTCAATTTGCAAAAATACTAAATTTACATCCAACAAAATGCCTTGTGCACTTCTGTATTGCAATCTCTTTGCGTAAAGGCTTAGAGACCATGCTTATAAACCTGGAGCTGACACCTGGCTGGGAGGTGCTGCAAGAGGAGAGTTTGAAATCATTGCAGCAGGGGGATGATGATTCTACAAACACAACTGCAAAGTTCTGCACTTAGCAAGAAATTCAACTGCACAGAGAGCAAGTGCTGTAATAAACTTGCAGCAAAAAAGCCAGTAGGCACAGTGGATCACGAGCGGAACACATCAAGTTCATGAGGTTGGAAAAGGCATCCACTCTGCTGCGATGCATCACCAGAAGAGTTGCCACCAAGGTGACTTTGGGAAGTTGTGAAAAGATTGGGTGGGAACTAGAGGGGTCCAACAGCAAAAAGTCATGTGTTTCAGAACTGATTAAAAGAAAATAAATAATTCGTGCTTTTAATAAAAAACCAACCCAAAAAATACGGTAACAGTGTGTGAAAGAGTGCTGCAAAAAAGAAAGGGAACATTGTCCATGTTCACTTGGAACAAATCAGCTAAACTGTAGCAAAAGGTATTTAATGCAGACATTTGAAAAAGGAGAGTTAAGGACTAGACTAGACTGCCTGAGGAACGAGTGGAATCTGTGTTTAAGGCTTTAAGAACAGGTTATGCAAACATCCTTTGAGCTTGTTTTCATAATAGTTTATTGTGCCTTGAGGCAAGAGCATGACTGAGAATCCAGGTAAGGTCACTTTTGGCTCTCTTGGTTGCTTTTTATTTGGGGAGGGGACATGTTAAGTGTAAAGCTTTAACATGTACATGACCTCAACCATCAAGCACTGAGGTTTAGGTATGTCAAGAAATCCCTAACAGGCAGTGCAAGGGCTGTATTTGTTATTCCTCTCATCTTCTTTCCAGAAATGAGACACACTAAACTTACCTTCACTAATACTGGAACCCACATTGTGGGTTTTGGGTAGATTTGCACAACAGTTTACCACAGTAAAGCTGACAGCCCTGATTAAAATTTCACTGCACTGCTGAAGTTAAGGTTATGTGAAAATAAAATAGGTCTTTTTCCACACACTCACAAAAATATTTCTGTAGTCTAAAGTTAAGCTAGCGTTCATCTCTCAATCTCCAAGCGAATCCTATTATATTTGATGTTAACACAAACATCACAAAAGACAGCGTAATCAAAAATATATATTCTTATATATTCTTAAGATTGTTCTTTTTACAAAAATCTTGGTATCAACTGCAACAGCAGCATAACAACTAAGACATGCATGCAATTACCAGTCCAAAGCATCCTTTAAGACTTCTATGCACGTCTACCTTTTAACTACATAGATTTTACCCTCTGTCAACTGATAACTACTTAATCACAGGTATTCAGGTGATTTTGAAATGCACTTCCAAGTGCACCTCGAAAAGAAAAAAAGAGAAGGTTGTAACAAAAATTTTAGGATTCAGAACTTAATTTGCACAAAACGTTGTATAACAAAGATTTGTTAAATAAACATTGATTTTTTTCATTTTTATCTATATTTTTGAATGAGTTTTATCTATAATTTCTGAATGAAGAGACAGAACAAGAGGACTGTTGTGACTCCAATTTATAGGTGCTTAAAATCTGCCTCATTTGAAGATTTAGTAGGAGCTTAACATCTGCTATTGACAATATAACTTCAAGCGTTCCCTACAGAAAATGAATGAACTGGGACTAAGAGGTAACATCTTCCATTACCTGATACAAGTACAGCCTAATAAATCATAAGGGGTACTTTGGTAGCAATTTAAAACAGTAGTATTGTACTTCTGGAATACTTCCAACGACAAACTCTTACACAAACAGGTCAACTGCTCATTTCCTAATCTTCGACAAGTCAGTGGCCACAACACGCAAGAATCACAGAAGTAGTTTGGTTGGAAAAGACCTCTGAGATCATCGAGTCCAACCTATGCCTGAAAACGATGTGAGCTGAGCCATGGCACCAAGTGCCATGTCCAGTCCTTCCTTCCACACCTTCAAGGACAGTGACTCCACTAGCTCCCTGGGCAGCCTGTTCCAGTACCTATTTACCTTTTCTATGAAAAAATTCTTCCTAATGTCAAACCTAAACCTTCCCTGCCGCAGCTCGAGGCCACGTCCTCCCGTCCTGTCGCTGTTCCCTGGGAGAAGACACCGGCCCCACCCGGCTCCACCCTCCTGTGGGAAGGTCGCTGCCGAGCCTGCTCCTCTCCAGGCCGAGCGCCGCAGCGCACCCAGCGCCCCTCACAGCGCGGGCGCCGCGGCCGCGCCCCCGCCCCCGCCCCCGCGCCGCCGCTCCCGGGGCCGCTCCCCTCACGCGCAGGGCGGGCCCGGGCGGGGCGGGCGCTCCGGGCCAGGTGCGACGCTCCGCGCCTGCGCAGAGCCGCGCGCCGGCCGCGCTGCATCCGGGCACCGCGCTCATTGTGCGCGCGGCCGCCGCGCTCGCCCGCCAGCTCTAAAATGGCCGCCGCCGCCTCCGCTCCCGCCGCCGCTGCCGCGGGGGTTCCCGCGGCTCCCGCTGCGCCGCCCACCGAGAGCAAGAGGATCAGCGACCTGCGCGTCATCGACCTCAAGTCGGAGCTAAAGCGGCGCAACCTGGACATCACCGGCGTGAAGACGGTGCTCATCGCCCGCCTCAAGCAGGTGAGCGGCGGGCGCAGGCCCGGCCCGGCCCGGCGGCCGCTGCCGCCGCCCGGCTCCGGGGGCGGGGCGCTGGCGGGCCCTGCCGCTGGCCCGGTGCGGGAGGTGCGACCTGTCCCCACCGTGCCGCCGGCGCCCGGGCGAGGGTCCGCCCCGCCGAGCCCCGGCGCTGTGCGGCCCCTCTGGGCCGGGCTGGGCGCGGTGTCCCGGCCGGCGGAGCTGCCCGGGCCGGCCGGCGGAGCTCCTCGCCCCGCGGCCTTGCGGCCCGCCCGCCGCCGCGGGCGCCGGACCTCGTCGGGCGAGCCCTGGGGCAGGTCGTTGCTGAAGGGGTGTCTGTGCTTCCCTCTGTCCTGCTTTTGAGCTGCCCTTAATGCCATTATGAATGTCGTGGTGGCCTTCTCGTGTTACTTTTCTAAAGAGAAACGTGTGGATCCTTGATCAACTGTACTTACAAAGTGCCATTTTAACAGCTGAAACTCTAAGCCTTTATCCTTAGTGTTCCCTTGCTCTTCTCCAATTTTAAGGGAAAGGTCTAAGCCAATGTGTTTTGCCGAATATTTCTGAGCTGCCGAAAGAGCTTTTTGGTTTATAGACTTCTACTGAAGTCAAGCTGTCGAGCTTTCCACTGAAAGCCATTAAAAATTGTATTTTTTGTCTCATTTAGGCTATTGAAGAGGAAGGAGGTGATCCAGATAATATTGAAATAAGTGTTTCAGCTGACACACCCACCAAGAAACCAACTAAAGGCAAAGGTTAGGATCTGTTAATATACTTTATGTTCTTGCACAGATTCTTTTTTAGCGTGTATCACCTTTTAGAAGGACTGTGGTCTATAGTTTGGGTGCAGTTGTGACTTTACTGTTTATAACTCCTGTCATATAAGACATCCTTTGCCTTGCTTGTCTGTTTTCAGTCGCTGTATGTAGACAATGTAGGGGGATGCTGGAGCAATATATGTTGCAAGAGATCTAGACAGCTGGGAAATGACTGCGTTAAGAGTTGTGTGTTATGAGGCAGTGGCTGTACTGCGCACAGCTGCTGGGGATTTGTGCTGTGTGTGCTGAGGTGCCGCGGGTGAGCCGGGGGGTTCGGTGTGTGCTGTGTTGAGAGATCCCCAACATGGGGTTTTAGAGGTGCAGGCGGAGCAGGAGCTGCTGGGAGGCTCTGTGGGGTGTCAGTCGTGTCCAGAAGGATCTGCTGTGTAACAGCAGAGACTCTTCAGCCGTGAGCAGGCGCTGGACTGTGCTGCTCATGAGGGCACAGCAGTGTGTCATAGGGGTCACTCCCTGAAGAGGACTGTCTAGTGGGGGTGTGTTAACGTGCTCTCTACTGAAGACACGATTTATAAACACGAATTTTATGAATAGGTGTTGAAGCCTCACAGTGGAATGTTTAATTAAGAGATTTTAGTGTTTCTGTTGTGAGAATATTTAGATTTTTGTGCTGATCTTTTTGGCAGTGATTTTTTTTTTGAGTTTTCAGATCTGTTTTCTTTTGCCTGAGAATTTAAATACTGTTTTGTGAGTTTGGAGTCTGGAGGATTTTAGTTTGGGTTTGTGTTTTCAGTTATTCTGGGAGCATCTGTGATCTGTTAGTACTGGGAAAGGACCCGTCTGCTTTATGCACAGCATTCTTCATTAGACACACTGAGAATTTCACACACGTGCTACAGGGGCCTGTTTTGAACACGAACAGAGACATACCACTGTCTCTTGTCATGGGCTGACTTGTGGTGAAGGTGATTATTCAGTCAGTCTGGTCCTGTGAATGGTGAAATTAGTAAGAAAATCTCTCTGCTTAGAAACTTTGAGTAACTTCTTCGCACTTTTCACACATTAGAGAAGTGAAAGGAAATAAACTTTCAAATGTGGTTTCATTTCTTTTTTCTATGACATTACTTTATTCCCTGTTTTAGAAAGCTAATTGCCGATTAAGACAACTACATGGATGCTAAATAAAGAAATTCTTCCACAATTTTTCATATAGAGATGTAAATGGCTGTACGTTCTGCTGTGGCAAGCACTTTCTTTATCTGCAGCTTTTAATCCTCCTAGTCTCCAAACTAATGTCATGATATGCATAGTGTTCTTGAACTGGCTTCTTGGGTAGTTGGACTATTTTGCTTCTGCAGAGGTAGTTTGCCAACCAGCACTGCTGCTGCCTGAGGCAGGGCTTCAGTAGCTCTTCCCTGCCACCTCTCCTGTGCACCAAGTCCTAATGCATACATATGACATGTGCGTTCTTGGGAAACCTCAAAGGAAAACACAGCCTTTGTGAAGTTCTTATCAGTTCACTTTGCAAGCTCAGGAGATTTTCCTCATTACTTTTTAGATTATGAAAGTCTTGCCAACAAATTTTGTGCCAAAAGTATGGGAAATTCATGGTGGAACATGAAAAAATCACTGTTCAGTCTAGGGAAAGTATTCTTTTATCGTATTGGTTTATTTCTAACTGTATGAAATGGTATATTGTTTGATTTTTAACTACTCACTGTGAGTGTTTTTTCCTCCTTACTGATTTTGCTGACAGATTGAGCGAGACCTTTTTTGCAAATGCTTGCTTTCCCCCCACCCTATAGCTTCAGACTAATACTGATGGGTCTTTAATTATTTTACTGCTGGACAGCAGTAAAATTAATGACATTACTAGTTCCATAGTATTTTCCCCTGTGCTATTATTGCTGTACAAGGGAGGGTATGAGTATTAGATATGCATTTACAAAGAACATACTTGTTCAGGAAGGCCAGGGAGTGGAAGTGATGATTAAACCTCCTCAGAGCAGCCAGAGGGGGAGGCCAGTGGGAGCAAAGGGAGGAGGTTGTCCTTCCAAAAAGTCACAAAGTGTGTCAGGTGGCTATAGGATTTAGATCTGAAAGCCTTTTAATTTTACTAGGGCTCTTAAGATCTGTAACCAATTTTACTAGAGCTGTTAAAGTCTGTGGACAAAGTGTGATGTCTGATTCCCTAGCACTGTCTGTTACAAAAACCTGATCTGAAATATTGATACAGGCCAAATTAGAGAGGGAATGGGCTGTGTTTGGGGGGAGGGAATGATACATTTGTCTTTCCTTGCTTTTTTTTTTTGTGTATGTTTACAAAAAGGGAAAAGAATACTCAAAAGACTAAGAGTGGGACTATTTCATACAACTTAAAAAATGCTTGCAGAAGGATTCTGTAATCCAGCAAGAATCCTTGATCAATCCTCATGCAAAGTTAGTGGAAATTTAACACTTTTTTCAGATGCTACTTTAATTAAATAATTAGGATTAAGGACTGCAGAGCAGCTAATCAGAAGATTGATTATACAGGTAATATAGGTAAGATCAGTTGGTTTTGCTAATTAAAGTTTGAAAGGAATGAATGCCAAGTGCTCCTTTGTTAAGTGCCTCAGCTGTGCCTCTCCACCCTAGCGTTTAGTAGCTATGGAGGAATTTCTCTTTTTGTAAAAAGATGACAGTTTTTGGAAAAAGCTTATCTTTTTGAGCCTGACCATTCTGTTGCCTAGTCTGATATCTAGAGGAAGTTACCTTAATACTAGTATGAACTATTTTTCAGATGTTATAAAATGTTTCTGGTATGAATGCTCCTTTGAAGGATCTGCAGTCAAAAATGTTGTTGAATATTGAAATATTAAAATTGGTAATTGAAAGTTCTTTTCCTCATGAGTTCTGGAATTAGTGTGGGTGAAGAACAGATTTTAAGCTGATTTTTAACTTTGGAGAATTAATGTGAGCAAAACTGTTTGTTTGCTGCTCTACAAATTTCTGAGGCCAGTTAGATACCTGTTAGTTTGTGTGTTAAGTACCACTCGTTTGCAAGTGAATTTCCCGTTTGACAGTACTGTTTCTTGGATCAAAGGCTGACAAGTGACCGTGGCTGGCTTGTACTATTGCCCAAATAATTTTGACTTCTTTAGTTTAGTAACTTAAATATAAGAACAAAACAAAAGTAAACTAAGTTGTACACTTGGTTTTCACAGACCTTTCTTTCTAAAAACAATGCCTGTATCTTTTAGCCACAGTAGAACACTTAAGTATTTGTGTACCTCGTGATACCAATTTAGTATTAGCAAAGGATCCCTTACTTTTGTTAATATCGTGGCAAATGATGCTTTTGAAATTGTAATGGACCTCTTAATGCTATAGAGTTTATTCCATTGTAAGGATTTATCTTCCTCTTTACCTCTTATCCCATGTTTTTGATGAATCTTTAGCATTAGGTGTGCCAGAGCCCTGTTGGGAGTTTCAGCAGGAATACCAGAAGAAATACAAACACTAATTCTGAAAAAAAAATTTCTGATGAGTGTGTCACTATGCTTCTGCCCGAGATGCAAATATGTAGTTCAAGACTTGTCCAGACTCCACTTTTCTGTAGTTCTGTAAACACTCAGGTAGCCTGAATTTCTTATGTGGAGGACCATGAGTAGGTAGAATAATCTTATACTACTGTAAGGCTTGTAAGTGAAATGAAAGGTAAACCTGCATAATGTAAAACCAACATTTTAAACATGTTCTCATTCTCCTTACTTATAAGGAGAATATTTGTTCTCTGTGTAATAGTCTTTTGCAATTTTATGGTGTGTAGCAACTGCTGTTGCCAGAAAAGGGATTGAGCACGGCTTGTGAAGGAGTGCCATCACTCCAAGGTAGATGAGTGTTTGTGTTGTTAAGCACCCAGAGCTGTGGTGAGTGCTGCACACACACTGACATTTTCAGCAGCCACTGCTTGGATAAACCTGTACAGAAATTTAGGTGTTGACAACTTGTGTGACTCTAGACCAGCTATACCTGTTATCTGCAGAAGGTTCAGCTGTTCTGGCTCTGTTTGTTAACTTACCCTTCAATCAGGTCGACACTGGTCTGGAATAAATTCAGAGAAATTGTCATTTTCTGCAAGATGTTTGTTGCCATCTGATTTTAGTCAATTTAAGAGCCAAGTGTGTTTTTATGTAGCCCAGTCACTGTAAATGAGTGTCAGTCAGACAACTGTTGAATTTTTGTGGATGCTGGCTTTTTGGCAAGTTACTGTACCAACATCTAAAAACTGTCTGTATCAGAACCTTGAAATGCCGCTTTTGAGCACTGTAACTAACCAGAGCAAAGGAACCTGAAGCACAGAAGTTGAGAGGGAGAGCAAGCTTACACCGCTTTCTGGCTTGAAGTTGAAAAGCGAAGGTCATTGTTGAGGTCTCTTTATGCCTTGGAATTCCTCTGGTACTCACAGTAAATAGGACTTGCTACAAAGACAACAGACATAGTATAGAAGGGCTGAAGAAATCATTACTTAATCTAGTAGTGAATAAAGGATGGAACAGCTTCATTACTGAATACTGTAACTCTCTTGATGAAGACCAGTCTATAAAATATAGTTCTCGATCTGCTCTTGCCTAGTGGTGGGGCTAACTTGAGGGAGCTTTGCCTTTGGTTTGGTTTTCTTTTCTGTTCCCTATAAAGTCTCGGTTCTAGTACACCAGCCATATCTCCTCAGGTAAAATAAATGATTTAAATAGCTTTCATGATAGTCAGTGCTAGAGAGTTGCTAAATGTATGGAGCATCTGCCCTGTGTGCTTGCCTGTCTCTGTGTATGCTTAGCTGGATATGGGATGCAGGAAAAACTTGGTCTTTCAGGTTTAATAAACAAACTGAAATGCGAGAGGGTAAAACAGAAAGCAGTGGAATCTGTGTAGAAATCCTTGCTGTTTCTCATTGCTTTTTATTTATGTTGAAGATATCTGGATCTGTAGATTCTATCACAGAATGCTAAAAAGCTAGCACAAAATTCGATTTAGTCTTTGTTTCAGGCATCAGCTGTGATGCAACTCAGAAATTGTCCTTTCCCAGTGTAAGTCCTTTTTTTGAGAAAAGCTGACTTCCCTTAGCATACTTGTGCAGGTGGCTTTTTGCACCAAAGTCTCACATATCTATTGCATTACAAGTATAAAACTGGACTTTTGTGGGTTGTTTGTTTGTTTTAAGTGAAGTAAAATCAGTGACACTGACTTTAGATTTGAAAGTTTAAATCTCATGTTTTGCAGTCACAGAAATAGCTTCTGCCCTGTGCCTTTTCCTGGAGATCAGTGTGTGCCTGTACTGAAAACAGCAATGTGCTTTTTCTAGGAGTATGGTTAGAGTGCTGCCTTTCAGGGAAATGAGTAAAAGCAACTGGAATCCAAGCAAACCCAAAACAACAGTGTCTCTTCTTGCCCTGTAGTTGAGTACTTTCCAGCTTTGAAGTACATTTAAGAACCACATATGAAAGACTACGGAAATTAATGGCAGAAAAAATTGAGTATTTCAGCTAGCAGAGATGTTCATACTGTGTTGAACTTTCGCTTATGGTTTTCTTTTATATTCTTTTGGAATAACCATGAAATTGGTTTAGCCATTCATTAGAGGTTGAAGGGAGGAGGGAAGATGCGATGCCAAAAAATGAAGCATTAAGTGCTAATTATGACTGCCATCTCATTTGCATTTGAATTGACACTGAGTTTCAGTAGAAGATACAGTAAAGACACTTCCTAACAGAACTGCTTTTGTACCTTGTGCTACTGAAAACTGTTGCATAGGCTAATCTTTGATAGACAGAATCACAGACAGAACGTTCTTCTGAGCGTGTGTTTGTGTGGAGATGTTTCTATCTAGTGTCCTTAGGTCTTGTTTTTCAGAGGAGTAGGGAAATGCAGTGGGTTTCAAAGAGAGCTGTGTCTAGTCATCATCCCCACAGAGACATCTCTAATAGAGGAAAGTGTGCCTGTGCTGGAAGAACAGAATTCCTCAATTGAACAGGCCCTTTATACAGTAAAGCATATGTAGAAAGCAGAAGTGCTTCACCTACTCATTTCTTCTGCCTTGCCTCCTCCTCTAGTGAAAAGCACTGAAAAAGGTGGCTTGGACAGGCTTGTAATTGCTGTGCTTGTGGATATTCAGAGATGCAGCTAAATAAAGCCCTGAGACATTCCATTGTCCTTGGAATTTCACTGTAGTTTTCAGCAAGTGATAGGGTGGACTAGATGACCTTTAGTTCTAACCTAATTTCTCAGTGATGTTAGTTATTCTCTAAAGCAGTACCTTTCCAAAGTCATAATGTCTAGTTAACCTCAGTAATTCTAGAAATGTTTTGTTTCTAGTTCAACGTTCTCCTGAATTCTATTATCACTCAAAATAGAAAAGGATAGGTATTAAGATCACTAACTTGGATGTAACTACTTGTTTATTGAACAGCATTGATTGTTCATTCTCACTCAGCTGACATTTTGTCTCCTTACCTTTAAAAATAACTGTTTTTGGAGGGTTATGTTATAACAATCCAGCTAAACTAGAACAATAAACTAGAGAATAATAAAGTAAGGCCAAACACACAATCAGTGTAAAAGTGTGCTCTACATAGCAGGCTTAGTCACAGCATATCCCATTATTTCAGGTAAAAAGCAGGAAGCTGATGAATTGACTGGTGATGCTTCAGTAGAAGAGGACTCCTTTGTCAAGGTAATAAAAGTATGTAAAAACTTTTCCCATTTTGTATTTAAGGTCAATGTTTGATTTCAGTTAATGAAAAAGCTTCCATTTTCTTTGTGGTAATTTATGTGGAAATTTGGAGCATTGTTTTTACTGTATTCACAGTGTGATGCCTAATGGTGTGAAGCTGGGGGTTTTTTAAAACATGGTGTGAATTTTATTATGCATGTGAGACACTGATCCAGCAGTGTAACACTGATTCTAGCAGTGAATTTTTCAGAGTAAAGCTAATACTTTTAGTTATACCAAGTATTTGTGTTCACACCAAAAGGAAAGTGAATTGGAGACTCAAGATGTAAGTGATCAAGATGGAAATGATGAATTGAAAGACTTCAAAGAATCTGTTGAAGATGAGAACTTGAATTCTAAAGAACTACCATCTGCAGAAAAGAAAAGATACCATGACCTGGAGCCAGTGGAGACAACAGAAGATGTGGAGAAGGATTCTGAAAGTCAGGTACTTGGCTATATTTTACATGAATTTTTATCAGCTAAATGTATGTTTTTTTAGTGTTTGTTACTAGGAAGTCAGAACTAGTTTTTTAGTTTGTCTTGCTTATCTCTAAAAGATAGGATTTTTTTGTTTTTACTCTACTCTTCTTTCTATTTGCCTTGATTTGTATTTGAATAGTCCTGGAACAAATGTGGTACTGATTGATAAAATTCTACCAGAGTCCATACAGAGTCAGTTCCTAAGGGGTCCTTTTCCCTTTTACTAGCAGGGACTTGTGCTTTTCAGTTCAGTGTTCAGACTCTACATCAGGAGAACTGCTGAATTAATGTTGACATTGAGTGTGTATCCACTTAAATGTTTACTGATCTAATGGACTCTCTTGACCCTCTGAATGTTTGAGTGTCTTATGAATAGCTTGCTTATCTAGTCCCTTTTCTATTTTTATAGGAAAATGAAGGTCCCGACATAGAAGATTACACTTTTCCAGCTGTCCATGTGAGTTCTAAGTCCATTCTGTTAAGATGATTTTCATGTCTGTTTAGTTGAAAAAGATAATTTTAGACTGGTTTTTCTGCTCCAGCATGCATGTTAGTCAAATGGTATAAGACTATGAAGGTAAACAATATGGGAAGCTTCATTCAAATATTTAATAATGCAGATAATTGTGACACCAAGTAAGTTGACCTATTTAAAGACATAATTCATGTCTACAGTTTGGGAGTTTTCTGTGCGTAGACTTCACAAAGAATATGTTTGACACTCCCTTAAAAACATACCAAAGATGCTGTTGTAGTATGTGCAGCCTGTAGAGAGTTTGGAACTTCTGTTTAATGTAGAAGTTTGCCCTTAGAGAATGTGGGGAGTGTGGAACTGGGCATGTTTGTTGAGGGATGCTTTTTGGAGTTAATAGTAATATCTGATAGCTCTAAGTTCAGAAATTCATTCTGAATTACATGGAACTGATGTCTGAAAAGTGACATCTCGTACAGAATCTCTTGCTCAGTAAAACTAATGAAAAATAAGTAAATACCTATTAAAATCAGAGTTTCGTTTTTAATTCCTTACTGGAGGGAGGCTACCTAGTTTCTGACTTTTCTCTTGAGCTTTTAAAGCTAATGATGGAATGCTTGCATTTCTCTGAAAGCAGTAATCAGCAGCTTGACATCCATTCTGAAGGCTTTGGTAAGACATGGAATAGTTTAGAAATGTCCCATTGAGTTAAGGGGGTAAGACAATATCTGCATGTCCCAACCAACTACAAACTGCAAGTGTTGCAGATAAATGCCAAGTCGTTTCATAAAAATTTTTAGTGATTTGACAAGGGAAGTGCACCGGTTTGGTTCCTGGATAATCTTTGGAAACAGTTGTAATTTCAGTATTTGCCTTCGTACTATAGAAATTCTATGAAAAATAGAAACTGTTCTGCTTAAAGTTTCAAAATAAGAGATATTTAGTGTTGACTTCCTTTTCTTGCAGGACGGGGAAGATGAAGAAAATGAGAAAGGTATGTCTAAAGTTTAATAGAGTTCAGAGGTCTTAGTCTGGTAGAGCAGGCAACTTTCTCTTGTAACATTCAATCTCTACTAATACTAGGCTTATCTCCAGCACTAAGTATCAGTTGTCTCCTCATTGAGCTCAGCACCTGGAATCACTGCAGTCAGTTTATTTCACTCCTAAGAGTTACTTTACTCTTAAGAGTCGATTACAGTACTTATCAGTTACTGTGGTGGATGTATAATACAGTTGCAATACTATGATACTTAATAAAACCCCATAGTATTCAAGGACTGATTTTTGATACACGGTAAGTCTTGATGCCAAAGCGTCCAACTTGCACTGCAGTAACTGATGTTGAGTGAAATGCTGCACTCTCACTGAAGTTGAGCACCCCACAAACGTATGGACCACCATGTACTTGGCTTACTGTCACTTAGAAATACCAGTTGTACATAGGATGGTAAAACAAGTGTTTGAATACCTGTGGAGTGGCTACCATTTTTTAAGCTGTGCTCATTAGTGAAACTATAGAAGGAATGTAATGCATTTGGGCAAACAGACTTCCTGGACAGAAGTCATAAGGATTCTACGTTTTGTGGACTCAAAAGGACATGGAACACCATCACTTTACACAAGATGGGATAAACACATTACTGAAGCTACAGGATAAAACTACAGACTCCGTGTTTACAAGGGACCCCATGGCCGAAGTGTTTCGTCTGTGCAAATCCAAGAAAACAGTTGGAGACGTCTCTGTGGGACTGAGATGGAAAATCTTTCCGCTGGATGAAGATCGAGACCGTTGGTCTACGAACTCTGGATTAAGGCTCACCCATCCATGCTCTGCAGCAGCCTTGTACAACTCACTTGACTGCCAAGCAACTGCTTGGAAAGGAAGAGAACAGAGGACACCGATACGGAAGACTGGCTGGAATTCTCCAAGACTGTAATTCTTTTGGATTTGGGAAGTTTAGAAGTTCTGGAACCAGGAAGATTGAAAGACAGATTAAATCAAACTGTGAACATCCAAAGCAACTATGTTCTTCTGGAATGCTAAATCCTAAACTGGAAAACGGATACTTCTTATGAAGAACGGGTATCTCCAGGATGGAACCATATTCCCCCTCCTAATGTTTTGGTATTTGTCTCTAGAAAATGTGTTTTGCCATGAAGAATAAGTGATCCTGGGTAAAGGATTTATATTTGTGTTAATACACCTTGTGTTTTTTTCTAACCTTCCATCAGTGCTAATAACTGGCTTTGTATTTTCTAGGTCCTATTCTAGCTTATGCATATGAAATTGTTTAAACTTCTTGTTTTGCCATATTTATTCCTGTTAAATCCTCTTAGATAAAGCAGGTTCTGGTGATGGTACACAAGAAGTATCTAAACCTCTTCCTTCAGAAGAAAGCCTAGCTGAGGCTGATCACACGGCTCATGAAGAGATGGAAGCTAACACCTCTGTGAAAGAAGCTGAGGATGATAACATATCGGTTACAATCCAGGCCGAAGATGCCATCACTCTGGATTTTGATGGTGATGACCTCCTAGAAACAGGTAAAAATGTGAAAATTACAGATTCTGAAGCAAATAAGCCAAAGGATGTGCAGGATACCATTTCACAGAGCCTGGAGAAGGAAAGCAAGGACTATGAGATGACTGAGAACCATAAAGATGGTAAGAAGGAAGACTGCGTGAAGGGTGATCCCGTCAAGAAGGAAGCCAGAGAAGGTTCAAAGAAAGCAGAATCTGGAGACAAAGAAAAGGATACTTTGAAGAAAGGTCCCTCGTCTACTGGGGCCTCTGGTCAAGCAAAGAGGTTTGTTTTTCTATGTCAGTTCTTTACGATACTGAGTACCAGCATTCAATAAGATCACTCTACATTAAGGGGGTAGCAGCAAGAATCTTATAATTAGTATCCTATGCTCCTGCCTATAGGTTTTTTGACCGCCATAAGTTACTTTTTAAAATTCAAGATCTTCGTATAGACACTATGTCCTACTGATTGCATTGTCGAATTGTCAGCATTTATTTATTTTTTTCAAATTGACGATTTTTTTTAATGTCCTTGTGATGATGGTAATGAACAGCTATCAGTTCTAAGAACACAAAATGAAGTCAAGTCCCCGTCCTGAAATCTGGAGAAGATTGCCATATATCCACTGAATAGAGTTGTCAGAAAATCTAGATCTTCAGGCATCTTGGGGAAAATCAGTGCAAGAATCCATAAGGGAATCATTTGTTCAAATATACAGTCTGGCCCTTTTTCATTTTTATTTTTTGAAATGTTAACTTGTCTGTTAGTGTTAGTAGTATAAAATGGAACACCAAATTCTGTAGTTTCAACTTTCTTCTGATTTTTTTAATTTGCTTCTCTAGCTCTACTAAGGAATCTAAAGAAAACAAGACAACATCAAAGGATGATAAAGGTAACTTTATCACATATTACAAATTAGGGTAGTATTGTCTTGAACTAAATGCTTTCCTGATTGAGAAATTTCTTGCCACATAATAAAATGGCTTATATGATTGAACTCAGGCATCTATAGTAAATTATGCTTGGAGGTACAGTGATTATTTGCTATATGTATGTGTCCATATATTTTGTTCCTCCTTAGGCCAGGTGTATTATAAGATCAAAAATACTCACTCTAAAGACTTGATGAAAATATATTCTTCTCTTTCAAAATGCTTGTGGGAGCAAATTCTGTTTAACACTTTCCAAGTCTTTGTTTTGATGAGAAGCTATAATTTTCAGATAAGCCTACTGTAACTTACAGCAAAACAAACAGAAATAATTGCAAGTACTTAAATGTAATGCCAGTGACAAAAATTGTCTTGTTTATAATTCTAGTTCATTTTTAAATAAACTGAACTCTCAACCAAGTGCTGTAGCTGAGATGCCAGCTTGCAAAATTGCACTTGTGGCTGTTTAATGCATTAAATTTGAACCTATTTTTCTGCCCTGGGGTTTCCATCTGTTTCCATAAAACCCTGTATATTATGATTACAATTTTGAAGAGTGGAGCTCAAGGGCACATTAATGTCACCAGTTATACTGATTCTTCATGGTTGAACAAATGCATTTGTGTGAGCTCATGTGTCTCCTTATTCTACCTACTCCCTGTCTGCCAAAAATCTTTGTCATGGAATCTCTGGCATAATCCTAAGGGACAAATGAAACTTTACCTGATAAATGAATTTGAGAGGAAAGTTTTGTGGCAGATAGAAGTGGGTCTTCTGTAAATGTCTTTTCATGGCAGTTACGTGCATACAATGAAACTGAAAGCAGATTTGCTGTCTTCATTTATGTAGCATATGTGATAACTGTAATAGTACCTCTTGTAAGGCTTTCTTAATGTACACAGCCAAAGCCAGGATAGTAGCTGTTTAATGGTATTTATTGATGCTTGAAGTGAATCACAGAACCATGGAGTGTTATGGGTTGGAAGGGACCTTAAAGATTGTCTTGTTGTAACCCCCTGCCATGGGCAGGGACACCTTCCACTGTCCCAGGTTGCTCCAAGCCTTGTCCAACCTGGCCTTGAACACTTCAGCCACAGCTTCTCTGGGCAACTTGTGCCAGGGCCCACAGGGAGGAATTTCTTCCTTATATATCTAAACTCATATCGAGATAACCTTAGTTAGTAGGACCATAATTGAGATATGTTGCCTTTTGCTCTTAGTTAATCTCTATGCATTGAAGAAACAAAATTATCCTTTTTTTCCTCAAGATGGTTAAATTACCTTTTAAAACTCTGCACATCACCAGAATTTCCAGCTGTCAAGGCAGAGATCTAGTTCTGGTCTTGCCTGCAGGGCTGGCTACATTTTAACATATTCCAAAGCAGTTCATACATTTAGCAGCAAACAACAAGCTGAACTACATAACTGAAGACTAAAAGATACTGGGAATGAGATTACATGAATCTCTTGAGTTCTTATTGTTCTGTTGTTGCAAAAGTACCTAGTATATGGGGTGGGAATATTTAAGGCACATGATGTTTTTCCAGCTTTTATGTAGAATTTTCTTTAGTCTGTGGGAAATAATTTTGGTGGGTTGTATTCAGTTCTGCATCCAGTAGTATTTTTAAAAAAACTTCTCTGGATGAAGCTGGTACTTCAAGAAGTTGTGGAAATTGACCACGTGATTCTGGAGGCCGGGATTATCCAAGTCTCCTGTATTTGCCTTTCTGCTGTCTCTGGTAACTTGAGCAGTGTACAGACATCATGATGGAGAACAAATACTGTGTGCAGAATCCCCATTTTTATGGATGGTAGCTAATTATAAGAGCCAGATATTGAAGCTAAATATACATACCAAAAAGAGGAGTGAAGCATGTCTTTAACAAAGATTTGTATTATTTTTCTGTCTCTGTCCTTTGGGTACAAGCTAGTCTAGCTGTTGGTTTCTACATGGTTAATTGAATGAAATCTTATTTTCATATATTTTTTTCTCTATAGAAGTCTTTTCAAGAAAGGTAACCACATAAACAATTACTTAGAGGTAACAAACTAAGTTTCTCTTTTCAGCAACACTTTAGTTAAATATTCATGGTGCCTTTGTCTCCTTAATTTTTTGGCTGTTTTGTAAAACTTGTTTCAGGAAGCGCGAGCAGTGTTAGTGGTAGCAGTGGAAGTTCAACTAGAAACCTGTGGGTTAGCGGACTGTCTTCCAACACAAAAGCTGCTGACTTGAAAAATCTCTTTGGCAAATATGGAAAGGTATTTCTTGGGGTGTGATACCATGTGTGTGGTGTGTGTTTATTCCCCCTCCTCTATTCAGTTACAGAAATTGCGTTATACTTGATTTAGATAAAGGTGTGTGAGGAAATGTCTCACCAGTGCAATCTAGAACTCCATATTGCAGCAGTAGGAGTGTATGTTTACAGGAAGGAACCATATGTTCATTTTACAAGGAGTTTTTCTTCCTGTGGAAGTAAGATAAGTACAAAAGAAATTTCACAAGCACTTGAATATTCTGGTCAGGACTGGCTTTTAAAATAATGATGGCTATGTTCCTTTGTAGCAACTGTATTTAACCATGATAATGTACTAACTGATAAAATTGTAATACAAATTTTGTTTATAGAACATTCTGCTTTGGGAGACTGTTTTTAAGATCTGTTCTGGAGGCTTATGAATGGGAAGAATTGGTAAAAAGATGTGACATTTAATGTATGATCCTTTAGGGTCTCTTTCAATGACTTAATGATTTTTTTTTTTTTTTACAGTCTGCTTAAATTAAGTCTGTTTTCCCAATTTTGGTCAATTGAAACATACAAATTCCATAGAACAATGTGGAAATCTTGAAGCTAAGCAGTCTTCTAAACCCAGGGTTCTCATTTTCCCAAAGGTGTTGCTGATAACTGTGAATTTGTAGTGTTTGTGTAAGCCTGTGCAGGTATGGCAGTATTGTGTCTTAGGAACTAGTTAGAACCTGAGCACAGTGAATATCAAGTATATGTATTGATTATGGCATATCTGATTTTTGTAATGAATTTAGTAGGTGATTTTATTTAATGCATTCACACGTGTGGACACCTGAGAGTATACTTTGTTGAAACATCCAACAGTTACTTGGCTGTTTGCACTGTAAAGCTGGTTGGTACTTACATTTACATAGCTGCCAAGTTTTAAAATTGATTGGGAATATTTTGTGACTGTAGCTAGACAGTAGGTCTAGGTAGTCTAGACAGTTGAAAAGATAAAATTGGTGACAGCTAGAAAGATGAAGTTGTTGCCTTTAGAGCATGTCTATGGCAAAAAGACTGGCTCCACTGGCCATAGAAATTCTAGCAAGGAGGAGGAGCACCAAGCTTGATACCTTCTCTAGAGGCAGATGTCAGAGCTGAATGCTAAAATGCCTTAACTGACACCCTTGCTAGATGACTTGGAAGAATTGGCTCCCTTCAGTTACCATAATACTGCTTATACCTTCCTGCCATTAATTGGCACTGCTGACTTTTTTTGTGCGGGTTCATCTGTCAGAGATGAACCATCAGATTCAGGTCAGTGGTGTTTCTGTGAATGAATTTTGACAATAACTTAAGAGAAACATTTAGATAATGGGCATGAGGAGGTGACTTGAACTTGGGAGTGTCAGTCAATATTTCTAGTGGAGTGGGAGTTACATTACTGTTGGGGTGAATTTGTTTTGTTTTCTTATATACTATGGTAAAAATCTTATTGGAATACCATAGCTTCCTTAATAGAAATGTCTCTCAGAACCTGAATTCTTCCTGTTTGCATAGGTACTTGGTGCAAAGGTGGTCACAAATGCACGAAGCCCAGGGGCAAAATGCTATGGGATAGTCACAATGTCATCGAGCACAGAAGTGGCCAGGTGCATCGCACACCTGCACCGCACAGAGCTGCACGGACAGCAGATCTCTGTGGAGAAAGTAGGTTTCATAACATGAAGACTTTTCCCAAAATAGACCATCTTTTACAAGAATCTATATTAACCTATTTCCTTCTGAAAAAAAAAAAAAATAGGTGAAAGGCGATCCCTCCAAAAAAGAATTGAAGAAGGAAAGTGATGAAAAATCTAGTTCGGGTAGGAGCGTAGGAGATAAGAAGACCACATCAGGTGACAAAGCCAGCAAGTAAGAAATTTCACATCTTCTGAAATTGTGATAATCCTCTAAGCTCAATTTCCCTAATTGGATTTTTTTTTTGTTCTTTTTCCTAATAAGAACTCTCTCAACCAAAAAAGAAGAAAAGAAATCAGAGAAATCTGAAAAAAAAGAAAGTAAAGAAGCCAAGAAAACAGAAGGTAAAGATGAGAAGAGTGATAATGGAACAAGTGGCCCTAATCAAGAATCCACTAAAAAAACTGAAGAAAAGAAAAGAATAAGTATGCCATATAGCCATATTTTCTCCTGTTGAATCTGTGTGTCTGACTTGTCTTGGGGGCATGTTCTTGCTCTTACTGGAAACCAGACAATTAAAAACCTATTCTTTTTTAGATTACAGTAACACATTTATTACTTCCATACTTCATACTAATATTTAAGTACAGGCATGTGCTGGTATGCTTCTCTTACCAGTACCAGTTTGCTTCAGAGATTTAGAAATTTCACTAAGGAGAATTTGTAATAGGCAAATAGAGATAGTTGTGTGTGTGTTTTTAAACTTTCTTTTATTTTTTTTTTTGTTTGTTTCCCCCCTTCACTAGGTGGTAAAAGCCCAGGTCAAGTTGTAGTTTTAGACCAAACAAAAGGAGACCAAGGCCACACTAGGACAGTTAGAAGGGGAAGGTTTGATAAAGTAAGTATCTATAGATTTGATGCAATCCTTACCTGACTTGATCCTACCTCGCAGTTGATATTTGCGCTGAAGAGTAAATAAACTCTCACTGTTAAGCTTAGATAGCCTCGTATGCTTTGGGATTGCTAAGTCATTAATGATACTTGAACACAGCATCCAGAAATCTCCCTAAATGAATGAGACTTCTGAAATAACCATTGTAATCTCTATCTATAGCCACAGATATTGAGGAACAAAGAGCGTATTATTCAAGAGAAAGTGAAATTGAGGGAATACAGGGGTAGAAAGGATATCTTGCCTTTTGAAAAGATGAAGGAACAGAGATTGCGAGAACACATGGTTCGATTGGAAAGAATACGACGAGCTGTTGAACTGCGAAGGTAGTAATTCAACTTTTTGCTAAAGGCTATTTTATACATTAATCAATCAGATACTATATTTAGAAATCTAATCAGAATGCATCCTGTCAAGCCTTCTAACCAGATGTTAAAGTCTGGGACTCTGCCTAACTTTATCTTTATGTGAATTAACAAACTCCAAAATTTTTGTGTAATCTTTTAATAGCTATATACGTATACACACAGCTTGGAGTTTGTTACAGTGGGGGGTGTATCTCATAAGTGTTACTGCATGCCCGTTTTCATTCTGGAAAGTTGAGAAGTAGACTAGGAGACAGGACCAAAAGTAGTGTTTGGGATTTGCTTGTTTGTTTTTAGACAGAATGTTGTATCGCTAAATAACAAATCAAGTATAATACAGTGTTGACCCTTTAAACAGAAAGATGAAATGGCTACACTGTTCTGTTCTGCTGTTTTCATATGGACAAAAGCTTGCAAAGAGCAGTTAAATGTGTTGTGTTGTTAGCTGGGTTTCCCTAAACAAAGGGAAACAATTCCTAAACAAAGGAATTCCCAGCAAGCATAAAGCTTAAAGGAGAAAATGTCTTCGGTGTTTCCTCTAGGCTGTATTATGGGAGGTAAAAAGAAGAAAGCAAAATGAAGCTGTTCATGAGTCTACTAACCTGTGCAACTCAGAGTGGCCATGATTGGCTGTCTGTATTACTTTTTGGACAGAAAACCCTAACTAAATTTTTTGTTAGCTTGAGGAGGATAAGTGCTAAAATAATTTTTTTTTTTAGCTCTAATCATATGCTTGGCTACTGCATACTGTTGTTGCTGTGTGCTACACAACAAATGAGAAATCCAAATTAAGAATAAAATACATCAAGAAATGATTCTTGAAGTAACTTTTCCTATCAGTTGTCTGCTAATGGTTCTGTAGATAAGCTTAAACCACTTTGGCTACTTGGGGCTAAAAGGAGTAGACTTCTGGTGCAAGGACTTCTGTGAAGAGCTTATTCTGAAGTAGTTTTTGAATGTCTTTGCCTAAGGTGATGTTAGTTTTGGATGAAAAAAATTTTCAGATGGATTTCTGCTACCTCTTTTCTTTTTTCTTCAGGAGAAGAGAAATTGCTGAGCGAGAGCGCCGCGAGCGAGAGCGGATCCGGATGATGCACGAGCGAGAAGAGTGCCTGCAGAGGGAAAGGGAGCGACTGGAAATTGAGAGGCAAAAGCTGGAGAGGGAGAGGATGGAACGGGAGCGTTTGGAGAGAGAGCGTGTTCGGATTGAGCAGGTGGGCAGAGTTGTGCTCTGGACCATGCAGCAGCTTTGTGGAGGCTGACCCAGGTTGCCCTTGCAGGGAATTTTGCTCTTCACTATTCTACCTGGTCCTTTTTCTTTCACAAAACCAGCCAAATGTTACATAATTTACAATGTACAACAATGGGAATCTTCATCTTGTTTGCTTGGGAGTAATTTGATGTAAAATGCTTGCTACTGTAGCAGCTATATGAGACAGTCTCTAACCATGAAGTAGAGTAGATCACTTTGTCTATGCCACTATTCCATAATTTGACTAGATTTTTCGTATAGAATACCACTGCAAACTTCAAGAAGTGTTTTTGGGCAATAAAAAATACAGTAGTAATACAAGAAATTACCTGGATACATTTCTGTGTAACAGCCAATAGCATCTCCAGATATGCTGTCTACTTTTTTAGAGAAATATTCCCTGTGCTTTTTAATCTTAGGTGCTACCCAAGGATGAATTTTATCAGATAACCTTTAGCAGAAAACTGACAAGGGCTAGGTCTGTATCCTTGCTAACTGTTCTCTGGGTATCTGCAGTAAAGACCTGCTCTGTTTGTGGTTCCTTTCATGGCAGGAACGTCGAAAAGAAGCGGAGCGAATCGCGCGGGAGAGGGAGGAACTTCGGCGGCAGCAGCAGCAGCTCCGGTACGAACAGGAAAAGAGGAATTCTTTGAAACGTCCACGAGATGTAGATCACAGGTAATTCTCAAACTGGTTTTTTGAAGTGCATAATAAAAAGAAACAGCTACAAGCCTTGTATCAGACTTGAAAATGCATTTGTACCTGAAGCAGTTCTTCACAGAAGAGATGGATTTCTGGTATGTGTTTGGTTTGACATTAGTTTATGACAGACATGAAACAGTCCTTATCTGTAGGAGGGAGCATTGAAATTAGAGAAGCATCCCATGAATTAATTCTTATTGTGTGAAAAAAGCACAATCCACAGTGTTTGCTGAGAAAAGCTGTTCTGCCTTAATGGTTGAAGCTTCTAGCTTCTACTTTAAGAATTCATATTTCTGCTAAATGGATTGTTAGTTTTGGATGTTTTCTTAAATGATTTTGTCCACTACTCTTTAAAAAGTCTACCTTTGTCAGTGGCTTTCCAAAGGTCAAATGAGCATCTCCAAAAATAGACAACTGACTCTCAACAACTTTATGCATATTAGGCTTTGATTTGGCTACATGTGACTGATGAGGGTTCCTTTGTTTTGGCTAAAGGAGAGATGATCCTTACTGGAATGAAAGTAAGAAGATGGCTCTTGATACAGATGCACGTTTTGGCCATGGCTCAGATTACAGCCGCCAGCAGAACCGGTTCAATGACTTTGATCACAGAGAACGAGGCCGATATCCAGAAGGTTCTTCTGTTCCATCATCTTCTTTTGATAGGTAAGTTTAGATAATGGAGCAGGTATTTGTCTGCCAGCATCTCTGTGGATTTCACTCTTAACTGTTCAAAACTGAACGTGGTGTCAGAGGCTTTACACATTTCTGATATAATAGAATTGCAGTACTGTCCTGACATTTCTTGTGTCTTCAGAACTGACCACTTCTATCATAGAATCTGTTTTTCTCTTAGGACTTTAAATTAGCTACCTGGTGGCCTTTTTTTTTGAGGCATTTCAGAAGGATTTTTGCAATTATTCCTTCCTCTTTCACGTCTAGTCACAAGTTCCAGTGCAGTAAATGCTGGTTCCAGATGGAACTTCATGGTTCCAGTAACCACTAGTAAAGCTAAGACCACATCATTGTAGCTTCTGGAATTCTGCTTTTAGGTTGTAGTGAACTAGAATTGTAAATACAATTCTGACTTGCTAAATCTAGCATTCCCTGTTTCATACTAGGCAAAAAGGCAGCCCCACAGCTGCTTAAATTACACTGTCCAAAATAGGAACAAATAAATGCATAAAGAAATGTTTAAATGGCTGTTAGAACTCAAGCTCAAAATTACAATTGTAGAAATAAAAAACCAGTTTGGGGTGGGAAGGATCTTTGATTTCTGTTCCACGTACATAGTAACAAACAACTAATACAAAGATGAGTGATATTTTATATCCTCACGCTTGTGCTTACACATGCAGAGAAAGGTGAAAATAGGAAACAAGCAAATGACTCTTTCCTCCTTTAACAACTTAGGCGAGATCGTTTTGTAAATCAAGGCGAGGCAAAAAAGACTCGCCCAACAGCACGAAGAGAAGAGCCAGGGTTTGAGAGATATCCCAAGAGCTTCAGTGAGTCCAGAAGAAATGAGCCACCACAGCCAAGAAGTGAACTGCGGGACACGGACAGACGTGAAGTGCGAGGAGACAGAGATGAAAGGAGAACAGTGATAATTCACGACAGACCCGAAATACCACACGGCCGACATCCCAGGGAGAGCGGCTCCAACCCACCTAGGCAAACAAATTGGAAGAGTGAGGGAAGCATAAGCACAGACAAACGGGATGGCAGGTAAATGTGCTGACTAACCAGGGGAAGTACTGATTCTTCTAGAGTTTATGCATAGCAGCAATTCTTCAGGAATTAGTGTGTAAGGAGAGAATAAACCTTCCCTCCTAAAGAAAAGCATTGGAAGAACTATGTAGGCTGTCAAATGCAAAATCTCATCTAGGAACTGGTTGCTGACTCGCAGCAGTCTGTTCTTAATCATGAGTAGCAACACAGAGTTAAGGAGGCTTTTGTGTAGAATGCAGGTGTAAACGAGTAGCACGTGAGCTTGAATTATTTAAAAAGCCACATCCATCTAAAGCAGTGTTTCTAAGAAGTCAGCTGCAGGTTGCTAGGAACCACAGTTATCTCTGTTGTCTTTATGTGCTGTGATTTGGTACCAATTCAACAATACTGAAACCAACATTTTGATGAAAGCAATTTTTACAGAGGCGAGCGGCCGGATCGGTCGGGAAGGGAAGTGTCAGGCCACGTGAGGGGAGCACCTCCCGGGAGCCGCAGCAGCGCCTCCGGCTATGGAGGCAGGGAAGGAGAACGGGGCGTGATGGGGGAGAGAGGTGGAGGACAAGTGAGTCACCTTCTTGTGTTTGTGTGTGTGAAGGAGAGGCTGGAAAATGCAGACTCATGATGGAAAAATGACCATATAACATCATCAAAATGATTCACAAGCATTCTGCCTGTTTTCAGCTTAGTTTGCTTTATGTTAAAGGTTCTTTTTCAATAACCCAAGAAATTGCAGAAAAATTACCCTATTCTCCTTGTCTGGCATCTTCGTGATCAGAACAATACTGGAGAAAGTAAATGATTAAGCTCTTGAGAATTTTTGTCACTTTTTCAGGGTTTTAACCATACACTGCCTGCTACTTTCAGTGCAGTTTGCAATTGTAATTTGTAATGTGATACTGAGTGAAAATCCTTCTGCAAGACTTATCTTTAAAGACTACAGGTTAACTCACCCCTGCTGGTAAATCCTGAAGCATTTTAAAAGTATTAATGTTGTTCTTCCTGAGTTTTATGCCAGTGATGATGAGATCAGGGCAGAATTGGGAGTAAGGTGTTTGTTTGTGGAACCTCACTCCTTGCATACCAGCACACTCGTCATTGCAACTGAGTTTCTGTTGCCTAGAATTAACAGGAATGTTGTGTAAACACGCTTCAGCCTATGCACTGAAATCTTCAAAGGCGCTGGACTTGCTATTATTCTATCTGCTGTAAGCTTACCTTTCTTGACAAGCCTGTTTCCTGTAGATAAAACAGCCCCTTCTTTGTGAGAATGCCTGACTGTCACTTTCTCCCCAGCACTACGAGGACAGACACGTCGTAGAACGCCACAGTCGTGAAACTGGACCAAGGAAAGAATGGCACGGGCCTAGTTCTCAAGGAAGTGGCTATCATGACACAAGGAGAATGGGAGACGGCCGTGGAGGAGGGGGCATGATGGCTCCACATACAAGGTACAGAAACCACTCCTTCCTCTCCATTCCTTACTGAGCCCCTGCGAGCTTTGGTGTCCTTGGTAGCAGCAGGGTGGCTCCCTGTGGCTATTGCACAGCCCCACCTGCCTGGCCAGCACGGGGCTCCCCAGGGGAGCTGCTGCTGGCAGCATGGCCCAGCAGCACAGGACTGAGGGACTTCTTGCAAAGTCTCTTTTCCTGCATGTTTTCAAGTCTCTTTTCAGCCTTACAGTTTAACAGTTGAGTGATAGGATATGTAATAATGTTATTACCTGTGCACCAGGAGGTTAGGTATGTATGATAACACTTTTTTTAAAACTTCTGTTTCCAGTAACTCTTCACCCATTAATAGAGTTGTACAGATCACAGGCAATTCCATGCAGAGGGGAAGTGGCTCAGGATTTAAGCCATTTAAAGGTGGACCTCCAAGAAGATTCTAAGATCTACAGCTGTTCAGTTTCAAGATAACTTATTGAAATCTCTTGTAAACTTTCTCTGATTAAGAACAGGAAATCTTATCTGGAAATCCTGGTTAAATTTTTTAATTTAACATGATTATTTTCCTCTCAATTTTGGAGGCATTTTAATAGTTACGTTGTAATTTTGGATAGTTTTTGTGTATCTTTGATAAACATTTTCCCTGAGGCACTAGAGCTGTGTAAAAAGAAATTGGAACCAAAATATTTGTTAATTCTGTATAAAAGAATAGTTTGCAGCTGTGTGCTAGTAGTTTGATTTGCCAACATTAGCTCTGTGGTGTCATGCTTTAAAGTTAGCTACTTCTCACAACATCTACAATAACCTCCATTTTGAAGGTTGTCCAGGCTATTATCTCTGCTTTCTAATTTGTAGAGAAATAAGATTTGTTCTTTCATTACTGGGTATTATGTAACCTATTTTTGCAGAAGGTACTGTTACATTGAGTGCATTTATGTGTATTCTTGCAAATGTATTCTTTTGAAATAAACCTTCATATTCTGTATAGTTTCTAGTAAGTCTTTAAAGCAGTCTTTGGGGAAGGCAGGCATAATTAAACAGATGTGTTGATACAGCAAATGAAAGCATGGGTGCCATTAGGTTCTAACTAAAACTTCCTTCTCTTCTGCACTGTTACCAAATTGAAAACTTAGAAGCACATTTGCTCATAAGAGATTAGAACCAAAAAATAGCAAAATACTCAAGCAAGGCCCTAAGAAATAATTTTAGTTTGTTCTTTGTGTTTAGCAAAGCTCAGTAGTTTGAAGCAGCTGGGGTTTTACACCAGTCTACCACAAACTCTACTTGCAGGGCTTGGGGACTCCTGCAGCTGCTCACTGATGAGCTTTGTGTAAAAGGCTGCATCTTGCTAAGCCTTTTGGTTTGGATCAGCCTGCAAGTGTCTGTGTTAAACCTTTCAGGACTAGGCCCAAATAGAAATGCCAGGCAGCCAGGCCAGGACTCATTTCTCACCCAGCCAGGGTATAGTATATACAGTGGTGTAGTAACAACTCTGCTGTCAGCGAGGGAGGAAAGCCAATGAATCCCATTTGGAAAAGCTGGGTGATGAATGTTTACCCAAATGAACAGGGGACTCCTAGCAGAACAGCAGAGCTTAGGAAATAGTCCTTGAGTAAGAGCTGGAAGTGTTTACTGATCCACATTGCCTGTAAAGGAGGATTTAAGTTAGTTTTTAAGGCATGAAGCAGGAAGATGCTGATTTCTGCTTGCTAGGTGGAAGAACTGCTAAGCACCTGCAGTGTTTCAGAGGAATTCAGAGCAGAGCAGAGAATGAGTTAAACTAAATTGGTTTTGAGTAAGTAGCCTTTCAGGAAAGATGGAGGAGAGAGAAACCTGCTGTGTAACAGCATTGACTCTATTTGATCCTACATGGATATTGACATCTGAAAACTATTTAGGTTTAAAACAAAAGAAATGCACTGTCTCAGCAAGTGTGTCACTTACCTTGATACATTCAATACATCTTGTTCAATTCTTAAAAGAAAAATCTAAGAAGTTACATTTACTGGGTTTTGCTGCAGGAGCTTCCACGAAAATAAAAGTTCCCAGTGCATTTTCAGAAGCACCTGTGTATTTTGCTGCAGTCTGTGCTTTATCAGGTGTAACAACACACAAAAAACAAATATCGGTTCCAAGATGGATTTAGAGTGGCTAATGGATCGAATGTGCAATTTGGAAGTTTATAACCTTAAAAGAAAAGGCTATAGAGGGATAGAAAAATGAAACTTGAGATGTGCTCGGTGCCCTCTAAAAGTCTAGATGTGCATTCCAACAGTTAAAGCTTAATTAAATTAAAAATGTGATTGTGCAGGTGTAGCCATTTCATTGAAAATACTAAAACTCAGACAATGGGGAAAAAACGGATTGAAAACACTAAATGTCTATCCTTTTCTTTCCAGACTGAGTTTTTGTTGGGTTATTGTTTGTTGGGTTTAAGTATATCATCCAACCTTTATTATTAAGAAAGAACTTAAATATCTAAATGAAATATTTATTTAAGTTTGCTCACGTAAATTTATTTACATACAATGAGTTTCAGAAGACTGTTAACCAAAATAAATCTTGTTGGGTAAAGACCTTGAACTAGAGAGAGGCTGAGAACGGGAGACACTATTTAAAAAGTAACAGAAGCAAAACACAAACAAAAAGGGATATTAAGATACAGAACTGGATTTCTCTGAAAACTATTTGTGTTCAAAATTATTGTAACAATTTACAAGGAAATGTTATTTCCTTATAGTCTTTAAAAACACATTAATACAATATAAACAATTAAGGCTTTTAAAATGCAAAACATTCAGTAGTTGAACTTGTAGATGCTATTACAGTGTTGGATAATGGTGTAACATGATGGAAAGTATTGGTACAAATAAGACCGCATGACTACATTTAATTGTCATGCACCTCTAAAATACAAGTTAAATTATTTAACTTCTCCCCTCTCTTGGTCACTTGGATTAGCTTTATTTTGCATTTCCGTTTAAGACTAGATTTAAGAGATCAGGTAAGCATGGGGTGACTAAGAGATTCAGCTGAACTGCTGGTTTAACACGGGCATTGCACAATTCTGGTGCCATCTTGAAGACATTACTAATCTGGAAGTATTTTGGAACTTTTCTAAAATATGCCAGGGTTTTGTGTGTGTGCCTTTTTAAAAAACATTTCATTATAAAAAGACCCAGTCAAGGCAGTTAAGACAATAAATATTTGACTTAGCACTGGAGAACTGGGGCGGGACTTCTGTAGGATTCATTTTTGCACTTTCCCTCAGTCATTCCTTGACTAAGCTTACATGTATGTGTAAAGGGTGATTATCACAAATTGTACAAATAAGGGCTATGCAGCTGGTGACCAGATAAAAGGATAATTGAAAATTATTTTAAAAAAAAATCTGATAAGAACTTGTTTTGCTGAAAGCTGTAATAGAAACCAAAATTCTTATCATTTAGCATTAAAACTCTCCTTGGGGCTTCACTAAAACTCAACTGTAAACAAAACAGTAACTAAGATAAAACAGTTTCTGGCTCTGATTAATCTTCAATAACAAAAGTCCTAAAATTAATAGACCTATTGCTGGCCTGATACCAAAATACTAGAGCAAAAATTGTCTGTTTTCATAGATATTTTGGAGTTCCTCAAAACAAGAGCTGAGCAAACCAAGGGTGTTCCCATTACTCAGCTGGTTGAAGTTTTTAAAGTGATTTAAGAGACACTGATGTTTCTTCTAATTGCAATTTTGACTTTTTCCTTGGCATGTGCCAGTAAGCAGGAACAAAAGCTATCACATGATTTCTGATAAAAATACAAGCTATCCCAGCTTTTTGGAAACACATTCAGAAGAAATCTAAAAATGTTGAACTAAGGTGAAATTTTCAAAACTGCTTAACATAACCTTAACTTTTTCAAGTTACAGCTGGAGTTTTAACTCAAAAAGCCCATCCAAATTTTCCTAAAGGCTTCAAGAAGGAAAGAGAATATGAACTTCAAGACAGACCAAGTATCCTGTTATTTCATCCAGCTCTGTGATAGAGAACCTCAGTTTGTCTCAGCTACAGGCTTTGGCTCATGAGACACTGTTAGATCAGTCCCTGCATTTCACTTATGGTGGATGGGACCTAAACTGAAACTGGGTCAGCACTAAAGGAAGTTCAAGAGAGCATTTAAAAAACCAGTAAAACTTGGCTGAGTTTGTGTCCCTGTGCCCCCCCAAAGGTCTCTGTACCTTTGGCTGAGTGCCTGACTGTCACCCACCCCCACTGCCTTCACTGCCGGCAGGGCAGCGTGGGCTCTGCCTCAGCTCTGGCCACACTGCTCAGAGCAGGAGCTGCCTTGGAGTTCAGCTGTGTTACACCATGTGTAAGCACTGTTAGGCTGAGCTAGGAAACTTTTCAGTCACTGTGAGTGCTAAAACTTCATCTGAATTGCCTAGGATTTCCCAAAAATAACACTATTTTGTTGCACGTTTTTCAATGCTCTAGAGGCAAACATAAGATCTTGACTTCCTAATGATAATTAACTGAGCCTTTAAAGGTTTTAACCTTGAAAAACAAGGAGTTGCCCATTTCAGCACATAAAGCTTGTCCATGAACACAGGTAAGCTTACAAACCAGAAAAGGAATGAGGAAGGGAGATTTCAGCAAGTTCTCTAGAGAGAACTCTCCAGCACAGGGAGCTCAGTGATAGTAGCTGACATTGACCAAAACTGAACAGTGGGCAACTGACATTTAATAAGAATATTTGGAGCTATCAGAGGATCAGCACAGCTCGTCCTGACTTTAAAGGACAGCAAGAGTGAAGAGCAGTGTGTCCAGGGACAGACACTGCCAGCCTGCCAGGAAATGAACCTGCTGGGCATTACCTAGGTGAGAAAACGCGCCCGCTGCACGCTGTGCCACAGCTACTGGTGTCCAAAATAACAGCAAAATTAAGGACAAAGCCTTAATCTCAAGAGGTAGCATACTTTTTATGTTCCAGCCTCTCTTTCCTCCTCAGCATTCCCCTGTGGCACTTCTTCCCCATCAAAGCAGATCACAGCCAAGCTTAAATCCACTGCCTTCCTACTGGCCAAGCTGTGAACAAGAGGGAACTGTACAGGAACACTGTGAAAATCAGACAGACTCTGTGTAAATGATGTGGTTTGAGAAGGTGTCACTCACCTCCTCCCATTTTCCCACTCAACTCTAACAGTCTCTGGCTAGTTATGCTTAATAAAAAAGGATGTGCACTCCTCAAGGTGCAGTGCCATTTTCAGGCCTTGCATGTGACATTTGCTCTTCATGGACTGAATGAACATTTTCTAGAGTTGGATTTTTCTTGCTACCAAGGTGTTCTTCATCATAGCATAGATTGAAAAAATAGCAGCATTCTACTGCAACTAACTACAGCTTGTTATTTTTGCTTTTCTGTAATGTTTTCTAATGAGGATTCTGCATCAACTAACATGCATTGCTGGAGTTACCTGTTTAATGCTGCAACCTTTAAAAATCTACTTTTATATAAAATAAGCTCTTAATTCAGTATGTTGAAGGATGTAGTTGGCATAGATTCTCTAATAAGCATCCTGATGCAAAGCTAATCCAAGCAATGAGCTGACTTTGCTACAGAATCAGGGGCGCAGGAACGAAGAATGGTTCAGTTAAAAATACATCAGCTTTACCTTTCACTTGAATATTTCCTGCTGAATGCACAAGAAAATTCCATTTCAAGAACTCAAAACTGCCTTTTATTACATAGTGGAAAAATTTTTCAAGAGCTTGTGTATACAAGTTTGAAGAAACATGACAATAATGTGAAATACCAAGTGAGTAAGAGCCTGCCTGGCAATCTGAGGTTCCCAGCAGAGCCTGTGCTTCCCTTGGAGCTCGTGTGCCTGTGAGCCACAAGAGCAGCTCTGCAGAGACACTCTGGACACATCATTCCTTGTATGAACGACAGGGACAGCTGACAAAATGTACTTTTTGCATTGTGTTTAAGTGAATTTTTGGGAATGTTCATTTCATTCTCTGTGTTACAACCCTCCTTTGGATCTGCTTTGTTGGCTTGCAGATTCCATGAGTGTCATAAGAAAAGTCGTGGATTTGAGCATTTACAAAGTGCCTTACAGAAAGACCTTTATCGCTATGGCAGTGCTCATTTTTTTGCTAATCTTAAGAACACTTGAATGTAGCTTTTTTTATGTCACAACTATAATGCAACAACAAAAATTCTATGATTCTGTTTTCTGTGCTAGCATTTATCTAGTGGAAAACAAGTTCTACTCTACTTTTCTGGACACTTTCATATATATTATGTAGGTATTTGGAGCATGTGCATGCTAAATTGTGTAAATAGATTTAAAGTATAAATCTATACCCTTTTGCCAGAACGTGAGCTGCAGAAAAAAAAAAAAAAAGAAAAAAAAGGCAAATGAAGTAAACAGAAGTAGATATTGTCTTCCTGGTACTCCAAGACTATATTGTGCAATACTGTTTTCTAAGCTCACTTCATATAGATAAAAGCAATTCTGTTCAATATCTGATCCTCAGGTACTGTGAGAGATACCAACTGTGACAGGTGCTTTTGGAATGGCTACTCCCTCAGTACAGCATAAATAAGCTTCCAGATGAATTTTATTTTGGGTATTAGGAAGCTCAACTGTTTATAGCTTTTGTCACTAACAAGTTCAGCTCATGCAGCCCTACATTTCAGGAATTCTTTACCTTTTTTCCAAAGCTTCAAGACCTGTAAAGAAAAAAGGATATTAACAGAGGACTGTTTTCATTGCATGTCTTCCATCTCAAATACCCTGAATCCCTTTACTCCGCTATTGAAAGCAACTGAATTATCTGGGAGTTGCAACTTCATGATGAGCATTGCATTTAACTCTTCTTCCTTTGTGACCAAATGACCATAATTCCTCTAACTACAGTATATTAAGTTTCAGGCACATCTGTCTGAAACTGGAAATGTTACATGAGTATCTTATGCAGAGAGATTAAACTCAATAGCCACAACAGCTAGATTCCCTCCAAAAGGAGTTAAAGTGGCAATACTGTCACTGAAAATAATAACAAACACTTAGCTTGACATATTTATTTTTCAAGGTCAATAAATAAATGTAAATACACAAATTTGGAAAAATCTTAGTAACAGAATGTTTTTAAGCAACATTCTGGCTTAAAGTCTCTGTTATTGACACTATTGGAATAGTTTCTCATCTACTTAAAGTAGCTAAGTCATTATGTTGGTGATCCTCCATCACATTAATTTGTTTGAAGAAGTTAGGCTGCTGCAAAGGAAAAAAAGACATCAACCTTTGCTTTGACATAGAAAATTATCTGAACTGCATACATTAAGTATTAATGACTTCTCTGGGCATGACTTTTCTAGAGAAGATATTTTTAAATTTACAGTTTGCATATTAGAGACCTCCTACTGTTCATTACTTCATTATAAAAGGGAAATCATAACAAAAATGGAAAACAAAAGAGGAAAAGGCATGGAAGAAAAGTGATACAAATTGGCCCTTTAATTGGTAAGACATTCTTCCTTTATCTCATTTTCATTCTAGGTTGGCAACAGATGTGTGTGATGACTAGTTGCCATCAGTGCAGCAAGTCTGCCTGCAGTAATTGTGAAGTGGCTTTTTAGCGGTGGACTTGTGTTAGACACCCACTTTTACAGACATTCTCAGAACACCTGGTAGCAGGAATGTCATATTCCACCTTAGCTTGCCCAGGTTATTCTGTGTGAACACTAAGGCTTGGAGCACGGATACAGAACTTGTCCAGGAGAAGCAGCCTTTTTCAAAAGTATCTACAAATTGCTAAATAGAAATTTTTATCAAAAGGTTCAGCAAGAAGGTAATTGTTATTGATTTAATGGAAGTGGAGGAAGATTTGTGGTTCCCTCAAAATTCATCAAGTGTTCTGTTTCTGCATTCTATAAATACTACAAGATGCAACATGTTTGTTTGGTTCCCATAAATTAGAAAAATCTGGTTTCCAAAAATTCTAAATTAGTGATTTAAAAAACAAAATATTACACCTGACCACCTTTCACACTCAGAGAGGAGCTTCACTCCTCTCTCACCGCTTCAGAAGTGTGCTTTTTTAAGAATACATGATTTATAAAACAAACAAAAAAGTGTGTTTTTAACTACAGTACACTTGCTTAAATATACAAGTGGACACGTTAACGTCATGTTGTAGTTCAAGGTACTTCTGGATAAAAGGCAGATAATTAGTTATTTTAACTCTGCATTCTTATATAGAATAACTATTACTATAGACTTTAGTTTCCTCTCATCATTCATCTATCATATGGAGAGGTCAATAAATAAAAGCTTATCTGGTCCAGTTTACCTAAAAGAGGAAAAATAATAAAAGAAAAAGAAGTTACGTATAAAATTACTTGTTTAACCCTGATAACATCTGAGTTACCATACCCAGTTTGTAGTTGCAAGAAAAGCAAACAATATTAATCTTGCTATTTAATAAATGCCCCATTTTTTTAATGACAATTTTTGTATGCTGCCTATCAAGTCACATATTCTTGGGGCAAGAAAGCTGGCCAGGAGGTGCAGTGATAGTAGTAACAAGTACAAATCTGGATTCAAAAAAAGAACATACCAGATCCAGAAGCAAAGAAATCTGGACACACTGAGGAGGCAGTGCCCAGCTGTTTTTTGGGCTCTTGTGTTGTGGAGACTATACCCAGCCTAAGATATAGTTTCATACTAAGGAAGTAACACAGAACTCCGTTGTGCTCGTGTACAGACTTCAGGAAAAAGCCTTACACAAAATGAATTACCTTTGTTTAGAGTAGAAGACAAAATAGCTTACTAACTGATGTAATGAGTAATGGATGTCACTATGACCCAGGACTTGCCATGAGTTGTGTGTTCAGCTACAAGGTGCAGTATTTCTTATGACTAACTCAAAGCACAGCCACATCCAACTGTGATTTGGAATTCCCTCTTGAGCAGCACGCACTATGACTTTGAAGGAAGTCTGTCTGATTGTTACAAAGTCATCCATCCTCTCTTGGAACATGAACAAAATCCATGGGGTAATCAGGCACAGGCGGCATGTAACAGGTTTGTCTTCCTTTTTACTCCTTGTTTTTGCTTCTGAGGACATGCACTTGGCTCCAGATGGGATCCATGTTCTGTTACAAGAGAACACAGCTGTTCTTCTCTTTCTCCCTCTCCTTCTCTCGAGGCTCTTTGCGTTTGCGTTCGTTACTCCCGGATTGTCTTGCACTGGCTGGAGAGGCAGCACCTTGTACCTGCTGTGTAGGGAAAATAACATGGGCAACAAACCCAGCACCGTTGCAGATACAGCCTGAACTGTTACTGGGTGGTTTTGTCAAGTCCACAAACAAAAAGTTTAAGTACTATGCAAACCGTCAGAGTTCAGGTAGGGGTTTTTTGGTATACCTACTCCAGGACCTCCACAACATTTCATGTTTCTTGAAAATAAAGTCAGCTGAAAATACATTTCAAGTTTCATGTGTCCCTGCTGTTGTGTCCACATACTCAGATCAGTAGTTTCAATAAAATACAATTTCAAGCATTTTCTGGCACTTCTGTGTTACTGTACTGGAATTTTTTCTTAGTTTCTCTTACAAGTACGTAATCCACATTTCACTGTTTGGAGAGTCAAAGTGCTGGTGTGGGCAGCGAGATAATGGTAAGGCAGCAGCTTTTTGTGACTAGAAACTTCAATAACTTGGCAAAGGGGTTGGTATACAAAGGCAACATAAGTTTTGTTAATTCATCATCTATTCCCTCTGTTACCCATTCATAGCTGCAAATGAGCAGGCTCTTAATCCTGTTTAGCAGGTTCTTCAGTTCCTTCTCCCTTTGGCAGCCAGCAGTAATGAATCTGTGTCTTAGATAGGTACTGCTGGTTCTATTAAAGTGACAAACAGTGCAAATAATACAACTTTTACCTGTCAAAACTCTTGTTTCATGCTTAACAAACTTATCAGTTAATGGTTCTGAATTACTTCAGACCAAAGATGCAGGCTTTATATAGGTTATATAAATATATCTATTTCTAAATAAAAGCAGTTCTGAAAGTCCTCAGTGGTTAAGAATTCCCTAAATCCAAAACATCAACTTAAATTATTGTCTCTGGCACAGAAGATTCAGTTAAATTGCATTTTTGGATAGACATGCATGAATCACATTTTCAGAAGATTTTGAAATCAGCTGCTTACGGGTATGGGATGGAAAGGTGTACTGGGAGAAACTGGGAATTGCCTAATTTGGAACAACACACTAGATTCACATGAGATCACAGTCTGAATCACCTAAATATGTACAGCAGCAAGACAACTTCTGCAAGACAAAGACAAAGCTTCAACTACTATCAAAACATTTAGTTGAATGCTTTTCTGCAAGTAATATAAAATACTAGCTAAAACCATGTTTGTAACCTGACATTAATTCACACCATCATTTCAAATTAAGTATAAATGAAACCCTAATTTAGAAGGTTAAGCCTGCTTTAAGTATTTAAAGTATTTAAATGTTTGCAGTTGCCGTACCTACATGCGTACTCCAACAATTGTAGCACATTCCTAAAGATTCCTATATTCACCTCAGGCTGAAATACATACAGGCACAGATTTATCTACACCATTATTAATATGTTCTAAAATAGATGATCATATTCTGTAGTACTGTTTTCTTACCTGGACCTGAGCAGCTGCTTGTTCTTGTTCCTGATAGTACTGAGAAGCTCTCCTGTCCTCCTCTTCCTGGAGCTTCTTTGCTAGCTCTAGATCACTGATTCCTTCTGGGATCTGTTCCCAGTTAATCTCTTGATTCTGCTGCTCTTGTTGTAGAGACAATGCCATCAGATAATCCTAAACAATAAACTTGTTAATTAATACTCTTTCGCAGAGAAAAGAGTCAAGTCAGATCAAGTGAAATTTTCAGCATGTGCAGCTAGACAGTACCATCACCTTTCTCCCAGCCCTATCTTCAAATGGAGATCAGGAATTTGTTTCAGAACCTGTCCATAACCTCAACTGCAGAAAGGCTGAGAACAGCTACTTCACATGACTGCTTTCACAATGCCTAAGCTACAGCACAGAAAACATAAATCTAATTTAAAAATTTTGTTCTCAGGTTTAAATTCTATTACCTAGACAGCCACATTATCTGTCAGATTTTAATTCAGAGGGAGAGATGCAGTCCTTCAGTTTATTAGGCATTTTATTCATTTTCCCCCAGTACTTCAAAAATATTAATGGTGATCACTATAAACTTGTTCAGAATGTAAGATTTCTAAAGAACTTCATCTTGCTCTGCACTTGTGCATTAACTGGTACAACTCAGCCCCACCTCAAACACAACTTCTGCAAACTCTGCATCTCAGTAAGAATAACAAACACCCACCATGACACAATCTGCTGTGGGGATTCATTCAGCCAAGTGGGCTGAAGGCACAGTCCAGCTATGACAATCTTAACGAGCTGAAGGGAGTTTCTTTTGTAGGAAGAAATTGCACAGTCTGCTTCTGTTTCCATATACAAAACAGAGGTGACATTTCACCTGAGTGGGGACTTGGTAGAAGTGGATTCTGAGAGATTAAAATCCCATTTTCCAAACTACTCAGCTGGTCTTACTTTTCCTCTCTCAAAACCATATTAATACTTCGAAGTAGCACTTTTGGGAACCCCAGTCTACTTACCTCACAGAGTTTTTTAGTCCCACATATACACACATACACATCTGTGGAATTACACAAAAATATGACTAGAAGTCAGTACTAACTTAAAGTGGAAAGGCAGAATTCCAGTACCTGATCTATTTGATCCTGCTGCCCTCTGTAGACAGTTTCAGGGTCTGATGGAGGCCGCAGATGGAATTCAGAGTCACAGAAATTCCCGTCACCATCCACATTGTGTAAGCTTTCCCACACGACCTTCTCTTCTGTAAGAAAGCCCTGGTCTGTCACCAGCAGGTAAAGCTGACCCTATACAGAAGAACAAGGAAAACTTGTAAAACTAAAAAAAAAATAAAATAACACTTTTTACAATCTACATAGCAGAAATGATACAAATGTTGCATTCCAATAAAACATTAATTTAGAGTTTTTAGCATGTTTAATAATTAAATCAGCATACAGCATTAAACCACCAGAGACTAGTATTCACTGCTAAATTAACAGCCACACAATTTCTGTATTCCATCTTCCAACTCTTCATTCTTAATGGGAGTTCATACTGACTAAAAATTAATATAAAACAATATATATATGAATAAATACATTAATATATATCAAACTATACACCTTGACTCTTAGCTCTTTAGAAACACACCTAAAAAGTAGACTTAAAAACTGGCAACAGAAACTTTAAATCCTAGGAGTAATCACATTAAATTCCAACGGCAAGATATGGAGACAAAGGTGATCTTTCCAAACAATCCAAGAGGCATTACCTCAAAATAGCTACATCTCAGACTTCATGTTTCATAATGAGTTTGGAGAGAATTTGAGGTCTGTGTCCATTGAAAGCTCTAAATTTAAGATTCTTGCTATCACTTGTCACCAATAATTGCTTTTGTTGGCATTTTAGTAATTTTACAGTTCCATAAGGCCAAATTTCTTGATTTCAAAGTCTGAAATTATAAAATGGGCTGGTCTGGAGTGAAGGAGTCAATGCTAAACAGTGCAGATACCAAGGCACTGTAAAGATGAAATATAAGCTTAGGCTGAAGGAGTGGGAGAGGAGCTGAAATCAAAGGGAAATAACTGAAGTAGGCCCCAAGTAAAAGGAGATGGTGCTACATGTCTGAGGGACACCAAAACAGCACAAAATACCCATGTAAATTTCCATTTAAATCTATTTATTTATTTCATCCTACCTTTTTTTTTCATGTTTTTAGGATTATACTCCAAATCAAGACCATATTAAGACTGAAGCTCCTATTAGTATTACTGAAAGTACGAGATCAAGACAATACAAAACTTGTAGCAGTGGTTAGCTGTAAAGATCAAGGCACTTTATTGTGACATCCACAAAAACTTGGTATTTGTATTCCAGCATCACACAAAGGGTTCTCAAAGACCACTGTGCTGAAGTTGTACCAAAGCAAGAAGAAGATCCTGTTCTAATGATTTCTATGGCTAAATAGGCAAGAAATGGAAACTCTGTCCATACTCAACACATACAGAATAAGCTCCCTGACTTCTTTGAAGTAATTAAAAAACTCTCTAGGGGAGATGCTGAAATTCCAATCACATCTCATCAATCCCACTCTGTTTCCAGCCATCCCTCCTGGGGCTGGGAGGTCACTTGATGTAACAAAAATATTATTTGAAGATTCAACATGCAGCAATTATTCCAGTATTACCTAATACCATAACATACACTTGCACACAAGGCCAAATAGAGTGGATAAAAAACCCAAACAGGTCACACTACTGTATGTTCAAACTTTGGAATGGGAGTTAACCAGCTCAGGGAGGCTTCAGAGACATAAATACAAGTGTCAGCAACAAGTCTGATCACATAACATGATCTAAGAAATCATCTGTTCCTTGGAAACCTGCCTAAGAACTGAATGATACTCCTGACACTTAAAATTACCTGCAGAAAATAAAAGGAAGTAATTTCACAATATTTTCAGTTTGCACAGAATACCTATTTCAAAACATTTTCTATATAAGAAATCTTCAAAAACATGTAAAAAGTCCCAGATTTTATAAGAGAAAATGTATTTGAACTTTTAAGTTTTATTTTGAACAGTACATTGACTCAAACAAAACCTAAAATGGGTGCTGGTGTGTGTGTCTTTCAGGTTCTCCTCTATTATGCCATACATTTTTAATTACAGCCCATAAACTGTGTAGCTTAGTAATACTGAAATTGTGAAAATACTAATTTTTCTATCTCCATACTATTATAAGCTTAAATTTTCCCCACACAAATATTAAGGTATATCATTGCCTTCATGGAATTAGAATCTAGTATCTAAGGATGGATTTAAGCTAACACTTGTTTGAAATAGATATGTTTCAAATCTTAAATACAATTAATATTCGTACTTTTAAAGAATTTCTCAGTTGAACAGTGACTGTAAAAATGTCACATAATAAATAAATAATGTAAATAATGTAAAATAAATGTAACATAGCTCCCTAATGAAAGGCAATAAACCACATTACATGTCTTCACATTACCTGACCAATACCAACTGCAAACCTTAAAATATTCTGCTTCACTTGAACAAAGCTTAGCAAACCAACACACAAAGGCTCCCTAGCACCTGCTAAGAGACAGAGTTCCTGTTCACATTATTGGAATGAAAGAAAAATGGGAAATCACAGATTAGATATCCAAAGTCATCCTTCCCTTATTTTTAATCAACTTTTCTGATCTCTACACCATATTAGTATAATTAAATTGAATTCTGTAAAAAATCCCGACCAGGACCCTCACACCATTGCTAGTATTCATGGAGCCTTTGGCAATAATTTCATAAATAAAATAAGAGGAGTTGGCTCTTTTGCTACGAGCTGTAATGTAGCCTCTCATCATGGGTTTGTTCCTTCTACTTGCAACAAGAAACTACAGGCCCTATCTACAGCCTGGCTTTGTAGGCACAGTTTTAATGCCAGGCACGTTATCTCGCCAGTGCTAAAGGCACGGGCCACATTCAGTGGCAAGGAGAGCCTGCGGTCCGAGAAAAGCCTTTCATTTTTATCCCCGGAGCTGCACCGAGCAAGGCCGGGCAACAGCCGCCCTTCCGCGGCACTGCCCACTGCCCGGGCCGGGGCTGGCCGAGGGACGGGGGGACACACGGCCCCGGGGGAGGGACGGGGGGACACACGGCCCCGGGGGAGGGACCGGGACAGCCCCGGGGGGACACAGCCCGGGAGGACGGGGACACACGGCCCCGGGGGAGGGACGGGACAGCCGGGGACACACGGCCCCGGGGAGGACGGAGGGGACACACGGCCCCGGGATGGACGGACGGGGGGACACACGGCCCGGATGGACGGGGACACACGGCCCGGGACACGGACGGACGGACACACGGCCCCGGGACGGACGCGGACAGCCCCGGCCTGCCAGCCGCTGCAGCAGCCCGGTCCCAGCTGCCCCGGCCGGGCTGACAGCGGCCTCGGGCCGCTCAGGGAAGCACGGCACACGAATGCCCCTCACCGAGACCACGATCAACGCTTAACACAATGTCTGTACCTTCAGAAAAATCTTAACTGGCCATTTCTAGAGCATTACCTCATTATCTTTTAGGTTTGTTTTTTAATGTTTTAAGGCATACTCAGTCTCATGGGTTAACACTGCCCCCAAAATATCAGCATATAATAGACAGCAAAAATATCTACTACTAACTGTAGTCAATAGGGAGTAAAACAATGAAAGTGAGTCCCAAGTGCATAACTATTGTAGACAGTCTACTTTTACAAAGTTGTGACTAATTATTTATACTAAGAATCAATATTTCGATATTGTAGACCAATGCCCACATTTTATAGTTTCACATACAAAAACCTTGAAATAAAGCTGAGGATAAAGCAAGATTATTCTCCCAAACAGGGATCTCTCAGTCTTCTGGTTTGCACAAAAAAAAAAAAAAAACCTTTCTGAAATGCACAAATATAGGCTACAGGGCATGTTACTAGACCTCCTTTCCTTGGATAATTTCATAATCAGGTTAAATAATTAAGATTAATGTTTTTAAACTACTTGTTCTAATGCCAATTACCAAGTTTCCAGCAATTAAAAAAACTGAAAAAGAAAACCAAACACCTGTCACCTGTATTACTGCTTCATACAGTAAAGACAAACATTTTAAGCCTTATGTTTTGAATAGTATGTAAATATTCTCTTGGACTTCTGGATCAGATCCCTTTGTTTCTGTGAAGGTGCTTTAAGTTGATGAATTAGTGTTTTAATTTTCTCTAACAGTTAAGACTAAGATATACTAACATTAAAAAGATTTTTAAAAGAAAGCATGTACTATTGAATTCAGAGTAACCTTCAGCATAAGAACTGTACACTTACTAAGAAACTGAAAAATAAATGTTTTTAAAGTTATATTCATTGCCTCAGCAGTGCCAGTATTAAATGTCCAAGGAAAAAGTGCAATTATTGTTATGAAGTATACTTTGTATTGGAATAAAAGTATCTGTTGAGTTCTAAAGCAGAAACACAACATTTATAAAGTAGAAAACACACATACTTAAAAATCCAAACAGGTAAGTGTCTTGATACTTTTCAGTAAAGAACACAGGTACTATTACAAACAAGTCTGTGGGAAAAACGTTCCAACTGAACTAAGATCTTCTTACCAAACTGATCCCCTCTTTACAGTCCTGTTTTTCCTTGATCTAGGGAATTATCATTTGATGTATTTATTATCTGCATAATGAAAAGCAAAGGCAAAAAAAAAAAAAATCACATTTTTAACTGCTGAAAATTACTACTGTATAATCACATGAGCCAAGACTATTATTATGCAATTAAAGGGACAGGAAGTAGAAGAAATTATTACTTGGGCAAATGGACAAGGTATAGAAATCCAAGTCCTTTCACTAAAATATCAGCTTTAAAAAACCCACACTGCACTTAAAAAATATCCCAGTGTACAAGTTCTGGTATCAGCTGTACATTAAAGCTTCCAAATAAAAGTTTAAGCATTAGCTTAATTAGAATAATAACCGATAATTACTCAAGCTGTGTTTCTAAAAATACATCAATTTTATTACATGGATGTAACTTATTAAAAGCGTAATTCCCTTTTGATTAACTTTTTAGCTGCTTTATGTAGACGTTTCCATGCATTGGTTTGGGGGGGGGAAAGAGAGAAAGGCATTATTAGAGAAAGAGAAAAAATAACTGTGTCATTGTTGCCTTAGAAGTTCTATACCTCCATTTTCCCTGGCATATGTTGTGTCTCCAGTTTTCCCAAGGGATGGACTTTTCTCCATAGTGCAGCTACTGCTGACTACTGCTCAAACTGTGAGGAAACTCCATCTGCAGAGCAAGCATTAAACCCAGGAGATGGAAAGAGTGAAGCAGGTGAAAAAATTCTCAACTCTGTAGCAACAATGCATTTGGCACTCACATGAGTATCCCAGAGGGCCAAAAATTTCTGGATAGCTGATCTTGGCTAAAGCCCAAGTTCAGTCTATTTCTGACTTGATATAAAAGACCCCTAGATGCATAGCTATTGCAAACAGCTGGGTAGGTCAGAAGCAGGCAAAGGAATTACTGCTGGCCTTCAAATACCAATTTAAAAATTATTTTCTGTCTTTATTAAAAAGTTTCTTGATATCTCAAATTCCGTCATGTACCACTCAGCAGAAATCCAAACCAAAATGAACACAGCAGAAATCCAAACCAAAATGAACACTGTTTACAAGCAATAACCTCAGTAACTAAAATATGTAAGTAACATGGAAATTAAACACTAACTACAAGGTCATTGCCCATAACGACTGAGAAAAACAAGGATAATGGCCTCTGTTGCAAAACTTAGCATTTCAGAATTCTAAGACTTCTCAAAAAGCACAAGATTAAAACCACTGTGACTTAGCAGCAGCAAACCTTAAATATACCAAAAACACTTCTTCAAATATTTTAACTTTATATTTCTTAAGACCTGCATTTTGTTTTTACAAGTAAAACTCAAAACACTGATTATTACTCACTGCCTTATACTGTTCTTTATTAGCAGTATTGGCTAAGGATATTTAACTGCACAAATAATAGCACAAAAATGCATTATTTCCAAGAGGATTTATGTATTTTATCTGGAATAGCCTTTAAACAAAGTAAAAGTGATAACCAGCACCTCTAGATACCATTTGTACCTAGAAAGTACAGCTGTACTTTTACTATTTTCTTTTTTAAAACCAAACTATAATTGAGGTTGGAATATATTCTTCCCTCCCCACTTCATAATGAAAACATAAAACAGTGTACAGGCTTGCTTCACAAGCTACCACCAGCTAATCCAAGAAGTAAATTTAGAAAAGGAGAGAGGGGAAAAACTATACTCGAAATTGTGATTTAAATGAGCTGTATCGGGAAGTGTAATATTTGACCACAAAGAGATATATTTCATTGGTTTCAATGGTTTCATTTCATGGTTATTTAAATGGAAGAAGGGAGGAAAATGATCCTTTTACTTGCCCTACTGCTTTAAAAAGTGGCATTGTATACACAGATTTAAAACGTATCTCAGATGTACTCTAATCAGAACACCAAATGTGTTACCTGCTTGTAGAGTTTATCATTATTTATTAGGACTGTTCAGACCTTTAGCTCAGTTTATGACTAGTTACTCAAAGTGCCAAAGATTAGCATTGACAGTCAAGATTAACAGAGGGAGGAAAAAGGACTAGTAGTGACAGTTGAAAGTGTCATTCTCATGAGGTATATGACATTATTATATAATGGCAAAAACATCTTTTTCTTAACTTTTTTTGCAAGTTATACACCTCTTCTATTTTTGCTTTTATTACCATTATTCATAAGTACAAGCATACATGAAATTAAAGTCTTATTAAATAACAGATAACCAAAACATTATTTTAGGAGTTCTATACAAGGATAAAAACTCACACGTTACCATGCTAGCAAAAGTAAAGTTGTTTTAGCATGAAGATGCTCCATAAATGAATGTAAGCTTTCCAAGCCAGATTCTTCATTCCACAGAGGAAGGTGTCCCAGAAGCACTAACCAATCTAACACTTTGTGTAGCCTGGAATACTCCTTTCACAACTGCTGCCATTTTGTTTCCCCAGATACATATAAAAAATAATTTAAACAAATTCTCTTCCCTAACAAAGGGAGCAATATTGTAGCTCATCTCAACTTCTCCAAATGTTTAGGATTTTGTATATGGACCTATTAATCTACTGGACCAAATGTAATGCAAACTTTTAAATTCTAAGAAACAAGAAATCAATTAAATTAACCTTATCACGCCCACCACATGCAAGAAAATTTAAACCATGTAAGAAGTGTACGTAACTATACATAACCACAAAGAGTTAACAGAGGGAGTAAAGTGAACATAAAGGGAAGGGCTACAAGAAGATTTAAAGTAGTAATGGATCCCAGTGACTAAACCACTGTAATCAATAATTCCTAAGTAACATTTGCTACAGACCTCACATTCACGGTAAGCCATATTTACATATAACAACCTGGAATTTAATTCTATTTCAAGACAGTGAAAAAAACATGACTTGCTTTGAAACACAAAACACAACAATAAAGACAAAAATGCTGGATGTACCTTGTATTTGGTCATGGTGCTAAAATGGTTGTTCCTGAAGAACACACAAAGCTCTCCCTCCTGGACAGCTGAAGTCAGCTCACACAGTCCGTGGTATGTCAATTGTGTAGCTGTGTTATTTAGGAACTGCTCAGCTACAAACCCTACAAAAGCAGCATATACTGTTAAGTGTGTCTCTTACACACTTGCTAATACAAGACCTGCTCACAATAGTAGTTTTTCCTATCTCCCCCATAGTCCCCATATTGCCACAAGCCTTAGGGAACACATTCAGAAAGGGCATGACAAGTTTCAAAGTTCTTAAAACCACAGCACTGTAAACAAACCTTCTCATGATCAGAAATGCTATATTCACTTCTAATATTACTCATGTTTTCCCTTGTTGTACTGGAGTATATAATTCATATTCTAATTATAGGAGATAATACATAGTTGAATCTAAGTTGAAATCTGAATGCTGCCACAACAGGGGAAGTTTTTGCCAGCTTTATAAAAAGTGTATTGAATAGATCAAGAGAATGCATCAGAGAAGGTGAGAAGACGAGCACAGTGCTGTGTGCCTGGCCAGGGAAAGCAGCTCAGCACACAGAATGCAGCTCTTCCTACTTGTATCTCTACTCAGCATGACCAACGTGGAAAATATGTAACTTAGATTTGGCAGGGCACATACTCTGATAAAATACAGAAAAACATTACCTACCTTCACTAACCAGTTCGCTGTTTTCTGACTGTTTACAAGAAATGATCTTCTCCACCAGCTGATTGTAACTGCAGTTACCAACTGCTTTTACTATGTCAGCTACCTGCAGCAGGAAGGAACAACATGGAGAATTTACCTTTGAGAAGAACAGAACACAGCTGCAAGCCAGTGGCAATTAATAAGACAATAGGAATTCAATAAAGAGAGGATGTTATCCCCTTAAAAAATCTAGGTCAAAACATTTTAGTCCACATTTTGCTATTTCAGATCCTATTTAAAATTCTTCAGTTAACCCTTAGCATCAAAAGCTAAGGCAGATGGAGAACATGGCATGAATTGGATCAGCTGGGTCAGGGTGAGAGAACAGCAACTCTCACCAACAAGGCATGAAAACTCTTACGCATTATTATTCCAAACTCACCAGTTTATCCCGAAGTAAACAATACCACTTTATTGTTTATGAAATAATAAAATTAAAAATATATTACATGTTTCCTAAAGATGCAGATCTCTCCAACCAGTTCCACCATCCTCATTTCTCAATAGCAGTGACTAATAAATCAGAATTTAAAAAAGGAGGAAAGCAACTTTGTATTCAAGTGTTCTCTAATAAACTTTCAAAAATAATGACTGGGACACCATATCTGGGGAAACTTGCTACTTCCCTCAGAAAAACAATTCTCCTTTACAGAGTCATAGAAGGCTTTTAAAGTAGTTTGACTATAGACCCAGGCTCTGCAAAGTTCCTGCACTAAAAACACACAGTCTGTATTCACTCCTCAATTTTTCAGACTAGATTTTAAAAATTCGTTACCGTATTCATTACTGACTTGTTAAAATTCAGAAAATACCTCCCCTCCCACCAAAAACATTCAGAATAACTTCTTTTTTAATACTTGAAACAGAATAAGTTACCTGAGGGTCCACTAACCATCCATGGTACAAGGGGATATCAAGAAGATCAAACACTATGCATTCAGGCGTGTATTCAAATACTCGGACACCTGTGAACTTCACATTGACGTCCAGACCCGTCTGCAACTTATGTAGAATTGCCATTGCATCACTCATATTCTGACAACAGAAAGAAAAAAAACAGATAACCCAATAGAGATTTGTACACTTGATGGTTACTCTTGTAGCCCTTCATCCTTTAGTACTCATCATCTCAACACTTCAAAGTAAAAAAAAATTAAAAGGGTAAATTACCAAAACAAATGTGTCAATGCACATTCATGTTACACATTGTGCCAGAAGATATATGAAATATAAGAAGCTCCCTCCAATCACCTCTATCTGATTGTTTCTCCTTTTACACCCATAAACTACTCTTAGGCAGTTCTGATTGCTTTTAGGTCTATTTCCCAAAGCCACAAGCCAGATGTTTGCAAGAAAACTGAATTATAAGGGAATCTTCAAGGGACTTTTCTTGATGTTCCTTCTCCCCTTTTAAGCCTTCCCTTCCAAGTCAGGCTGAAGTATTTGTCACTATATAACGAATGAACAGTAAGATCTACACAGACCCACTTGCCAACTCTAATTTCAGTACTAAGAATCAGTCTTAATTGTTCACCACATTTTTCTTTAATAAAAAAATAATTTTCTATCTTATTTTGGGCATACCTTTAAATGGCCTGTAGATTCTACTGTAGAAACAAGTCATGAAAGTGGCACTTATTATAGTAGTGATCCCAATGGAATCCTAAGGAGAATTATCAAATTATGAAGTTCCAATTACAGAAAGGAAAGATGAGCCAAAGAAAACATGCTTTGTGAGAGAGTTATCTTGAACCAACAGATAAAAAAAAATTCCTGACATGCAGGAAAAAAAATTTTCCACTAAGTGAGAAAAGCCCACAAAGAGTATGGTCAGAAAGACTGTGCAAAAGATTTGGGGAAATTGAGGGACTTGTTTGGTAGTTGTTTGTTTGGGAGTTTTGCAACATTCTGTTGCTTAAGAAGAATTCAGGCTTACAACAATGGGAAAGTAGCATGACAAAGACCAGAAATACAGATTGGACAGGAGATGGAGACAGCAAAAACTCACAGACTAAAACTACTGATGGTTAAAGACACTTGCTTCTGTTGTCTTCTGATAAGAATCTGCACTTGAGCATGGCTGCTATAAATGAGGGTTTTAATGCTTGTAGCCCTTTAACTGCCCTGCTCTGTCAAGTTTCCATGATCAGGAATGGAACAGCTCCCACTACCTTACAACACATTGCTTCATCTTCTTCACAACTTTGCTATGTCACAAGGTTTAGAATTTAGCAAGATTTTGAAGTAATTCTCAAGACTGGCTTCAACTTTTTTTATCAATTTAAAAGCAAACCAAACCACCTTAACAAGTGCAGGTCATTAATAGGGACCAGATATCAAATATAAAAACCTGTCTGAGATGTTTTGAAAGAAATTTTGCCAAAATCTTACTCTGCTAAATGAATAAGAGGTCCATGGTAAGTCAGCACAAGCCATCTACAAATTCAGACCATACATCTACAGACAATAGCTGCATTTATTTTGTAATGTTTACTCTGCAAACAAAGCAGGATTACATCAAATGGACCAGAAAACCACAGAAGTTTCTCACTACAATTTCAACATTATCACTTCTACTTTAGCTATTTCTGCACCTTCAAAGCAACTTTGAAGATTTCTAGAACACAAGGCTTCTTTGAAATTACACGGTAAAAACTTTAGGTACGTGACATTTATGTAGTAAACCCATATATTTGAGCATAAGAAAGCTACAGAAGTTGTACTTTCACCAGGCATAATAGTTTTAATCACCCTCCTGTAGGCTGATTATAGCTATAACAGTCTAGAGCACAGAATTGTGTGGAAAAAAATAGACAATTTTGTTATTAAATGTAATTCCTATAATCTGATACAAATCAATCTCAAGTTACTCAATTTGGTTTCCAACACTGAATGAGAACAAGAAAAAAATGACCTAAGAATAAGCAGAACAACCTTGAAAACTTACACCTATTAAAAAATTCAAATTCACTTTTCCATGAGTAACCAAAAAAACATCTATGACTACAGACAGAGCTTGGAAAATATATACTAAATCAATAATTAAAAAAAAAATAATAGCATTATCTTTAGTATAGAAAGACTTTTGTGATGACATATAATGCCAGTGCAAATAATATTTGCTTTCATAACATGGCATCAGCCTCTTTTTGTCCATCACGATTAAGAACACAGATCTCTCTTACTCAGTTTACATCCTCAGAGAAACTCTGGCAGGCACCACAGAACAGAGCAACTGAAGGACATGTAACAGAAGACTTCAAAAAGCAACCACCCTGTTATATACTTTTATTAGTACCTTTGTGTTACAGTTCCTCACTAAAACCCATTTTACTTCATTACACTCAGAACAGGGGATGAAAAAAAAAAAAGTGTATTGTCTTAATAGATACTGAGTTTTTCTTCACTAATAGCACATATATAAAATAAATTCTCTACATCAAGCCCAGAAAAAAACAAAGTACAAACAGCAGACTGTATGCTTCTGGTTTTTAACAAGGTAACAAACCCCAGATGAGAAATGTAGTTTTAGTTTCCTCAGACATAAGCAACTGTGTTTTAGGAGCAGCTCCTTACCTGCTCATAATTAAGTCGCTGAATTTCAGATATCTCTTTAGGCTTTGCATCAAGAATGTAGTCTCCTAAAAGAAAGCAAAAATGAAATTAAATTTATTCCACGATCAAAGCTTCAACATTTCTATGAATATTTCTGACTAAAGCTGACTAATAATAAATACCACAACTGAAGTTTTCTACCAAATTAATGAGATCACATTGTTTTATAACCTATAATTATGCAGTAAAATATGAATATAAAAAACTTAGTAAGATCTTATTAAGAAATAAAATTCAAATGGCCAACACTGTTACTAAAGCAACATTTCATAATTTCTTGGGGTATCATACCAATCTCCTCATTACTTTAAAACTGACCTCCCTCTGTGCCTCAGCTTAAAAATATAAAAAGGTCAGACTGTTCACAGTAAGGTATTTAATTCTGTACACAATTTAAAAAGGCAGCTGCTTATCCTGACTGATACTGTGAATGCTTTGCCATGTTTTGTACACCAGTAATGCCATAAAACTTGTTGTGCTGGTTTTAACTGGAGTATAGTTAACGTTCTCCCCAGTGGCTGTGCTTTGGATTTGTGCTGAGCACAGGGCTGATAACACAGAGATGGTTTTGTTCTTGCTCAGCAGGGCTCACACAGAGCCAGGGCCCTTCCTGCTTCCCAGGCTGGTGAGGGCTGAGGGTGCCCAGGAGGCTGTGAGGAGACACAGCCAGGACAGGTGACCACAGGGATGTTCCAGACCACGGGACATCATGTCAGGAGATAAAGGGGGAAGAAGGAGGAAGGGCAGACATTTGGAGTGATGGTGTTTTTCTTCCCAAGTCACCACGTGTGACAGGACACTGCTCTCCTGCGATGGCTGAACACTTGCCTGCCCCTGAGAAGCAGTGAATTAATTCCCTGTTTTGCTTTGCTTTCCCTATATTGAGTCTTTAATTCAACCCACAGGATTTCTGGCTTTTACCCTCCCCATTCTCTACATGATCTCACTGGTAGGGGAGTAAGCAAAGGGCTGCCTGGGCTTAAACCACAACACTTGCATTCCACCTTTCTCCACAACACAAAGGTAATAAACTAGTTAATAGTTAATCAACACACTGAGGTTGAAGATTTCTAACATCTTTAGAGACTAGTATGCACTTTCCAGATTTTATTTCAATGTTTTTGTATTTATACCCTTGCTCCATTACTAAACTTGGAAAAATATCATTATAGGTTTCCCAATTTATACTCTTAACTTGAAAGTGGTTGAAAGCAGTTTAGTTGGTTTTGGCTTTCTTTTTCAGCTGTAGAACTGTAATTGCTAATCCTGTTGAGTGAGAAGGAACCTAAATAATTTGAACACAATTTTATTAGTCAATTTAGTAAAATAATTCCAGAAGCTAAAATATGCCTTCAAGAAAGAATACACATCTAGACAACTGGAACGAATTATGTAGTGACTTCAGACAGTATTGTGTCATCAGTGCAATTATAAGAAATGTTTAGACACAGGGAGCAAGATTTTTTTTTTTTTTGGGAAAATTATGTAGGTAACCTTTTTCTTCAACCAGAAGAGTCTGCAATTCACTTCTAAAAAGAAGAACTAACATTATTTACAAGCAGAAATAAAGAAAATATAGTAAGGGACTTTTTTCTCCTGATGAATCAAAATCAACCCCTGTCCATTAAGTTCAAACATTTTATATTTGTCAGGCTACAACGGAAGGAAAAGTGGTACATACAGCTTAAGTACTATCACAACTGCACTTTTAACACCTGGATCATCAGGGGTATTAAAGTTCCAGCCTGGCCAGATACACAGAGCTGCAGTTTTGCTTAACACTGAATATTACAGTGGAATGGTATACTCTGGTACGACTACCAGAGTAGTGCCTGCAAATGAGACTCCAATCACTGTGAGGACTTCTTGTTTGTTATTTTAATTGGGTCATACTTCCAAGGATTAGAGTTATTACAGGCAATTAAAGACAGAGTTGACTTACTATATTCTGTCAACTATACTAAAACAACACTGTAAGAGACAGGAATAATTTTTAACCTATCAATGTGTTGGTGCACTAAGTCATACCAATGGCATCAACTAGACCAGTCACTTTGGAAAGCAGTGCAGAAAACTTCTAAAAACAGTTAAGGAAAAGCATGAGTAACTGAATAATATAAGTAGTTTTCTTGAATCAAATAAAAAGCTGAATAAAATATTAAATAAATAAAACAGTTCTATATTACTATGCACTACAAAGTACAACATACAAATGGAAGTGATTTATTGCAATTACTAACCTAAGTATTCCATCAGCTGTTCAGCCGTTATGATTTCCATCATTGGTGGCAGTTTAATCTGTCAAAGTAAAAGTATATTCTCTTTAAAAAGCCAAAATAGTACAATTTAAAAAAACATGGTATTTCCAGACAGAAGACTTCTGATTACACTTCTTTCGCCAGTTTATAAGGTCAGTAGCATACTGGACCTCTACTAAATAGCAGCCACAAGAAGAGATTAAAAAGGCATTTTGGCTTTTAGAGAAACCACATGCACACAGCACTTTCTCCCACCTGCATGTCTCTGCATAGTGTTCCCTTTTCCCACCAAAACATTTCTCCAGCATTCCCCTCCACAGGAGCTCCCACACTTGCTGCAGTGGCTCAACTACAAGCACTAAGACCTAACAGACCTGGAACTGTTAAGAAATCTTCATCTTCCTCAAGTCTTTGACTCCCTACCTTCATTAAAATTCTTAACTTAGTACTAGCTCAAAGAGTTCCTGTGTGCAGTCTCTAAAGGATCTAGTGCCAGCAGCTGCTGGGACAGGGAAGCCAAAGACTCGTGCAGGTACAAGGAAATGACCTCCCAGCCTCTTGTGCCAAGGTCACATTCCACGGGTTTGGTTAACTCCACACAGAGCAGACCAGACACACAGAACTCTGTGGTGAAGATTCCATTCCCCTCTTCCCTGATCTATTCCCTCCATCATCACCTGCTAAAACCAACCACCTTGGTTGGCAGAGCTGAAAGCTTCCTGCATTCTTATCTCTTCCAGCACCCTGAGTAAACCTTTTGGCTGAACACTTCCATTTACTGCAGGAAGAAATGCAACAGCCAAAGCACAAACACACAAAGGATATGCTTCTGGCAACCTGATGAAATACCACAGAAGGATATAGATTCAAACACAGTGCACTCGACTTTTCTCTGCATAAATGTGAATTTTATTTTTCTAGAGTTTGAGGCTGGTTTGTCTCGGGGTTGATTTTTAAGCTCTCTTCAGTTTCTAATTTTCCCATCCTATCACCCTCCAGCATCTTGCCATTCAAAGTCTAGAAAAGGTATTTATTATACCAGGAATTTTTTAATCAAGTTCCTCAATACTGATCACTGCTCCCCTTGACACATATAGAAAGACATGATGTGAGAATGTTAACTCTTGTTTGAGATTTAATAGGGTCCACCTACTTTTCTGGTTGTGGAGAAGGAAGAAGTAGAAAACCAGGAGATGGAAGAGCAATATACATAAAGCCTTTGATGCAGCATGCCAAACTCAAATATACAGTACAACAACACACTACTTTGTTCACATTGTGATGGAGAGGGTTTTCAGTGTGAAAACTGAGCTATTTTAACAACTTTGGAGGGAAAATGAGGTGTGATTGGGCAACATATCAATTTTAATTACATTTGACAAAAGGTAAATGTGTTAAATATATGAATTCATAACAAGCTTCATTAAATTTGGAAGAAGAAAGAGGCCCAAGTTAACATGGCTTTGTTATTTATACTCTAAGAAACACGTCCCTACTTGGGTTAGTTGACATATGCCACACATTGATCAACCCAGAGATGATGGACATATAAAGAAGTTGGTAGTACTGAGATCTGGGAAAGGAATTAAAGAAAAATCAGGCATGCATGCATAGGCACATGGTTTTTTGAAAATATTAAATGAATGACAACTGACTGTAACTTACAGAACTTAACTCTTCCCAAAATTAATGCTCAATAAGCTACATACTTTCATACTCATTGATGCTGTTCACAATATTCATACTGAGTATTCACATAAATATAGTATATTGAGCCATGTAAACAACAGGACTACAAGTTCAAAAAGTTGCTTGTTAAACTTCCAGTTGGGACTGCAGCATTCACATCTTAGCAAACACTAGCTGTGCACCCCCTGAGCCAGGGCTCACCACAGCTGCAAAGGCACAGAACAGCATCACCTCCACCAGCCCTGCCTGCAGCACAGATGTGCCAGCACAATATGAGGGAAAATTAGCACTGCTCTCTCAACTGTTAACTGAGCTCCCGTGATGATTCTTTCAGGACTGAAGTTAGCTCTTTTTATTACTTATTTAAACCTTTTGTATCAGCTCGGCCAGCATTGCTTGGGGGTTTTGGCTCTGCACCACATTTGGAACCTCTAGAAGCACACTTACATGACAAACACCAACTCTAAAGCACAATTACATGGCTTACCTATATTTGAGCTCTATGTACAAAGAGCACAACACATTATTTATATCACTGGTTAACAAACGGAACTTTCCTTCACAACTATAAGCCATTTATTTTTTTACTGCAGAAAAAACAAAGTGGTTTTACTCATATCTCCAGGATCTCTCAAAGCTGGATATTTCAGCAAGCTACATCTCAAAATTAACTGCTTGATTAAATGCTAAGCAAAGTTAACTGGTTACTTCATGACATAATTTTTAGGGCTGACATGTAGTGGGACCTTGATCACACGTTTAAAGTGGGCTAATGGGTTTCCAACACAGTTCCAAGTACTTCTGAACAGAGCTGACTTAAGGATATAGACAGAACATGACATTTTCCAGCTGTTCACAGCTTCACAGCAAGAACTTAAGCAAAAGGTAATGTACAGTAAAGAGGAAATGGGAGAGAAAAATACCTTAGAACTTAGAGGAGAGCAAAACATCATACAGAACCACAGTTTTTATCCGGATAAATCAACAGAAGAAAACAATGTAAGCAACAGCAGTGGAAGCTGCTGTTGTCCATAACAATCTAATATTTTGAGGGACGCATTTTCTAGGTTTCAATGTTTAGTTACTAGATTTTACATCAATTCCACATTTTAGGAAAAATGCATTTCCTCAACTCCTACCCATTTCCTGTACACCTCTACTGCAGTTTCCCGGTCTTTTGCCCGGATGGCTTTTTCTAACTCTAGTTACATTTTACTTCCTACACTCAGGACTGGGAAACTTAGTCCTTCTCACACGACTACAGCATGACATACAGTTGAGACATATTTTAATTAAAAGACAAGAGTGGTAAACAAATTTTCATATGGAACAGATTGTCTAGTGAAACTTACACAGTTTCTATGAAATAGGCTACAAACCCCAAAACTACATAATACTAATTTTCCACCGTATTCTTCCACAATACAGAAGGGCTTAAAAGAATTGAGTGATGGTCATACACAGAGGATAACACTTCTGAAAATACTACGAATATCAAAACGGTCCAAGAAAATTTCTAATGGCTTATATAATAAGTCTTATATAAGACTTACAGTCTCAAAACTTGTTTATCTAAAACATGCAACTCCTTTGAACACAGTGTTCCAGAGAGGTAAGGGTGGCTTCAAACATCTTTGACAAAAACCCAATGAATATTCTTAGGAAATGCGTGCCCCTGGCCCGGCAGGAGCAGCCTCATGAAGCTGTCACACGACAGCGTGCGCTGCCACCGCCCGTGCCCGGCCGTGCTGCCCGAGCCCCGGCGCGGGGCTGCTGCCGTGCCCGGGCACCGCTCGGGCTGGGAGCCGCGGGCTCCCCTCGCCCCCAGGTGCCGCAGGAAGGGAGGCTGCCAGCGCCCCGCGGAGCCCGGCCGAGCAATCTGTGCAAGCTCCGGCCATCCGGACGGGCAGCTCGGCAGCAGGGACAGCGCATCACGTGTGGAGGGCCAGTGCCAGCCCTGGGAGCGGGCACCGCCGCTCGGCGCTGGCAAAGGGAGCGGCGACCGGCGCAGCTCGCCCAGCTCAGCCCCTCCGACAGCGGCCATCCCGAGGAAAAACGAAAACTAACAATTTCTAACCAGAATTTTTTACTCTACCTCTTCTCTGCACATCGGTTCGGATACATCTAAGCAAGAAAATGGTTATGTAACATTTACTTACATAATTGTTATGTTACCTACCTAAATAGGTAATCCATACAGTTCTAAAAGTTACCAAAATTTTAACAGAACTAGGTGTGTACAGAACACAACTTTGTTGAGAGGACTACAAAAAACTTTCAAAGAAATTTTCAAACGTGACTGGATAAGGACAAGCTATTCCATAAGCATACATTTCTGAAGTCAATATTATTTATATTCAAATTGTATAATGTTTTCCCTTTGCTTATTTTACGTTTCAAAATCTTCCCTGGATATTTCGAATATGTCATTTCTGCGCAACATGTTACAGTTCACAGAGTTTTTCAGCTACAAGATAGCACATCCTACCTAAGAAGCACGGAGCAGAATCACATGGCACCCTCACTAAGCTTTTAGCATCTGAGGATTGCCACATTCACCCCCACCCCAAATTACATTTAATGAAATGCCAGAAGTTATCAGAACGTGTTGCATGCGTTACATCTAACAAAGATCACAAAAGGTACTTAGAAAAGCCAACTTTGCATTGCTAAGCTTAACCACATAGCAAGCCACAGGTCTAAGCAAAAACTGAGCAATCTCCAGATTTAAATAAGCTGAAAACCAGTGTGCTACACTACTCTACATCAGAGGACACAACTCATGCTTCTACATACATTTAAAAATGTTTGTTTCAGTCTCTACATCCGCTTCATTTCCATCACACAAGTCTAAGTGATTACCACACTGTTATGCACAGCAGCTACTTTTTCAAGTCGGTATCATCGTGTTTTTGTTTTTCTTCTTAGAAGAACATTTCTCTAATAGTCCTGTAGCAGAACTCCTTGGCACTCCCTCCTATAATAGGCTAAACTGCAAGTAACACTTAGGCAGACTGCAAAAACACTTCAAAAGAAAAGTAATTTCGTAATTTTAATATTTAAAATACAGCTTCTGCAATCTGCCACCTCAAAGTTTTATGTATCCTTTGAAAGCAGTGGATAAAAGAGAGGTAGCAGTTTTATCATAAGCTTAGTTCCAAAATCTGGTATTTTCAAAATGAAATTTGAACAGTCACAGTGGGTGCTGCTATTTCAGAATTTCCAATACCCCAACTGCCAAACCAGTACTGCATTTAAGTTGGCTTACATCTGGTCATGAGACCAGATCTCTCAGTCCTGTCAGGACAGAGTTCTGATAGGAAAGATGATGGCTGATACAGGGAATAGAACCCAAAGCATAACTGGTTAACTTCTTCCTCCCTGTTGTGATTCTATTTTTCCTCCTCATCTCCTTCTCATGCCCTTTTTTCCGATTACATGTGGCTTCTTTTCAACTCACATGTCCTACAGTATTCTCACTCTACTGCTGCCTGCTTTCATCTTTCAGTCTGCCTTCTTGTTCCCAAACTGTAATTCCTTGACCCAGTCTAGTGTTCCTAGTTCATCCTCAGCCTCCACACATGTAGCAAGCCACTGTCAGTGACGTGCAGATGAGCTGCCACCCCAACCACTGTCAATGTGGTTCTCAACTATGAACTGGGGAAAAGAAAGGCCAATTTGTAGAGGTAGTAATTAGGAAAATCAATTACAAGCAACTACAGTATATAACCAACAGGAAAACCTTCAAGCCTATAAATAATAACTCATGATGACAGTTTCACCAGTTTAGCTGCCCGTCTGCAATTCATGTAAATTCTGCTGAGGTTTTACATAGACTGAACTACAGAAAACTTCCTGTAATCTGAGCAATAAGAAACAGTAGGGCACTCCCAAGGGGTATTTTGGGTTTTGCCTATTTATAAAACTGGGTATTTACCTTAGTTCTCACTAATGCAATACTTGATCCCAGCAGAATATCAGTTAAAATTCTGGCTGGAGAGCAGCAACAGAGGGAAAAGGAAGAATATTAAGGAACAAAACCTCCAAAAACTTCAATTCAAACAACAGGACCAATGCTGTCCTATTTACATCTTCCATTAAATCAAAGATTCAAAAGGAAAATCCTGTAACTAGCAGTTTCTTTTAAAATGCCCATCCCCCAAAGTGATAAGAAACGGCAAGTTTTTCAAGTCACCCCTAGATGACAACAAAGGAGCACAGAAAGCAAGTGCTGAATATTGAAGCCTGTGACAACATTCACACCCTCTTGAGGATAGCAGAACCTCCATAAGGCAATACTTTAAAGTCACACATAACTTCCCTCTACTGCTTTTACTGATGCTCAAATATCAACATCACTGTACCCAGAGTTTTCCTCCTGACCTCTGAGCTATTCTGCTCAGAAAAATGTTTAGACATTGTAACTCAACCAAGAGCATTAATCTTCTGCAGTTACCGGCATCTAAGCAAATTTCTTCTCATAACAGATGTCCATTTTGACCTTTTCCTAAGTCACCTGTCCCACTGCAAACAACCCCTTACTCGTCCATTACCAAATTTCTTCCCCTTGCTACTACAACATAAAAGCTATTCCTGTAAAGCTTTCGTATTTCAGGACTCCATTCTATCAGCTCTTCACTCTTCCGGGGCTGAATTGCCAGCATTTCCTGAGACATGCCCCTCATCCTTGTTTTGCAAGGCACCCAACCTTACAGCTCTCCTCCAACAGATACTCCTTTCACATAGACATGTTAATAACTACATTATGCCTTAGATTTTAATTACTTAAAAAATTGGAAAAAATATTTTAAGCCTATGAGAAGTTCACATTCACAATGGCTAAAAAGCACAAGAACTTCTAGGTCTCAAAGCTGTGCTTGATCACTACCTTATTTATTAATTAATTTAAATACAATCTATACTGCCTAACTGTATGAATGTGTCCTTATTACTCAGGCAGTTACTTGTACAAATCCACATTTTGTACAATTCTGCATTTCTACATACACTTTACTATAGGAAGCTAACCTATTTTCCGAAAATATCACCTATGTGTTCAGTGCTATAAATAGTAATCTTTACTTATTAGAAACCTGTACACATCTGCAAACTATTATATATTATACACTGTTCAGATTAGGAAACATCATCTAGATGTTTGATTTCTTTGTTATTTGTTCTTTTTTTTTTGTTTTAAAACAACAACAAAGTAAGTCTACATATGATAGCAGCATCGAAGTAGTATATTGGCAACATAGTGCACGGCAGTGTTTATTTTCCAAGTTCTAGATTTGAGACACGTGCTCAGCGGCGGAAATAAGCCTGAGTATTTCTTGAAAGACTCACGCAATGGTTTGGCTTGAAAAGAGACCTGAAAGACCATCAAGTTCCAAACCCTCTGCCATGGGCAGGGACACCTTTCAATAGATCACGCTGTCCAGAGACCAAACAACCCGGCCTTGGACACTGGCAGGGACGGGGCATCCACAGGTTCCCTGGGCAACCTGTGCCAGGGCCTCGTCACCCTCATGGGCAAGAATTTTCCCCTTGTATCTAAACTTGCCCTCTGCTAGTTTAAAGCCATTCCCCCTTGTCCTATCGCCACATGCCCTTGTCAGAAGTTCCCTTCCAGCGTTCTCGAGGACGTCCCTTGTCCTAAACAAGACAAACTTCCCGCGGTGCCCTCACGCCGCGCCGGCTCAGGAGCCCCGAACGCTGCGGGCGCCACCCGAGCGGCCCCGCCCGCCGGCCCCGCCATGGCGCCCGCCCGCCCGGTACCTTCCAGGCCAGGAGCAGCACGTTCATGATGGCCAGCAACGGGCAGGGGCCGTTCTCGTTCTGGGTGATGACGGGCGTGTTCTCCTCCTTCCAGCGGACCCACTTGATGTGATAGACCGACTGCCCCGGGAAGCGCTCCTTGGAAGCGGAGAGGAGCTGGGAGCCCGCCGCCGGCCTGTCCCCTTCGGGCTCCGGGGCCGGGCCCCCCGAGGAGGCCCCCGCCGCCACCGCCTCGTCGGCGTCGCTGTTGAGCTCGGAGCTGCTCGGGCAGCAGGAGTGCAGGTTGGAGAAGGACTCCAGCGAGTCCAGGCTGCGGGACTCCTCTCCTGGCGGGCTAGGAGCGCCGCTGCTCCCCGAGCCGGCTCCCGCGGGACCGCTCTCCGAGGCAGGCGCCGCTCCGGGACTCTCCGGGACCGCCAGCCCCGCGCCCTCCGTGGCCGCACCACCCTCCGCGACCCGGGAGGGGGACGCGGTCCGAGGGGCCGCGGCGGGAGCGGGGGCCGGCGGAGGGGAAGGGCTGCGCCGCCCGCCGCCCTCCTCGGCCTCCCTGCAGCCGCCCTCGCCCGCCGCCGCCTCTCCCAGGCGGAGCCGGCTGGCAGCGCCCCCGCCGCCCGTCTGCAGCGAGCCCGGGGGCGGCGGGGGCTGCGCCAGGCTCTCCATGCCCGGCCCGGCCGCTCCGCTCTCTATTGGCACCGCAGCGGCTGCGCCTCCGCCCGCAACGCCTGCGACGCCATCACAGCAGCGGCGCCAGCTCCGCCCCGTCGGGGACGTGCGGGCGGGGGGGGAGCGGCCGCGGGTCACGGCGGGGCCCGGGGCGGGGGGGCCGGGGCGGGGCGGGCAGCGGGAAGGGGCGGGGAGCAGGTGCGTGCGGCCCTCCCGAGGGTGCCCCGTGCTTTTCCTTGCGGCTTCTTAGACAGTCGTACTCTAAAAAATACCGCTGTGGTGAGTGTCATAGGTAACTCGAACAATTTGAGTAGACTAATTAAAAGAGAGGAAATTTAGGTTACATATTTGGAATAAATTCTTTATTGTGAGGGTGGTGACGTACTGGCACAGGTTGCATAGAGAGGCTGCAGATGCCCTGTCCCTGGAAGCATTCAAGTCTAGGTTGGATAAGGCCTTGAAGCAAGCTGGTCTAGTGGGAGGCGTCCCTGCGTATGGCAACGGATCTTAAATGTTCCTTAAGATCCATTCCAACCCCTTAACATTCCGTGATTCTGTTAGAATTAATGTGGGCGTATTATTCAGACTTTACCTCAAGGAACCTCTCCTCTCCCTACAGAAATCTTCAGCTTTTAATCACAAATTTTAAGTAGTTTTGGGATGATAAGGATTTATCCTCTCATTTTATTCTCAGAAGCTAATTTCAACTCAGTAAACACTTGCATCAACTTCTGCAGTCTTACCTGAGGTACATTCACTGTAATTTTACATTCTATGTGCATTTCTGTAACACCTTTTCGCACCTGTATCAGTGTTCAGAGGGAAGTTGTTTATTCTGACATGGCAATGGGAACGGTAAAGCACAAATATAAAGGGCTGACGGTAAACTAAGAAACTTGTCACAAACGCTAATATAAAAAATAAATCTTTGAGATGGTACAGTTGATGGAAGGATTAGCATAAGGACAAACAAGAAAGGAAGCATTTTGTTCAGATGTCTCACATTTGTATTTCCACGGGAGGATTTTCCTGTACCCTTGAATTGTGAAGGATTTTCAAGACCGCCTCAGGATGACAAGCCCCTGTTCAGTGGAGACACTACAACACTTCACAACACGTAGAGAATAACTTCGGGAGAAGTCGGTGACCTAAAATAAAACTCTGAAAGTAGTTTGTGCAATGAAAAAATATGCATCTGGTAAGGGGATGAAGGAAACCAGAATAAAACTAAAAGTAAATTAGTTTTCTGCCAGGAGAAGCCATGTATCCGGTGCGGAGACAAAGCACAGCAGCCCGTGCGCCACGCTCGTACTCCGGGGCGCCGAAGGCACCGCGGCCCCGGGCGCGCCGGAAGCGGCGGGGCAGGCCCCGCCCCCGCCCCTCGCTCAGCCCCGCCCCTCGCTCAGCCCCGCCCCCGGGCGCGGCCCCCGGGTCCGCCCCTTCCGCCGGGCCCCGCCCCCTTGCGCGCGGGGCGGGGCGGGGCGTTCCGCGCGCTCTGGGCGTGCCCCGCGGCCCCGCCCCGCCGGCGGCGTCTGGCGCGCGCACGGGCGGAGGGAGCGGCGGCGCGTGGAGCGGAGTGAGAGGGGGCAGCGCTGCCGGCGGAGCCGCCGATCCCGGCCGATCCGCGCTCCTTCCGGGGGCGGGAACAGGCCTCCGGAGCGGCGGGGGACAAAGCGGAGGGAGGCGCCCAGCTCGCCCCTCCCCATCCCGCCCGGCGCCGGTCTGGGGCGGATGTGCCGTGGGTAGGCGGCGGCGGCGGGGCCTGCGCCCGGCGGAGATGGATCTGGCGGGGACGATAATCCTGCTGTGCTCCTGCGCGGCAGGCGCTGGAGGTGAGGAGCCGCCCGGCCTCGCGGGGCCCTGGTTTGGGGCCGTCTCCCTTCCTCTCTCCCTCTTGCTTCCCTTTCTCTCTCTCCCGTCTCCGTCGCTCGGGGCCGGGGTGGCGGGCCCCGCTCTCCGGGGCGCCCCGGCGCCAGGGCCGCGGCTGGGCCGGCAGCCGGGCTCCACGTTCCGCTCGCCGCTTCAGCCCGCCCGGGCCTTTCTCTTGCCGTCCTGGCGCCCCCGCCCCTTCCCCGGGACTTTCTCTGCCGAGGACCGGGTCAGTTGCCCTCCGCTCTTCCTCCCCCTCGGGTCCTTCTCTCCGCGCTCGGCTGTGTTTGTTTTCCCCTCTCGGCTCCTTTTCCGCCCCTCAGGACTTCCCGCTCGGTCCTGGTGGCCGCTTCTCGGCTCCCTTCCCTCGCCCGCGCGGCCGCTTCCCTCTGCCCGAAACCAGGAAGGACGGGCAGGGAAAAAGTTCAGCTTAAGGAAATAAAAGACGAGCCCGGGTTCTTCCCGAAGTGGGACCGTGACTTCCAGGAGGGTCTCCGCTCTCCCAGGCCGGGGCAGAAGTTGCTTGTGTTCCTGGGGTCGTGTAACTGTGTTGGCTCCCGTTAGGAGTTGTTTCTCGGCATTAGGAGCTGGGCAGTTTCTCCACTGCTCCTGGTAATGTTTAATTGGTCAAGCCATGGCAGGGAAAATAGTTTCGACTTTGTACAGAAAAAGGGTTTCGGGAAGGCTGCACTTGGGAGGGTGTTTCTAGAGAACTGTGGGTGGAACAACTGATAAAGACTTACTCTCTTTGGCACCGCTCTGATATATATCTGGGCTCTGCCTCTGTGTGCATCAGTACGTCGGGTTATTAACAAAGAAACCGCGCTAAATGCTGGTCTTTCACACATGTTCAAAAAGGAACATCGAACTAGGGGAAACTTCAGTAGGTTGTACTTGTGGCTAAGCTGTGCGATAAAAAGCAGGGTGATTTGCACGGTCAGAAGCCATCCCGTTATTTATATTATTTGCAGTGGGTTACACAAAAGAATGTAGGTTTTTCTTTGTAAATTCTTGTAAGCAATCGAGATATTTCAGACTTAATTGTTGGCATGCTTTCAAGGCCTCTTTGTTTATTGAACTAAATGGTGCTGGCACAGAACTAACTCAAAATAATTCATTAATCAGTTTTGAGGGTTGTTTTCACTGTTAAATTCCAGTTGTGCCTTAAAAGTCGTAGTCGTAGTAAACGTGTAAAGTGCAGTCCTCTAGATATATAGAAGGAAGTTCATGAAATGCATTTCAGAAATTCCTGTTAAATTTTTTTCTTTGAGAGAAGAATGGGCACCTTCAACCTTTCTGGGCACACTCACTAACAGGTGGCAGAAGTGCATGTCTTTGGTGTGTAGCAGTGCAGGTCAGTCTTTAAAGAAAGATTAATAATGCTGGATAGAAATCTAGTGATAATGCCAATACACATCTCTAAAATATCCAGTAGAACTTTTGGGGTAAAAGTCTGAATGGAATTATGAAAGATTTGCCATAGTTCTATGTTAAATTAAAAATAACCTTTTAAATTTAGGAAGGTCTATTTTACTTGTGTTCACATTTCTAGAGTTTTTTATATACTGTAAATGTTTTTATGTATTGAAAAATAGGGTTCTTCATGTGTGTATTTTTCCTTCTAGGCAGGCATTAATATCTGTGTGGAAAGGGCAAGTTCATGATTCTTAAAGAAGTTGCTATGAGAGCAGTGCAAACTGGAAAGGACTGAAAAGAACCCAACAATTTGTTTCATTTATTTGCAATGCACTTGGCCTCTTAATTTTACACAGATCTTGAAGCTAAGTTACATTTATCTGTAAAGTTGTCTGGTTTAAAGCCACATAGGTATTAAATAGTAATAATTTTGGAAATTTCATTAATCTACACTTTCAAAATTATTAGGGACTTGTGTGTTTGGTCTAAGTTTGGAGTGTTTTTACAGGATACCTGAGTTTGAGCTTTGAGAATTACAGGAGGTAATACCTGAGCTTGAGAATTACAGGAGGCTTTGTGCCTGTGTATTGTGCAGGCACTCTACACACTCTATTGTAATAGTCTTTAGATTTAAAGGTATTGATTAACAGAACCAACTAATACATTAGCTCACAGCTAAGTATGAATCATACAATCAGCTTTTAAAAAACGGTGCAGCACTATTTGGATGGTTGATTTGAAAAGGTTTAGTAAAATCTCCTTGTTTTGTTTAAAAAGATATTTTCTGTTGTAGTTTATACTGTTCTTAAAATTATGGGAGGGAATGCAGCCAAAAGCAATCAGTAGTGCTGCTGCTCTGGTGAGATGTACTGCAGTGTCTGTCTTGGGCTGCTTCATAGCTTTTGGTAGGTTATGTCTGTGTGGTTAAAGCAGACACATTATCAGAAGTTTGGCCTAATAGGCCCAGAAACATTCTTGATCAGGTTCTAGTATTAGCTCACTTGTAGTCTTCTCTTTCTGCTTCCACTGTGTAAATATTTTCTTCATAAAACCAGTGTTCCAGCAGGTCAGTTTGAGTACTGTTGAAATAGATGAAGGAAAAGCCATACCATTTATTTTGTTTTCTTTCCGTTAGTAATTAGGAAAAGCTAGAATTTAGCTTCTGGAGTATTGTGTCTACTTGTGATGTACCTTGACTTTTAAGAATTCTTTTATTTGAAGTGAATCTCAGTGTTTTCCCCAGCACCCCTGGAATTCCTGGGCTTAAGGGATCTATTCACTCACTGGTGCTGTCATGAATTTTGATGTATATGAAGTGGTACTTAAGTTTGGTAATATTACTGGAAGCTTTTTGTAGCATGCTTTGTCGCACGTGAAGATGCATGCATGTATGTTAATCAGTACTTAATTATCCATACATAATGATGTTCATAGACAAATGGAAATAGCTAATTTAACCTCTCTTTCTGCCTAAGGGTCATTAAAAATAAAAGGGAAATGGCAATAGCAAACACTAAGGAGAACTGTTGAGGCCTGTGACAAGCTTGGATTTAACAAGAGTGACCGTGCTTTTGCTAGGCTGATCAGTTGCTGAATTATCATTGCAAATCTATGATAAACAGTTTGTTGTCACCGGTACAACATGCTCTTTTTATGTTGCTAGGACTTCCAAGTTGTATCTTAGCGTCTTGTGCTGCTGGATATTGAACTGCCTATTTCCCGGTGAGCATAGGAGAAATTCTGCTTTTTTTCTGGACACATGGGGGAGTTGTGGGAAGGCATTTATGAGCTATCAGCATCCGAGTGATTTAGTTGTGTTCTTACTACAAATTGAGAAGAACAGTAGCCTTCATAAATATGGCAGCACTCAGCCTCCAGCATTTATTTGGAGTTTAAAATAAAAACATTATGGCTGGGACAGTGTCTAGTCAAGACAGCTGACAGATGGCTGTTTCAGAAATGCCTATGGTAATTAAAAATAAATAAAATCAGGTGTTTAGGTGGTTGTTTGGAAATACTGTTGCCCAAAAGCCTCAGACTGCAGTTTGTTTATACTTTTAAAGGATCCAAAGGTTCATTTTTGTAGTAGGGCAGAGCCACTGTACTGAGTTACTGCTGTCTGGAGGTCCTGCCCTGGCCATCCACTCCCACCTCTCCTCCTGGCAGGAGAAGTCAATCCGAAGAAAAAAAATTACTCAGCTCCTGCCAGATGTGTAACTAGAGTTGCTGTATTGAGCAAACCCAGGCCTGATGGGGAAGAAGAACTGGAACTTTCACAGGGTGGAGAGGAAGAAGGTCAATAAGAAGCAGACATTGCTTGCACTGGTGTTGCCATACTGTCTGACTGTGCCTTAAATTGGGGCCTCAGTGAAGGGAAATGATCCTGACCTGACTTCTTGATTACATGTTTTTCTTCCACCAAAAACTCGCTTGACCAGAAGAGGGAGAATATTTTTTCAGCTGAACCTAGTGCCAGTGCAAGGGAAGAATGGGAACAGAATAGATGTAAAAGGGCAGTGGGGCCTGCCCTTCTGCTGGCAGTTTTGAAACAACAGCCTGAATAAATTCTTTGGAGAAGTCCAAGTCAGGAGGTATAGGGTAGAATTTCTGGCTTGCTAAATCTGATTGCAGTGTACATTTTTCAATGTCCCATGTAAAGGGAGGTTTTTGTAAGACATAATAACTCTATGTAGAAAACAACTCGAAGCAAAAGTTGCTTTGATTATCTTAATTAAAATTATAATCAGAATTTTCTACAAGATATTTATCACATGCTGGCATTTTGAGTCTGCATGTTAGTGATGATGCTTGCAGTAATAAGACTTGTCTGGTGAGTTAGCTTGGCTTCTGAACAGTTTCTGATATTCTGTCAAGTTGTATTCTGTGCTTTTTTCCTACCCCACTAACAAACTTGAGTTTTGCTTGAGCTATTTGCATTTGTCATGCAAGTCTTAATCCGAGTGGTTTAATGCAAACTTCATCTTTTAGAACAGTTCATGCTTTATTTATCTTCTTATGGGAAGTTAAATGTTACTCTCTTCTACAATGATGTGTATAAAATTAATCGATATTTATGTGGATAAACTTTCAGTACTGTTTATTACTAGTCATTTTTTGTGTATAGAGTTAGCTTCCATAAAACTTTCCTCCAGAATCTTCCCAGACATTGTGTCACTAGCCTGACTAGCCTGTAATTGTCCAGGCCCTCCTCCTTGAAGATGGGGATGGCATTTGTCAGGAACTGCCCTTTATAACAGTAACTTTTCAGAAGGGTGATAGAAGCCTTAAAATGGTGTCAGTCAACCCCCTCATGGTTTTCTCTGAGGAAATAACTGACCAGGGAATCATTTAGCATGTACCACCAAACAACTGTTAAATATGCTTGCTCACCTTGTGCCAGGAAGCTTACAGCTAAAATCACACGGATGATCCAATTTAGCCTTTGCATAAGGCTGGTTAGAAGGTGAGAGTACATGTCTCAGACTCCATACCGGTCCAGTGGGATTTGTTTGTTCACAACAACAACTGTAGGTACTTCACAGCTCTCTGGGGATCCCGAAGAGTTGTATATCCACATGCACACAACATCTTTCACAGGGACTGGCACACTGAGACATTTGCCTAAATACTCTGTCGGATTTTGTTTAAAGTCCTTCCCGGTATTTGGTTCTAAGCCCGTGAGAGTCAAGCTTCATTCCTGCAGGGAATTTGTCATAGGAAATGCCACATCTAGTTTAGCTAGTCTTTGGAAGACTATACTGTCAAGTTCAAAAGCCATCCCCTTGTCACTCTCGAATGTCTGTATCCTAAAGGGTTTCTGTCTCCTAGCTTAGAGTTTAGGTGAAGTGTAATGTTGTTTTATTCCCCCTGATTGCCTGGAAAGGCATCACTCTGTCTTTGTTTTGTTGATGGCAACTTGACACACAGAATTTGTAGAGCAGTTTCCGTAAACTTAGGTTGTTTGTGATTCGTGTGTTTCTTACTGGGGGCTTCCTGATTGTATCCTTAATTGAAAAGATCTTTGTAATGTAATCTTTGGGGTTAAGAAACCCCAAACCCCTACGTTTTCTTTTACAGAAAATAAAGGCAGTAGTTTGTAACAGATCTGGTATGTGCTATCATGATTTCTTGGGGTATGCCACTTTCAGATTCTGTGATAGACTTCTTCTTTTTTGGTGCAGTCTTCTAATTACAGAAACTGGAGCCAGCAGTTCTACCTGCTTTATGTACCTCAGTGAAGTTTTCTTTCCAGTTTAATGAACTTTTGCCTCAGAATCCTCTATAGGTTCTTGTGTTATCAGGGTTGAGCTACTTAGTCAACTACCTTTGTGAAGATGATCCTTTTGATAGGTAGCTGGTTTGATTAGGAGTGTGTGATCAGCTGTAGCAGTGTTGATGTTACAGAGGTTTCTGGAAGTGAAACTCTTCATTTTGAAGCCTTAAGTCCCTTTTTGGAGAAGCCATAATGCTCTAGATGGTATGCAGCTGCTCTGCTTAAGCAAGAAGAGAGCAGCAGAAGTGTTTGTGTTAAGTGTTTGCTATGAGAGTACTTAAAACATAAGAAGTTCTTTAAGTTTTGGAGAAAGGGAGAAGAAAGTGGTGTTTCCCTGCGTGATCATACCAAGTGTATGAACTTTTTTTGTTAAGAAGAAAGATCATTGCTTAAAACCCTCTCTGCTTTTCTCTAGCAGAGAGAACAGTTATGAAACGTCTAATGTCAGTAGTCTTTTGCTGTCTTGTCACAGTAGTTAACACTTAAAAACTATTCTTTGTGACGCAGTTAAATGCCGTCTCTCATCTTTTCCCGTGGTCATGAGACCTGGATCAAGTGCCAAGTGTTCAGTAAGTTGTCACACTCAAAACTTTTTTTCTGGGTGCTTGAAGCTGTTCAAAGTGTATCTTGCAATACTGATAAGAAAAATAGTCTGTAACAATTTAAGGAGTGCTTCATTAAAAGCTTCCTACCACAGAAAATTTAAAGATTATTCGGAAGCACAGAAGCTTGCACATTCTGCAGTGTACTTACTCTCTAGTTTTGACCAAGTTCTTAAAGTAAGTTATTAATATTGTATTCTAGATTCTGGTTTATTCAACAATTAAAACTTTTTAAGTTTTAGCCTATATCAGTTAATGTTGAAGCTTGTTTTCTTTAATGTTGATGCTCGTGGGCCATACACCTGCTGGAATTGGGAAGAGTGTATCTGTAGTCAGGCACATGTGTATTGTGCATAGTCTCAGGCCAGTTTGGTTTGGTTTATAGAAGTTCTTGGGTTATAGGAGCTGTTGTGGTTCACTTTGGAGGGATTATGTTGGAGGTGATGAGAGAAACAATAGATACGGAAAACATCCTGCCTCCTCAAAACTCCTGCTAGTCACTGAAACTTTGTAAAGGTCCTGTGTCGTATTGGGATTAGAATTAATGTAGACTTTCCTGAACAACACATTTTAAACATTTTAAAATGCCTAAGACACTTTCCTTTCTGGAGAGCTGAATGAGAATGAACGCGTATTTTGAGACTAAGAATGAGAAGAAATTAGAATGAAGTTTTGTTATTGGACTGTATTTGCAGTTAACAATGAAGAGTCAACATTTGCAGAAGCCTACAGTACTATGAGGAAATTTGAAGGTGATTTCTCTGCAGTATAGCATTAATTAAATTTTAAACAGATACAGCAATATCATCTTGTGCACATGGCTGCTAAATGCAAGCAATGCATTTGAAAGTATTAATTTACTTGGTCATCTTTTTAGATATCTGAAGAAAAATACCACATGTAGTCCCTGAGAACTCATATTTAGGTTGGTTTGAAGTTTGATTATGAGATATTAATTTTTCTTCTTGCATAATTCAGATTTCTTCTGGTTTTCTCCACAAGCTGTATTTTGGGGTTTTTTGGTGATTAGTGTCTCTTCTTCCATCAGGATAGGAGGGTCAAAATCTTTGCCATTTTCTGCCATGAGCACATATTAACATGAGTCATAAGTGTTACCCTAGAAGGAATTGTGCAAAATACATTGAACTGAATCTACATCTCTGGAGATACATTTTAATAAAACTTTTCTATGTGGTAGAACATTCCATGTGATACAAAATGTGTTGCTAGGTGGCATGATTTGCTCTTAATTTCCCTGGATATTTCACATGTAGAGTACAAACATTCTGAGCAGATATTGTGGTGTAATGACTGACCAGTGAAGTAGGAAGCACAATTTCAGGGAACCTGAAGAAAGATATTCAGCTGTTCTTATTTTGAGTCTGGAGTGCCCTTCTGAAACATCTCTCAAGAATTCCTGTTGATAGTGATGTAGTTTGCATTGTGGTGTAGTTTTGGAGTAAATGAACTATGCTTGTTTTGATTAAAGTTCAAGTGGAAGATGCTTTCCAAGGTCCATCTGATGCACTTGTAGCATCTAGATTGTGTGTCCTGTCTGTGGGACCAGAGTAGAATGAATCTGATGTGTGCAAAGTAAAAAACTAACTTTATATGGGTATAATGTGGAATTTGGGTCCTTGTTACCACCTGCTTTTCACCACAGGTCTGCCATGCCTGGTAGTATGCTTATAATTTACTTGTCTCTGTTTTCCAGGCCAGTATGGAAATCCTCTAAATAAGTACATTAGACACTATGAAGGACTGTCCTACGATGTGGATTTGTTACACCAAAAACACCAGCGTGCCAAAAGAGCAATATCACATGAAGAGCAGTTCTTGCGACTAGATTTTCATGCTCATGGAAGGTTAGTGATATTTTAAAAGGTGTTTGCTTTTAATATGTTATTCATATGTGTTTTAATTGTAGTGAAATGTAAAGGATGAAATAAAACTACCAAAATAATGTTACCTGGAATACACTACGTTGCACTGTTTGCAGTTTCTGTGGAGTATTTTCTCTCATGTCCAGTTTAGGTATGAAATTGTTACTTGCAAGCGCTTCTTCAAACATCTGATGGTAACTATTAGTACACTTAAAGCTTAAATAATGAAATCATACTCAGAACAGAATGGTAGTTGATTCTGAATTTATAATCCAGTAGTGTTATATATATGTTTGTTTGGGTTTTTCTTTGTAGGTTTTTTTTTCCAAGAATTGTGCCAATTGTTCCCGATGAGATTTAATGAGAAAAAGTAACATTTCAAATTGCATTTAAAGCTACAAAATAGGCCAAAAAATGTTCTGTTTTGTGTATATTGGTGTATCTGGTTTTTTTGTGCTATTGTGAAATTTAGAGTTCTCTTTGTGGTGTGAGGGTGGATTGAAAATCCTTATCCTGTAAAAATGGTACTTGCATCTAGGATAATGAGGTCTAAAAAAGATTTCCTCTCTTACTTCATGGAGGAAGACCAGAATTTATTCAATGAGGTTTATAAATATTTTGATAACAGCTACTGTTACTGGTGAAGAATAATGTTGGTGTTTATATGTGGAACTGATCACAAATCCCTATGATTTGAGGCACAAATCCATCATTAACTGAGGAGGCTGATTGGAAACTGACTGTGATGTCAAACCAGTCCATTATTTAGGATTTCCTGTGGCACATCTAATGCTTCCTGCCAAAGAGAGGGTAGTTGACAGGATGTAAATTCAGTCCAAAGTTCCTGTTAATCAATTTGGATGTGTTCTTACAAAATAATTTCATTTTGCTTTAAATATGAATTAGGAAGGATCAAGTGAATTGGGATTTACTCCACAGAGTCTGTTTATTTGCTTTGAAGGTGTGTAGCAGTTTGAGAAGCTGTATAAATAGGATTGGCTTTTTGCAGTTGCAGCTGGTTTATTGTGAATAGCCAAGTGATTTATATCATCACTGAGAAGGACAAAAGTAAAACCTTTCTATCAAGTATTCAAGTTACTTTCTGTGAAGGTAGGAAATACAGCTTTTGCAGAACACTTGAACTATTTAGATATAGGCCATGGATTTTTAATGTGCTGTTGCATTTAAATACAGACGGTGAAACTTAAAGGCGTTCATTCAACATGGGAGTTGAGATTCTGGGAACTTGCACTTGATCTTTTTTGAATGGCCTTTTACCAAATGGTCCGTTAGGATTTGTCCAGGTGTAGTGGTTTATTGGCCCACAGCTGTCCAACTTGCATCCCCTTCACTTAATAAAAGCTTCTACTTAGGACTGAAATGACAGTATTGTATTTTGATTTGGATGCTGATGAAATGGCTGCATTTCGTAGCCAGGAAACAATGGAAAAGCTGTCCTAATATTTACTGCTGTTCTCTGCTGTTAGCAGCAAGTGAAGCTGGGCCACAGTGCTTCTCAGGCTGTATCTCTGACCAGTTGGAACTTGTAAAGTTAATATTTTGGTGTGTGCCAAAGGAAGCACCTGCTGCTCATGTGGCCAGTGAAGATAGGAAAGTGATTTGGCTGCTTATTGTTGAGTGAGGTTAATTGGTTCTTCTATTCAGTGTAGAGGCAAATTTAAGAAGAAAGAGTGCAGAACTAAGCAGCAATGGTGAGAGGGAGGGTGCAGTACCAGCCTTTTCAGTGGCACTGCTGACATATGCCAGATAAGCATTCATCAAACTTACAGTTTCATTGTCCAGAAAACAGCTGGCAGCTACCAGTATTTTAGGATTGTGTAAGTAGCATCTGTTCTTTTCAGTAGGCTGTTTGGATTTAATATATCTCATAGTACCCTTCTGTTGAAAAAGGAAAAAATAAAAGCACAATTTAAACATTACATATTTATACTAAGTTAAAGTGACCATTTAACTATGGGCTAATAGTTTAATAATGAAATAGATACTGAAATGATGGAGTTAAACCCAAAGCTACCTTTTTTCACACCAAACTCAGTAATTCTATGAATGAATGTATAATATGCCATCACTGAGAAACCTTCTCTGTTTAACTTTCATCTGAAAGTTAGATGCCACACAATATACTGCTTAGAATAGAAATTTTTCAAAATCTATGTTGTTTGGTAATATAAAATACAACTTGTTATGGTAAATGCAATGAACTAGACTGAACCAGCTGCACTATTTAGTACTGAAGTACTAACTTCGTAGGACAGTTAAAATTGCTGAAACTAAGCTACAAACCCTTATTAATTCTTTTTAATAATGAACTGTGTATTAGATTAATTGGCATTTTTGCTTCCCCAGTGGTGCAAAATGTGCTTATATCTATAATGCTTTAACTTGGACTGAATATGAAGGTTTGATCCTGGTTGTGTATCAGAGCTCTTCCACCTGCCAGTTCATTTTGAGTGTTCTAATGTGAGTTAATTTAAAGTGCCCTTTGAGAACAGGGAAGGCTCACTCAAAGTTAATGAATGCATAATATTAATACCAGGAACTTGGTTAATATAAAACCCCCCAAAAAAGTTTTTGAACCCACCCCACAGCCCTTACCCCAAAAAGCAAAACATAGAGCAAACACACTCCCCAAACTTGCAGTTGTTCACTTATTGGACACAGCTCTTCTGCTGCAGAGAAACTGGAAAGCTTTCTTCCTTTTTTTAGTATAAACATTTGCAATATATTAATCACAGAATATCTTGACCTGAATTCCTATCCACTGTGGAATGTCAGAAATATGCTGAATACTTCATAGTGATTTTGAGGACAGAGCTGAAAACTTGGATCATGTCTGATATTCTAACTGTACTTCTTTACCTAGTGACAAAACTGGGAATTCCTGAGGTGCTGGTGCATTCAGAAGGGTAAAAGTGTGTTTATAAAAGAAGTATGTATATTGTTTAACTCTGTTTCAGTCAGCTTTTTATTTAATATGTTACTAGTAACTTCTGCTTTCTAATTCTTTGTGTGATCCTGTTAATTGTCCATCCACACCCACTTTCACTACTAGATTAGTTGATGACTTGCTTGGGAAAGGTGCCCACACAACTTGAGTGAACAGTTGAATTTTCAAGTGGTACTTGAACACATAACACCTGCTTACTAATAAATTAAGGATATGTTGGGAATTTCTTTCAGATGTTTTACAGTTTTGCTCCATTTTTTTGTAGATTTTACAAAAAAAAATATTTTTTGAGAAATACTGTAAGTTGTTCAGGCATGTTTGTAGGAATGTATCATCTGTACATGGTCCTTACAGGAAAACTGTGGACCACAAAATTTCAGTTCTTAATTAAGTCTGAGGGGGTTTTTTAAGTTCTTGATTCTCTAGTAATCTGTAATCCTTCATTTTGCCCTCATTATTCAACGCTGGTAAATGTGTTTAAACAAGATAATTGTTGGCCATATTTGAGTAGTTTAGGAAAACAAAGTAGGATACCTGCAGAGAAATAGTACTTGATAAGCTGAATTTTGAAAGTGGAGTTCTGAGCATGCTGCTGTGCTGAGATGGACTGAAGTAACTGAGCTAGTTATTTTTGCATTTAAGAGGACTTTATATTGTCAGCTTAAGGTTTTTATTACACTAGATGTTCTTTTTATGGCATTTAATTTAACTACTTTTAAAACTGTGCATACAGCACAGTGCTCAATTCCTTAAATGGGTCTTTCTCCTATGTTCTATGAGCCTGTCAGAACAAAAATCAGGTTCAGTAACTTGAAAATATATGTTGTGTCTCTTTCAGTTCCATATGCACTTAAACACATCCCTAAACAGCTCAGCTTCTTAAGTAGGTTGGTTTAGTGGTCATCAAATAGAACCTACTGGTTGGCTTTGTGAGACTTAGGAGAATTATTTTCATGAATTTTACTAAGTGAATTTTTTGCAAGGTTCACTTACTGCAACTCATTTTAGGCTGTCCTGAATTTGATTTTTATACTACCCACAATTCCACAGAACCATCAGACTTAAAGATTTTTTTTCATTGTTTTAATTTACTAATAAACCCACACAACATACTTTATCATTTAACTGGTAATTCCCACGGTCCTGCTACTTACACCAAAGAAAATTTATCATTGAAGCAGCACACAATAGGGTCTCCAGGTTTATCACTCTTTCTTTGACCCACCTAGATGCAAACAGAATCATCCCCTAGTAAGTAGTTATGTAAATGCCAATCTCTACAGTATTTCAACGCAGCCATCCCAGCTAGAATGCTTGCAGCTTATGTTTGTTTCCCATTAACACCTCTAGGATGACACTCGTGGTTATTCAGATGTCTTTCCTGACCTTTGTAAGTCAGACTTGCTAAACTTGGTGTTCCAGAGCACTACAATGAAGATGCAGCCTCCATTCCAAAGCATTTGCCATTGATGACTCTTGATATGCATGGCTGCAAACACAAGCTAGCTCAGATAACAGAAACCATCCAAGTAGGTTTATGAGAAGCTACATCTTGACTAATGTACACTCTAAGAAAGTATCTCTCTGTCCTGAAGACGACAGTGTACAGATTTTAAAGGCAGAACAGCCTTTACCCAAGGTTGACTTTTTTTTCCTCTTTCAGTAAAACTTGGGGAAGTTCAGTACAGAGTCAACTAGCTGGTTTCCTGTTGATTTTTCATTATTGAGAAGGTGAACAGTCCAGACAGATAATCCTGCTCTTATCAAGCATGTTTGAATGACTAAGAAAAGATCTGTTTAAAAATATCTGAGAGATGATCAGGTTATCTAATAGTAACTAAGTTAAGAAATCAAATAGAGTTAGTGTGAAGCACAGCTGAGTTTTTTGTATTTGAAATAGTTCTCAAATCCTGCAAATAGAGCTAATTTTATTAAAAGAAAATTAATCAGCAACATGGGTTAGAATCTTTAGTGTTTATTATGTAGCCATGTGGAAAGCAAGGAGAGGGTGAAAATTAAAGGAGAATAGAGGCTTCCTAAATTTTAAACTGGTGAAACTTCTGATTTGTTTCATATAACTTCTAACAGTCCATTTTGAAGTGACATACAGGTGATGTTGATGGAAGGGTATCCCATGGAAGGAACAACCATTCCCAGCTTCAATAAGCTCCACTGAGCCCCTCTTTCCCCCCTGAAAGCGAGTCCTGGAGTGTTGGATGTGTGGGCAAAACTCAAGGCTGGCCCTAAAGCTTGGTTAGGTGGCCACCAAGGGGAGCCCATGACTGCACCATGACTGACTGCTGGTTTGTAAGGCTGAGAGCAGCAACTGAGATACCCTGGGTGGCTTCACAGATCAGGCCTAGGGCTCATCCATCCATGGTCTTGGGGTTACCCTGAGATAAGCTTGGTAAATCACCAGTGGTCAGGCTGAGATCAGGTCCTGGGTTTTTTCCCCTGCTCTCATGAGTTAGATGGGAGTTAATACATCAGAAATCCTGCATTCTCTTGTGCTGTGTATTTCAAAGCTATCCAAAATTGCTGATGCAGTTGAATGTTAGCAGCAACTTCTCTGTATGTTTTATTTGAAACATACATGAATGCAACCAGAAAAATGTAATTTTAAAGAAATGGTCTATACACTTCTGAAAGAAAAGTGCTATATAGAGTGAAGGTTTTTCCCCAAAAATCTTTCTGTCGTGAGGAGAGGTAAGAAGTCTTCTATCAAATACTAGACAAAGGAGGAGGGATTCTAATGGGTCCAGGATCTTTTGCCATTTAACTTCAGTTCAAATGCACTGAGAATCTAATCCATCCTCAAGTGGGACAACTCAGTCACAGGGAAAGCTCAAACTAAAATGGAGCTCAAATCTGTGTAACATCCTGAGCAGTGTATTGCATCCAAAGTGAGTAGAACTTTTTCAGGTACTTAAGAGGTTTGTCATATTCTCATCAGTGTTGGTCTTAATTTTTTTCTACCTGTTCATTCTTAACTTCTGCCCAGGAGAGCCACATCAAGTGGCTTCAAGTTTCCACACTGCCTACCACTCCACCCTCAAAACATTTGTTGGGTAATCTTGTAGCATTCAGTCCTACCATGTGTCTCTGGGTTGCTTGTTCTTGTTATTTCCTCTTCCTCATGAACCTCTGGGTTACCAGAGGTAGTAAAAAGATGAACTTGAAAAACAATAGTTCTTACTTCTTGTCTCTCAGTGATGCCAGTATCTGGGTGCCCAGTGAACTGTTCCTTCCTTTGTAACAGGAGGATCTTCCTCATACAGCTACACCGAAACCTTGGTGGGAGCACTGCTGGGCTTGGCACAAAGCCTCAGTCTCAGGGAATTGCTGAAGTTTAACCTTCCCCATCCCAGCCACATCTCAGTTTCATAACGTCGTAGTAGATACCTGTGACACATTGCCAGAGGAGAGTGCTTGCTTTGAAGCTGTATTAACACTGTGGCAGTAATAATAATTATAATTTGATTGTGAAATGCTGTTTGCATTACAGAGTAGTCAACATGAGTCACTACAGCCCTTCCCAGGTTGTTTTTTTTTTTATCTTGAAGTTTGCATCTTAATGTACATCTTAATATTTCAGAATACTTTATGGTGTCATATTTAATGTGCAGGTGGAGACTGAAGATACATTTGGTATATGCTTCAGCTCATTAGTAAAAAGTAACTAGATTTAATCAACTTTACACTATGGCTCTTAATTGCCTGGGTTATTTTGTTGGTAGCATACTTGGATACTAACTTTCACTGTGAAGGTCAGCTCTGCTGGTCACGGTTTTTGGATGAAGACTCTAACCCAGATATGCTCAACTTATCAGAGTTACTTTTTGTGTAACAAATTGGTGACATAACTATAATATTCCTTCAATTTCATCACTGTATGGGGAAGGAAAAATATGAGAAGAAAATCAGGACTGAAATTGGAATGGCTGAAGTTTCAACTTCATGATCTGTATTTGCACAAATGTTTATGCAAAATTTAAGAGATAACAAATCAAATTGTGAAACAAGCTAATGGTTGTCACAGGTATAAATTCATATAATGTCAGGCATTTTTAAACACTTCACTTATGTTGCTTTCTTGAATGAAACTGCTGTTGTCATACAAGCAAGCTGCTTCATGTGAAGCTTGGCAGTAGGATTTGCATTGAAGTACGTAGTGTTGGAACTGAACCCAGTCACTTAATGGATAGAGCTGTTTACACAGTTGTTTGTGTAGCCCTACCAGTTTGAATATTTTTATTAAATGTTGTTGCCCATCTTATTTTTTGAGTTTCAATTGATACGCTGATTAACTCACTTTCATTTAAGTTATTTCAATCTTAATTGTCATCAATGAAAGTAAAAGAAGTGAAAGCCGTTTTTATCTGTTCTGCTTCACAGTGCTGTGAAGTAAAATAGTTGCATTTTTCCTAAGCTACTGGAGTGTCTTCTGAAGGACTGGGAACAAGTGTATAGTCCAAGTCAGCATTTTAGAATTATGTATTTAAGTCTAATGTGTTTTCTGGCTTAAATCTTGTAAATTTAGCTACTTAAAAGCTACAGCATCTTGCTTAAGAAGATCCTTCTAAGCTCTGGTCTAATTCTTGTACAGTAAAAACATTTCCTACAGATAAATTTTACAAGGTCTGCAAATTGCACAAAAAGTCGTTTTGAAGTACTTTATTTAGTGCTCTTGTAGCTGAAGCTCAAAGCAAATTTATTATCTTGTTTTATTCATTTTAGACAATTCAACCTTCGAATGAAGAGAGATACATCTCTTTTTAGTGATGACTTTAAAGTAGAAATATCGAACCAAGTAATTGATTATGATACCTCCCATATTTACACTGGACACATTTATGGTAAGTATAACACTTTAAAATGGATGAAAGTGCAGCAGTTTTAAACAGGAATTTTCTAATAGTATGTGGAGAAAATTAGTATCTGTATGATTAGATTATTGTTAAACTTTAATAATGCATCTAACACATTTAAACTCCCATCTGCTTTTATGTATGAATCACACTTAAATGAGTATTTTATCTAATAAATTTTATACCCATAAAACTTGAATTCCAAATCTCTTTATAAACATACTCTTTGTAGAAGTCTAATGCATTTAAAAAAGAGAAAATTTGTATGCATTGAAGAAAAAACAAAACAGGTGCCATTTTTAGTTTAAAGAAATAAAAGGAATATAGCGTTGCCATCATTAAGGGTAATATACCTGATTTTAGTAAATGCAGAAGATAAAATTAATTAAAAATGAAGAAGAATTACAGAATTAAAAGTAGATGGAAATAAGAAATGCATTAAGATTTACTCTGCCCCTCTTTATACTGTTTGTTTCCTTTTCCTGAAGGTCTTTCTAAGCCATGTTCTGCAGTCTCGAAGTGAGCATTTTCAACTTTGAAAAGTAATAAACACAGGGCTTCATATGTATCTAGGCAAACCAATTTACCAGTTATTTTGAGTAGGTCAGAAGGGTTTTTGATAGTGTGATTTTGAACCTTCCCCCATGAGGGAGTATATAAACATTGTTTTAGCAGAGCCATCTTTCCTCCTTTATATGGGAAAGGCTGTTAGGATGCTGCATGTTGTAGCAGTAAGTGATTAAACTTTGACAGTTGTACTTTTCCTGATTGTGACTGTTTCAAATACAAATGCACTCTTATGTAGCTTTGAAACCTAGCTGCAGTTTTTAGAGGATTATGCTCCAAGAGAAAAGGGAATGTCTTGAATACAGGGAAGTCTGTCTTTGAAAGCTTTCAAAGTTCTGTATATGCTCTGATTTTATTATTTATTATTTCTAATTGTATGAACAGAAGTATAAGAACAGGGTTTGATTATAGAATGACATGCTGTGTATGTATCAGCTTTAAAATACAGTGTTGAGTTCTTCATAATATGCTTTTTGAACATTACATTTATGCACCTCATTGGTAAGCTGCTGAACTTAGTGACTGTGATTTTGCTGTAACTGTTTGTCTTAATGATGGATAATCTTAGTCTTAAAAAGGATTTTTGAAGGGTATAAAAAAACTAATACACTTTGTCCCTTAACAGGTGAGCAGGGAAGTTTTACTCATGGGTCTGTTATTGATGGAAAGTTTGAAGGATTCATCCAAACTCACAGTGGGACCTTTTATATTGAGCCAGCAGAGAGATACATAAAGGACAGAAACCTACCATTCCACTCTGTCATATATCATGAAGATGATATCAGTGAGTACTTCCATTTTGTGCTACGGATGAAATATTTCTTTTATTAAGTGTCAAAACCTGTATGCCGTTTCTAAGCATCAAATGAGACTTTGGCTTGTGTATGACACTGTGAATCATGCTGTCCTCAAGTGATTCATATACAGTTATGGTGTGAGAGAGATTTATGGCAAACCACAGTCAGTCTTTATTTTGCCATTTTAAGAAGTCCTTAGCAGTCAGGCTTAAGTGTGCAAGCAGTACATTTCCTACCCAATGGGTACATCTTTCTTTGAAAATATATTCTTAAAATGATCTATACTGATTGCTCTTCCATGTGAACTGGAAAATAAAAGATAATAGAAGTTCAAATCGTATATGATTACCTATATCTTGTGAGGGTGATGTTTGTGTGGAATAAAAGTTTCCCCTGCATATGTCTCTCACTTGTGCCTTCAGAGATCTCTTAAGAAGAGGTGGTGGCACCCAGTATGTCCCATTTTACACAATAGCTGATGGAAGTGTACAGAGAATAGTACTTAAATTTGACAAGTATAGCCCCAAAAATCTAGCTTCAGTTACAGATGCTCAGAAGGATGAAAAAGTACCATGAAATAATTCTTCAGAACTGATGCACCAGGGTTCTCCTGCACTTTACCTGCCTATGTATGATCAGTCTTCAGATGTAATACAAATCAGTTATAACTGATTTGATATTGATAATCAATATAACATCAGCTTATGTTCTGTTGAACCTCAGAAGTACTGCAATAAAGCTGTGATTCCAAGTTCGACTCCTTCAGGGGTCAAGGAGGTATCAAAGGTAGATGGCAGCAGTGTCAGTTTAAGACTAGCTTTTGGTTATTGAAGCTAACAAAGTGTCTTTCCAGCTAACTTCAGGATGTCAGTCTTGCTTAAAAATCAATTTAAGCTATAACTTCCTTTAAAAACATGTCCCATCAGGCCATTGTGCAAACCCTAGAAGACTTGAGTTTGAAATCTCATTTGGAATTGGATGAGGAGGCTTGGATTAAATCATGAGAAATGACTTGAACCACTCTGGTAATGATTTATGTATAAATAATTTTCAAAGTATGTCATAATGAGACTACATTGTGAAAAGAAGTGTCAAAGAATATGAAGTTAGATGAGGAGAATTTCTGATTGTGGTTTGGCTTTGTATATTATAATTTTGGCGGTTCTGTAAGCCAGTGAAAAAAACAGGGTTATTGCATATTGCTCTCCTTGATTACTTCTCTTGTGTGAATGCAGTGAAGAGAAGTGATCTTTCTCCTCTAAAAACTCAGCAAATTTTGGTGGGTCTTTTGTATTTTACTTTCAGAGGCAGTGTGTGTGCCGTCTCTTGAGTACATTAAAATTGCTGTGAGCTAGCAAATGTTTGTCCTTCCTGTTATCTCATTCTGTAAATATGATTACTAACCCAAAAGCAAATAGAATTTCCATAATTTTAAAGAGCTTGTGAACAAAAGCATTTACTGGATTTATGAACGGTGTTTGTTTTCTGACTAAGTGTGTATTTTCTGGGTGCTTACAATGCCCATACTTGAGAATACTTTTATGGGATAACTTTCAATATTTTTGATCCTCAAAGAGAAGCTGCAGCATGAGCTTCATTTTCATTTCTGCAGAGCACTGCTAGTCGGTCCAGCATGGGGGAAGTCAGTTCCAAGGGGAGAAGGCAGTTTTCCCTGTTAGCTGCAGTTGGAGTATTACTGGCTTTGCTGCTGTAGCAGGAGAGTTGTGGGGGGAAAGTAATAAAAAAGTTACGAAAGTCTGGCATGGAACTGTAAGATATATCTTTCATAACATTTTCTGTGAATAATTCACACATACTTCTAAGTTTTGTGTTGCATCTTATAGGTCTCACTGAACAGTTCACTGCTTGACAGTGGGATTGTTGGATTTCACCTTCTGTAGGACTTTGTGTAAATAAGTCAGTCAGCTTCATAAAGGGCTTTATCAACTAACCCTGTTATTGAAAAGAGGGGGAGGAGGAAAGTAAGAGGTAAGGCAGTGATATGCCCAGTTTTCAAAGGTTGAGACTATCAAGAAGGTTGTCTCATGTCCCAGTTCCTTATGCTGTAAATAGTGAGTGACTAAAAATACCCTTCCCAGTTATCGAATGCTGACAGAAATAGAACTGTGCCTTAAAGAAGCAGATAAATTGATTTTATGAAAGTTACTATTGCTGTTTTGTAGGAGTGATCTCTGGAAGAGTAAATGGATCACTTTGGGAAGTGGAAAAAGTAATGTTGAAATTGGTTCTTGCTAATGTCTTACTTAAGTGAATGGGAGTTGGGTATGGAGTGTTTTTAATTATTCAGGTATTGGTATGTTGGCATACATAATTTTTCCTCTTGAATCTAGTGCATCAAAACCATCAGTTAGTAACAAAATCAGATTATCAGAGGGGATGGTCTAAATCTATTCAAGTGAGCCCCATTAAAGCAGCAGTACAGTTTGGCTTCCAAATCACCAAGCGAGTGAACATTGCTGCTTGCTCAGCAGGGTTGAAAATAGCCCATCCTGGAGCGAAGTCTAAGCGACACTATTTAAAAACACATCACTCCTGTTGGTTGCTGCCAGCACAGTCTGATGTGCCTGTGTTCTGATTGTATAGTGTCACTTCAGTCATTAGGATCATAGATGCCTCTAGGATTTCTGTTGTCTGAAATATCTGGCGTATACAACTGCTTCTGTCTCTTTCTGAAGAGTGCTTTTGAAGCTAAATTATTTTTGTCTTTCATGAGACCTATTTTTGCATTGAACTGCAACTCTGAAAAAACCCCAACAACTCAAAAAAAGCTAAGCTTTGTATTAGATTAGTTGTTAATTTGTTGTTATTGCTCTAATCTAATGCTAGCTCTCATGAAATAGAGTCAAACTACTATCTTATGTGGGACGAAAACAACACAAATGATCACATTTCTAACTCGGGAGAGACTGAGGTAAAAAGTCATCTTTGCTTTAATTTGGGTATTTTTTTGGTCATCCATGTTTCAGCCTTTTGAAACAATATGCTTTTTAGTGCTTTTCAGAAACCACAATGCAACATATGATGAGCATCTCAATGAGTTCTTTTTCAGTAGTTAAACAAAGATGTTTTGTAAATGGGGATTATATTGTCAACTTTATAAGGCAGCTTTTGTCTGTTACAGTGGATCTGGTGACCAGTGGAAGGCAGCCTTCTATTCATGACTCGAAACACAAGTTAAATGATTGCAGTTTCTAAACCAGTCTTTATCAAACTGTTTTTTAATTTAGGGTTAGAAAGATGCAAATTGCTGTTTACATTAAGGTATTGAGGAAACTTTTCTTTAAGGATGAGGATTTATTTACTTTATTTAAATCATATTTGCTTCAAGTGTATTCCTGAGTTCATACTGTAAAGTACAAAATCAGTATTTCTTCAGATCAACAGTATACAGGAAAATCCTGTTCAGACCTTCCAGAAAATTAACATGGTCTCTTAATTGTTTTTATGATTTTGGAAGATGCTGTTCTTAGATACAACTAAGAACAGAAGGTGAAGTGGCTTGTAATTTTGCAAAGGCCTGTCTGCTAATAGGCTGACCATTGCAAACTGTTATTAATGAGAACATGATTTCTTTTTCATCACATTGTGATGGCAATTGTCATGGGAGCACAGCATCACAGCATGCTGCAAGTGAAATCTGTAATAAGGATAAATCAAAGGGAAAAATATTCAGTATTTCTCATCTGCTGAGGAAACTTCTGCAAATACAGGTTACAAATCTGCAATAGGTACTGACAGCAAAAGCTAAGCATGTGTGTCTGAAGCACATTCCCTTGTGCAGTGAGGTCTGCACTGGCAACTATTGCAAAAGCTGGCTTTCTTCAACAGGTGACTGTGGGATATTCTCTCTAGTTAAGTAAACATGCTTGGATCTCCAGCATGTTTAACTAACATGTAGTGATTAACTATACCGTGGTTGTATCCATTAGCATTTCCCTTTATTGGTAGTGAGGTAGTAATTAAGTATAATGTGAAAGCTTCCAAAAAACAGTGGAAGATGAATAAAATAATAAAATCCTCTAACAATGTTAGGAAGGTTTCTTGGTTTACCAAGTAGCATAAAAACCTTACCCAAGCAGTCTTTAGTATATTTGATAACTAATAACGTTCCACTGTGGTGTCATTTTTTGAAGGCTGGTTTTTGTCAAAGCAAGTGGGTACAGATGTGTAAATAAAAGCTCTTGTTCTTATGTTGGGCACTGCTCATCATATATTCTTGTGCTGCCTGAGAAAATAATGTTAAGAAACAAATGTCAGTTTTGTTCTGTTTGTAAAGCTAAGAATGTCTTAGTAGAAATGTTTAATGAAAAAAAGCTGCATAAACCTTGAATCTTCTAATGCTTCCCTCAAACCACATGCACAATACTGGAAACTACTGAGTTAAGTTGCACTAATGCAGCCATATTTTGAACTTGTACTTAGAATTTGAGAACTCAACCTGGCCTTCCTCTTTTTAGAATATCCACATAAATATGGACCACAAGGAGGTTGTGCAGATCATTCAGTATTTGAAAGAATGCAGAAGTACCAGATGACTGGTATAGAAGAGCCAACAACAGAGGTACAACAAAGGCTAATGGATTATGTTGATTAGTACTTAGTGTGGTAACTTCCTATTTCTTGTATGTTGTCTCTTTTGGTGAGCTGTTATCCCTCCACATTACAAGATACTTAAATTATTGCTAAAATTTTTTCTAATTTTTTCTCACTGCTTCTGTAGCCCCGATGTGCTACTTGTAGTCTTAATGAATCCTACATGATCTCAAATTTTTCAACAGTTAGAATTTTAGATGGGTGTGGAAATCAAGCTCAAAATGAGGAATATACTTTACTACAATTGAGAAGGAAGACTTTCAGGATCCCTTGATTTTCAAACAATGCATTCATTCTAAAGAGTTATAACTTCTAGATTTTCAAATTATGTTAATATAACACACTTGGGATATCTGAGTGCTTTCAGTGGAGAATTAAGTGATGTTGGTGGGAGTGTCTTCCTAAGAACCCTGTAACACCTGCAGGTGTTACAGCACATTACAGATTGGCTGCTGGGATAGGTAAGTGTCCTGTGGAAGGAACCTGTGTGCCTGGGTGGAGTCCCACAGGGTTTGCATTCAGAGTTGCACCACACGTCACGAAATACTTTTTTCCAACAGCAAGTTACTGAGTTCCTCTTAGACTTAGCTGTTTCCTGAGCTGCTCCAAGTCTTGGCATAGTTTTGTGGTGTCAGCTAAATATATACTCAGAAAACTATGCAATATGGCTTGTTAAATAGCATCAGCAACTTAGTTTGTTTATATTGTGACTCCAGAAATTGTCAACATTAATGTGCTTTTCAGCATTGATAACAATAATGTGCTTTCCCAAAAATTTGCTTGTAAAACTTTATGGACAGAGAGGGCCATCAACCAGTGAGTGCTGTAAGGCCAGTGTACTACCAGATACCACTTGGACTAACCAGTGTTCCTTTAAGTTCTTGTTCAGTGCCCCCTTTGTTCCATGCTAAAGTGCTTAAACATTTCCGTTTGCTGAGGTAGCTGACTAAGGTAGTTACAATTTAAAACAACTGGTGTTAGGGAAGGGGGTGTTTAAGTACCACCAGTGCTGATTTTTTTCCCTAACCTACCAACAGTTTGTTTATCTTAGAAAAGGATTATAAAAAAGAAAAATTCCAAAGATCACATGAATGAAAAAAAAAAATCTATGTAACATTGACAGCCTTTTATAATAAAAAATAAAGTGCATAGAGAGCTTTTGCTAAGATTATGTTCAAAGTATTTGAAAACTGAGCATAATATACTTAATTCAAGATGCATCAAACTTTGCACATTAAAGAAAAAGAATGAAAACCCGTTTAGATTAGTGGCGTATGTTTGGAACCATTGTTATTTTTAAGTAATCTAGTGCAGCATATGGAACTACAAAATGAATGTATTTCTTTCCTGTGCATATGTAGAAGCCTGTTGAAGAGCCTAAGAAGGATGATCCACAGCTTTTGAGAAAAAAGCGTGCTACTCAGGCTGAAAAAAACACGTGTCAGCTTTATATCCAGACTGATCATCTATTCTACAAGCATTATGGCACCAGGGAAGCTGTGATCGCACAGGTATTTCCAATCCCTTTGTTTTAAATTGCCTGCTTTTACTTTGGGTAGTCCTGATAAATTTCATGTAACTTAATCTGCGTGTATTTTTGCTTATTTACTTTGTGATGTTTTGTTTCATTTGTTAAAGCGGTCTTGACGTAATTGAAACAGCATTTTTTTTTTTTGCTAAAAACATTCCGTCACTGTGACAAAAGTCCTGGCTGCTTGTGCCTCATTTAATGGCAGCTGTGGTGTCCTTAACACCTCTGAGCAGGACTTGCAATCTGCCTGTTCTCAATTCTTAGTCAGAAAAATAGTATTTCCTGAAGAGTTCTGTCCTGTTTGAAAGTCTGCCAAGCCTCTGTTTTAACACTTGCATAGGCTTCCCTTTGATATTCTAGCTCAAAACACTGTGAGGTAATGATGCTGAGATCTATTCCTGTAGTATCTGATATAGTGGATGGTAAAAAAAGCACTGGCAGCTAAAGGCAGATGCTCTTCATTTGTCAATGTAGTATTAACTGGGGAAAGGGTCGATATGATTTAGTGGTTTTGTTAATAATTTGCTAGAATGTTAACGTATTTCTAAAGTCTGAAGTTTCACTGTCACTTGCAGATCTGAGTTCTACTCTGTATCACACTGTACATAGGCAATTCAAATAACATTTTTCAAAGCTCAGAAGTCGCCTTCAAAATCAGCTTTTTAGTGAGGTAGCATTTCTGTGTGCTAGAAAAGGTACATGATTAGTTTTTTTCACATGTCTTTTACCAAAATGAAAGAATAATTCTTAACAAGTAAATTTTTTTCTCCAAGAAAGAAATACAGTGCTTTGAATATGATTTCCACTACAGTGGTGTCTTACCAAAGCAGTAAATAAAGGAGTATCACAAACAGCTTTCTGAAAGTTGATAGAATTATGTGTTAAAAAATACCAAATGGTAAAATCCTTTGGTGCTACCTGGCATGGCAGGTACTGGTAGTGATTTATTTCCATTATGTGCCATCATTTAATTCAAAAGGCCTGTTGGGAGTTCCTGCAGCACAATATTGGCTATTGTAGGAGTGTAGGCCTTGCAGCTATTGATGTTTAAGGTAAGCTGTTGTGTAGTGCATAGATCTCTGAACTGCAGATGCTTTTGTTTTCAACAGATTTCCAGCCATGTTAAAGCCATTGATACCATTTACCAGTCAACAGATTTTTCAGGGATCCGTAACATCAGCTTCATGGTGAAACGAATCAGAGTAAGTTGTGTTGGAAATGCTTTCAGCTTCACTGGTGCTGCTTGGAGGCTGTATTCTTCAAATGTCCTCTTCACTGGAACCCATTTATTGTTTTATAACAGTTCTTTATCACAAGTGTCTCTGCAGTGTATGATACCCTAAACTACTCATTTGGTTTGGTTTTAGTTATTATTGTCAGAAGCTCACTACTTCTGTTATGAAGCTGTGGTCAGTTTTTCAATAGGAATCAACTTACTTCGTTTCAGCACTGTTGTTGTGTGGTGAATAGAGTATTGCTGTTCTCCAATAACTTTCATTCTGAAATAGAGAATGGCTATCCAGGTTGGGACATCCTTAAAAAAGTGATAATTTAGGAGGTTAAATACAAATTTTTGAGTATTGATGGAAAAGAAATATAAGGAAATAAGAGAATGGGGATTTACTACACAAATGCAGTGTAGTAGTATTTTATCGTAGCGCTTTGTTTTCCAAATATTGGGGTGGTAATTTAAAATCAAGGCTTTTAAATTTTAAACAACATCTTCAACTATGTATCATAGCAAGGTTCAGACAACAGTGAGCCTCTTAGCTGGCATGTGCAAGTGGAAATGAATCCTGTCTTACAGTTTGTTTCAATTTACTTTTAGATTAACACAACCGTAGATGAGAAGGACTCTTCCAATCCCTTTAGATTTCCTAACATTGGTGTGGAAAAGTTTCTGGAGCTGAACTCAGAACAGAATCATGATGATTATTGCTTGGCCTACGTGTTCACAGACCGTGATTTTGATGATGGAGTCCTTGGTCTGGCTTGGGTTGGAGCCCCTTCAGGTAATTCTATACAAGCCTTCAGTGTATGAGATAATGTACTGTAGGTATGCACTAGAAAAAAGGTAGAAGCCATCTTTTGAACTGACAGCAAATACACAAAAATACCATAGCTTTTCACAATTTTGGTTGGGTATGTTTTCATTTTATTTTTAGTATATTGTGCCATTTCAATTCATCTTTCTGTATTTCTGATGAGCAGGGTATGAACAATAAAGAAAAACATTTATTTTGTTATACAAAGGTGATATTACTTGGAATGCTTTTTATTTATGGTAGGTGTGAGGGACCAGTAAAGTAACAGATGAAGCAAATATTTCTGCTCTTACAACTGTGAGAACTACACTACAGAACCCTTAGGTTTTCTAGGTAGTAATGAAAGGAATTTTGTTTCTAAATCAGTGAGATCTTGTTCTCTGGGAGATAACAGAACAATTACTGCATGACTCTTCTTGAAGTGATACTCTTTAGTTTCAGTCTAGTTGTGTATTTTGGGTCTAAAGTATGTGCTCTGATTTAAAAAAAAATCTCAATCAGTGAGACTTTGCAAGAGACCTTAATGAGAACATTTTTGAGACCTTTAACAGAATTGAGTGGTGGTGGCAGAAACATGGAATTGTTCATAAGGGGTAAGAGACCAATAGAACCATGACTGCAGTTGATAGTTGGAGGGACCTGTGTGGACTAACCTTAGTGACTGTGGAAGAAGCATAGGAAAAAAAATGCCCAGATGGTGAACAGAAATGAGAAATTGGGTCTGTGATGACTGTTCTAGTGTATACACTGAGCAAGCACAGGATGAATTGGAATATGCAGTCCATAAACATTACTTTCAAAACTGAATTTAATTGAGAAAAGCTATGATCTTTGAGATTCTAATCATCCATAAAACACATACTGACATAGATTAAATGGGATATGGCACTAAATTGAAATTTTACTTGAGAAAGGAAAGCTTCTTTAGAGTGGTTTGTAGACATTTACATTAGCAATAAAATATCTGAAGTTTAGAACATTAATAATGCTTCAATAGAAACTCAAGTTATGGAAAAATTTGGTGAAATTAAAGTCAAAATTTTGGGAATTGTCCAGACAGGAATTGTTATGCACTTTACTGCCAACCTTCTAAACATGGGTGTCATTAACCAACACATCAAAAGCATTTTGAGCTTTACCTTGTACTTGTTCTGACAATTTTTTATATATATATGTGTGTGTGTATATATATACACATATATATACACTTATTCTGACAATGGCATTTTATATAAATGCCCTTGCTGTGAGAGAGGATCTCCCAGTTTTCACATTTATTCTTTTACTCGGTGAAATCCAGATAAGATGTAGATTGAAGCTACTTCTGTTGGAAATTGCACCTGCTAGTCTTGTACTACAGGTATGATGAAATAAGGGCTCATCCATTCAGTGAATGCCCAAAATAGCTCTCAAAAGCTATTCTAAACCAGCTAACTTCTTGTGTGAGTGTATCCAATCAGTGTTGAGAGCATTTGTGTGAATAAATCTAACCTACTTTCAAGGTTGTGTTGATATTAATTATGGAGAACTCTTAATCTGTAAACCTGCAGGGGCAAACTGTTGCTCTGGACGTCAGGAGACAAGTAACACAACACTTCTTTCTCTAAATGTGTGACTGCTGGACTTTTGTCTGAATGCAGGGAGCTCTGGTGGAATATGTGAAAAAAGCAAATTGTATTCAGATGGCAAGAAGAAGTCTCTGAACACTGGAATCATCACTGTCCAGAACTATGGCTCTCATGTACCCCCCAAGGTTTCTCACATTACTTTTGCACATGAGGTTGGGCATAACTTTGGTTCTCCTGTAAGTATTACTGGTGATCTGTTAAATCACTCTCAGCCAGTTCATAGGGTGTGATTTACAAATGGAGGTTTTATATAAAAAAGGACAGCAGAATCCTGACTCCGTGATGATATGTGCACATACATTGTGTACAAACAAAGTGGATGGCAACTGAGCCCTTTTTTGGGTACACTGGTGCAACAGTGCATTTTGTGAATTGTTTATTTATATTAGTTCAATCCCTTTCAAAGGTACTTTGTTGTTGTTCCCTAAATACTTCCCTGTCTTTATGAAGACTGGGGTCACGTGCATCTTGTTAAATGTATTGTACCTTATCGTGGAGAGGGGCAAGGAGCACTGCAAAATTGATTAAGATGACACTTGATTCAGCCAGTGGCTCAGGTTTATGTTAGACGATTTATACGTACAAGTATATCTTAGAAAATAGTGGAGGGAATTAGGATACCAAGAAGAATGTTTTTGAGCATAACTGTTTCACAGACATTTAGGGATGCAGCTTGTTTGTGGCAAGCTTGAAAGCAGGAGAATTTTGTTTTGCCTGTGTGTAATGCATTTCATTTCTCATGCTGGATATTGTAGATGTAGTCACTGACTGACAGACTCCTGCTCTGTTTTGAAGTTCTCTTTGTACCTCCCTCAAAGCAAACAAGAAGAATGGACTGTGGTTTCTGTTAGCTCCTCCTGCTTCTATTCCACAGAATGCTGATTACCCTTTTGTGATCATAAAGCCACTCTTTTTCAGGAGACGGCAGCTTTTCCAAGTCAGTATTCATTCTAGGACATGCAAATAGGGGTAAACTACTAAGAATGCAATTAAGATGAAACTTAAGAAATTAGATACTTGCTAGTGTAGTCTTGGAGGAAATAAAAACAGCAGAACAAAGAGAACTCAAAATCAACCCTTGGGTTTACATATAGTTTTTGTACTGCAAAGAACCCGAGAGTGTGAGGTGATGGTTTATTTTTATTGGTTTTATTCTGTGTTAAGGCTACCAAATCCAGGTTACTTTTGCACCTGCCATGATTGAGACAGTTGTTTTGCAACAAATACTTGTTTTGCAGCATGATTCTGGAATGGAGTGCACTCCTGGAGAGTCCAAGAACCTGGGACAGAAGGAAAATGGCAATTACATCATGTATGCAAGAGCTACGTCTGGGGACAAACTTAACAATAATAAGTTCTCTATTTGTAGCATTCGAAATATCAGCCAAGTTCTTGAGAAGAAGAGAAATAATTGTTTTGTTGGTATGTATTTAATCCTCCTGAAAGCAGAATAGCGAAGATATTACTGTAATGCTTAATTTTTTTTTTGTTTTCTTTTTGTTTCTCTTATATTTTTAAATTTACTGAATGATTCTGAAAGTATAGAATTGAATTTGAGCTCTCCAATACTGCGTCAGGTTCTGGGCTGGCCAGCACAGAAACAGCAGGACATACTGGAGTGAGTCCAGCAAAGGGCCACAAGGATTATTAAGGGATTGGAGCATCTGACATATGAGGAGAGTCCAAGAGAGCTTGTTTAGTGTGGAGCAGAGAAGGCTGGGGGAGGCTCTTCTCTGTCTTTGTAAATGCCTGGTGGGAGGGAGTAAACAAACAGGGTCAGACTGGTTTCAGTCATGCTCATTGTGGAAGGACTAGAGGTAAGTAGCACATATTAAACTGCAGGGAATCCTATTTAGACATGAAACAGAATTTTGCATGAATTTTTCTTTCTGGAGTCTGATGTGTAAGCTCTCAAAAATTTTGTGAGCTCGTGCTCACATAGGTTTGCACATCTCAGTAGGTTTGGATTTTGGAGTAGTTCACATCAGCCTTTGCCTCAAGGTCCTCTGACTGTTAAAGGAGTGCAGGGAAGGATGCAGCTCCCTGGGAAACTGAGCAGTTGTTCTTCTATTCTCACTCTTATCAGCCTCTTACTCAGAGGCTTAAAATTCTATGAACTGTGGGAATGACTAAGCTGGATGTCAAGCAGTAATGCAAGTTGACTTGAGCCCCAGTCTAAAGTCCAACTTGACCAGGCTCTTTCAATCGTGATTAGCTGGATGCTTGTTAAGGTTTGTAAGTATTTGCATATTCTTTGTACTGCTTTGTACATAAATATACTGGCATTTTTCAGAGTCTGGGCAGCCCATCTGTGGTAATGGACTGGTTGAACAAGGAGAACAGTGTGATTGTGGATACAGTGACCAATGTAAAGATGACTGCTGTTACGATGCAAACCAACCAGAAGATAAAAAATGCAAGTTAAGACCAGGCAAAAACTGCAGGTATTATGCATGTGTATTATGCTGCACTTTAATTTTGGGCATTTACTGCGGACTTTAGTGGGCATTTCAGAATCTGAATCTGCTTACCTGCATTTTTATGCAAGTACTGATTTTGTTTAAAATGCTTTATACAATGAATGAGACGTCCATAAGCATAATTATACTATGGGAAAAATTATTTTCAAGTCACATTTCAATTAACACAAATCAGGAGCTCGTTGAGTGCTTGAGTAGGTTTCAGGGTGAACAGTTTGTTTGGAATGGTTCATGCTTTTTCTTGGCATCCACAATTGGTGTTTCTTTCCAGCCCCAGCCAAGGCCCGTGCTGCACTGCCCAGTGTGATTTCAAATCAAGGACAGATAAGTGTCGGAACGACTCTGACTGTGCTAAGGAAGGAATGTGTAATGGTGTCAGTGCTCTCTGCCCAATCTCTGAACCCAAAGAAAACTTCACCGTGTGCAACAGGAACACCCAAGTTTGCATAAAAGGGGTATGGTTTTTACAGTCTTATGTAACTGCTAATGTTGCTTGTTGCAGGGCACTGTCTGTTCAATTGATACAGTTTTTCTGTACGTACTGCAGAGGAGTGCAAGCTCTGTCTCTTTTTCTGTATAGATAATTGATTTATTGGTGTCAACTCAAGGAAGTACACCAAGGATTAAGAAGTAGGTAACAAAGCCCAAGGTTGCTGTACTGTCTGAGAAAGTTATGTTTAAAGTTTTTTGTAAAAATTAGGATTATGAAAGTGTTTTATTTTCTAGTGCCACCTTTTCCTTTTTCTTCAGTCTTTGTCAATAATTCTGTTGCCTTAGTAAACTGGGTATACTGTCAATAGAGGTTCTCCAGACGTGTACATATAACACTGATGTGCAAGCATATGGAATTAGAATGGTTCTGAACTGCCATTAGTTTTCTGGGTTGAAGAGAACATGGTAGTTGCTATGAAATATTGATGGGAAGTCTCTTATGAATTGATCTATGTTTACTTGGAAGCAAATGCAAGCAAAAATCATCCTCTTAAAGACCTGTAACTTGTGTTGCTGTAAGTTTGTGTTCCACAGTCCAGGATTTTAATCAAGTACTGCTTGTAATATTTTTCAGTTAATTGATAGCCATCTTAAAGATAGAAGAATTGTCTTTGTGTAGTTACTGATTTTGAACCAAAATTATAAATTATCCTCACACAGTTATATTATAAATTATCATCACACAATTATAAAGTATCCTCACACAGTGAAACTAAATACAGAAACTTTTCTGCCAGTAATTTTTATTATTTTCCAAGAGAAATACTTGTATTGTATACATGTGTTAGATTTATTTTTCTAACCATGGTTTTGAGTAGTCATGTTTCAGTGTGAACTGTGGTGCTGTGGGTGTTTTACAGGGTACTCTCAGCTTATAAAATATACTGTGTTAAAAAAGTAAAATAGGGTAAGTCACCTAAAAAATAGAAAATATGCCAAAATATTGACGTTGAATAACTGTAATAGTTCTTTGTTTATAAGCTTTGGGAGAAAAACTGAAGCAGTTGTTTTTATTGATAAGCATCTTTAGACCTATGATTATGTTTTCAGATATTAATTTTTAATATCTTTCCTAATGTCAGTGTGCTTAAAAGTGAAATTGATTTTTGTGTTGCTGTGCTTTTGTCTCCCACAGCAATGTGCTGGCTCTATTTGTGAGAAGCACGGCTTGGAGGAGTGTACATGTGCTAATTCAGATGGCAAAGATGATAGAGAACTGTGCCATGTCTGCTGCATGAGAAAAAGTAAGATTTATCTGAATCACAAATGTAAATAGAGCAGGAGGGATCTGAGGAACCTGCTCACGGTGTTTGTACTTGAGTTTTTGTTAGCTTTGAGAGCATTTTGTCCAAACGTAGTTTCAGACAGACATTGCACTGTACTGTGTAGGAAATAATATATTCTGCATTTTTACAGATTAATTAAAAAGCATTTTGAACAATTAAACACTGAGATGGGTATTCATGCACAAATGTTTTAATACAGTGATGGTTTGATTTATTTGTATTCACTTTTCAGTGGACCCAGCTACTTGTGCAAGCACAGGCTCGAGCCAATGGCAGGAATACTTTCATCTTGAAACAATTACTTTGCAACCTGGATCTCCCTGTAATGATTTCAAAGGCTACTGTGATGTGTTTATGAGGTGTCGGCTAGTAGATGCTGATGGCCCTCTAGCTAGATTAAAGAAAGCAATTTTTAATCCAGAACTGTATGAAAATATTGCAGAATGGATTGTGGTAAGTGTATTTTTGTCTTACAAGTCTGATATGGAATGTTCTTGGTAATCAAGATTCACAGTTGATAAGTGAATATCAACAACAGTTAAGTGCTGATATGCAGAGTGCTTCAGCATTCTTCAAAGTATAATTAGCTCTTGTTTTACTAGATTTTCTGTATGCACCCTGTGTGCAACAAATAAGTTTGCTAGATTGAAGGGAATGGAAACAAATAACAAACAAATAAATAGGATCTGTTAACTCCATTCACTTTTTTAATTTACTGGTTTTTCATGTTTTGACTCTTCATATTTGAATGCTCTGACTTCTTTTAAGGAACTAAATATTTTGATCTTTAGCATTCATCATTTTTATTGTGCTAGATGGCTTTTAATAATAATATACTGGAAGAAGAGCAAGAGTGAAACACCCTTGGAGAGCTGCATTGGCAATTTTGTGTAAGCTGTTGATTGTTTAGGCTTATACATTCCACCAGAGCTGTATCTTCTGTGAAGTACCCTTCTGATACTAGAATGGAAGTGCTGGGGCTTTACCATGGAAGAACTGTGGGGACATTTCTTTCAAACAGGTTGCATATTCTTGGTGATACTTCTTTCAGAAAGCTTTTTGATGGCTTCTAAAAGGCAGTGAGAAGCCATGTTCAACATCCTCTGTCTCTTGTGCATGTGTGTCAGCCTCCACACAATCTTTTTGTTGTTATGGTTTGTTTTTTAGGCTTATTGGTGGGCAGTGTTGCTTATGGGAATTGCATTGATCATGTTAATGGCTGGCTTCATTAAGATATGCAGTGTTCATACTCCAAGCAGTAATCCAAAGTTGCCTCCTCATAAACCACTTCCAGGTGAGTACTCCAGCTAATTATAGAGAAATGTTTTCTCCTTAGTTGTTTAGTTTTGAATAGAAATTTCAGGTGTTTCAACCTACAGTTCTTAGTTTGGCATTGTGAAACTACAAATGGAATTGATGCCAGTGAACCAATCCATGAAAATCTAATTCTTGTCTTATTTTCCTATAACATAATATGCGTATTAAAAGAAAGCTTTGAAGACTTTTTCCAGCCTCTGAGTTCCTTTTATTTCCTATTCCATGCTACATTTTGTAAGAATTGTCCTGTTTAAGGAAGTACTGTTGAGACCCTGAAACGTATTCTGTATGTCCCCCATGCAGCTCCTCATGTAGCTAAAACTTTGCAGGTCTAAATGTGAAGCCTTCTGGAAAAATAGTTGTATTTAATTTGCATGGCTGGGGAAACTCTTCTGGAAATAATTTTTTTAAATTAATTTTAATAAAGGCTACTTTTCTTTGAAACAGGCACTTTAAAAAGGAGGAGACCACCACAAACCACTCAGCCCCACAGCGGCAAAGGCCCCGAGAGAGTTATCAGATGGGACATATGAGACGCTGACTGCAGCTTTTTGCCTTGGTTCTTCCTAGTGCCTACAATGGGAAAACTCACTCCAAAGAAAACCTATTAAGTCATTGTCCCAGTCTAACTCTCAAAAATTGAAGAAGAAAAAAAAAAAAAAAAAAAGCATGATATGCCCTCAAAACAAGTGGAAGTGGTTAATTTTTAATGAGAGAATCTTCCAGCTCAAAAAGAAGAAAATTGTTTTTCTTGAATATTTTTAATTTAGTGGCACAAAGTCCTAGCATATCATGATTCTTTCCCCTTTTGTGCTCTTCATTGCTGCATTTTCTTCACTTGCAGGCAAATATGGCTGTAGTAAAACTTTTACTCAAGAATTGAGAAAAAGATATATTTTTCAACTGCCAGACAAGGCTAGGAAGCTAGACCACCTCAGCATTGGAGACATTACTTGTCAATGTATATACATTGTTATATGCAGACATGTATTTCTAACGTACACCCGTACTTGTGTGCAATTGTAAACAAGAGAATTGCAATATGGATGTTTCTTTGTATTATAAAACTTTTCCGCTATTAATGAAGAAATTACTGTTTAACTGACATACTCAGGATAACAGAGGATGATGGTGTGTAGTGGTCAAGGGTCCTGTGATGCTTTACACAGCAATTTTGAATCCAGTCACACTTTCTTTTATCATTATCAAAGTTGTTTCAACAACTCATTTCATCTTTATCCAACAGCTGCTAAGACACAGCATACAAGCCTGGATGGTCTTAGAGAGTTTTAACAGGTGTTCTGCAAACTTTTCAAATGTCAGAATGTTTCAAAAATATTTTATGTAAGTGTCTTCCTTGTAGCTCAGCATAAATATTTTTAATTTTCTGATTATTCAGTGAAATAATGAATAGTTAGATCAAATATTTCCATGCTTTACTAGAAAATTCTGCCTGATTTAAAAATTGCAACCACTTTATTTGGACTGTTCAGATATTCTCACACTTTGGTAATCAAGTTCATGTTCTAAGGGATGTGGAAAGAAAGAAAAGCTGTAGTTTTTTATTTTCTTTTTTAATTTATCAGGTGTTTGGATAACTTTTCAGCATGATACTGTGTCCATTGATAACCACTAAAGTAGAGTGATTTGCCTGGCTACTGTGGCAGAGTTAAAACTGTAGTTAGGACTGCCAATTTTCCCACATTTATACCCGTAGTGAAGTTTCAACAGCACAATGTCCCATTCCAGAGTTTTTATTACGAATGTAAATAATTGGCATTTTTGAAGATGAAATAAAAGATGTCTTAAGGTGCTTACTGCTATGCAGGAGATGAAAGGGGGCATTACAAAATGTTTAAGCTTGTGATGTATTTATTGCTTGTTTTCCAAAAGCACCAAGCTAATTAGAGATGCAAATGGCTATAATTTTCCTGGCTTTGCTTAGGAGAAAATTTAGTAAGGGTTGGACAGGCTTCCTTTGTTTGTTTTTCTTTGGTTTTGTTTTGTTTTTAAGAGTATAAGGTTTACACAATCATTCTCATAATGTGACGCAAGCCAGCAAGGCCAAAAATGTTACAGAATATAATGGGATCTCTTCCTTGTAAACTTGTACAGTATGTGGTAACTTTTTCAAAATACAGCTTTTTGTACATGGTTTAGAGACAAATTTTGTACATGAAACCCCAAGTCCAATAGACTATATAAATAATTCTAAATGATCTTAACTAGTTAGAAGTGTATGTAGTTGCTTTTAAGTCATTTTAAATACATTTGTTTTAAGACTGTGCAAAGATTGGAAGTGGGTTTGCATTTCTAAAATGGTGACTTTTATTCAGCAAGAGTTCTTAGTAACTTCTTGAGTGTGGTAGACTTTGGAACATGTAAATTTTTTGCCTGTAATGTTATCCTGTGGTAGGATTTTGGCAGACAAATGCTGCCCTATTTTATTTTGAGTCTAAGTTAAATGTTTTTTGAAAACAGAAATGTGCACTGAACTCTCCACTGCAAGTCAAGACATGGTAAAGCTGAAAGGAAGTTCAAGACAATGAAACAGAAATACTACTGTCGATTTCATGTCCACTGTGTTTTATACAGTCTCTTTTTTGTTCACTTTGGAAATTTTTACTAAAAAATGCAAAAAATAAAAGTATTGTGCAAAGATATGTAAGGTTTTTTGAAACTTGAAATGCATTAATAAATAGACTTGATGAAATCATCTTCTGAAGATCCATTTACTTGCTGAGCCCTTAAAGCAAAGAGGAATACGTAGATTACACTTTGCTTGATTTTTGGCTTTTACTGTCATGTCAAAATGTAGTTGTACTATCTCTGTCAAAGTGCCCCTCTCAGCTATAACGTCCTGCAGTTATACATAAGAATAAATGTGTTTGTATAACCTGTTTAGGGAAAGCCATGAAATTAATTTTAAATTACTTAATGATCGCAGGAATAAAACTTTTCTTACCTTCAAAATGAAAACTTGTTGCTGGTGGGATGTTCAAGCCTGGTGTCATCGTTACTGATGGATACCTTTGGAAATGTACTTGGAGAGGAATATTGGAATTAATATGCAATACTCTGAATACACAATTGGTAGATGAGACAGAAGGAGCAAATGCGCTTTTTTGCAAAGCGTTTTAAAACTGCTAAGCTGGATCTCTGGGTTTTTGTGTGTGTTGTATAGTTGATTTAAGTGGTAAGATTGCTTTTAAAAGCCAGGTCCTGCCAGTGAGTCTTCCATTCTTAGGGCTGTTTGTTGAGAGTGGCGTGCTTGGACATCTGTTTCCCGAAGTGAGCAGGGCGGACTTTGATGTTATCAAAGCACACTCAGAGTTCCTTCCTCACAACGCTCCCCACCCCCATGACTTTTTATAGAAGTGCTTCTCCCTGTAGCTAAATAGCACTGTCTGTGCAAAGGGCATTAAAAGAAAATCCCTTGGAGCAGAGCCCTTCTGCAAATCCTCATAGAGGTGGTGATGGTTGTGTTTAAATCTCTGTGTAGGAACACAGACCAGAGGGATGGAATAATACCTTAGCAGCTCAAATACAAGTTTCATGTATATTTTAAAATATAAGTGAAACAAATTAGTACATAATTTTTCTAACTAATATTTGACGTAATCTTATACCTATTTACTCATCTTGTATTTTTTAATGTTTTAATTATTAATGTATACATTCACCTGATGTAGAAGCATATCTGGCATAGTTAGAATGGTGTGAGCATGACCAGGGCTTCCAAGTCCTCTTAAGCATTGAAACTTTATACCATACCATTGATGTAATTTGCATTTTCATTAGCGTTCTAATATTTCTTTCAGGAAAAAACAAAACGGAAGGAAGAGGTTTTTTTTCTGAGTACTGGAGGCTCATTATTACTGAGAGGTGATGAAAAGGACAGCAGCCATTCTGTCATGAGCTGTGTGCATGCTCTGACAGGAGCGAGCACCTGGTGGCTTCCAAGGTCTGAGTCAGCTGTATGGAGTGTGACAGGAGTAATTCCAGTGAGCACAGAGTAAGGCACCACTAGAGGCACTTGAAATTGTAGGTATGACTTCAGTTTTTGTTCAGGGATGGTTCGACTGAATATATTGCAGCTTGGACTTTATTGCACTTTAATATCAGAAATTAGTGTAATGGCTGGCAAAACAGGGACATCATTTGTTTGGGTATATGATTTGTGAAAAAATGGCATCAGAAGTATCTTCATATCTGCAAGAGTTCAAATACTGAATGTTCTTTTCATTTTCCTACTTGACTTTTGAAAGCCTTTAAAATTGTCTTATCTGAGGATATACTGGCTTCTCTTAGTTGAGAAGCGGAGAATGTTTTTACACAAAAAACCAGAAGTCATCAAACTACAGTATCCCCATTTCTTGAGTTTCAGCACAATGTAGACACCTCTGGCCCTTCTTCCACCTGCATTTCCTGAAGTAATGCCTGTTTCTCCTGAAGTTTAGATCCTTCTATCAGCCTTCTTACCAAGTAAGTGATAGTAACTTGCAAGAAATGTCAATTTTGATGTCTGAAATGTTTCTAAGAATGTAGTTTCTGTACTGGAAGAGTACAGCCCAGTTCTTTTTAGCCTTTGTCTCTTGCTCTGTCATCCTTCAACATCTGAAAAAAGGTTTTTTTGAGGAGAAGGGGTACGTTTTGGTTCAGAAAGCTTACAACACTCATAGCTTAGAAAGTTGGTGATAACTGATAAAAATGCAATTTCAGCAACAGTACTAAATTATTCTCTAAACAGACAAGTATTTTATACAAAAAGAAAACTGAAACAGAAGTATGTGGCAGGTTTTCAGCTTTTTGCAGAAGCAACAGTTCAGTTCTAGAAACAATCTAGAAAGATGCCTAATTTTAGTTAGCCACACTTACTCCTCTCTCTGTTTATTCTTGTTTTCCCTTGTGGTTTGAAAAACTAAAATGGCCACCTTGTCACTTGTTCTTTGCCTGTCATTCTGCAGGACATGGTCCGTTGTAACGTAATGCCCCTAAAAATGCACTGGGTCTCTAGCAATTGAGTCTCTCCAGTGGATTATAGCTACTGCAAATGTGAAAAATCAACCAAACAAAAGGCCTCAATGTTTACTCAACTCTCTCAGATACTTTTGGCTGAAATTTCCTTCTGTGTGTGCTCCTTATTTGACTCAGCTTTTATATTTAAGCAATTGATTCTGACACAAGCACAGAACATGTTACAGAGCTCGCATAAAATAATGTTGCAAAATTTAAATATTTGAGATAGCAACCTGAAGCATGAAATTAATCACTTAAATTGTAATTTTTGACACAGAAGGTGGAAATACATTTGTGTTTAGAAAAACAGTTCACTTCATTGAACAAAATCTTTCAAAACACAAGCCTTTGTTTTCAGTGAGGAACTAGGGATTCTTTTGCATGGAATTTGTATTTAAATAGATAAATATTTATCTAATCAAGATGCTACTCCTAGGAGTAGCATTATAAATATTGGAACAGCTTCTGGAATGTACACCTCAGGATGGACAACAATTCTCATTTGAGATCTAAGCATGCTTCAGTTCCTGTTGTAGTTTGTGAGCCTTTCTGATTCTGTATTGAATATTCCTGTTTGTTTAAAGGGATGGTAGTTATTGAAAAAAGCTTGTGAGAGAAGTTAATACCTGAATGGTTGGTAGAGATGCCTGCATTCAACATCTGATCACTGTTCACCGCTTGCAGGAGCTACTCAGCTTGTTCATTTGTTGGGCTATATAAATAAATCCCATTTTATTCCTTATAACATCTGGATATTTTGATTCAAAATTCCCTGCAATATCTTGGTATTAAAAAATATGCTTTGCTTCAGGTCTAAGCACTTTCTTGCACATTTTTTTACCACTTAAGAGAACATTTAACACAAATTACATTCAAAATTCAGAGTTCAAGAAACCTTAATTTTTAATGAATCTTGTGCTTAGCATTAAAGTGACAAATGAATACATATATATTGATTTCTGCTTCAGTACACACAAACCATAGAATAAAAATCTGAGACAATAATGTTTCTTTTTGTTGGTTGTATTTCTGGCATAGGAAACAAGGGAATTGTATGTGTTTAACCTTACAAAGTTTGTTTTTATGCTCTGAAGCTGTTTGAAAGTTTAACCATTTCAATTTATTCTGGCAGTTTCAAGTTATGCCAAAATCTGGTATACAGAGATTTAGAATCTAAAAATCTCAGCTCTTACCTGAATGGATAAATATGATTTAAATGCAAAAGTTACCTGAACTTAGTTGTGCTAGAATTTTGTGTAGTATACTAAGCTTCATTCAAATAATTAAATTGCTAGTAATTTATTAATTGGTTCTTTAATTAAAATAGTTAAATAGCAAAGCATTTTCAAAGACAACAAGGTTTATTATAGAATTTTTAGATGATACCATTATTGGGGTTTTCATATGATTATTACAGCTCAAGCATTTTATATTTTTGTATCTATTTGGTAGTATTTTCTTTTATGAACTATTTAACTCTCATTAGGAAATAATTTAGCAAAATTTTAACTGATAGTCATAGATATTAATGTTTCAAAGTATTTACTAGGAAATGAAGTTTCTTTTTTTCCCTTAAATCCAACAAAATTGAGTTTTTCAAAGGCTTATGTCAATGGTTTTGTCAAATAATGTTTTTATTTCTGGTGAGCAGATTTTTTTTTCAGTTTTTAAACACTTGAAAATTGACAATTGCCTTGATGAAGCTGCTCATTGATCATTTTCAGAGCATGCTCCTAGATGAACAAAGAACATATTTCAGCCAACTGTTGCATGACAAAAACTAAATATCCTAATGTATTTTTTCACCATCTCTGAAAATGCAGCTGTGATTTTTTTAAAACGTTTTACTAGATGTTTATCATATTTTGAATATTTTGGTGAGGAGTTTCCTTTTCGTGTTCTTGCTCATTTTCTGTTTTCTATGGGGAACAGATCTTCACATCTCACAAATGTCTTCTCTTGGGATGGATGAAGGTGAATGTTGTCAATGCTTTGGGGGCAAAATGTGTCTCTGGAAAGAAAAGACAGCATGTGAGTATAATGTTGGCTAGAAAGCATGTTAATTAGAATCTCCATTCTTTAGCTAGTTCTTTATTCTGTCTTTAACAGGAAGGTGTCTTTCTGTTTTCATAGGCTTGTGAGGAAAGAGTTGTATCTACTTGGCAGACCATAGGTACAGAGGAGAGGAGCAGGCAGCTCGTGGGTACTGAGTGCACTGTGCCTCTCTCTCTCCCTGGTGGCACTGCCTGTTCTCCACAGCACCCCTCACAGTCACCTGGGCTTTACTGTCAGTGGGGCATTGCATTTTTCCAGCTCTTACTGTTACCACCACAGTTGCCCTATTTGGGCTGCTGGAATACTGGTATTTAACTGGGAGGTTGCTAAAAATCAGCTGTGTGGGATGCTAACATCAGCCACTGCATATGCTACAGAAATATTTGAAACCAAATGACGGATCTGGTATTTTATTGTTCATAAGGATCTGCTCGTTAACTGCTTTTTAAGTTTATGCTATTACATCTCAAGTCTTTGCCATTAGATAAATGAACAAAGGAACTTCTGTTATGTGTACAAAGACCACAAACATCTAGAGGAAGAGATAACCTGGAGATAAAATATTGTCAACTGTTCAAATGCTTGAGAAAACACAAGAAAAGTCAAAATACATTTTGTGTTTACTATCGTTTTTAGTTATTGAATTTCCAAAATTGCTAATTCTGCAATACATGATGGTTTGGTCATCTGAGGAAGGCAGAACTCTACATACCTTTTTTCTTTGAAGAAATTACTTTTCATTGAGTGTCCTTTGTTTCTCCTTTTAGAGCCACCTAATACTTTCATTTCCCCCCTAAACATTAATGCAGTATTTCAGTGATAACTGAACGTCACTGCCCAGATTGCAAAGGACAAAACCCAGCACATAATCAGTGTCCACTAAAAGCTTGGCACAAACTGCTTCCACTTGCAGCAAAAAAAAAAACTTCTAAGGAGCATTAGGTACCTGAAGATACCAGCATTTCTTTTTGTCAGTGTAAGTGCCTCTCTCACTTAACAATTTCCTAGATAAAGAAAGCAGTACATCAACAGTAATTGGGTTGTTCCAGGTTACTGGCACAGCTGCATAGGACAAAAACTTCCTGGTTAGGAAGATGACTTCTCACCTTCATATGTTTTATCTCAAGGTACGGGAACCTGCACCTAAACAGAGCTCCCTAGTTTGCAATGTATGCTTTGCTTTAATTTGCTTTGCCAGCTAGGTCAGTACTGAATTTGGGTTGGGGGTTTTAAAATAGCAGATGTTAGAGAAAATCCTTTTTTTTTTTTTTTTTTTTTTTTTTAATGGCAGGAGCATGTGCCAAGTGTCAGGTTAGGAAAACACTTCCAAAATACATTTTTAGGAGGATTCAACTTAGGAGAATGTGATCCTTTTTCTGCCTCCCAGCACACACAGATTGTCTTATGAAATGTCTCTAAATTGTCTGATTTGGTTTTTTGTGTTAATATTAAGGAGATGCAGCTCTGCCAATAAGAGTTGTTCTGCAGGAAGTCTGCATGAGTTGTGGTGGTAAGAAAGGGAATGTACAATGTACCAAGGAAAGATTTCCTTCTAAGACTGAGCCTCAGTTACAAGGTAAGGCACTTTTCTCATTAACCTTAATTAAACTGCTCAGTTAAAATTCCTCAAAGGATTAAAGCAGTGAGAATCATTATAAGTTCTTTTATTCTGTCTTCCGGCTGAAATTTCTCTGCATGAGTAGGCAGTTTCATATGTGTTGTTAGCATTGCTGTATGTCAAGAACAAGGCTGCTCAGACTTGGTGATCCAGTTTTAAAGCAATAAACGGGAAAGAACAAAAATAATCAGAGGACTGTGTAGTATAGCACACGATCCTTCTACTTCTAATGAGTATTTTCAAGAATGGTGATGGTGAGTCTCTCTAGGAAGCAGGTACTGAAAGTCAAATAATTAAGATCTGGCATATTTTTTGTAAGTAGGTATCTGAGTATTTGACAATTAATCATTATTTATCTTGCACAGTATCTTGCTTCATTGCAATTTCATATGGTCCTTATGGAGTGAGGCAGTTAAATTCCTTGGTGTGTCTGCTGGGGCTCAGATGCTTGTGTTTGAACTGGGATAAGCTGTGTGCCAAACACCTGTGGTGCTATGAGTGCCCTCATGACACTTACTTTTGCTGTGTTTCCCCTGCTTTCACTCTTATTGTCTTCACTATTAGTCCTGGTCGACGGGTGCCTTTTGTCCATGGTATTATGGTTTGAAATGTGTCCCAGATATTTTTCCAAACTGGACTTCCTTCCCATTTGAACTTGATCATTATGAGGTCACCAATATCAGTGTCCAGGGTGATGAGAAAGGAGTAGGTTTTATTCCCAGTAATACCTCCAGCTCTACAGAAAACAGAATGAGAATAATGCTGTCTTAATTATTATGAATTAAAGTGAAAAAAATAGGACTTTTTCCCCCTGAAAACCAGAGAAAGAACTATGTTTACTTCTCCAGAACAAAGCATTAATGTCTTGAGAATGTTCTTCCTCCAGGTGCAGAAAAGCGATGAAATATGACAACATCCTAGGAAAGAAGCAGAAGTGGCAGAAGCTTGAACAGCTGATGAAGCAGTAGTGGTTTCTGACAGCAAAAAAAAAGATGTTCCATAATAGCATCCATGCTACAACTTCTGCCTGCTAGAGCAAATGCTGGCCCACACTCTTGCCTTTGCTTTCATTAATATCATTAAGGTAGTGTCCATCATGATAAATATCCAAAATTCTTTATCTTAACTACAGCTGATTTTTTTCATTTGTGTTTTAGTTGATTACACTTCCCTGTCTTAGCCATGGGATGGACCAAAGTGGACAGAAAAATTTCCAATTTACTGCTTGTTTTCTAACAATTTTTTATGCACAAACTATCATCATTGTAAGAACTTGTGACTTTCAGGGAGTGTCAGTGAAGAGAGGACAGTTTCCTGTTAGTGTTCACTTGGCTGTACTAAACCATTTCCCTCATAGCATGATTACCAATGTGATATGATTTTAAAAATTGCCATCTTTTGTCACATGCACAATTACCTGTGATACAATACTCACAGTGGGATGTGCAGGTTTTTAGCATCTGCCTTAGTCCCTGCCAGAGACATGGTGAAAGCTGGGTCTGTTGGCTTGCCTGGGATTTCGTTGATGATGTGGATCTTGAACTGATAATGATACACTGTAAAAGGAAGAATTTGAAAAAAGTGGCAAAATGAATGCTCAAAGAATCAATAGATTTCCTAGGCAGAAGAATTTTGCCTGTCAGAGCAGAAAGTTGATTGTTATTCCAATTTTATTTTTCAAACTAATTTGTTGAAATTAAAACATTGTCTTTTTTTCTGGTTGTTGCTGTGCTGTGTAATCTTTTAGTGTTTGAGGCCCTGTTGCTTTATTTAAAGGATGAGAAAAAGGTAATCGGTGTTGAGTTTCTTTTTGGGATAAAACATTCTTCCATGGGAAATATTTCAGCTTTTCTGAAGTTTAATTGTCAGATTTTCTGGCAAGCCCTCTATATAGTGACCAGGCAAATCCTTGTGACTGGGCATGACTAGAGATGTATGATACAGATCAAAGACCTTTTGCAATGTGGTCAGGCTGTTTCTCTGATCAGCTGGAAAATTGCCCTCCAAAACAGATGACTCTCAAACCTTCCTTGACTGCATAATGATACCTTGTCCTTAACACACATCTGCTAACAATGTCATTAATGCTTCAAGGTCCGTGGAGTTTCTAGAACAACACTGTTCAGAAAAGTCTGAACTGAGTATTGTCAGCATGAAAAACGCCTAAGAAGTCATCAGTTTGATATTTTGTAAATTATGAAAACAAAAACCCCAACAACATACATTTCGAGCATGTGCATACAGATACTGCCAGCTACATTTGGATGTCCAGAACACTTTTATCTGGTCATTCTTCCAGCAACTTTCTAGACAAAACTGATAGATTGAGATAAGAAGGAACATTATTGCATGGTAGTTTTTGAGTAGAGCCTCTTTACCCACTTCAGTCTTCACCACATCTGAGAATGGCTCCCCATACTGCTAATGGAATTATCTTTTTATGCATATGCACAGATAGATTTTTTTTATATTTTTTGTGCAGCTCAGAGTGTATTTGCTGGAACAGCTGTATCCTTTTGTTGTTTTATAGTAGTATGTTAGTGAATGATGTATTGTCTTTTGAAAATGTGACCCTCAGTAGAAAAAAAATGGCTGATTCTGTGCCACAAACCTGATGAGGACAAAGGCAGAGAGGGTTGTTTACAGATCACTTTTATAACTAATCCTCTTTCTCTCAGTTTTCTCTCTATGTAAAAACTGATTTTTCAGCATGTGATCAGACACAGCCTAAGGTTTTGCTGTGATTATGGTGCTTACTTTAAGGAAAAATGATATAAAAACTCAGAGGCCCATCACAGCTTTATTATAAATGTTAATTTCTGTGTAACAAACTGGGGGTTTTGTTTGAGCTGGATTGATGTATGCTCTAGAATATAATGTCATTAACTTGAAAATTACATGTTAGATTTTGTGAAGACACAGAGGATTGTGAAGTGTAATATGTTGAGTTTCTCAAATTTTTTTTGTTTGTGCTTCTCACATGATCTTCAAACATTTTTTAAAAAAGCATTACAAAGATGACTTTGTAAGCACCTTCCCTCAGTTGCCACTTTGTTTGGGAACTTTTGTGAATGGAGATCATTGTCTGGGGTACTCTTATCCAAATATGTGCCAAGGATGGCTTATGCAAAACTAGTTCTAAGCATAAAAATGCAACATTTAGTTGAAATCAAAGTCAACAGGACAGAGACATTTTACCCCAGATTGAAACTAACTCTGTATCCAGAGAGGAACACAACACAGTGATCACATCTCTGTGCCAGGTGTGGGAGCAGCAGGCAACACATCCCCAGAACTTGTCATTTTCTGATTCTCCTGGGGACCTGACCCTAACTGTGCTGAAGCAAGATAACATCAGGAACTAGACACAGCCTCTGGAGTTCTTAAATCTACTCCAGCTATCTTCCTGAGCCATTTTAAACAGTATTAACAAGAAACTCAGCAGGTTCAGCTGCTTCGAGTATCATTCAGGGCTCTGCAGATCCCTCTGGAGTCATCAGTGAACATTTCCAGCTGTGCTAGTGGAAGACTTCCAAAATTATTTTTAAAGTACCTGAATTTTTTTGTTTGCTTGTTTGTTTTGTTTAATCTATGATAATGTAGCTGAGTAGCTGTCACTGTAGGAAGACAAGCTGTGTAATGCAAACAGCCTTTTAAAGCCTTTCTCCTCCCTTCAGTGTTCTGCCGGGGTGCTCGAACATGCGAAGCGCTTCGCACCCCCAAGAGCCAGGGCGAGGGGCGGGCGGGGCAGAGCCCTCCCACAGGCCGGAGGCTGGGGCCGGGGCTGGAGCCGGGGCACGGGACACGGAGCACGGGGCTGGGGCCGGAGCCGGGGCACGGGGCACGGGGCTGGGGCCGGGCCGAGCGGGCCGGGCACGGGGGGCACGGGGCACGGTGGGGCCGGGCCGGCGGGGCCGCCGGGGCACGGGGGGCTGGGGGAGCCGGGGCACGGGGCTGGGGCCGGGCATGCCGGGGGCACGGGGCACGGGGCTGGGCCGGGGCCGGAGCCGGGCCGGGGCACGGGGCCGGGGCCGGGGCCGGAGCCGGGGCACGGGGCCGGAGCTGGCCGGGGCACGGGGCTGGGCCGGGGCTGAGCGGGGCACGGGGGCTGGGGCCGGAGGCACGGCTGGGCGGGCACGGGGCACGGGCCGGGGTGGGGCCGGAGCCGGGGCACGGGGCGGAGCCGGGGCCGGGGCACGGGGCACGGGCGGGCCGGAGCCGGGGCACGGGGCACGGCACGGGGCGGGGCCGGAGCCGGGGCACGGGGCAGGAGCCGGGGCCGGGCAGCGCCCCGGCCCTCGGGCGCCTCCTCTTGTGTGCGCGGCATGTGCCCGGCCGGCCGGCAGCGCTCCCCTCACGGCAGCGGAGGAGGGCGGGCGCCCGGAGCCCCCGCACTGACAGCTCCTCGGAAGGGGGTTGTCCCCCATCGCCCTGCTTGTTCTCTCTTAAAAATGCGCTTAAACCTTCCCAGTGAAGGGAGCGTCTGTTCAACAGCAGCAGTGGGCTCTGGCGGCCGAGTGCGATGGAGATTGGGAGGAAGGCCCTGCGCCTCCTGTCAGGCCGTGGCCCCTCTGTGATCGTACAGCCAGGAATTTACACTGACTCGGTAAAGTAATGTAATAGAGCTAAAGCCAGAGTGCCAGTGTTAATTTTAGTGCTCCAGTTCAGCCTTGCAAAGGTCCATGCTATTCTGTCGTCTGTCCATTGTTAGAAAAGTAGTAATTTATATGTAATTTTATAGTGTAATTGCAGATAAAATTTGGGCGAACGCAGAACAGGATGTTTTATGGGCCTCCCAGGGTAATTATGCTGCTTTCTTTGGCTTGGCTGTATGCCTACATATGTTACAACAAACCTGCACAGTGCATTTGTAGGAAAATGCTGCAGATCAGGACCCCAGGCATCTGTGAGGCCTTGGCTCCATAGCTTGCCTGGAGCAAGCATGCAGTGTAGTTTTTTCCCACAGAAATATGAGAGCCAGGGTCTTGATGAAAGGGCATCAAGATGGCCAACTGAGATTCTCAAGTTGTCTCAGCAAATTGATTATTCTCACAGATTTTGTAAGCTTTAATGAATGAGTAAATAGGATCACAAAGCTTAGGCTTAGTCTTCCACTTGGTGATCAATGTGGACTATGTAAAAAGTATTCCCACAAACCTTTGAAGGGCATACGTGCTCTTGTTTTCAGAAAGAGTCGTCTGCTTTTGGGCAGCCTTTCCTGCCTGATGTTGTAGCCCAAGGTGTTACAGCGGTTGTTCTTACAGCTGAGGCACAGTCCTTTGTTGAAAGTGTTGATGTCGTTGCACCAGTATGCTGTGCTTTGCTTGTCCTTGTGCAGCAGAGAGTCGATGAACAAATGAACTGACCTCTCATGGGCACATTTCACCGTTTGAGTGATGCCTGAAAAAATGCAACAAAATTTTACATGCCCTTGTTTCTTTTTACCATTTCAGCTGCAGAGAAGTACCATAGCCAACTATAAACATGTTATTGTTTCCCCACACATACTCCTACCTTTTACACTATGGTTTTGTCTCAGAAATGATATATCATAGCAATTTTACTTTCATGATCATTCAAAAATAGAATGGCTGAACTTTCATGATAATAAACTCAAATAATTTTCACCTTAAACTTCTCTAGCCTGACTGTATCAGACTGTAAATATGAACCTTGATTTCATTGTTCTGGCTGTTTTTGTCAATAGAAAATACAACCTGAGTTGATGTGCAGTCTTTCAGATCATGCTGCGTTAAAGATAGCAGTCTCATTCGGAAGTGTTGAACACTCTTGGATTTTGCATGCTTAGGCAGCAATACCATATTTCGTCCCTATTAGATGGACAGACTCTTTTGTTGAATTGAATTTTTCTTGCTGTTACTACTTGGAAAAAAGGAGCAAAAATTTTATTAAATGCAATGAAAATATTAAATAGGTCTGCTATTATGAGAAGCATCTTTTTATTCTTTAAGCCATCAAATTACAGAAATTATTTTGTGCAAATAGGATGTATCACAGTGGACTGCTTTATATGTCCGTTGATAAGCTTTGAGCTGATGCTTGGTTTCATGTTTGTCACAATTTATCTTCTAACAAGTAAGGCCCAGATTTAGGCATTGTGAGATGATAGCTGGCAAATACTTCTGCAATGCCATGTGCTGGGTGAGCAGGGCTCTTTGGGGGTTTTCAGTGAACACTTCTGGTTGTCATTGCACATCAGGACCTTTTTCAGTATCTTGCATCAGCTTCTTTATACATTTATGTTTAGGTACATTGGAAGAAAGCTTCTATAAATAAAAGCTAGCCTGCAACGCTGGCAGTCAGGTCCTAGAGGGAGTGTCATCTGTGCTGCTGAAGGACATGGAGTTGGGAAAAGGTGAACTAAGGAGGTGAGTAGTACAGACCTGTGTTTTATTTGATTTGAAATAATTAATGGCACACTAGACAAATCTGGCTTAATTAGAATAAATTTTCTCCTCTCCCCTACTGCTGAAACAAATACCATTAAATTATTCAGAAGTGCTTGACTGCAGGATGCTCATGGCCTCATTTTCAGGAGTGCTGGGCAGCTCAATTCCTTACTGGAGTCACTAAAACCAGTATGAACTCAAGACATGAAAATCAGGTAACTGATCTCTAAACAAGAGGATACCTTGCATATAAGGGGAGATAATAATAATACTTAGATGCTGTTTAAGACCACGCTTATGTAGTTTCCCTGACAAACTCAGTACAGGTGCCCCACTGCCTCCCACGCTGTGCCATTGGCTCTTACCAGCGATCCCCAGTTGTGCAATGTGGTTGTACACGTACAGGATGTGACAGCCAGGCTGGAAGGTGCCTCCGTTGGGATAAAAGTCAAAATGAGCCACAGGCTGCTTGATGCCGACACTGAGGCCCATGTGCTGTTTAGTGAAGGTATGAATTGCATCTACAAAGTTTGCATCATCTGGAGATAAACGGTCTGTTGGTGACATTCCTTCAAACATGGGACCAGCAGGGTCAAGGCCTGCAGTAAATGCAAATAATACCATTGTCATATACTGCAGAAGGACTGTTCTAGTGCTGTAAGTCTGTGACAGAGGTCTGAAAACAGACAGCACCTGGTACTTTACAAGGTCTTTCTCTGATGGAAACAATAATGCTTGTCCCACAGAGGGTACATGTTTACACCTAAAGCAAACACAGGCACTGTAACAAACACTAACCAGGACCTGCACAAGGACACAGGGCCAGAGATGGATGTGTTTGTCAGAGACAAACTGTGCTTGCTGCCAGTGTCACTTGAGGGAGCTTTATGTAATTTTGACCTTTCAAACTCCAGAGGTTGTCTGTTTCAGAGGCCCTTTGGAAGACACCAGTCCCAGAGCAAGGTTGACTTTTAGCCCATATTTGGTACTTGAAACTTTATAAAGCTCTATTTATTGCTTAAAAGCCCTGTGTGTATGCTAGAATTATTTATAATAATTATTCAACTTCAAAAATCTTCAAGGAAGATTATTACAGTATTCAGAGGAATAATACTCCACATAGGGAGACTTGCTGATTTTTGTTTTCTGGACTTTTTTGCATTGTGCTCTTCTTGGCTGGGACTTAATTTAGCAAGAGAACTTCGTGCTTAGTTTAAAGCCGCATTCAGCTTTGAGGACAACTTCTAAATTGGATATTCCTCAGTTGGTACTGTGGAATAATATAGTTGCATAGACATAACCAGACAAGACTAGTAACACAGGCAACAAGTAGGGAAGTCCTCCAAATGCACACATTTCTTTTTAGCTTTAATAACTTTTATCACTATCAATTTTTGGAGCTTATTGTTACAAGTCTGAAAAACTTTTGCTGAAGAACACATATAGCTGTTACAATAAATAATGTGTTCTAAGTTTTTTCATTTATCCATTTTCAAGGTGTTATGTTCTAATAAAGTTTGAATGAGCAGCCTGGGGAACTGAACTCCTTCAGTGCATAGACTGGTGTAATATCATGACACATTTTGTAAAATCAGCTTCTTGGCATGCAGGCACTGCCACAAGATCTGATTGTGTAAGAGACTATGGTATATGGCAATGAATCCATGAACAGAATGTGACTTCAAAGTACAGCCATGCATATTTGCCTCACTCCTAAGTCTGATTAAAGTAAAATATTTTCTCTGATATATGTAGCTGATGTTTGTCTTGCATAAAATGCACTTCTGTTTTCATTTTGTTTGGGTTTTTTAAGCTGTCACTGTGCATTAGATGAGGTACTGTATAATATTATAAATGTATTTTTATTACACTCATAATTAGTATGGTTACAAAACATTACAGAAGGTTCAGATTATCACTATTCAATCAAGTTTTAGGGTTAACTTTGTTTGCTTTAAGTATCTACTAGGGATACTCTAATGATATGCTTCTTGTAAAATGTAATCCAGAACTCTCATTTTTGCCACAGAACTGTTCTGAATCCACTATATGGGCACTGTCCCACTGTTGTCCCTGAAAATCAGCTTTCTGATTTGTTTTAGTATAGTGGAGTCAATTCTCATGAATTGTAACATAAACAAGAATCATGTTTACATTCCTTTGTAAAAGATATCACCTGATGGACTTCTCAAATGACCAGTGAAGATGGAGAGGTGGGAACTTCTTTGTCCAATCTCTGATCACTGTCCAGAAACTTATATATACGAGGTCAACAATAAACTAGAATCTTCTTCTTCCTTTCTTCTTCTCTACCTGAACACCTATTGTGTGTGTTACTGTGTGTTTCTATCTGCATCACAGTAACATCCCACAATTGAAACCTCAAGCACAGTCAGACAATTTCCTTGATACAGTTTTAAATTACTTGCTAACAATGAACAGTATTTGAATGACTTTGGGTCAAGACAGTGGCCAAAGATCCAAGGTTAGTTGCTAACATTTAGTTTAAGGTGTTACTGGGTATGGATAAGAGATAAATTTAAGCAACCTGCAGCTCGAGGCTTTGGTTTATGATTTCTAGTCCCCATGATTGTGTATTCTGTATGTCATAATTTAGACTGAGATAGGAAAGATCAAAGATAGAAATGGTATGAGACCTAATTTTCAAAACTATTTTCATTGTTTTCTAAATCTAATTTCTAAACCAATGAGTTGAGACTTCTAAACTGTGCTGAATCTTGCTATTCAACAGCTAATTGTCAATATTATACTGATATGTCAAATACCTTCATAACTTGATTCAGCTGATGGTTATTTTTCTTAAACGTGTAAGTCTTACCTGTAATTCTTCCAATCTTTTTTGTACCATTGATAAAACTTCCAGCAAATCCTGAAACATGAGCTCCTAGGCTGTACCCAATTAGATGAACATTGCTTCTGGAAAATTGAACGGATTCCTGGAAGATAGTGACAACTTGATTTAGATGAAGAAATGTGAAATGTAAACAGTGAAATATTTATTACAAGCTAGGGATACTATATGTGAATTATAACACAAGAAATTTTTATGTTGATGGTGGTTGAATGAGGTGCATAAATCATTCAGTAAATTTCTTTTGGGTAAGTTATTCCTTGCTTCTTTTCCATTTCAAATTAAGTAGCTTAATATTAGAGATTGGTACAATAAGAGTTGCTTAGAGTTCCTGGTTTGCATGAGTGATTCTCTTTCTCTGTTTGCTTTCTGCCTTCTCTTAAATTGGGCTGGAGACCAGTGCTCCTCTGCAGATTTGGCTGCAGCCTTTTCAATTCTGCCATGGCCACTGCTCCCCATGTCGCAGGTGTTTTGATAAACAGTCACTGCGTTAGTGTGGCTCTGTACTCACTGCTGCCTCCGCGTCATCTGCTTTGTGAAAGCTCTCCTCTTGAAAGGTCTCCCTTTACATTCTGGATCTCTAAGCCATTATTTTATCCTAATCTTTGGGAAACTGCAGCAAAAATCAGACACAGCATTGGGATTGAATTCTGCATTAAAAACAGAAGATGAGCACAGATAACACAAACTCATTTTCCTGTACTAATGTCTTGCAAATGATGATGTCTGCCTGTTTCCTATGTGTGGAACAGTGTCAGCTGCCTACACACGTGCTAGTTGAAAAGTCAAAGTAACAGGAAACTGTCTCACCTCTAAAGAGATATAAAAATCTTTTCATAAACAAGACCACTTGCTTTTTCCTCTTGTATGATGGAAGTTTTACAAAGTCATAAGAAAGTTTATGGAAGAAAAATGTGCACTTCATTAAAGAAATGTGAGTGACTGAAATGAAAGCATTAGTAAGCATAGTATCGCAGAAAACTCGTGGAAGAATAAGAACAAGTAAATACATTTTTTCCAGAGGAACATGTGTTGGTCTGGGAGTTCTCACCTCCAGCCACTCCAGGAACTGTGCTATCTCCTGTCCTGTGGTGCGTGTGTTCTGTACGGCAATGGGATAGAGCTGGTGAGCCAGTATGAGCCAGTCTGCAACGATCACGTTCATTTGGTTATGCTGAGACTTCAGAGCTGCTGCCATTTTCCAAATCCAGCTTTCTAACATCCCATCCACCTGTTAAAATTGAAAAAAACCCACAACAAACGATAAGAAAACCATTGTTATGGGAAAGCAGTCTCTGTCAAATATTTGTTGTGAAAAACATAAGGAAACAAAAAACATAGTATGAACAGGGAAGGATGAATGCTGATAACTAGATTTTAGGGGCTTCAGCCTGCTTCAGTGCTGAGAGTCTTTAGGTTTTGGTGGACCAAAAAAATTAAGAGTCAGTATAATAAGGGTATAATAGTGTATATTTTGTAATAGGAGTTCTTAAAAGTGAAAATTATATCCTCAAATACTTTAACTCATCCAGAGAAATTGATAGTACTGGTTAAAAAGACAGAAATGCCCAGGAAATATCTGATTTCGTTCAAGAGCAGCTATCCCTGAAAGTATAAGCTAAAAAAAATCAGAGAACGGAAACTGGAGAATTGCAGACCAGCAGGCATTTGTCATCTCTAGCCATTCCATTTTGAGAGCTGCTTGTTTTGAGTCATTCTTTTTTGAATACCTGGTTACAATTTTCTTGCATCAAAGAATGTTTCTGATGTGATGGACTAGAATTATTATTTAATCTATCAGATTTAATTGTTATTTTCATTGTATGTATTTCCTCACTTGATAAATTAGCCTTATCTCTTCTAGTATATTAGAATTTGGGAGTCTCAGGTCTGGGTTTCCACACACACTCCTCTAAGAGCCCAACACCTCCGCAAATTAAGTTAATGCGAATGATGAACTTCAATGGCAGCAGCTTCAGGCCTGTGGATTGAGGAGGGTGTAGGTTTTGAACAAATTTTTCTTTGCACAGCTTGGCTTTTTTTTACAAAGGGAGTTAAATGTGTTTCTGATTCGTTAAGGGAGTTATGTGCATCACAGGGAGTGTTCAAAATTTCTCTGCATATGTGGAGATGTGCAAGAAAGATCCATTGTTCCACCTTATGATTCCATTGGTTCTATGAGAATTCAAGGAATTCTTCATTTCTTATCCTGCCTTTTCTTTTGTTTCTTTCCCAACTGAGAAGTTGATGGAAAGTCACTCTTAGTATTGGCATGCTTTTGAGAAAGTTTTTTTAATGGTGAATTGGTTTTTTACTGTTTAATAGGAAGCAGTTCAGTGATAATTCACTGATGTTGAAGGCTTTGCTTTCAACTGAAGGGTCTTGTGGAGAAGTTCTTTTTAAAGGTGTATCTGTGAGAAAGATTGTGAGCACTTTTGAAGTGTGTAAATATCTGGCAGTGAACATATCAGAGAAATGAAACTGGTATTCAGCTCTCCAGGGCATAGTACATTAATTCAGCTGCTTGTTCAAGCTCTGCTGGCTTTAAACCAGGGCTGAATGTAATTCTTGGCATGGGAGTCCCATGTGAAAAATTGCTCGTAGACAGTTCCTTCAGAATCTGTAGGGAATATCCACTTGGTATTTTTTCTAGCTGTGATAGCTACCAGTGAAATCTATCATCTTTGTACCCAGCCTTACTTCTGAAGTTGTTTCTGTAGCATAATGAGAAGGAAGGTATATCAAATCAGATGAAATATGAATTAAAAATAAAATGTGAGTTCATACCGACCAGCCATGGACTATCATCACCAGAGGAAGAGAGGCATTGAAACTGCATTTGTCAAGAGTCTCCAACTGATTAACAAAAATCTGGCAGCTGCCTTGAGCTGTATCTGTATAGAGTCGAAATTTGGTGTTTAAGTTTTGCTGATGTTTCTTTGTAGTAGTGTGTTCACTCTGTGATCCCAGTGCCTCTGAAATGAAATTTGTGTCAACAGTCATAGGAAGGAATTGAAAACCTGAAGAAGTTACTAGTGCAACACAGTCCATAAAACAGTAAATGAGTAAGCTTGGAACTCTTCCTGTGTATAATTGTTGCTTGTTCCAACTAGGCCTAAGCTGAACATTTTGGGTCAGAAAAGTGATCTCTTTCAAAGTCTGAGATGGTCTAGATGTGCCTCTGAGCCATAACAGTTACACAGGAGTAGTGGTGTGATTGCTATGGGCCTTTATAAATGCACAAGGATTGTAAGACCACAGTGCAGGTGTTATGGCTTGACTGTGGAGTGCATGCACAGACAGGAACATTCAGAGGCTCTTAACTCTGCAGAGCATTTCTACTAGTGTGCATTTGCTAGTAATGCTGAGCAAGCATTGTTACATTACATTAAAATAAACATTTTATTCAGGGTTATTACTGCTTAGAGACATGGGTGACTGCTTAAAACTGTTAGACCGCATCATACTTTCTTTTTCCTCTGAAAAGTCAAGATGAAATGTTTTTGTTTTAGTTGTAATATTTTTGATGATTTTGTTTTTAGGCAGAATAGCTTGGTATATTTAGGACAGCATTTTCAGAAATGTCTGTTAAGTAAGAAAGTGGGGGCAGTGTGAACTGTGGTCTTACAACATCATGAGCTTAGAAGGAAAAAAACATAAAATATAGAGCAATTGCAGAAAAATAGAGTAAAATAAAGCAGAATCTTACAAAAAGCACCTTGTGACATTCAAGCCTTTCTAGTGAGACATTGGAATATTTATTTAGCTGAAAAAACTCCATATAATAAATATTATTTAAGCTAAAATAAATGGGGTTTGGTAGAAGAGAAGATGTGATGAACTAGGTAAGAAAGAGGTTACAGTTTGTACTATTGGAGAGGAAACATTTAGATTGGAGAGATTTTACTAATGGAGTTCCTTGGGGGCAGGCAGTTTTTTGGCTAATCTTGTTTTAATATTTCCCTTAAAGAAGCAGCAGGAAAAGTACTAGTCTGACAAAACATAGGAGGCCCTTGCTAATACTGAGAAGACCAAACCATTAAATGTTAAGAGCTAGATGACAACTTGAAAATACAGCAAGAGAAGCCAGTAGAAATCTCCTACTATGAAGTGCAGGGTCATGCGGTTGATAGGAATTTCTCTATAAATGGGACTCATAAATTGGAAGCGACACAAAGATAAAAAAACTTGACTGAAGTAATCAATAACAAAACTGACCATGAGTCACTGCTACCATTTGACTCTGAGAAAGGAAAATAGAATTCCAAGATGCATTAAGGTAGATGGTTTTGGTAGGAAGAGAGGACGTCAGCTGTAAGTAAGGGCTGTTGTTAATCACATCCAGAACAGTGTGCATAGCTCTTGTTGCCAGGCATGTCTGTGAGAAAGATGTGGGGATATTGTGGGCACTTTTCAAGAAGTCTCTGAATATTTGGCAGTGAATATATCAGATAAATGATACTGGTAGTTTCATTTCAAATGAAATTGGTGGTTCAGGTGCTATCAATTCCATCAATTCCAGCTGCAACAGCTTCTCACAGCACCACTGAAATGGTCAGGGAGAAGGTTTTTGTTTTAGTTAGACCCGACAAGTAATGAAATATTACTGGAGGTTAAAATCGAATATTTTATTCAATGAGGAGTTAAAATTGTCTGTGCTGTAACAGCACTGAAATTAATTCAATTTTAGTTCTTATTTTTCTTGCATAAAAGGTCCTTAATAAAACATTAATATCAGAAAGACTGTATTTCACCTTCTAAGGCAACACTTTTGTTTTTTGGTACATTGAAACTCTTATGTCTGTAGATGTTTTTAGAAAATACCTAAAATCATAGACTGTTCATTTCTGTATTGTATCTGCAACTCTATCCTGGGTTTCTGCGATGCTGTTGTCTTGATGGGATTTTGGTAGTTTACAAGGAACTTGTGGTTCATTTATAGGGGAGGTTTTATCCTGCAAACATGTGTTGTGACATGAAACTCTCATGTTTGAGTATCTGCAGTAGTAGCATCTTGTGATGCACAATGCAAAGAACCACAGTGTGGAAGTTTGCTGGGTTTAGGTCAGACTGTGCTTTTGCCACATTAGTTCTGTTACAAACATTATTCAAGGTTTAATTTTAGTGTAATGATAAGACATGATAAAACAGCATATTTAATTTAAGTGCATGGCAGTTCTGGCAAGAAAACTTCTAAACTGACCTGCACTGGATGTACACTGCTTTCTATTTGTTGCTAATTATTGTTCATTCCAACGTTATGTTTCATAGCTGGGAAACGTTATTGAAAAAATTTATTCAGCCTTGTACAAGCATCAGAATTTAAAAAGCTTCAGAGTTACAGAGATTTGGTTGATAAAATTTGTGGCTTCAGTGTCTCACATTTTTCTTTCAGGACACTTTTAACTGTCATAGGACTGTCTGATTACTTCTCTCTTACAATGTCCACTTTAAAGAATTTCTGTTGGATTTTTTTTTTTCTCTTGCAGAGGGCTTAGTTTCTGAAGTTAGTAATATCAGGAAAGGATGAATCTACATAAAGAACTGAAAATTAGAAAGGGCTTTAATGATGTTGATGTTCTTAACGTTTGGTTTATTCAGCCTTCAGTGAGTAGTCTCTACACAAAAATAAGCATTGCGTTCTATTTTTAGCACAAAAAGAAAAACAAACCAAAAAAGTAGCTTGTGCCTGTTCCATTGAACACATCCTTTCTTTGTTTAATGCCTTGTTTTCGTTTTCTTTTTGCTCTCTCAGTGTTTGTGCAATGCAAAGGCGTTTTGTCAGTCTGTACTGTTTGTACATACTACAGAAAACGAGTCTGATAAAAAGCTGTTTTCTTTAGACACTGGCTGGAAAGTGCTGCAGTGCTTTAATGGCTGAGCATTGTTTTGCTGGTAAATCTGGGAGAGGGGGTTAAAAATACTGCTTGAATTTCTTGGCTGTCAAAAGTTAAAAGATCCTATAGGATCAGATGTGTTATTCAACAAGGAACTGCTTCAATCTGTTCATCTATGTAATGACTTGGAGAAGGAAATACTGTCTGAAGAGCCTGGCTTCCACAACAGACTTGCTGAAAATGTCATCCCAGTGACTCAGTGATGTGGCCGCAGGGAACAGGGAAGTTTCATAGGTCAGTTTGCAAAAACAACACAATTCAACTGCTAAAGATTTTTTTATGGTAATTACAGTTAAGCATGCAGAGATCTCTCTGAGCCTCCAAAGAGTTTTGCTTTGGAAAAATACCAGGTGAGCGGGGTTGCTGTCTTAATTTCCTTTTTCTCAGAAGATCCTACTGTGACGTGAATTCTTTCAGCAAAGGCAGCGCAGTGTGGCCACGCTGATCTGTGTGCTTCCATAAATGACATTCCCACAGAGCAGCAGTAATCACAGGCAAGAAAAGCCATTGTGAATTCTTGGCACGCCGAAGGAGGTTCAGCCCTTTACCTTTACTTTGTGTTAATGATGTTTGTGGTGCGGTAAAGACTAGGTTTGTAACACCACTTCATTGCAACATAGCAGATCCATGTAAAATGTTTCGAAGTTAGTTTTGGGCAGACAAACCAGAGCATTTTTAGATTTTACCTGAGATACTAATGTTTTCTTGCTGAAAAGTAAAATAAAGAGAAATTCCCAGTTGAACAAAATAAGCTGGTTAATCCAGGAAACAGATTTGGATTGAATCACCCCAAAAGATAAGAAGGCATTCCTAAATACAGAATTTTGAAGTCCTTTCTGAAATTTCCAGATGTGGTAGCAGTGCTTTAAACCTGTCAATGAAAATGCTACTGGAAACTAGACAAAGGTCTAGATGCTGTCCAGGGTTTGAAACTATAAATATCCTGTGCTTTTCTGGGGGAGAGATCCATAATCTAAATATATTTAGTTATCATGTCTGATTAGGTATAAAAAACAGCTACAAAATATCTGCTCCATAGCACAAAAATTGCCTAAACATGTGAAGTAATGAGGATGGAGTATGGTAGAACTATCTAATGTTAAGAGCAAAATTTTAATATTTACTAAGTCATACATTTTAAATTCATCTTACAGTACAGCATAAAAATTTTGAGTAAAATTGGCATTTCCAAGTAAGGAAAGTAGCTTTTCAGCCTAGGAAAAATAATGTTCAAGCATCCTCTTTCCTGTCATGGAACTTGGGTTGAAGAGGATATTTCAGTGGCTCTCACCTAATCCTTAGACAATTGAAAATTAATTAAGTATATCTAAACAGAAGTTGAAGTTGGGGCCGTTGGTGTGTTAAGGATACATAAAAATCCCATATGTCAGCATGTGAACACATGCCACTCTTTCCAGGGCCTGGCTGCCTTGTGACACCAGCAGCAGCCTCCCTTCATGGCCATGAGTGGTTTTGTCTGAGCCTGATAAACCTCCTGCACCTTTTAGGTGCACCAAGAACATGTGTTTGAAGTTCAGAAAAACACAAAACAAAACCAGGAGAATGAGAAGAGAGAAACATCAGCATCTTCAGAATATTATCACAGGAGGGCATTGCTGAGTAAAACTCACTTGGTGGGCCATGGGGCAATCCTCCAGGGCAGACTGCTGGATAATAGATTTATTCCCTGGAAGGCAGAGACAATCTGAGGAGGTGGGTGCACAAAAGTCATATGTACAACCAGCCTTGTCTGCACAAAGTTAATGAATTGTGGGTTTATTTATTTATTTGTTTGGGTTTTTTTATGAATTTTTGATAGCGGCTATTCCACCAAACTCCCCTTGTGACTATTTATGCTTGGCAGCCTTCTGGTATTCAGCAAGAGGCAAATGACTGTCTCAGTTTGCAGAAAGGCAGTAGGGAAAATGAGAAGTCAATAGGGCCTGGAAGATCATTGAGTGTTGGAGTGGAAAGGAGGTAGAAAAAAAGGGCAAGGTGGATACTCAAGCCTTGTTATTAGGGGAATCTGCCTGGCTTACAGATCTCGGGCTACCAAAGTGCTTTTGTTCCATTCAGGAAATAGGACTAAGCACTCAAAAGTCTCAGTCTGAGTGGCAACTTCACATCTAGTCCCTTAAAATTTTTCTACTTCCAAGAAGCCTGTGTCTTAGAGGAAATACTGGGAGAATTTTAAAGAATATGTTCTTGAGAGCACTATTTTGCATTAATCTCCCTCTCCTCCCCTTCTTGTCTCCTTTTCTCTTGCCTCTCCAATAAGTTCCTGTTTTTGTCCGTTATGTCCTTTGATATTTTAAGATTTTTTTTAAATAATAGAATTGTTTTGTTTTACTGTTTGTCTGAAAGCCTTAGTTAAGCCAAAATAGGGGAAATCCTGTTTTTACAGAAGATAAAAACTTTTTGCTTTGACAATCACTAGGTGTGTTCATCTAAGCAAGGATTTGATGGTTTCACTGATAAGGTATTAAAAGGCTTTGATAATTTAAAATGTATCCTGAATTTCTCCAAACTGATCTTTTACAGTAGATGCCTGTAGATATTTCTTCTAAAGCCTCTGCAATAACCACTGTTTACAAAAGTTATTTCCATGCAATTCTGTCTAGAAATTAGACTTTTTATCAAGTCCTTAATTAATTTGTTTTAAAATTAAACTCTTTAAGAGGAAGAGGAATTTACTGGGGACATATTTTAAGTACATTCTGTGTACAGAACTAGTCTTAGAACTTTTATTAATGCTGTCATGCAATTTTTGTTACAGTTTTCCTTGTATAGATGAATAGAGCCCAGAGTATAACAGTTGCCATCACTTGAGGCATAATTCACAAAGAATTTCTCAAGTACATTTGTTTAGTGCTCTAGTACAACTCTCTCTTTAGTTAAAGGGGCCTCGCAACGGCGTCCTACAAAGATCTGTGCCGGTAAGTTTGGGGTGAGCCAGTATTAAAATTGGCAAAGCTGTTGCTGAGCTCTGCAGGCCTTTCCAGGACTCCTGTGAAAACTATTACAGAAGATACCATTTTGTGGAATACTTGATACTGTCTGCGTTGTACTAAAAGTATTAACAGCATAGAAAACTTTTAATAGGAGTTTTATCTCTTTTACCCATAATGCCAGATACCTTTGCACATCGTGATTCCAGTCACAGGGAAAATGTGTATAAAATGATAAAAACTGCTTTTTAAAAGTCATGATGCTAAGGTCCAGTGAGTTAGATGGCTAGACATGTGATTTGTGTTTCACTCAAAGCCTTAAATCTCAGTTTCAAGTGAAATAAAGCTGCCTCTTGGCAGCACTGCAAGGGCACACAGTGCTGCAGTTTTAGCCTGTTACTCCAGTGACAGGGAGAATTCAGTTTCTGGGCCTTTGGCAGTATTTGAGGTTTGGGTGCAGAATTCCAAATTTGAGATGGACAGGGAAAAAATACTTTTTTCTTTTTGTATCCTGGTAACCTCAAAATTTGTAGGTTTTTAAGGTGTTCTGGGACCAAAACCCTGGAAACCAGTAGCAGTAAATATGTATTAGAGGGCATCAAAGTAGAGCCATGTAGTAGTTTAATGCTAGGTTAGAGTATAATATATAGTTGTCCATTATAGCTATGTAATTTATATAATTATCTTACACAGTGTTGTGTAAAGTGCATACACACACAGAAACATCTATATTTAAAAAAATATATACACATTTGTTAAATGCTGTTTATAAATAGTACGATGCTTATATGCACTTGATAAAGCATATGACATTCCCCTCATTATTACAGCATTTAAGGTGAATGAAACATTACTTTGGGCATTTGTCTTAGAAAGATTCATGTGTTTAATATGCAGGGACCATATACATAAAATATCCAATTTCTAAATCTTTGCTGTGCATCCGTGCATTACTGAGCACTTTTTCCAGGCCCAGAGCATGGTTCTTAATGCAGATGAAGGACATGTGAACTGAACAGCTGCAGTAGGTTGGATAACCTTCAAAATGCTTCAAGGCATAAGTCAACCACTAATTTTCAAGATAAACTTAATTTTTTTTCTTGACCATTCAGTATTGATATCTCTCTAATCAGATTTTTAGGGTGTCTCTGGTAAGATCTGTTATTTCAGTTCCTCTAGTCCTAGGTATTTGAATTTTACAACATTACGGGGTTTTTTAGCAGTTGTAGATTGACATGAACCAAACTGGGAAGATTTAATCGCTTTCCATATTTTGAACACAAAGAAATTGATGAACAACATCTCTGTGTTCCAAAGTGAACAACAGTATGTTTGTTAATGTATTTGATTTTTAGGATAGCTGAAAGCACACATTACTAAACCTCTAGTGCTAAACCTATTGACAAACAATTGGGAAAATTAAGGTATGATCTGCAAGTATTATTTGGAAATTTGGAATTCCTGTTCCAAAAAGTGTCTCCCAATAATTTGCACTAAACAGGAGTGGACAGCAGAATGAACTGAAAGCCAGGGACAGAGTTCTGCAGGGATGGAGCACCCAGGGATGCTTCTATTCATGCTGGTTTTGGTCTGTGAACAGGAAATGACAGTCTCTCAGTCAAACCCTTTTTGTGAACAACATGTTCCTGATGCTAAATACTATAGTCCAAGCAAAAATACATTTTATCTCCCTACTTGCATTGTGTTCCTACTTGAGATGGGGTTTTATTTTATAATAAGTTTCCCTAGTTGGAAATACAAACTTTCTTATTTCATCAGCTGCCCTTGCTCATTCTCTTTAGACTTTCCACCTTCACAAGTTTATGAAAATCAGAAGAGAAATCATTCCCTGGAGTTTCTTTGATCTCTGCTTTTGATGTCTTGTTGATGAGAAATTTATCATAAACTAGCTGAACTATGAATGAGTTGTTGAAATTTTTCAACATTAGATTTGCTGGTGCATCTTTAATGAAGCAGCCTTGTGTTCTGTCACCAGGAGCTATTCAACAGAATCCAACAGGACAGCACCATGAAAGTGTGCTGAGGCCAAGTTTGCTTTGCTTTGCAAAGCAAAATGGATCTGCTTTAGTGGGAAAAAATCAACAAACATGGGCAATATTAAATTTTACTATTTTACTATAAGCTTGTGTTTATAAGTTTTAAAGGAGTGTCCATTTTGCTAAGTGAGGCCTCGTCTTCTAGGAGTAGGGATTTTGATTGTGATATTTGCTGGGATTAAAACAGAAGAATCCTCCACCTTAAAGGTGATGTTGGAATCATTAAACAATGGATATATTAATCTGACAGTCTGAAAAACACAGACAAGCAAAGTCAAGAATTCAGTTGCCAGATGCTTCAAGGGAAGATGTTCAGAATTGATCTCACAACAGCAACAAAAAGCCTGCAAATTCCTCTTTGAAGAGATTAGTTTAAAATATTGTGAGCAATGTGAAGAAATGGATGCGTTTATGCTACCTTGTTCTTCCTAAATATTATTCTTTAGATTGAGCCTATCTATATTCTGCTTGTGTTTTAAGATATTAATTTAACAAGACTTTCTGGACTCATATAAATAATCCATGCAATATACCGTTAGTACAGAAATTTCCCTAAATCCCTAAAGTGTTCTTATTAGCATTGCAGTTCTACTTAGAGGCCTGTTCAGGATAGGAGCCCCATTGTGGCAAATACTACCAACCATCCAAAATTAAGGGATCAGGTTTTTGCTCCCCTGAGAATCAAAATTATTTGGCAGAATTTTTTATGAATTTGACTTGTGTCCTTGTCCTGTCCTTACACTTTACTTCTGGAGTCTTTAGGTGTGTGTCTCTCTTAATCAAGTTTATATTCTAACTCTTTAGGTTTATGATCTTACATCTTTTAAGATAGACTTATATGTTCAGCTGACATATTAGAGGTAATTTTAAAAAAAGAAGTAAGACTGGATGTAGCAAAGCCCAGTGGGAGCAGGTGTACTTGGCTGAGGGGTCAAATTCAGAATTCAGAGGCATTCAGAATGAGACACTGCTGTTCCTCAGGGTGCTGGGTGCTGTGGGCACTGTAGCTTTCCCAGGGGTGAGGATCCCTGCTGAGCTTTGCTGAGGAATGCTCTTGTAGGGTGTTGTGACACCAAGCCTTGCCAGGCCTGCACTGTCAGACTTTGCTCTCTAGGCACATGAGGCTCATGAAGCTTTTGCTGGTGAGGGAGGAACCCCAGCTCCCAAGGTGGGGCCAGGCCTGGGAATTGTACATCCATGGAGGTGATAACTGAAAATTCAGAGGACCCAATTCCCCACACCTGAGCAGTTCAGCCACGATTCTTGCACTCATTTGATTCAGTTCACTCAGCCAACATGTGAAAATGAATTTTTTGTTCTACTGGGTTAGTTTGCTGTTGGCTTAGCAAGCTAAAAAGACTCCTGCAGAAACTGCATTAGTCGGTGTAAGGAATAAGAAAAGAGATCACAGAACTGATCAGGCAAATTCTTCCAAAACCTCCAAATGTGAAGATCAAATGGAAGCAGGGTGCATCTTAAGACTTAAGCAAAAGGTTTCTCACTCAAAAGCAGCGATTGTAGAAAAATTTACATTTTAATTTACTCAAGATTGTTCTGTGAAAAATACCACAGCCCACTTAAATCTTTTCTTATTTTTCTATTAGCATAAGAAAAGGTATCTTTGAAAGTACCTGGAAAGCTGATTTTATAATCCCTGTATTCATTTGCCTAGCACAGAGTATGTAGCCTCAGAAGTTAAAAATTCTCCAAATAGTTACAGACCAATTGTGTTTGGGCAACAATGTGAAACTTCTATGAAGTGGCTGAGAAAACCTAATGAGATATTTCTCTGTAGTGTTTGAGAGTATGGCACAGCCAAAAAGCCTCCTGAATGTAGTGTGGGGGAAAGGAGCAGTTTGTTTTCAATCCAGAAACAGCCATCTCACATGCACAAGCCCAGAAGAGAGATCAGTGGCTCAGCTGAACAGCCAGATAGCCAGTTTTGCTGCTTGGTGGACAGCTGCCCTTGCTGAACGCAGCAAACCTACAAAAAGCACCAGGACAACGTCAGAGCAGCAGATTTTTCCAGCCCTTCTGTGCAAAGTATGGTTGTGACACATCAGGGCGTCAAGTGGGCCATGGGGCCCACAGTAAGAAGGGACAAGGCTGAACTGTGGGCTTCTCCTGGAATTCTCTGGGCAGGGACACTCCACAGGGGGCAGCAACAGCTGGGTGCCACTGCAGATCAAAGTATTGGAACTCTGGTTCTCTGGGAATGGGGGAGACAGCAACAACCAGGGGGCCGGAAACCTGAGCGCACCAATGTGGAGGTTACCTTTCTGCGTTGTTCTCTTTACTACTCGAGTTTGTCAAAAGCTGCTTTACCATATTGTGCATAGGTGGTGCACATAACACCATAGCTCATGTTTCTGACTTCGGTTGGCATGTCTTATCTAGAATCTGTCATATTTTGTAGGGCAAAGAAAGTGGAACTGCTATTCATACGCAAAGAATTAAAGACACAAAATGGGAGGGAATCTTGTGTAAAACAGTCGTTAAAAGTTCTTCCAGAAGGCTTCTTTTTTTCACTTTATATGTAAATTCACTTTACAGATTAAAACCAACCTTTTTTTTTCTTTTTTATTATTTTTTTTTTTAAACTACTTCTGTAACAATAGAAACAAAACTATTTGGATGCAGAGAGTTTGGATGCAGAGTATATAAGAACCTAAATGTGCTTTAGTGTATTCAGATCATAGGACTGGCATCCTTGTCTGCATCCATCTGTAACAGCAAACAGGTTACCACCTCCAGCTTTTTGTCACCTCCCACCTGCCAGAAATTACCACCCTTACTGTTCTGTTGCCAGTGCTCCAATGTTGCCCATTTGCTGCAAGGAAAATCAGCTAGGTTACATCACATCACCTGTTTTAAGCCATTTAAACTGGTCAAATTTATATTGCTTGAAAGGAATTCAGACATGTTTATGTGAACTGATCTCCTACAGGAGTTGGATAAAAGTGGTAGCTGTCAGGAAATGGTAAAAGTGGGTGCAGTGCTACAGGCAGTAATCCTTGACTGACCAAGGATATTTGTTCATGGCCTGAGACACACACATGCAAACATTTGCTAACTTCTGGAAAACTGCCTTACTGGTATTTATTCTTCATTCCTTACACTTTCAAAATGGAGATCAGGTATTGGCTTGAGTGTGATGGTCACTCGGTTCTACTGTGGACATTAGAATCTTTTTACTATAGTATAAATATACAGGAATTAGCTATAAATAGACAGAACCCATGCATTTTATTGTAATCTTCTACCAAGCAGTGATATCAATTTATCAGATTTCTGTGCCCAGAAATAATTTCTAACTGTTGACTTTTATTAAACAACAGAAAGCTCTCTAATTATCCCAGGGCTTTCTTTCACCTCTAAGCCATCATTTCATTCATCTCTAGTGACCAGCCTGGTAATACAGTCAGAAAAGATAAACAGTAGAGATAAACAGAATTATTTGCTTCTTCATGTCATGCCTGGAACACCAAATAGGTGAATTTATCAGCCTTGTTATTTGGCACTACATTTGAGTTCAACCTAGAATTCTCAGAGCTAAGTTTTTTACATAAAAACAAAGCTATAATAGTCATAGTGTATGTGGCTAAGTCACAGAAGGTGATAATGTATTATACACTGCCAGAACATTTTGTTTTCCATGTCTTCTCTCTCCAGTTCATTGCATAATTTCCTTTTCCTTTTGGTCCATCCCTTCAAAGCTGTGATAATATCCAGTAAACATTCATATCAGGTCCTAATTTTTAAAAACACATTGTGTTTAATATTTGCTTTAGAAAATACAATCTCCTATTGCATTGTGCTGTTTTATACGGACTTAGAAAATCCACATGCCCAGATAGACAATTCAAATCTTCCCCGTCATATAGCAAAGCAACCAAATATAGCACAGTGATGTGTTTTCCCAAAAAAGATGCTGTGTGTAATGCTGCACATGGGACTTTCATCCTGTCATCAGAGCAAGTTCTAGAGCTGTAGACTCTCCCTGAATGTCTTCATGACTTGACACTGAAAAACCAAACCAAATTCATTGTCACCTCTGCTAACTTGGTCAGTAAAAGAATGCATGATGCAAGAAGTGATCTCAGACTGGATACTGATTTTTAGGCTAGAATAGTGTGAATGATTCCATGCCAGCTGCCAGCACTACCTTTGTCCACTGCAGAGCCAGCTCCAGCCAAGTTTGTTCTCATTCATGTCTGCATTTTGGCTGAAGAATGACATTTCTGGTAAAAAATAGGAAATAAGCTGAGCATCAGCAGCAAACTAATGAACCCAAAATTCCCTTGCAGCTGCTGGTAGGCCAGTGAATCCTGCTGAATGAACCCTACAGCACTGTGACAGGGGGACATGTGCCACAGTTCTCAGGTTCTCCTGGGAGATCTCTGTTGATAAATGCAGAAAAAAATCTGCAGGAAAAGCCATTTATTCCAACAGAGCAACAGTTTTCTTTGGCTTATCAAAGGCTCATAAGTGTAACGAAGCCAGCATGGACAGTTGGGCACACAATTTTTAGTTAAGGAAATGTGCAAGAACTGCAAACTGCGCTTTACTGACAGGGAATAATGATAGCAGAAATATTTTGTGTCAATTATCTGTTCTTGTGCTCTTCGTATAGCCACGAGGAGAGGGATAATGTGCATTCATACTGATATCTGGGACAATGTGGGAATTAATGATAACAGGGAGGCAAAGGTCTGTGCACCCACATTCCCTGGAACAGCACATCACATCTTGCCTGTGCTCCTGATTTTTTCCTCTTAAAGATGCACATCATGCACCTCAGTTGTAATAACTATAACTATTTTCTTTCTATTCTGTAATGAGAAGAAAAATGAACACTGGATGAATTTTAGCCAGCCAGTTAATGGGTGTTGTTTTGTTCTCTTTAAAAGCTAAGACAGTACAATTAATTTAAGAAAAACTGTTGTTCAAGATCAATAGTATGTAAAATGTTAAAAAAAAAAAAAAGGAAAGAATATTGCTTGCAATAATTCTTTTACTGCTTGATCAGACACTTAAAAAATTTATTTCAGGTAGAAAAAGAAAGGACTTATTTGAACCTAATTTGTCACAGAAATAGTTCTTACTAGACTGAAACTACTGGAAAATAGGTTTGGAGGATACTGGGAGAAATCTTGGTCATTGAGCCCTTTTGTGTTGAATGAGCACATGAGATTGGCCGTGTGACACAGCAGAAATAAGATCTAGCTTGGTAAGTTTACTGTTGTTTTTTCTATTTTCCAAGTAATAGTTTGCCTCTCGTTTGGAAATTAAAAAACCCCCCAACTTTGTCCTAATAGAGTTTCTGATAGCTATAGCTATGGTAAACAGAATCATAGAATATTTGAATTATTAGATTTATAGAATTACTGATTTTCTGTGAATTTTAAGTAAATATTCCAAAATAACAATTGAGAAATTATGTTTCTTGTGAATGAAAATGATTTTGTATTTCTGCCAAAATGTTAGCAAGGTACTAAATTAGTAATTTTTATAATAATTTATCTGTAGAGCCTTAGTGATTAAAGTGACTTTACCTTAACCTAAAGAAAGAAAGAAAAATAACTTCAATCAACCATTGAGGGTGTGACAAGCCAGTGGAAAGTGGCAGAAGATTGTTTATGATAATTTAATTATAGAAAGAAACCTCCAGCTTATTCTGAGCTAATTGATGAAAGTCAAAGAGAACTTTAAAGAAAAGAAACTGAACCCCCCCCACACACACACCCCCTCCATCCCAGTTTTAGTTAGGTGCTATGATTGTTGTTCCTGCCTATTTTGAGTGTTCCTGATGCAATCTCGACCATGCAGACAAACTGAGAATTTATAACCAAATTCAGTGTGGGGCACACTTTGGCTGCTGTCATGTCTAATATTGCTGATGGGACATTTTTGTGATTGCGTTTAATGATTAAATTGACATTTCAGACTTTGCCGTTTGTCAGACTGGTCTGGGTGGATTTTTGTGGGGGTTTTGTTTGTTTGTTTGTTTGTTTTCTGGGTTTTCTTGTGGGGGTTGATGGTTTTTTAAGTGTCTCTCTGATAATAGATAATCCATACGCAACTGTGTTGATAGCTGCTGTTTGTCATTGCTTGTCAGGCCCTGTGTCAGCTGGAGAAAGTGGAACTGCTGCATCGCATGTTTTCCAAGGGGGCTGGCTCAATTGTTAGAAATGAAAGTAAAGCACTTCATTGCCATTCTTATTCATTTTGTTTTGCAGCAGTGTCATGGGTTTTGTCCAGAGTTATGGAAGACTGCCTAGACTAAGCAACTGCCACTGCAAGCAGCAAAACTCACACTCTATTCAGTTCATTTTGAATTAGAACCATCTATTACCCCTCTACAGTTATTTTAATAACTTCCATATTTTTCTTCTATAGATTCATATAAAGGGCATGTCGTTTTTTAAAAGATAAATACATGTTCTTCTACATGGACCTGACAAATCTATTAGCCAAACCTTCCATTAACAGAAGAAAGAGCTTCCTTTATTTTGCACAGGTTATTTCCTAACCTTTAAGGTAATTAGCTGTAATTATGCTTCTACGTAATGACAGGACTAAGAATTCTAAGTATTCTGAGTTTTAACTTTAAGCAGCACTTATTCTAATTTCTGTGATGCTGTGCAGACCTGAGGTAGTGCTCTGTGTTGTAGCCACCTTCAGGGTTACATCTGTTGAAAGATGGGAAGAATTATTCCTTAAAATGGATGTTAATTTTGTCCTAAGCATAGGTCTTAGTTTCTCAGCTTTATTGCTTCTTTTATTAGCAGCTTTACAATTTACTTAATCCTGGACGAAGGCTTTTTGGGAATGGAAGTAGGGATTTTTTGCTTTTTATTAACAAACTTAATACTCTTACACTGGTACAAGATTATTTTAGGGGAGAGGCTCTGCTCCACACACGTTTTGTAGCTGCCACCCTCTCTGGACAGAGCTCTACAGGACAAGTAGAATAATTGGGTAACACAAAAGGTTTGCAATTGTTTGTACAAACTCTGTCATAGTGGTTCATTTTGTAAAACTGTCCTGAGAGATCCTCAGCCACCATTTTCAGATGAACTTTGCTAGGCTGCCACACTTAACTGACCGGTAATTTTCACATCAAAATATTTTTATGTGTATTTCCTGGTAGATCAGACTGAACTTCAGAACATGCTGGAAGCATCCCAAAAATAATAAGAGAGGTCACAAGGGCAGGGCAGTTTTTCTCACAGTGCTTCAGTATGTTTGCAGTTCCAACTAGAATTGAGTGGAAATGAAGTAATAATAAATTTTTAAAAAATTCATGACTTTTTAATTTAGTTTTAATTGTTCTTTATCTGTTAGAGTCTATTCAGTAATTTGCAGAATGGTCTGTGTTTCCTTCACATATGAAGAATAATTTATTTATTCCCAATAGAGTTGCCTCAGCTTTTCCTGGCAAATTTAGATAATAAAATGTTATTTTTCTGAAATAAATGCCTGAAATATATATGTGGAAGAGAAAAGAAATATAATTAAAATATTTCCCTTCAAATTCTAGATAGAATTAAATTATTCCTTCTTACTAGAGAAGTGGATAATAGAAGGACTATAAACATGCCATGAGAGAATGAACTTCTGGTTCACATTCACTTATCTCTTTTGTCCCTGACATAAAGTTGAGATAAACAATCCTTGTATTAGATCGAAAGTTCTCAGCTGAGTTCTGATCCTCCATATATATTTCTGCTATCTTGAAGTCCAGGTGGAAACAATACAGTCCATAGTTGGTTCATCATCTTTTAAAGACATGATCTTCTGTAATAAAGAAGAGTCTCCAGGCCAGTGCCTGCTGTGTCTGGAATGGAAGTTGAATGGGGAAAACTATGAAAAAATCTTCATAGATTTCTCATTCTTTTTCTCGGATAGTTTATTAATAAAACCTAAAAGTGTTTGAATCAAAGTCTTTCTATAGTTCTGTTTGGACTGTATATTCCTCTGGACACAAAGCATGTTCCATGGTGTGTCTGCAGTGCAAAATCATCCCAAAGGGCAAAGGCAGCCTTGGGCGATGTGTGGGAGAGCAGCAGGCACCAGCTCCTTCCAATTCCTTTTGTCCTCCAGTGGAGAGCTGCTGAGTTCTGTTGAGCGGCGTTCGGCAGCAAAACGTGCAAAGCTTACTGGAGCATTTCAGCCTCGGGTAGAGAGCTGCTCCCTGCTACTGAGGCACCCTAAAGCTCCCAGGCAACAGCTTCGAGTTGAGTCAGCCTTCTTCATCTTATCCTTGGCTCTGGGGCTTGGGGATGTGTCAGCAAATAGAGGCTTTGGCCAGCGTTCTGGGAACACGCCCGGACAATCGGGCACACTTTGCATTTACAGTGGCTTGGTGTAGGTGTGCAAACACTGATTCCATTGCAGCAAAGTCCTGGGCCGCCTCCTGTCTTCCCACGCCTACGAGGCTTGTGACTTAACTGCTGATGTGCTTTGCTCTGTGCAGCTGGGAAAGATAACTCTGTCTGGAGGCAGAAATTAAAAGTCAGTGTAGCTTTCAGATATGTGTAAGTGCCGTTATGAGTTTAAATCCTGCTGCTGCTGTATTAGTTTGGGACTAGACATGCCCAGGGCATGTTCTCTGAACATCATTTGTTTGAACAAAATGCTGTGGTGGTTATGCATGTGATAATAAAAGTGAGTATTTAAGAAAGATGTTGCTGACTCATAGACCTGTCAGATAAAAACAGTATTCAGAGAGGACAAAACAGCTGACCTTTTGCCAGCTTGAATATAAAGTTAACTTTCAGTAGGATTGTGCAGACTGTACTGAAAAGGAAGGCAGAGTATCTTGTGGAGAAAGAAATATGTAGTCTGGGGACAGAGACAAGCTTTAAGTGACTTATGTGATCTCTGATAAAACTTGCTCAGCAAGTAAGGAGTTTGTTTGGAGGATTCTCTATTTGTATTGTTCTGTTTTTCTTTTAACTACAAATTCTAAAAATTGTGGATAAAATGTATTAGTCCACAGAGCAATTTGACACACAGCACAGAAACTGTTAGCTGAGGCCCATAATCTCTGTGGTCGAGGGGAAAACACCTTGGCCAAGGAGAGAAAGAGAGCTTGAATCTGAGTCAATGTTGCAAAAAGACAGAAGAAACATCTCTTCAAGCACCAAACCTTATGGAAGATGCCTGAAATTTGCCTAGGTGGCTGAGCCTTCCTCTAAAAGCTGTCTTGAAACCAAGTAATTAAAGCAGACAAGCTTCATAGAATCACAGAATATGCTGAGTTGGAAGGGACACATCAGGATCATTGAGTCCAACTTCTGGCCCTGCATGGGACCTCCAAGAACCCCACCATGTCCCTGAGAGTATTGTTCAAATGCTTCTTGAACTCAGACAGGCTTGGTATGAATTTTTCTTTTTCTCTTTTTGCTATGGAGGCAAACCATTCTCTTTATAACAACTTCTGATGTTTCATACAGCCATTATGACAGGATGAAATACTTATCTGTATTTAATTATCAAGCTGGGAAAAATTCAAAGATAAAACAGCAACACATGGCTTTCAATTTAGTGGAAGTGATTTAAAGTGAATAATCCTTACTAAGTGAAATCGTGAGTGAAACACCAATGCTCATACACAACTTAGCTGAGTTTGGTTGCTTATAAATATACATTGTGCATTTGATTATTTTCTTTTAAAGTTCTTCAGTGAGCAGGGTGGTACACACACCGTCTAGTTCTGAGACACCAGAATCACAATCCCTCATGTCACAAACAGAGATTTTTGTTTTCAATTCTCTAATTTTGCACAACTTTTTTTGTTGAAACAGGCTGGAAACCATATATAATGTCTCCTAAAATAAGCACTGTCCTCATTCTTTAAATGTATCCAGCTCCTGTTTATTTGGTAAACAGAATCTCTACATGGATGTCCAATGCATCCCAGGACCCTGGTATACTATCCGTTCTCAGCAACCTTTACTTGACTTTGTAACCTTATAAATTATTTGTCAATGAGCCAACTGGGTTAGAATCATCACAATGAGTTAGAAAATTATTCTCTTTTCCTTTCTGAGAGTTAACTCTGAGTTAGTAGTGCTTGTTTCTGTAAAGAGGTTTGTGAGGGAAAGTGATCCTGTTACATTTGAAATTAATTTTTGTCATAGTGTTTAAAAGGCTTGATTTTCCTCTGATGTCCAGAGATTTAGTTCCAGAATTCCCATTATCCTAATTAGTTCATCAGAATGAAACTACTCGATGCACTTCCAGGCAATTATTTCACCCTTCAGCTGCTGGCATGGTACTGAAAGAAATAGATCATGTCATTTATGCATTCCCAGAAATACACCTTGTTAACTGTGCCCTAAAGTCAGGAAATCAAGTGTCTAAATAATGAAAATGCTACAAATGTGCATTGTTGAAAATATGAAAAAAGACCAAGACTGTTATCAGCATTGTGGCTCAGTTTGTCACTTCCTTTTCAAAAAGTGGATAACACAAATAAAAAAGCAGTGACCCTGATTCATCTTCCCAATGGTACTATCATTGAGTGAGTGGAGGCCAGAATTTGGATGCTATTTGTATATTAGTTTTAGAGAAAATGCATTGCTGTCTTCAGTGTAACCAATGAAATTATTCAAGAATGGGACAAGGAGGCTAAAAAAGAAGGATTCCAGTCATCACACTGAATATTCTCATAGTAGCTAGAGGCTCAGGGGTTTTTTGCTGTCTAATTGAAAGCAGACATAATAGTACTGATCATGCTAAAATTGTAACCATTGATGTTATTGGTGCTTCAGAATTGTGGAGTTGTTCAAAATATTGAGTGCTGCTTTAAGGATGGTATAAAAACCAAAGGGGCTGGCTGACCATTGCAGCCACAAAGCTGATGTGTTGTGTCACATCATGTGGGAGGGACTGATGCACATCCTAGGGCCTTATTCCCAGCTCTGGGAGCTGACATCTGGCTGTACAAAAATGTGGGAGAGTGCATTGCCAAGTGGAGCTGGTGGGGAAGCTGCAGCCTCTGTGACAGACACAAACTTGAACACAGCTCAGAGTGACATGGGCAGCCCCCATTTTGGGTGACACTATCAGCTTTCAGTTGGTGAGCTCATGTCCAGCTACTGAAAAGCTGCCACTTGTCTTGGATTTTTTAAAGCAGTATTTGTTGTGTGTTTCTCACTCTGCTTTTCACTTTGAAAGGAATGGTAGTTGGAGACACATTTTGCTTATTGTCTTTTAAGGCTTCCAATTGTTTTCAACTTCTTGCCATAGAGGACAGTGACTTGTTTTTGCAGGTGAATCCTTTGGTGCCTGGTTCCCACATAGGAAGTTCTATAAGAAATATTTGCTAGTTTTATTTTGGATGATAGGTTATTCTTTTGACTCCTGCTACAATTTTGCTTACTCTCTGTAGAAAATTTACCTCTAAAAGTCATTCTGGCAGTTATCTCATAGACCCAAAATAGCTGATTTTAACACATTTCTTTCTCCCCTCTTTTAAATAAATCCTGCTCTGAAGGAGTGCTTTTGACTAATGAGAGCTATTGCCAGGCTTCCCTGCTATGACACTTTGTTAGAAATGTGCCTAACATACAGAAGTGATGGCTCACTGGGCTTTCATCACTTAGACACTGTCACAATTAGGGTCAGTGGTTTATTTGGAGCTCAGTGATTCAGTTCAGCTCTCTCTAATTCTCAAGGGAGGCTGCTCACAAGGGCAAAAATTCAGTTTTCATACAGACTTGTCTTCAAAGTCCTACATAAAGCACTATCTTGAAAGAACAGCACTATAGCTGAGCGGGTATTGTCTGTAACCTGGTAGAAATTGTCTGTAACCTGGTAGAAAGGTAAAATATTGCACCACTACAATTAAGTAAGACCAGATGTCTTCCTTTTCCAACTAAGTGTCTGTTTAGACATTTGTAGAATTCCTTTATTCCTTTATTTTGGAACAGTTTCATCATCTCTCCTTCTGTAGATCATTTGGTACATGGATCAGATACAGTTTTATCAAAGGCCTATTCACATGCCATAGAGCAGTCTCATGTTTCTAGAGAGGAGCAAGTTCTCTGATTCTTTCAAAGATGTGAGGAAATTCTGCACCATATTGAGTGCCCTTTGGCTGCAGGTGAAGAACTCAACAGCTTGTGGGAGTGCTAATTAGTGCTAATAATAACTTCAATGACCTGCCTTGGCTTTAAAATGCCTGACAGAAATTGCCCTGTCCTTGAAGGACAGAGATTTTGCTTCTGTCTAAGTCTGGGCAGGGACACTCATGCCTGCATGTTTTTGTGTTTAGTGATCACATACAATTACCAAGTGAGTGCTTGTGTGTGAATAAAAAAGAAGTGGGTGGTGTTGGAGAATCAAGAGGCAAAAAAGGCAAAGAGAACTCCCAAAAATACTACATCAGAATTTTGTTATTAAAGGGATTTCTCTTGTCGTCTAAATAGCCTTATTAAAACTAGAAATAGTAATGGGAAAGCAGTAGATTAGGAATTGGATTATTCAAAATTAAACCTTGTCTCTCTAATTTTGATACTTTTTCTGTGGTTACTCTGCTGAAATGTGTATGGAGGGTCTGAGGAAAATGAAAGCAGTATTCTGAGCAAGTACACGAAAAGCTTCAAAGTATGAATTTCTTTTTTCATCTGGCTAATAGGTTGCTGATGGTGCAGAAAACAATTACATTATCAAGGATATTGCCCTAGATCTTTTTAATATAAATTTTTATTAATGCTAGCCAGAAAAATTAATTACTTCATCAGCTGGAATGGTAAATTAGGGGGTTTTCTGACTTCCCTTCCTTTTGCTAAAGTGAAATTTGAAAATCAATCAAATTTGAGGAGAGGAAAGGGTCTTTAAAATACTAATAGAGGATTAATTGGATAATGAAAACACTGGTAAAGTTTATTTTTTAAATTGAGGATAAAAATTTAAAGTTAAAAACAAAATGTGTCTTGGTGTTTAGACATTTGGCTTCAGCGCTGCCCAAGCAACTCTAAGCAGACTTCTTCCCTGTCTTGCTGCCACCCTCTCATTCCTGCTCTCCTGTAGTCCCATCATTGCCCCAGCACAACTGGTCTCTTATTTGCAGAGTGAACAAGATCCGGAAGCTTATCCAACTAAAAAGTAGGATGACAAAGAAAAAAATAGGCTTGTTTTTCAACTGCATCAGTTTCCAAGCTGACTGGCTACAGGAGGAATTGTAGAATCACTGTATGACTCCAGGGAACTGTGCTGGCACTGTGGAGAGCCCTTGGAAGTACCAGCAGCAGTGGCCAGAGCAAAGGGCCGCTTAAGTTGTTCATGTTTCCAAGTGGGTCGTGAACTACATTCCTTCCCTTTGCATTAAAATGTCTGCCAGCACGGGACACTGGAGAAGCACAGAAAGTCAAGTATTTGAGGCCTTGCTTTTCCCCAGAGCTGCAAAGGTGCAGTCTCAGTTTGGTTACTGTTAAAGAGTATCCTAGAAATCAAAGAGCAAAGAATATTCATATTTGATTGCCTTATTACAGTCAGTTAAACTTACTCAGGAACACAGATGTGTATTGAGGCACTTGCTACACAGCAAGAGGGAAAATACTGGTTTACTGCATTTTCCGACTACCCTCACCATCCCAGAGAGTGCAATATACAATCAGTGTGGAAATACCCAAAGCAGTATCAGCTCACAGAAAGTCCGTGGGGAAAGTTACTACATTTTAATGAAATGAAGGGATATCTGAAACAAGCAGTCTCCCATGTGGAAGTTCTAGAGATCCAGTTTTGTAGTACAACAGTTAAGTTGTGTGGCTCTGTTAACTTTGAAAAACAGAAACACGGGTAGCCAGAAGCCAAATTGTGACTTAAAGCAGATTACAAGATGAGCTGTAAAAGATCCCTCGATCACTTGTTATAGATACAAGATTCATCTGCTTGGATTGCTCTGGACTTGGTCCAGAATGTCTGAAAGGGAGATCGGAAGCAGGGAAGTGCTGGGTTTGCAGGGTGCTAAGTGCTACTCTGATGTCTGTGTTGTGAGAAATCCTTCTCAGCTTAAAGTACCCAGGCCCTGAGCAGATGTCTGAGAATCCTTCTGCACATCAGGATTATCATATGCAAAGTATCCAAAGTGACTTTTTTTTCTAAAGTCAGTTTAAGAACTAGCATTTGTACTTCATACATTGAAAATAACTAATAATTTAAATATTTTTGGTAGGCCCATAAATATCAGCTCTTTGATGGTATTCAGGGGAGTAACATTTTATTGAAATGAATAGCAAGAGACATCTTAAGGCCAAGCAGTTATCATCAGTGGAATTGACTAGCCCTTAATGTTCTGTAAAGATGAACATTTTTAATGAATATACACAATCTTCATGACCTAGAATAGAAAGATAGAAGGGCATGGGATCTTAAGAGAAATCCTAATCCAAGGTGTAAATCCTATGAATTTACTAAAATTCCAGAGATGGGCTTGGGAGAAGGGATGTGCAGAAATTCCTCTTGGATGGAGTAGTACATCATACTCCTGGTTTTATTTTTATTCTCTAAGAATCTCCATGATAGTTGTGCTAATTTCTGGTACCTAAAATTCCAGATAGAACACAATGTATTCAGCAGCCCTCTCACTGCCACTTCCTGTGAGCTATGATTTAGGGATATTAAAATAGCAAACAGCACAAGTATGTCCTCTGGGAGCTGGATCAAAGACTGTAAGTTTGCTCCAGTTCCAAATCTCCATTGCATTCTTTAGGGTGACACTGACACTACCAAGCCAGAAGGTGCTGAGTGACACAAATGTCTCGGCTGAAGTTTCTTATGAAAGTTGCATTTCCTTTAAATTAACATACTAAAGTAAAAGATCACATTGTGGTCACAGAGCATGTGAGAAGAGACCAAGGCTCTTTAATGCCCTTAATCATGCCTGAAAGATCATGCTGAGCTCTCTCCAGGAAACAGTGCAGAGATTGCTCTTGGGATGGAGGTAGAGCTCTGACAGAGAGGGAAGGCACATTAAGTTTTTGGCAAGAGTGAATCCTGAAGGTATCTGTGCCCTAAGAAACATGTGGAGACCTCACAGTGCTCTGTGGGACACACTGCTGTCCTGGTGTAGAATGGAGGCTGAAGCATAGTAAGCAAACTCAAGCTTAGCACACGTTCTCTGTGTATTTCATGGTGTTTGAAATTGCCTTATTGGCTTGAGGAATGCTTTCAGGGTTTCTTTTTTCTCTGCCCACCTTAGTGTGCCCCAGAGAACAGTGAGTACAGGCCAGCTGGAGTGGGGGCAGTTGTCATTGTGGTGAGGGCAGTGAAGGCTCAGCTGCTCTCGCTGTTCCGTTGCAGAGCTCTGCAGTGAAGCCTGGCAATAATGAGGGGCTCACTGCCCAGCTGGAGGAGACATCACCGAACTGCATTGTAGAGGTCAATGAAAACCAGAAGAGTAACTTCAATACTGCTCACTGAAATGTTTTGTGTGGAAACCTTTTCTGAGCTTTATTGGGATTTCTGATAAAAACACCTAGTTAGTACCTCCACTTTTGTGACTGCTTGATGTCATCTACTAAGAAAACAATGATTTATGATGTTACTTACAAAAAACCTGTTCCCTATTGAAAGAACAAGCTCTGCTTTCTATTCCCAGGTAAGCAGAAGCTAAGCATGACGGATAGAGACCACAGCAGATTTTCGGATGATGTGCCAGCTGGCTTCCTGTGTAGTTTCTAGTGCTGCAGAGATCCACTCACTAATACTTTATGATGGTAGCTGTGTTTTTTATATTTGAGTGTTCTCCATTCCTTTCTTTATTTCTTTTAGGTCTAGGCTCTAATTCTGCAGTCCACTCTGCTAATTTCTGTACTGACAGAAGAGCAGGCCAGAGAATTAACTGTAATTTAGTCACAATTCCTTCCATTTGCTCTGTTTCTTGAAAATACACAGAAACTGCTTTGGAGTTACCTTCAAGTGTTCAGAAAAGACTCCCTTTGTCTCCTGGTTGCAGTTGGTCCTTAACTTGAAAAGGAGATTCAGGGAATCCTGCACAGATATAGTCTGTGAAAGTCTTATTCATGAGACTGAACCTCTGCTCTGGGTCATGCTTCATCCAGCTTACTCTCATTTGCATAAACACATTAAATACAATTAGGGCTGTCAGGTTTCCTTGTAGTTTAGCTAAGCACTGTGATGTAGGTGGCAATTTATATGTTGTTGTAGACAAGCTATTTTAGTCAGGATCAGTTACGAAATTGTTCAGATATTTGAAAGGTCATTGAGGTGCTGGCTCTAGTGACTCACAGGAGTGATATTGAAGCATTAACAGGGACTGGAGTCTGGGATGAGACATTAAAAGGAGTTCAAGTAGACGCTAAGGACTTGATTCAATACCTCTAGAAGGTTTTGGGGCATTTTTATGTATTGTAATTCAGTAAGAAAGAAGACTAGTTTACAGAGATGTATTTGGCACAATAAACTGAAGGTTAATTCATTTCCACATGTCCTAAAAGCACTGCTAATTCATATTGTTATTTCTTCCTCACAGTTCAGTCACTGCGAGTAAAATTCTGCCTCAGTAAATAGTAATCAGTTTCAGAAATACAGTAGCTTTCATGTATTTCTGAAAATAATGATAAGGGTTTTAAATAGTATCCAGCATTCTTTTAAAACAACTTTTTGGAAGATTGTAAGCTATCTGTTGAAAGAATTACCTGGATAATACCATTCAAAATATTTTTTGTAGTAAATTAAAATTGCCCAAACATTTCCTTCTAAAAAAGAAAATCAGAGCTTCTTCCATGTCCCTTCCCAGTGTCAAACCCTAAAAAGCAAACATTGAAGGCATTTTTACTGTCATCCTAAGTGAAAAGTACAAGTGACATAAATATGAAAACTAGCAGTACTATTTCACCACAATACAAAAAAAAAAAAAACCAAAGGAAATATAACAAACCAAGAAACCAAAATACTATCCTCTTCAATATGAATATAATTTTTAACACTTTTTTTTGTCAGAAAGTCCATATAATGTAATTATTAGTATTTTTCTAACAACTCATAGAATTGCAGTCAAAGGTAAGTTTTGAACAAGTTTTAGTCTCAAGACAGGATAATTACCTGGACAGTGTATTAATTATACAGTGATTTGCCTGGCAAATAAATTAGAATGTATTTTGATAGTGTGTGTGTGTGTGTGTGTGTATATATATATTTATATTTTTATATATTTATATATATATTTATTAGTGCAACTAAGGAACACACATACATACCACTGCCACCCCAAGTTGACAGAATCTCTAATTTGAGTGACTTTTGGAAATGCAGATTGGCAAACATGGAGTTAAACCTTAATCGGTGTCCTCCAACATCCCTAATGACCCATTGCTGCTGAAAGGGAGAAGAGTGGTGCTTGAAAGAGTAAGTAAATTCTTCACTCTGACACAATAGATTACTTTGAGCCTGAAATGCATAAAGTAGAGCACAAGTCATCTAATATAGACAAGATTTTTTAAAATGAAAAATTTTCTCTCGGTGGTGTTTCTATCTAATGGTTTACAATGTTAGGATTAAGGTATGGGAGAACATGCCAGTGTAGCAGAATTTTAGGGCAGTTTGTCAACTCCAGTCACAAAGCAAAATCAAACATATGTGTATGTTTTTATTTTTGTCCTTGGACCTGCTCTGTTATCTCCTCCACGGTTCAGTGTCTCCCTCTGTAAACAATATACAAATTTTAAAAGTGCTTTTCGGATCAAATATTTCAAAACAGCAGAAGTTCAAAGGTTTGTCTCATGAAATTTGTGTTTTCAGATTGGACATGCTGGATTAATTCCAGAGAGCATTATGGGTATAAACACCTTGTTTCCTCATATTTAGTATTTCTACATCTCTTTTTTTTTTGTCATTTGTTGCACTTGGAGCAACACCAGGAATTCTGGACGCCAAATAGGAGCCCAAATATAAACAGTATTATTGATAAAAGATTCAAAAGATTTTACTGGACTGGGCAAGCAAACTAGAGAATTTCTGTAATTTTAGCCAACAACTCCTGTTTGTGCAACTGTCTTGTTTTAGAAGCATTTCAGCACCATCAAAAGCCTTTATTGGCTGATTATAATGGGTATGTGGAAGGGTGTGCAATCTTATGCAGTTAATGCTTTCTGAAAATATTAGCAACTGTAACAATTTTTTAAATATTGAAAGGAACAAATAAGAAAATTATCATAATAATATAACTTTAATACCAGTATATTTTTCTAGAAGAAAGGCTACTAAGTGTGAAAGAGGTCATTTTAACTTGGAGCATTGACATTAATTTTTTTCTCAAGAGTCATAATTCACATTTGGCCTATGGCCAAAGCAGTGAACTTTATCACCCAGTCTTGGCATGTGCAGATAGATGGTCCCTTCTGTCTCTTTTGCCAGTTATTGCTCATGTTGCCAGGAAGTCTTAATCATGCTGCTTGGAAGTGGCTGCTGGCCTGTCCACTGCTGCCAAGCTATTCCACTGCAGAAGAGTCCAACAGCTTCAGCAAACAGACTCTTAGCTCCATCTAACAGAGGAAAAAAGGTCACTGTGCTAAGGCCACCCAAGGGGACCATATGGTGTGGGACTTACATCATCACTATTGCACTGCTGTTGATGCAACCCTATTAATATCCCTGAAGATTCACATGGACTTGGCATAACTAGGTTTTCTAAAAGGAAGTGTGTAATATAAACCTAGAGTGAACCACAAAATAAGAAGAAAAGAAAAATGTTCTCTTTAATAATGAGTCATACAATGGTTAGGGTTGGAAGGGAGCTTAAAGATCGTCTAGTGCCAGCCCTCCTGCCGTGGTCAGGGATGGCCCTCATAGGTCAGGCTGCTCAGAACCCCATCCAACCTGGTCTTGAACTCTTCCAGGGATCAGGCATCCTCAACTAGGCAAGAGACGCTTCCAGTGCCTCATCATCCTCTGAGTAAAGAATTTATTTCTATTATCTAATGTAAAAGTAACCTTTTTCAGTTTAAAACCACTGCCCCTTGTCCTGTTACTATCTGCCTATATAAAAAGTTCCTCTCCCTCCATTTTATAAGCTGTCTTAAGGTACTGAAAGGCTGCAATGAAGTCTTCCTGGAGCTTTCTCCAGGCTAAACAACCACAATTCTCTCTGCCTTTCTTCATAAGAGAGATGCTGCAGCCCTGTGATCATCTCTGTGGCCTCTGGACCCACTCTAACAGGTCCACGTCTTCCCTGTGCTGAGGATCCCAGAGCTTGATGCAGTATGTTTGTACTGATCCTTATTTTCCATTGAAACCATGTAATTGTATTTAAGACTAATTCTAGTCTTCCCTAGTTTGAGAAAAAGGAAGACACTCAGTTAAGCAGTTAGATTGCAGTGCCACATTACCAAGAACTGTTCTGTATGTTCAGCTTTTTCTAGTGTCATATGCAAGCACTATTCAGACAGCAATAGTCAGAAGAAGATATTGCTCAAGTCACATGAATTGCAATCCACTGGTGAATTTAAGCTCCTCATTAAGATGTTCAGTCACTTGCTTTAGTAGAAATATTGAAAGTTGTTTCGTGCATGGATAGTTCCTTTGTCAGTTGGGGTCCTGTTATTGTCTCTTTTCATGGAAAAAGCAAAGGGCCTTCTCTTAGTTAAACTATGATTATATTTTGCATCCTGTAGTGAAAATTTATGTCTGAAATGATATTCATAGATTTTTCCAGATGATAAAGGAAAAATAACTGGTTAGATCATAGAAATTTTTGTAGAATTCTAAGAATCTTGGGAGCAATGCAAGTCTTAAACACAGACAGTCAGAAAATGGCAGCAAATAGTTTTGCAGAACTTTTCCTGAAAATACTATAACATAGATCATTAGTGTAACTGGTATCTGAACTTTCAAATTCCAGTACTTCTTGGACCCTTATTGTTGTATGTCACAAAATTTAGCTCCTGAATCCCTATTTAAGTGATACAACTAGAAGTGATGTGAATTTAAACTTCAGAGGTGATCAATAAGTTCATTGAAGTAAATAAGAAATATTCATGGTTTTTAGACTTGTTTCTATGGGCTAACTTCAGTTCTCTATCTCTACAGTTTAAACAGCTTTGGAATTTGCTGTGCTCTTTGTGCTTCTAATAGTTTTTTGCTTCAGGTAGAAATTATTATTCTCATAGTTTTTTGGATCTGATAGGGTATACCCCACATACTGCATTTTGTTGAGGAATTTCATATAGACTTCAATATATATTGCTATACCAAACATCTCTTGCATCTGTAATCCACTTGGGGAATAAAGAAAACATAACAGCTATTCAGATTTTTGTATAATCCATTCCTCTGGCCTGTGTATAATACTAAGGTGATGATAGCACTGCAGTACTTAAAACATAGCAGAACTGGATGACAGCTAAGGTATTACCTTCTCTTTTGGGCAAAAAAAAAGTGCAGCTCAATTGCCAGCTGTGACAGTGTCAAGTAAGACTTGCTAGCTCAACAGTATGCATTTTGATGTCAACTACTGTATAACTCTGCTCTGCACAAAGAAGTGGAATAATGGAAAGTATTCCCACCTACTTTTATGTTTACAGAAGGAGAATCAAAATAAATAAGAGCTTATGTGTTTTTTACATGCTTGTAGAAAGAATCATCTTGGCTTAGTTTCAGGGATGTTATTTTTAGGTGCTTATTTCTTATTCTGGGATTCTGATTTTAGATAATGAACCTTTGCCAAAATGCCAGACTTGTTCCTGCTATATAAGTGTACAAGAAAACCATGACATTTCAGAAATCTTCTGTGTTTTTTCAAAGAATAACCCTGTGTGTGTTTGACGTTGACATTGTCTTTGCTTGGTAATGCACTCCATCTTATTCTACATAATTAAGTATACAATAAGAACCTACAATATATATTTTTGTATATAATTTGATCGAAAATATTTACATACACTCATCTAAACTGATTTACCTGCTGCAGTCTAATTCCTAGTTCTGTTTTTGTAATGCAATTTCTTTTACTGTGTAGGTGGATACAATGATACAGAAGAAAAATTGAAGCAGTTGTTTATTTTCCGGATACAAATGAATGAGTAGGACTTTTACACAGTGATTGTTCTTCTAGAGAATGGCTCTCTCATAGGCAATTGCTTGTGCTAGAATCATGTAGCAGACACTCATCCCTGAGGAGGCTTTGCACTCCTGATAGTCGTGCTGTTCTACACTGCAGTTCCTGCTAAAACGAGCTAGCGAGCTCTAAGTTAGAAGGATATCCAGGTACAATAGATAAAACACTCACAGAAAGCTGTCTCCACTAGACAGCGTTAAAAGGCCTCTTATGCAGAGCTAAAAGCTTTGCCCCCTCCCTTAGTGTGAGGTAATGCCTTACTGTCATTTGCATTTGCCATTGTGGCAAAGGAACCTGCCTCACTGAGAAGTGAAAAGAGGAAAAAGTCTCCCCGAGGTTAGCAGGTGCAGCCAACACACAGAGAACAAGCAGAGCTTTGCTAGCAAGTCAAATGGTTACAGAAATAAGGCAAGGATTGAGAACTGGGGATTACATTATCTTCTGGCCAAGGCTAGTGTGGCTGAGGTTGGATTGGAGGATACCAAGGGAGGGAAAGATGCAGGAACACAAGTTAATGCAAATGGACAGTTGGACTGGGACTGATTTAAAAGTGACAAGAGATGAGGGTCTTAGTTCAACATAATGAAATACCACTGTCTTCAGCCTTGTAACTACCCCTTGTGGCAGATCTAGTTAGGCTGTGGGGAGCCTATGGAAGGAAATACAGTAGATTTGTTTGCATTTTTAGAAATAAGCCTTCTCAGCCTCTGAAATCAGTCTCTTGCCTCAACATACTATGAGCTGGGCATATCTGCTAGTGCCAATATGACATGTGACCTGTTGGTTGTAGCCCACAAGTAAGGTTTTAAACTGCAGAAGCAATGAGCAAACAAGTGAAGTCCATGATACAAGAGTCCTAGGTCATGAGGGGAAAGGGGGATGGAGAGAGTGAGGTGACTGACCTTGCTATAAATGGGGGGGTGGGGTGTAGGAAAATGTGAGCTGCATGAGGCAGGACCTGTGACTGTGAAAGGCTGGGAGGACAGTGACTTCCTCTCTCTGTCTTGTGTACCTATGGGGAGCTAAACTTTGACCACACAGTGGAATCTGAATAGATCTGAGCAAAGATGGTGGGAGAAGCCTCAAACTAAAGTTAGTGCTCTCTTCTTTTAGGTTCTCTCAAAAACACAGAATTGGTCACTTTTTCTAAATACTTTGCTAAGGTTCAGTGACTGTGAAGGATGTGCAGGCCCTGTCTGACAAACAGGCCAAGTTATGGCATTAATTGAAATTTCTCACAGTGTTTTAATTCGGGGATTTTATATTGTTCAGAGTTAAACCCATGGGAAAATTTAATGTGTAGAATCAAAGAAAATTAGTCCTGCCTCCTGTAGATTGGAATTATTATGCCTATGGCATATAAAGCATTTTGTAGCAAACGGTTTCTAAAACTGTTAATATAAATTAACAAAAATACAAAACACAGCTGCTGTAAGGGGCCATATTTCTGTGAATGTGCATATCTTGCTCTATTTCCAGCCAAGGAGAAAACTACATTTATCCACTCCAGATTTAGAGTATTAGAAATGCAGTTAGATAAGAAGGAAAACTAATGCTTGCTTTCTGTACCTCAATAATGAGGTCAAACATGGCATTGTCTTTGTCAATCACAACTGAGAGGTTTTAAGAAATGCAGTTGTTAGATGCCCTGTCTTGCTCAACAGTCACACAGATACTGACAATAACGTGCAGGGTCACTAATGCATAGGAAATGATTGTAAAACCATGCCAGTGATAAAGACTCTTCACAGTACTGCTAAACAAAACCTGCTGCAGATGTAACTCTTTCACTCAAAGATATTCATCCTCTTGAGATGAAAGGCAGTCTGCATTAGGCAACTCAGAAAATGAAAGCTTAAAAACTGTCAGGTAGCTAGGAATTTTGATTCATAGTAGGAGACTAAATCTGTCACACAGAATAATTCCAGCCCAAGAAGATTATAACATTATCAATTCAGTGAATATTTTCAAATTAATACATTTTAAAATTACCTTAATCAGAAGTTTTGTTAAAGGCCATATTACCTTAATTCTGTAGTCTCAATATGTATGGGTTCCCCCTGGGAAATATTTGTAGTAATTGTGAACAACTACGTTTTCCGATAAATACAGACAGGTATAAATGCCATATTTTAGGGAACATAGCACCCAACCCAACATCCTGATGACCAGACAGTCAATACTAAATACTTAAATTTTTATAGCATAAACATTTTTTAAACATTCAAGGTCAGTATTTATATTATATAGTATATTACCTTTTTTCTTTCCTTCATATGTATTTGCTGGGACGATGATACAAGAAAGCAGTAAAAATGATAGAAGTTGCAAACTTTTCATTTTTCTTTGTTTGAATGAGAGTTCTGCTAAATTCTGCCAAGAGATGGGAAAAGGAAAGAATTAGCAATGCTTTGCAAGAAATTCTTTGCCCATTAATCATTAACCTTGATTTCTTCTGTCCCCTGCTCCGGTTTTTCCTTTTATGGAAGGGAAATTGGAATGTCCAACCTCTTCATTTTTATTTTATGCCACTTGTGGCAAAAATAATTTGGAGCTGGATACTCTTACCTTGCTCAACAGTGCTCAGCTCTGAACACAGACACAAGGGCATTTGTTCTCTGAAATACTGCTAAAGGCCAGGGTAACCAGCTTGAATTCAGCTGGTCAACAGCTTGGTCTGAGCACATTGCAAAATAAGGGCAAGAGCTGAAGGTTAATCTAAATATTTCATTGACATAGACAAATCCCAGCAAGGCAATCATAAAAATTTTATATATATTAAACACTTGTCTTATTTCAGTAGTTCAATCAGTACCAGACTTTGGATAATCACAGTCTTTCAAATTAAGTGAACAATTTTTAACACATAAGACATTTATTAATACAGGACAATTAACCAACCTCTCTCTCAATTTCCAGTAAAAGAATCATAAGAAACTGTAGGTACTAAATGTAGGAGTCATTTCAGAGGAAAGATTTCTACTAAAATAGTGTGGTTTATACCAGAGCAGAACTTTAATTACAGCACCGTGTGTACATATGCAGCAATGAGTAAAATACATATTGCAAAGCGTGAGAGGACAAAAATTACTCTCGGGTAGGCAGCAGGGATCACACCCAGCTGGATGTCACACATGAGCAGGACACCATGCTGGCCTCCACTGTGGCAGCATCAGTCTGCAGCATCACAGTTTTGCCAACCCAGTCAATGGTGTTTTAAAGGAGCAAAGTGCCAGCTAGGCTGTAGCCATGGCAGCACAGGCCTTAGCATGGGCTGCAAATCCACCTGCATTTCCATGAGGCACTGCCAGTTTATGTGGGTTAATGCTGCAAACCTCCATGGCTACCTGCACACCTGAGCTAAGGTATAGTTAGCCAGATAGGTGTATCATACCTCGCTTACATGCTTTGCACCATTGTGGAATTTTCCTTAGAAATAGGCACAGGAAGCTTTCTCCCACATTCTGAATCATTAAGAAGCCCTCATGGGTGATGATAGTGTAAATTCTTTGCTAAACTTAGTTTATTATGGATTTGCTGTTAGTAATAGCAAATGGAGACAATTTTCTGAGAACTTTAGTTCTGTGTCAAATTAAATGACTGAAACAGAGCTTATAAACTTGAAAACATTTATTTTGAGTATTCAGCGAACCCCGGATTTTGTATGAAGTCTCTTATGTTAATTACTATATCTACATTACATGAAATTATAGCCATACCATCCCAGCCTGAGGAATTTTTAATTTTTCTGTTGTTTTTATAGTTAAGAACTATTTTAAACTGTCCCAGATAAAAGAGTTTTCTCTTTTTCAAAGACTAAGTCCTGTATGACCATTATGCTATAGCAGAAATGGCATGTTGGGAAAAAAAAAAAGTATTCTGAGCAGGGAAATTCTGCCTTGCTTGATGCATTGTTCAGTCATACAAGAGCATGCTTTGTGGAGAGGAGTCTGTACTGCTAGACATTGCACGAAGGCAGGAGAAGAGTGCAGATCTCTTTCTTTCCTTGCTCATTACTAGCAGCTGTGAGTCCAGGATACAGCAGACAGCTGGAAAACCCTCAAGCAATCTCTAAGGTCATACCAGTCACCACAGCTGGCAGTGGTCTTGGCACACTAACATCTGAAGCACTGTCAAGACTGATTGATGTTGTGTGTGTGTGTGTGTGTGTGTGTGTGTGTGTGTGTGTGTGTGTTGAATGTGAGTGTGAAAGTATACTGAAAAAGAGAAAATACAGAAAAGGAGGTGGTAGGATCAAAATAACTTGATAAATGAAAAATACTGGTCACAGCAGTATTTTTACTGAGCAAGAAAAGGAGACAGAAGATAGAACTCGAACAAGAATTTAGGCTTTGATTCTGGACAGGAAATACTGCATTTTAGTGAAGTTTAGACTGGTGGAAATCACTGGTGTGATTTAGCACAGCCTTGCAGTGAACTTGGAATAATGTTGGCCGAAGATTATGTGAAGATGACAAATCTGACTGACAGGTTGAATGGTGACGCTAGGCACAGTAATCAGGAAAGTAGAGAGCATTTAGAGGAGAAAGATTGCAAGCTTCACTTTCTGCGGACAGGAATTATTCTGGAACAAGGTGGTAGATTTGTCAGGGACAGAACTGGCTGTTGGATCTTTGTGAAGAGGTTGCCAGAAAATAAAGTCTACAGGGATCGATGTTTGGATTTACTTCTCAGTATGGAACCCATGTAGGAGGCCAGGATGACATTATGAGCATTTTATGAAGTATTGCTTAAAGTGGTAAAAGGAAAACTGGGAAAAAAAGGTGGAGGGACCTGCCTTCTTTTGGCAGGTTTTACTTCATTTGGTAATTCTGCATCAGTTATTGCTGATAATTATTTGTATTTCCGGTATTCACAGATTGTCAGCAGTAATGGTGAGAACACTAAGCAGTGTTGTGGGAATAATTGTACAGCATTTGAATGAGAGGTTTCACAGTGCATGTTGAGGATCAGTTTATGTAGCACTAAATTGCCTGCTATGGCACATTAGTCTGCAGAGAGCAGATGTGATTGTGTTCCAGAGGAAGGAGCTGCTCCCAATGGCCTCTACAGCATTGTCACACAATGTGTTTTCAGAGTGTGGGTTTGGGTTTTCTTTTCTTCTCCATTTGATTTACACGAGTAATTCCAATTACTTTTATTATATGCTCATAAAGAAAAGAATGGGTCTTCTGCAAATGTAATGATCATTAGAGGTAGGAAACTCCTGGTAAATAATTTTCCTATGACTCCAAATATTGAAATTACTACCTTTGCAATTTTCAACCTGTTTATCTGGTCACTTGATAACTACTTTTCTTGATATGCTCTTAGATGGGTTAACTGCCATTTGTATTGTTATTGCATATATAATATTCTATGAATATATAACCTAAATTATTTTAGGAATTATTTACCCTAGTGCAATAAACGTAACAAGAAGGAGTCTTTGGCATTATGAGAATAGAAGTGGAGCCAGGTATTTACCAGAAGCCACTGTGCAATAGCTACTCAGAGTTACTGGCAGCATGTTGCATTACTAAAATGGCTTTTTTTCAGCCACATTTGAATCTGCATGAGGTGTAGTGAGTGAGAGCTGCAATATTCTGGGTAAAAATCACTGCAGAAAAAAGAAAATCCTCTGGGAAAATGAGGATGCTCTGAGTCTTCATATTATTCCACTCTTTGATGGTAAGGATGGTGCCTGAGTGAAACTCGGTGCTCCTGAGACACTCCCAGAGCCTTATGAGCCATAAGGATGCACTGCTGCAGTCCTGCACCACTGGCAGTGACAAAATGTGCAGCACAGGTACTAGAAAATCAGGGAACAGACATCTCAGGGACTGTAAACAAGGCTGGGAGGATGACATAAGAAAATGACACCAGGAATATGCAAGCTACAATGTGTCCTGATGTTACTTTGAAGAGTGAGTGGAAAGTTTATTCTTTAGATTTGGATATGCTTGTTACTCATGCTATGGATAAGGAAAGTGGATAATTTGGTATTTGCCGAAATCTTGATTCTTAAAAAATGTCTGAAATTTAGTTGTTAAAATTTAAGATGTAAATATGGTTATGGTTGAATATGTTAATCTTAAAATTTAAAGGATCCATTAAAAAAAATCTCTAGGTATGATCTCTCTTTTCCATAACACCCAGCATTTTCAATTACTTCATTTTCTGCGTTGAAATCACTCATACCTACTGTAGTGATATGAATTCCAAATTTAGAAATAGATATTCCAAACTGCTCTCTGTGAAAAGACAGAATTTTTATTGCATGGAGGCTACTGCTTTGCCAACTTTACATGAAATAGAATCTTTTCTTAAACACACAGTGGCCAACCCCAAATCTGTAGCTTATGTTGATATGTTTATATCTAGTTTGCGCATACTGTAAGGGGGTATTGATAGCCTTCTCTCTTCTGCTGAGCTGCTGCTTGTACAACATATACCCAGGAGGTAGACTCTCAATCACAGACCCCATCTGCTTCCTGGCTAATGTTCCAGTTACAGTTAGACCTCTTGCACATATTCACATCTAAAATAAAATTGATGGTTTCACTATTGAGAAGCAGTGTGTGACTAATGATGCATGTACCATGCAAGTTTTTGTTTGAATATATCTTTCTAATCAAGTTAAAGAAAGGAACACAGAGCAGAAATTTGTGCTTTTTTCCCTGAAACCACACTGCTCATCAAGATGCTTTTCAATCACCTGAAGACCAGTTATATTGTAGTACAAGATGTTCTTTCAGGTTTAGAAGAGATTTTATGGGCCAGAACTTCAGCTAGCATAAATTGGCTTCTGTGCAGCTCTAATGATTTTCACCAGCTGAGGATCCACCCTGTGTTCCTATAATAAGCCTAGCATCTGAAAAAAGATTCATGTGATGGTTATGCTAATATGTCTGAGGTTATAGAGCAAGAAAATTTTTATGTGGTTGCATTTTTAATGCACTTTTAAAATCCAAAATTTATTCTGCCTGTTTTATTTTTTCTAGGATCTTTTAATATCAAATAACTCTGAAGAGACATTTTTAGATGGACTTTTGTGTGTAGATTCATGGTCTATGTCAGACATACAGCAGCTGCACATGAGTCTGAAACTTTCTATACAGCAATAGCTATTGAGCCATCAGACCTTTCAGTATTAAATTCAAAACTAAATAATTGATCAATAAACTTTGTTTTCTGATATGAAAGAAAACCACTAATTTGCATGAGCATAGTCTTGTGAACCATGAATTTCTCCTGCAAGATTCATCATCTCTCTAGCCCCTGATAGAATAATCTTCTTCCATGACTCATCATCCAGAATATTATCTAACTTTCTTTGGAAGCACATTTGGAACTAGGAATGGCATTCTTGCAATTTCAGGTTTTCCCACAAGTTTAGCAGATTTTGTGTATTTGTGCCTTTCATTAATTTTGGAAATGTGCTGCACTGAATAATTCTTATTAAAAACAGCTGTAAATGAAGAGAACCCAAATACAATTGCTAAGCATACATATAATTGTATAATAAGTGGGTCATCTACTTCTACTTCAAACTTTAAAAAAGGCATTTTTTTGTTTACTTTGGTGTCTGCGGAGCGCTTTCCATAACAATGCATTACTTGTTTAATTGCCTTAGAAGAATGTGTTTCTTCTGGGTCTGTCTTTCTCATGTGTACACTGTGTTCATGTGGGGTGTGTCTCTGAAAGCTTGACAAAGCAGAAAAGCACAGAATTGATGAACCAGAGAAAAGGGGAGAACTAATCCCAGTGCATCTGGACTGCCTGTGCTCTTCCATTATATGTAGAATATTGGGTGTTTGCATATTACTCCTATTACCCATACTACCCCTATTGCCCCTATTACCCCATTACCCATATTACCCCTATTACCCATATTACCCATATTACCCATATTACCCCTGCCTTAAAACAGGTTAGCAGCTGGCCTACTCCCTGCCTCCCGTTACAATTAGTTCTGTTCTTCAGCAGACAGGACTAAACTTCTGCATGATTATGCACTACTGGAAGGGGTAGTGCAGCTGCAGACCTTTTATCCACCTGCATTCTGTCTTGTTTTTGATATTTGCTGTTGTCAGTGTCCTATTTCAGGGATGACCTGTAAAAGTTTGCACTGAATTTTTTGTTGTTAAAGCAGCTTTTGCACAGAACTGTAACACATAGGAAACCTTCCCTGAATCAGCACTGGGGTGTCAATAGATGTAACTGTGAAAAGCAGATGTGCTTTTGGAAACCTCAATGTGCCTGCTGAGGGCATTTCCTTTCATTGGTCTGTGTAAGAAACAGCCAAACACGTGCAACAAAGCTCATTGGAAGACTGAGATCCAGCCCAGCCTCCTTCCCCCCTGAGGACTGAGCTTTATGGTTTTAAGCAAAACCAACACAAGAGCAATGCTTTTTGAAGCTGCCTTGCTTGTTCACCTCTCTCACATCAAACAGAAGCATATCTGAAACAGATGAATTCAGAGGAAAACCAAAAGTGCCCTCTCCCTTGTTTTTGAGCTACTGTATTTAGGAGGGAGAATTTGTAACAACAAATAGAAAGCAGACTTGTTTCAGATATTGATTGATTGATGGCTCTTATGGATAAAGGCAGCAAGAACAAGACAACCAGGGCTTCTGATAGGTAATATATTTGAAGAGGATACACATGAAGGCACTTAGACAAAAGGCAAAGAACCATGCCAAAGTAAAGAAACTTGAAAGACACTAAACATTCAAAGGCTGATTGATGATGTCTCTTAGAACTTAACATGCTCACAGGAGCAAAACCTGGATCTCTGTGGAGCTGCTGTCATTAAAATTGAGTCTTCACGAAAAGGGAAGAACAAACAGACAAGAAAGCCAAAGGAGGAGAATAGGTTTAGTATATACAGAGTAGATGAGGGGGCAGCAGGCTGTTTGAGGTAGTTAATTATCAACCCTAAATATTTTGTTTGTTCCAGGACCTGACACAGCTCTTGCTAGTCCTAGCAGGACTTAGATACCAGGGTGGGTAGACCCTTGGATCTGATGCATTGTGGCAGTTCCTGCATTACTAAAAGATTAGAGGAGACTGTAAGAGAGAAAATTGGCTTAGTTGAGGGATGAAGAAGCATTAAATACTTTAAGCATCAGTTAGGATAAACATGCATTTAAAATCTTCTCCAAACTTTCTGAAAATCTGGTCTGAAAACTGCCTGAAAATGTTACAGATTGGTAAAAGAGCTGTTGATTTTGTTCCCCAAAACTGAAATGAATGTAGCCTTCTAGAAAGAATTAAAATAGTTGTTTCTGTGTTAGTTCTGGAACTGCAAATCTTTGATGTCTGGATAAACCATAGGATAATTGATTAAATACATTGGTATTCCAAAATCCAAAGTTGTTGAAATGATTCAGAGAAAAAAAAATCAGTCGGTATTAGGTTTGAATTGAATGTGACCATGAATTCAAACAATTTCTTGGTAGTGTCCTGTAAATACTGATGTTCCACAACTGAAATGGGAAGAGCTACTAAACACTGTATTTAGCACAGATGTTTCCTGTTATAACAGATTAGTAAAATTTCAGTGTTCAGTGGGCCTTTAACACCCACCTTCCATCTGTGGTATTCATTTTTAGCGTTGTGGAATAGGCCCAAAAAGCAGGCATATAATTAAAAAGAAACCCCATCACGGTGTTTTCTCTAGCTCCACTTTCTTTTTTTCCCTAGCTGTGTTCCTTCATTTGTGTGTGGAAACATTTCATGGGTGGCAACATGGATAAGACAAAGCTAGTTCTCCATCTGGGAGTCATGCCTACTGCAGCCAAGTGCACTGCAAACAAGCCCTTGAGCATGTGCTGCATCCATAAGTGCTAATTGAGAAAGGCTGATTATGTCAGCTGAGTAAGAATAATATTCTTTGCCAAATGACCAGTTCATACTTGTGGCTTTTAAGTAGCTGTGGTTCACCAAAGTGCTTGAGAAGTGCCTTTACTTTGAAGAGGAAGCTGAGTGAAGGACTGGAGGCGAGCAGTGCTGAGGGGCTGGATGAGCACTGTGGGAGTAACAAAGACAATAACCCAGAGAATTGCCACAGATCCACTCAAATAAAATGATGGTAAAACTCATCCTTGAGTAACTTGCTTGGGAGACAGAGAAGGAGAAGGAGGCAGGCATCAAAGTGACTCTGACCATAACATGCATTGCAAAAACATTCAAAATGTGTGGTGTATACCAACTCCTCAAGTGTCTTTCATGTATGTTTATTCCAGATTGATTGTTCCAAAACCTTAACATGTGGCATGTTATTTGTTGAATAACCTGTGGGACAGAGCACAGGTGTCAGTCCTGTGAATTTTCAAGTTAACTCCTGGGTTTGTGGTGATAGGGGATTAGGTTAGGAGTCTAAAATGTATTTACTGTGGAGAAGAGCCATGCCATTGCAAGGGCCTCTTCCATGGGATGCAAACCTTGCTAAATCCACACTGTGTGTGGCACATGGACCTGTACCTCCTTATCTGTGTGTGTTCCTTCACTCTACACTGTGGCACGAACCCAGGGCAGCCAGCGCTGGCCTGCACTGCCCTCACACTGCCCTTTGGAAGAGCACACAGCAGGCAGCTCGCCTCTCCACAGAGATTTAATAGCTCCATGTCCTGCTCTGTATTCCTTGAATTTCTGTGTTCTAATTATAGCTTCAAAATTATTACTAATTTCTTTTTGATTTCCAAATTCCATTTGGCATCTTACACCGAAATTTCCTTCAGAGAAAGAATTCGAACTATTGGATAGAAATCTTTCTTGTCATATTCCCCACAGATGGTCCAATCTGCTCTGCAGATCATGCCTGACAGCTAGTTAATCTGGCAGTGCAGGAACACACATTTAAAAATGCAGGTTCTGGCATCAGCCTCAGGCAAGCACCTCAACTATGTCCTGTACCCTGAAATTGAGGAATTCAGTCTGTTCTCCTTAAAGATGTCAAGAGTGTGTTTTCCAGATATAAGGTATGCTGTAGAAGCTAACTCTGAAATCAAGATGTAACTAGGAATGTTTATGTTGTGGAAATACACTAACAATGTTTTGATACTTACACCACTGGCTTAGGGCAATTTCCTAAAGGGGACTGAGAAAAGCAAACACATTCATGGTAGGTCTGGATTTGTTACTCATGGGCTTTCATCTCCTCTAGAAAACAAGAGAAGGAAGTAAAAAGACTGAAAAATGTTGCACTAAACAAAATGTGTTTGGCACTTTGGCAAAGAGTTGGATAAATGCTTTTTGCAAATATTTTGTTAGGTCAAAATTTGCTATCCGGTTTAACCATCTTTTTACAAAATTTATAGAATATTACTGAATTGCATGTATATGTTTCTCGTCATGGACTCTAGGAAGTTTTATAAAAATGGAATAAGAAAGCAGAATATATTGTGGAGTGTTTTGTCTTAGTGGCACATTATAGAAATACACAATTTATTATAAATACAGTAATTTCTCTTTGATACTGAAAATAAAAAGATATGTACCTTTGCTCAGGACCATGAATTTTAGGTCAGAAACATTTAAAAAGCAATTTGTGACTAAAAATTTAGGATTTTTTCCCTTTATTTACCACAGGACCATTTCAATCCTCTTATTTTTTTTAGATAAAGTTATAGTGTTTCTGGTGACTACATGTTGTATTGAAAAAATGTGTCTTCCAGTCTTCCAGATTAGTGAAATTACCTTGTGTGATTCTACAAAAGTTATTGCACTTTAAATACATCAGTTTTTATTAATGCAAAAGAGATAAAACTGATTTTTCCATTTGCTCTGGAATGACTGTCTGCAAATGGCAGCAAACAAGTTCTGCAAAATGCTACCTCTGTTTTTGCCTGTCCATTCTGTATGGTATTTGTCAAGAGATAATGCAAAAATTCATATGAGTCATTTACTCAAACTGTAAGGCTGAGTAGTACATTTAATATCACATTCTCCATTCCTTTTTGATGCAGAAATAAGAAATCAAGAAATAAGGATGAGATTATATTTGTATAGGTCTTATATAATGTAAATTCTGAAATGGGTGCAGAAGTTTTCCATAATTCTTTTTAGCAAAAAAAAAGTCAGCTTAAAAGCTTTACAACTGTCCCTAGGGATTCCAGTGAGGTGAGGATAATTTTTGTTATGAATTAATCCTAGAAAATTTCACAGTAGCAAAAAATTGTGAACAATTAAAGTAATAATGCAACTTTAAGGACAGTTCTGAAATATTTCAACTAGCATAATCTAAGGGCTGGCTTTCAAAGAAGCTGTATATTCCTGATTTTAATTGTCTTCTAATTCTCTGAATTAGAAATCCTTTGAAAAGAATCAATTTCAAATGAAGGAGAGGTTCCCCAGGTAGTTTTTACAAGAATCACTCATTAGGAGGACTTTAAGGTCCTCATAAGCCCAGACCATAGAGCCATAATACAGTCTGCGTTGGAAAGCCCTTAAAGAATCTCATCCCACCCCCTGCTGCGGGCAGGGACACGATCCACAGACCAGAGCCCATCCAAGCTGGCCTTGAGCACATCAGGGATGGGGCAGCCATAGCTTCTCTGGGCAGCCTGTGCCAGGGCCCAACCACCCTCATGGCAAATAATTTCTCCCTAATGTCTAATTTAAATCCTCCCTCTTTCAGTTTGAACCCATTCCCCCTTGTCCCACCACTACAGGCCCGTGTCCCTGCAAAGCCTTTTATTGTGCAGGCTGAACAGCCCAGCTCTCCCAGCCTGTCCTCATAGCAGAGGTGCTCCAGCCCTCTGATCATACTTGGGACATCTGTAGACTTGCTCCTGCAGGTCCACATCCTTGTTATTCTGGGAGCCCCAGAGCTGGATGCGGCATTCCAGGTCTCTCACAAGAGCAGAGTAGAGGGAGAATCCACTCCCTTGACCTGCTGGTCCCATTTCTTTTGGTGCAGCCCAGGATATGATTGTCTTTCTGAGCTGCAAACACACACTGCTGGCTCATGTCCAGCCTCTCATCCACCAACACCCCCAAGTCCTCCTCCCCAGAGCTGCCCTCACTCCTCTCTCTGCCCAGCCTGTATTTGTGCTTGGCATTGCCCCAGCCCAGGTGCAGACCTTGCACTTAGCCTTGTTGAACTTTGTGAGGTTCATGCAGACCAAGCTCTGAGGCCTGTCAGGGTCCCTCTGGATGCTAAGCCTTCCCTCCAAATTTTTCTATTTAGACTTAGGAAGGTTGGTCTAAGTCAACTGGTGTATTTTCCAGGTTATTTTTGCTTTAGCTATGGGTACTTGATTTCCCCCCCCCCCCCCCTTTCTCAAGACTTTGTTTCGTGCATTGTAATACCTGTTCTCTTTGAGAAGAACAGAATACATAATGAAATTCTTACTTGAAATTACAGGGAAAGTGTATAATTTTTCAGATTTCATAGTAAGGGATACCTGGGCTGTATCACTGGCAAATCCCTTTAGCTGTATGTAGTCCTTAGAGAACCATTAGTACTGCTATGGAGCCTATGACAGCCCAAGGAAGGCAGGTTTTGACATACCATATTTTGCTTGTATTATATTTTGAGCCATGTATCCCTGTATTTTGCTGACAGATTGTCAGGGAAGTGATTAGTCTGGATCACATGGTGATGATTTCATTTTTTAAAACAAAACAAAAAAGCAAGCAAAAGGAATTGCTTTTGGCAGAAGGTGGTCACATTACATAGAAGAAAAAATTACTTGATGTTAAATTAAATGCTTATGAAAATGAATACAACAGAGTATGACAACAAATAATAGATAATAACTACTTAATAACTCTGAAATAAGGATTTAGACAATATTTTCTCTTCATTCAATGCTAAATTAAAACCATGTAAGCAATGTTAAGTTGAACACTTGGCTTCATAGAAATAGCTACTGGTAATGAACTACAGGTCCCAGCTACTACAGATGTGATAATAGCTGGCATTGTATAATGTTGGTAGCATCCTAATGTGTAAAATATCCGTGTATACCAAAATTTCTGGAAGGAAGTGCTTCCCTGCAAGGCTGCTTATTTTCCCTGGGGCCTTTGAATAGGAGCGGTGCTGTTGTGTTAAGAAGTTGGTTTGGGATTTTGTCCAGGGAAATTGGATGCATTGAGACTATTGGGTGCAGAGAAGGAAACTCCCCAAAAACCTGACTTTTGAAGAGTTGACCCTGTGTCCCAAGGACTGAAGCCAATATGTAGCTGGAGAGTTGTGTTGGAATGCCAAAGGTGCAGAAGTGCTCCAATGCCTGCTTCTCCTGGGAAGGCAGCTCACAGCACAGCTGGTCTCTGCCTGCACCTCAGGACTGCAGAGCTCTGGTCACCTTCTTTCCAAGCTGCAGCAAAATGCCATTGTAATTGTCTTCTGCAATGGGCTGATTTATGAGGAGAAAAACTTTCAGTCCCAGAAGAAAGTAAATAAAATTTCTTAAAAATGCTGCCAAAAGAGGAACTTCTATAATACATATAAGCCATAAATCCATTAAAAGTGCATGCACTGTGGTGATTAGTATAATAACTTCTGGGAAATAGGTTTCATTTTTCCATTTCTTTCAAGACTTGTGCTGTTTTGACTGACAGAAGCTCAGATCTATGGGAAGTGGAACATTTCAGAAGTGAATATATTCTTTTCCCTGGGCAGGCACTCTTGGCCACCTGAAGGAACACTAATCCTTCTCCTTTGGTGATGACAAATCAGATGGCCTTTAAAAGTATTCCCAATTAATATTTTTATTGCAGACCTACTAGGGAGTTGTTACGGTGTGCTTTCTAGATTATGGTGGTATAACATTCTTAAGTAAATGCAACATAAACATCACATCTTTTAACTTCAACTGCTAACTTGAAACCAAAGATCATCCTTTGAGTACAGTTTTTGGACTTTGTTCAGTCAACGTTTGAAGAAAGAGAATGTGCCTTTTGTATAAAGCAGGAGCAGACTTAAACACGTGGGACAATTTGCTCTCTGCATTTGAAGTTAAAATTTGACATAACAAAGGATATTACAAGAAACTGTGGTGAAGTTTAAAAAGATCAGTACAGAGCTAAAGTTTATTGCCAGTACTGTTCTTGCAGATCAAGGCTATGCTAATGTGGTCTAGGGTTACTTTAATATTTTGCAGCCTCTCATTCCCTTGGTGCGTGTTTTAAGCATGCATATCACTCACTTTTGTAATAAAATAACTTGATAAAACTTTCTGCTTTGTGTTTTTCTCCTGAGGTAAAAAGTCACAGATATGTTAAGTCTCACATTGTTTGTTCCAGCTTCATTGTGTTTGATGAAAAATATATATATCTTGGTAATATAACATACAGTACTTCCTCAGTAACTAGATTGCTGTAAGGAAGGACATTTTTCACCTGAATAATGAAAATGTATCCTAGTTATTTCTCTGGGCCTCTTTCTAAGACGCATATCGGAGAGTGACAACATTAACCACTATTGCACAACATGATGGAAAACTTTGAAAAGGACTTTTGTCTTTAGGAATGGATGAGTGGAATCTTTACAGTCTTCCTGAAAGATGTATTGTGCAGTTTTTTATTCTCTGTGCAGGAAGAGGTGTGTACGTTCTAAATATAATTATGGGTCAGAGTGTAAATGTTAGGTTGTGTGAAGTCCATGACTGAAAGCAGACTATCAATTATGTCAGTGGGAGGTTACTGCCAAGATCAAAAGTAGATTATAGGCCTGGCTAAGGCTACACTCACACAGCTTTGCCAGTGCATCGATGCTGATGTGTTGCCCTAGCAAAGAGCATGGCACTCCTGTGGATGCAGCATATTCTGGTTTGCTGTGAGTGAAAGATGCTCCCTGGAAAAGAAATGCTGTCCATGTAACTGTCTCTCTGCACTCAGCTTTTCCTGGTGCAGCCAGCCGTGTGTCAGTTTTGTCCATGTTCAGGACCAGAGCACTCGCAGCTCTGATTCGTGATCAGAGAAGCCTGGCCTTCAGCACATGAACTGAGAGGGATGAGCCAAGCCCTTCCCCTGGGCCATGGTGAAGGGGTTGAATAATCATAAGATTCTCTGTGTAGCATGGGACAGGGATAGAAACAATTATTCACCTGAGACAACCACTTGTAATTCTAGGGCATCCAAATTCCCAGTGAGTCATCAAGTTAAAATTTAAAAGACAATTTTCCAGTCTTTGTTTTGGTAAGGAAGCAGAAGTGGAAAAATCAACTCTTAGAAGAAACCTAATTTGGTCTAAAACCATTAGATGGAAAGCTCTTGATTTTCCTCTTAGATATAAGACAAAATTATTAGTTTTTAAAATCGAGACTTTTCAATGTACTAAGCTACTAAAATTACTCCTATTTCTTCACTTTGGCCTTACTAAATCATGGGGTTTATAACTAAGGGATTGCAAAGCATTGAATGTAAAAATATTGAGACATGATGAATGCAGAATCTTTGTTACACAAAGAAGTAGAAAGTATTGATCAAAAAAATGCTCTGAGGCAAACCAATTAGAGACCCATTGACACCAAAATGACCTGCTCATCCATCTTTCAAATGAAATTTAAAACCTAGGTTCACATCATTTGTGGCCTTTTTAAACTCTTGAACATTTTTACTGAAGTCTGAATGCTGTTAATTTTGGTCTCCTGGCCAAACTCCAAACTGAATAATTATTCTGCTTCTTTCCTAAATTACAGCAGCAGCTTCATTAGGAACAAATGCATTCATAGTTTGCTGACCTAAACTGCTCTTATATTGCTATGCACTATTAACTGTTGCTGCATTTCCAGCCGAGGCTGGCTGCTTTTCCATGGTTAAATGACCTCTGGACAGAGTATGTATATCTTTAGCTTGTTTAAAAGGCTGTGGGACAAAAGATGCTGTATATATAAATGCCATCAAAGAAATCATTTTAGGCCCAGAACATGCAGGTATTGAAGTGTGTTCACTGAACAGGGGGAACTAGTGTAGCTGGATGAAAGACAGAGACTATTTGGGGACAGAGGGTGTTTGCTTATGGGTTGGAAAGCTTGTGGCCACTGATTATCAGGAAAAAGGCCATTTCATTGAGAAGCATTGCAAAATTACAGATCAAAATGGGAAGCAAAGGGAGAGTGGAGATTTACTAAATAAAGAGGCAGTGCTTTCTGGATATGTTTGTCTGGATAATGAGGTTAGCTAGCAAGATGCATGTGGGGTTTTTTCCCAGAAATAAAAGCAATTGAATTGTTGAAAAGTCCAATAAAATATTCCAGACATTCTAAGGATGGTTTCTTAAGGCTCTATATTTTATTCTAATTTTGTTATAGCTTCTTTTAAAAAGGTCCACACTGTCTGAAAGGTGAGGGAAACCCTGAAACAGTGTAAGTTATGAGCAGGAGGTTTTATAGTCTATCTTTCTACTGTGTTGTTTACCTACAGCTTCACCCTTGCTTTCCAGTGCTATCACTGTTGTACAGCACCTGAATTAGTTGCCTAAAGTGGTTTTAACTACCAATTTAGTGGAGATGCTCAACTACACAGCTGTTTCTAAAAAAACCCAGAATAGTCTAAACACAAACAGCAAACTGAAAATGTTGTTTATGGGAAACTGTTCCTGTTCCAGTTGTGGGAGAGCCACCTGGCAAGAAAGCTCTCTAATCCACAGAATGGTTATGGTGGCAGCAAGGAACAGATTTGAAGCCCAAGGTCTTGGCTTTCATTAACCTTTGTCTCTGTGCTGTGAAGTAGAAACACTGACTGATTCTTTCATATAGCCTGGAATCAGACTACCCTATAGTGCTGGGCAATTTTCTTTCTGTAATGAGTTCAACAAGTACAAAGCAGAACTGTGCTCCTGTTCTCCTAAGTGTAAGCGGGCTCTTTCACTAGGTAGCAGATTCAAAGTCAGGAAAAATCACAGATTTATTTCCAACACAAAAGCTATTACTAAAATATACTTTTATACTTTGAAGTCAGAACCTTGGAATAGAGGTGCTATATTTGGTGTGCTCTATGCAGTGTGCTGTATTCAGGTGTCCATGGTAAACCTGAGTATGACTATTCAGTATCACTTAGTTGTTGTGTGACTGGTACCAGAACTCTAAATCCCTACACTTATTCTTTCCTAACAATGAAACATTTATACCAGAAGTGTTCAGTTCATTAGTTAACTGAAATTATTGTGGTCATACTTCAATACTTTACTAGGTTTTATTCTTAGCTGTTAGGATGTATTAGTGCTCTTTTATTTTCTCTCTTATGAACTGTACTGAAATAGATAGAAAAGTATCTATTCCCTCCAAAATGTCAATGTTTGTCATCAAGAACAAAATCCCGTTACTGTCATGCACATCACCAATCAAAGCAACTGCTGGCCATTGTGGATGGTCTCTGATCTCTCTCAAATGAAGAAAAAACGCATTCAGAGAAACTGTAGCATCGTTGAACAGTCTGCTATGAGTCAAATGGGTTTGTTTTGCAACAGATTTTATTTGCTATGAATAATTTGATGAGCTTTATTTAATTGGCAGACACAACAGTAACCACTCATACCACATTTCCCATAGGCTCCAAATCATATTTGAGCCCTTTTGCACAGTTAAATGGTTACTAGTTTTCTTCTTTCAACATCTGTTTTAATCAACCTTGCCAAGTATCTATTCATTGCTGTTATAACAAGATGTTAAATATTTAAAATTACAAAACAGCTTTACAACTGTGCCTGAACATCTTTTAACTGTCTCATTTTGGATTATGTAACTTTGTATATCATTTACAGAACTTTAGGAGAAAACACAGAAATCTATCAATAAAAGAAAAGGGGAAGCACAGCAAGTACATCACTAACAGTTTCAGCAGAATTACAGATTCTCACTTAGATTTCAGTAGAACACATATATCTAAAGCACTTAGGAAAATCAGCATTTTTAAAAATCTAAACAGAAACAATCCACAGCTTTCTCCTGCCTTGCAATAATAGTTCAGTGCACTGACGTTAATTGTTTTAGAAAACCTTAGTAAAAGCTAAGTAAAATGTACACATCTGCATGTCATTGTTTCGAAATGGTGGATAATGGAAACCAACACTGCAATATTTGAGTCACAGGATGAGTCAGTTCTTTTTGACTTGAAGGACCAGCACTGGATATTAAGAATGACAGTAGATTTCTAAAGTTCTCATACAAACCAATTAGTCTTGTCACTAATATTCTCAGTCATAAGCAACAAGAGATCTTATGTTAATTCTAAGCCTTCATTCTAACCCCTCTATACAAGAGCAGCTTAATAAAAGACTTCAGTCTGTACAGAATTCAGACCACAATGTACTACTCATTATATACAAAAAACATGTGCTTACCCAAGTTGGCCTTACTTGATGATATGTCCCAGTTTGGCATAAACTATTTTATAAAATGAAAATTGAAAATAGACATTAATGAAGAGTCCCTCCTTAGAAACAGTGGATAGGTTACATGGCAAGCCAAGAATTCTCAATTTTATACCCTCTTCCCCAGAAAGCACAGCTCTGTCACATATTTGAATGGCTGTTTTCTCAAAATTGGCATGTTCTTCAAAATATTGCTAAACAAGATCATTGTGTACCACATTCTTGTGCCAAAATATACAAAATGCACTACATCAGTCACATATGTAGTTAGGCATCCAAGACAGGACTGGCTTTTTTTAACTGTAAATAACAAGCCTCTATTACGACCTAAATGCTATTCTCTCTGTGAGACAACCATAACATTTATTTACCCAGCGGAATGGCTTCCCTCAAATTATAGCAAACTGTCAGAGACAGAAGAGAAAGACAGAGAAGATTTAGGCCCAGATCATGGGCATTTTTACATCAAAGGCTGATCTGTCATTCCCTAAGAGAGACCAGTATTTTTCCTGTAATGAGCAGTTACTCTGAAGCTGGAATTGTGGCTGAATGAAAGAATAAGGAATTGTGTATGAAGGATCAGATTTCCTGCTATAACCAAGAATACATAAGCTGGTGTGTAAAAAAAAAAAGTGCAGAATAGTATTCTATATGCTGGATCTTGTACTAGAACACAGGTCCCTGTAATTTGATATGAATTTTGAAGGAAATAGGATTCAAAACGAAGCCCTAATATGGGATTTAATTGATCAGTTACACATTAAAATACAAAACTACTGTACAAGGAAAAGGTTTGTGTGACACTCAGAAGCAGTTAGCGGCCTTGTTACCTTACCATTAGTTGTGACTGAGAATACGATAACTTTAGTTTGCAGGATTTTGTGAAGGAATACCCTGAAAAGCAGAATTTTGTGGAAGGAAATAATCCTGGGTTTCAGACAGAAAGGTTTTACCTCATTAGTCTTCTTGCATTCTTCAAGGATACAGTGTCACAGCTGTGGCTCATATGAGTGATACAAGGGATGTAATGCCATGCTTGTGGAAATAGTAAGAAGATGTTGTTATGCCTTAGTAATAATTGCAGTAGAAAGAGCATGTAATGGATAAAAATCCATCTTTGGACAGAAGAGTGGGATTATTTTAAAAATTGAATGTTTCCTTAAGGATATGAGAGCGATCTCTTATTTATCACTGTATCTAACTACACAGGATTACAATATCAATTTTAAAGTAATAGCAATATCAATTTTCAAAGAAGCAATTGCTATGAAACCAAAACTGAAGGTAAAGAAATTGCAGAATAATACAACTATGTCCTAGGAGGGTTATCTATTTAAGATTATAGAGGAGCTAAAGGATCAGTCAAGCACAATGTTGACAAACTTAATAATATCAAATTTACATAAGTTCATATTGCATGTGTTAAGAGCATGTTAACAGTAAAGCTGAGTTAGAGGATTTTTAGAATTCTGTCTGCTTTTATCTTGAAAAAAATCACTTGAGCAGCTGTGTCAGTGAGTTAGAGAACTGAGCCTTGCAGAGGGTTTGAGGGGAAAAGAGGCTTAGCTAAGAGTTTCTGAAGAATATATTTCCTAACCTAGTGAAATGATATGAAAATTATACTTGCCAAAAGTCAAGGACAATGGTCTTGTTTGCTTTCCCGGGTGACTGTGTTTTGGGTTAGATGAGGGAATCCAGAGGTGTTTAAGCACAGAGACTCTGCTCCAGTACAAAATGTTCACTTCACTGGACTGCAGGCCTGACTTTCCACATCTCTTACAGTTTCCCTTCTGTTAGGAGCCAAATCTTTGTATGTTTGCAGAGCAGAGTGTACTGAAGTTTCAACCTCTGAGACACTACAACCCTCAGCTCTAGGAAAGAATATTCACAGCAGTAGTGAAGGAAATAAAGGTGGGAGAAAATACAGTGATAAGAAGAGGCTGATCAGAAGTGTTAACTTTCCTCTGTAGTTTTGGGGATAATTTCAGGCCACTCCATTCTGTAGACACAGCTCTACCTCACCAGATTTCATGAAGAGGCAGGAAAATCAAGCTTTGAGTTTAATTTGCATCCCTCGATTTTACTCTCCCCCTACACTGCCCTCGTGTGGTCTTAGTTCCAGCACAGACTGTGCTGGAAGCACAAAAAGCATTACACTTGGGATTTTGGAGAAGTGTGAAGCAGTCACATCATAATTTAGACCTGATTCGGGATTTTTAACCAATCCTATAGTTCTGGACTAAAATTGCATGGTGCAGATGTGAACCTGTTGTTATTTCATTAGAACAATAGTTCTTAATCTGATTGTCAGTCCCTGTGTTCTAAGAGGACTCTGATCTAAATGCCAATTTCTTACCTTTTTATTATCTGAGTTTATTTCTCCTGGTTGCTGTTGTGTGGCTTATGTGAAATCAGTGGGTGATTTCAGACTGGTGCACAGGAGATAGGTGGTTATAAAATGAAATCAGTATCTCCAAGCAAATGGCTTGATTAGCACTGTCAGATCTCTGGAACAGAGAAGGGAAGGCTTTGGAGACAGTGCCACCGCACCACTTTCTCTTGGACATGACTCCTGCACTCAAGTCACCAGTTAAGGAAGTTAAAACTCCCCCTAAATATAGAATGTGCTGGACGTGTTTCACTGGTCTCTAGAAGAGTTTTGTCTCTAATGCACAAGTCCTTTCACGGCTCTGAATTGTCTGGAAGCATGAAGGAAATGTGGCAGTGCCATTCTAGGGCAATCCTGTGCTCCCCCTCACGCCAGCAGTGTCTGAGCAAGGTCTGACTGGAGCCTGCTGGAGCCTGCTCGTGGCTCTGTGTAGGACTGCAGGCTGTTTTTCTGTCTTAAAAAGACAGGATTTCCTGGCTCTCACAGTCCCCTCTTCTTTCTGCCTTGTGCTCTTGGCTGGGTTGCACCCAAGTGCTGCTGAAGTAAGATCCATGTTTTCCAGGGATCAAGGGCTCACACTGCCTGCGGTACAGGCAAATGTAACTCTAATTAATAGTCAGTGGCAATGTGCTGTCTCATGCTGAATTGTGGCCTAAATACTTCTACACCAGTGATTTTCTGGGCAGAGTTTTACTTTAGCTGCTGCCTTAACTAATACTGAAATGCAGCATGGAGAGGGCATTCAGCCAGGGCTCTGCGTTCTCTTCCTGGCTGGCCACACTCATGCTCCTTCTGATTTGCTGGCTGTCACATAGGAATAATAATACTGAAATTCCCTTCTAAAGTGCTTATATAGTTACAACCACTCGGTAAGAGCTAATTATTATTACTATAGACTTTGGGAGCCAAATTTTGACCTTTCCTTGCACACATATGTCATCAAATTACCATAAGCCTGTCTGAAGATATAATTTAACCAGCAGGATGTAGTAGAGCAAGGCTGGAAAAAAAAGCTCACATCACAGACCCAATTGAAGGCTGTTGTCCTTGTTAACAAAACAGAACAGAAAAGAAGATATCTAAACAACAGCAGGTCTTAGCAACCATTTCCCACAATCCCTCCTAGGAGAGGTGAACTGATGGAAGTTCATTTGTGTGTGATTTGAAGAAAAATCTCAAGAAAAGCAACAGATAAAAGAAACTAGAGTTGTGAAACTGAATATGATGAGGCCTGTTGGCCATGTGACCCTGGCTGTCTCTTCGAATCCTTTTCTGGTTGTTAATAACTGCCCCTTTCCTTCAGTTCAGGCACTCTTCTGTTTAGGCAAATACAAATAACAGCTCTGTACTTTTGTCTAAGATAGACAAGGAAAGCAGAAAGAACAAAATTAACTTTTCCATGAGAAACCACTGTCTGATCTTGAAGAGGCTGTAGGTATTCAGAGAACAAAGCAGCTAGTTCCTCTGCTACCAGGCAGAGTTCCTACAGCTTTACAAGAGGGACAAGGCATGGGGGCAATCCACCCCATGCTCTGACTTCCACATTTAAGAAAATGCAGAGGGTGCTGGTACAATATGTTGAAGCAATACCCTTAGAAATTAATGGCAGAATGTGGAAGAAATCAGTTTCAGTTGTGAGTCATGATTTCTCAACAGTGCATCCATTACACAATAAAATACTAACCAACATATCCTGATGGGCCTAATTAATCACTGAGGAAACATTTTAACTGTCATAAAAAATGAAGGCACAATTATTTGACTATGATCTGATAATGACTGGTTTATGGAAAGGAGGTTGGATATTGGCAACTCTTTCCAAAGAGAATTCCAAACAGAAAAAAATATGATTTGCAAATAGCCATGATCTGTACATTCCAATTGTATCAGAAAAGAAAGCATCTGAAATACATGGCTGTGGAAACAGAGATTTTACAGCTCTTCTTCTAATTGTTCCCCCTAATTTTCTGCAAATTTCACATTATGGCCAGTGCTCCCCATTGTCGGCCGCAGGCCCTTTTCCCACTAGCACTCTCAGGTGTTCCTTATTTCTTCCTTCATGTTAATGATATGCAGGTTCCACAAGTTCTTTAGCACCCTTGGTTATCTAGCATCACGGTGATTATCAATAAATAGGAGAGTGGATTAGCAATGGTCAATGATTAACTGGACACAGAAACACATGAAGAGTGCAGGTAGCAGGATAACTTCCCTGCGTAAGTGGAACGACTGAATTTGGCCCATTGCTTTACTACTGCACTGTTAAAACAGTCAATCTTCTGGCTGCATGGAATTTTAAAAAATAACGTCTACGTATGTTGGGATGTGCTCTGGATAGCAGTGTAACAAGACAGAATATCAGACGATCATGTTTTGAGGCACAGTGCTGACAGCATATGTGTGGCAGCACTACAGAAAAAAAGCAGCTGCCTCGTTATTCTCAGTGTGTTTTGCAGCACACCAAGGCATCTGGGCGAGGAGACTCTCAGAACCATGTCAGGCCTGGAAAAAACATTGAAATGTATTATTTTTGTGGCATGGAAAACTGTAAACATTAATTGACTAAGGCTCAGAATCATGAAATGCAATTTTAATTACTAGAAACTAGGATAATCAGCTGAACTGAGGCAAACAGAACAAACTTTTTAGAAAGGCGTTTACAGCTGCTAGGGCAGAACTAACATCTTAGAAGAGTTAGCAGTCAGTGCTCTGAAGTGCACAATATTTCTGAATAAACCATTAAAGCAACATAGGATCTCTTCATTCTGCATGTCTTTTGTCTACAGCCCTCAGAGCTTCTCCCCATATTTTATGTTCCTGTTGTCTGCCAGCCCCAGGGCTTAGCAGTAAATCTCCAAGCCAGCCCTTCTTCACAGTGGTGGCTGAGTAGTCATCAGGTGAAAGTATGGAACAGATGCTGCCCCTGGATCATTGCAGGCATTTCTGTCCTGTTATCCCTCTCCTAGCTGTAACTATCAAGGTCTGCTAAACAATGAATAAAGATTCCTGCATCTTGCACTCTCCTGGGAGGAACTTCTCTGGCTTGCAACACAGAAGCCCTCTTCTGGTTTCCCAACCGTCCCCTACTTTAAGATCGGGGCATTTTTTTGTAAGCTTCTCTGCTCATGTTTTCACCCCTGACCCTGATGCATTTAAAGAAAAAAAAAGAATAATTTTTGTACTACAGGATAAGCAAAGAAGGTGTTAGAGCCTCCTCTTGTAAGATGAACTCAGCTTTCCATAGACTATTATTTCTAGTTTGATTTCAGCTTTCTTCAATATTGGTACCAAAATTGTGTAAAGCTTTCTGTCTGGCTGTAGAGTAGAATGCTTTTCAAACTGGGTCACCCTCTGCAAGGGTGAACTTTTACTCCAAGTTCAAAGTCAAAAGCGTCATAAAGCTCAGAGTTATCACCCTGAGGATAAAATACACAGAGCTTTTAAACCATAAATGCCGTCCATCACAGCATCTCTCTTACTCCAGCAGGCCAAAATGACACTGTCTGCTTTGCAAGTGACACTGCCTTTTTCTCACAGTGTGTTCATTTCTCTGCTTTTCAGTCTCCGGTGCCTCATTTCTGACTCATCATATGAACTGAGCCAAAGAATGGGAACAGAGAGCTCAGGCTTCTTATTTTCCTTCCATGCTGCCTCTGCACACTGAGAGATAAGAGTTTCCCAGTTCTCTGAGTCTGTAAATGGCAGCAGACTTACAAAGCAAGCAAAAATGTGAATTGGGGGGAGGGCTAAAATTCTGATCACAAATTACAAAAGTGATAGACAAATTTTGACTAATTTACACTCTCTAAAGCAATGGGGTTTTCATCATAATTTTTTAAGAGTTTGGATTTTTGAATGCGGAGTAATCATTAAATTAGGTAAAATATTCGCCAGCATCACCATTTCTTTCTTTTTGAATTTAAAACGGTTTGAAATGAGAACGAAATGAAGAGGCTGGTTGATGAAAGCAACAAAACTCACGGAGCAGCCAACAAAAATCTTAGCGAGGTGCCACCTTGTGCCTGCGGAGCGACATGGCCGAACCTGCGCGAAGGGCGGGGCCGGGCCGAGCAAGTGCCGTGCAAATGGGAAGGGAAAAAACCCAGAACAGGGCTTTAAAAATCTCTGCTGGTAGCTGGCACCTGTCTCTCAGAACAGTGCATTCCCGAAAGGGAAGGCAAGTGTCGTTAAAACAGCGAAACCTAGTCTTTCTCCCTCAGAAGTGGGCTGTGCGGGGCCCGTTCAGGTGTCAGGGCTGGCGCACTGCCCCGCTAGTGTTCGGTAGCCAGCGTGTCCCCGAGCTGGCCCGGGCGAGCCGTGCAGCCGCTGCAGGCCCGCAGCACCCGGGGCCGCCCCGCCGGCTCCCCGAGCCCGCAGCACGCGGGGTGCGGGGCTGTGCCGGGGCGCCTCAGCGGGGAGCTGGAGGACAGCAGCGGCACTCGGAGCTCTCGGGGCGCTGGGGGCACTCGGGGCGCTCGGGACACCCGGGGCGCTCGGGGCACCCGGGGCATTCGGGGCGCTCGGAACACCCGGGGCGCTCGGGGCACCCGGGGCATTCGGGGCGCTCGGAACACCCGGGGCGCTCGGGGCACCCGGGGCATTCGGGGCACCCGGGGCACTCGGGACACCCGGGGCACTCGAGGCGCTCGGGGCACTCGGGGCAGTCGGAGCGCAGGGGGCACCGGGGGCACTCGGAGCTCTCGAGGCACTCGGGGCACTCGGGGCAATCGGAGCACTCGGGGCACTCGGGGCACCCGGGGCACCCGGGGCGCAGGGGGCACTCGGAGCACTCGGAGCACTCGGGGCAATCGGAGCACTCGGGGCACTCGGAGCACTCGGGGCACCCGGGGCGCAGGGGGCGCTCGGGGCACTCGAGGCACTCGGGGCAATCGGAGCACTCGGGGCACTCGGGGCACCCGGGGCGCAGGGGGCGCTCGGGGCACTCGAGGCACTCGGGGCGTCCGGGGCTCCGAGCGAGCAGCGGTGCCGACATGCACCCGCAGCACTGGGCTGCTTCTCTCAGTGCACAGAGCGGTAGGGTGCTGCCAGCAATGCAGGCAATGCTCCCCTTCTTTGTAGTCTGCCGAGAAACATTTTCTTCTAGGTTTATTAAAAATTAATTTTTATGTTTTTGTTTTCAAGACGTTAGCACAAATTTTGCTGCTCTTGGCATTTTCTGTGTGTATCAAAGATTCCATTCTTTTTTATTTTTCGATTTGTATTTTCTTGAAAATTAAGGTATTTTAATGCAATTCTAGCCTCAGGGAATACAGAGTAGAATTTGGTGACATGAAGTGCTGAATTAGTATGAATTTCAGCAATATCAGAGATGTCTGTACTCCTTAGTTTGAACATGAGGATCTTTGTTATGTTTTATAATTCACTCTATATACATTCATCAGCTGAGAGTAACTTCAGCAATGGCAACTCACTAAGTCACATTTGCCAGGAGCACACAGATGTTTGTATGCTGCCAAGAGCTTAAGATAGATATATCAGGGCTGTTAAACAACTAAAAATATGACTATTACTTACTAAATTTGCTGTATAACATATGTAACATATTTGTCTTGAAGATAGTTTCCATATGAAAACGTGCAATTTTTTTCCCTAGAAAGCAAAATATTATTGAACAACCTTGCATACTAAGGATTATATAAAAATAATCTGTTGGTTTATATGATACATCTCTTATTTTAAAGAATTATCATTCCCATAGTGAGTTTCAATGTTAGTCAGTGAGGTCTGACAGTAAGTTTTAAGGACAGAAAATAGACTCATGCCTTTATATGGACAGAGAAGTGATTTCATGAGAGTACTGATGAGCTTGTGTTTGTACAAGAATTGATGAGTAATTAAATTCAGACTTTGGCTCAGTTTGAAGTGTTTTATGCAACTGTGAATCCATAGTGTCTTAGAGGTAAGAATGTAGGAATTAATAAAACACCCACTTTCAGAAATGAGAATCCAAATTGTGTGGACTTATGTTTGCAAGCGTGAGTCCAAGAAAGATGTTGGTTTTCCACATTCCATCATTCCCCAGCTCCTTTTCTCTCTGTCTGTCTGATATTCATCCACTGTCAGATTATAAATGGAAACAAAGCCTTCATGCTGAGTCTAACCAAATGCCCCAACCCCTGTTCTTCATGAGGTCTGGGTCAGGATTTTAATTCTTGGCTCTGGCCCATGGTTTCATATGTTGGGGTGTGAATTGAGTCATTCACTTTTAACCAGTGCTATGAAAGCAGAGCAAGGGGACCAGTTTGTGAAGACTACCTACAGAAAATGTTATGGTGGTGGCCAGAGAATAATCTAAGGCTGGAAAACACAGAGAAATCACTTTCTAGTTTACCGTAAGTCTTTAAAATATTGCTATAAAGCAGAAATCTAATGACTATTGTGATAAGGACTCAAAGCATGCTGGCAAATTGCCTGATAGGGCAAGTAAGGACATCTCACAATCCAGCCTTCACAATCCATCTTAAACAAGAGGGAGCAGCATTTTCTTGCATTCTGTCATGTGGCAAATATGCAGTTCTCAGATATAACAGTACTGAGTATATTATTGAAACTTTCAGACGTCAGCCTGGACTCTCCATATGTTCAGGGTTTTACATGCTGTTTCCATGACAAAACGAGATTTATTCTGAAGCCAGATAGTTAATTGGTTAAATCCATTTTATTTACCACAAAATGTAGGCAAAACACTGTTCTCTTCAATACAGTATTTGCATTCCTTTTTTATGTTCCCAAACCTTCTTTTCCAAAAACTACTCTGTTTATAAAGCTTTCTCTGATGAAGATGGTTCCTTCACTAACTTTTTGTTGTTGTTTGTTGTTTCTGGTTTTCCTTCTTAATTACATGTCATTGATTAGGACAAGATTTTTTTTTTTTTTTTTTGCCATATAGAACTTCTAAACCCAGCCTTTTTAAATGCCTGTTCATTTCTTCTGTCTTCTGTAAGAGTGAAACTCCTAGATAGCCTATATGTTGCATGAGATACTAATCATGGATCAATAGAAAGAATAATGTCCACTGTCTATATCATTAATGCACATGTTGGAAAGTTGCTAGAATCAGGAGAATGTGTTCCTGGTTTTTGTTTGGTGGATTTTTCCTTTTTTCCTTCAGGATGAGTAAGACAGGAAAAAAATACTTATCCATCCACTAACCAAGCGGTAAATAAGAATATGCTTCCCAAAGGGATAAGTATTATCCAGGAGTTTTATGGAGGGAAAATCTGTTTGTAATGAAAAGATCAGGACGCTATCTGGCTCAGCTGCAGTTACTCTTCAGAAGAGGAAATTGCTCCATATATTATTTAGATTGTCACATCTTCATAAATCCACTAAAAGAAATTATATAAAGTCCACACCTTTTAAATTACGTTAACTGATGTTGAGAGTCAACATTTGAGTTTTTCCTTGAAGTTCTGTTGGCATCAGCTGACTTAGATGACAGTAGAGCCAGTGGAAGAGATCAGTGTAGGGGCTCGCGGGGTCCTCCCAGGCTCTGGCTGCACCTTGGTGAAGGTAACGTGCAGCTGTCTTGGGGTCACCCCGCACAGGGGCTTTGCCTGCACACACACAGCCTTTCTGTGTCAGGGGCTGCTGCACAGGGCAGGCAATGGGCCTCCAGAAGGCTGTGACACTGCTGCTATTGGTATCCAAAGGAGCTGAGAGAAAAGCTGGATTGCAGCTGCTACAGTCACGCTTCTTGTGGGCACTGCGGAGGAACCAAGAGGGAGCAGCTGCCACCGGCTTGCCCTTCCTAAGCAGCAGTGCTGCATCACAGCTGCTTTTCAGCAGCTGCTGGGACACAGAGACAGCAGGTACAGCACATTATCATAACTTTAAAGAGCAGCGTTGCGTGTGAAAGGCCAACTTGTTTCCCATTCCAAAAAAGAAGGAAATGAAAACTTTTTAATTGCTCATATTTCTTGTGGGGCAAATCCAAACATAAATCACCCCATTACTAATTACAGTGGTATAATTGCTATTGTGATTAAGTTAATTTCGGATTCTTTAAAATTGAAACCATGTACCCTCTTTGAATTTCCAGGGGTTTATAACCAGCAGACACTGAAGTGAATTTCAGGGAGGTAATTTTTACTCGTGCTGTTTTCTGTGAAGCCCAGATCAAAGCCTGCTCTAGAAACTGGAGTAGGCCAAAGCTACAGTACCAGCTAAGGTCTTTTCTCAACCTTTTGTTGCAAAGTCCACTTTGAACACTTTTTTACGTCACCTTTTGAGTGTGTGAGGCACTGGAACAGGTTTTCAAGAGAAGCTGAGGATTCTCCATCCCTGGAAGTGTTCAAAAGCAGGCTGGATGGAGCTCTGAGCAACCTGGTCTAGTGGAAGGTGCCCCTGCCCATGGCAGGGGGTTGGAACTAGGAGGACTTTGAGGCCCCTTCCAACCCAAACCATTCTGTGGTTGTATGAAAAACAGAGCATTATTTCCTATTTCCTATTCTGGTGAGCAGTGTTGTCTCTTGGAGACTGCCTCTGAAGAATATCTCCATGAGTTTTGGAGCTATAACTCTGCCCTGCAAAAATTGAAAGAAATAAGTACTCTGGTGGGTTTAGTTTTTAAATCAATACCTGATGCTCCAGATAACTTAGGTTCTGCTTAAGACACTTTTTTTTTTTTTTTCACTAATTAATAATGGACTCTGAAATCTAACTGGCTGTTAGAAATCCATTAATTGAAGTAAAATGGTTATGCATTTGTCTTAAAATTTAGGGAAAAAATAATGTATTTGTTAGCATAATTTTAAACAATTCTGTAAGAGAAAGAAGGAAAGACAGAGAATATAGCCATTTCTTTAAACTAACATCTCCTGGAAGGTTCTTTGCTGATTGGAACTGTGTGGGAAGAAATTTTTTATTTAGAAAGGTGTAGCTGAAGGCTCAGTTGATGTGCTGATAGGTGTGCAATTTTATTGAAGGCAGCAACCTCTGAGACCACCATAGCTCATGTTATTTCCCAAAGCCTACAGAAACCCCTCCATCTTCCATCCACTGTGTGCATTACAGAACAAACAGGGAGACCAAACAAAAAGTGCCTTTGACTCAAATCCTGGCAGTACTTGTTTGCAATAGATGGCCAGTTCCATGTCTCCCAGGGCACATGAGGAGCACCCAGTTCTGCCACTGGCTGCACTGATAATCTACAGAAGGCCACACTATACAAGATTTTCTTGCCCTGTCTTTCTAATTCAAATGGAAAAAAATAATTTGTAATGAATATGAATGTTTCTATGGATTTCAATGGTCTTTAAATTAGGAGCTTGATGTGAAATCAAATTCAGTGAGGATGAGAAGACACATGGTAAACAGAATGGTTTTGTCTATAGCACAAAGACTTAATTAGATTTTAAAAAGAAAATCTGGTTGGCAGTTATGTAAGACTATATTATGATGTTTGTTTATGACTTGGGAAAGGAGGAGAGTTTGGCAAGGAAATGTTTTGTCCTAAATCCTGGCAAGTATATTCATATGCCAAAAATGCTGTTTTGTCTACTTTTCATTTTTCTGAATTCTGCAAAAAATACTCACATGTGTTTGTGGACATTTCTTCTGTTGTAACAATGTAGATTCATCATGTGAATATGAAATGAGAAGATTACAAATTAGGTATTGTAGCTCTTTCACATGTACGTGTTGGAAACTTTAAAGTATTCTCAGTATGCATTCTGAAGAGAAAAATACACAATTCAGTAGAAATGCTGCCTTGATTTTCCATTTGCTTATGTGAGTTTTGCATTAGTGCAATCCTAATGCTTTCGTTTGGCTTAGTCCTGATTTATCACATTGCAAATCAAAACAGCATCAGGTCTATATGCTTTTGCAGACTTCCACTGATTTTTGGTAAGTTGCTGACCTAGTTGCAGAGCCATAATCTAATACTAATTAGATTACTAATAAAATTATCATTTTCAAAACTGTATTGGTTCCTTGAAGACATTTTGCATAATTTATTTTGCACCTTGGCTGATTGGTGCTGTGAGTTACAGTCTGCTGTAGACTAATAGAAATGGTCTGCAAAGAGGTGGAAATAAGGTTTTATTAGAAATTTGAGATTGTATTTACTAAAGATAACTTTATTAACTGCCTTTGCAAATACATCAAGAGCCTCATGATAGTAAACTAAGCCATACCATGGCTTTCTAGATGGCCATTAGCAGAAGCTGAATTGCAGCAATTTTGTCTCTCCTAGAGCACCTGTAGCAAAGCTTAGTGAGAGCGACTCCTAAGCCAGATCTGCATAAACAGTTTTAACACCTTCTCATACACTGTATGAACAGCTGCCCCAAGAATATAGCAGCAAAATTACCAGAACAGGTATTTTTAACTATCACTACATATATTACATATTCTTAAGACATGAAAAAGAAACTCCAAATTCATATTGTAATAGGGGTTGAAAGAAATGACAGGTCCTTCACAAGCAGTGCAAAACTTCGTTAGAACATTTACACTTCACATCTTAACTGCATTTGGGGGACATCAGATGTAGGTTGGATGGTTTGTAGAGTCTGAGGTTTAAAGAAGCTGACAAATATGCTTTGAAGATGGGTTTAGTGCATAACACATGTCAACTAACCAGGCTCAGGGGCACAGGAATTTTATGGAATTCACCATTTGAATTGCCAGAGCATTTGCAGTGTATTTCATACTGATGGGCAGTGAATAATTCTGTCCTCTGCTGTAGAATTCTGTCTCTAGTAGTGATTTTGTAGTGAGGAATGTCCAACCTTTAGCATCCAACACAGAGCAGTGAAAATTATATGCGCAAGCATTTTAACAGCTTGTGTAGCAGCTGGCAAATTATGTGTAGGAAGGTTTGTTCTCTTGTCTGTGTATGTGCTAAATACTTACTGGTCCTCACCTTTTAAATATGAAATACTAAATAATGAAATTTAAAGAAATAAAAGCTCTTAGGAAAAATGTGCTTTTGTGTAATATATGCCTCATATTTCATTATGCAATGAGGATACACCTTAAATGTCAATACAGCGCTTGAAATTCATTCTTCACTCTCATGCAAGGTATCAACTTGGACTCCATATGAATCCAAAGGCATTCAAACATATTTTGAAAAAACATTGACTGTCCAGCTGTCTATAAATAGCAAAGAAAGTGAGTAACACCTCAGTAGTAATAAAACTCCTATCAAATATTCGTATTAATTAACTTAAAACTTCAGCAAGTATAAGATTCCTGTAACAGAATCTCTAACAATTATTTTCTACCACATGGACAGGAATTATGAAAATAAGTTATAGTGCATGGTCTAAATATTTTAGTACTGTTAAATAAGTAATGTAGCAAACAGAAGAAAATATGACTCAAGAAGCCATACCTTTAAATTGAGTTTATGATGAAATAATTTTATATCAAAGTAAATTCTCATGCATTTCCCGAGAGGAAAAAACAGTTTGCCTGCATCCCAATTCTGTAATGGATTATAAATGGAAAATTCCGAAATTAACATTTCAGAATTTCTTGTTTGAAAACTTTAAAGCAATTCATCATTTTATAGAGAATACTGAATTTCTAATAAGGTTATTTTACAAAACATTGGATGCAGAAATTATTCAGTGAGAGTGTTTGCTAGTCCCCAAAATGTACTTGTGTGAGCTACACCATATAGATGTGTCTGTTTCAAACCTGTTTTCTGCTGTTCCTGAGTACTCGTTTGTTTTCCTGGACTGACTTTGGACACAACTTGCTCCTTGCCTTTGTCTGGCAGTGTCTGGGCTATAGATGGAACAGCCACTGTCCCAGGTCTGCTCTGCTGGCACCAAGAACCTGGCATGGGGCCCAGTCCCATGTGATTGCTCACATCTTCTTTCACTGAGCATCCCTTCTCTTACTGCTGACAGAAGATTCTCAGAAAAGACTTAGGGAATTTCTAGAAAGATGAAAAAAAAACAAAAATGAAAATGGGGAGAGAAGTACTAGAAAACATTAGGAACATCTGCAGAAAACAGCATGTGTATTCCTAGAACACTCTCTGAAAATTTTGTAGGAAAAATTCCCAGAAAACAGACAGGACATTCCTAGAAGGTATCAGGATTTCAAAAACGTAAGGGAAGCCCTAGAAAGTAGTGGGAAAATTCTTAGGAAGCAGTGAATGAATTGTTTGAAAGCAGGAGGTGAATTCCTGGAAAGCATCAGGAGTATGGATAGAATGGACTGGTGTAATTACCAGAAAGCACTAGGAGAAATCAAGACAGTTCTTTCAGTGTTAAGGGTTTTGCAGAAAGCCACAGGAAATAAGCCAGAAAATATCAGCATTGTTTAAACATCCAGTTATCCTTATAAATCTTCAGAAAATATATTTTTTATACCTTCAAGCATCATATCTTGTTTGTTTTGAAAACCTGATGCTTCCTTCTGGCCTTATACAGTTTTCCTTTTTATTGTCTTATTGCTAATGTTTTCTCTTTCTTCATGAGGAATTGCAGTTTCACAGTCAGTAGCTTGTGGTTTTAGATGAAGGAGAAGAAATTGAACTTCAAGAAAAAAAAACCCCTAAGTGTCATCCAAATCTCTTTAGTAAATAAAGAACAGAGAAGAAGGAAAAAATATAGGCTCTCAGCAGACTCAGTGAGTTTTCCATAAGAAGTTACTGGTTCTTAGTGAATCACATGAATCTATTAAAATATACTCTCCCTTTTTCAGTGTATAATACCCTGGCTTGCATGCAAAGTACATGACTAGTCTGATTTGAAATTATTTAGGAGGGTGCCAAAGAGTAGTCACGTATAGATAGATCTAAAGGGGAAGATGAATCTCCAAAGTAGTGCCTGCCAAGACTGGATATTTGTATCTATTTCTGTGAAAGTTCATCCCTACCTTTGCTGTCCAAACTCCTGTTGGCTGAAATATTTTTCCCTTTGTTCCTGGGAGATGGCATGACCCAGGAGATTGGGCTCACTACCCCATTTCTTCAGGCCCTGCTCTTGCTTGTGCTCTCCCAAGCATGTGCTTCCCTGGCTCAGTTTACCCCTGCGTCTGCTTTCCCTTTCACCCAGAGCTCCCAACCACTGTGGAACCCTGGGAGATCTGGGAGCCAAAGGCACTGAGTACCTGGGGGGTAACTAAATGGGAGATTTCCTCCTTCAGGGTAAGGCCCTGCAGGTTATGCCAAGGGGAACATTTCTTAAATAAATAAATTTCTTGGTGAACCTTATAACCATATTTTCATACCAATGACAGATGAATGCACCATAGGGCTTGACCTGGCTATAAGCTTTTAAAATATTGAATAGTTACAAGCAGGCATATGATTCTCTTGGGGCATATTCCTTCTAGATAGGAAGTTCTCCATTGTAAATGGTTTAAATGCTTTAGGCACCAGACTTTGAATTCAGCCTTTATTGCAAATGTGTCTGGTTAATGTTAAATTAAAACACCCCAGGAAATCTGTACTTTTCACTGTATTTGTTATTTATGTACATTTTTGGAGAGTATCCATTGCTCTAAAATCAAGTTAATTGGAAACAGAGTAACAGGCATGAGCACAGTCCCAGCAGAACATTCTCTGTCTGATGCTGAACTGTTAATTTTTATTTTTTCTAAGGCATTGGCCAGATTTCCATCCTGTGAAATCTTCAGATGCCAGATGAAGGCATAATCTTTTATACTGAATCTCAGCTTTTTTTCTGAAGATTATTCCTATTCAGCAAATACTATATAAAAAATGTAAGATAGGTTAACATACAGATAAATCTGTGCTCTGGTGACTTGGGGCTTTGGCCTGCATTTGCAAGGTTTTGGGGACATTTAGAGTTCATCTAAGGCCACAGATCTATGTTGATTCACTCACCTATAGCCCATGGGATGTGTTTCTCTAAAAAACTGACAACCTACCAGGCACTCTGTGATGTCTCAGTGATGCTGAATTCTGACACAAGGATATGTAGACTGCTCTCATGTTTAATAATAGGATAGCTCACTAAATGAGACCATTTTCCCCACTGCAGATTTGTGTAGTATTGTCAAAATATTTTCCTCCTCGGATGAAATTTGGCTGAGCTTCTTTCAGCAGAATGTGGCCTGACGCAGAATGTTTGCCCAGAACACAGCCCAGCGGCATCAACTGCAGGCAACTGTGGCTAAGGATACAGAGAATTTAGGAACTATCTTTTGGCTATTTTTTTTCCTTCTTTGTGTGAAATGGCTTTTTCTACACTGAAATGCTTTTACCAGTCTAGTTATATTGGTTTCAAGTTCCACAAATACAGGTTACCTGCCAGCATAGTGAGGCCAGCTCAGGCTCTAATGTTGTACACACCCTAAGCACGAAGCTCAGTGTGCTCCAACTGTATCAGCCGCTGTGGTATTTTGCCCAAGGCAAACTCAGGTAAAGGAACAAACCAGTGCCAGGGTTTTTTTGGGACTAAGCTCTCCCATGTGTAACGTGCCACTCAACTAGCAGAATTGCTTAAAAATCTCAAGCTTCTCCAAGACAACCAAAAAGTTAGTTTTAAAGCATCATAAAGTTTCCCTTTAGTAGGTCATGTTGATGACAGCAAGGGAGGAAGTTTGGCTGCAGGACTCCTGTGGCAGTTTGCAGATGTTAATTTGCAGAAAAAGAAGTTTTCATGGCGATGAGATCTATTTGCAGAGAAGGGCTTTTAGTCTGTGATACTCGATTTGAAGTCTTTGCAGGCTGAGACCTTCTGCATGCAGGAGTCGGTAATTATTTAGCTTTCACTTTCTTAATCAAGAATTATAAATAATAGCAACAAGTAACAAGATTTGCACTTTGTGATGGGAACAGAAAAGTTACCTCGGGACAGCCCAGCCCCCAGGTGTGGCCAAAGGCTGGTGTAGGTGTAAAGCAGGTGTTTCTTGGCTAATTAACTGCAGGAACAGGTGAGGCTCATAAGCCCCAGCTGGACTTGTTAACAAGACTGTAAGTCCTGAGACCCAAGCGAGTATCTTCAGTCTGGTGTGTAAGGAGTGTGCTATTGTCTCTGGAGAACTGCAGCTTTTTTAGAGAGCAAACCCTGCCTGAGGATACAGGTATGTGCATTCAGCCCAAGGCTTTAGTGCTTTCAGTTTTAAGAATTTTTGCTCCAGGTTTTCTTCCCTCCCTTTTGGCCATAGCTCCATCTTGTTTCCCTTGCCTTTTAGCAAGTATGGCTGGTCAGGCTGAAAAAGCAGAGAAAAGGTCTCCTGATTTCAGGGGAAATAACTGCCAGGTGTGCTGGGGATATCTGCTTTGTGTGTCCCTGGGTTTGTATGGACTCACAGCTCTTTCAAGATACATGACAGATTTTGAGCTTTTTCTTCAGAAGCAATCATAGTTTTAGGGATCCCTCTCAGCCCTGTGGATTTTACCAGGCACCTGACTCCTTTTTGTGGCTTACCTTCTGCAGTATGGGTGCTCAGACATTGAAGAGGTGTCTCTATTTTCTTCTTAGCTTTGCTCTGGGATAAAAGATAGACCTTTTAAAAAGTGCCCATATTGCTTCGTTTTTATTCACAGTTTGGGATAAACTTTACATTTCATGTAGAACAGACAGTACTTGATTAGTGGCCTTGACTTTTTTGAAGAATTCAAAAGTCAACTCTAGGCTAGTCTTTAGAAATCAATTTAAACTAAGAGATGAGATATAAATATGTATCACTTATATTTCAAAACTGAATTGATTTGTTCTCTTGGATTTGAACTCAAAAAGACCTGAAAACTATAATCAATCATTCTGAACGTACTGGTTGGGTATTTTCCCCAATAAGAGAGTGAACGTGGTATTTGAAAGTATCTTGGAGGAGGTCAAATATGATTTACATATATAAGAGGGGTTAAGTAAACTGTGTCAAGATTTTCTGTGCATGTTTCACTGAGACTAAAACATGTCATCATGTCTTTAGGGGCCAATGTTTATAAAAGGTACGGATTACTTTCAACGGAGGGCTATCTGCTGAAGGTTAGCTTTTAAAAATGTTTCCCTCTCTGTTTATAGTTTTCTAAATCTGGATTGTGAATGAAAATGCTGGCTACTACTTTAAGAATTGCACATATCCAAAGAGTTTGACTGAAGCACACTGTTCTAATGCATTCTTTACTGCTGACAGTTTATTACCATGAGATAAACAGATTAAATATTGACTCCATGATTTTAGTTGCCATGATTATAAGTGCACAACTACTGAAGTATGCAAGGAATTAATGTAAGTCTAGATCAAAACAATCTAGTAGGAAAAGAGTGATCAATTATCCTTGAAATGGGCAAATCCCCAAGAAAATGAAATATCCTAGGAATTATTGAGATAGATAAAGTATGTGCTTTATATCTTAGGTTCAGCCATGGAGGACCTAATTCAAAACTTACTAAAATCAGTGGGCTTGCTTTCAGTGGTAATAAAGTCCTAAGTTATTGCACAGTATCAATTTTTATAGCGAATATGGGCATTCTAATGCATGTTGAATTTGGGGATATACTCAGTCAGTTTGATATGACTCAAGTTCTGGAACACGGTTTTTATTTTTTTATATGAACTTCAAATCATGGAGAAGTGTATTTTTGATAATTTGCAGAACTCAAATAATTTTGGAGTATGTTTTCATGCTCTTATATGTACTTCAAACCATTACTGTTTGCTTTTAATTGCTATTATAAAAGCTAAGGCAAATTTGTGAGAATGACTGTGATTTGATTTGAGTTTTGAGTCTTTCTCTGAACATAAGGCAAACCAAAACAAAACTGCATCACAAATGTGCAGGTTGCATTGCACCATTATTTTCAGCTGTCCTGGGAACTCATTAATTTCTCATTATATCTTTGTCTAAACATAATTTTCTATCAAGTAATTAAGCAATGAGATTGTAATCCTCTTTCTCATAAGTATATCCTTAAGTGTATATATAATTCTCTATTGGTAAAGGGGACTGTGGAAACATTGTTCTGATTAAAAATTATGAGCTGATATAAAAGGAATTAGAGTGACAAGAGACTTGTGGTCCCACAGGATCAAATACCACTTTGTAGCAGCATTGGCAATGTACTAAGGCTATACATTTATGTACAGCTTTTGGTGTTAGTCTGCACAATTAGGTTGCATTTTCTTATACTATAATCAAGTCTTTTGATAGTATTTCATTTTCATAGTGCTCCTAAGATGACAAAGGTATAGAACACTTGTCTTAAGGGATCTATTTTTATTGCCTGGTTTACATAATTTTTTTTTCTCTTTGGTCTCTGGAAGATATTTTCTGGCCATGTGTTATCGTTTAATTCAGTGACTTTTTGTATGGACTTGCTTTGCAATTCCTGTGCTCCTAAATTTGCTTATTCTAACACTTATATATAAACTGCCTAGAAATCAGAAAATGTCAATGCATAGACATATTTTAAACACTTTGTCCTCCATGATGTAGTGTTCATGTTTTCTCTATTGTTTTAAGGCAATAACTTCAATACTGAGGAGACAGAGTTTGCAAGGCTGGTGTTGAGGCAATAGGGGAAGAGTGTAAAATATCACATGGTGTGGTTTAATTCTATTATTAGAGGCTGAAAAGAGGAAAATTTGACCTCATTACAGTTCTAATATTCTCTTTTTGAAGAATTGAGCAGGACAAGATCTTGGTTTATTATGGAGCTTTCTAGTGAATAAAAGAAATAAAATTCTGGATGAAGACCCAGTTTTAAGTCACCTTTTAGTAGAGCCTGTAATTTTGCCCTAGCTGTTTAAACATAATTTAAATAGTCATGCTTCCATATACTTCATTCATGCCAGCAGTCTGCTTTATACCTGCTGCTTTGTATTTAGTCTATTCTGAGTGTGGGTATATAGAAAAACATCACTCAGAGTTCATAGGAAAGTGCTTTTTTCCATAACAAATCTTGAGGAAAACAGTTGTACGTAGATTTCCATAATTTGGCTACCAAATTTGAAATGTCATTGCAATTTGTCTGTGCCCATTAGAAATCCTTATCACAGCTCTGCCTGGTGGCTGTCTCCACCATTTTGTAGAGTACTTTTGCAGTATTCTGGATATGTAAATAATTTTAAGGGACTGTTCTGATTTTATGGGCAAACTTTGCCTCTCTAATTTGTTGGCCCTTCCAACACTGCAATAGGAAAAAGTAGTTATCCCTTATGAAAACCTCAGATATTGACTAAGGAGTAAACCATTAGATCAGGTCATTGCTGACCTGAGATATTCAGATGTGCTCTTTCAGTAATGAGCATTTTCTTTGCTGTCAGGATTTTATTAAGCCTCCCAGGAGGACAGAACAATGGATCAGTTTAACAAGGAGCTGCCCAGCTCACTGTGGAGCATTTAGCTCCTGTTCCAGTGTGGGTCACTTTGCCATGTTCTGGCTCCTTCCCTGCAGCTCCATTAGCTGGCAGCTGGTGGTATAGTGGAAGCAGCCTCTTCCCCACAGCCTCTTGCATAGAAGAGAACAGCTACCTTTTGTATCTTTAAAAACACTTCAAAACTTGTAGCACTTCTTTATATAAGCACAACAAATAACCTAAAAATAGAACTATAGCTGGAATGTGAGCTATTCAACATGAATTAATGTGTTTGTTAAAAGTCTAGGGATTTTTGATGGTCTTGTGGGATACACATGACCTTTTCATGATGCTCCCTAGAGATTCTTATCATCATGTCCAAAAGCAGCATGAAGTTTTCCAGGCACACACAAACAATGTTATTAGGGCACTTTGAGCCTGGTAAGGGGGTATGAATGTTTTAGTCCTGCTCAAATGGCCTTTCCAGTTTTCAAATATTGTGACTACAATTTATTCAAATTATTTATGCAATTACTGCAAGGGTCTTATATCTCTGGATATAACTAAGTTTTGTGCTTTCAGTGTAAAATATAAAGAATAATTTTCTTTTAGTAAGTTTATGCTTTGTGCTTCTCCAGGTAGCAAGAAACTGAAACTGTGTGCCTGGAGCACAGTTATCTCAGTTTACTGGAAATCCATCTAGTCACCAAAACCAGACTTCATACCCCACATTTGTTATAAATTCTATTATATTAGCGTTCTCAGAGAGATCAGGGACTGCTCAAATGGTGCAGGTTAACATATCTCCCCTACAACAGAGGGCTGAGTTCTGGATCAAAGATGATGATGGGGTAGCACAGGAAAGCTGTGGTCATTACCATCCCAGTTTTTTGAGGCCTCATCATTGTGCTTAGCATCACACAAATATGTGGTAAAAAAATATCATCCCTCAGTCCTTATATCCTAATCATTGTCCTCACCACTTGGGCACAGAGGACCTGAGTGACCCAAGGGTGGCATTTCCTTTGTGCTTTGCATTTGCTCACTCCATTTCAGCTTACTTTGCTGCTGACTGCAGAAGGCACACCTCTGTGAAAGCACAACAGACCTTATTCTTATAAATTGCTTTCTGAAGAGCTGTTAAGTTTTTCAAAATGTCCTAATTATGACATTCAAATGTCATTCAAATAAGCAAGCAGCTAGATGAATACATAGTCCACGTATCTAAGACTGAGACAGATAAACAAAATGTTCAGAATTAATATGGTCTTGCCGTACTCATCACACAATGTATATTTTATGTCAAAATAGTTTTTCTCTAGCTTTTATAGCACTGTGTCACAGTCTTGGAAAAAAACAATACAGTAAGTAATGGTGATAAACAGCATCCTGTCCAAATGAAACTTAGAAACAGACTTGGCTTAAGAAAGCTCCATACTCACTAGTAGGTTATCATTGAGACTTACAAGCTCTGTGCCTTTTGATACTTAACTGACAAAATAATCTAGATGGTGCTGCAGTGCTGATACTCTGAAAAACGTGTTCTTTAAAGGGCTGCCTTTCACCAGGAACTTCTCTTTGACAGGTCAATGCTTATGGCAACAGCCTTGACAACTTATATTCACCTCTTCTGTGTGTGTCTAATACCTGTTGGCCAGAGATGCCAGCAGACAAGTTACATGCCTGAGATATCTCCTTATGCTTAAATGCTACAACAGTGGGTTTTTTTCCAGTCTAAGCTTTTATTGGCTCTCAGAACACTGGATGCCTCTAGTCAGCACTGAACCCCTCCTAGATAGGCTCGTGGTCCTCTTCCTCCGTAACAATGGAGCTGAGGTAGCACTAGAGCCTTTGTGCTAGACACTGCTTTTGATAAAGCTGCCCTACAGAATAAAGAGTTTTTCTGACAGTGAAAAACGTCCCAAAGTCACTGTAGGAGGAAGTTTTGTGGGATGAAGCCCTCCAGAGCTGACTCAGCTGTGATTTTTTTAGAAGCCTTGTGTGTAACACTTTGCTCTTCCACATCCCAACACCACATGCCTGTGGGAAGCATCACTGTATGCCAGGGCAGAGGAGGGAAATGATTGTGAAGGAAGATGTGTTTATTATCAGACCAAATAAGAGCACACAGGAAAGGCCCTCCTTTGTGTTTATTTAAAAATTAATATTGAAGAGTTGGAACACAGGAGAACACCTTCAGGAGCATCAGTAAAAATAGTGACAGTAGCAAAGTTTGTAGCCAGAGACTAGGATGTTACAAATCTATTAAGAAAAACAAATTTGAAAGTAAAACAAGCTAGTTATTTTTAAGTACAGTTATCTCAGTCATGGTAACATTAAAACACCATTAAAGAGGCTCAGGTCATAGTTCTTTTGCAACTTTTCACTTTTCTAGGCTGTACACAGCTGCTATTTGGGCATGAAGTTAAGTTTCTACACATGAAGAGAGTTTCCGACCCTCCTTGTTCTCCCTGGATAGCTGTACTCTGAAGTTCACTTATATCTTTTAGGAATATGTTTGCCTCTGGCTTTCCAATTGCTAATGAAATTACCTGAAGCCAGATATACAAAGAACTCTGTTTAACCTAAATGCTTTCTGTTTCGAATCTGAAGGCAAGCTGATTGTTAGTGATTTATGCATCATATCCTGTAATACAGTGTTTCTCAGGGTCAATCTTGTACAACGAATAAAATCCACCAATACCTGAACTATGTCTCTTGTTCTAGGATTTCCCTAGCAGGAAATCCAAAGCCCGTGTACTGTAAACCTGCCCCAGCGAGATAATTATTGTTCTGCCAGGTTGCTGTAAGCAACACGTCTGATCAAAGGCAAGGGAAAAGAGTCTAATTGCTATGTGAATTGTTGGACATCCAGTTTACTAGCAGTATATGTTTTGAAATTACATTGAACCAAATGTGTTTTGAAATGTGCCTCAGAATTGACTGTCATCATGTAAATGGAATATTTTGTATGGGGTCTGATGCTCAGTGGATGTGAGACTTAGGCAAGACAGGAGCCCAAGAGAGAACCAGAGGCTTGCTTCCAGTTGTAGCAGAAAAGCAGGTGAAAAACTCTGAAGAAGAAAAGGCTATAGGTCCACTTCCAGGTGTGATAAATATTTTAGATAGATTTTAGTTGTTTTAAAAATGTGTGGTTGACTTCCTGTGTTGAATTTCAAAGAACCACATGTGATAGCAAATGAGGCTTAAAATGGCATCCATTTTAAGGAAGAATTTTGTCTTTTTGTTTTAGAACAGCTTGAAATGTGTGTGTTCGTATCCATATTTTGTTCAGCCAATCATGTATTTTCTTGGATTAGAAGCCTCTGAGATGACATTTGCATACATGAGATGGTATTTGCATATATGTTACATTTGCAAGTGGCCTGTGACTTTGAAGCATTCATAGCTGTGAAGACAATGTGGTTCTGAATCAGAGTTTTGCTGTTCTACTTTCCACCTCCAAGACCTGTTGGAGAAGCCTTTATCCCCTGAGATTCCATGGAAATATGGCAGCTGGATTCAAGTGTCTTTTTATTTGTGTTTTTGATAGCTGTTCTGCAGTGCAAGCATCTTCAGAAATGTGTTGATTCTACACCCTGAAAAACATGAACCCCCAGGGGAATGCAGGTGTATGAGATTAAATTCTCTCTGCACTGAAGCCAAGCAGGCTTCCTGCCTTAGTTGGCAGAATGGCTGTGTAGCAGAAGTCTCCTGCAGAGTCCAGCCATCAGTTGCTAATGTCTTGGACAGCTGAGATGGAAATGAAGATGCAACAGTTTTTGTCTTTATATTGTGTGGCTTTAATGAAAAGGTCCATAATTCCTCTTTAGAGCAGTTGCAGGAGGTTTCACAGGACTGGAAATTGATTAAGTTACTACTGTGCTTTCTCTTTTCACCACTGAGATTTCCATTCTTCCCCACCCTTGATTTCCCCCCACCTTGTTTCAATAATTTAAAGATGTTCAAAACGTTAAATTTTGTTCCTCTGCTATGGAAAACATCACCACAATTTAGTCCTTTTATTCTAAAATAAATTAATTTTTAAGTCTATTTTAAAATGCATTAACAAAACACCTGCCTCTTTAATTTAGCCGTGCTGGTTGCCAAGCATGTGCTGCTTGGGCTTCATGTTTGTTATCTGATGCCTCGGTCATGCTACAGAAAATGTTGCATCTGTTCAGTTCTAGCTGAGATTGTTCATTTCCTTCTATTCAGATGCTGACTTTTCAAGTCTTAACATATTGTTTACTTTGCTGCTTTTTCATTCTCAGCCATGTTTAGAATGGGAAGGCAGGCAAGGTCTCCTGAGGAGAGTTGTGCAGTGAACAAAGTGCAGTTGTTTCTGAGGGTGTGGAAAGTATTCTTCCTCTATTAGACTATTATGTGCCTAATGCTGAGGAAATAATATTATTAATGTGCCCATACTGGTCTTCTTAATGTTACTGAGAATGTCAGAATTTGCACCCAAGAAATACATGTGTGTCTGATAGGTGAGCAGAAATCCTTGCCAATATAAGCTGCTGGTTATTCATATTTCCTATGTTAGAGACACCTTTGAAAGGAAGTTGTGGTCAGCAAAGAGAAAAAAATATATAAACGTGTCATGTCCAGCTTAGTATTAGATGGATTTCCTCTAATATTTGGTTCAAATATACAAAGAAACTCCATGGTAAAAATATTTACCTACTACTTTTTCCTCTGAGACTATGCTATTAGACTGTGCAAACATGGAAAGGCACTAACACTCTCAGAACAATAATTAAAAATACTTGTTTAACAAGTTGCTAGTACAAAATAGAAGGCAAAAATCCAAAGTACTAACTGATGTGCACTGCATTTTTTTTCCTGGATAATCCTGGGCTATTTTAAATAGCGATTTGAAAAAGAGGGCTTTTCAAATTGTGCATGTCTTAAAGAAACATTCTCTTCTGCAATAACAATTGTACTAAGCAGAAAAAGAGCAACTGTTACTGGAAGTTACAGTTAATTGTTGTCTTTTCCAGCATGAGGTTGTTTGGTGGGAACAGTGGAGAAAAAATGCAAGCAACTGCCAAAAACCTAAGCATGTGAGGTGAAACTTGAATTTGCTCTCATGAGAACTTCAAGAAGCATAAGTAACTGTGGAGAGCATGCTGTATTTAAATCTCTGGAGATGTATTATGCTGTATGGAGACAGAGCACAGCACACAGTGTTGGCAGAAGAAGGAAGGGAGAACAGAATCACAAATAGGTGATAATATGATAGAGTAAGGCTCATCAGGATGGATAGAGCATAAAATGCCTGCTGCCGCTTTATATACTTTTGTTGGTGTTTTTTTGTTTACTTGTTTGAGTTTCTATGTTTGGTTTTGTTTTTCTTTTGTGGTTCTCAGTAAATTTGAAGCACCTATCCTTTCCCTTGCTCCCATAGCACAGGTTTTCATGTGCTTTTTAAATGAAACAAGCAAAGCATGCTTCTGTTACAAATCTGTAGAGAAGAAGATGGATAAACTAGCCAGGGGCATTTTGTCAGCCCTCGAGGCCAAATCTGATGTGATATACGTATGCCTAAAAGCAATCTCTGAAGAGGGACTTCAGCAAAATATCCCACCTGGCCTTTGGCTGTTAGAGGCATGGGAAAGCTGTAGCAGAGTGTCCCTGGGCAGGCTGCAGGCAGGAGGCCCTGGTTATGTGGGTGCCTCTTGGCCTGGCACTGCCCACTGCTCTGCTCTGGCACTGCTGCTGAGCCACAGAATCTGCCACAGGCTCTGGGAATCCAGCTTGTTAGTCCATCTGTTCTTCCAGCACAAGGCTGTAAAACGTAGGTCATTACAGGCAGCTATTTATTTAAGTTCTTAGGTGCCAGAGGGGAGATTTCTTATATATATATATATATATATATATATATATATATATATATTTGCACTGGAATGCATTTATTAGGGATTGACTGTATTTATTTTGAGCTACAATATTTGAACATCCAGATCCACAGTCAGAACTGCAAGAAAGCACAATGTCTGCCACACTCTGATCTTGGTTCTCTGATCACTTATCCTTGCCTGTATTGCCACCCATTGTGAATAATTTCACTGACTTCAATTAAAAAAAAAACATGCAGTAGCCAACTTTTAACTCAGTACTATTTGCAGCTTTCCAAATTACTCCAGTACTAAGTTTAGCTCTAAAGAACAAACACATTGCTCCCAAAATGAAAGTTGAGCAATGCCCTGAAATTAATTTCTTTCAACATTAAAATCAAGATTGATTACTTTGAACTCATTAATCAAAACATCTTCCAGCTAGAAAAACTTGTTACCAATTGTAATTAATATTAGTTTAACATAAGTGTGACCACTGAATATCAGTTGATATTAGGAAATTGCATAGTTCATGCAAAGTCAAAATACTTTTTTGGGTTTTATAAAACAGCTAATGTCTGTATAAGTTTATGGAATGAGGTGATTGTTATTGTTCCCATTACTTTATGGAGATATTAGTCATGGTTTTGTAGTGAAGATTCAGCTGAGATTTGTCCTGAGAGCAGGAATTCATTCCTTGAAATGTAAATTGTCAATCAGAGACAGGTCTATAATACCTTGATACTGAATGAAATTCTGGCTTTTGTGAATCTGGGATGAATTGTGATATTAATACTGTGTGTCCCCAAAGAATTTACAGAATATTGAATGATTAATTAAAATTTAAATTCTTTAAGCAAACACAGAATTTGCAACAATTTGAGAGCATATTTATAACATTGTTATGCTCTCACTCTAGTGTGTCATTGCTTAAGATTTGCATGTTAAGAACTTCAGACAAGTAAAATGTCACTCATACAGAAATTCTGTGCATAGGAATGGCATGAGTAGGAGAAACAAGATTTTATGTTTTATAGACAAAAAATGTTGTGATTAAAAGGATTTTGAGAAGTTGAGCAACTTATGTACCTTGGCCAATGCACAGGCATACAGCAAGTGTGGGCTAGTCCCTGAGTAGGCTGTACAAATAAACTGTCCCTTTCTCATTCCTGACCTGCATTCTCCTTTTTCCCGTGTTTCCCATGGTGGTTTGAAGAAGCAATATAGTGATACATATGGAGCCTGCTGACTATTCAAAATTCTAACCCAAGTGATTTCCTGCCCCTACCATTTTGGTTAAAATTGGTTACTTCTGGTTAATCAGCTGTTTAATTTCATTTTCTGCACAGATATTTCGTATTAGATGTTGGTGTCAGTGGAAGAGTAAATTCTTTTCAGAGCTGAGGGCACCCCTCAGATTGTTTCTATCTCTGTAATCCCTCTCCAGACACAGGTTGGCAGCCACCTGGGAGTGCTCCTGCCCAGGGATGAGAGACAGCACTCACTGTAAGGGGTGGGGTAAAACAAAGGATCAGTCTGCAACTGCATTTACACCCCATCTTGCTTTATGTAGTGCAGTTTATCAGTATGCAGGACAGAGGATCTAGCTTGTCTCTGCTGCCATCAAAAGGTCTAAAATTAGGACCAATTTTCACATTTTACTTTTGATTCTTCTCTGCTCAGACTCGGAACTGTTTCTAGAAGCTCCCCCTTGTTTCTGAAACTCTCCAGCCAGTGATACATGGCCACAGTCAAATGTGCATGGATACAGCAGAATTCAACCCACAGAGTGACACACTGAATGAAATGAGCATTTTGAAAAGGGCAGATGTGTCTCTGGGCTGCCTGAGTTCATTACAGTTATTTAAGTTTTCTTAAAAACATAATTAAAATTGGAATTACACTTCCCCAAGTATACTGCAGTATCTGATTTGGAGCTGCTGCAAGCAGAGCCTTGCTTGACCTGCTGTTTGTTCCTTTGCTGCCATCATTTTGGCATGGCATCCCAGAGAGCGTGATCAAGACAAGCAGTGACAGAGGCCCATCAGCCCAAATGCTGAGGCGGGTTCTGGCCACAGTATTTTGTAAACGTCTTCTGCAGATACTGCACAAAGTGCACAGGCTTTCAGTGGCAACACAGAGGGCTCCTCAGTTCAGGACTGAAATCAGGAATGTAGTGTGGAATTTGAGAGAGCAGAGTTGAAGGAATTGAAGAGAAGAGCACCCTGAAATGAGGGAATTGAACTGGTGTTCTGAAGTTTAGCTATGAAAGTAGCTCAGGAGCATTGCTGAATTGGATGTCTGTTTATTCATGATCACCACCACCAACCATGGATAGATGTATACATAATAGAAATAAGCTTTCATTTAACTGAATATGTTCAATTCACAATGATTAAGCAGAAATAATTTCATTTTCAAGGTTGGATATTTAGGAAAAGGTATATGTCCAACCATTTCTCTTTAGTGAGAAAGAACCCACACATCAGAACTCTGATGTGGATCTGGCTTTCCTTGGGGAATTCAGATCTAGGACTAGCTCTGAGACCAGTTTCTAATTTTAATTACTGCTACCACATTAAAAATTGCTCCCACGATGCAGATGAAATCCACCTATATAAATCATCATCAACAGGACTCTTTAAAGCTTATACAGACATAGGCTTTGTGCTGACCTCTGCACAGCATCAGCCTCTTGCTGAGCCATCTCCACAGGAATGAATTGTATCCAGAATACAGTGGAAGAGAATCAGATTAGTGTTCTACATAAGGCTTTTAATATTGGGTAGCATAAAGGTCAAGTAAATAGCCTAAAAATAACTAAGCATTAATGCTATGAAGACCCTGTGCAGAAGTTACTCTTTGTCTCTTTGGTGCTGATCTTAGAACAGTTTTTACCTTTTGTGATCATATTGTGAGTTACTAAACCTAATCACTGAGGAGCTGATTTCCTGCTGGTCAATAGTGGTTCCATAAAATTTAGTAAAGTTATTTTAAACTGTTTCAATTGGAATTTAGCCAATTTGGGTTTTCTTTTAAATGTTTAGTCAGGCCATTCTTAAGAAGTAAGTGATGCTCTTGCACATTAATTCAGCACTGAACCCATTAACTAGCATGCAGTTTTGTATCAATATCTCAACTGCTTTCAGTTAATTAGGCAACACGATTAAGATCATATGAGTTGAATTAACAGGTCAGTGCATCATCTCACTACAATTGCATCTAGGAGATAACTAGATCTAAGAGCCATATGAAAAGGATAGTTTAGCCTTCCCATACTTGAGATATCAATTTTGAATGTGATCATCCAATGTTTCATGGTAAGACTTCAGTTTTGAACTTCTATACAGAATTCCTGCTTTGAAAGGTGAAAATCGCGGAATGTGTTTTTCATACAGTTGCCCCAAAAACCATCTGCATAAAAACTGCACAACAAAATGACAGAGAACTCTTCACTTATGACATATTGGTCAATTCATATTTAGCATGTGCTTCGTTTTCTTCTCCTGACTGAGGATCTGCATGATGAATTTCAAAAAAATGATATAGATCATTGCTCCAAGTACACCTCCCAGCAGAGGTGCAGCTATAGGAACCCACCACCAATTGTTACCAGCCCTGGAAGACAAAAAAAAAAAAATTAGTGTTTTTTGTTATTCTAGTGAAAGCCTTTCTGTGTATTCGTCAGTGAACAGATCCAGCAATGTGCCACTTGCTGTAGTGTAGACCTTTTTATTTTGTCTCACGTTTCTGTACATGGGTGACACCCCTGTCTGCCCTACCCCAGCTGGTTCTGATTGAAATGCTAAACAACAAGCACCAGACATGTTGGTCTGTGTGCTGTACTTGCATTTTAGGAAATTAAGGCTCTTTTACTACGTATCTATTTAAGGACAGAGGGTGATTTCTCTCTTGTGAAAAGCACATTTTGCTGACTTGCAGTAAAATGAACAGGAATGTATTCATTGCCCAGCAATCTTGACTTGTGCTGTCCTCAGATGTTTGTGAATGGATTTTCAGGCTGTTACAAAAGTGGTTATTTCATCTGCATGGAAACCTGCAAGTTCACACCTGCAGTAGTATATACCATCTTCTTCTTGACAAATGTAATTTTTTTTTTTGTTTTTTAGTATATTTACCTTAAGCAATGTAATAAAACACAGTGACTGTAAAGTTGATTATCTTTGACTAGAGTGGTCAAGATTCAAATTTCAGTATTTAGTGTCTTATCTCTATGTTTAAAATGTGATGCAAGAGGCAAATAAATGCTTAGAAGTTTTATACACTTAAAACTTAACTTAGAACTTTTGTATTCACAAAGAAAATCCAGCATGCTGATGGCACTGAAATGTTTACATCGGCACAATTACTAGGATTTAATTTTAAATGTGTAGTTTTACAGTCGTATTTAGAGTAAGAAGTCCACCATGGAACTTTATCAAACAATAAATAACAACCTCTTCATGCAGGAATATTGGGCTTGTAGAATTGCTCTCGTTTTCCTAGAGGTCCACGTTAAGACGGTAAGTAACTGAGTATCCATTTCATAGCACGGAGTCTCTTAACTGTACTGATGCATTAAGGTGTTTTGATTTGATAACATGCAGTATTAATTGAATATGTGAGTCTACATTGAAAATCCAGCTACCTCAATTTCATGCATATTGAAAATAGAGATTTTTTTTTTTTTTTTTTCACAGAAATACAAAGGAACAAATTAATCTATAAGAAGAACTTTACAGGAACCTGCAGGGAAACTTTTAAACTGTCAGGATAATTATTTAGCACTCAGTTGTATAGATTTATGTAGAAATGAACTTGTGTTTGTCACAATGCAAAACTAGAACTGCGAGAATATCAGTGCCCTGTTGATTATACTATTACTGCTTGTTCAGAAATGCCTTGGATGAGTCTGTTTTACCTTTGGAATTATTTCTATTTTGCCCTGAGGATATAAAATAACTTCTGATGTTGTTTTACTGAGTTTATAAATCTGTTTGGTTTTGAATCACGGATGGTTGTTGAGCACTTGAATTTCTGGAGCAAGCATGGCCTAAGGTTTTATTGAATTAATCAGCAGAACAAAAGCTATATCAAGTACTTGCATGTGTTCTGTGATGTGTTTATACACGGGTGTGTAATGAAGGTGATTCTTGGCAGGCTTCTCTCAGCTTGTTCCATGAACTGGGCTGTGCCTTGTCAGTTCCTGCATGACCCTCTCCACATCATGGCCTGCATTTGCAGCAGCTGCTGTCAGCTGTGCACGGATCCCCTGTGCTGAGATGCTGGGTGTAAAGCCTTTGTAGAGGGTGCTGCCAAAACTGCAATGAGATCGGGACCCAGCCGAGTAGGAGTTTCCATGACACTCGGTGCTGTCGCTGGCACAGGAGCAGGAACTGCCCGTGTTAAGCACAGGTCAGCCCGGGCCCTTGGGTGCCCCGGCTGTGCCGGTGCGCAGCCCTGCCGCCGGCCGGGGAGCGCCGGGCGGGCACCGCTGCTGCGGCCAGGAGGCAGGGCGCGCCTGGCCAGCAGCACTGTGCCTGGCTGCGCAGGTTCCTAGGGAATGACAGTGTCTGAGACACAGGACTGGCAACTTGGGCCCATTTAACTTGCAGATACACCTTTCACTAGCCAGCTGCTGCGGGAAAGGGAGATGCCACTTTTCATGAGGTAGTGTGCCCTCCGGGAAGAATGCTAAATGCTTCCGAGGTCTCTTTGCCATCCCAAAGCCCTTGCAGGCAGGACACGTGCCTCCGGACCTTTCCCTAGTGCAGTTCAGTTTAGTGCCGCCGCCTTGTCCCGGTGCCGGTGGCCACGAGGTGTCAGCGTTACCGCGCCGAGCGGCGACAGAGCCCGCGGCGAGCCGGGGGGAGGCGGCCCGGGGCTGCCTCCAGTCTGCACGGGATGCTGCTCTGGAGCATCTACCTCTCCCTCACTGCCAGCAGAGGGGCTCCCCTCCAGTCTAGTTCCCTGCCTGAGAACATCACAAACACGTGATAATTTCCGATACCTGCGAGCACAAAGAAGGGTAGATGGGATTTCTCCGCTGAGAGGTAATTATCTCAAAGTTTAGAGCATTTGCTTGGGAACAGTGTAGAAAAATCTTGCTATTATGTATCTGAGCTATTCGAAAGTGAGCCTTTCCCGGTGGTCCCCGGCTCTTCAGTATGGAACACTTGAACATTCACTGACCCGGACTCGATCGCCTTGGGAGATGCTTCCATCCTCCCCCCAAAGAACATGCAGTGTCTCTTGAGTATCTCCTACTGCTGTTTGTTACAGCACTCTCTTGTCTCTGTGGAGGTTTCATGCACAGGTCCCAGCTCCTGGACGTGCCTTTACTAGAGAGCTTAAGCACCTGTCTAAAGGTTGTGAATTCTTGTCTTTTATATTCACATATTAAAATTTCTTAACAAGATCTTTACAGTGGGAATGCCTTCCCTCTCTTATATAAAACCTTAAACCGCACCAGGAAAGTGTCCATGTTGTTATAGATGTAGAGTTTTCTTGTAGTTTTTTTTTTATGTAAATGAGTATGAGCATACTTTAGAGAAAAGGGGAGTTCACAGGTATTCTGTGACTAGATTACAGTACAATCAGGCTTCCAAACTTTCAGTAATGTAATAGCCAACTTCATCATACATTACCAATTATAAAATGACACCATGGCTAATACACAGTCAACAACGCACAACAAGGTGTGAGGGAGGAGAATCCTGAGTGTGGGATGTCACTCTGTCCTTGTTTTTTAAAGTGCAATCCCATGGTGCAGTGGTAAGAGCTATTGGGGAGGAAACATTTGGAGGGAACTGGACCAATGAGCTGATCTCCCAGTGGCAGCTCACCAGAGCTGGGCTACGTGCAGCCTTGGCTGTGCCTGTGTGCCTGTTTCAGCCATGCCATGCCTGACTTTTTTTTTTGTATGAGAAAAGCTTTGCTACTGCTTTCCTCAAATAAGGAATGTGATTTGTGTAAATAGAAATCATACTGAATAAATAGAGATTATTTGTGCTCCTCTTATTTCTTGCTAAAATAAAATCTCTATTAACCAGAGGTCTCCAGTGGCCTACAGTACTACTGGGGTTTCCTACTTGTAAATGACTAGGAAAACAAACAATACAAAAATAAAGCAAAAGATCTGCTTCCCAATGACAGATTACTCTTGCTTAGATACCCAGAGTGCCTCTTCCCCTGCATACGTGTAAGTTGTGGATTTGATGTGCAACTAATTAGCTGTGCATTGGGCCAGCCAAGAGCATGTTGTGCGTGCACATGGGGATTTCAGAGGGCTCTGAAATGTGGGAAAATGAAGGGAGCTTTTTCTTTCACTCCTTTGCTCCCAGCCAGGAAGTCAGGCTTTTAGGTTGTTGTGTATTTCTGCAGTAACTCAGAAGTAATCATAGGGTAAATCAATCTGATATGTCTCTGTTTTTTTACAGCACCCAATAAATATTTCCACCTAATTCTCTCCTGATTTTTTATTTTCTGAAAGCTGCAGGACACAAGAAGAAATCACTCGTATTTTTAGTGACCTCTAAGAAGCTGTAATATTTTGGGAACGTTCCTCTTGAAACAATGATTGATATTAGAGATTATGCATGTTTGATTTGCCCTAGGAGCAGGAAATCCTTTTTAAAGCCCAGTTCCTAGAGGATATCTAGCTTAAAGTGCATGAATAGCTGCTTCTGGTATGCAAAGAATTACCTGTATGTATATAAAGTATGACTTGGTACCATGTTGAATCAGGATCTTACTTTCCTAGAAACAGTTTTAGCCAGGAGCATTTGACTACGTCTCCAGGCATACTTACGTGAATACTTCCATCCCCCATCCTGCAATGGCTGTGAAGAGCCTTGGACCAAGATCCCTGGCTGGGTTCATGGCACAGCCACTGTTCATTCCCAAGGAGCAAGAAAGAACAATTATAAGAAGTCCTACTGCAATTGGCTCCAGGCCCTTGGGTACGCTGTTGTTTTTGGTGTCAAAAATAGCAAATATAGCCAGAAGAAGAACAGCTGTTGACATCACCTGGCCAAGGCAAAGAAAATAAGATTGAATAAATATGTGTAGATTCTTTCCAATAATGAAGGGAGGGGCTATGGCTGCTCTGTGGGTTGGAGTGGCTTAGAGATGGTATTTAGTTTTATCCTGCTATACAGAATAGCAAAAATTGGAACTTGGTGCTTTTCTATTTCACAGTAATGAGAAGAATTGATATCTGTGCTGAAAGGCAAAGACAAGAAATGTGCTGAGGGCATTTGAAGAAAATCTGTAACAACTAGATGGGGAAAGAACAGAGAATATAAAAGGCATCTCCTGTGTGAGGTCTAATGCTTTGTTTCCACATTTTTTTGTCTTGTCAGTTTTATACTTTTATTCACTCTATTTTTGGTAGTTCTGCCACTATAGCAATGCATTTAGTTCCCTTGATATAAAAGTGTTTTATGTTACTGTAGTTTATGCTGGTAAATTAGACTAGATATGCATCTCTTTATCCAAGTATTGGATAAATCAGAAGAAAAAGTGAAATATGTGTAGTCAAAACTGAGCAGCTAAAACTAGGAAGTACTCAAATAAGGGTTGCATATATAACTGTACCATGAACGCTGTATTGCATATGCTAATTGAGCTGATAAAGAAAATTTTCTTGGAATTACTTCAATGCAAGTACAGCTCTGCTTAAACTGAATGCTTTGTCAATGTTGATTTTGCTAATAATTAACTTGATGGGAAAACAGACACTTCAGCAATGTCAAAATGTCCAATTTCTGAACTGATTTGAAGAAGCTTAAGTTTGAGTGGTTTAAAAAGTATTTGGTTTTCGTCTGCTTTTAGGTTTGTTTTGAAACATGCAAGGGTAAAAAATATCTTAGGGAAAAAATCTGTTGGCTGATCCAAAGACCAGAACTGTCTGTCTTACAAAACTTCAAAATAATGTTTAGATTTTTTTGAAGCCAGATTGCACAATCTTTTATGTAACGAATTTCTGTGTTCAGGCCATCCCTTGTTTTTCATACCTTACTTATGCAATATTTATTTCATGTATTCCTGAAGAAGACAGGTAAGTTGATGAGAAGTATAAAAAAAGATATGAAATTTGTTTGCTGTTGCATAAGTGGAATTAAAGGACACAGCTTAGAAAATAAATTGAGGATTTTTCAGATTCAGTCATTTGAAAAATTAATACTACAAATCTATCTGCAAAAAGAGGGTTGGAGAGGAGGCTTGTGGAAGCAGAAAACTCAATTGTTCAGGATTTGTTAAACTGTCTGCTTAAGCATTATTTAAGGAATAATAGGTCCACAAAATGGGCTGGATTTTGATGTAAATGGACATGACTCTGCTGAGATTTATGGAGAAACATTGATTTATGCTGAGCTAAACCTCTTACATATATTGCTTTAAAGACATTTTGAGTGCAACAATTAAGATGATGTATGTGAAAAGAACAACTTGAAATTATTTTGCTTGTAAAATATTTCTAAAATGTAACCCCCTGCAAACAGCATTGCATTTTCATTGTATTGTACAAGGGGACATCTGGCCAAAGCAGTGAGATTTGGCACTCTTTTTAGTTCTATGTGTTTTTTTACTGCCTGGCTTTACAGGTTTTTTATGTTTAATTTGTAGAATTGAGACAGCAAGATGCACTTACCTGATCTGCAAATCCATTTATGAGGGACAGATAGGGAGCTGGATATGTTGCAAAGATCTGGGCTGTTGCATTAGGTCCTGTGACTTCAAGTTTTCCATCGCTATATTCCATAAAGGCATCTATAGAAAAAAGCCAGTAACTGCCTGCACTTCTCCATAAACTTTCCTAGGTTTTCTAGGACTAGGATCTATGTGATAGGTCTGAGCACTTCACATTCTCAGCTGACACCAATCTCTGAGGTCCCTTCCAACCCAAACCATTTGGTGATTCTGACATTTTTTTTTTCTGGGAGCACCATTATTGGATTTGAGGTGATGTACTCCTCATTCCCTCCTGTCTCGTCTCTCCTCCTTGCCTTGAAGTACTCGTTCAAAGTACCACAGCTTTCCAAATGGGGCTGGTTTTCCTCCCCTGCTCATAGCTCCAAACTCAGTGCCAAGGAATATTTCTGGATTCGAAATAGAGGTGTGTTATTCTGCAAGAGGTGCTACATTTTGTCATGATGACCCAAGAGATGCACAGCATCCTGACTCTGCAGTTGTGGATTTCCAGCCACCAGGAATTACTGCTATTCCATTTGACAATTGTGCAGTTTTAGAAATAGGAAGATATTAAGATGGGGTACTCAAATTGTCATAGGCAGACATGAGTAACCAACTCTAATCCATTATTTTATTGGTGTATTTGGTGATGAATGTTATTTATGAATAAAGAAATAGCTCACCATCTCCCGTAGAAGTCATGGTGAGGGTGAGAAGTTCCTTGTGAAGCTAGCAGACAAATCTACTTCTCCTTGTTTCTGTTTTTTCTAGCTTTACTTAAAGCCACAACATGAGTGCAGAGAATTTTAGATCAGGCTCTCACTTGAAGTGTCAGATAATTTTGTGGCATTTAATATTAGAGGTGGGGGAAAAAAAAAAAAAAAGGATGATCTCCTATGTCTGTTTTTCTACAAGGGACTTTACAGTAGACCTCAAAGAGTACATGACAGTCCTGCAAGTTGCAAGAAGTAAAAAGTACAGAAGAGGTTTGGAAATTAATTAGAGCAAGAGGAGGATTTGAGCAGAGATAGAGATATGAGAAAATCCTGCCCTCCTGAATATGAGTAAGATGTCCCTAACCTAGACCTAAGCTTCCTACTTTGGCTCCCTACCCTACTGCTGTCCTTGTGGCAGAACACAGTGACTCCCCTGTCAACACCATGTACATGCTCACACTGCTGCTTCTCAGCCACAGCCCTAATTCTTGCTGTCAGGCTTGAAGAGGACTTAAATTCAGCTAGAAATCCTCTTCCAGAATTCCAGTTTCCAAATTCCAACACTAACCTTAAAAAAAGTAAACAACATTTCCCCCAAACAAACAAACAAATAAAAAATATGCCAAGCCCAAAACAGTTATCATGGTTTCTAAAGATTTTCCTCTTCAGGATTACTTTGGGTACTGAGCATTGAGCTGACATACAAGGGGAGTTTTCATTTTTATTCTTCCTCTGCTGCACCTAGACCCAGCATGGTCTGCAGACATAACACCCATAGGAGAGAGATGTAGGAGGAGATGGGCTGGCCCAGTAGAATCAGAGTTTTGGAGTAGGGGGTTGGAGCAACTGCTCCAACTGAGTGGATTCAGTCAGTCAGTCAGTTGCTGTTTTTTCCTTTTGTGGTGCAGTGTGTAAAAAAACCCTGTGCCTCAAGGATAGGGGTAATTATTTTCTTTTTCCCTGTCAAATATGTGACCCCTTTATCACTGTACCTGGAGTTCATTGCCTTGGAGAGTCACCTCTCAAGGGTGGTCTGAAGATTGGTCAGGAGGGACTTGATCTCATATCCTGTACCCTCAATGAACAATGTTGGTGATTCCTGCCTACAGGCACTTGTAGCAGGTCTTTAATGTTTCTAATTTGCTTGGAAGATGGATAGCCCTATATCCTGGCTATTAAGTAATTTAAAATCCTTACTGAGAAATACATGATCTCAGAGTATCTGATTTCCCATGAATAATTTTTCAAAATATCAGAACATTTCCTGGAGTATTAAGTGTGTCGGTAAATTTGTAGGGTACCTGGAATGTTCAAGCCATTGTTTTTCCCTTCAAACTCTTTATGCTCCTTCCTTTCTTTTAGCTTCATTCCTGCCATTAGCCCTGTGTGAACAAGAGTCCTCTGCCTGCCTGACATTCATTGAAAAATTGGGGCCTTAGAGACTGCCTGACCTCTAGTTTGTCCTGTGAACATGTCTAAGGTGTACTCACTGTAATAAATCCCAAAGACAGCCGCTGCTCCTACGAATGCTCCCAGGAGTTGTGCTAATATGTAAATTGGTAATTTGGTCCATTTTAATCTTCCAGTCACGCACATGGCTAATGAAACAGCTGGGTTTATGTGACCACCTGAAAAATAAATCACAAATTAAGTCATGTGGATGACTCAGATACATGAGAATAGGTGAAGGATTTGTAAAAATGTGGGCACTTTCAAACACTAGAACAGTACATGCTTTTCTAGATGTTATTTTGCAGTTAAATGCTGGCTGCAACTGAACTGAAACAAGTTGGATGAAATCAGGAGGGAGGGCAAAAACCGCTGAGCTCCATCTTTACTCTTGATGCCTGGGGACCGTGCTCTTTATCAGACTGCTGTCCTGCAGTATGTAACTTAAAGACAACTTTTCTAGAAAAACAGTAGATCTGCCCTATTGGTTGTGATGGGAGGGTCCCTTATTCTGCACATATTGTCTTGCCTTGAGGCTTTTGGCTTTTTATTTTCAGGGGAGAAGTGGGGCAGAAGAGCATTCCTTTAGTCTCCCAAGCACATATTATGATTAAGTAATGTTTGTGTCCCTGTTTTCAGCCTGGAGTTTCTTAGGAACTCAGTTTTCATGGAGACAAAATCAAATCATTAGGGCTGTCCAGTTTCATGTTGGCTGTTGATGAGCTATGCCTAGATGGAATCTGGGGGCAGCAGTGCATAGTCCTTCACCATGGTTTTATCTAGTTCTTGGGCTTTCCGGAAAGGTCCATGATAAAGGAAACTGATAAAGTAGCTGTGCTGAAACAAAGTTCATTTTCCTGTGAAACTTCCTTTTTATTCAGGAGTGAACACCTGAACTCATGCATGAAAAAGATTTCAGTAACACTGGAATTCTTCGTTGATAATTTTAGTTTCTAAAATACGTTTATTTTGTCATATGGTCTCTTCCCTCAACATCTTTTGTCAACAAAAAAGGTGTTGTATAGTTTTGGAAAATTTCATTGTTTATAGATACATGGTTGCTACTTAAAAATACAAATTGCCAAATAAATGAGCAGGTACTTCTTTGTAATAAATGCTGAATAATAAAACACCCAAATTTTGAGAGGACGTAGGAACCTTTGCTTATCTTCCAGGTAAGGTCTCATTTCAGTCTGTATGAATATCAGAACAAAAAAGGCTTTTATCTTTGGTAAAATAACTGAAAGAGCATGTCCTTTTTCTGTCAAAGGTTAGTGATGGAGAAAGGGCCTCTGTGCAGTTTCTGTGTTTGTTTGCACTTCAGGTCAGCGAGTCATTATCTTATGAAATCCAGGCACCTTTGATACATAATGAACTGACAAACACAGATAACAAGCTGGATAAAATCTTCTTTGTAGCATTTCCAAAATGCTGACCTAGTAGCACCAGTCTTGAATTAAAAGTTGAATTCCTCACTGTGTTTCAAATACTTCAGCACAGAGCAAGTAGATAGATGGCACCTAATGTAACAGCCCTTTATATGAATTTTGATTAGTTGTTGTCTTGTCTTTTGTTCCTTACTCTGGCTGGAATTAATAATTTTCCTTTCTTTCAACACCTGATTTTGTTCCCCACCTGTATATAATACAAAGTGAATGTGATGACCAGTGCAAGTCATAATAATATTAGAGAGGGGTGGTTAACATTAACTATGGAAAGGAAAAGTCTAATTTAAGGCTCTCATCCTGACATAGGGGAGTTGCAAGATTCTTGGTTCCTGTGCCACTGGTTTGAAAAAAAAAAAAAAAAAAGTTCATTTTGGACAGTGTGTTTCTCGTTCTTTTGTAGTTGCAGTGATCACAGTCATGGGTTTGAAATGCTAAATTGGATAAAATAGTGGGAAATTATCTAGATATTGCAGAAAACTGGATGGAGGAAAATTAAAAAGGGGAGTTTTCCTAAATAAAAAAAAGCTTAATTCACCAAACATGCAGGCTACATGTTTTGCTACCATTACTTTAGAATTACATAAGGAACTGATGAAAAATATTTTAGCAATACTTAAACATGAGACTTTGGCCCAAGAGCCACAGAAATTTGCTAACAAATTCTACATAGGAACTTGTATTCTGAAGTGTCCACTAGTAATCATGTGTTGGATAATAACAGCCTGTTGAAATATGTGTTCCTATTTTTTCACAGAGAAAATGCACTGCATGCAGAATCCTTTGTCATGGGAAAAACACAGGAAGCACAACACTGCAACATCTGCAACAGCTCTGCCCTGCTGGGATTGAACTCTAATTTTCTATATAATGATGGAGGTGAATGTTCCTTAAAGGTGCAAATGTAGGACAGATCTTCACAGGTTTGTTTTCATGATACTGTGTTAGAAGAGTTTAGCTGCCTACATGTAAACCAAGAGCTGTAGTTAAAAATTGTTCAGGTAATAGGAATGTGCTACTGAATTAATTTTGTGTGATACTAAGGAACAGTTCTGGTCTGTGTCAATGACAGTGACAAGACTGCTGGTTTTGTAGAACCTGGAACACTTTCTAATGGAAACCTTCTGCGTGGTGCCTCTGTAAAAGAATTTGTAAAGAGAAGAAAAATGGACACAGTAATTTCTGCTACAGCAACTATTTTTAGTGCCCTAATTATACCTAAAGAAATTTGTTCAGACCAACTTAACCCTCTTTATGAAGGGTAAGAAATGCCTCTATGAGACCTGGAGTACAACGGCACCATTTGTTTTAAAGGCCAATATAAACTCTGCATACATCACAAAGTATTGTGTATTTTCATGCACAGCTTTGTTGCTACAACCATCATTTTCTATTTTAAAGGCTTTAAATGTTAAAAGCGATTATGCTAATGTTTCCAGTCTTAGTTTGGCCAAGTTGAATGGGGAACTAGGAGATGAGGCAGTGTCCAATATGGCTCTTGTGGATACTAGCTAGTTAGCCCAGCTAACTTAGCCCCGGGTCTAAAGAGAGACTCTTGACCAGTACATGTTGAGGTAGTGTTACAGCAGAAATAAAGGTGAAAGGACAGTGCACTGATAGTGTGTCATTGAATGTATCTCTGGTAGTGAATCTTTCTGCTGTTTTTCCTTTCTATGATCTGCTGCTTCTGTGAATAATCAGACAGGAACAGACTTGCTATTGCCTGTCATAGGACATGAAGAAACAAATTACACTCTGTAAGGTGAATCCTGTTCATTATATCCATTAGTGGGTCATTCTGCTTTCTCTGCAGCTGGCCACCATTTTATCTGGTGACTGCTGGCTTGTTCTTCATGGTTATTTCTTTAAACAAAGTTCCTGTTTTGCCCAGGATCATCTCTACTGATCATCTCTACTGACAGAATTTTAAAAGCAACACCAAGCAGATTTTGCACAGAATAATACACATAAAAAGCCAGAGGTCTGCCAAGGTTTTCACACTATAGCTGAGATCAGATTTTGGTGGCACATTTTGGTCAAACACAAAGAACAGAAGGAAATAACACACAAGACTTACTAGCAAAACTCCAGGGCAGACTCTGCTGTAATGGTGCTTACTGTTGCTAAATTCATGATTGTTTATGCCATGAATTGGAAGCCCTTTAACAAGGGAGCCTTAACACTATAGCAATAAATGCTCCATAAGAAAGAAATGACTCACCAGAAACCCCCCCGGACACGTACACTGCTATGGTGACTGCCATGGCAAATCCCACCGACACCGTCATGGGCCCTCCGTGCGCGCCCCGGCTGAGCACAGCCTGCGCCACGCACCCGCAGCCAAGGGCCTGCGTTGGGAAAGAGAAGTGTCAAATCACCAGTGTGCCTGTCACATCTTATTGGTTGTGATTCTGCTGTCCTGGTATAGCTGCAAATGCTGTTGAATACCGAAACAGTGCTAGAATTTGTCATTGTTGCCTTTGCTGCAATGTACGTTTGCTTTTTATTTTCCTTGTCTCTGTCACGAGGAAGAATGTCTGCTAATAAGGACCTCTCTCCACACAGTTCTCAGGCATAATGATGTGACACAGATCAGCACTTGGAGCTGGAACAAGATTGCACAGCCTCTACAGCAAAACTCTGAATCTGAAAGTGAAATTAATTCTGCGTGGTGAGTTTGCAGTTCCAAACTAATGAAAAATTTACAGCAGTGAAAAATTTACTGTAGAAATTATGAAAGACGGTTCAAAAAGCTTTTAATGTTTAGTGCTGGAACTCTGGATTGAGACAACTTTTTGACATTTGCAGTGTGTGTTATTGTTATACTGACTTTATATCACATATTTCTCCAGCAAAATATTTCACTGTCTCTGCAGCTTGAACGATTAACTGGAGATATCTAGATAATTCACATTGAAGAATTCTAAATGGATTTAAAGTAGTTTCAGATTTTTGCTGGTTCCTTTCATAATAAGGTTCAGTAAAGCATTTAAATATTTGCTTAAGATGTTTATTCAGTTCTAAATCCTCTACTTACCTTCTAGCATATGTTTAGTTCCTATTAAAGATGATAGGAAAGATATTCAAAGGGACAAAAGCCTTTTAGTTTGAGATAGACTAGCTGATCCATTTCTGTGTCTTTGAAAATGTAGTTTTTAAATATATGCCTATATGTTCTGCTGAGCAAGGAGCCAATACTCAATGGAAGCTCTCAAATTATTTCTATAGTCTGAAAACTTCTGCTTCTTTGCAGCTGTAAGTGATGTGAATTCTACCATTTCTAAGATGTGACTAGATTGATCTTGAGCAACCTTAATTTCTTCTTTTTAGTTGAAAGGCAGTTGAATTCAGAAACTGCAAAGTAATGGAAAAATCTCTCTTGCCTTAGAAATAGACTGTACCAAAATGATTTGCTGATCGAGGTTTAACAAGCAAGTCCTGCTAGAATAGATGCAATTTAAACAAGCAAAGCCATACTTTTGTTTCCATAATTTCCCCAAGGGTTTTAGCTAATACCAAAATGTGACAGAAAAGCTCTCAATAAAATTTCACTCTTAACCAGCTTTTTAATGCAGATGGTGTTTCAAAGTGCCCAGAGACTGTGTCATATACCCAGGTGCAGCTCTTGCCTTCAGGTCATAATCATGTAAGCAAACAAAACACTGACTGGTGCCAGAGTGTTGCAGCTCTCTTACGTAAGGGTAGGGTGGTGTTAGATAGCTGCAGTTTATTGGACTGTATAATTAAAAGCTCCAGGACACAGGACAAGCTGCTGTGCAATGGGTGACACACACTTGCTTTAGCTATGCTCCCACCTAGCAATGCACGTGGCAAGAACAAATGCAGATAGCAAACCAAAACAAAACACATTGGAGTTGTTCACAGCTGAATTTTTAAACTTCATATGAGACAATTCATTATGTGCTTATATGTTTAATATGGAAAGAATGGGTATTCTGGAATTCATAAGAATCTAGAGGAGGTGGAATTATCATATTCTAGTCATTACTTTCCAGATTTCTCAAAAAGGAAATTTCAGAAACTGCACCAAGCAAGGCTTTGGGAAAGAAATGGCTCAGATGAGGAGCAAGCTCAGTAGGCTGCTCTGCACCCCAGCACACACTGGGATGCAGGTTGAATTTAGGCAATCAGCTCAATCTACAAGAATAGTGTGCACTTGTGTTCTGAAATGGCATAGGCAAAGTTTTGCAGATTCAAAGAAAAAAGGCCATTCTTTTGAAAACATTACTTCTTTCTGTAAGGATGATGAAAAAAGAGAACAGAGGTAAGAGAAGATTATTATTGAAAAGGAAAGGGGATAGCAACGTCTGTGTATATCAACTACAGATTCACAAGAGAAGGGAAGGAAATAATGGAGGGAGGCTGTGGCCTCTCTTCCTTTATTGCCAGAACTGAGGAGAGTCATGCAGAAACAGCTGTGTAATCCTCTTGCATTGGAGCTCCTGCTCTGGAGGTCTTGGGGAAGTACTCAACTACAGATGCTCTATTTCTGAGCTAAGCAGTCTCTTCTACAGACAGAGAAGACATGTAAGCCAGCTGGAACACAGCTGCACTTGGTGAATCTGCTCATGTACAATGAGTAAATGCTACTGCAGGCACTGTCAGTGTGTGCCCATCAAGGGATGGGAAATCTGGGAACTGACCCTGCAGATCAGAGCTGTGTCACTGTAATACATTCTCCATTTGCTGACCTTTTAAGAAGGAGAGAAAAATGTTGCCTCATACCTACTGTAGCTAGGTTGGTGCAACTGGAAACTATCACTTAATCATGTAATTATACAAACAGCAATTTAATACCTTGTAAGTCTTTGCTTGATTAAGATCAACTAGATCATTGTGTTGTAATTAAATATTCTAAGATTTTAGGCCAAGCTCAGCCATCAGTTGCACCCACAAAACTCGTTGATTGAAGCACATGGAATTAATGGAATTAATTTACAATAGAATACAGCCAGATCTCTTTATCTTATCTCGTCTATCTTATGTTTTCCTCTTAGCAGTTGTCTATAGCCTGAACTGCTTAAAATTACTGGACTACTTTCAGCACTGACTTTTTTTTGTTTATAAAGTCATTAAATTACTGTTGTAAAGAACATGCTTGGGTGTGGAATAACTGTCTGAACCTTCTCTGACAAAAAAACTTGCTTCATAGCCAATTAGATCCTTCTCTTTTTTGTGGATAACAAGGCTAATGTTAGGAAAGGAAAACAACTGGCATTCAATGAGCATAAGGTCCTATTACTGCCTGGAAGTTTGCAGAACTTTCTGTATCCCACTCATCAGAGAGACTAAAGATAATTTTGCCTCCGTCTTACTATTTTCAGGATTTTTCCAAATGCTTATAATAGCATTTTTCAGTGTTAATAGGATTTCTGCAAGATCTGAAACCAATTTTAGGGAATCTACTTTTCTACTTGGCCAGTAAAGTTTTAGACATCTTAAAGAATGCTTACACAAAAAAGCCCCTTCATATCTCACAGTCCTAGAAATGGTGTGCATTTATAGCCAGATCCTCTGACTATCATATTAAAGAGGCAGCCAAGCTTTTTTAGCAGTGTGGAGGCAATGAGCTGTGCCATGTTGGACTCTGTACATCCCCAGGTCCAGCTGTGGTGAGACACACACCTGCAGAGGGTTCCACAGGTGTCCCTGCATGCTGAGTGTGGCCTCAATGGCTGCACAGCTGATGATGCTGTGCACGAGTACAGGAACTCAATGTGTTATAAGGAATACAGTCAGCAGGTGCAAAAAACCCCCAAACCTAGTATTTAATCATAAACTGCTCACTTTTGATCACGAAAGGCTAGAAAAATAGTGGCTGCATTTGACCTTCCTTGCAGGCAGGGATCTGTGCCCATGAAAACTTCAGAGTTCTTCAAGGTGTACTGTAGTCTTGTGCAGTTCCCCTACCCAACATTAATATTTCCAAATAGGATTAGCTACTTATGAAAGCAGTAAATAAGCTTCTTAGTTTGAGGCATGCTAAATTGGTGGTGTCTTCCTAAGGGAGTGCGCTTTAGAACTTGCTTTCATTTCGGCCCCCTTCATTAACAAAGTGAGTCTGCAACTCTGCTTAAGAATTTACCTATTGAATTACATAATAAGATGTTTCATTCTATTAGAAACTCTTTCACACAGAGATGTATTTTTGCTGTATATTACATAGGATCTTAATTCATACAGGGTTCCTAAGCATTCTTTCAACTGGGATAGTAATTCTAAAAGCAACAAAAACAGACATGTAGATGTTCTAAAATTCAGGGTGTTAGCTCAGCAAGAATTAAAGTTACAGGAAAAACACTTTGAGGAAAGACCAGTCCTCATCCAATTTAATGTTTAATATTTGCTATATTTTGTTAAATCAGAGAGTACTTAAGCTTTTAAAGGTGAGATAAAAATTAGACAAGTAATTTCTAAATACTTTAAAAGCACACAGGTCTTATTTTATCATTAATGAAATGTTTTGGTGGGGTAGGGGGGATTTCTGAGCGTTATGATTTAATCAAGCTTAGAGCAATAAAGAGTGACTATATCTGTTCTCCTGATGGTCTTCTGGGAAACAACCAATATCCTCTTGGGTTCAGATGGATTTAAATTTTTTTCAGACTTGCTATCTAATAAATAAGGGGTAAAAAACCCCAAACCCTTATTTAGTTAAATAGTATAAATATAAGCCTTAAAATTATTGCCATTTTGAAACCATTTTATAGTGACAGAAAGCATTTCTACTTGAAGACATGATTGTAAATTTAATGAAACTCCAGATGATTTGTGTACATAAAGTTTCTAAAACATATATATATTTTAGGTTCAAATTGCTTTGTGGGAAAAAGTAGTGAAAATATTGAAGGACAGACTATGCTGTATTATATAAACTGATGCTTTTAAATTTTGTTACTGCTTTTGCATATGCAATAGGAGACAAATAAAAGTTTGAAATCACCTAGAGAGAATGCAAAAGTCTGCATTTTCTCATATTTTATTATGATTAATATTGCACTCTTCATCCTGAAATGCTAAATGCTTCTCTTTCCTGAATTGTAGAGGGCAACTGGTTTGAGTCAGTTTGTTTGGTGAAGACTGGTTTTATTTTCTTACTAATTTTTAGAAATTCAGGAAAGGAAATAAAATGTGATATTCAGACACAAACTTTCAGGATCGAAACATTGCCTATTGTATCAGGGCTAGAAAAAAAAAAAAAAAAAAAAAAGGCCAGGCAAAGGAACAAAATCTTACCTAGCAGCCTTGAAGAGAAAAAGAACCTATTCAGATGCTACTTCCCTCCCACCTTGTTCTTCCCTCCTCATTTGTTCTTGAGCTATGATGCTTTGTTTCCTACCCCAACTGAAACGCTTTGGGTCTTTCTAAACTCCTAAAATATGGTTCGACTGCACCAGCTCTCAGGGAACTGTAGCATTGTGAGAGTGTGCAAGAGTGGGCATTTCAGACTCCCAGAAAGGAAGTTTTCTGTTCTCTCCTCAGAGTATAAGGGTACGTGTACCTTTCCTTTTACTCGTTCCTTTGGGTGCAGGAACAGGGGGCTGGGTCTTTGCTGGGCCCTCACTGTTAGAGGCACATGGTTAGGAGTAATTAGAGCCTAAGCTAAGCTGTGTTTGCTGTTGGGGAAAAAAAAAAATGCTGAATGCTTTTTATAGTAAATAAACCTGTGAGGAATGGGTTAGGGGAACTGAGTCATGTTTGCCTTTAAACTGGACCATGGATTGGAGAATTGGAGAGCTCCCTAGAATCCCTGGTTTATTGAAACTGTTGAGATCGCAATGATATAAACTCACTGCATAGCACAAACTCCATTTATTGTCTTTTAGTCTGTTCCCCAACTGTTTATGACAGCTTTAAAAAGTTATTACTTTTATTACCTTTCTTTTATTTGGTGAAACTTTTGAAAAAACACCTTGTAAATTTGTGTCTGTAAAACATAAATTCAAGTTTTGCACTCACAGTTGAATGTTGGAAAGATGCAAGTCTTCTGTAAGTCTCAGGCAGAAGTGCCTATGCTTCAGTCTTATAGATGTAAACTTTCTGGGAAAAAGGGTATCCACAGAAAAAGGTTCCGGGAAATTTAAGTTCAGCTTACTAAAACCTCTTGGTTAAACCATGAGTGCTGAGTTATGTGCTGGGGCTGACACTGCAGAAATGAAGACAATTTTCTTCAAAGAATTCATGTAACACAACATCTGAGTCACTTAAAAGTTTGAAATGTCATATACTGGGAAACCTAAGTTGGATGGAAAACAAAACATTCACATGATTTTTCAGAGTTATTTGCTGCCATAAATATTTTGGGGTAAAAGAACCATTAGCTAACCTTACTTTCAAATTTTTCACACTGCTAAATATTCAGCTGAATCAAAGAATGGCTTTTAGAAAAGAAGGGCTGTCTAGGAAAAAACCTGATTCTGATAATAATAATATTAAAAAAGTAACACTAGTGTGTAAGAACACCTCCTTAATCTCAGTACCACTAAGGGTCTTTGTTACCACTTTGTCTTCTGTTTGCAATGCTGATTTATTACAGTTTCAAAAAGAAGAAGATTCACCAGAATCATTAGCAAAATGTAATGCCATCAAAGTGTATACAATTATATAACATTAGATTAATGAGTGGCCTCTATTATTTATTGATTTACTATATTATTGCTGCTAGAGGCCCAAATGTATGGATCTCTAATATGAGAGCTGCTTTTCAAAGTGCAAACACTTCTAAGGCTCATGGTATTTGTAGCATTATGTAATATTTTAAAAGCTGAGTGACAGATCAAAATACCAATTATAAATAAATTTTAATACCCTCCTATCTAGCTTTGACAAACTTAAGTTCACTAACAGCTAATTATACAAGGTTCTGTACTCCAGGAAATTCATTGCTGATGGCAAACAAGGCAGCTGTTAGAAGGTGCTGATATTTAATTTTTTACTGAAGACAAAACTTCCTATAATTTTACCCTATTCAAAAAAAGGTCTCCCTTTCACAAAAATTTAAAATTTGGAATTAATCTTTGTTTAAAATTTCTAAGAAGTGGTTCTGTGTTAAATGATAAACACTTATTTAAAGAGCAAAGGATCAAAAGCTGTGTTTGCTTTCATGTAATAACATCATGTAATGAGAATTTTAATGCATGTTTAAAATAAGGGATATATGTTACCCTACAGTATTGTAATTAACATGCACTGGAATGTAGAGCCAAAAAGTAGATATAGGAAAGTTGTTAAAATTTTAATCTTAAGGACTGACCAAACCCATGAACTGCCAATCTTGAAGATTTTTCTGATGAGACTCAACTCTGCAGCAGAGCAGAGGTGATAACTTGCATAATGAAGTGGTCAGAATATGAAAATAAGACAAAAATATTTGGATGATAAATAGCATTCCTCATTAGCCGGACTATTTCAGGGCTGTTGTATATTCGGTTCATGCTTGTGCCCTGAATCCTCCAAGCACACACAAGCATTTGTTTCAATGGGAGTTGCAAAAGGCTCCCCATCTCCATTTGGAGATCAGGCTTATATAAAATATATATATATATATATGTACATATTAGGAGCATATATATACTCCCCACTTGTATTTATGTGCTAAATGGAAGCCTGTGTTTTGTCTCGGCAAGGAAGTGTGTGCTGCTCTGGCCTCGGGAGATCCTGGCTCCTGTGCAGCTCCTTTCTGGGAAACACTGTTCAGTAAGATGCTCTGGAGAGTGAAAATGAAATACAAACTATGTTAGGTGAGCAGTAGCTGTTAAAGGAAGCCACATGGCCTATTTGGCATCTCTTTTTGGAACTGTTTCAATTCAGATCTATTTAATGGCGTAAGTCAGAGCAAATCCCATTTTGGCTGAGAGCAATGCAGTCAAGTTCCAAAGAGGAAATATGGAGAGGAGCATGATTAAAAGCAGAGAGGCAGTTGGATAGGTGAGTTCCAGCCAGACTCACTAAAAAGCCACATAAACCATCTATCTGATGCAGCATGGCTTCCTGACTCTTCTGTGCTGGTACACAGGTGTTGGCCCCCAGGTTAACTCATAGAAGTCCTGAGAGGAAATGTACTGAACCGGAAACATGATGAACAAAAAGCTTCCTAGAGAACTCTTCCTCAATGGAGACCCTGAGGACAGTCCCAGCCACAGAAGGCTGAGACTGTCTGAGGCTGGGAAATGTGTGTGTGCACTGGCTCTCAGGCACCATGGTGCAAATGGCAAGGTGTTCTCTCACCTCAGGATGCTTCCAGGCTCCTGGAGTTTCATGTTTCTTACCAAAACTGTGTGTTTTGCTAAGCGGAGAGTGTTGCTTATGTGGGCTGTGCCAGTATTATGAAGTTTTGTAATGTAAGCACCTGAGAACCTGACTGTGGATATCTCAGGAGGGATTACTTATTTGGAGCATCTCCAGTCTGATCCACTGGACTGAGCATCCATTAATGGTCAGCACATTTCCTGTAATTCTGTAGCTCGCCTTCTATTTTATTTTCACCTGGAAAGAATTTTGTCTACGTGCTCCGAGTCCATGCTGCTAGGCAAACCGCAGCATGTTCCGTAGGGCTGACCAGGAGATACCATCCAAACTGTGTGCCCAGTGCCTTTCCCAAGACTTGCTGTGTCAAATCTGTTCAACACTGCAGGCCGCACCCTTTGCACCCTGAGGTGAAGGCTGGGTTTTTGTCTGATGAGTGATTCCACTTTCTAGATTTCCTGTTTGGAAAATAATGTTGCAAGGCTGAGCGTTACCAAAGATGGTAGTTTAGGCTTCTGTTAGTATGTGGCCTGTGATGTTACTCTCCAGAGAAATTAGAAATAGATGATTTGGAGGGACAGAATTTCACCCAGCTAACTCTCAGCTGTGGGTCCCAGATTGAGGTGTGGTCAATTAGCACTGGCTTCCAGACAGAGCCTGTGGGTAACATAAATGCTGTCTCAGCCTTGCTTCCTGGCACAGGTGCTCTCCACAGTCTCTAAACCTCATCACAGCAACCTGAAATGGCTTTCAGCAAAGACATGAATCAACTGTGCTGTAGGCTGTGAACTCTTCTCTTGTTTTGTAACAGCTTGAACACATAGTTCTTACACTCTCCTTGCTATAACTTCTGCATACATGCTGTCTGTACATGCTGTCTGTTTCATGGATTTCTGTCCTCTGACTTACATGGATGCTCCAATTTAAATTAAGGGTATAATATTTATCTGTACTTTAAGTGCTTACTAGCTGACAAAGTTTAAAAGCAACAGCAATAAATAGAATCACAGAACACGCTAGATTGGAAAAGACCTTTGAGATCATCTAGTCCAACCTATCATCTAACAACACCTCAGCCACTAAACCATGGCACTGAGTGCCACGTCCAATCTTTTTTTAAATACCTCCAGGGACGGTGACTCCACCACCTCCTTGGGCAGGTGATTCCATTGCCCAATCATTCTTTCAGTGAAGACTTTTTTCCTGATGTGTAACCTAGATTTCCCCTGCACAGCTTAGGATAACAGCAGAAAAGGCGGTTTCTTCACAATAAACACTTGGTACTGCTGCTAACTTGTGCAGTCTAAACACAAGCTGAGCTATCCAAGCACTGACAAAGTTGCAGTTTAATCCAGGTGAGCCTCTTTCTGCTTTAAACCAAGGCTGAAACTAGAAAGGTTAAGGGAAATGAGAAACTCAGGTTGTCAACAACAATTTTATAGCTTTGTTTTCTACTACACCCGTATGGTGAAAATACTAGAAAATGGGATCTGGGTTTGCATTTCCTTTCTAGCCTTGTGCAGCAGGACATTAAATAATAGCATTTGTAGTCTAATCTGCACTTTAATATGTTTTCTTCTCTTGCTTAATTTTATTAATGGAAAGAGGAGGAGGATCTTGTGGCAAGGGCAGAGTACTGGAAGTCAGGTGATGTGGGTTATATTCAGAGTTCTGCCACAGGCTTCCTGTGCAGGCTGCTGTAATCAGGTTTGCTAATATACAAAATGAAGATAATAACATTTCCCCTCCTTACCAGGGTGTTGTGACACTTAATTCATTAATGTTTGTAAAGTGCTCTGTGCTCCTTGCTTCTAAATGTGCTCCTTACTATAATAATGTCTTATGGATGGTATTAAATTTGAGAATAATGTTATTTTAGTGCCGGCGCACTTCAGTTGGCTGAAGTGTAGTAAAGACCATAATTTCCAGTATTTTATGAGCTACTGGAATTTTTAGATGACTTACTTGAAATTTAGCTAATATAGTTACAGTTATAAAACCTATGTCAGTACTGTGCCTGCTGCTTTTTTTTTTTTTTTCTTTTTTCACTATGATGAAATATTCAGCAATAAGCAAGACTGTGTTGTCCAGACTAAAAGGAGAAAGAAAGAAAGAGTTTGGCATAAATAGTCTATCTGCTTGACTTCTAGCTCTGCTGTACAGCCTGCTCTCTCCCCTGGTGAGTCACAGACCCACTGCAAAATGTACAGAAAAACTGGGCAAGAAATTAGGTTAAAAAAAAAATTTAAAAATCTGGGGTTATAAAAATGGGAAATTTAGGTATTTATCTAAGTTGTAGCAGTACTGTAAGACCAAGTAATATATGTATAATTTATGTAATATGGTTAAAAACAAAACAAAAAATAGGGAAATTACAGAATCTCCGAAGGTTTGGTAATGCAACTCCCAACAAATTCACTACAAATTACAAAGCTAAATTCCTATATTGCACAGGAAAACAACTCAACTAAATTTTTCTAAACGTGCAGTACAATATGTTCGTTAATGTAAATGGAATTTGTGCATAAAATGAACTGCTGAGTTTTTTAAAAAACAGGAGAATTTTAACAACATTCATTGTGCATATCTGGATTGTTCAGAACATGCTCCTTCACTGAAATTCTGCTCCTAGATGAAATCTAATCCAAATCAGACAATTGTAACACATAAAACTATCTGGGTTTTATAGGCAGTGATAATTACATGGGGTGAAGAAAGGAATTACAAACTTACCGTCATAGGAGCAATTCAGTCAAGCTGTGCATGGTCAGGCTGTAACCTCGCTGCTGGCACGGTACAAAATAACGTACATGTCCCCTTACAAGCACTGTCCAACATTAGATTAGTAGGAAGAAAGGAAAGCAGCTGACACTTACTATCATTATAAAAGTTCCCAGGAACTCTGAGAGGGCTTCTTTAACCAGGCTGTTCTTCAAGGAAAATTTCTCCTTTAAACTCCTTTTGCTTTTCCGGCTCATTTTGGCTTCCTCTATTGCTCTGGTGCCCTAGTTATAAACACACAAAATTTGTTCTGTATTCGTCCCTGCTTCAGCTGAACTTTGACACTTTTACTTAAACATTGAAATATGAGATTTCATCTTGTACAGCCAGTGAAATCATCTGACTGCAGGCATTGACAAAACCAACTCAACATGCCCTAACAATTCATCGTGGGTTTGTCATTCTATGCCTTCTCTGAGTGCACTTCTATTTATCCTGGTTAGATTATACTATTAAGTTCACAATCAGATTTCTTATTTTTTTCCTACAGAATGGATTAATCATTACCTTTCCTGTGTTACTTTTCTTTTTTTTTTTTTTTCTTTTTTTTTTTTTTTTTTTTTTGGGTTTTTTTGGGTTTTTTTTTTTTTGTTTTTTTTTTTTTGTTTTGGTTTGGGGGTTTTTTGTTATCTTGGTAAGAATGAATAGAATGTTGTTTCTGTCTTCCTGATCAAAAAGGCAAAAAGATAAACCACAAAGTAAGGAACCAAACTATGGTTACAAATTTCTCTCTGACCTAGATTGGGATTTAAACCATGCTACTATTGGCTGTCAAAGAATATTTCAAGGGGAGGTTGTAAAGAGAGCAAATGCTTGGGAGAATGCTGTGCTGTTCCTTGCACACAAAAGCCCTTAACTTCTGAGACATTTCAGTGGCTAGTGAGGAATCTTACCTTGGTGGTGTGTGTTGAATTTGCATATTCACTCACAATACTCTTTTTGGATTAAATGCCTTGCTCTCTAGTGAACTTCCCTGTTTACAAAAGAGCAACGAGGCAGAATAAATTCGGAACATTTAATGAAATCTGCTTCAGTACAGTGTCTCTCTACAAGGAAGAACAGGAAAGTGAAGCACTGAGTGACTATACTTTTCCTATGTGTTTAGCTTAAAAGTGTATAGGTTCTATAATATGGAGCATTATATTATTATTTTCCATGGTATTAAGGCTTGAAATTGCCAAATATCTCAAAGAACTGCGCCTCCTAGAGGAAAATATTACACCTTTATTTCTTCAGTTTTATCAGATGTGGTACAGACTTGACACTGTCTGATTGATTTTCAAGTATTTTCTGCCACTTGACTTGATACCAGAACCTCAGCCCAGTTCTGGTAGATTATTTTGGCATGTATTGTAGCTGCTCAGTGCAGCTGAGCTTTGTATCTGTCCTAAATAGGGCAGAGCCTTACAGGGTTAGGGAAATGAGCCACTTCTGGTACTCCATCAGTGTTCTTCCTAACCTCCAGCTAGGTCCTGATGTGTGTTCCCTGCAGCACTAGTCACCTTAGCACCACCAGCTTCATCCCTTAACCACCCAGTTCTCCCCCACCACGCAATTTTGATCTTTAACTGCTTTTCACCTTTCTCTACCTCTGCATCCCAAGCCCCCCGTGGCCTTTGGTGGTTCTGAGAACACTGGAGCGCCACGGAGCTGATGCAGCAGCAGATGGCAGCATCTGTGCTGGTGCTGCCGAGACCGGGGGCACCTGTGCAGAGTGGGGACACTGCTGCAGAACAGCACCACGTCCTGCTGTCCTGCCTGTGGCACAGACAGCTGGGCCTGCCCTGGGGAGTCCCGGAAAATAGCCCGTGTGCAGCAGCTTGAAAACCTTTACCCCACACCACTGAGAAACAAACGTATTATCCAGGACCTTAATTATCACAGCGTGCTAGAGTATGTGTTTGTTATGTCTGTGAGACAGAGAAGTCTTTCAGAATAATGCATACATTAGATCTGAGGACGGATGTTTGGGAGGACATTCATTACAGCAGGAATGAGATAAACCACTTCCTCTCTTTCAGGAAAATGATAAATAACAAACACACTTATGAAAGCAATTTTTAGTTGTTTGTCCTAGCAATTCTTTCTCTTATGCGCATGCAAGCCTTGTTCAAAGTAGTATGTAGATACCTCTGAGTTTGGTCTCATAGCAGGTATGAAGACATTAATGCTATTTTTCAACTAATAGTAGGGTAATAACATGTCAGAGACAGAAATTCATACTCATTTGTTCAGATCATGTTGACTTCCTTATATGAATTTTCAATCTTTGCAGGGTGGAGAACTGGCACAAATACATCTATTTCACATTTGCTTTTATCATATTTTCTTCAATATTTTATAAAAACCATATGATTTAACTCCATTAATAAGAACTGTGATGCTAAGTTAGACCAAAGGTTCTCCTCAGCTCCATAATGAGATTCAAGCAGGTGCTCTAAGAAAGTATTGAGCAGAGTATGCAGGGGATGACTGCTCCCTTGCTAAATCCTTCCAGCATTTGACAGTGGCAATTTAAAGGCACTGCCACACTTTTCAAAGAGAAAAAGGGGCAGCTCAGAACATCTGAATTAAGTTTCTCTTTTTCTTATATTTAGAAAGAGATTCTAAGACATTTACCAAATCTAACAAATATGTATGTAGCATTTTAAGAAAGACAAGTAAAGTGTAAAGATAAACACCATATGTAAAGATAAACACCATGAAAGCTTTGACTTTTATTACTATCTATTTGATTAATCGTCTGTTTTACTGCCTTTTAGTTGCATGCAATGGAACATCTGGTTGAAAAAGGGAAAGAAAATGCACTGTGATTACTGTTTTCTACTGATCCCCCATTTGGGCCCTGCTCTCAGAGTCAGAATGATAAGGAGACTGGCAGTGCCACCCATAAATATTGACAGCTGTGTCATCTGAGAGAAGAAAATGAAGACATCTTCCAAAAATGGAAGTTACATAAGTAAGTAAGGAGCATACATATTAAATGTAGAACCACAAGAAAGCTCACCAAAAAGATTTTAACATTTTTTCAAGAATGTGAAAGTAGCAGTCTAAATGTTTTCAAATTCCATTATCAGACGAGTCCTGTGAGACTATAAGTAAAGCTATGGAGGGTGGAAGCACAGAAGAAGCATTCAATGTAGCTATGTCCACAGCTGAAAGAATTATTTGCCTTGCTAGATTTGGTGGGATGAGTGTGAGCAACTGTTCCAAAATAAATTGTCATCAGGAAACACGTCAAGAGAAATTGATAAATTAACCGCTAATTAATTGCTGGAGCTGTGCAGTATTTCCACCAAGGGATTAAAATGATCAGCTTCTCAAGTGCTAGTGGGTTGATTTTTGCTGATCCTGATCCTAATGTCAACAAATCAGAACATAGGAAATGTACCAGTGATCTGCTGGTGCTTCAGGGATGTCCTTCAAAGGGGATCATAGGAGCAGCAAAACCAGCAGTGTGACTTCTGTGCCAGGAAAATTAGATGAACTGCTGTAAAAAGTAAAATCAATAGACACACAGATAAAGTCGATGCTCTGTAGAAGCATCAAATGGATTCTGTTAAGGGAGGTTATGCCTCACAAATCTACTGGCATCCTTTAAAGACATCAAACAGCACATTGATATTATTTTCATGCTTGAATGTGAGATCAGTGTAACCTTAGATTGCAAGACTAAGACTCTTGGGATCCTTACCCCCAAGGCAGTCGGGACTGAAATATTTCTTCTCTTCACCTGGATTCAAGCAGAGCAGGAATTCACATGATGTATATAACCTAACCATTTTTATAGTAATCTTCACTCCTATAGAAATAGCAAAGTAGAGAATAATGCACATAGCTCCCACAGTTTAAATCCCATGGGTAACAATATATAGTGTACTGAATTTTTAATAGCACATTATTCAGAGTATCACATAAATTGTTATTGCTGATGTAATAAAACCTAAACCAACACAGCTGGAGAGACCAAGGTTGTAAATACACCATATATTTTTTGTATTGTAATAATATGGGCCAAATTATTTTAAAGTCTGCTGATTTTAGTTGAATTAGATGAACTCTGAATGTGTACCTCTAATTCAGGTCCCTGGTCAATTGCCTTTGCCTAATTTATATCTCAATTTTCATACAGAAACTGCTGCATGATACATAAGGGGCTTTCTCTGTTTTACAATTTGATTCTCCTGCTGGGAAGTCAAAGGAAAACATTCAGGTGAGGATGATCTGAATATGCTGTAATTCAGCATTCTATGTGTTTCAGTCCATAAACTCTCTATTTCTTTAGTTCTTGTGTTTTCTGATCACCCCTCTGTATTTGCTATAGTCCCTGGTGAAAAAGTGCTTAAGTTGAGAAATATTTGCAATGTGAAGCTCAGGTTTAGCTAAGCTCACTTTGGAGGAAGGGCAGGGCACACAAGGGGACCCCTTGAGAATTTGTTCCTTTCTCTGTGATCTCAGTGTCCAGATAAAACTTTTCTGTCTCTATCACGAACATGAGATCAAACCCTCACCACATATGTGTACTTCAAGGTTTTTGCTCGTAATCTTTAAGGCCTGACATATATATGTCTGCTGTTGCTGACACTGATTTCAGGGAGAACTAAACTGGACTTTCTCTAAAGCAGGACCCAATAATTTGTTTCGTTCTTGCCTGGCTGGGCACACCATAAGGCCTCAGTGTATAACTGATGTTACTATACACACGTATGTTATGTATAGTTGTATAACTGATGACAGTACATTTCAGAACTTGCTGTATGTGTAACATAGGCCCTGCCAGAGAGTTTCTGAGCCACTTTAATCTCTCAGCAGCTGAGCTGGCACAGAGGGGCACAGATAACATTCCACTGCAGAGGGCCCATGAGAGGGCTGTCAGTGCTGGCACCACATGGAAGTGTCAGGGCAATGCTGGACAGATGCTTACGTGCACCACTGTTATCAGCTGCACTGGGCTGTGCTGCCTCCTCAGCTCTAGGAGCTTATCTGCTAGGTTATGGTATGGGCAAGTCTTAGTTTCTGAATTCATCGAGAAAAAAACTGTCTCAGTATAAAAATTTTGCTTTTAAGGCATAGATCAGTTCAGTACAGACAAATGCTTTGTTTTAGCCAATCCCCTGCTCTTTTTTCCTGCATATTCCCTTTTCCCAAATTGCTTTGCTATTAAAAACAAAAGGCATCTTGCTAAATATATTAAAGTAGCATGAAGGAAACTTTGAAGTATATCCAGTGGACTTTGCAGGGATCGAAATCCTGTGCTTTCTTAACTTGAATGGGATACATTATCAAAACCTTTCGTTATTCTACAGGGCACAGGTTCCCTATAGCAGCCCTGAGACTTATTAAGACTACTTGTAGGGTTGTGAAGAGGAAGAGATCTGAGCCTACCTAACTGATAAAAAGAATGTAACATGAAAACCAAAGATAGTGACAGATTTGACTCTACTGACCCACAAAAGCAAAGTTGTGTGTTTGGCGAATAGTTAGAGCTCACTAGAACAGTTGATTCATGGTTCTAAAACCTAATTTCACTGGGAAAATGACAGTGTTTCCTGTATCTGACTCACCAACCCACCTATTTTCACCTGTCTCCCACTCTACTTGGCCCTCCAAGGAAGCCATCCAGCCACAATCTACCCCTCTGCTGGAGAAGGATATTCTGTAAGAGCTGCTGCTCCCAGTGCTTTGTTCCCTCTCTCCCACAACAAGAGCATTTGTTTGTTTCGCCTCTGTGTTCCACTCATCCCTCATCTTTTAGTAGGTGAGTTGTCAGTCTGCTTGGTTTTTATTCTTTTAATTCCCTTTCATTCAGAATGATTCACTTTTGATTGCTTAAATCCTCTGCCTTTCCAGATACAAGTTTTGCTTCTGGGATTCCTTTGATGTGTTAAATATTTAGAGCGTAGATGATACATTTATCTCAGGCCCCTGTATAAGAATATTAGATTGCCAGGCCCAATTCCTTTGAAGCTCCACAATCAAGACCTTTTAATTAAAAAAAAAGGTGTTCCGAGGTTCATAGCTGACCCTTTATAGGGTGTACTTGGGAGCAGACCCAGCAGCAATCTTTTGTTACTTCTGCATGGTATCTATGTTCATTAAGGTAATGAAGCTATTAATTGAATATGTAAGTTCAGGTAATTAAATACAAGACTTATTTCTGTAGTTTAAAGGGTAATAATAAAAAATTTAAACTTGCAAACTAGATCACACATTTAGTGATGATGAATGTGAGCTGGGAAGTGCAATATTCCAATATGAATTAGTTAATTGCATCCATTCATTAAGTGATATACATTAGCAGAAGGTCAATCCATTTGAGGCTCAATGTGTTTTACAAATAATAAATTTCAACAGGTAAATTGAAGAGAGATTCAAAACAGAAAGTTTTTATATATATTTAAATTCAGAATAAAATCCCTACACCCAGGAACACGTTCCCTATAAATTCACAGTTACCAGCACACACTCTTCACAGCACTGTCAAGTCTCTCTGGCCAGTTCGGGACAGGTGACATTTCAGCTGCTGGCTTAAACTAAAATGCTCATTTTTGAAACTGACCCAATTATAAAGTGAGTGAAACACTGAGTTTTTCAAGCATTTTCTGCTTTATCACTCTCACTGAATTATTCGAAGCTTGTTTAAATCCTTAAATTTGCATTTCAGTTTTGGACTAAATTTACCATAAATTTACTGAAAATTTACCAACAACTGGTAAATTTACCAACTGTATCCAGATCCCTGTTTCTTGAACAAATTATTCTGCCCTTTCAGCCTCTTCCTTTTGCAAATTTTGTAAATTTACCAACTGTTAATTTGCCAGCATTTAACAGGGTATAAAATGGCCAATATCACAGGCAAGAAAGCTGATCTGTTTGACTCATTTTACTAAAAATGATCCATTTGACTCATTTTTAGCAAAAAAAGTGTTAAACTAAGTTTTCTTCCTTAGATATTTGTGAATATTCAGAAATAAAATGGTTGTTCTTGATATCAGCATATTTTGCTGGTATTAAAGGTAATGTAGAAATAAGAAAAGTAAAGGTAGATTTTATTCTGTTTATTTATAACTTAAGATATATCCAGACTCAATTATTAATAAGATTTATAATATTAAAACAATTGATTCACAGAGATGCATGAAAAAATCTGAAATAATCTTTTAGAGGATCCTCACATTTTTGTGGGTGTTGTTTCACAGATCATACTGCTTAGGTGTATAACAATACCTTTTTACTTTCGATGTATCATATAGCTTTGTCTGGAGCAAGGACTGCTCCCATCCTGCACACAGCTCAAGGGCCATAATTCTTACAGAGATTTCAACCAGTGAGCCTTTTGCAATGGTCAGGCATAGAGACATTTAGAGAATTGATTCAATTAGCCTAGAGGAAAAAAGTGCTATAATGTGTGATTTATGTTTGCAGATAAATTACAATACAAGTATCTCCTGAAAAGCATTTGCTGCCCTCGTGGTCGGTAATGAAAATAGCAGGCAATTAAAATAGAACACCTGAGGTTGAAGCTTTAATGTATATATCAGAAAATGAAGTTCAGATTTCCTAAGTGGAAGTCTGAGCTGAAAAATAACTTAGAGGAAGTTTTTATTCAATCTCTACTTTTCTTCCAAAAGCAATTTATAAAGCACACAAGAAATAGGAAGAGACATTTACTGAAGCAGGAGGCAAAGGGTACAGAGAAGTGGGATCTCTCAATCAATACTGAATTTGTATGAGGAACCAGGAATATCCTTGCTAAATGGTAGTGGAACAGCTGAGAGAAAAAGTTATATATAAAAGAACTTATGGGTCATATTGAAATAATTTTGGGATAGATTTTGCAGTTGATCTTGAAAGGAATCATTGGAAGAGTCTGATAGAATGTGACTCAGTTCCTTCCTGTGTGTGACCTGAGTGCCTTCTGGAGCTCGCTCAGGAGCATAAGAAACGTTCACGGATTAGAAGTAGCGAGAATGAAGAGCTCTTGCTTGGAGCGTTGCTGGAGTCGCTGCATCCGTTGCCCATTTCAGTCGTGTACCCATATGGGCTTTGGCACAGCTCATCTGCCCAAAAGAGGTTTTGAGATACAAAGAGTTTCACCTCATCCTCTAGTTTTATTACTTCCTTTAGAAAACAGGTACACAGTAATACAGAGCAGAAAAATGCCGGTACTTTGACTGAGGAATGCAGGAATGCCTTAAGTGCATCTGTATTGTCTTCAACATTGCAACTTTGTCTTCTGCACCCTGTCCGGTTACCACAGGTCCTGTTCCCATCAGATGGTGTTTGTGTAAGGCAGGTCTATAGCCTAATCTACAAATAATACCAGCTGATGGGGGTGAGTGGAGAAATTGAGGCTTCTAAATGTAACAAAGGTTTATCTTCAAATTGTACATTCAAATCGCTCCAAATATAAAAAACAAAACCCTCCAGGAATGATTTTGATGTTGGCTCTATACTAGCTTAAATTTTAACACTGAAGCAAGGAACAGAGACTTGTTTGTTCTTCATTTTACTGACAGCCATTTCATCACAAAGTGTGAGGACTTTTTCATTGCAATCTGAAACAGAACATATTTGTTTCCTGATTTGCTGTCTAAGAAAAAGTTTAATTAAAACCCGTTCATGTTAGAGAAAATAAGGCAGTCTGAATTAATTGACACTTGATTTAGTTTGCAAATTTAGAAAAAACCCCAACCAAACAAAAAAAACACCCAAACAAAAAACCCCCACAAACCAAACAAAAACAAAACCAAAAAATCCCACCACCAACAAAAACCAAACCAGAAACTACAGCACTGCAAAAAATGGTTTTCTGTTGTATGGAGGTGTTTAGGGACCATTGGACTGATCCCTGGGTATTGTTTCTGTTCTTGATTTTCTTTTTTTGGATTGACTTTTTCTTTCACAGATTAATTCATTTCCTTCTGTATTCATTGTTTTTACTGAGTTACAATGAATGTCCAAGGCAATCCCTTCCACAGCAAATTCTATGTTAAACATTAGTTGCATGATTTGAAGCCATGACTCGATTCGCTGTCATAAAGCAGCCAGTGTGGTGCTGAAGCCTGGAAGCAGCTCCCCAGGCTGGGTCCATCAGTGTCCCCAGAATCTCTAAGACTCCATTCCTCACTGTGCTTGGCAGAGCTGCTCTTGTCCTTGGTGAGAGTCCACCTTGGCCCAGGCACCAAGGGCTGAGGCATCGGTGTCTTCCCAGGTGGTGGAAGAGGAGCTCCAGTCAGTCCCTCACTGTCCAGAAGAGTGACAGGACATGTGTGCCATGTCTTCTGGGGAGCCCTCTGAGGGTGGCTGCACACAGGCGCCCATGGATTGGTAAGTGCGGTCCCATTCTCCATCTGGGAATGCCAACAAGCCCATGGTCTAAAGATCTCTGAGGGCTTTTGCAAACTGAATTGCTTTTAGATGTAAGAGGAGTGTGGTTTGTACAGCAAGTTGATGAAGGTCACTTAAGCAGCTCCAGATTATCTGGGTTTGAGCTGTGTCTCCACACACACTGGAATCCCTTCTCACCAAAATCTCCTGAATTTTATTGCTCTAATAATGAAGATGTCATACAGTTTCCTCATTACTGAAACTTGTTTAAATGCATTCTTTTTTCGAAGGAGCACATCCCCACTCTGATTTATTTTAAAGTGGCTTTTAGAAGGTGTCATCCTTGTGATGAAGTGTTAGGTCTGTGTTGCCAGTGTGCCATTAAAAATTGAATTTCTGACGTTTAAATGTCTCACTCATCCCAAGTGTCACAGTTTGACAGCTCTGCATGTCACATTACAGCAGAGTATTATGAATCCATTTCCTCTATAAGGTCAAAAAAAAAAAAAAAAAAGACTGAAAATGAGAGAAAGCAAAATCTGCAGTCTTCATTAGTGAGACGGAAATTTACAGAAATATACATGTTAACCCTGAAATGCCTTAACTGTCACTCTGTACTTTGTGCTGCCTGTCTGTGCCCAAACAATCTTTGTCCCATGCTCCTGTACAAACACTAAGAGAATGCTGGGACAATCTTTTCAATTGTCTGCAAAACTGTAAAACACGGAGTGAGAAATATGAAGGGCATCAACAAATAACGTAACAAAATCAAAACATGGCCAGATCCCACTGTTAAATCTTGACTATGTCAATGAAAAGGTCACGTGGTGTATTTCTTGTTGCTTTGTTTTGCCTACTTTAGACAGCTGTAGCTTTGGTGTCCTTTGTTCATCTATCTGGTAAGTGATAACTTCAAAACATGACGTCTGATCAGGTTCAAAACATTGGGAGTGTTTGCATCAGTAAGCAGAACTTTACTGATTTTGCCTAAACTAATGAAAACGGTCTGGGCTTTTTATGTTTTCTGCCTAGATTTGGCCAGGGAACGAGTCAAAACAGGTTTTGACAGTAAGTTTCTGATGCCTGCCACCTCATGGATCTGGCTCCATTTGGCCGCTGCCTTCCCAGTAGCCTCCGTACGGCATTGCCCAGACTCTTCTTTTGCACGACGTAGCCTCCGGCTAGGAGAGTCCCCTAAAATAGTACCTGGCATCAGGTGGCTGTTGCTCGAACAAGTCATTCTGCACTTCACGCCCTGCCTTTGGCAGAGAGCCGGCCGGAGAGGGCGGCCGCGGCGGGCCCTGCGCGGCCGGAGGCGCCGCTGCCCGCGCGCTGGGCGGCGCGGCCGGCAGGGGGCAGCAGGCGGCCGGCCATGGCGCTGAGGCGGCGGCAGGTGGGGCCCGCGCGGGGCCGCTCGGCACCGGGGCACGGCGGGGCGGCAGCGCCGGGGCTCGGGGCGCGGCCGCTCCGGCGGCACCGCCGCCAAAGGAAGAGCGGGGGGCCCGGGGAGCAGCGGCCGCGCAGCGGGCACGGCCGGCGGGGGATGCTCGGGGGAGCGCCTGGGGGCGGGAGCGGGACAGGGCGGGCGCCAGGTGAGGCGCGGAGCCCCCGGCCGGCGAGGCGGGCGGCCGGGACGGCAGCGGGCGGCGGTGGCCGGACGGGGAGCGGGCACGGCCACGCTGCCGCTCAGGCTGCGCCCTGTCCTGTCCCCGCGCCTCAGCCCGGGTCCCGCGAGGGGTCGCCCGCCCTGCCCCGTCGGGGCCGCGCCGCCGGGCAGAGCCGCCGGCGGGGCGCTGTGCCCCGGTCACCCCGGCCCGACAGGGCTTCCCCAGCGCAGCCCGGTCTCTCCCGTAAGCCGCTACCCTGCCGCAGCCGGGGCTCCGCAGCCTGTGTCGAGCTGGGGCTGCCCGGGCTCCCCGCGGGATGCCCCGGGCCGGGCCGCTGCTGGGACCGGCCTCTCCTGGCCGCGGCGCCTCCCCTGCCGGCCCTGGGGAGCCGGGGGGGAACACGACGGTGCCGGTGAGCCCGCTGCCCGCGGCCGTTGCCCGGTGCCGCTCCTCGGGCGGCGAGCCCGGGAGCTCCCTGCTCCCGCGGGGTGCCGGGAATCCCGGGTCGGGCCGGGGCCGGGGGGGCCCGGGGGCTGCGCCGCAGTGAGCGGGGCTGTGCCGCTCTCGCCCTAGGTAGGATGGACCTGCCCCCTGCCTCTGCCCCCATGTCCAATAAGAAGAGACCCGGCTTGACACCTGCCTATATACAGAGGAGGAGAGCAACATCTTCAGCGCTGGGCTTTGGAGGGGGGGACCAACCCAAAACATAACACAGCATCAGGGCAGAGCGGGGGGCTCGGTGGTATTATAAAACCCCCCAAGACTATGACTTCCAGTAAAATTGAGATGCCAGGGGAGGTGAAGGCAGATCCTGCAGCTCTGATGGCATCTCTGCATCTGCTGCCTTCTCCCACTCTCAACCTTGAAATCAAATACACCAAGGTAAGTTATGTTCGTTTGTTGTGGCAGAGAAATTCATGTTTTTCTCTCCAAAGGAGGGATTTTGCTTAAAATCAATTTCATTCTGCCTTACCCAACCTGAATGTAGAGATAAAAAAAACAAAAACAACTACTAAAAGAGTGCCTTGAATCTGTAATCAAAGAAAAGATTTTTAGCCCTGGAATCATCTGAAAAACCACAGGATAATAGAAAGCAAATTAGATCTGCTGGGACTGGCTTTGCCACTTCTCTTTAAATATACTGTTTTCTACAGGGTTGTTAGAGTTTATTTTCAGTGCAAAAGCAGTAGTTCTCAGGTATGTTTTTGATGTACTTTAGAGGACATTACTATACATACCTGTGAATCTCAATCAGAAAATAAAAACGTTTTCTTTCTTAAATTACCCTGTGTGCCCAGGGGACTCTTTTACATTTCCTGGAGGACTCTTAACACTACCAGGTTGTTACAGCACTGGAACAGGTCTCTACGAACTTCCGTGATTTTTGAACCCTTGAACAATATTGCGAGAGGGCATGTTTTTCCTACAAACCTTTAAGAGTGATTTTCATAAAGAGAGGGTTAAGAACAAACCCACTGGCTCAATGTAGAAAAATCTGCTGGGTTTCTGTGGTGTCTTATGAGACTAAATTGGTTTTGTTGATTAAAACGGGCTTTAAGAGCAGTCATTTGTTTGTAAATGCATTTTGCATTTTAAATTTCGTTTGTATATTTTTAATCTTTGCATCTTCAGTATCTTTAAAGAACATTTTAATTTCTGTTGGAGAGGTTTCAGATCTATTGTATAAACAGATTACAATGTGTCAGACTTTGTTTCTAATTACCAAGTAACTTAACAGGAAAATAAGCACATCAGCACTGGAAAAAGGTGATAACATTTTTATCTACTGGAAATACAATTTCAGGAGCTTTAATGCTGATAGGAGACTCATTCTGGCCGATGTATTGTAATTTTTTCCTCCATATCATCACTTTGAAAGCTTTTCATCTTTTCTCTTTTTTTTTAGTGGGTGCCAAAACTAATTTGTCTTCTAATTTGTTACAGCAATTCCTTGTTCTATAAAAATGTTTCAGAGGAAAGTCAACTATTTTAAATTTAATTATATTTTAATGCAAACTGCAGTATGCAAATCTAAAAATGCATTGTGGTTTCTTGCTCATAATTTCTTTTTAAATAGTTAAGTTAGGAAAGAATGCAGTTATTGGACGCTGTGTAGTGCTACACCTCGGGAGCAATCATACTTTGCAAAGAGTATTTGGCATGAATTTTGTTCATTGCTGGTTTCAGTGAGAACTGTGCTTCAGGAGGGTTTGGTGGGAAATACTTGAGAGTAGTATCACAGCCAGCTTGCATCATAAATGTACTTGCATTTCTCTGTTCTAAAACTGGGGAATTGTTTCTAAAAATCTTGGAAAAATACAGCAGTCATCAGCAATCATAGCTTCCTTTCGGTGAGACTGTACAGTGACCTTTAATAAATCAATACATAATACCATCATCTCAGATCTACAACGTTACATATTTTATGCTAATAGAACAATTAAAATAAAGTTATTTAATTTCGATATTAAGCCAAAAACAACGGCAACATGTTTCTTCTAAGCTTGGGTTTGAGATATCAGGTAACTCCTGGTTGCTTTTGAGAAAATTTTGGTTTAGGACAGGTATCAAATGTTTCACTTGGCATATTCTCTGTCTCTGTTTTTCTGTCTGTCTCGCTCTTTCCTCCTTTTTGTCTTTCTCTGCAGGAAATTCAAGTGATTTATAGATAATTGGAGTCTTCAGCTTGGAGTTTTGTCTTGGGCAGGACTTTTATCCAGGATCCACTTTCCCACCTATTACAAAGAAAAACAATCAAAAATGAAATAATGGATTGTAACTTGATTCTTTCTTTTGGGGGAGTGGTCACTTCATGTCCTAAATGACAAACAACTTCCATAAACAATAAATAACATTAGACTAAAGCACTTTGGCAAGGAAAAAAAAGAAAACAACAACCCCAGACCTTGTAAAATCAGACATCTGTAAGCATTCCTAGCAGTCTCTCTCCTGCTTGTTAGCTGGGAATTTTAAATACACAACCAAGACACAGAATTCTTGAACTCTTTATTACAGGTGTCTATGAATGTAAAAACGTGAACATTTGGAAGTTAATTCTTTATGAAAAATAGAAGCATCTATGAACATTTAAACTGAATGAAAAAAATTTAAATATAATTTTCCTATTAAATTCTATTTCTGTAATTCTAAAGTTGGTAAATAGACAGGCTCTTTAGGGTAGAACATGTTAAAATTCCAGGATTCCCTAAGTGAGTTTTGTTTAAGATTTGTAATATGTACCGGGAAAAAGAAAATTATTAATTAATCTTTTAATAACTGCATTACCCTTGGGGTTGTTATGAAAGCTCCTTCCAACTTCATAGATGAAACAAGTATCACCTATATAGTTCTCATTTATTTATCAGAATTACTGAAACTTGTGAAATATTACTCTGATAAGTTTATTGAGATAAGCAGGAGACTCTGTGTGAAGTCCTTCCGATCCATACCCCTGACAGAGCACCCAGAGGCAATGTAGGTTTGGATAGGTCAGAAAAAATATGATTTAGTGATGGAAATTACCTGATGCCATGGTTTTATGTAAGATGTGCAGCAGTAGCTATTGGGACTTCAATATCAGAAATCATCAGCCTATGCTGCTTTATAAAAACAGTCACTAGAAATATTTTTCCCAGTTTTTTAATACCTTGGTATGGTCTGTGAAAAATAAAGTGTTGTAGATGTGTGTAATAAGAACTGGTGAGCAGGATGTGAACCAGACATCCAGGTGAGTGTTCAAGCACACAGGGTTGAGTTTTGTATGGTTGGCAAGTACTAGAACTGCTACATTCAGGATTATCTCTTTTCACTGTGATGACTCCTTAACTCTTTACTTTTTAACATTAACATTTGGGGAGGGATTGCATCTGCAGACCAGGGCATCTTGGAGTATTGCAATTAGGTTGTTCCACAGCCCTGTGGCACAGCAAGCCCTCCTCAGGCTTGTCAGGAGCATGCTGGTAGTGCTCTGCTCCATATGTAAGGGGCCACGTAGGTAGGAAGGGGATCCAGTCCTCCCCCTGGGAATAAGTCACGCTTCTACAAAAGTCAACTTTGTGTCAGAAACTCTCCCAAAATGGGCTGCTCCAGAAATATCAGATGTGTGAGAGAAGCAGTAGCATGATGTCTGCTAAGGACATGTTGTTAGCATGTTTAGTATAGGGAGCACAGCCCAGAGAACCTGAGAGCTGCTCAGGGTGCTCAGAGGGTTTGCACTGTTACACTGATACCTCTCTCTTTCAAGCTTTTATGAAACTCCATTTTCCCTCTTGAGACTGTCTCCCAAGTATCCAACAGTAGATAAGGAATCAGCCCAGTGGATTGAGCCCTTTGCAGCATTTCCCACCTGCTGCCTCCATTTGAGGAGCTGAAGGTGTTTCTGCAGGATGTGTCTGTCCTTCCTTTGTTATGGCGTAATCACATATGCTTTACAAAATATTTTCTTTGTGGTTGTTCTAAGTCATGTTGACTGTTTTAAGGACAGCCTGGCATAGAATGACCGCAGGGCTCTGTTCTGTCACAGCTCTGTCACTACATCAGGTAGCTGAGTGAATAAATGCTCTCAGTTTGCATCATGTTGAGCACACTAATCCAGATGGATGTTTTAAGTTTTGTTTCTTGCTTGCCAACTGATTTAAGTCTGAGCAAGAGCTGAACAACTTTAACATAAGGAAAAGCTGAAGAATTGTGGTTTTGAGAGCTTTTTAGAAAGAGGTGCCCTAAAGGGGTGAAGTTGCAGTGCAGTGGCAGTGAGGAGGTACATGAAACATTTCTCTATTAACAGTCTAAGATTTAGCTGACAACCATATCTTCTTTGTCTGGTGTAAGAGGGTTTGCCTCTACCCTTACATCACAGGCTAAAATCTGTCCAGTTTCTACACACAGGCCAGGTAAACTACCCAGCACTGCAACAGAAAACATATACAGGAGTTTGTATGAAGTGTAGGCAAACTGCTTCTGGGTAGACAAAAACTAACAAATACATCTCAAATTGTCATATGATAAGCATCTGGGTTTGAAGTATTTTACTGCTAGGTTTCAGTATATTCATTCCCATTGCACTTCCTTGGCATTATCCTTTCCATTAAAATTTCCAGCACGTTTTCCAGATAAAATTCTAGACTGATATTACAATAGGAGGCAAGAAATCTATTTTATTTAGATTAATATGCAGAATCTTTGTTGTTTTTTGAACAGAAGGCAAGCTTTGGCAAAACTCAGGTAAGTGAGGAATACATGCACTTTCCCATCTGTCTTTGAATGAGCTGCTTTAGTGCCTTTTGAAGTCAGATCCACTGAGCAATGCCTGAAGTAAACAGCTTGGCTTTTGGGTCACCTAGGTGAGCACAGTTCTTTTACAAAAGATGGGGCACAGGAAATTAGACATTTTTGCATGAAGAGTAGGCAAATAGAACAGCTACTTTACCCTTTGTGGAACACTTCATCATCTGATGCTGACACTAGGGATCAGATGCTCTGTGTTATCACATATGATGTTTCAGTGTATATACTGTGTGCAGATTTACTGTTGTTTAAATCTGCAGTTTGAATTCTCTTCGAATGTATTTGTACTTTTAGTACTACAATCCATCAACTCAGATAGTGATCAGAAAATATTTGTGCACTTCCTTCCAATTAGTAGCCTGAATATGGGATTATTCTTTCATCCCAAATCTTTACAGTCTTCTGCACAAACCCAATTTACCCAAGTTTTGCATGAGGGAACAAGAAACAAGCGTAGCCTTACGCGTATCCAGTCCCTGCCTTTGCTTATTCCAAGAACAGCCACGAGCCTTAAAAACACAGAAAGCACGGGGTTGACCTGGCCCCAACTAGAGAACTGCAGCAGACTGCTGTGTTACTGAGGGGTAGCTATGGCAGCAGTGACCTCTTACTGTGCTCAATCTTCAGGGAGAGGCTGGATCTTTAGGGAAAATGCACCCTGGTTTAATGCATCAAGCTGTTCAATAATGTATTGCTGGCTCTGTCCAGTTGGTAGGGTCAGATGATGCACTGACAGACTTTCTTATTGCTTTTGCCATTGCAAAAAATGTTTAACACTTCAAGTATTCAAATGCAAAAGATCCAGGTCTTTATTTGCATACCAAAACCAGAAGACCAGTAATAATCAGAGCACTTGCCTGAGTTGAAAGGTAGACAAATTCATACCCCTGCTCTGAAGGAAACAAAGCAGAAACTTGAATATGGATCCCTAATTTCTGATGGGGAATAGGTCCAAATTTTGCCAACTTTGTCTGTCTTTGGAAGAATTTCATGTTATCTGCTGTTGGATAATTCACCTCTAAGTATTTATGAGGTCTTAGACATTAGCTTGGTAGCCCAGTAGGCAGGACACTAATGAAGGAAAAGTAGGAGTCATGGTTTTGCTTCAAGAATAATCATGATGTTGGACAGAGCAAGGAATATCACACATGCTTTCACACTATTTTATTCTGACAAAAAAAAATTTTAAAAAAAAAATATCTCTAATTCTCTTTTTCATTTTGTCCTTCAGAAACATTTCCCACAGAAGTTGACTAGTTCTGGTGCATTTCCATATTACATTCCTCTCTTGCAGATCTGCATTTTCTGATAAATCCCACTGTCCAAAAATTCTTGATGCAGCTTGTCCATCTCCCTGTCCATGCGAAATTGTTCCCAGCAGATCTTAATGGGCTCTGCCAGTTTGAAGTTATTCACTGCCATAAAGTGCCTGGGAGGACCACACCACGGAACCAGTGGACCCAGTCTTTGCACATGATCAGTTCCCTTCAGTGAGCTGTTCATGGACATTGCAAATCAGTGGGCACAGATCAGCATCCAGAAGTTGTCTGAACCCTTCCTTCCAAGAGGCTTGGCTTTGTATTTCCTGCCTTTGGCAAATTTCATTTTATTGAGTTGCCCATACATCATTTAATTTCAGCCCTGGTAATATTTTCTATGATACACTGATTAGCCTGAACATTTTTATCTACAAACTCTGTACCTTACTATTAATGATCTGCAAAGGCAGGTGAGCCAAGATATCAATTGCCAGTCACAGTAATGAAGGGGCACCTTGCTATTAACCTCTTTCCAGGGAGAATTATCCATTAATTTCCAGTCTTTTTATCTTATCTCTTAACCACTTTTTAATCCATGGCAGGACTTTATCTTTCACCATATGGTTACTAACTTTCCTTAATAGCCTCTTGCTAAGGACTTTATCATCAAAAGCCTTTTTAAAGCCTAAATAAATTGTATCCACTGATTCATCTTGGCTCCTCATTTGACTAACTATCTTCCAAGAAATCTCACACATTTATAGAGATAAATGATGAAAAATGGGTTCAGTGGTCCATATCATAAATTCTTTGTCAGGTCTTGCATAAAGTAGTATTTCTTTTTTTACAGTTTTGCAGATATCTTTTGTAAGACTGGACTGCAACATTTCTCTATTTATTTTTTGAAAATTCTTTAGTTTTCCCCAATTCTAAAAAAACCCCACAGTTTTTTATCTGTTTGGAGTCTTTTTAGGAGTAGAACTCATTCCCTGAAACAATTAACCAGTATTTCAGCTGAAAGAATTAACAGACAAAAATTGCAATTAAACAAAGACAAGATCATACGGAAGCTATGTAAATCTAATATAAGCACAAATGTGTAGAGGTTTAAAAAAAAATCTTCAGGAAGCTGCAGTTCTGTGATGTTCTCTAGTGAGGAATCCTCAGACAGGGGACAATACTTCCCTACTTAAAGCACAGTAAGTGCATGAATAACTGTGAAGATTTACTACCAAGTATTATGCTGAGAACGATGAGTCTACGCAGATTGCCATCCAAGGGCTCAATCATTTATTGCTGTTATGTTTAGCAAATGAATTCCTGTTCAAACTGCATATTCCTATCTGGTTTCCTCCAAAACACAAGTTCCCTATTTCAGAATTTGTCCCAAACCATCTTTTTATTTATCAGTCTTTTCTGTAAATAGTGATCTACCCTTGTGCCATGAATGCAACACACCAATGCTAAGTCACACAGTGAACTAAGGTTTAGGAGCATTTCATTACTAAAAGTGTGATATGCGAAGCCACATCAAAGTGTTGCTGCAATCGCATTGCTGCAATAGTCTCCCAAATGACAAAAAAAGAACCTAATCCTTGAGTACTTGGAGTCAGTGCCTTTCATAGAGAGCCTAGTGAACTATACTGATGACTTGAAACATTACGCATTCCAGCTTTGTTGGACTGAAGTGGGAAAACACTGCAGAGAACCATCAAATTTTGTGATCCAAGTGAAAATGTTTAAGATCAGCTCAATCTCAATTGGCCTCAGCTGGAGGCTAAAACACAGGGACCACACTGGCCACTACAGTATATAGACCTTAATCTGTGAGGGATTCATAGTCTTCATAATGAAGACTTTGAATTGAACTCAAAATCTAAGGGGTTGCTGTGGGACTGCCGTAAGGTGCCTACAGCAGGTGGTGTGGTTACAGAAAGGATATGCTTGCTAATTTCCATGTGGATTTATAGTATGCCCTAATTTAAAATAAGTGAGTTAGAAAAAAAATCCATTTGGAAAGTCACAAAAATGCTGGAAGTGTTGCATGGTAAAACAGGCTGCAGTCCCTTTGCTGAGCTTGGAAAGAGGATGCCAGAGGGACACTGTCCTCTCACCATGCTCTGGTCCTGTGGCAATGATTATACTAAATCCCTTGGGTTTTACTCAGCAAGTATTGGAAAGTGCCTTTCCAGACAGAAATTCCAAACACATGTAATTACACAGGTAAGGTCTTATCTCTAAAGCGAGACTGATTTCTTTCCAAAGCAAAGCTATTTACCATTTTGGGCAAATATAGGTGTTTTTAGACTGTTTTATAAAGGCTGATCTTATCCTCTTGTGAATAGGTCAGCCTATCTTGAATTTGGCTGCAAGTGACCGGAGCTGGTTAGAATGCCAGGTGTACATTTCATCTGAAATAGATCTCTGCAATTGGGAGATCCTTCCAGGTCTGTGCTGTGGCATTGTTTTCTCATGCTTCAGTGGGAAAAATGCCACTTAATGCATCATCATCATCATCATCATCCTAATCACTCCCACCATTTCTCTGGCACACTCTCAGTGTCTTTTATGCAATTCCTGATGCCTTTTGAAAACTGGAAGAACTGATGCAGTATATTTCAGGATGTATTAGCATTCAGGATTTCTTTTTATTTCAGGAATTTTATTTCAACTCCTTGCAGGACAATTGGGAGTGAAGCACTGGGCCTGTCCTGGACATGGTCCTTAAACAATTTTTTGTATACTGCTGGTGTTAGATTTTTAGTGAAGATGACTCCCCAGGACAAGTAACTTACCTGTCATTTTCTAGTTTTCCAACTAGTGGCTCTGCTTTTCTAATTTTTGAATGGAAATACAATTTTGGGAGAGACAAATAAAGATCTCCCCAAAATGAGCAGCCACTTCTGGAAGTGTCTTCAGTCTCCCTTCCACAGCCAGGTTGTTTTCAGAATTCAGTGACTCTCCCACAGCCTGTATCTGCTTATTTATTTAATTTAGGCTTCTCTTGGCTGTTTTATTTGTGTTACCTTACCAGTAATTTTCTTCAGAATATTTAGTATGTTTATTAGCAATTTTTATTTCTTGTGTTTTCCATCTTTTTCCTCTCTTATCTTCCTTCTTTGCCACCCCATTTATTTTCTTGCTTGTGCTTCCCGTTTTTAGCCTTGGGAATGCAAATCTTCTTTGACTCTTTCACATTCTTAAGCCTCCATGCTGATTCTATGGATTTTAATTTCCGAGCTTCAAGCAGGGAGTTTCTAAGTTACTTCCTCTAAAAAAAATCTGCTTCTTGAAGTTTAGTATCCCAGAGAGTATGGCTTCTTCATGTGTTTCTCTCCTGCAATGAAGCTGGAATTATTTACATGGTAACCATTTCTCAGGGGTTCAGACACAATTTTTAGTCTTTGACAGGACTATGTCAAATGTTGTTTACATTAGGATACAGAAAACTCTGTTCTCTACACACTATTTCAGTTCAGCTTTCACTGAACTAATACAGAGTTATTTTGGCAGCAGCTTTACTGCCTTCATACTCTTTTTCCTCTTCAGTACCACTTCAATGTCACTTCAGTTGCTCTTATTTAGAAGTCAGTCCCTCACTCCTGCTATTATCCCTCACGATCTACACTGCTTCGATATCCGTGGGTCTGCATTTTGTGTTATTTCTCTCCTCCAAGCAGTGCCCACGCAAAGCATTGCACACAGAGCTCCCCCTCAGCAGCCCGACTTGTCCTCCCTACACAGCTTACACGTAAAAAGTGTGGTATGCCTCTGATAATTCTCATCTTCTTATGCTCAAAAAACGCTGGTTTTTTCCTCTCTGTGATACAATCCAGATCACCCATTTTCACACTCAGCTTTCTTAGGCTGGTTTATAGGCACTTGCACTTTTATTTCCCAGCTATAAGATGACCTAGATGAAAATCGTGATCTAGTTAGTTGAAAAACCCTGTAAAGTCTTTTCAGCTCAATTGCAAAAGCACTTCCCATGACACTTTTATTTACCACTTTGCTAGTGTAAAGTGTCATTAAAATAGAATTTAATTTTAAATTTGGTTTAATACTTCTTTGTATTGTCAAATTGATTTGAGAAGGCATTTACATAACTGACAGGTAGATACATAATTTTCAATTTTTTTTTTAAGGAACCACTTCATTTTGTTGTCTGAAACATATTTGTAGTATATTTTAAACATTCTTTGCACCCAGACATAAAAGCACTGTCCTGATTCCACTGGATATTTTCAAAGCTTACCATAACATAGGCATTTTACATTTGCTTATGTTTCTTTTCAGCTGTAACAGAAATAGTTTATTTTTGAGTTGTTCAAAGCTAGCAAGAAATTACCACCTACCTTCCAAATCAAGTGACTTCTTACTTTCTCCAGTTGCTTCAGTTGTGACACACTGTTGCAGCAGTCCTGTACCAGAATGGCCTCCACGGACCTTGAGAAACAAGCACAGTTGTTTTGCAGGACATCTGGCTAAGCCTTTACCCCCTTTTTCATCAGTGCTGGACATTTTGTTGGTCTTCCTCTTTTTGTCCTTATCACACTTTCTTTTCCACTGCTGCTTAACAGCCCCTTCTCTTTTGTGATGTCTATTGGATGCTGTTTTCCTGAGAGGTGAAAAACAAGCTCTGTTTTTTTTCATTATTCATTTGAAATAGTGATACACTAAATGTGCTATAGCTGTGCTGATGATGGCCTAGAAGTCTTGGTGGTCCAACCCTTTGATAGTGATTTTTAAATCCATTTCTTACAATACTAAAGATGTTTTTAGCTGGCATCACTCAACTGCAAGTGTTAATATTCTGCTCTATCACATCTTTCAGAAGACATTAATTGATTCAGACTCACTGTAAAACTGTGACAAGGTTCCTTCACAGATGGGGGAGTTTAAATTTGTGGGAGTGTAACCGTGACTAACTCAGACAGTAGGTCAGTGTCAGAGGCAGGATCTCTTGCTAAACCAGCCAGACTACAAGAAGATCAAGCCTCTATTTTTGTACATAGTATTCTGGGAAATGGCAATACAGATGAATTTTGGAGCCAGTGCTTACCTGTGGATGTATGTCTGCATTTCTGTATGTTACTAATTACACACTGTGTACTCACTGTACACACACACTAGGTATAGATGAAAAGACCCCTTTCTTTGTGCTCTTTGCTCTTTCTGTGTCACGTCATCAGGAGTTGTCTCTGTTGTTGTTCCTCTGAGTGTCATCAGGGAGGCAGTGCCCTCCTTGCAAGATCTGCATAATGAGTTCAGATGAAGCTGGAGGTGGTGATGTTGTTCCCCTCTGTATTTCTCTTTAGGAGGAGGAATATTCAATCAGTGCAAAGCAGTGAGAGTACTGGAACTCCAGTTCTGGTATTGCTTCTATTCACATCTCAAAGGTTTTGTTTTAGTAAGGCACTCCAGCGTGGAGGGAGAAGGAAGGCCCTCCTATTTAGATGCCAAGCAGGAGCCCAGTGCAGAACATGTCCACTGACTGGTGCAGCACAGCTCTTCCTCCCATCAGCCAAGACAACTGCTTTTAATGTCTGGATTCTGCATGAAACATAGATGTGTTCATGCTCTTCTCTCTGTCTCATTTCATTTCTTTCCTTGAGGTAGCAACAGGACAAATCCTTTGATAACTTGTTTCCTGGTTAGAAGCCTTTACCTGCTTTCCCGGAGTGGTTCCCTGTGACTGGGAACCTTTGTAGTCAGCTCTTCCAGCTGTTTGCCTAATGCTCTTTAGGGAGACTAAAAGCAGTGAACCAGGAATAGCAACATCTGACTTTAGCCAGGTCCCAGGGGAATTTAATTATTACTCACTGGATTGGATTGGCAACATACCTTATACCAGGTACCTGCCAAAGGCTGCATGCAAAAAACCTTCACAAACAGCTGTCACTGGTGTGCTCCTTGCAGAGCTGGGGCACTGGGGGACGTTTGCTGTAATTAATACTGGGCCCCATTCCTTTACATACCAATAGTACTTGCAACGTCTGGGTGAAAAATTTCTCAGATTAAGGTCTTGATAGTGATTTTAGCCATTTAGTGATCATGTGTTGTTGTGTTCACTGCAAGCATAAATCCTGTCCTGTAGACAGCAGGGAAACTAATGAGGTTTGCCCGTATTCTGGCATCATTACAAGGGATTCCAGCAGAGAAAAATGGAGTTTGATTAAAAAGGAGAAAAGAAACATGAATTTTAAAGTAAATGAGGAGAATAGATCTCTGGACTGCATATATAAACTATTCACGTTTTTTAAAGAAGGCACTTTATTCACAAGACTAATAGCGCACTTTGCTCATTTCAGGAAAGCTCAGTATAACTGGGTTTTGGTTTTGCCCTCATTTTTTAATACTGTATGTTTGGCAAAAGTTTAGGGTAATGTTTTTCATTTACATACTCGAATTCATTAGTCTGTTTCTATTAAAGTTAAATAGAAGAGCTCATTTTTCATGCAGGCCTTCATCTCTATACAGAATAGCTTGTGGGTCATATATAAAAATGTTAAATTCTATCAAACATTGGCATTATTTTGGTATATCCTCAGGTGTTTTATTTGATTGAGACTGTAATCGGCTCTTGCAAGAACACTCCACATCCAGTTTTAGCCTTAGCACTACAGTGTAATTTGAGGTGTAAATCTGTCAGGTATCCAAGCACAGCAGGATACTTTGACAGTTTAAACCTGGTTCTCCCCAATCAGCCTTATGAATAATAAAAAGCAGAATGGCCTATTCCAGTTTTGTACATGTAAAGTCAATGACTTAATCAACAGAAAGAACTGGAGGAGAAATCAGGACTGAACTCTGAGGAAAGGCAGTCTAACGGTTTCTTCTCTCCAGAAGAATATTCTAAAATAAATAAATTAATATTTTCCAAGACTTTTTATTGAAAAGAATTTTCAGTCTGAGGGATTTCATTGCAGCATTGAATAAGAGGTGTTGGGTTCCTTTGTATCTTCTTGAAGAGCAAAATGAATTTATAAATCAGACTTCTGGGAATTGTTATCTCACAGCTTCTTCTAACAAACACAACAATTTGTTTTAAAGGCTTTCACCAAAGATGTCATAAGTGGTAATCCCTATGTTGTAAGTGGGTACTTAATGTGATTTAACTTAATGCTGATGATGCAAAGCTATTCTCCCCCAAAGCCCATTAAGAACATCCAATTTTCTGGTAGACTAACACTCCTGCTTACCATCGTAGAGATAAGTGACTGTTTAACCAGGACAATAAGGAATACTTTCAAACCAAGGCTGCAAAACTGAGTGGCCACAAAACTGTTCTCTGTGAAAGTTTAGACTTGGAATGTAACTGTCACAGGCTGTTTTTAATTTTTAGGAGTAGTTTGAATTTCTGTATGTACAGATGTACATACAGGCACTTTGCATCATCTTAAAGGGTGTACGGGTGAATATCATTATTTATGATATCTATCAGTAGGCATGGTCTAGTAAGAAAAAGACCAGTGCAAGCCATTTGTGTAAATTAAGTAAAGAAACTGATAAATAGTGGGTTTTATTTCATGTCTCTCTAAAGTGCAGATAATTCTAGCAGTTTATCCAAGACAATGCTTCTCACACCGCATGCTTTTTGTGGATTCTGTACATGCAGAACGGCACAAAAGGAAATGTCTCTGGCATCATTAACAAAACTTGCTAACAGTAGTATTTGAAAAGCTTCAAGATGCAAAGTAGAAGTGAAGGCAAACTTTCCAGGAGCTTAAGGCTGCTCACTTGGGTCTAATATAGACTTAGCACTTTGCAGGTCAGTGGCTCTGCTATTTGTCTCTGACCTAACAGATCTGGAGTTCTTCACATCAAAACCAAGTCTTGCTGAGCTGAGATCAAACGTGTTAAGGTAAGAATCTTGCCAGTGATTTATCGTGCCAGGGAGGGTGATCAGGCCATAAGGGGCCACTGCAAATGAAGCTGACATTCCAGCAATTTCTCATGTGTAGTTATAAGGTAATTTTTTCAGGCAGAGCTTTTAAGTCAAAATAAATTTGCTCATTGTATTTTTCTGTGTTGTCTATAATGTCTGCAATCCTAGGAGGAATATTTATTTATGCAGCACAGCTAATTTCTAAGTAAGAACTTGTTCCTGGTGATGAAAATTTAAAATGGCAGTTACCTACAAGGGAGATTAAATTCTTCCAAATGGCAGAACATGTTTCCCATGTACAGATAAATAGCTCACACTGTTTTCTGTCACACATAAGGAGCGCACAAGCCTTGCAATGGACAAACAATGCAAAACACAGGAGAACTACACAGAGTAATAGGAGTCTTGTTTGTACAAACCCCTCCTCATTCCTACCATTTCAAATGAGTGCTTGTGGAAGGGTTTCCAGGATCAAGTTCTTAATAGCCACAACTTCATTAAAACCCAGTGACAGCCCCATAATTGATTATGTAAACAAATACTCTTCCTCTCCACTCTCGATTTAGTGGATTTCAAAAAATCTTTCATTATTTCACTTTTTAAGGTACAATAAGTGACATCAACGATTATACTCCATAAAAATGACTGCCATCCTTACCCAACTCATCCAGTCATAGCTTGTCTTTGTAATTTAATTTTTTAGTCATCCTGGTTTTACAAGCACTGTTTTCTGATGCAGTTAAAGAATATAAATATTCTTTAGCAATTAGAGTCCCGCTGAAGAAAGGAGTAAGTAAAGCTTGTGAGCTTAGTTTCTTAGGAATACATGAAATATTACCTGAGCTTCGTTATTGCTCCTGTATTGTTCTACTAACAGCAGACAAATTCTTCATTAACTGAAAAAAGTAAAAATTACTTTGAGGAAAGCCTTTACGTGCTGCAATGAAAGTTTCTTCCCACAGGTTTAATAAGGCAGCCAAAAGGAGTAAAATGTTTGTGGTGGATACAGTTCAACAGAAAATACAATCTGAAGTTTCTTCTCTTTAGATTAATTTTCTTGAACAACCAGGTGCAAAATAATCCCTTTGAGACTGAATTAACGGATGCTGTATCAGCATGTGGCACAGTGAGAAACTAAAATAGAAAAGGGTATCATCACAGTTTGGCAGCCTGGGTTTTGTGCAGGAAATACTGGGGGGAGGAGGAAAGTAAGCATGCTACTGCATGTTGTTAAGACTTATTTAATCTTCTTAACTAATTACTCACACTTCCTAATTCAAAATCATACAAACAAAAATGTTTAGATAAGCTAGGAGTTTTTTCAAATGGGTACCCCCTACAGCTTAGAAAACAAACATGACAGGTTTCCCCTGTCTGATGTGCTGCCATTTGCAGAAGAACAGACCCAACTCCCAGAAAGACAGAAGACTAATTAAGACAGGACGACAGGCAGGTCAAACATTTGGTGTGAGGGATGTGGGACATAGGGGAGAAAAAATCATGTTACATTCCACTTTCACAGCAGACTGACGGGAGGCTTCAAGCCCTTTCTCTGATTCCATTTGCTGCTCAGAGACCCTGGATTCCTCCAGTTTCTCCTCCATCACACACCTTTCCTAGCATACCATTCCCTAAACATCTTTTGTGAGCTGGCTCAGTGGGGAGCTTGCTCTATCTGCCTTTAAGCACCTGAACAACATCCAGGTGAGCAGAACAGGGCAGCAGCCCCTGCAGGCAGGTCCTGCTTTGCCCTCTCCTCCCACCTCTCTGGGACTGAAGAGACCCAGCTTCTGCCACCATTAGGGCTCAATCATGGGAATCCTCCTCCAGCTCATGTCAGCCACACTGAAGCCTGACTGAATTTACACAGGCTGAAATGTCACTGAACCTTGATTGTGTTCACCTCTTTCAAACGCTTGGCTTCTGATCCAAAATCAGCTGGTATGAAACGCTGCCTTTAATTTTAGTAGAGTTGACTCAGGGCTTGCTACTTGGGATTTACACCCAGAGAAGGCAAACACCATGGTCTTCTCATCAGACACCTACCCTTGGCACAGGACTGGGCTTGCACAAACAAAACTGTCCCAGAGCTGGCTGCACTGCTGCACCGACAGCGAAACCAGAGCAGCCCCACTCACTTCTTGGGCATTTTATTTCCAATTCCACATTTTTGGTCCTCCTGCTGTACTATGTTTGTAAAGGTTTAAAATTCTCCAACCCTCTCAGTACACTCACAAGTTTGCACTCTAGATTTCTTGAGTGAAATTTCAAGTTTGAATTTATGAAGGAAAGCCCCATTTATGGCACTCCATGTCCAAAAGCTATGACATTATCCATCAGGCTCTGAGGTCCAAATGAGAGTTTTAAAAAGATGAAATACCCCACAGCACATAGAGCTTTAGAACAGAGCTCTTTGTACTTTCCAATTTTTTTCTCTTTTTTTTCTCTTTCTTTTTCTATTTTTACAGTGTGGGGGGGATGTGAGAAGGACAACCCAGCAGCCAAAGAGGAAAAAGAAAAATCAACATATTCTGGTTTTGTTTGGCCTTTCAGACCTCACAGGCTCTAGAGTATGTGTCAAGTTTCCAGTGAAACAGCTTTGTTTCCCAGTACAAATGTCCCTCTGGAGGCTGTTGCCACTGATTCCTTTTCCTCAACTGGGGCCTGATTCAGCTCCTACTGAAATCAGCTGGAGTTTTCCTTTTGTTCTACTCTGGACCTCTTGGACCTCTTTTAGCTGAAAACCAGCTATACCCATGGGAGCATGCATGCCCGAATTAAATTTGGTGCAAACTTGTTCCTGTACAGTTCACTGTTACTCTCATCCAACTGCAGTTCCTCTACAGCTGAAAGGCATCTCAGTAAAGAACCCAAATCTGGGTAACTTCTGAGGATGATTCTGCTCCGGGGTAATGAACGACATGAGAACCACCTGTGCTGGGGTGCTGGGGTGCTGGGCCAGCCAGGCAGCCTTGACTGGTGCAGGGGTATCCCCTGAAAGCAGCACAGCCACTGGCGCTGCCCAGAGGGGCTCAGTCACGGCTCAGAAGCAGGGTTCTGTGCTGACAGTGCTTGGGGGGGCTGGCCTTGAAGCCCATTACTCACCTTTTGTGAACTGCCAGCAAGAAGCTGTGAGTCTTGCTGGTCACCTGAACAATCCTCTTAAGAATAAAATTAAATGGCACTGCTGATCCATCACCAGTCATTCAGCCAGCAGGCGGCTGGCATTGGCTTTTGTTTTCCTAGTGCCTTCTTATAAACCAAGTTTTCGCTGATTCCATAGCCAGCTGTTGGTTCCACTCACTCCCAGGAGTGCCTCACAACACACTTTAGAATGTGAGAGATTTGCTGTATCAAGACAGCCATAAAAGTGAAGGAAAACAAGGCCTGTGAAAATAAACAAGCTGCACCTCTGATTGGCAATCCCACCTAGTTCATTCCCTTACAATCGTACTAATCATTAGGACTCTTGTAATGTTTCCCAAGGAGAGGAAATGAAGTTGCTGAGATGGGAAAGGATATGAAATTTCCTGACCAGACTGAGGCACAGGTGCCCGGTATCTGGGATGTTATGCAGTATTTACCAAGGGAAATGCTGCTGCTGGATTTTTTGCATGCCTCTAAAATTGTTGTCTGTCCCCCCTCAAAAAAGAAGCACCATTATGTACTTCCTAATGCCTCCAGCTCTGAGAAGATGCTGAGGGCCAAGCAGCTGTGATTCTCTTATGAAGTACTTTGGCATCTGATGCCCCCTCCCCCATCCCAGCAGATTTAGCGTCAAAAGCTCTCTAAGGAAAAAGCCACATATGAAAAAAAGATCTTTGATGGAATGAAACTATAACCAGCTACTAAATCAATTGAGTTAGGAAATTCCCATTCCTTCCACCATTCATCCAGAACCAAATCTCCTGTGGGAAGCCATTATTATTTGGATGTTAAAATCCTCTTCCTGTACCAAAAAACATTTCTGGAGCTGCAACAGCCACAAAAACCTTGTTTATTAAATCCATGGGAAAATAATTCCACCTCCAAAGAGCTGAATGCTGGGCCACTGTCTGTGCACTGCCTGAAGTTCTTAGTTAAACAGCTGGAGAGCCTGAAGAAAATGTCTCATGACATCATCACTAAGCAATATCGAATTAAGAATGTAGATCATCATTTCACTCACACATCATTTGAGCACATTTTCAAGAAAGGAAATGAAAAGTTACATTGTTGCCACCTGTGTTGATTACTCTTATAAATTAAGAGAGCCCAAAATCTTTTTTTCCCCTGTATGTTTTAAGGAAAGACAATACAAAAAAAAAGAGGGGCAGTGAGTATGCATGAATCCCTAGTGAATGTAAGAATCAGTTCCATTTCCTAAATCTAGGGCTAGCCCCTGGCTCAACAGCAGAGGGAATTTGAAGTGCCATGAAACTAAAGCTCCTTCAACTAAGAGCTGCAAGGGAGGTATTAGTTCTGTGCTTTATTTTAATTAATTATATTTACACACACACTCATAGGTGTAGTTGTGTAGTACTTCCTTGCTGGTAAATAGTGACAAAAACACAAAAAACGTTTTCTCCCTGGTCTAAATTTTGCTATTGCTGCACTGCAGATTGGAATATTCAGCCTGGTTTTGAATACTTATCACTCCAATTACCTGCATGGTTTAAAATGAACATTAAGTTGCTAATGATTACTAAGCCAGCTGGGATGGATGGCTACTGAAACAAGAGATTGTAGTTATTTATTTTCAAAGCTAAATTTGCTTTGTGTTATGCCAAAAACATTTACTCTTGGCTTGCTTTCAAAACTGATGAGCATCCAAAATGCTATTGAATTCAGTGTGTCATGCTTATGAAATGCAGGTCTTGTGCAAAATGCAATGTATGATTTTCTTCCAAATACATGTCAGCAGTTTCAAAGTAACTTGGAATTTTACATGGTAACTTAGAGTTTACTTTTCCTTTGTATACTTTTAGGTAAGATGAGGTATCTCCAAGGCTCTGAAGTCACTGACCTGTAGGATGTCAGATTGCTTTCTTGATTGGCTCTGTGGAACTCTGTCAACAGAGGCCATATATAATAATATAATAAGCCACAGGCAGGATTTGAACTTAGTGAAGACATGGTGGGACCATGATCTTGCAAAGTTCTAGCAAGAGATCTGTGAGAACGTGTGTGTATGACCAGGAGGTTATTGTCAGTACCAGGAGGGATGTGACCGTTCTCTTTAGGAAAATCCATGCCCTCTCCATCTTTCATTTGGAAAGGAGCAGAAGTTGCCCAGAGACCTGTGTGAGGTGATCTCATGAGAATGCTGACACTCCAAGGGGCATCATGTCCACAGGGACAACTGCGAGCGTCCACCCAGGCCTGTCACATTGCAGTGCTTGGCACAGCCCCTCCCACCCCCAACCTCACATAGCCCAGGACCCTCACATCCACATACCTGCACCCTCAGCTCCCCTGCTGCCCTGCTCTGCTGGCCCCTTTGGCACCACTGGGGAACAAATGTATTTGGTTTCCTCCTTCGCCCCTGCACACCAACTGCAGCAGACTCCTCACTTACAGGAGCCCTTGGCTGCTTTGCCTCTTGGGTTTGTTCTTGGCTCAATCGCTGCTCTGACAGGGACACCTCAGCACAGCAGCAAAGCTGCCTTTTATCTTTTTGCTATGACATTACTGCCATTACTGCCTCTACTGAGAGTAAATGGCAAACAAAATGATTGTGTATTCCAGGATTTTTCAAGTGTTCCCTTGTTCCCTTTGCCTTTTGGCGCAATTCCATTGATAGCACCCAACATAGATTATTTAACTACCACAAATACCACATAGCAAATGCATGACACACTATAGATTTTTCTTCTCCTACTGCATATCACTAAAGGTAACACTAGGACTCAAACAAAAACAAATTACCTCAGTAACTCCTAGAAAACTCAAGTGGTTAATCAGTTACCTTTTATTTACATATATATGCTTAATGCTGAATTAAGTTGTAAAAACCAAAGGCTGATTTATAGCCCCAGTCAGCCTTAATTAACATTGATTCCAGGGGAATAGTAAATGTGAATAGCCTTCACAATTGAGGTTGAACAATGAACTCACTGGGTGTTGTCCAATTTGTAGCATGATTTACATGGAAGCAAGCCCTTCTTTTTCTAAGGTTACCCCTTTTTTATCTGGTGTTTAGGATGGGTTATATATAATCCATAGATAGGAACATTTGCTGTCAAATATTCTCCCTGATTTAGAGTTAGCCTTTACCATGGTCACTATAAATAAGGGAGAAAAAAACCCAATTTGAGGCTTTGCAGGGATTCCTTTTTCTTGCAATGTGTCATCGCTTCTCCATTTCATGGCATTTTTACGAAGTGGCCATAATGAAAGTCAGATTAAATGTACAGGATATATACATTTAATCAACAGCCATTGGAGTCAGTAGTGCTGGAAGAGTTATAAAAGCCCCTGTGAATGCAAATTTATTGCAAAAGAATCTGCGTCTCTGTGGTAGGAATATCTGCTGAATGGTACTACCTGACACAGAACACCTAAAACTTTCAAAAGTGAATTATTTAAGTGTAAGGCTTTGCTTGTAAAGCCGCCAGCTGCTGGATTTCAAGACTTGAAACTGTTCCAAAACATGGGACTAGGTACTTTATTTGTGCACTAGAGTAAATACTCTGATTTTACTGCCAATTTAAATGTGCTCAGTTTACAGTAATGAGCTTGTATAGGCAATACCTTGTTTATAGAAAGTGGAACAGGAAGAAACTAACATTAACCATTAACAGTAGCAATTTCTCTTGCTTTCAGCTCTAACTTTATGCCAAATAGATCCTTCCCATATCCTATCTGAAATATTTACTATTACTGTTCTTTTTCTAAATCAGTGGGATAAACGGAGCCCTCGGTAAAATCAAAGCTTTTCTTTCCAGTCAGCTTGAATTGCAGCAGTCTTTTGTAATTCCAAGGCACTATTTCTCATTCCTATGGTGAAATGTATTTCAAGAACAAATACATGTCCTGTGTACTAGCAACCTGATGATAGGTGTTAATCCCAGCAGAAAGGAGTTAACATATTTTAATCTATTTAAAAAAGAACAGACCACTTCTCTAAAGGAAGTGTACTGAATTGTGGCTGCCACGATTTCTGAGGTTCTTGTACTCAACCAAACTGCTTTATTCTTTCAGTGCAGCTCACATGAGAAGCCCATGTGTTTATGTACATCCTGTCACCTTAAACAAACATACTTACATCTTCTCTGGCCATCTGCTCCTGAAGCTGGAAGCTTTTCTCCCTTCCCCTCCCTCCTCAGCACCCCCCGACACACTCACTGGGTGCGGAGTTAACTCTGAGAAAACTCAGTGGAAAGCATAAAGTAAATTCCTTGTTCCACACAGGTCACAGATCTCTGTTCTTCTTTGCTTCTCTTACAGTCTGAAAGTGACAATGATACGCCAGAGGATTTTGGCTTATGGCATTGGTCACTAGAAATCGCACTGGTGATTCTTTCACTATCTCATTTTGTGTTAGCTCCAGAATGTCCTGACAGGGAGCAGTACTGGGGTTTGCTGAACTGTGTCATCACTGAGCAGGAAGACACCAGCACAGTCTGAGGAGCTCACAGTGCAAGGACACAAACAGGTTCAGGATAAATAGGGCATGCAAGGAAAGCAATGGTAGTGGTGTGGTAGGAACTGTGTTCAGCAGCCTCTGAAAATGTCAACAGAGGGGGCAAGGGGGAGTAGAGCAAGGACAGATGCTGGAATGGATGGAGGGGCATACAGCAAAGGGGCTGAAGTTTGAGGCATTGGGAAGATGAGGAAACACAACAGAAATGAATCCATAATTGCAAAAGCACATGGAATTGTGGTTTCTATTGGCAGGGTCTTTTCCAGGCAAGCACAGGTTCCTCCCACACATGGCTGCAGTGAGCCCGACACTGCAGAGTGAGCTCTGGAGCAGGAACTGTGACCCTGCAGTTACTGTGGCACCAAGCCTGAGCTAATAAGCCCTGCTGAGAGGAACACAGCTACAGGACTTCCATTTGGCTTGGAGACTAGATTTGAGCAAGCTCATGTCTGGTAACTGAAAACTCTACAGATGTATTTTTGCCTTCATGTGTATAAAGATGGGCCAGTTTCTCTCACCTGTGTATCTCTGGAACTGAGACTCCTCAAGCTTTCAAAGGGTCCCTGTCTTTATAAACACAGCCCTGTGTGCAAAAAAAACCAAAACAAACCAGGTGGTGAACATTCCTTCTCTCTGTGAACTCCTGCTTTCAGTGGAGTCAGGGGTAAAATTCCTGTGTATCTCAACGAGGCCAGGACATCCTCTTACCCATTTAGAGTTGTGTTTAATGGAATCCAATAAAAGCACATTGATATCTGGACTCCAAGGAACCCAAATTGTGCCTGGATTTTTTGAACACTTTCATTCTTAGAAACATTTAAAAGACAGAAAGAGTCTGAAATATGGTAAACTTTTCGCTCATTTTCATGTAGTGACTTCTTTAATACTTGCTAATAAATAATTGCATCCTGTTCTTAAAAGTCATTCAGCAGAAAATAACTGACATGTATGCAGCTACCAGTAAAAATCTACTTTAAATAAACTCATTTGTCATTACCTTTCTCAAGACAGCTGTTGTCAGCACCATTACCATTTAAATTTGTTTTGCCCCTGACAATTAAAATATCAACACTGAGAGAATGTAACAATTTCCATTGTTCCTAGCAGATAAGCAAGTTAGTTTTGTGCTTCAAACCGTCACTGTAGCCATAATTAACTGACTGTGTATTGAAGAACTGTGATGTTTGAGATTATTCAGTCTTGACTGGGATGTATCAGTGACTAAATGTTTACTTACTGAACTGAGTGATTACTCTAAATCCTTGTCTTGTCTCCAGCAGTTTCAAGGCTTTTTCTCTGATACAGCTATTTCTTTTTTTAGTTTATTTGTTACAGTTTTTGAGCCAAATTTAAACATCAACCAATGTTTAGACTTTGATGTTGCTTCTATAATGACACTGCTATAGAATACAGAAAGACATCAGGGGCTGACCTCAGCCTGAACTCTTGAAAACTGTAATTTTCATGCAAAAATAAGTTTCAGTTCTTTTGTATTAGAATTTGCAGCTTTCCTCATGATTATGTTGTTATATAGGTTACTGTTTGTTAGTGCAAGAGACCTGATGACTTTTCCTCCTTTTCTAGATTTTCATCAATAATGAGTGGCAAAATTCTGAAAGTGGAAGAATATTCCCAGTATATAATCCAGCAACGGGAGAACAAATTTGTGACATTCAGGAAGCTGACAAGGTAATGTATCCCATGAATGGCTACATGTTTAATGTATAAATTAAATATACAACAGATAATAGAAATGTATAGATAGAGCAAAGCAACTAGTCCAGAATAACACTGTTGGACAGTTCTTTTACTAATCATAGTTCCAAAACACATCATGTGACTAAGGTTGTATAACAGCAAATTCCATAAGCCTGCTTGTGTTATTTACCTGTGTCTTCAGTTTTCTTCTTCCTCCTTCCCAGGTTGACACGGACAAGGCAGTGAGGGCAGCTCGGCTGGCATTTTCCCTCGGCTCTGTTTGGAGGAGAATGGATGCCTCGGAAAGAGGCCATCTATTGGATAAGTTAGCAGACTTGGTTGAAAGGGACAGGGCAATTCTTGCTGTAAGTGGCACACAAAAATCAGTAGTCACATCAGTTGTCCGGTTTACATTCTGTGAGCCAATTTGTTCATGAATGGGTTGATATGAATTGTGTGTGAAAACCACATGCAGCTTCCCAGCTGAAATGGCTCCGTACACTTACAACGTGCTGCAAAACCCATAAAAGCCAACAAGAGACTCCAATGGGCTCAGATCAGCTTTAAGCTGGATGTCACACAAAAGCAGGAGTGTGCACACATGTGTGCCTGCCATGCACGCCTGTAACTCTCCCAGGATGCGAAATGGCAGGTTGGGATGATTTGTGCAGGTGGGGAGGGAAGGGCAAGCGAGGTGCTTAGGGACACTCAGCTGGTGACACAAATTCTGGGTGCGGCTCTGTTTCGCCCTGGGATGAAGCCATCAGAACGGTGGCATTGTTAATGTTGTTTTCCGCATGTCAAGTGCTTTGAACTAAGCCCGTGAACATCTTAATTCCAGCTTTGTCAACACTTAAATCATCTTACTGCTGGCGGATACTGTAAAATCGCCATGGGCAGAAGGAAGTGCACAGCAAATCAAGTTTACTCTGCCTGTCATTTAATTTTTATTTCTGGAGCCAAGTTCTTTACTGAGTTGCACTGCAGGCAGTTCCATTAATTGCTCTTGGGGATATAAGTCAGTGCAGAATTAGGCCTCCATTCTTCTCTATAGAAACTCATTTGATGGTTGGTGTGTTACACACGGGCGACCGTTACCCATTCTTAATGATTTCTATTAGACAGCTATTGAGAATGAGTTAAGCTACTCAACATCTTAGGATATTTTATTGGATCTTTTTTGCTAAATGATCTTAGGAACCCCTAAGAGGATAGCTTATAAGATACTTTTAAAAATAGGAATATTAACTAAAAAATAAAGACATTAGCTTGTTAATTTATGAGCTTCCCTAGAGGAAAGTTTGTTTATTTGATGGCAATAAATAAACTGGCTGTACAGTATAGATATCCCAGACCTCAGCAGGAGTCTTGGCAACCATATAGAGAAATTTTTATATTCACATCAATTATATAAAGAGGGATGTGTCCATTCTTCTCTTTATGGATTCAGATCATTAATACAGGGTTACAAGGAGCCCCTTCTCAGCTGTTATCATTAACATAACAGAACCCAGTTTGACAGGCATTTTTATCTTGGCTCCTGATTAAAGCAATTCAGCAATTATAGATCTGGACCAAACACAGTGGCTATTAGGTTCAAAGTACACAAAGACACATGTACATGCATGTGGATACACACATAAACCCACAAGACAGACAGACAGACAAACACACATAAGCACACACATATGTTCTTAAAATCACAGCCATTCCAGAATACTCCAGAAGAAACCAGTTGGGGCTTTTCAAGGAAAATACTTTTCATTCACATTTGCAAAAAGAAGTAACAAGGGGGATCAGATAATTGTTCTGAACCTCCTGGGTTAAAATTATACCAAGATGCAACTGATTAGTCTTCATTAAAGTCTTTGTTATGGTTCAAGAGCTGTTAAGATGGTGAATACTAAGGTACAATAGTCCAAAAATGTTACCATACTTACATCTCTTAACTTTTTCTTGTCCTGCAGACTATGGAATCACTGAACAGTGGCAAACCATTCTTGCAAGCTTTCTATGTAGATCTCCAGGGAGTCATAAAAACCCTGAGGTATTATGCTGGTTGGGCAGACAAAATCCATGGAATGACCATTCCTGTAGGTAAGGGGAATTAAAGCACAGCTACACACCTCAATTTTCTCATGGCCAGACTAAAGCTTAGTAGCTCACAGCTTTGTGGAAGGCAGAGGAGAAGCCTGGGTTGCTCCCACAGTGTGTAGTGTGTTGCAGAAGCAGATGTTGGAAAGTCAGCAAGGGCATGACTGGGTGCCCTGCTCTTGTTCTGCCTCACATGCACATGTGAGGAGGGCTTGGTTTCTTTTGCATGCATCCATCTGAGAAGGAGATAGCTCAATACCTACATTTAAATAATGATACATGTATAAAAATGGATGAGGTGTAAGCCTGAAAAATACCTTGGAACTCATGAAAACGGTGTTGGGTGCTTGTTTCAGAAACAGTATCATTATGTATAGATCTTGTTTGTATATGTCTTCTTTCTGCTTATGCAAATAATTTTACCTTGGACTAACACTGGCTCTAAGTTAATTTATACTTTGAGAGTGTTCTTAATGTTACTATAGAGAACTACGTACATATGAGATATATTATGTTACAGATGCTTCTTCAAATTATTCAGTGGGATGAGTTTTATATTGTATGTATGAGATAAACCTTCATGCATGCTAGGAAATTATTATGTTCTTATTCTTTTGCTAAAGAGATATGAAAAAATCCTTAACATTATTTTTATTTAACAAGTCTCTTCCTCCTGCCCCTCCCTCCCAGCTGTTTGACAAATACAGGCTGCATTGTCTGATGCAAATCTATTCATTTGGAGTATGGACTAGATGTACCAAGTGCTATAATTACACAACATGGCAAAATAGCAGAAAATGATTTTATGTAGGTGCAGTCATTAACATAACTGTACTCTCACCTGCATAAAATAAATCTAAAAAAAAAAAAACAAAAAACAAACAAAACAAACATTAAGGAAGATGAACATTCATTTTGTGGTTTTTTTTGCTTCATGGTGCACATGTTGACTGCACATGCATATTTATCCCAGTAAGGCCAGGAGGGCACACTCAGGGGTAAATGACCATTGCTGTTGCCCATCTATTTCCTGGTGTTTCACTGCGTGACACAGTATCTGCAGTGCACTCTCTCCACAGAAAAGCACCAAACTACCCAAGTGAGGCAAACAGATAAATTCAAAATGTGCCTCCAAAATTTTAGAAGGGAATCATCCTGTAACTCTTCTTACTGTGTTACTCATCTTGTGTTTCACCTTAACTAAAATTTCAGTGTGCACTGACTGGTGTTTATCTTCACTATCTTATTTTTACCAAAGAAATGACAATAACATTTCAGGTGTAGATATTCCTGCAAGAACTCAAAGTTTTCCACAGTCATTTAGCCTGAGACTCGTAAATCCCGGTTTTGCTGCTTGCACTTCACATTTAATCATACAAAAGTGCAGACCACACCATAAATTCATGTATTCAGCAAATTTCCTGTTCCCTAATCTCCTTCTCCCTCTTTAGCCCCACACGTACGCAGAAATTAGGTCAGCCACCAAAAGGCACTGTCAGATTAAGAAGAATAAATATTCTCTGCTTATTCTTGGTTTCAAGTACCTTACAGGATAAAACCTGATTTTTTTTCAGTAAGGTGGACTATGCTGGGCAATAGGAAGCACATTTTCAGCATGCCTTCCTCAGTGCAAACTTTGTGCTAACAGTTTTCAGTAGTGCAGAATCATAAGTCCATTCACAGATCTTCAGGGCATCGATTAGTTCTTCTTCATTTAACACTTCTCTTTATTCCTCTACTTTCACACCATAAATTTGTCATTCTTATGAAGCTATTTTAGGGCAAAGCCAGTGTTAAACGGTGCTCTTTACGTTCCCTTACCATCAGCTCACCAAAGATAAACAAGAAAACAAAACCAAAAAAAATCCCTCTATTAAATCTTCTCTTTCTATTTAGTGTACTAATAAATCTGAATCCTCCCAATCTTTTGTTTTTGCTGCTTTTGTTGAAGTTTTCTTTTCCTGTAAAATAAAAATAGGCAATTGATAGACAAGTAGAAGTGTGTTTTACAGTCACATTCCTTTTGGTCCCAGAGCTACAAAACCTTCAGACTGCCCTTTGCTTGCTCCCATGCGTAAAGCCTTGATGATTTAAATTAAAACAGAATGAGGCTAGACCAGAAACTGTTAAACTAATAAACTGAATGCAAGCAGAAATGTATCTTTAAAACAATATATGCTATGATGTAGTTTAAAGAACCAGTTCAACTCTCCTCATCCACTTGTTTGCTGTGTCCTGCTACATGAGGCATGGGACTGTATTATGGTTGTTATGCAAATAAAATATCTGTGATGGAAACTCCTGGAGGAAATCTGAGCAAACACATCTGTGGAAGATATTGCTGTCCCAAAGTGAGATCCCTGGATAAATGGGACTTGCTTTCTGATTAAAAAATGAAAGTCTTTGGGCCAGGTGCTAAGCAGCTGCAAATTGATCTTGCTCTATTAATATCAGTGAGGACTGAAGAATGTCAGTTTACTTCAGCTGAGTATATTAAAAAAACCCTTGTAACACAAAATTTTAGATTGGATGTGGGATCAGTGTCAGGCCCCTCTCAGGCAATGTTCCTCTGGCAGCCAGCTAGTAAAGAATAAGAGCAACAATCATCAGCCTCAGCATCTTAAAATAAGGACCATTAGTATGACTTAAAATTCTCAAACATCTGAAAAGTTTCCTGTATAATTTCTAAGTAAAAGGGACCTTTCTATGCTCACTGTTTAGAATAAGGGAATTAAGCTCATTTAATTCTTGAGCTATTTTGTCATGGTAACAGCTTCTTTCTACACTATGGACAGGGTGGATGTTACATTCACCTTTGGTCTGTCCAGAGATATCTAAGGCTTCTGAATAACTTCAAGTCACATATGTTCCCAAAGATATTGTTAGAAAGCAACCTCAAAAATCCCATCTTGACAGAAAATCTGTAGATAATGATCTTTGGAAGTAGGTGTCAAAAAGGGCAGTTGTCTAGAGTCTAGTGGGAGACAGCAGGGAGAGCAGCTCTGCATGGGAGGCACCGCTCTGCGGAAGGAACGTTCTGCCTACGCTGGGCAGAATTAACCACCATTTGTCTGCCTTGGCAAGAGGTTCAGGTTATCTATAACTCTGTGTGATGAAGCACGCAGACATGTGGCAATGATTATGCAGTGACAATCTAAAGTCAGACAGTGCTAATGTAACTGTGTTACAGTTGCCACCATCCTTCTGGCTGAGAACCCACCTCTCACAGTACTACTGAGTACAAGCTGGTATTTTTAGCTGACTCCTCTGTGTTCCTCTTGAGCACTTAGACAGTTTTGCTTGTATGTACTTCTCTGTATTTTGACTTCTACTTCACTTCTGTCGGATCCGATGTATCTTCCTATGGTCTGTGAACCACTGCTAGCATCTGTGAAAGATAACCTGGCAAACCAAACTGATCATCGCAGTCTGTGACACAAATATTCTCATCTCCACTGGGGAGTCATCAAACATCTGGAGATAAAAATGTTACAACAACGTTTTGTCAATGCAGCGCAAACCAACTGATAAACTATTTTCTTCTGCCTCTTCCTGAATCTTTTTTCTCTCTTTCCCTCCCTCCTTTATTTTCTCTGTTCTGTGCCTTGTCTTGGTTGCAGACTATTGCTACTTCTCTCATAATTATTCTGTGTCTGGCCCCCAGCTGACATATTAGCTACTCTAGCTCATGTTTCTACTGAGCAAATTCTGTAAAGTAGCTAGACAGAAATAAGCAGACCTGACAATAAGTTATTTCTAATCAAATTCAAGTTGAAGTCTTTTCCTAAACCCAAGAAACTTTAAGGATTAACGTGTTCATTGTTACCAGATATATCTTAAAGGATATTGCAGCAGGTTCCCAAAACACACTCTCCACTGTGAAGTCAGGCCCTTCCCCAATACTGCACAAGGGTGGCTGCAGCTCTGGACTGAATGGGGGAGAGGCTGGGGTGGCCACTTCCCAGCCGAGCCTGAGAGGGAAAGCACATACCCTGTGTCAGACAGAACAATGGGAGCAAAAGCCCTGTAATCCCTCCTCCTCCTCTTACTCCTTTCCACTGTCTAACCTTTTCTTATCCTGGTAAATCATCTTTGGCTATTGAGCTTAGGTAACCTCATCATTCTCACATACTTAGGTGAAATTATTTTCCCAAGTTAAAAGATTTGAGTTTCTCTAGATGACCGAGCACTACAGGCCAAGGGGCGCATTCAGCTCATGCCTTTAGCATAGCCCTTCCCTCAGCTGGAGCCTCACTGAAGAACCTCTGACCTGAATTCAGAGGTAGTTTGAGTCTGGGCTAGTTTATGCAGCTATGAGACTCAACTGAGGTACAAAGGTGCAGTAAATCTACTTTGCACAGATGCAGGCTGAGCACACTGGTTAACAAAGCTACTGGTTAGACAGTACCTTAACTGAGCCTTTAGCTGGTCCCCACACAGCAGGTCCCTTTCTGGCTCTTTGTTAACTGTGAAGAAACCTGCATGTGTAACGTCAGCATGTGCTCCCAGACCACAGGAAGTAAATGATGTTCAGTGACACAAGTCACAAACTTTCCCTCTTCATTCTGCATCTGGAGATTGTGGTACATCATTCCAACACTTCACACCGCCTGTGTCCTCAGTGGCAGAGAAGTCAGCTGAATGTTACTCTGTTACCATACACTGGGTTGTAGATACACCTTTATATTGCTGTGTTCCACTCATGCCTTTCACGAAATTGCCTTTATGACTCTTCACTTCCTTCACCATTAAGTGAGATGAGACCAGTAAGTGCTTCCATGCTACTGCAATTTTATGTGCAGAACAGCTCTTTGCCAAGGAACAAAGCAGGTTACTTTCTGATGGGAAGCCTGCTTCCTTTGTTCTACAGAAAGAACAATTAGGTTGCTCCTGAACCTAGGTTTCCCATGCTGGCTCACAAAAAACACTTCCATGACTTCTTTATTTCTTTTACTGCCATCAAAGGCTGATCCTTAGAGTTTTTTCCCTCCCTCTATTTTAATTTTTTTTTGTTCTGCCAAGTCAAACTGCACTTGAGAGTAAGCATGTTCATCTGTTTCAGATGGAGATTATTTTACGTTTACAAGACATGAACCCATCGGAGTGTGTGGACAGATCATCCCTGTGAGTATCTCTACTAGTGCTTTCTATTTATTTTCATTTGAACCAGCTCCTTTAAAGACACATAAAACATGGTCTTCAGCTACGTGTGTTTTCCATTACGAAAAAAGCTGAGCTCATATTGTTGACATATCTTTAACAGCCTCCCTGCAAATGCTTATTTGAACATGCTAATAGGGTTTAGGCTCTGTTATTAGGAGTTAAGTTCTCAAGTCATAGAATTCACATGATTAAAACAAGCAAAGCAAAACACAGTGTTAATATGCTGTCAGTGGTTATGGATGTTCACACAACTTATGGAAAATTGATGCTTTGCTGTGGTAGTCTCTTTATTTATTTAGTTTTTACTGTGATTTAACAGGCTCCTCAGTTCCTGGGAGAATGTGATGTATTTTAATTCCATTCTTTCCTGCTATTTCTTTTACAAGACTGGAGGAGAAAAGGAAACTCCAGGAGACATATCATTACTATTAACATTGTGTAGCTAACAGAAGACATGGAATGTTTGTTTTATTTGTTGTGAGAGAGAAACACATCATTTCATCAAATCCAATACTCCCCCTTCACCCAGCAGACACCTTCATAATAAAATCTTGCTGAACACTGCATGAGAATTGCACTGAGAGGGTAACTTTTTCAGAAGAGCCAACTTTGGCAGAAATTTCAATGGGAGGCTCACATATAGCTATTAAAATATTGCATGGAAGCTTTTTTGCTTGACAAAACACTGGGGGACTAATCAGGCCATTCTCTGAAATTTTTGTTGATGTTGATTTTTTATTTTGTTCACATTACCACAAATCCACTAAACAGAAACACAGAGCAATTCCATTACAAGAGGAGCAGCCAGAAAAGATTACTTTAACAATGTTAAGCCCTTTTCCCCTATTTATATTTGTTGTTATTTCATGTCTTTGTTAAGGGGTGGCTTTTGTGTTTGGAATTCGGCAGAAACCCAGAGAAACATGCAATGACTCAGAGAGTCTGTGGCTACAGCCGTCCTGCAAACACCTACACACTCTCCTAACTTGGTCCTTATGAATGAAAGATTCCACAGCTCTGTCCCTGCTCCTCAGCCAGGCACATGGATAAGCATTTACTAAGTGACAACCCCAGCATTGCTGGACATCTCTCATGCTTGTTTCACTCAGCTTAACTGACACACCTGCTGAGGAAACTTGGCCACAGGCAGAGGATCATGCTAAGAGCAGGATTTATTTAGTTTAGATGTGTAAACCTTTGTTCAGAGTACCCGGCCATCCACCATACATGTTCGTTCTTCCCTCAGTTTTGTCCTCCAAAGCCTGAAGATGGCTGTCATATCCATCTATTCTAACACCACTGCTGATCTCTTCTGTATTTCCTCCATGCTACCAGTCCCAGAGGACAGCCCAGGCCACTGCATGTGCTTGGCCATTGCCTGAGCAAATACATTATTCAAAAATAAAATTAAACAGCAAGTCTAACACTGAACTCCTCATCCTCTTTCACATCCCAGCTTCCATCAAAACATGTGCTCTTTGGCAGTGCTGTAGCATAAACAGGGATATATAGTGCCCTATAAAACTGCTGCAAGCTCTCCTTGCAATGCCATTAGAAGTGCAGGCTGTTAGCACACTGCTGGCCCGACAGCTCCCCTCCCAGGTTTATGTACTGGAGATGGAATTAAAACATCACTTTGTCTCCGGAGTTTATAAACAACAGAGGGAGTAAAAAATTGGGTGTTCGGTGAAGGAAAGACAGTTGTGTATTTTTCCAAGCTAGCCAGGGGCTAGAGAGATGTCTGAGAGTGGCAGCTGATATGCATCAGGCAGCAACAGGTTCTGGCCAGTGGCTGACTCTGTGACTGATATTTTCTATTCTCTTTCTAAAAGAGACTGTTGTATGCATTTGTAAGAGTGATTGTGCAAACACAGTTATTTTACTACTCTGACATTTTCACTAAAATCATCAGGACTGTCCACTTAAACTGCTAGAATCAGGCCTTGGTGCAAAAGATTCATTACTTTTATATTTATCCGAGGCATGTTTTGTCATGTATCTGAGCATGATTCACTACATCATTTGCTGCAGTCCTATGAAGTTATAATGAGTGACAATACAAAATTTTATAGCAGCAAGAGTTTCTCAATTTGTTTTTTTACTATCCTTTTAACATCTTCCATATAGATTTCTCAGTAGGAAGTCTTCAAGAAAATTAAATGTTTTAATTGAAAACTGACATTTATGGACTTTTTACTGTAATTCCATCAATTAAGAGTTATATAATTTTGAATATAAATTTTATATCATAAGATGTATTCAGGGATATGAAGTTTACATCCAAAACTGCTCTTCAACATAAACAAACAGTTCTTTCCAGATGTATCAGAAGCAAGTCCTATTTTCATGGGGGAATTAAAAGTGCCAATAGCAAAGCAGTAAATGAAATAAAAAGTTGTGACTTAAAGAATTAACAGATAACAGATTTTTTTTTTTTTTTTATGGAGATTGCATGTGGACATTGTATTTCTTTGAACAGGAGAGAAAGAACTAAGAAGGCACTGTTGTTGCTTTCTTAATGGCAGTAATTAAAAAAAAATCCATGCTTCGTGCTGGGAGAGATTTATGTTGAGGATCAGCCTGAGAAATAAGTGAGGTATCATCTTGACACCTTGAAAACAAAACACCACAGCAATCTTTTTCCATCTATCAACTTTTTTTTTTTCCTACAGTGGAACTTCCCCCTGCTGATGTTTGCATGGAAGATTGCTCCAGCTCTGTGCTGTGGCAATACAGTAGTTATTAAACCAGCAGAACAAACACCACTCAGTGCTCTCTATATGGGTGCCCTCATCAAGGAGGTAAGCATAATTGAGGGAAGTGATGTCTGTATCTCCTTGTGGGGAGGGAACCACCAGCACATGCCTGCTTTAACATGCTCTTAACAGTTCTCATAAGTCATGCTTACCTTCATTCTCTCCTATTTTGACAGGCTGGCTTTCCACCAGGAGTTGTCAATATTTTGCCAGGATTTGGTCCAATTGTTGGTGCAGCCATAGCCTCTCATGTAGGCATTGATAAAATTGCTTTCACTGGATCCACTGAGGTAAGAGAATTCACACATTACTGTAAAATGTAAATGTAAAAATAAATACTTCAGTCCTTGTGCTATATTTCTTACTGTCACTGAGTAAAAGAGCTACATGTAAATAACAGTGCTCTGTGCTTCCCAGCTAAACTTATGTACCACAGGACTTCCCAAGCACAAACAGCTCCTTTCCTCCAGCCCCTGCTGTGCTCAGCACCTCAGCACCGGAGATATGCCTGGAAAAATATTACTGGGATTTCCTGTGGGCTTGTGAGGATGTGAATCACTTGCAAGTAGGCAGAACATCCCGTGTATATCATAGCACACATAAGTGCTACTTTAACAACCATAATTTGTGTATCCTGCTGTACTTGGGGAAAAGGGAGAGGAAGAGAACAAATTATGCAAATATCCTTCAACTTTGATGCTGCATTCAAATATATTGAGGATGAGGAGGAGGCCTAAAAAGGAAGGAATGCAGGAAAAAAAGGAGATTGTCTAAGTGTCAGTTCCCAAAATGATGGAAAGAAGCTGGCCAGAGGATGAAGGGAGTCAGTTGTCTCCTGGATGCCAAAATGTCTTGCTATGAGTCCATGCTGCAGATGTTAGAGAGGAGGCTCACTCTGAAGATGAGGGCTGCAATCTACAGCAAGACTAACCCCCAAAACTCTCATCACATCTTGCTCTCAAATGTGTGCCAAGCTGGCTGTTATCAGGGTTGGGGTGGGGATGACAGAGGTACTCCAGACTGAAGTCACAGGAGAAGGGGCCTTATCTCATCGTCTGAAGGCAGACAGAAAGGAATCTCTGTGGGAGTTTCAGGGCTGGTTATATTTAGAGAGTGCTAAACCCATTCCTTTTCAATTCGGAGTCTGACAAACTATTGTATGGGGGGAGCTAAACTGCAGGGATCCAGTGTCTCCTTGATATGTCTGACTCCCACTCGTGGCAGTGGAAGGCTTTATGTATCCCAGGGATACTGCCCTTCACAGTGAGGCAATTTGGGTTTTGATTTGCATTGATAAATTCACTGACCATGCAGCCCTGCTACATATGTGTGGGTATCTCCCTGGTGGGCCCAGGGATTGCAGAGACCAGCTCAGTTATTTCTAATAAATTATTCTGGTGGAATTATTCTGTAATTGAGTTTGCAAGCCACACACAAACCTAAATAACCAGTTAAATGTAGCTGCAGTTTTATGCCTGATTTGCACATATAAGTGTTTTGCAATTACTATATGCCTGTACATGATTTTTTAATGACAACTTCAGATTCTAATATACACAGGTTACATCCTAATTCGATAGCTACATCAGATTTCAGATTATTCTATGGAATTACTCTAGTCATTGTATCTCCTGTATCCAATTAAGATTAGCATCCTAGAATACTGAAAATTTTAATATGAGCTGATTACCCCCCATAAATTAAGTTGAAACAATTGTTTTTATAAAGATATGTGGTCTCTGTTTAAGATAAATATTCTATTATACAGGATGTTGCACTGTTTGGAAGAGGAAAAATACAGATGGGTTAGGTTTCAAAGTTGTCTCTTGTAGCCAAAATAAATTTTTATTGTAGTTCCAGACAGCTTTAGTTTTAATAGGCATTTAAACTCAAAAGCTGTGCGTTTTATACTAACTCAGTACCTACCTTTAAAGGCATTACTAATAGGAAGTGAAAAGCATTACAGAGATGAAAAAGCAATTCTCTAAGAACCTAAAGCAAGAACAGATGGATCTTTTTAATGTAGAGTTAGTGTAAACTATTCCATATTGTTTCTGATTTCCTGTAACACTGAATTTTTGTAACAGCAAGTCAACATTGTAACAGTTTAAACACCATGTTCTGATATGAGCCGGACTGTAGTCTCTGACTCCTCCAAAGCAGATTTCAATTTCTAGTGAAATAATAATGGAAATATTTTGTCTCTGTGGTACTTGTCTGAAGCATGTCAAATGTACACTCCAGTGATGGGGATTTCCAAAAGCCACTAGGTGTATAAACACCATGTATTAATAACTGCATTCCTCCATTCCATCCATGTGCTGGTTAAGGCAGTTCATGATGGGCAAGTTAATGATAAAACCTATCAGTACAAACACAAAGATCTTCAAATTGAAATTCTGAAGCACAGGTTTTTTCCAAGCTTTTACCATAAGGTTCTTTTATATAAGTTCTTTACCTTTGGAGTATACTTATAGCTAATGAAAACTCCCCATTTGCCTATAAAAATCACAGAAATGGGCTATTCTTATCTTTTTCCTGCAGTATTCTTAGAAGGCACAAAACAGGTTGCTCCTCTTACAAAAAAAAAGAAAAAAAGAAAAAAAAATTATTTACACACTTCCTGAGCCCAGAGGTGCACGTGGACACTTGTATTCTATGTGCCAGTGGCCTTGTCACCCGTGCATTAGTCCAGTACCTCTTGACACTCCATGTGACTGGGAGGCCTCAAGGCCATGCCCATGCAATGGCAACACAGAAATAACTTTCAACTTCTGCTTCTGATTTCTCGTTTACTGCTATCCAGTGTGCACTCTCTTCTCTGGGGTTTAGATTCTTGGGTGCTCCGAATTTTTTTTAAATACTGCTATTTATTTTTCACACACACACACCCCAAAATAATGTGTAAAAAGCATAAAGAGCTCTTTTTCTCTGGTGCCATTACAGTTTGATTTCACTTCTCTCCATCTTTCCTGCTGTCCCTCCTTGCATGGGTTAGCTTGCAGATGTTAAAAGAGTAGTCTGCCCACTCTTTCATCCCTCAGCCTACCTGCTTCTTATGAAACACCCTCCCATGGATCAGCTTCCTCTCCCAATCCCCTACTACATGGATCTCAAAACTCTTCCCTCCACAGCCCACTTGGAAGGGGAAGGGTTCTGCAAACACCTGGTAGGCTATGGATTTCACTCTGACAACTGTCACACAAAGAAAAAAAATCGTATTGAGTATGAAAGTCCACCTAAAATATTGTGCCTCCTTAGATTCTAATAGCTTTCTTGGCTTCTCTGCTCGCTTCAGTTCACTCTTTAGCAGCCTGTTTGGTCTGGGCATTTTAACCAAAATGTTTATTTTTACTGTGTTGGTTTTAGTGAACCAGAGCTAATCCATGATCCTCCTTAATTACAGCAATCTCTTCTCAGGCTTCACTGACATGCTTTTTCCTCATCTTCCACAATCAGATGAAATTTAAACTGCCATAACCAAACTTTCTTCCAGCCAATATGACCAGGTTAACATTTGCTCCTGTCCTTTTCCTACCTTTCCTTGAAAGTCCATAATCAATTTACTTATCTCATTGCATCTTACTGAATTTCTCCTTGATCCTTCTGGTCCTGAGCTGCAGGGTGAAACTCCTATTCACTGGGAGCATGGGAGAGGTACTGTAAAGCTCACCTGTGTCCCACTATCCCAATTGTTTACTGTGCATGCTTTTTCCTTTTGCACTGCCCCTCTCTGCCTCAGCTTCTTCCACATATTCTTGTCTTAGTTCCTTTGATAAGTTATTAGTAACAATTTAATTAAAACTAACAATTTACAATTTCTGAGTTTACATACACATCCAAACTCAGGATGTCTGGCATTCCCATGTGTGTGCTGTTAGGCTGCAGTGTTCAGAAGTACAGGAGATGTTCTACAAGTCTCTTGCCCAGTGAAATAACAGTGGACTTTATGTATTTCCAAGACAAATGCTGATGAGGGGGACAATTCTTACATATACCACAAATGCAGAGTTTCTTCATATTACTTTCTTATTCTCTGAAAGTACTTTTGTTATGCAAAAAAAGTGACAGGCCTTCAAAAGTGAGAGAAAAGCAGCCATCAGAAGCAGGTTTACTCTTAATTTGCCTTTATTTCTATTCAAATCTGTGAGCTCAGTTAAGGCTTTGCAAATACAGCCATTTTCCTGCTGTGAGCTGTCTGCCCAAGGCACTACCTGTGTGCTCCAGCTGAATGGAACTGCTGTGGGGATGGTGTACTCATAAGTTCCTGGTACACAGGGAATAGCTGAGGGCAGTGTGTTCTGGGTTTGAAATTAGAGACGATTACGGAGAGTAAGAAGTTATAAATATTTTTAAATGCAGATTTAAAGCCCTGTCTGGGATACAAATTTTTATTTTGATTGTTGCAAAAGTTTGATGAGTTCTAGTAACTTCTGTTTAAAACCAAATGTGTAACCTCCAAATCAGACTGGCTTACGACTCACTTCAGTTGTTAAATGCTCTCGAGATGAGAATTATAGATAGCACACAAAACATTTGAAGTTGTGGCCAACAAGAAATGTATCCTAAGTGGCTGGTTTCCACTTTGTTCAAACTACGACCCATTAAAATGCAGACAGATTTAAGATAGGATTCAGGTCTGTGTTCAGGCAGTTCTGTAGAGTAACCCAAATAAATATCCAACAAATTGGTTTGGATGCCTGTGTAAACAAAAGGTCTATAAACAACTGCAATAAACCCCAGCAAAAGAGTCTGCATTTTGCTTGGCAGAATGTTTTCTTTATGCACTTAGATTAACAAACCATGATCTCATCATTAGTCAACAAGATACTAGAGAGACCATCAAAGCAAACTACGGGAGAGTTGAGATTGATTCATGCCAAACAAATGTTTGTAGCTAACAGCTGTATTACCACTGATTCTAATTTACTCAGCAGGATTCTTCTTTCATTTCCAAAGTGAGATGAATGTCCCAATGCATGGTGTAGACAGAATGTCTTCCTACTGCACAGGCAATGAGTTGTGTGAGCTCTCCTGATCACAAAATCTCTTGCTGGTTTTATACTTCATGAAGAATTGCAACCTGGCATTTTCTACTTTAGCAATAAGAATCCTAAAGGTGATCTGACCTGTTCTGAGAAGTTTGTGAACTTATGGTGCTACACACATACCCTGTCTAAGCATTTAGGGAGGCTACATTAGCATTCATTCCTGCTCCTGCAGAATCTTTTGGATCCTATCTTGGACAGCTTGTGCCTCCTGAATGAGAAGAAGTTGATTCTCTCGTCTTTCCTTTGTGTTTTCGGTAGCATTTAGGAATCTGTCCCTGGGAAACTGTTGTGCCTCTTTGCCTACAAAAAATGCATGTCAAAAGGAATCACCTTCTTCAACCCAATACAAATAGGATGGTGTATCACTCCTATCAACGTTAGCAGGAGCTCAGCCACAGACTTCCAGGATTTAACCTATGTTACAAATGAGCCATTTATAGCTTAGGATTCTCTCCAGGAATTTGTGTATGGGATTGTCTTTTCACTTGTGCTGAACTATTCAGTATGCTCTTTTCAGGGCTGCTCCTCACACAGGGCATTGCTCAGTCAAATAAAGCTGCTCTTCTCTGTGCCACTGTTTCAAATTCACTTGTCCTTGCAGAAGACACACCCTGAAAGTGCCAGGAGGCTCTAAAATGCTTTTCAGAAAGATTTTGCATATAATCAGGAATTCATAAAAAATAAGACAGACTGAGTGAGCAACAGCATGGGTTGGAGGGTTTTGCCAAAACAATGACATCCAGTGTCTCAATAGCTGGAGAGAGAAAACTGTACTTCCAGAAAACATTGAAAATTTCTGTCTGGCCACACCATCTCCCCAGAACTAAATCAATCCCTTGTAATTTAAACCACTCACTATTCTTCAGGTATTCTCTCAATATCCCAAGAAAGGTATAGAGGGTATAAATTAAAATGCCTAACTAACTGATGAAGTATACCTCCTCTGTCAAATTTTGCACTGTTCATGAAATCTTTTGAACCATCCATCTCCCTGTGCAGTTCTTCCCTTCACTGTCTTGTCTGTGGCAGTGTCAAGAAAATGACCAGCTATTCAGCTATCCTGCAGTTCCCCTATATTCAGGTGTTCCTGATGATATACTGTTTATCTGTGAGCAAAGGAAGGCTCAGAGCAAAGGTGAGCCCAGACACTCCGAATGACAGAGCTGAAGAGGAAGTACCACAAACCATGGGAGGTTTGCTTTTGACTCATGAGACTTTGAGTGCTCTAACAGTAATAGGGAAACCCACCTATACTCTTAAGAAATACAGATTCCTGTCTGAAAACAGAAAATTAAGAGAACATGAAAGGCAACAAATGTTCTTTTAATTTCTGCACGAAGTATTTAAAATGTGACTGCTTAAACCTCCTCTTGAAAGAGACATTAAACTTCCATATAAAGAAGGCATAAATAAACAACAATCAAATGGTTTAGATCATGATACATTCTCACTGCCCGATGTCACACCACTGACAGTCCAGAAACAGACCCTTCCAGGACTATCCTTCAAATAGCTTTGTTGCACAGGAGTGCCTCAAACTACTTTTTTAATCTTTGTTGTTGTTGGTCTGCATAACAAATTGTTTTCTTTGAGATGAATCAAATTACATCTGCCTCACCCTCCGTGCAGTTTACAAGGTTATGGTACTTCACAAGCTATCCGGGGATACTCCTGATATCAATCTTGAAGCCTATTCAAAACAAGGATGGGGAGTCAGGGCTTTCTCTGCCAACATTCCTGCTGAATAATCACACAGCTCCATTATCTGTGGGGGAGTCCTCTCCTCCAGCGTTCCCTCTCCGGGTTGCGCTGCCTATTGGGAGCTCAGCGATGGAGCTGAGAGACACGGCGGGAAGCGTGTCCTGAAAGCCCATGCAGATTGCAGCACTATCACTTATCCCTTTCATGCTGTCTTTCTCCATAAAGAGAGGGTCAGCACAAAAGGCTGCCTTTGTCACTAAATAACCACGGTGCTGGTGCCTTCCCAAAGACTTTTCTCAACTTGTAAGTGCACAGGGCACAACGGGAGCACAGTGAACAAAAATGCTGAGCAGCATGAGCCCCACCACCCTGATGTCTACACTGATCTCTAACAGGAAAGACACAGTGAAGCCTTCTATTAAGTTTTTTACTTGGAAACTTGACAACAACTTCCCTGTATTAAAGATACGTCAGACTACACTTTTCCAAATTAACACCACTGTCTCAAAGCCCTTTGGACTTGAATATTTGCCATATACACTACACTTGGACTTGTATACTTGTTAATCACTTGTTTGCATGGAATCCTTTTAAAATCTTTACTTACATGTACAAAAGCATTTTGACATTAAAGTAGATGGAAGGCAGAGAGATGAGGGATGGACACATTGTTCTGGCTTTTTTGGTCTGTCCTGCTGTTTGTGAATTTTTGAGGGAAAATAGCTGGTTGTTCTTTGAGAGGGGGAGGTTCAAGGCAGTAAGGGTGTGAATGGCATTGGTGGGCACAGGCTATAAACACAGAACTCTGGTTTCCAGTGTACATTTTCAGCACAGTTTGAGAGGCTGGAATTTCCAGATGACGTGCTCGATGTATGTGGTGGGGGTGGAAGGCAGAAAGGATCTTTTTTTTTCAGGTTCACTTCTGGCTGTCAGTCAAACACAGCAATAAAATCTGCTCCAATTAAGGGGATATGCAAGGAATTTCATGATAATGTCAACACTCCATTCCATCAATACAGGGGTAAAGAAAAAAAGCTTTTACTTTTTTTTAAGAAAAACCTCAGTCACACTCAACTGTGGTATCACCAGATAAACAGTTAATCACAAAGGTACATGAAGTGGTTCACAATTCCTTCATTATCCTGTGGGGCTTTTCCTTCATTTTTGTTTTTTTTTTTTCCTTTGGGGGCCCTGGTTTCTGTTTCATTTGCTTTCTGATTACTCCACTGCTGACTTAACTTTCTCTAGCAGACTGCCTTCAATTCTCTAAGAGGTTCAGCTTCTCATCCATTAACCCCTTGCAGCAGGGAATTTCATTCACAGAACCTTAGAAATAAAAAACAGATAGAGAGACAAGAGTACTACATAGAGAAAAAAAAGCCTAGCTCTGGACTCACTCCCATCTCACTTCACCTCTAACTTTCTGTGTGATATTAAAACATGCCCCAGTTAAAATAGAGTACTTAACCAAGGTTCTTAGGATTCTCAATATTCAATAAGTACTTTAATCCTGCGTTTTGCCATGTAGGAGCCTAACTCTACCTGTGATTACTTCCTTAGCTGCAAAATGGTCACAGTTACACCTCAGCCATACAAAAGCTGATCTATTTTGGATTTGTTGATCCAGGGAGAGGAGAATTTCCAGGGAGCACAGCTGCCCCTCCAACTGTACTGATGTGGAAGCACATCAAATTTGTAGCTGTCAGATTGCTACTCCATTTAATCTACTCTCATGTTCATTGGTGAGATTTGCAATTTGTGGCTGCTCCAGCTGACCCCACAATCTACAAAGAAATTTTGGACGTGATTTTGATCTCCTCAACCCATATTAAGATCATCTGTGGTGCAGCTGTGGGTCAGGTCTGGGATGGTGCTTTTGTAACTTTTTGCCTACTTGGTATTCTGTTTTGTGCTGTTAACTCTGCAGAGGAGGAGGAGGATGATTTAATCAGAATTTGATGTATTAAGCCTTGTGAACATGTCAGTGGTTTGGATGGAAGTAATTGTAGTAACATCTATTTCAAATTTCTAACTCAGCCCTCTTAAAATGTCTTAAAAGAAAGCCCCAAGCCATTTTAGCATAGCTGCATAGGGATGAATAGTATACAAACTTAGTGCTGTGCCTTATCCCCTCTCAATTTCTAGGAAAAAAATAAAAGGAAAGCTGTCCACTACTGATGAGAATATGTTTGGAACGAAGAACCTGCTGGATTATTTAAAGCTCTGCTCTACTGATAGCCAGCCCTGGCTGTTAAAATGAACTGCATGACTACATTCCCTGTAAAATGTGTCTCCATTTCCTTTCAGGTTGGGAAGCTGATCCAAGAAGCAGCTGGAAGGAGTAATTTGAAGAGAGTTACACTGGAGCTGGGTGGGAAAAGCCCAAACATTATTTTCGCAGATGCTGATTGTAAGTCAGCACTTCCATATTTTTGCTAAAACAATGATTGCATGATGTCTTTTTCCTTTTTTTTTTTTTTTTTTTCTTGTTAACTAATTTTAGGGCACATCTGCAATACAGCTGTATCTAGTGGCACTTTTCAATCTTACAGAAGCAACCTAAGGTGTGCTATCTTTTATAAAATACAACTTTTGAACCCACAGATTCATAGTCAACAAGAGAGCAGAAAAAAGGTTATAACCAAGCATATAGACATGGTGTTTTTCACAGTCCCACACACATTTGCCATCCTATACTTTGTAGCAAGGTGATTTAGTGCTTTAAATCTGGAAATTCTGTTATTTTTTTAGTTCATAGCAATTATAAAACGGGACAACTTTTATGTACACTTGACCTGCTAATCTAGACAGTGCAGTATTCCTTTGTTAAGTAGCTGTAAAGGGATATTATTCCATTTTTAAAATTTTCACAACTAAAGAACTGTGTATTGAAATATCCTCACTGCCACTATCAGCAGGGAGCTGAAAATTTTGGCAGATGCATGATGTTGTCCAGCTGAAATTTCTGACACGTGAGAAGGTACAGGACAGCTGTTTAGGACAGGATATAAATGTAAACTGGAAGTTTCTACTTAAATGATCAGCAACAAAATAGTTACAATGTTGATATCTAAATTATCAGCAGGAAGTTTCGAAGTTAACACGCCGTTAAGATGAATGCGATGGATCACACCTCGCTCTGAGCTCTTGTTTCAGGCTGGGTGCAGGCACACTGTATTCAATGCCCTTTCTGAGAACTTTGCAATCCCAATAAATAGACACATAAGGATTTGGTCTTCTCATTTAGAAGGGGGAAGTGAACAGAATGATTTTTGAATAGCATGAATTACAAGAGATGGTTGCAATCCTGTATCCATTTTCAAAACTTATCAATATCTGAAAAAGTAGCGAAAGTTTGACAACTTCCAGCAGCTTTTCTACATAGAAATTCTTTAACCAAGTCAAGGATTTAAATTTCAGCCACAGTCATCCCTAGTAAGCTAAAAAAGCTCTTGTCAGCGGGAGCCAGACACACATATTCCAGCCTTCTACCCCAGTTACTCATCTCCACCTCCCACCAGATATCACCACACCTCAGATGCCCCTCACCTGTTAACTCAGACTTGAACACCTAAGCATTTCTAGTAGATTGACATATGCCAGGGACAGGTCTGTGTTATGACCTTCCATGGGGGAAGGACAGCTGCTCTCTGGTCTTCCCACAATTACAACCTCCAGCACATGGCCTAAGATTTAAACTTCAAAGCTCTGATTATTTAAAAACAGCAATTGGCTCACCGTTCCAAAGGAGCTGTTTGCTCTGCTTGAGGAACACTGTGTGCCAAAATTTAGCAGAAAGCATGATAAAGCTGTTGAAGGTTAAGTGGACCAAAAAAACAGAGAAGAATGGTTAGAGCCCCTCATGGTGAAAAACTGCTAACAATAGAGGAAGAAGCATTAGTTAATCACAGCTATCCACTAATGCTTTCAATCTCCATGGAGCTGCCAGGGAAAATTTGAATATGGTCCAGGGAACACCCCACATAATTTTTCTAAAGACGACTCTGAGGGCATAAAAAGACATCTCTTCTTAGACAGAGTTGTCTAGAATGTGCTGAAAGTAAGGCACTGTTGCTTTGTTTAGTCCATAAAAGATTATACTTTAAGCAATGTTCCAAAGTGCTACAACTGATAACAGAGGTATTACAGTGCTGTAGGGCATCACTGTTTAGGGATGAATTCATTATTCTTGTCTAGTCAGCTATTACTCCCAAAGTAAGAATGAAGCCTTGAATGTCTGAACATGACTGGATCCTCTCTCCTGCTTGACAGAATGTGTTAATTGTACCTCCAAAGAAGTTAGAGTAGAAATCGAGGGTTGATTGTTCTATAACAGATCTATAATTTGAAAGCCTTACCCAGTCACCTGCATGGGCGAAGAGGAATTTCCTGTGTTGCAGAAAAAGAATCTGGCTTTTTGGGAAGGACAGGTCTTGCAATTATCAAAGTCAAATTCTCCCATGTATTTGGTTTGCTGTAATTCTCACACATGAAGTATTAAACTTGTACCAACAGTGCCAACATGGGATCACAGACAAATTTTCCTCTCCTGTAGTGGCCCAGTCAGATGTATTTATGTAGAGCACATCCTACTTCGGAGGTTGCCTTAAGGGTTTTACTTGGTAAATGACATGTTGCTGGATATAAGACACTGGTGAAGTTGTTCTTGCATACCTTATTGCTGTTGACTGCTAAAGCACTGTCTTAACTTTTCCAGTGGGAATCATCCTTATTTCTGACCTGACACAACTATGGGATGTCTTGATTTAGTTTTATTTAACCAAATCCTACTACTAAAATTTCGGGAATGTGGCACTGTGTAATACACACAGCCCTGGTGCAAAGGCAGATCTGCCCACAGTGTTCCAGTGCCACTCCTGCTCTCTTGGTTTTCAGTGGACTATGCTGTGGAACAAGCTCATCAAGGAGTCTTCTTCAATCAAGGTCAATGCTGCACCGCAGGCTCGCGGATTTACGTGGAAGAATCAATCTACGAAGAGTTTGTTAGAAGAAGTGTAGAACGTGCAAAGAGGAGAGTTGTGGGGAGTCCTTTTGACCCAACTACAGAACAAGGCCCACAGGTAAAGGAGCAGGGGTCTGGCTCTACAGCCCAGGAGGTGCCTGGAAGTCTACTAAGGCAGAGGTCAGTCAGTGCACACTCACTCAAGGTCCAGGGTATCTGGCATGACACATGCTTTCAAGATTAAAATTCTAAAGCAGTAAATAAGCTGTGCAGCTCTGAGGTGTTTCTTGTTAAATAAAAAAAATCTCAGTTTAAATATCGATGTTTGCCTCCCAGTTTTAAGAGCAAGATTTGGATCTTCAGCCTCCAAAATACAGCTGTAAACTGTGAGAAGTTCTTAAAAGTCTCTGTGATCACTTAACTGTCATGAACTGTCTACAACCCTAACTGTGCTTGCAGATCCAGGAATGCTAAGCAGAAGATGAGCATGATCAGAAATAAGTCTTTAGAAAATGTTCCGGCCACTAATATCCCACTGGGTTTATAACATTTTCAGGAAGTTAATCTGGAGCAAAAACTGATGATCTGGGTTTTTTGTGCTTGTAAATTAGATTAGGTAGCAAGAGTGTGGGTTAAGCCACAAAGCTAAGGTGACACACTTTGAGAAGTCTGAGCCCAAGATGCCCCAGCACCTGTCTGTAGGTCTTTGGCATCTGCAGCTCAACGAGCCGTGAACTGAAGCAGGAACCGACTCCCTGGAACATGACTTGTCTAAAAACACCTCTTTGGACTCAGTTGTCAAGTACACAGTCTGCACATCAAACAACTTTTTCTCTCTTTCAGATTGATAAAAAACAATACAACAAGATCTTGGAACTGATTCAAAGTGGCATCACTGAAGGAGCAAAACTTGAATGTGGGGGAAAGGGTCTGGGAAGAAAGGGATTCTTCATTGAACCTACGGTGTTTTCCAATGTAACAGATGACATGCGGATTGCCAAGGAGGAGGTATGCACATGTGTGGGCAAAATCCTTTTAAAACCTCCTAAATATTACTTTTTTTCCCCCTCTTTGTTTAATTCCTAAGACAAAAGCTTCAGAGTGAAAATTGACTGTATTAGAAAAAAAAAATCTTTTCAGAACTCCTCATGCACACAGCAAGTGACATTGGCTGGGTAAGGAAGCTCTATTTTTGTCACTGACTGTAAGGTCTCAGGTATCAAAGAGGAGATATGGGTAGAATGGACAAGTTCCCCTGAGGCACCTTCTCTGGGAAATACCTGCAGTTTTACAGACAGATATTATCACTATTTATCACTAAATTTTGCTGTGGGAAATTTTAAAGAGTATAATAGGAGAGAAGATAATTAAGAAAGCAGAATAAAACAAGAATAAAATACCTCTGAAGGGGTAGCTTATTAATTATTAAACTTTGTTGCAGATTTTTGGACCAGTTCAAGAAATACTGAGATTTAAAACCATGGATGAAGTTATAGAGAGAGCCAACAATTCTGATTTTGGGCTGGTAGCTGCTGTCTTTACAAATGACATAAACAAGGCCCTGACAGTCTCTTCAGCAATGCAGGCTGGGACAGTCTGGTAAGCAGAAGTTATCCCACTCCGCTCTTGAAGATAAAGAGTTTGACTCACTATCATCATTTCACTTCAGTTTTGCACCCTCTGTTGAGAATATTTCTGCAGCCCATCCTAGTGGTGGATCACTGGCCAAGGCATGGGACAGCAGTGGGGAGGTGCTGTGGCTGCTCACTGCTGGGGAATGCTGCTGGAGCTGGAAAGCACCTTGCTCCCCAGGAGCACAGCCACTGCTGAGAGGCCTTGCTGAAAGCAAACGGAATAAACGATCCCTTCGGGGGAGCACAGGAATCTGGGAGGTTTTACTAAAGGCACAAAGGATTGCATACTTTCTACTACATTAAGGAACTGAGGGGACTAGGGAATGCCAACTCTAGAGTTTAGTAGCTTGCAGTTTATTATGTCAAACCTGAGCAGACTAAAGATCTGCAAGAAATTAAGGAGAAAAGGGCAAATTCAAATCTAACAGCTCTTTGTTATAAATTGGCACTGAGGTTTGGCAGCAGATTAACAGTTCATTACTGAAGATGTGTCCAAGGGTATGGTGCTCTCCTCCAGCCCTCACAGATCAAATCCAATTCTCCTTATGAGTTAAAAGCAGACTGTTGTTTTTGTAGCATAAATATCTCACTTCTTTTCAACATGAAACAAATTTCTTATTATTAAGAGGTATTAAGAGGTCCACAGTTTTCAGCCTCTTTCTGAATTATCCAAAGGTCTTTCTGGCAGCACACCTGGACTTAATGCCTCTTCCCATTACAGGATAAATTGCTACAATGCCTTAAATGCCCAAAGTCCTTTTGGAGGATTCAAAATGTCTGGCAATGGGAGAGAGATGTAAGTATTACGTTTCTGTTTTCTAAATTGTTTTAAACTCTACAACTTAATAAACATTGGTGAATGCTTCCATGAAAATTAAGATCCAGAAAAATTCCAACCTGAGAATCAGGGCATAATATAAGGTGACCTTTAATCATCATTGCCAGTTTTAAATGCAATTGATTTGATTTGCATGGTAAGGTGTGATAAGACCACCTTTTTTTTTTTTTTTTTTTTTAAGACATTACAAACTAGCTCATAAGAATTCTCTTCTTATCCTGAAAGGAACTGAAGATTTCTGAGTATTTTTCTGAACTTGTAACCTGTGTTTTCTGGAAGGTTTTTTTAACCATATTAAGCATCACTTTTCAGAAAGCCCTTCTCTTTGGTGCTGCTGAGTGCTTGCTGACTGGTTTGGTGTACTTGTTTCAGAGTTGTTTTGCCACATATTGTGCCCCTCTTGGAAGTGTTTCCTTTCTTTTTTTTTTTTTCCAGTTTTCACTATATTTATTAATATAGTGAATTTGATAATATATTGATATTAATATAGTGCATTTGAATTTTATAAAAAAGTTATCAGCTTGTAGATTTTTAAACAATGAAATCAGGCAAAGAGAAGGAAACAAATGTGTTTACATCTCTTTGAAAAAAACCCATTTGCCATTATAAAGCTTTCTGTCTTTCTTATTCCATTTAGCACTAAGTGCCAAATATTTTGAAATGGAGCTCCACACTCAAATATTGTCCCATGTACCAAATTTAAAGTCTTACCAGTTTCTCATTTTCTTTCATTACAATCACAAGGAAGTTTAGCAATTGCATCAGCCCCAGATTGGTTACATACCAAGGATTCAATTAATTTCTGTGCAGGAGGTATGTGTACCAGATATGTCTCACCTAAGTTTTCAAAATAGCTTATGGCTAATGGCAGACTCAGCAGTAAAACTAAAATAAGGTCAAACTCTTTAAAACTTTAAATATGTTGAAGTATACAACTTGATCTATAAAATAAGCTTTATGTAATCTGAAGTATTTTCCCTTGTTAGGGAGTACTTTGAATAACACATTCATACTATTCGCATTCATGAGTTATGAGGTGATCTCACACTGGCATAAATATGTCAGGTCATCTAACTCTTATCATTGTGAAAATATTCTAAAACTACTAAGCTCGATAGAGCACATGAGTAACTTGACACACAGGGGTGACCCCACTGACACCAGGGAGGTTCAACTGTGCAAGAGAAATAGTCACATATCCATGGTGCAGAGTTCTTGAAAGGGGGGAAACCCAGGCAGCACCCCAGCTCTCCTGGAAAAATCTGTGGTAATTGCACCCTTGATTCCCACTACAGCTTTGAAAGTATTCATCATAAACAATAAATGTTTGGAATGGTAATAATCTCCATCTCACAAAGATGCCAGAAAACCTACCTATGAGTAATTATTCTACTCCTTTCAGAACCTCTTTGATCAGATATCACCTTCTAATTCATCTCCTCCACCCTGCATCAATACCTGCATACTTTTTATTAAAATGCCAGTTTCCTACATTCTTGTTTTTAAGGCGTGCATTTTACTGCATACATAATGTTGAGTCGGGCAGTAAAGAAAAAAAAGTGTCTGTACATAAGTGTGTCATTGCTAAGGTGATACTATGTTACATTAGTGACACATAGGCCTGTGTCAGCAGTGCCTTATCTGGGACTGGGTTTGGTCTTGCATTTAAATTAGCAGATATAATTTAACATTTTAAGTGCACATGGGCAAAAAATCGAGACAAAGTTGAGAACTGTTACACTCATTTTACACTCCCACTAAATGCAGCAGGCTATGTGCAATATGTGCATCCCAGTAGAGAACCAGAACTCAGGTACACAATACCCGAGTGTATTTCTGATTGCATTAAGACAACTTACAATATTCTTGTATCCTTGAAGAGGTCTAGAAGACATGGGTTCAGGGGTTTTTTCATTCATGTTTCTTTAAAGCTTATTATCACTACCTGGGACATGTAAAATTTAACTCATGTAACTAAAAATTGGGTGGTTCACCCCAGATAGCCACATGTGGCCATTTTATATTACAGCTTTCCAAAATTCTGGCCTCTGTCCAAATGTCTTCAAGGGAAGGAAGTGCCATTCTCCTTCAGAACTCTCCTTTAATGTCATAGGAATTGTTATTGTATGGATAGCTCAGAGACACAGCAACGCACACCTGCATTCCAAAAAACAACTGCAAGCAGGAGAATGGCTTGGAGTTATAATTCCCTTATCTTTTTTTCTCCTGGATTGGAGGAGGGCAGAGAATATGTAATATTTCTTCTTTAAAAGCATTTTGCTCCCCTTTCCTCACATCTGCACAACCAAGGGACAGCAGCATGCAGATCTGACCCATGGGTGCCTTCCTTTTCAGAGGCACAACCTTGGTTCTCACTCTGATACCAAACTACAATCCCAGAAGACCCAGAGTGACCATGGAATAGGATGGCTTTGCTCCCTGTATCAGGCTGTGGGGACAATCAAGCCCTTTATCTGAACACACACTGACTCTTCTGCTCTGAATGCCTGGCATAACCCATCTTCCTATTCAGCAAGTGTAGCTTTGTAACTTTTGAAAAATAATTGCCTTAGAATTCATTACAATTGTCCTTTTCCAAACTACTGACCAGAAAACAAACATGTAAAGCCTTGAAGAAGAAACAGACAATAAATGTCTCTAATTTAGTTTGACAGACCAAGATGAGAGATCAAGTGGCATTTGGAATGTACACAAAATAACTCACTGCTCTCAGCTGGGTTATCTATTGGCTTGCAAAAATAATGTCAAAAATGGATGTCTGGAGCTGCACAGCAGCCCTGCTGAATCCAGAAACTTCCACATAAACACTTACTAGCATTAGTTATTGGGCTCCAGGCAGCTCCTGGTGACAGCTTCCACTGAGCCCTAAGGGAATGCTTCTGATAAATAGCTAAAGTTTTTGGTCATTCTTTCGTTACAAATCCACCACTTTTACTGAAAGCTGGGGGTGGTGTGGTCCAGATCAATTGGAACCTTTCAAATGTAAAAAATTCTTCACTAATATTTGCTTGCAGGTAAAAGCTGCCTACTGAATCATCATTTTGCTGTACCCTTAAATACCAACCACAATGTCACATATGAGGCTTACCAAGCCTTTTATGGCAGGCACATCAGCTTTCAAAACTGCAGATGAAGTGACATGGGCTAGCAAATACTGATATTTCTGCTCAAATTAACTTTCCAAGGAAGGTTACAGGAGTTTCACCCCAATGTTATATTTTGTGTAAAATCTGAAGTGTAGAAGTAAGGACAAAATGGGTTATGCAACACTGGGAACCTACAGAGGGGTTTAATTGCCTTAAACAGTGGCCTCTCATTCTGAAACTTGTTAGAAGGAGGTTTGGAGGAATTCCTCTGAAATATTCTTTATGGTTCAGTTGGAATTAAATCCTCCCCAGGAGAATCCAGAGGGAAGGCAGTGTCAAATAGTAAACATGCTAACATCATATCCATGCCAGCATGTTCTACATTTTAATATAAGTAATAGAGCAATACTGTGTGTGTCTTAGGGGTGAGGATAAAAATTCGACCAAGAAACAAATGTCTTTAAGAGCTCCTGCAAAAAAATCCTCATTGAGTTAATATGGAAAAGAAATTCTACTTCCAGACCTGGATTGTACCTGTTTTGAGGTGGGGCCAGTGTTTGCTTTACACACACAGCATCTGGGAGACAAAGCTTCACTAATGACATAAAGAGACTTCTCCATTACTCACAATAGGCACAGGAAAATGGAAATACCTGTACTTCAGAGAAGACAAGCACAAGTCCCACGAAGCCATGCAACATCCACTCTAAACTTCAGCAGAGAGGCCAAAGAGATGAGCCAGGCTGTAGCTGACTAAAACAAAATGTTAATAGCATTCAGAAACACCCACATTTAAGCATAATCTATCCAAAGCAGAACGTGTGCCCCTCAGAGCCATGTGCCAGATGACTGGGACCCAGTAGGTGCCTGGTCTCTAACAGTATGGAGGTTCTTAGGTAAGGTCCTGTGCCAGGACAAAATGAGGAATTCTAGAGGGAATCGTAGAAGGGAATCTGAGCAAGCTGAACCTCTTCCACATTATGTGCAAATGGTGATTTCTAGTGCTGGATATTTTGTTAGGGAGGAAAGATCTGTGGGTTAGGAGTCAAGTTCATCGTTATCCTTGATTGTGAGTAGTTCATTTTTCATTATGCTCAGTGTGGACCTTCCCTTTCTTGAGTGCAATATAAACAGTAATTTCACTGGCTAGTGGGGTAGGTCTTGGTATTTGGGCATTTTAAAGGTCTAGAAAGGACAGAGGACATCAATTCACTTCCAAAAGCTCCATCAAAAGACAGTGAATATTTGTGGGTTTAATGTTTTGTATCTTTTTATCAGATTCTGAAGCCATCCATTGTTCTGAGCTAAACTGAATGGCAATTTTGGGTTATATCTTAACTTTTCCAAGAAATCACTTGCAGACTTTTGCTTGATAAATACCTGGTATAAACTGATGCTGCAATTTGTTCTTTAGGGGTGAATGCGGATTGAGAGAATATTCTGAAGTTAAAACTGTGACAATAAAGATCCCTCAGAAGAACTCCTAAAATGACAAAGAACCGTGTTGTGCAGAAGAGCACATGATGCCACCTTCTCTATTCCTTATGGAGACCAGCACTCAGGAATAAAAAGTGTTACACAATATATATTTAAGAAATTAAGTTTCAACATATATACTGGGCACATAACTGCGTACGTAATGCAAACCAACTCTGCATGTTTTCATAAAACTCTCCTGAGAATCGTTACATCTTTATAAAACAAATCATAACGAGATAAAATTGCTACTAGGCATCATTTAATAATGGTTCCAGCTACTGTTAAATGCAAATGCATGCACACACACATTTATCTCTTCCTTAAATAAACAAAGTAAGTCTTACTGCTTTCAGGTTGCCTTCTCAAACAGACCTGCCTTGTACTAACATTGTAGTTTCAATCAGGGCTCTACCAGCCAGATTATACCCAAAACACTAGCAATGAACAACAAAAACAAGTGTCATTGATGTTCTTAAAAAATAAACCACTCTGAATGGTAATGGCCCCAAACCTGGTATAGTGGCAACTTTCCATTAGCACACCCACAGAAAGAGGTCAGACTGGGGAGGGAATCAATCTGCTGCATGGCCAATGAAAGCCAAATACTTATCAGTGAGATTTGGCTTTCATGGCTCACAGCAATTTGGATTTCAAAGTTTATTTTCATAATTAATTTATGTCTTGCTATAAGCAAAAAGTCCTCCTTCACTTACAGGAACTTGAAGGGATTTACCTGCCTGCCAAAAGAGCAAGGCCAGAAAGGGTGGGTGGGTGTTAACGAGAACAGGAAGATTCCTAAGCTTCACAGAATATTTTAGCTTTCACTGCTTGTCTAGTTTTGTTGTTGATGTTGTTACTGTTGTTGCTTTCACCTTTTTTCTTTTTTTAAACAAATATATGCATACACAGGCTCCATTTATTTGTCTGCTATTAAACTGCCTGTGATTACACTGGGAATCATTAAGTACTTGTTACAGCTTTTACTAAATGATGTCTTACCATTCTCACCATGCTTGTGCACCTCTGGTGATGTTACTGGCTGGTACTGAGCTTTCAATTATTTGGGGTTTTTTTGATCCAGGACAAAAATATGCGCAAGTTCTTTCAGAATAGAGGTGTTTACAGCCTGTCACATTTTTACCTGCTGCCTACACAATCTCTTCAAATCTATCATTGAAAAACAAAACACTATCTCTTTCTTTTTTCAGCTGCAGAGCTCATTAATTCCCCAGATTTTTTAAATAGGGTTCATTTTATGTTTTAACTTAGAATTAAGAAAATCTATTTTAGAAGTACAGTAAATCTTCCACACAGTGTAGCTCCATGATCTGGGGTGTAGGGACAGAATTACAGTCTCAGGTGTAAGTTTTCCTGGCTGCAGAGTCTATGCTATGAACTGTTGAAAACTCCAGCCCTGACCAGAAACTAACTTCTGCAGGTTCTTAACTTCCTTTAGTCTCTGAGGAATTCCTCTTAGATTTGAAGTGGTATGTGTCCTTCAACATACTGCTGGATCAGGACAAGAGTCTCCAGCACTTTGTAGTATGGTGGCCTCAATATTTTGTAACTCATGTCAAACTGTGTATGTGTTTTTAAGCAATATGTCTACATGTTGTTATTCAGAACTGATAGTACATTCACAGACATGAAGATAAATCAAAATATTCCTGAGCTGTTAAATTCAAATGCCATATACTTCTACTGTAGTGTATGTCAGAGTGAAGAAAAACAAAATACAGCAAGTAAGAGATTAGTTATCTTTTAAACTGCAATATAAAATGTGAAAAAGGAGATTTTGCTTCTTTTCTCCTATTTACTTAAAAAAGAAATTTCCTGTGCTTACAGCATTTACACCATGTACTCTTTTGTATTCTTTTTGTGTATTTTGTACGTGTGTCCTTTATTCCCAATACATTCAGGTAAATAATATAGTTGCCATTTTTTTCAACCCTGTCACTGCAGCTCCATTTGATGTACATGGGTTTGTGAAATCCTTTTTTAGATGTACCATCTGCATGGATCCAACAAAACATTTTTCCAGTCCCTGCAGCTTTTTGTTACAGTTTTAATCATGTATATAGTTATATGTTATTAAAAAAGTAAAAGGATATTTTCTATGAAGTTTTTTCCATTAAAAAGGTTTAGAGAAAGACTTTAGACTGTGAGACTCCTTTATTGTTGACAGAGCTATAAAAATATTAAAAAAAATATTTTCTTAGCAAAAGATCTGCTCTCACAGTAGCTTTATTTTCATTTGCAAAAGTGAATGAAGTAAAAGGCCAATTACATTTTCTGGAATATTATTGCAGCTGTATGAAAACACTTGTGAATTGCAGATCTAGGTCATAGTCAAAGTTCATTCTCACCCTTATGATCAGAAAGTTTAGCTATTGGGGCAGGTCTGAAGTCATCAAAACCAGTGGGGCACCCTTGCAAACTGCTGCATCACAGCTTGATTTTTGGATAATGTTTTAAAAAATCATGATGCCTTTTCTTTCTCTAGTAGATGTTTCATGGAGCTTATTAAATTAACATTCAGACCTTTTATGGAGAGATAGTCTACTGTGATTTCAAAATGTTGAAATGGGACAGACTGAATTCACATGGCCAGGTACTATACAACTCTCCCTCAAGCGATGACTTTATTCCAGGTTACTTTCATTGCCAGGAACTGCATTCCTTTTTGAAATGGTGCCTATTTAGGTAAAGTAACTACTCAGTTAATACAGCCAAGCTACTTCATTGTATGGCAAGCTATGGTCATACTTCAATGTCAGGGAATAATACTGTTGGTTTAATCAACAATTGAGAGGCAATCACAATGAAGTAACTTGACTAGAATAGATGGGATTAAAGAGAATAAAACTCAATAATAGGAAGGAAATTGCATTCTTAGGAAGGAGCACTATTCCTGAAAGTCTGGAATATCAGGTATATATTAAGCAGAGTCAGGTATATATTAAGCAGAGTATCATTTCAATTTAACTAGTGGCATGGACTGCCACTGAGTGGACAATTAGAACTTTCCATATTCCCCATCTCTCTGACCCATTTGCCACCTGTCTCAGCACTCCAAGCAGTCACACAGGCACAAGCAATGGAGACCTTTACTGAAAGAAAAACTAAGGAAGGAAGGTTGTTCTGGAACTCACTGAAAACAAGGAGTTTCTTCCAGTGAAATGAGCAAAGTTTAGTCCATAGTAAATAAGTACTCTGTGGAGCTCCAGCCAGTGAATGCATGGATAAAAGTGTACAGGTGTAATAAAGGGAGAGTTTCAAACTAATTGTTCATTTCTTCTAGAGAAGGATATGAAGAAAGGCAAAAAGTTTCAATTCTGTGCCCTTCAGACAAAGCAGTGGATATGGATACTACTTGTATAGCATTCACACATTCATTGGTACCCTGATACAGAGAATGCTCTTTCTCCCCACAGAGACCCGGATGAAAAATTTTACCTTGCATATGCGTGGCACTGTGTGTCACACTACCCTGTTATTTCTCAGTTCTGTCCTGGAAAAGGAGAACCATAATAACACTGAATTCAGGGCACCAGCTGAGCTAGAGAGGAATGACTCTGCATGGTTACATGTAGAGCTCTGGAGAGCTGCATTTACCACCTTACATTTGCATCCATACGTCTCCATTTACTGCATGCTAAGTCCATCAACACAGGAAGTTTTTTTTCCATAACAACTTCATACCACAATGACTGATATTCACAGTGCTATATCTATCAGGAAGCAGGAAAAGCCTCTGTGGCTATTAGATGCCATCAGGATTCCCAACCCATTCAAACAGATTTCTCTCAGCACATTAGACTACAGCTGCATAAAATGCATCTTCCTCTCTTGTCCTCATTAAACATGCAGTCTATAATTCTTTCTGTATCTTCACTGTATCCTCTGTGTCCACTGACAGTGCACAGGTATCAGGGAACTGTGTGTGGCTCAGCCAGAAAGCTCAGGAACTCCTGAAGCAAGTGCAGGACTTAAGCATGAAATTGGGCCATTTATAAGGATAGATTAGTCTAAAGTGACAATAGTGGTATCATCTCACATGACTAAAGTGTGGTTAGAATATGCTACGACTAAGGATGGAGGCTTGGGGTCCCGCTTCCCTCTTCCACCCAGCGTAGTGTGGAGTGCTGGGATGCTGGTTTCAATAAGCACTTCCCTAATTTTTCTCAGAGGACTAGAACTGACATGCTGGAATTCAAGGTTAACACAAGTAACAGATGATTACAGCTGGCTGCAGCACAAGTTCAGGCATTTCAGTGGTGCAGAGCAGGTTCAGTTTTCTGCATAGCTGCAGATGCTGCAGTGGGTAGTGCGCAGCACCAAGTGCCTGGTTCTCTGTGCCTCGGGCCCAGAGCTGCACATACACACAGGACTGAGAATCTGTCCCAAGCACAGTGAGGAGAGGCACAAGGCTGATTTGCCTCTTGGTGCAACTAGGGTAAGTCACCACTTAAAGTTCCTGCATAATGGCCCTACCTAAGTCACTTAGCTTACTGTTAGAGAGAGAGGAAAAACACATCCACATCCCCTGGTTCCTAAGAATGGTTCATTCTGAAACAATTCTGCCAGCTGAGTTTACATCCTGAACCCTTACTAAAAGCCAGCCTCATCCCACTAGCACAGGTATTCCAGAGCTCCATTGCATCATAAAGACCAGAACTACTTTTTTCTGATATAATGAATTTAAATCCACTCAAGTCAGTACTGAAGAGAGACTGCACCAACAATCCACTGCTTCTTTATGGTGAGCATTTGCACTGTTACTTTTCATGGGTTATTAGGATGAGTTTGATCAAATAACAGAGGCTGCCTTGTACTGTGCACAGTACATGTATTTTTAGCTGTGCCTGCAGTGCCAGGAAGCACTCCAGGGAACAGTTTCTTCACCTGATTTTATGTGGAATTTATAAACAGATTATGGAGGGCCTCTGCTGTCATCTGTAATACCACGAAGTCACCAATGCCCAGGAAGGCTGGGACAACTGCTGGGACAACCTGCCTTAAGGATCATCTGAGTCTACATTACTGATATGTGCCCCAATGCATTACTGTAACTATTCCTTGTATTGTCATTTAATCCTAGTATCTAACATCAAATCCTGCAATTCCAACATCCTTTCAAGGTGGTGTTTACTGCCTAGAGTCTCTTGATGAGACACACTACATTAACCTGGATTGTGCAACCACCACAGCAACAGACTGTAAGAAAAGCTCCAGCTGCAGAGGTTGCCAAGGAGGCTGCGCACACAGCAGGCTGGAGTAACCCAAAAGGGTGCTTGTGAAATGTTTGTGCTGCTGGCAGGCAGCACATTGCCAGGACAGATCACACATCATGCATTTGCACATCAAATGAAGCTGCACTGGTCTGAGAGCATGGGAAAGGCCTGTCTTGAACGGCATGTGTCCTACTTCCTAAACATGTATATTTTACACTTTACACTTGGTTATTGGCCAGATTGAAAGTACCGCAAGTTCCCCAAAGCTTGTCGCTTTGCCTTTGAAGTAGAACTGTTTGGATAATGTTTCCTTTGGCAATTTATCTATGTAACAAAGCAGGAACTTAACTGCCTTGGCCTCTAAACGATCCACCACTAGCTTTTGTCAAAGTCTTCATACTCTTGTGTATATGCACTCTCACAGAATTTGATCATTTTTGTAACCCTGCTTAGCCCCTCTCCTTCTCCCTTATGGGTCCACAAGGTGAGGCTGGTGCTCATATTAACTCACTTAATTCTGGGGGTTTTCCCTGCTCTATGTATGCCTGGCTGAGTTCCCATTTCCTTGAGCAGCATAACTGGCGAGATGTTTGTGTGCATCTCGCTTCTGCTACCAAACAAAAAGAAAATGTGTTTCTACTGCTTGCCCTTGCAAAAGGGCTCCAGCTCATGGTCCACCCCTTTTTGCTCTCTGTACTCTCATCATACCACAAGATATTTCAAGAAACTGAGAAGTTTCTGCTGTTTTCTGATTTCTGATGGTCCGAAACCTCTCCCACAGTCTTTGGCACTTGACATCTAATCTCAAAGCACAGTCAGTGCCTGGCAAGAGAGGCCTCTTTTAGTTTTTGATTTTGAACATCACAAACACTCAGGTTTCTGGGAAGGATGCTGAATGGAAAGGCACTCTTTGTTCCCACCAAGAAACTGCAGATAAAGGATTTTGGTTAAAGCACTCCCCAGTAGGGGATGCCTAGTGGCATCTGACACTACTCAGTCAGAACTCACAGCTTTTTCATTCGCCAGAGAAGACTGTGGCTCTTACTCAGAGCTGACTGGTGAGATGCCCTATCCCAGGCTATGGGGACTAAGGAGACAGACTCTATTCAAATCAAGTATTCCAAGGAGTCTGGAAAAGTCACCAAATACTCTTCAACCTTATTCCTCCAGCATCACATGCATACATATTCAATTTTGAATACAACTTGGCTGTGAAATCAATGAGAAAAACATATCGTTGCCAAAGAAATGGGCATTGACAGAGCTACCAGTCTGTTGTTCCTGAGTAGCTTGGAGTTCCTGCAGGAAAGAGAGCTGTCCAGGAAAGCTCCCACACCATGATGCTGCATTGCCCCAGGGTTGCCTTACCACAGAGGTATCTGGTGTGAGGGAGGAGGCTGCTGAGAGCACCACACCCCTTCTACCCTGGCTTGAAACTAAACTGGATCAAGACCCTTTCTTGAAAATCACACAGCACACCTTAAGCCACAGGAAGCCATTGCTACACTGCTCCTGGGAACTGCTAAACTGACCAGGTCTCTGAACACACCAATATATACAGAATCACCTACTCTCATGATGAGACTGCAGCAAAACCCAGAGCAATTTCTACTCTGTCTTTGCTGCAGCCCAGCCTCTCCAGCAGTCTTCCTCTTGCAGCATTTGCCTCCCAAGGACAAACACATTTCTGGGGAAAAATGCCCAGGAAATGCCACTGGTAAAATAGATTCTTAGGGGGCTTTCCTTAGGGAACATCTGACACTCCACAAGTCCCCTTAGATTCCCTTTAGTGAACCTTTCTGATGACACTATTTCAGACCACTCTAGTGGGAAAATGATAGGAGGCTCCAGCTCCCCAGTGCTTTTCAAAAAGACACAGAAAGATGCACTTATCTCTTACATCTGTAGCAACTTCATAGTCAAGTCTCTGAGACAAATGTTTTAAGTTAATTTCATATTCCACTATAGAGTCATAAAAACAACTATGACAAAAATCACTGGAGAAACTGTTTCTCAGTGTTCAAAATCACCTTGCAGCTCTTTCCTATGAAAATACCAAGCCTGTTTTCTTCCCTGTAGTGAACTGCATGTGTACTATAGAAGGGCTGGTGCTCTTTAATGCTCTGCTAAAAGACAGGATTGCTGGTTGCTTTCTATTGTAAAAACATATAGAGCATCCCGAGCTCTTTCTCAGAGTTTTGGCAAAGAAGTTCTTTTAACTAACTGTGTTCTTAGGTAGAACAACAACAAATGACTTGATGATTTGTTTTTACAATGTCCTCTCTGGGAAGAGTAATTACCAGCTAACCTTCTAGCATGCAGTTTCAAACATGAAAAGAGTGGGGCCCCATTCCTTTTCAGGCAAAATTCATACAACAGACTGCAGAATCTCTCTGGGTGAGGGTATTTTGCTAATAGTTTGTAAAAGCTCTAGGATTATGGGCTGGCCAAGAGATTTCATGATGCTTTTAGAATTATGCTGATAGAATGAAAAATTCTAGATTGAAAAATTGAGTGGAAAAAATTCCATGCTTTCCTCAGTTTTACTATTTGTCTCTTTGGAGTAGTAATACAGTCACCAAACCAAAGCCACTGGAAATGCTGTTTGCAGCTGTTTTGCTGACAGAGCACAGAAGAACAAAGGAAAAATTCATGCATTAGTTATGGAAGTTGTGTTCAGCAGCAAGAGCCATATTCCTTAGATTATCGAGTTGAGCCACTGGCAGATTCTGCCTGAGAAAGGAAATCAAACTGATGGGCTTCTTCCAATTTGTCTTTGTTTCACACAAAGGTTCAGGACAAGCAAATTTCCTTCCTTATTATTCTTCCCATTGGACTTCTTTCTCCCATCTTTATTCCTCTTCCTCTTGGAATAAATTGTGCCTCTCTGAAAGTCTGGGCTGAGGCAAAGCCCTGAATGTGCATGTAGCCTCTTCTGCTATTTTCCAGTTGTGAAATTAAACACTGAGAAGGCCAGGCAGTAGCTTCCCATTAGACTGTGTTCCTGGGTGATTCAGGCTGCAGAACCAAGGCAGCACACATCTCTGAGAGTTCTGGCTCGGGCACAGCAGCCAGTGTTTGGTAAGTCATCAGTCACATCTGCACAAGCCCATCTTAACCATCCTCTCCATTGCAACACATCTTTTCCCCAGTTACAAGTTATCAAGCTTAACAGCAAATAATTTTGTAACCTACTTTCACTGGGCAACTATGCAGCAGCAAACATAGTGTATGTTCAGAACTCATTGTTCAAACATATTTTATAACCTTTAAGATAAAAGTAAACTTCCTAGGTTTTTATATCTTTTCCTGCTTTGAATATTATTAAAACTCTGGAAGACATGCTTGATTTCTTCAGCTTGAGTTGCAAACCGTTGCAACCAAAGGCTAATTAGGATGTGAACAACTGTAGATGCTGCTGACCAGACAGAAAAATTGATAAACCAGGAAATTTACAAATGGGACAAAATTTACAGATGGGAATGGGGAGTGGGAGGCTAAATGCGTTTTCACTTCCTCTTTTCCCCACAATTCTTAGCACACCTTGTACAGCCTCATGCCCCACTCCCAGTCATGCACTTGATCACATCTCCTGCACGGCTCCTCTTCTATAAGAGTACTTTAAGTGGTATTCATGAATTTAAATAAAAAGGTTCTTCTGCATAGAAGACATCTAGTTACCTCATAAACCTCATACAATATTCAGAATCCATATAAAACCCAAACTCATGCATTTGCCTCAGCTGCTTTTTTATGTCAGAGATTTTCAAGAAGTTCAGACCTGGAAAGAAACTTGTCCTCTCTTCTTGAGACTGTAGATATCATTACTTCCTATGGAATACATTTACAACACGAATAGGCTTTGGATGATCTACAAACCAAAGTTACAAGAACTGTGGGAGTCACAGTTACAAGGTAAGCATCCATTTTGAAACTGTTCTAATAAAATCAAGTTATTTCAGCTGTAATGACCTGCAGGGACAACAATATTTGCTTTCTTTTGCAACATCTTTGTCAATCCTCCTCCATGGCACAAAAAAAGGAAAAGTTGTTAATCACCTGACTATTTGTATGCACTCGATCAAAACCACAGCCTACTGTCCTCCACAAACATCCTAGATTTGGATAAGGCCTTGAAGGTTTTAAAAGTAAAATGAAAATCTGTGAAGAAAATAACTATGATAATTTTGGAGACTAAAAGGTGATTGAGAAAAAAAAAAAAAAATGGAGTAACATCCCAAGATTACAGAGGACAATCTGCTGCAAAGGCTAGGACTAAACATGGATCTCCTGGCTCCTAGAACAGCGCACCTGCTTGGGACTGGCTTGTTACTTATATTATTGCAAAGGAAAAATTAATACATGCAAACACACAGATGATGAGCCTCTTGTAGAGGAACTCAGTCCGTCTAAAGATCTGTAAAAGCAGAATTTACATTTCTGACAAACTAAACTGAGGAAAGCCCTTGAAATTCTTTGGAACTAATAATCTTTCAAGATCTTATGCAGTGGAGACTGATTTTCCTTGTGACACATAGCCACACTCACTTCTACATATTTAGACACAGAGCAGGATCTCTCAGCTAATGAATAGTACCATCAGCTTTCACCACAGCTTGACCATAGACAAATGAGCTTTTCAGAACTTGTATCAGTCTCCTGCAGTTCTGGTGTATTGTTTCCTGTTTCTCCACAGCCGAGTGGCAAGCTCCATCTTGGATACACCTGTGATTTATTTATTTGGGTTTTTGGTTTTTATTTTTACACATGCATGCACGTGTTCAGGTTGCAGGTTTTTTGTTCAGATGCACACAATTCAATCTCCTGCATTCCCTTTCTCTCCCCATTCTTACAATTGCTCCTCACTAGGTGAGTTTGCAGAGGACCTAAGCACTGTTCATCCCTGGTGAGTTCACTGGGAATTGACTGTGTTCAGGACCTATAAAAACCTAGGATATACAGGTATTTGGGTACCTGTGAGGCATTAACTCAAGGAAACTATTAGGGATCAGTTAGGGCTGGTTATACTTAACACTAGCTAATTGCAACCTAACTAAAAATTTTTGTAAAGATGAGTGTAGAGATGGAACCCCACCCGATACTCCTGACTGAGGTCCAGCCAGGACAGGCAGTGGCTTTCAGGGGACAGCTTCTACCCTGAGGTGACCCTGTTGTCTGGATCCTTTAAAACAGCAGTGGGAGATCAGACACAGAGGAGGTGTCAGCACCTCCAGCACAGACATCAATTTCGAGCAAGATTCATCTTGTCCAGATTCCTGATTTGGGAATTTTATTTTAATCTTACCCTGATTAATTCAAATCATATTCCATGCCGTATGTCTTAAACTCACAGCTATTGATGACTGATGGCAAAGCTACATATGCAGTGGGCTGGGCCACCCTCAGGGAATCCTGATTACAGCCTCTTACTAACTGTTGTTGAATCCTGAGGACTGAAAACACCAAGGTGCCAATAAACAACTCCACTGTAACACAGGTACATTAAGGACTTGAGAAGGTAAAGAAAAAAAAAAAAAAAGAAAAAAAAGAAAAAAAAAGGCTTGCTTTTAAGTTAAAATCTCCCATAATTTTAGAAAAACATATACAGAGAAAAAACACATAAACAGAAAGAACAGAAGTTCATTCTGAGTTCTTGACATTCACCATCCTAAATGTTAATGATTTTGTAAACTGATCAGGTAAGTCATGTTGTTATGCTTCTGAAACTCTTGCCACTTAATTATTTTGGTTCCTTATGCACCTAAGCATTTACATAGTGTTGTTTATGCAGGCCTGTACATTATTTTCCTCTACTCTTTTATTACTAGTCTCAGTACTCTTTTGTGCTGTCTAATACTGAACAAACAGCATATAGTCACAGTAGCTCCTTGCTCTAAGTTCCTGCTATTTTCTTTTTACAGTGAAATTACAGTGCAATACCCTCCTAGAAGGTACCAAGTACTACAAACAATTCAGCTGCCTTCACAACTGCAATAATACACTCAAGCCAGTGCAAACAAGTGATGCAATGCAAGCTGTGTTCTTCCCAAGGGTGGAGAGCACTCCCCAACCAGACTCTCAACTTGCTTCTTCCCAAGGAGAATAACTTGCAAGGTCACTTTTGAACCCTTACATCCCATGGGGTGGCCACAGTTCACCCAGCAGAGCCAAGGGAAAAGAAAATTAACCTTTAAACTATCCTTGCTTATATACAGTGTACACGAACTAGCAAACAGCAGTACATAACACTAATTAATTACAGCTTCATTTGTAAGCATTGAAAGATTCTCCTAAATAACCTGAAAGGGCCCATGACTATTAACAAATTCCTGTGACTTTTTTCAGAAGTTCAAATGAGATGGAAACACCTAAGCCTGGTATAAATTCCAAATGCACAAGCCTCAATTATATTCTTAATGTTTCTATAACAGTTGCTGGTGATTTCCATACAAATCTATCATTCAGGAAATGTTTTAACTGAAAGAAAAACAACACAACCTAAATAGGCTGCATCTTCATACTGTTTGCTGTTTAAAGCACTGTGGAAATGGATAACACTAAAATATATTATTTAGTGTAACAAAGGAATTGATGGGATTAGTACAATAATAATTTTTTAGTTATTAATCAGGCTTCTTTATATGACCATTGTTTGATCACTTAAAATCTACATTTGTTATTCTGATGAATATAAATAGCATTTTTATTATTATTTTATTCTTTAAACAGTCAAAGTATGTATCTCTGAATTGGCCCCTACTGGCACTTGGACTTCTGGCAGTTTTTCAAATATATAACTAGACATGAGCAGAAAAACATGTAAAAGAAGACATAAATTCAGATGCATTAAGAAATACTTGGACTTCTGCAAAATGTTGAACTTCTCTGAGCTCTCACCAAGGCTTAATACCCAAGTACACCTGCTGTCCTGTTCATTCCCCTGCTTCATTCCCATTCAGAATGTTTTTCATAGTTCAGTGCACCAGACAATTTATTTTCCTCGTGACAGTCTCAATTCAGATGACTCTGGTTAGAAATCTCTTCTTGTGGCAGCCCAACCCATTCTCCACACTAAAGAATGATGGTAAGCAACCAGACTTCTTAAAGGCCAGACCAATATTTTTTTCAGTCTTTTCAGACATTACTAGCCATAACATAGAATGGAACGCTTCAATATCAGCCTTTTGAAATTCAATCAATATTCTTACCTAACAAGCTAGAGCCCAAAAATACTTACCATCTTTTGCCTTAAATGTGTACACATATCTAAGAAACAAAAAAATCTAATCCAGAACCCATCACTGCACACGGGAACGGACATGAGAACACACACAACAGATGCTTGTGTTACTCTGTACTACCAAGAGGTTCTCAGACTGTGCATGGGGGAAACAGTCTGCAGGGAGACTCTCATACCACCTACCAAACACTGCTGCTGTGAGATTTTCTAGCTTCTTTCAAGCAGATAAACAGCTTCTGGAGTGTTACAAAGGGCCACGCTTAGGTCAGTTTAGACTGGACTGGATTGAAATTGTGCATCTACTACACACAATAAATGACAGTTTTCTTGCACGGGGTAATATGACCAACTTAAAATGTAATCTTCATGCCCATAGCATTCCATAGCATCCAAAAGAATTGTGAACCAAAGGTTTGACCTTCCAGTAGGTAACATCTGTTGTCCCAGTGATGTGTTCCTCAACAAATATGTGCATAAAACTAAAGATAACATGTGACATCGGTAAAGAAAAACAAAGCAAAACAAAACAAACATGGGAGGGAGAAAAGACAAGAAAAGACATCACATCTTTCTGAGCAGGGCAGAACAAATGTTTGACTGAGAAGCTTCAGGTCCGGCTGGGAGAAGGCCAAGATTAATTTAACCTTTGGTCAAATGGTTGGGAGTTAGCTAGTTTCCTTTTTCCTCTTACATCACTCCCAGAGATTTCGACAAAAATAATATGGCCCCGATTACATGACATTACAGCCTCTCACAATGCACTGGGGAGGATAGTGTTGAAACCCCTTAGGGACAAATTAATCCCAGCAAAGCAACAGCTGTTAAGATTGCTATAAAGGGGGAAAACAACTACAATGTTTGCATTATGCAGTTACATTATTTTGAAATAAATTATTAAGGGGATTAGATTATTGGACTTTTTAATATTTCTAGCAGCTTTGTTTCATCATGAAAATATCAACCGTCAGGTTGCACATAGTTGCCATTAAGGCATTTAACCACTCGGTACATTCCCTTAAAAAGCTAAAGCAGACCCAGGTATAAGATGATTTCTTGTGCTTTCAGAAAATGTATGCAGTCAGAGAACACATGTTCTACAGGGGTTTTTTAACATGCCGGAACGATCCCCACCGCTGTCACCGTGTGCCTCCTGAGAGCTCAGGTGTCAGGCACCTGCTCAGCCTGCCCACCCCGGGACGCTGCTGCAGCAGTGGCGCTTCCAAATCAAGAATTCCGCAGCCGAAGCAAACACGACCCTCCTGTCCTGCCCTCCAGTTACTCCATACACACCCGCTTTTCTTGTGCTCTTAAACGTATTATGAAACACGTGCTGTTCTCACCTGCTATAAAACCATTCTGGTTGTAGCCCATACACTTATTTTGGAAGAAGACAAACTGACCTAAAGGTAGATTCCAGTTTAAGCTCCCTCTGTAGCCAACCCACACAACCCTCCCAGGTTTTGGGGGCTGCCACTTAAGTGCTGCCAGACAACGATCAGCAATCTGCACCCAGCCTGGCAGAATCTCTGTCACAGCAGCCACCCCCGAGGCCACACGTGCTCTTGGCCAACTAACGGGCCTGGAGAGCTGCAAAGTGGTTGTTTCAGTTGGGCCAGACTGCAAAGGGTGTGCTGAGCCCCCTCTATAGTCCTGCCCACCCACCCCTCCTGCCCCGCAGCTCCGCGTCAGCCTCACGCGTGAGCCCCACGCAGCACAGCATGCCGGGCAAGGACCATGCTTCTGCACAGGCGGGACACGGGACAGGGCACAGGCAGGTTCGCCTGGGCCAGGTCTGGACACAGCACGTGAAGAGAAGCGCTGCAAAGCCACGCTGGCTGGAAGATGCCGCCAGGCACAAGGCCGGGACTGTGCCGGGCACCGCCCCTCGTGCCCAGGCGCCGCGGTGGGCCGGCACCGGGGCTCCGCACTCACACCCTGCTCGCACCACGAGCCCCTACCCACCCTTGTGCCCGCACCGTGGCACCACAAACCCCGGGGCAGCCCTGCCCTCCTCTCACGGCCTGCTCAACAGCTCTGCCCAAGCCGCTGAACGGTGCCCTTGTGGGAAAGACTTCAACGAAATCCACTGCTTTTTTGAGCTAAAGCAGCCAAAACTACCTCCCTCGGTTTATAGCAGCCGATGGAAAGCTGTGCAGTAAGCGAGAAGTGCAGAGACCTCTGCATGTGTTATGAGGAGAGAGGAAGATGATTTTTTCCAAACTGAGAAAATATGCTCATATGGAACAGTATTTTTAGGTGTTTTGTGTTGCTACTTAGAGAACAGGTTTTATCTTCCCTTACTTAGTTTGGATTGCACGTCTGCCTTCCAGTTTGGAGGAGTAATGAGAGTTGGTCATGGTAACTGTGAAATTCGACACTACATGCATTTTTAAGAACTGGTTTTATATATGGTAAGGTTAATTTATCCGACTAAATTGTGACTGCAGTTTGTTAGTGCTTTGTTTAATAAATTGCAGCTAATAATGTCATAATATCACAAATATTGCTGTGAAACTTCACGCATATTGCAACTTAATCCCATGAAAAGCATAAAGCAGTTTCATGAACATTTGCATCACTTTTGAATAAACACCATTTTTTATTTAAAATTGGGGGGGTTTATCAGGTGAGATAAGATATGACTAAATATGCTGTTATATTTACCCATGTACTTCATGAAAACATATGGATCACATGGCAGATTTTAAGAGTATACTACCAGACCTGTACCTTGATGAATCCTGAATCACTGTAGTGTATGTAATCCACAGGGGGTTAAATATGTGAAAATCCACAAGGGCTTAAAAAATACACTGTCTTATAGAAATTTTAACATAATAAAATAAAATGTGGAAACTTGAGAAGAAGTAATTAATAAAAGCAGTGAAAGCTTGCACACTGTGTTAAAAGCTCAACACTACCCCCAAACTTAAAAGCTGTGAAGGCATAAGCCTCTGGTGAGCAGGCTGCACTTCAGGCTGGGGCTGGGCTGCTGCCCATCCAAGCGCTGCTAAGGTGGGCCAGAGACTAGAGCTTCCCTGGGCAGGTTCCTAAACCCTGTAGCTGAGAGGCTGTTACTTGCTGCTGTATAATTCCCATTCACAATTACTATTCACAAAGTAACAGCACTGGTCTACTGTGAAGTCAGAAAGACGGAGGGGCTCCCAGGCCACAGCACTGCCAGGTGTGTAGTGAACATGCAGCTGCCTGCTGTGCCTTGCTGAGAACAGAGCTCCAGCAGCCAGAGCTGCCATGGGACCATGGCTGTGGCCTGGCTGGCAGGGCCTTCCTGTATTTCCTGGGGGCAGAAAGGGCCTGTTGGGGTGACATGTTGTTTACAGAAGGTCTTACAGATAAGAAATTACCTGTGTTCTTGTGGAGGGCAGAGCTGACACTTCTTAGGAGATGCAAAGTATGTCTCAAAGACAAGGGTCTCCACTGCTATGCAAGGTATGCTTTGATGTTATTCCTCCGAATGATCTTTCAAGATCTACTGAATTGGAAAGGCATCTCTGCATAAGGTGGAAGAAACAATCAGATCTGTTAAGTAACAAGGCCATAACACAGCACTTTCATTGAAATGTAATTGTTCTGCATACATGCAAAAGATATACAAGTCTGCTGGGAAATAAACAAGGTCTTTCAAGGATCATTCCAAACCTGGAAATCAAGAATGCTCTTACTTCGTGAATGCCTTATTAACTGCATACACTTTCATGTATTTTCTACAGAAAGTTTACACTCTGAAGTGTATGGCCTGTGCCAGAAAAAAAAGGGGGGAGAGAGTGGGGCAAAAAATAGAAATATGAGCAATGTATGCCTTGCAGAGTTATTTTTCAGTCCTACATTATATGAGAACTGTAATCTCCAGGAGGGACTAAATGCACTAAGTAAATGAGAAAAGCCCATTTAAGTGTAGCCCACGGTGCAATGATTACAGCTTTTTTGACCCGCAACTGACTCTATGACCTTGCCACTGTGAAAGGCCTGATCCTGGCTATCCTCCACCATCTAAACAGATAAGTGCCATTTCATCAGCTTTGCTCTAGCATGGCAAGTAAAAAGGCTGGATGTCTAGGGAAAGGAATAAGATAAAGAAACCTAGGATGGTAGGAAGGAGACTACTAAAATAACCAGCAGCATAACAGTCTACATGAATGTCAACCCATATTAACAGTGCTCTGAAAATTCACTGTTTTCAACAGGACACTAGAATGTGCAAGGCTGTTCTCCCATTAGCATGCAAAAGTGATTACTTGAAGGAAAACAGGGCCTAGTAATCCATGGCACTTATGGCCAAGAAAAGTCAGCACCTGGAAGAATCTCTTGTAGGAGGCCTAGTGTGTGGCTGAGAGCTGAGGGGTACAAAAGCTGAAAAGAGTGATCCATGGAAAGTAGCAACTTCTGGCTTCCACTGAGTTCAACCACACAAGGAATACCACCCATCAGCCAGCCCACCTGAAAATCAACAGGAAATGGGAAGTGCTGCTTTGCCAGAAGAAAGTTGCTTCTATTATCTCTGACTTACTTGCATCCTTCACCTCTAACTGTAGAATACCCAATTTGGACACCAAAATAACAAACGGGCTACTCACAAAATGCTGTTCACCCCAGTGGTATAACACAGTGTTAAGCCAGTTCCACGAACTAGCTGAGTAATTTTAGTAAAGTTGCTTGTTAAAAATATTGGGACCATACATTTCTAGTAATTACATGATGAAAATCTTAGGGCTTTTTAGAGGATAATCTGGTAAGGGCAAACTCATCAACACAGTATATTTAGAGAAGCAATGAGATTAGAGTTTGTGGCCCTGTTATATTTCAGCCTTATTAAAGAGTACAGTACAGGGAAAAAATCCTTTTCTGGGACTGACTAGTCACAGTCTGTTGGGTGAAAGAAGGGGGAGATATCTGAGGTTGCTCTCCTGAGTTGCTACATTAAAAACCTTTGTATGATCCAGCTTTTAATAGACCATTATAACATGTTAAAAATAATAGTTCTAAAATCCAGCCTCACTGCATATAAATGTAGACACATGCATACGTGCTTATTACTGAAAGATACATTTTTCCTTAACTTCTGAATATGAGAGCCATGCTGGTAGGCAGACTTCTCAAATATCTTCCATTTCATGGTACACTTTTATGGTGGGAAGTTATTGACATCACAAAGGAAGAATAATGAAACTGAGGTCACAGAGTTATTTACACTGGCGGGTGGATCCCACAGCATTCCTGTATGATTTGATTGTTTTGATGACCCTCTTTTTGAGATTCTGTCACACATTACATCTGACATTTGGATCTTGGTAACTTAAAAGGGACACTGAGAGGTCTGTTTGGTTTCTGTTACCACTGAGTTAACACAAGGTTAAAAAGTCTGTCCCTGTTCAAGCCAATGGCACAAATCCCAATGACTTCAGGAAGTTTCCAAACTCCGTGTCCTAAAGTGCTAACAAGGCAAACAGAAGGAGTCACAGAGATACCAAGTTGAGCAAGGGACACCTAAAGAACACCCAGGGAACATCCAGAAAAATCTGATCTAATTATTGAGGAGGGAAAGAAGAAAAAATAGTCAGCAGTATGCAAGTGCCTTTAAAAGGCAAGCTTTACTTTAAATTTTGCTGTCAAAAGGGAAATGTGGGAATATTGCCTTAAAGGATTTTGTTTACAATTAGGAATTGACAAACCACTGCTGCATAAAGCAACAGAAGAAATAGAGCACAAAAAGCCATATTTAGATCATGAGAAAGAATCTCATAAAGAAAAGCAGAAATCTCACCAGACCTGAGATGAGCCTTCCTTTTGTTTCCAGACCATTACTGTAAAACTGTTAACCTTTACAGATACTGTACCACGGTCTGCCCAGCAGGAATTAAAAACCCAGGCACAGTGATTGAAAAAACCAGAGTAGTGACACATTAGCAACAAGGACGTGTATGTATGGCTGTGAATAACACAGCTCTGATCCTGGTGCAGAAGCCTAGGGCTTCATTACATTTAATTACTTCCGGCTTTAAATCAAGGCCTGCTTCAAAATGAGGGTGGCTGCTATTAAACTAAATTACTTTCCCCTCAAGCTTGTATGGAAAAGTACAGTACCAAAGGAAGACAGCTTCTATTAAAAGCAGTATGGTAAAGGTGCTGCTGCCAGTCTAGGGATGGTTTGTAACTGGGAGCAGCTCATAAATGAAGCTTTATATGGTACCTGTCTTCGATATTTTATAAGGAAGAAATGTTTGTATTTGGCTCAGTTCCTTTCTGCCTGATTCTTTTTGCAGCTCCTTGTGCTGCTCTGAACTGCTACATGACAACTGTTCCTAATGCAGAAATCACACATCAGCACACTGATCTTTCTTCCTGTGGGCTTCCCCTCTCCAGGGTGGATATAGGGAGTGCCAGTACAACACTCAGCAATACGAGACTTCCCAGAAACAGAGTGCTCTGAGATGCAGGCAGGTTTGGATGACCGTGTGTTTGAGCATGTATTTCAAATATAAACACATTAAGTGACAGAAGAAACCTTCTCCCACAGAGGTCACAACACTTACATCCTGGACCTACCCAGATGACAGGCCCAATTAATACTGGTTAAAAAACCAATACAAAGCAAAACACCAGCAACAGCCCTTGAAAATAATCTGCTGTGGATATACCAGATTCCTAGCAGACAAGCTGAAATTAAAATGAGGGATGTTTTACTCAAATAAACCAAACACAAACTTAATGAGAATTTACCCAAATCTTCTGACAGATTTTTTTTAATCCCTGTTGTGTTTTGGCTCTCACTCATATTCAGCATCTGCTCTCTATCCTTGATCACTATCCGAATATTTGTTCCATGCACTTAATTTCATTCTCTTTCATTTTACAGCCTGCCTGGTTCATTTGTTCATTCTTTGATTCACCCTCACATTTTCTCAGCTTTTCATCTCTTTCTGCTTTTTTTTCCCTGTCTCCTGGCTTTATTCTCTCTCTCTCTCTTTTTTTTTTTTTTTTTTCCTTAGTCTATACAGCCCTAAATTTCTCTTCCCTATTTCCCTGTTGCCTTCCTGTCACCATTTGTTTTCTATCACCCTGCTTTTCTGCTGGTTGATGTTGGAAATATTTCAGGAATTTGTAATTCTCAGTGCCATGAGAACTGTTATCTTTGCATTTTCACTGGTGAAAGTGCTCTCAGCATGGTGAAGATGATGAGGATGACGACGGAGCGGGCCTGGGACAGAGAGGCTTCCGATGGACTCTTCCCCGAGCCCACTTTGCCTCCAGAGTGGTATGCTCCAGTGTGGAATGTGCAAGAGGAAGCTGGGTCCGTGGGGAGTGTGCAGGCTGGGGGCAGGGAATGTGTATTAAGAAACCTCAAATTCCACACAACAGAAATGAGTAGAGGAGAAACTGAAATATAAGAGAGAAACAAGATGAGGGACCAGCTGGAGAAGGGTGGGGGGGAAGTGCAGGAAAAAAAAATACACCCACCACCACCACACCCCAGCCTTCAAGTTTTTCTTTCATGCAGGTGCAGATGAGCAGCAGTACCAGCCCTTGCTAATATTCACTTGCTCTCAGTGGTAATACCAAGAAAGTCTCAGACTGCAATCTACCCATTATTTCTTTCCCTGACCAGGGCCAGGGGTCACCTTTAAAATAACAACTGCAAACAAAAGGCAATTACATGGAATAAAAAATGATCAGGGACTGAAAAAGCTAGTCAGTGCATAGAGTGTGGTGACTTGTCATTGGAATATGACAATATGCCAACTCAAAGTCACCACAAAGAGAAAAATAAATAAACAGATAAGTGACTGTATTCTAATAGCTAGAGATGTCTCAGGAAAGGACCATCAAAGGTTAACCAACCTGCTTTGTTATTGTTTCTGCTGCGCCTGCTATTGTTATTTGTATTCTGGTATCACCAAGAGGCCTCAACCAAGATCAAGGCCATTGCGTTAGACACAAGATAAATATGCACAGGAAGAGAAAGTTCCTGTTTTAAAAACCTAAAGCTTAATGGGTGAGATGAGCAAGTTGAGGAAAAACAGAGATAGTGAGAAGTGAAATGACTCAAACTGAGTCACAGCAGGTCAGTCTGAGAACCCTGTCCTATCTTTTAGAGTTGCAAGGAGCTGGATAGGAAGAAATTGGGAATATTGTGTATACTATTATGATTATTGTTTAGAAATGTAAGAATTCCACAGGCTCTTCCATCCTTAGTGATGGAAGCCTCCTCTGTATGTGGAGATAAAAGTTAGTTTGTGTTTGCTGTTTGCTCAACTGGCCTTTCACATGCCCACCATAATGTCTCACCATGATAAACATACATAGTACTCACTACCACTTACAGAATGTGTGCGTGGTAATGAGATATGTTCAGCTGATATAAAATATCTTGTTCAGCTCTCTTCCTTCTCTCCTTCAGCTTCAGTGCTGGCTTTAGTTAAGCTCTCACAGTTTCAAGAGCTGCCAGAATTGTCATGCTGTTACAGAGCAGGTGACCTCAATCAATAGCAGGGCTTAAGAGCTTCTTGGATTCTGTGGTCATCTCTGCTTCAAGTTCACATTCTCCAAATACTACTGCAAAGAGTTTATTGAAATGTTCCCTCTGCGTTTCAGCTCCAGATGAACTCCAAATATTAAAGCTTGTAGCTGGTAAAGGGAGGCCACATCTCCACAATGCATTGTGCCAAATAGGAGTAGCATAGCATAATGCTCAAAACCAGGGTTTTGAAATCTTCAGAAACGTTTTGCTACAACCTGCTAATATAAGTTAGTGCAGAGATGTCCCTAAATGTCAACTGCAGACATTCCAGAATGTGGCTCTTGAAAGAAGTACTGGCTATCACTCACCACCTCCCATGCTTTTCAGAACTTCAGACTTTAAAAAATGTAGAATAAACCAGGACTAGTCCTGTAACAGCAGCTACTGCCAAGACTTCAGGATGGATGAAGAGTGGCTGTTAATGTTGCAAGACACTCATACAATAATGAACCATAAAATTTGTTAACACTGGGCCAAAAGGGCACAGTTGTACCATGTTTGAGAGATGCTTGTGCACTAAACTTACAAGTGTTGAAAAGACTTTCAGAATGGGTCACTACTATCAAAGAAAAATTCTCTTCTGAATAATAGAGAAAAGTAAGCTAATATCTGTAGGGATGCCTTTCCCTGCTAAAAACACTTTTCCCTCTCATGATCAGAGAGAAGAATCCCTGACCTGAACAACTGCTAGTGTCAGTCAGTGTCTTCCAAGTACCATGCAAGCTCCAAGTAGAAGACCCATGACTACAGCAGAGAACACACTATTCCTTGTCCTCATAATTTCCCCTGAAATCCTATTAACTGGCTAGCAATGAATGGCAGGTACTGCAGCATTGATTTGACTCCTGTCTCCAAAGTGTAAACCAAAGTAGCATGTTTATCAAAAGCTGTTGAATGGTTTAAGACGGCCAACTAGAAATGAAACTATAAATTACAAAACTCTCACACAGGGAATGAGGAGAGTTTTCCAAAATCTTGAGAGAAACAAGCAAGGGAAGGTTCTTCCATCAAGTCCACCTCTCTCAGAAAGCCATATTGCCGAGGACCTATTTCAAAACTGTTTGGGTACAGCATATAAAGATTCAAACCAAAGAATACTCAGCAGCGGTCAGATGAGAAAACAATTAGGACAAGACAGAGTAGATTAAACACTGTGGCTCATTTAAAGCCTTCAAAGGTGGTCTTCTATTCTCAGTAGTCCTCAGGTATGTCAGCATAAAATCCCTTAAAGAGAAAGATCCAATTCAATGTACTTAGTAAGGAGGTTCTGTTCCAAATACTTTAACTCCATTTGTGATCATTAAGCACTGGTGGTCTCAGGACACAAAAGACAGAGGGAGAAAGTCAGAAAAGGACTCAGATATGAATCAAAATATGTTTGACCATAAAAATACTTCATCATTTCTTTTTAAGCTTTTGAAAAAATGTTGAAAATATCAGCCTGAAACTGCTACCTCATATAGTGTTCAAAATATGCCATAGTTAAGCAGATGTGGCAACACCAGACAAGTAAAAACATACAGAAAATTATCTATGGTTTCTTGTGGCTCACAAACTGAATCAGAGTCAGCTATATAATGGTGTTGGAACAAAATGTAAGCACAAGAGGACAAAAGCAGAAGCACAAGCAGGAAGACAGAGTAAAGTTGTAAGCTGAAGATGGTGAAGTTAAAATAATGAGGCTGACCAGGGATTCTGACAGCATGCTCCCTGAAAGATGCAATGAGCTGGAGGTATGCAACCTCATGAGAACACACTAGAAAGTGATGGGGGGTAAGGCAGGTTTGGACCAGTAACAACCTCTGAACATGTAAAAGGCTATACAAAAAGGACTGTAAGAGTCTGACCTCCATAAATTTAAACTGTGGCAGTGAAAGTTCAGATTAAGCATTATGGAAAGCATCTTTAATGTTAAATATTATACTGGATTAGATCACCAGAAAAGCTGTGGTGTCTTCATCACTGGATCTCTTTAAGAATAGTTAAACACTTATTTGGAATGACTGACGTAGACTGCATCACTTTTTGAGGCAAGGAGATAGACTGGATGTTTGCTCAGCATAATGGTTTTTCACATTTTTCATTGCAATTGGTCCCCTGGAATAGAAGTCACTTCTCTGGACAGGGAAACATCACCAGACTTCTGGTAATGCTCATATTCAAATGCCCCAATTGTCAGACATTCATGTTAGAGAATGGGTTTGGCAGAGTGAAAAAGGGAAGCTATCAACATGTCTTGAATGGTAATCTGGACTCTAAAAAACAGAAAATCAATTCAACTGTGAAGGACAGAATGCATTTGGGAGTGTCCTCAAATTGCTTCCCATATGAGAAATCACAGCCGTAATTTTCTGTGCAACTGACACAGTTTTCAAATGCTGAGGCCACCTTCACATTACCTCAGGTACTATCTCTTTTCATGCTCTGATGCAAAATTATGCTTGATTTTTCCTGTGGAGAAGAGAGGGGAAGGGCTCTTCCTACAAGGTTTATGGGCAAAAACAAGAAAAAGAGGTCGACATTTTAAACTAATGCTCTTGATTACCTCTCGTGTTGGGTTCAAAACATTATCTTCCTTGTTCAACATGTCAATCTGCTTGACTTTTGTAATAAAAATACAGTCAGACCTGTGCATATTGTATTTCAGAAAAGTTGGGGGGGGTTTGTTGCTTTTTTTTGAAACATCTGTTTGGAAGTGTTAAGGTTCTGCTGAAAAACCTCACACAGATGTGGGCAGCATGCCATATTCTGAACAACAATAGAATTTCCAAGCATCCTCCCACGACATGCTTAAATAAATTCCCAATGAAGAATGAAATCAAAGTTTTTAAACCCAAAATTTCTTCTGCTAAGCTGCACATGGTGCCATATCTGTCCCCTTGCAAGCCATTTTCTGGCAATGCCATGTATTGCACTATTTCATTTAGTCCCATTTACATGGTCCCACAGCATGTTTTCTACTATCCCATGTCTACTATACCCTAGCACATTAGTAAAAAGAGAAGAAAATGGGGGAGAAAGCACCATAGAACTCAGAGCAATTAATTAAGTGATTAATTCTTAGTTCTTTCCTTTTCGTCATTACTGTACCCTGTATGTGCTAAATATCTGCCAGGATTCTCCACACAGACTTGGTGCTTTCAATTCACCCATGCTTTTCAACACTTCTCTTGGGATTCTCATCCCATTGTTTCATTCAAATTTCATTTTCTTTTCTCTTTTACTCTCTTGCTTTCTTTACTTTCCCCCTCTATTTTTCACAGTCCCTCTCACCCCTGCAGGAAAGAAAGGAGAAAAAAAAAAAAAAAAAAAAAAAAAAGAAAGGAATGAAATGAACTGCATTTTAACAATCAGAATAACAGCGAAACAATGCTCTTGAGATCCCATCTGTTGCCAACACATCTCCCAAGACAGCAAATGATGGGCATTCCTTGCTAAATAAAGAGAATTTCCCACACCCATTAAAGATCTACACAGCAAAGACTGTTGCTTAAGTATTTACTTTTTATGGCATACAAGAAAACTACCTGGAATTGTAAATACCAATGACATATTGTTCACATCTCTACCAAACATGTGGTCAGTGGCCATATGGATAACTTCTGGGTGTGAAATGTCCTTTCTCTTTTTAACAGTGCTGCAATATCTTTGTGCCAGAAGCATTTTTAAATGTTTAATTGCATAATTCTACCTCCAGTACATGAAATTAAATTCTATTTACAAACAAAACTCACATTCCTTCCTACCCCAAAAATCTACCAAAGTAAACTGACTCAGTTCCTACCTCCTACCTAATAAAGAGGGGTTTTGTTTGGTTTGGCTTTTTTGGGGTTTTTTTAAATTCATTCAAACTTTCTCTGATTAGGATTTCACAAATCTTGATCCAACACAGAAACACGTATGTAGACCATTTATATAATTCATTTAATTCACAAGGAATAGCAATTATTTAATTATGATTGCCCTGGATTTATAAAGTGGACTCATCACAAACAACACTGGCACAACACTTCCAAAGTTAGACAGTTTACTAAGGCCTTAAATGGGAGCACAGTAAAACTACAGAAATGCATGTTTAAAGTGTCATTTCTCATTAACTTGATAATGAACTTCTTCATTATAAAAGGAAAGTGACAGACTCTTTAAGAGATATTGTGCAAGTTCTTAAGAATTTTTCTTGGGAGTTGCCTTGACATCCCTACTGTTTCAGCTTTAGGTCTGCACTCTAAAGAAATGCGATTTCCATATGGTTAAGCAAATGTTTCTCACCAGCATATCTCCAAACCCAAGTTATTTTGTATCTCCTTTTTCATTAGAGTTGTATCCCAGATGGTGCTTCACAACAATAGGTGTTACTGTGAAAATACTGAGCCTTCAGAAATGTAAAACCACTAGAGAAAATTTGAGGCAAGGATGGGAAAAAATGGTGCAAATTAATATCACTTTATTTGCATCAGCACTGAAAGACTTTTTTTTAAATGGATGGAAATCCATGATCCAGAAAAATTAAGTAAAGAAAAGGCAAATATGGAAGAGTATAAGAGCAGGTAACAAGCCTCTATTAGTTGAAGAGATGAAAGGAGACAAAGACAAACCCAAGCAAATTTAAAATCAAGCAATGTTTCTTTTGAAGTAGCCCATGAGTTGAGTGGGGAACCATTTGAGTTGTTTGAGGATGTGGATGGTTGGTTATAGTCTCTTCTATATGAAAGAATGTAGACAGCAGTGTTCTGTATAAGCTAGAACCTGGAGGGGGGAAAGCATTGAATGCCACAAGGAAAAAAACTGTGTTAGGAAAAGAGGGAGAGACAAAACCGGCCACGAAGGGGATTATGGCTAAAGCAAATCCAAAGCCTGACATGCATGTTTGGTGCTTTAGAGGTATGATTGATGTGGTGAGGAGGAATTATTCAGTGTTCAAGCAGAAGGCCGAATTTCAAGGTAGGGGAAGTAATCAAAAGATCTGAGCAAAGAAGGGAGGCAGATGATATGGAGTCATGTTAAGGAAGTTGTCTTGCTTTTGTAAGATATTTAACTGAAGAAATTAGCCAGAAGTTATTTAGTGAAGGCTCTGATCAGATTTACAGTTGAACCTGATAAGAATGAAAACAATGACAATGTAAGACACGGTTCATAGGCAAGGATACCATCTTTTATTATATATAAATGCAGACCTTATTGATGTAATTGAAAAATAAAGTCTTTCAAATAGAGAATTTCCTCTTCTCATTCCATACAAATACCACACAAAGCATGTTTTGCAATAACTAAAGTTATCTGAGAAAATAGTAATAAAAATAAAAAATAATAAAAATAAAAATAGGAAAAGACAGAGGCCTGGATTACACAAAGGTACATACCTTAGCAAAAAAGCATTGCCATTACATATAGAATAGAAAGGAAGACAGCTGTCTGGATAATGTACATAAGACCTTGGAAGGAGGAGGACAGCTGAAACAATTCAGAGGAATGAACATATTTGAAAGCAGAATATATGCACTGCCATTATCTTCCATACAACAAAATCTTTTGTTGAAAACTATGGATGATAAAAAGAAGATCTGTGCCAAACTATAATGTATTTCTCCAGCTGAGTACAAACATCCCTGAAAGCTCAAGATTTGATCCTTATATCCAGAAAATGCTACTTCAAAAAATGTTCTCTCTCTGCAGTGATACAACATTACAGATAGAATATTGCTGAATTGATCATCTGCTGTGATAAACTATTTTGGAAATACAGTCTTTCAGGAAGTAATATGAAACCTAGCTTCTGCCTACACATAATATGCTAGGTCTAGTAATCCATTACTCAGCAAGTGCACAAACTACTTGTGTCTCCTCTATGTGTTAAAATAACCATAGCCAGAAGTAAAAAGTCTGAGTTTCTTCATACAAGGAGGAAACAAGGAAAACGTGTCAGGAGGAAATGGTCACACCTGTTTAGCAATGCCTGACTGATAAAATGGTGTGAACACATTTGTAAATGACCTAAAATGCCTCAAGGATTACACATTGTGGTTACATTTATGCTTCCTTGTCTATTCTGGCAAAGTAACGGTCTCTCACATTTCTAAAATACTGCCATAAAGATGCAGGAAGCACACGCATCAGGTACAGCTTCATATTCTTTCCCAGTTGGAATTGGTTAAATCACTCTTGCGTTTTCCCATCTCCATTCCATGTCCCCTTTCACTTATTCATCTTGAGGTCTGTTTCCTTATCTGGCCATGGCTGTGGAATGGATTTATACCATGCTGCACATGCAAACACTCACTCTCATATTCAAATAAAGGACAGTGGCATTTTCCTACAGTTTTCTGGGTGGGAAGAGTAGGAATATATTCTATAAACAATTCTGAAGGATTATAAATACTGTCTGCTCCTGTCTGTGTGACAGATCTCAAGTCAGCAAGAACCAGTTAGCCTTATGCTTTTCTATCTCTTCTCTCTGTGAGATAAAGAAATCCACAACCAATTTGCTACTTGAAAAGAGGAAAGGATGTAAGGAGCACAATTCTCTCCCAGATGATGAGGGCTGAATTCACAGCCTTTACTCTTTAGCATCATTAATACTACCTCAATTATTTTTGATGATGATGAAGATATAATTAGTATAAAGATCCATTATGTTTTATTGATGTTAATTGTATGTTGATTATAAATGGGACAGGATGTATTTATATGAGCTTCACTATTCGAGGAAGGTTGTGAAATCAGAGTCCAATCCTGCACCAAGAATAAAACCCGCACCTTCTATAATTGTAATAGTATCCAGATGTTCTTCTGTAACATGAATGCAGGTGCTGAAAGCAGTAAACTGGTATGGAGCAGATGTGCTCTTAGCACAGGTGGGACTTGCTCCCAGTGCTTCAGTGAATTTTGCACTCACTGATGTAACAAAAGAAGAGTCCAGAAGATAGAAATATAATGTAAAAATTAATTAAAAATGTAAAAAATCGTTTCCATTTTGGTGGAGCACCTTGATTGGTGAGATTTTAGAAAATCTCACAAACAGAGCAAACAGGGATTTTTTTAAAAATTGAAACAACAAAAATCCAAAGTGTCCAGCAAGGGAGCATGTTCAGATAAGGAAACCCTGGAGGATGTACTTCACACTTTGTGGGATTAGCATAATGTGCATCACTTACAGAGATTGCTTCTGCCTCATAACACCACATAGATAATCACTATTACCATGTTTTGGCTACATATTATTCATCTGACACTTGAGAATTTGGACCTTCTTTACTGTTCTATTGTAGTAGATATGGGAAGACTTTGTCAGCAAGCTGGGCCAACCAGCCTCATTCCAATTAACTTTTCAGACTGCATCTAAATAAATCTAACAAGTCTTCACTGTCATGTAGAACAGACTTTCTGAAATTTTACATAAAGGCTGAATGCTATTTGCACTTCTCTGTCATTATATAACACCTGCTCCCAAAATACATGCACCATTTAGGCCCTCTCAGTGCTAGGTGTCAAACCAATCTGTACCAGTCTAAACAAGGATAATCTGTGCCCCAAAAGTATGTACATTGAAAGACAGACCACTGGATATGAAGAGAGAAAATACACTTGGAAACTGACACCATAATATCACCTGGATAGGATTGCAATGGCCATGTTCTCTGTAGGCATATAAGCCAGGGAAAATACTAGAGAGGGTGGGAAAAGGATGGAATGAGACTTTATTCAGGATGGTTTTTTGTGGTGTACTTGCAAAGCGTAGAAGGCAGCACTGGAGTATATTCAACAGGTTATGCTATTAAGGATCTAGGTACCAGAGACAGAATCCTCTGGATAAGAAAGGCTAGGCTACGACAGACTGTGAAAATGAAACCTGAGATGGATGGATGTTCTGGCTTACCTGAAGGATAGGAGAGAAGCTGCACAGCAGCACTCTGAGTGGTTCTAACTGTGCTAGACTATGGGTGACAGAAACAGAGGGAAGAACCACTGCACAGTAAATTAGGACAGTATGCCAGTACAGTGTCCTTGGCCTGCAAAACACTCCTAATGAACTGCAATTGCTCGGTCACCAATGCACAGATTTATGTTGGGTTAGTTTTCATTATCTCCATGTCATTATTTATGTTCCATGCTCAGGGACACCACCCAAAATAGGTGGTTTATAGACAAATAATAAAGAGCCTGCTTCCTATCCCAGGGAGTTTGCAGTCTAGACAAAAACATCTCTGCTATTCCTAATCATATCAAGCTGAATCTGGCCATTCACATTTGGAGCCCAGATGAGAATAAGATTTCTAAGGCATGCCCCATGACTACATCCCCTCTGTGAGTTGAGTAATCAAGTTATAAACCATACCATGATGGTTGGGCAATTAAACATTCTCTAGCTCATCTGAAGAGATTGCTATGGCAACAATTTCTATACCAGCTCTATTGTTGGTCCATTTCTTCTACCTTTATTTAGTAACAGTCATTCTTTATCTTATACGAGGTGATTATCCTGATAGCAGCAGACATACATAGTGTAAGAATGCTGCTATATAAGGAAAATAACGTGGCTATGATATGTCTGGATCAAAGAGATAAAAATATAACATACCTAAATTGTGATAATAATTCCCTGTATGAGCGAGAAGCTTTATTATGGAAGGCTGAAAACATGAACAGTGAGACGGCACAATACCTCCTTAAGCAACCTCCAAACAAGTACTTTAGGGGACAATCACAGGATAGCAAGTGTTCTTCCAGACTGCCATGTATAATTGTTTTGACATTGATAGGACCTAATAGCTTGATGGCTGCAAGATATCTTACACTGGCTGCAGTGCAATATGGCCATATCTAAGTTAGCTTTAAATTAGCCAATAGGAATACCAATCACTGATCAAAAGTTAGATGCTTTAAGACTTCCAGACTTGGGCCATACATTAAGCTTCATCCCATTCAGAAATTAAGGAAACCATCTGGGGCAGAAGCACAATTACTGTGGAACTACTGCTCAGCAACACCACACAATAAAATCAGAAGGTCTAATGATGAATACTACGTCTATTTGAAACACCCTGTTGCACAAAACAGGCTGATTATAAACTTAAAGAGAAATAACTCTCTTAACAGTTTGGACAAAGTAATTCTGTAAAGGGGATATATCCTGAAATTACATTTCAACCAAGGAACAAGGAGAAAAAAATTGTTATATTTTGAAGTTTGAAGATCATCATTTTTATGTTTTCCACTGCACTCACTTCTAGCATGAGCACACAGCATATTTAATGGAATTATAGTTCTTGCTTATGTCTATAATACCTCAAATTATTGAGAGGAATAACTATGACAGTCTAAAGGTATTGGTCATTAGCTATTCCTATGATTTCAACCTTTCACTACAACCAGCAGAAGTCAGCTCACAAGAGGAAGGTCTATGCCAATGTGAAAGTTTGGGAGGGAAGTTTAAATCTCATTAGGGGACAAAACTGACAGCTGTAATGGCTTAGGTGTTTTCTTCTCTTTCCTCCTTTCAAGTTAAGAGAATGGTCAGATTAAAAAAGAGCTTGGAGTCTCAGAAAAGTAAGACAATTCAAGAAGGAACAAACAACTAGGAAAAGGCAAAAATTGCTCTGCTTTGAGATCTGTGGATGGGTAGAAATGTGCAAAATTATTATGATGGAAGGGAGAAGAGGAAGCATCAAGAAATTTACCTTACCAAAAGAATAAGTCCCTGAAAAAGGACATATTCTGCATGCATCTTTGTAGCTAAGTTTAGTTTATATAGTGTGGGTATGATAAAGCCACTAAAGAAAATGGATACTCAAGATGCGACTGACCTCTGTGCAACAGCAGGCAGATTTGTGGCAGGAGGGAACCAGCAACAGCAATGCACTGATTTGCAAGAACCTAAACACCACTGATACAACATGAAAATGAAGGATGGTTGAATCTCAAATGATTCTGTTAACTACAGCTGATTACAATACTTGCACAGTCATAGAAATTCTAGCCCAGAAAATCAATTTCCAGTAGCATGAGTACCTAGGTCCTCTCTGTGTGAAAGACTGCAGCTAATAACTCTGGTCATGCTTTGGTGTTCTCACCTATAAGGTAACCAAAGAAGACAGAATTATGTGAAAATCTTGGGATAGAAGTTTTCAATGGCTTAATAAAGATACAAATTGTTCCAACACGGGTTTGGTTTGTCTTGGAACAATTGTTACAATGCAAAACATGAGACAGTTCGGTTCAAGGATGCTGGGAGTCAGACTTATTTTACGTGTTATAATCACATCATACATATGAAACAGCCTTTTACTGGAGTTTTGTTTCCATCATGGCTAGATGTGACCTCTGTTGCAATGCATGATATTTACAGCATTAATTTATTACAGCGTTTTTTATCCTTGTTACTGCATTGACTTTGACTTCCTGTCTAAAATAAGCACTAAAACCAGAACACATCCACACTGACTCTGTTCTTCTTATCCAGATATATAGAAATTATCTAAAGGATATGAATCTTGCAGGAATTTTATGAGCTTGAGTATCACCCCATTTCACAATTGTGTTCCAGAATTATGTCAGTTATGTTTACATTTTACAGCCAAAGCTTAAGGTGCTTCTATTGAGAATGATGTCTTTGTGTCACTGCACCTGTTGTGAATTTGCTTTTATTTTGGGGGGAATAAGGATGGTTTTTAACGCTTAGTCATCTTCATGCCAACAACACAGATGAAATCTTGGAGCAATGTAGAGAAGACACTAAGAACAAGCCAGGTGAAAGTGAAGAATACCTAAAGGGATGCTGTTTGGACGCATGTGCTTCCTCCAATTGTTCCACCTCTGTCTCTTTAGTGTTGCCACCTATCCCTGTCCTTATCATTTATATTTCATATGGGCTTTTTTTCAGTTACAGCTGCTGTTCCTCCCTATAAAAGGTATATTAATAAAAGGGAAATGCCAAATCCCTGCTGTCTTCTGACTGATGTGCGTTTTTCAGAATATAAACAGCTGGAGTTTTAAACTCTGTGTTCTGCATTATATGTGTCTGGGAGATGAGGGAATGAGAGGAAAACCACATTTAATTTACTGTTAAGTTTTTATACGTAGAAGAACCTAGAGAAACAATTTAAACAGTCTTCATTGTGGCATGTAAAAGCTAATACCCATTGTGCCATGTGCATTTATTGCTGGGTAAAGGTCACAGTGTCAAATAGCACCACATTACCACATTGCTTAATATTCTAAGTATGGCTGACAGACTAAGCAACACTTGTCAGTATGTATTTAAGCAATTTATTCCAGGGATATAGTATATGCTTGACCAAAAAGGGATTAGCAACAATTCTGAGGGCTCATAGCAACTTTTGAAATAATAACTTTTTCTCACAAGTTATTTATATCAAATTGAAATGTAATTGAGAGTTATGTTTCTCTCAGGAGAACTCAGATTCTGAAGAAGTAAAATCATGAATAATCAAATTCTTTTCTTTCTGCAATATACATGGGTTTTCAATTTAAGGAATTGAATGTTTTTACATAGACTCCATTATGCTGTTTGATGCTTGTACCATTTGATGCAGCTATGATTTTCATAAAAGGAAGGATCATGGTATTAACATGAATATCAATGCTAATAACAAATGTAGAGAAATATTAGTGGGTATGAAAGACAGAGTAAGATTTCTGTTCTGTCAGAAAAGTTTGTCCCAGCCAATCTCACCTTACTAAAAGACTGAACCTTCCCTTGGGGCCTTTTCCTAGTAGTTCCCCCAAGATGTTGGCCTGCTTATCTTCCCTTCTCTCATACTCTTTATAGGACATGAACTGCAGATAATCATCTCTCTCTGCTATCAGCTGTCCTCATGTGAGCAGCACCTTATCCCACACCAAGCCTTTGAAAAAAAGAGGGATGCACAGGATCAGCAGAGGTGGGGAAAAGGGGACAGAATCTACTTCCCATTTCTATCATCTCCCCATTGCCAAAACATGGAGCTGTGATCTCTTGGGCAGAGACACAATGGGGCTTCACTTTGCTGAGCATCACCAGTCCAGGGTCCCACAGAGCACAGTATCTGGCTGGGCACAACACAAATATTGCAGAATCAGCACCAAGTAACACTTTTCTTTGGTTCTGCTTCTGTCAGGAATCACTATATTACCCTGTGGGTCAGCCTCAGCCATTATTTCTGCACTAGAAGCCAAAAGACAATGTTAACAATTTGCTGCTCAGACAATGATTTACAGGAAGGTAGCTGTGGCATAGAACACAAAGCTGCCAAAGTGTCAAACGGTCTCTAAGGTATCAAGCTGAAATGCTGCATTTCGGGGTATTTACATTGCCATTCTCTTGTTTTCAACCAGTATAATGAAGTTCCTGCTTTTTATGAGAGAGAAGAGTATGTTACAATGTCCCTCCCAAATTAATGTTTGTATTTGCTTTGAAAATAAAAACATAGGTGTACTCCATTCAATAGTTTAAAGTGTTTCCCATTTCATATCACAATGTTAGGGGGAAAAGATGTTTATTGAAGAGTCCTGCATGGGAGAAGGCTCTTTCCCATGTTCTCCAGTTCTCAGAGCACAACAAAGAATGCCTTCCAAGCTCTATTTCTTGATTTCAGTATTTCCTACAACACATAATAATCCTTTTATTATGACAGAACTGACTATACAAAACTTGATTTCTTCCTAATAAATGTCACCTCTCCTGTTATACAGTCTCAGCTTTTAATTTCTCCCTGGTGTTTACCACATGCTCCACCAGCTACCAACTGTCCACTGTCAAAACTGATAAGCCATTGCTACAGGCTAGAGCTCTTCCAATGCAGTTTCCTCAGAGGCAGATATTCCCCCCCAGCAAAAGAAGTTAAAGTACAACAAAATCTCACACCAAACACTACACAAGTAATCTCCTATTTCACATACATCTTTTATTAAAACACAAATACTAGCATAGTCCAACTGACTTCTGCTTTACAACCCCACTTTTGGACAGGTCTCAAGTAGTTATTTTCCCTCCCTAGGTAATAATTGGGAAGAAAAGGTACCGTTTTCTTTTTGATTTTAATTAAAAGCTGCTGATTTCATCCTTTTCCTATAAACTTGAAGTAAACAGAAGTGAAAGTCAGCATATCTAATTCTGCTATAATTAAAATTTTACTCCACTTATTACCCATCTGATATCTCACAACACAAAGAGCTAAATGGAGTGATGTTTTTTTCCATTTCTTGCTTGTTTCGTAGCTAAACACTGATCTTTTCATCAAAATAGGCCATATAGAAATCTATTTTAACCGTAAACCCCAATTCCAGATAGCACCTTAAAAAAAACACAGTTTACATGCTTGTTAAGGTGCTTCTATTCAACAAGCTCCTTTCTAGAATGGAGGCTAAAATTTGTAGGCATAACTGAAGCTCTAATACACTTATCTAAAGGACTCATTTATTACTGCTATGAACAGAAAATGCTTTTGAGTTTTTATATGAAGAACTTCAGCATGTAGAACCAGAAACAGTACATCCCAGAAATTTCTGTGGAGAGTATGTTTGCTGTAATACAAGTGATAAAACTACTACCAACAGCCAAGTTTCCTTCCAGCTTTTCATTTCTGAGTAATTTCTGCAATGAAGACAGAAGTGTAATAGACATGAAGGAATGTGGCAATCCATTTGTTTTATTTCTATGAAATTATTGCTGATTGCAGGTTTGGAAGATGTGTGGGTGAAGTTTGCTGATTTATTTCAGTTTGGTCAGGAATGCTTTTTTAAAACACCTTTAACCTTTTTCTTCCAAACAGTTAATTTGGGTCACTACTTTTGCACTGAAGCTTTGATTGTTAGAGGAAATACTTCTGCATACTTTTGCTCTGCTGTAAGAGAGGCAATATATTTTGGGACATATGCCAACAGATTTTAACCACAAACTTAGGGAAAGGAGACAGATTACACTGTGGTGCTCTCGTAATCGGGGTTTCTCTGTACTCTTTTGCTAAGAGCAAGTATTCACCAGTAAAGTGGTTCTATGTCATACAGATGGCATATCCATAGTAATAGGGCAAACTAAACCACCCAGCTGCATTCCCCTAGGCTCTGATAAGAGTTCTACAGTAATTTTATCACAGAATTTCTTTAAAGTGTCCAGCCAAATATATATTTCAAGATCTTCAGTGAATTCTCAACTATTTTTCAGCATGCAAGAATCTTATTCAATAAATGAAGGTATCAAACAAAGACCTGGAGGTTTATGATGATGAGGAAAAGCCCAATTTCTATTCAAACATTTACAGACACTGTTCCTTTTAAAAGCTGCCGGTCAAGCAAAAGAAGAGAAAGCTCTATTTGGTCATGGTGCCTATCAGCATGGCATTGCATGTTTGCCTCCAGTAGCAAACTTTCTAATTGTTCAGGCAATCCAGACTGATCAAATAGATGCTTCATCAGCTCTCTAGGGCGACTACTCAACTATTTAATAATTCTCCCTGATACTTTCCTATTACTACTTGTTAAAGTCTTCCCTTTATTAAAGCCTTCCTTTTCTGTGAAACAGTCAGCCATTGTGTGCTCTTACACTGCGCATTCTTTTATTCCACCTTTACTCCTTTGCAGCAGCTGGTCCTGGAATAGGACTAGTTGATGTGGTGACTCTCCCAGTTAGCATCTGGTCCAGTGTGTGAATGCCCTGGTCAAGACAATGTAGTAAGTAACATGGTGGGTGTCTCAGGGAGTTGAAAATGAAGGGTGAGCTGTGCACCTCCAGAGGTGGGAACTCTAGAAGTTTTAAAATATGCAGCAGGCAAACCATATGCAGATTTTTGTGATAGAGCAGCTGGGGAGGGACATTCCTCCCCTATGTTGACATAAACATACTGCAAACCTTGACTGCTTCATGTTCCATCTTTACTTGAAACACAAACATGCAAGCAAACATGAAAGCATAGACTCCTGTCACACTACTTGAGTCAAGTGCAAAGCAAATTATTTTTTTGGGCAATACATTAGCCTACAGATGGAACATGAACCCAAAAAACCACTGATGCATCATTACATGAAGGGAATTCTGGCATCCACTGACTTCCATCTTATACCCTAATGACTGAAATTTCTAATAAGAATTCTTTTTTTCAGCAAGGGGGTTTAAAAATATTTAAGATTTAAAGAGATTTGGGTTCGTAATTTTTAATTGTTTAGAGGATCGTAATGGAATGCACAAAAGCAACAGCAGACCAAAGGCTTTAATACTGAAATGAAACCTAGGTTCATGTTTTCCAAATCCATGGTAGTGCAATGGTGGGCCTATGCTAAAAATTTCTCAATTGAGCCTGAAACTGATTTGCAGAACAGGAAACCATGCAATTTTTTTTTTTTTTTTCCTCAGGTCTCATAATCTCTTCAGTGCCTCTGCGATATAGAAGCCTTGTTATAAAAGGAACAAGTCCCACTAAGCTGCAGAAAGAACCTCTTTCTGATGAGGAACAATGATGAGCACCAACATGAGACAGTAACTTCAACTGTTGTTTTACATGCCCATAACAAATGCGTGCAGGACTGACTGAGGGGGCAGCTTGTGGCTGGGGGGGGGAAGGAGGGAAATGCAGAGCTAGCAAGACGACTTAAATCAGCTTCCCACCTTAAAAAACCCATCAGGTCACAATTGAAGTTTCTATGTGAAAAAGTAGCTCTGTAAAGCTGCCACATGAAAAAGGATGGTTGGACGTTTTTTTTTCTGCAAATTAAGTAATTCTCTACCAAATTCATAATCACAAGGGTTACCTCAGGAGCAGAACAAAAGCAATGGCAGTTTCTTGTCCCAGGTGTGAAGTTCTGACAGACGCTTCACTTCTCTTTCTCTAATAGCCCCCATTCGCACACCCTCATTTGATGATACAAATATATATAATACAGATGGGCACAGACGTAACTCAAATATACATAAGTAGTCTCAAACTAATGAACATAGTAGTAAATTAAGAGCATAGCCTCCTCAAGAGCTACTACCATCACTAATGCATTTAGGTTGGCTTTAAGTACATGGAAATCAACTGAACACGCTGGATCCCACAGGAAAAGGAAACCCCAGAGATCAACATTCCAATAGGATCAGACAAACTGCTTCACACTTAAGTATTTCCATCCTGCCCTTGTTTATCATGGAAGCCACCCTTGCATAGATTCTCTTCAGGAGAGGACACCTGATGAAGAGACATCTTATCAAGGATTAAAGAAGCTTTTAAGAAGTAGGAGATAAATCTGAATAGCTACAGATTAGCAAGCCTTTCTTTATACTGAGCAAGGGATTTGACACTCTAAGCGGCAACAGAACAGTATGGACAGACAAAAACGATAGAAGAGAGAACAAGCTGACTCTTGTAAATAGAAATCAAAGAACTTTTCACAAGGCACTAGAAAATCCTCCTCAGGACTCTGGCTGTCATATAAGAAGACAAAGTATCCTTTCTTTTAAAAGGAAGAAAGAAAAAAAGTACAAATTCAATGGTCATTTTGCGCCACAAATTGCAGAAGTTGGTCCCAGACAGCTGGGACCAGTAGCATTCAACCTGTTCCCAAAAGAGGCAGAGAAGGGCAAGAATGTACAAAATTCCACCTAAACAAAATGAAAAATAACTATGAAAAGCTGTAAAAACTATTTGTGACCTGACACTGAATGAAGAAAAAAATAACAGGAGAAATTCAGTATGGGTGAAGTGCAAGGCAATGCAGAAAAATTAAACCCAACCTTAATTACACATGCTAATCAATAGCATCCATAGTAGTTATTGCCTCTCAGTCACAGTTTTTCAAAACCTGTTCATATAAAATCAATGCTCAATAAGAATTAAATTAAACTTTTAGTTATCAGGAACAAAAGTGAGAAAGAAGGATCAATCATACCTCAGAAAGTATTACATTAAGTGCAGCCTAAATGGACAACCTTGAGAACAATTATTAATTATACAGATTAGGGTAAAAATGTGCATTAATTTATCCTTATTAATATAACAGAGTATGACAGAAAAAGACATAATTGGTCCGCCATGCCATTTGGTCTGGCAAAATAGCTCTGACTGTTCTACCATTTTCTCCTTTTAGGCACAACACTAACTTGTGGCAAACACCATCCCTGCAAAATTTAGAGTAACACTTTTACCCCAAATGAGAGCTACTGCACAAACTTCTAAGTTTATTAAGCTACTCAAAGCTAGAAGTATAATGAAAAAAAAAATTGGTAGAACTACTGGATTCATTCTACTGAGTTCCAAAACAAGATAATTCCTATAATAATTTCAAAGCAAAAATGAAGAACAATTTCTCTAACCATTCTTGTCTGCTTATTTTACTGAACTGTGGTAGAGATATTTGAAAGTAACAGTGGGCATGTGCTTTTCTGCAGTCATCACTATTTTGTACCTCCTACTCCTCAAGCACAGATATAAATATATTTTCAGTTTCTTCTTCCTTCCATGCTTTCCACAGATAATTTTTCCCTCGACAAAGCTTTGCTGTGGACAAATGGTGCCTTTCCGGACCTCCTCAGATCAGTATAAGTGAGTGTATTTTGCTATCAGTGTTTAGCATTTTGATTAACTTGTTTTTCGATAAAAGCTGTGAAGGATAAGATACTTCTTTCTTCTGTTCCTCAGCAGGGATCTCAGCAGTTTCTCATCACCTCCAGACTACATGCTGAATAGAGGTGTGGGGCCAAGTTGTCTGCAAACACCAACAGCTGTGTTTGGTGTAGCCAGCAACCCAAGCACATGTCATCTCAGCACTGCCCTCCAGGTATGCTATTTACTTTAAGTGGGATATACATCAGAAAAAAAGAAGCTTGTGGGAGAAGTTCTACACAACACAGTAGGAAGTCTTACTGTATTTGTTCACTGCTCTTCAGCTACCCTGCAAACTTGATACTAGTAATACTCCACCTAGACTATCCACCATAAAACATAAATAACCTACAAGGAGAGATGAGGTTTGACATGTCATTCTTTGGTATGTGTGTAGGTTTTCAAGAGCCCTTTTTAGAGAAATGCATAAATTTTACTTCTACCCTATTCTAATGGCTCTTCAGAAAGAAATGGGAAATTCAGGATCCACAATTATTTGAAATATCACTCATGAATAGCATTTTCTGGTTTCATTTCTCATTTTGGTGACAGACACAGCACTGCTTTCCAGTCTTTACCACAGTTACAGTTCTGGTAATTGTTCTTTAATATCAAGCACTTAAAATATTTTTCAAGCATTTCTAACATAAAACCTGATAAAATTATTTTTATCTCTGGAAAGACTCTCTACCCTGTTATTCACAGAAATCTCTGAAACAGTTGTGCCATTTAGTAGCTATGTGTGAGGTGAAAGAGCACACAGGTGTTCACACAGCCACTGCTGGACTTCAAGATCACTCTGGATTCCTCGCCATCCTGTCCCAACCTGCCAAGTCTGCCTTACAAGAGCAGTGTGGGACTGCAGGCTGCAGAAACTTGCCAAGAGGAGCTCGCATCAAACCAGTCTGGCACATCAGCAAGGAGCCATGAGAAGACAGCCAGCAGCTCGGTGCTAGCTGGGGGCCCAGAGCATTGCAGCTTTCTCAGACTGGGCTAGAATTTTCATAGAGCTTCAGTTCAGTCTATTGGCTATGACAGATTGTATCTTCTTGGGGGAAGATTGCAATGGCAGGGGAAGTTATACCAAAGAATGAATTACAGAAACTGCTGCTGATCACTGCATTGTAAAAGCTCTCCTGCTGGCACTACAGCTACTATTGCTCACAGTTGGGAGCAAAGTGTTTCGGAGCCCAGCTCTCCAGTCCTTCCCTGACACACTGAGATATAGCACTGCACATTCTAATTGCATTATAAGAAGTAACGCAAGGGAGCCAATCTTAGTTACCTCCCCCAATTCAAAGCTGGTGTTCATAACAGGATGCAAAACCAGAAGCACAAAGAATTCTCCTTAAAGCTATGTTGCAGCTGAGCAGCACTTTCAGTGAAACTCAGGTTCTGTGGGAACAATGCCATGAACTACAGGATGCCGATTGATACGGCCTAAAACTTCCATTTCTTCTCATGAAATAAGTTACTTTTTAACTGACATTAGAATAATGAAGAATACTTTCAATTGCAGCATTGACAACTTCTCCTCAGCATCATGCTGCTTTAAGTTAACATCTTTAAAAGAAATGCTGGCATTGTCATGTCCTCGGCAGGCACATGAAAGAACATCACCAGAGACCCAGAAGTTCACTAGCAAAACACATGGTTCAGACACTGACCATTTGCTTGCAAGCATATGTAACATTTGTTTAAATTCCCATGCTATTGAGATGACTAACAAATAGCTTATTCACCCTGCTTTTTAGCCATGTCCTAATAGCTCAGGTAATAAATAATCCTTTAAAAATGTTTTAAAAAATTCCCCAAACGTAAAGAATTCTACTGAATCCCAGTAATCGGAGACTACTAAATGGCAAGGCATCATATCTAAACAGGACAAGTTGCATTGAGTACAGTTACTTAAAAGGTACAGGCCCAGCCATTTTGGAAACTAGCTGACATTTTTCTTCAGCTTTTTACATCAGGTGTCAGAATGAAAATTTTTTAAAATTGACTCCATGTTGATGGTCCTGAACGTAGTTAAGCAACATAGGAACAAACAAAGAAAATGACATCCCACCACACATTAGTAAAAGTTAAAACCAAGTGTACTTGGTCTTGGTCTTCTTCTTCATATCCATGTTAACTATTGAAAAATACTAACATACAATTTTTTCTCTTTCTTATTTCATATGCATAAGTATTTTTGCAGTGTAGAAATTCAATCTACTAGAGATTCTTCCTCATTTTTCCATCAAAATACTAGCTCCATGATGTAGCAGAAGAAATCTATTACCATTACAATTTTAACAAAAAAAGAAACCCATGAAAACTGCAGCTGGCATGTGCAATCCAACCTGCTACAGGCAAAATAGCAGTGTTTACCTACCCTCTATTTCAATACTGCCTGTATACCTGCACCTGCATGGATTCTACCCATATATACTAAGTGCTTTTTATGAAACTTTACTTTGTGCTTGTGCTACAAGCAGGTTTTACAGCTATCAGTACTTGTGGAAATTGTGTTGTCTTTGGTTCTGCCAGCAATCAGCTAAAGCACAATAACCTTTAATCAAAAATATGAGAGGGATAGGGCCTTCAAATTAAATTGTTGTTTTCCTTTGTAATTTACATGGCTTGTAAGTGGAACGTACGGCATTTCAAATATACTGAGAAGCAACATCAATAAAACTCCAGCAAAAGTTCATGTTTTGATCAAAACCTATCTTCAAGTCAAGTTTTCAATCACAATCACAAAACCAAATCAGATTCTTAGGAAATGTGCATTTTACATTTTTTAAAAGGTAGGACCCTGGAAGATACTTTGACATAATCACTCAAAATGAAGCACAGAAAGCCATAATAATTTCTGGAAGGCCTGATTGTGAGTTATCCTGTCTGATTGGAATAGTAGGAAAACACACAATAACTTGACACTCATTCTAGTCCCATGGAACTTGAAAAGGTTTAAAGGATATATATAAGACCAATTAAAAATGGATTAAAAAAAAACCTTTAAAAACACTTCAAGTGGATTATGAAATTTTCAGAATTATTTTGGTGTCAGAGAAAAGAGTTAATTTCTTTTTAATAATTAATTTAAAATTTGTATTAAAAATTATTGTGACATTTGGGGGTTTTACTCCTATTACTCTTTCCTTTCTCTTCTCACTTTGGAAGAGAAAAACAGGGAGGACAAAATGTAGAAAAGGCTTATTCCTGCTGGTATTGTTCTAATGCAGAGAAAATAGCTACATGGAATTCACTGAAAAAGAGAGTGAGAGAAGTGTGTATGCACACACCTGTCCTAACAGTTGTCCTTTAAATGTCCAGCTATCTGAGGATGGAAAATCTCTAGCCAAAACATTTGTACGTTATATTGGCTATGCAAATACATATCCCATGTGATTAATGTATCTATTTGTCTGTTGCCTGAATCATAACCTGGTACCTAACTAGTACAAATTGAACTTCTGCCTGGGTTTATGTTATTTCATTAGCATGTAATTAGAGGATGGGTATGGTACTTTGTGAAGGCAACAGCTTATGCAATTTACTTTCTGAAACATGAAACTATGTAGCACCCACATGCAATTTTAATATTGCTTGAGAAATTCTTATTCCCAAAGTAATTTATACTGATATCTCACTTCCTGTAACAATTAGGAGGTAGATAAAGGCAATTGTGGCTCTATACAACTTATGATCCTGAGCATTACTATGTCATTGCCAAAAGAAATTGTATATTGAGTAACACTTACACATTACAATCCCTTCATAAAAGTGCTCCTCATAACATTTCAAGCATTTCAATTGTCCCAGCAGCACTACTTGATCTCTCATGAGGTTTTTTGTCTAGGAGCAATTTTGCATTTTATTTTTTTTTACATGCCATAAGAAAATAATTTCCTTAGGCTTATTTTTCTCACCAGTAATTTGGACCTTATCTCTCAAAATCTTTCTCAGATATATACAAAATAAAACAGAATTTGTACGGAGAGGCCCTTGTCAATAGGGAATACTTGTAAATAAAAGACCTCAATTCTTTTATTAAAATCACGCAATTGAACACTCGATAGTTCAAGCACCATCCATATTTCATGTTTGAAAAACAAACCGTGAAGGACAAAGGCACCTCTTTCACAACACTAACAGATTCCATCATTAGTCAGGTCTGGTTGTGAAGAAGACACTGCAGAACCCAGCTCATGCCTTGCTGTCTAAGCCATTTGTTTTGTTAACTACCTGTCAACGTTGCAAAGTGATAATCTGGCCGAGGTACATAGATTCACAGCTTTCTTGAATAAACACTGTACTTCCCCACCCCGAACTTCTAAAGACAGAGTTCAAAAGAGAAAGCCAAGTTCATTTTCAAATGCTGAAACAAGGAGAAACTAACAATCCTTAGTTAAACAGAAAGTGGCTTATTACTTGTCAGTTTACTTGTCAATATATTTGAGCAACTAAAAACATGAACTGATGTGTCTGTCCATAATACAAAATCTGAAACCCCACATTAAAACAGATGTTATGACTTGAAGTGGGATGTGGTGTGAAATACATTTCACCACCATGATTTATATTTTGCAAAGTGTTATTCAAAAAGGAAAGGTTTATCTACATACCAAAGATCTAAGTTATTAAAATGGAGAACACGATTGATAAACCCAGTGTTTTGCTGAGCCTTTAATAGATATTCTCATTTTATACACAACTGTAGCACATTAACTAAGTCAAACAGCAAAGACTTCCCCTTCTTTCTTGAGAAAGCAACAGCATACCACCCTTGCATCTCCAAACCTGAGCCCAGAGGTAATGATTATATCAAGCTTTCCAGCAGCCTAACAGGAGACCACCGGGAAATAGGATAATTTATAAATGCTTGCCCTTATAAGCAGGCACAGCTGCTCTGTTATGGTTGCCCAAGAACTAATGCAAATTTCTCCCAAAATACTTTTCTGAGGTGTATGTACTATCTGCTGGAATACTGCAGCCAACAAGAAACATCTTACAACCCCATCAAAGTAGATATTATTTCAAATTTATCTGTTAACTGTGGTGAACAAGGCAACACTCCTGGAATGAAGTGATACCCTTTATCAGATGGAATGATACAGCTGGGAAGGACAGACAAGATTTCAAGAATGAAGGTCAATCTATTGATGCCATATCTGACTGCCTCACTGATATTTTTCCTCAGAGTGCTAGTGGCACTAAACATCCCTTTTAGAAAAGATGGCTCAAGAAATTTTCTATTCTATCAAAAAGGAGTGTCAAAAGCAAATATTTGAGACAAGATTAAGTTTTAACTTCTTGGTAAAGCGCATGTCATTTAGGTTCCTTGTCTGTCTGTCAGATGTGCTGCAGTTCAGGTATTTCCTCATGCTTTCTATGTGACTAACCACTCTTTCTCACTTCTCCATTAATTTTTTTCCCCACATATCTTCACTGATCTGTGTGGCAACTTCTTAGCATGAATAGCGTTCCTCATGTAGCCTGTTAAGGAAGCAGAACTGTAAGCAATAACATTACTTGCAGCTCCCAGCAAGGCAAAGCAACTGTAGAAATGCAGTTTGAGGAATAAGAATGCGAAGACATTTTGTATCTGATCTCACAGACATGATGAACAGGATAGAGTTCAAGGGTGCAAAAAGTCAACGCGAGAGCTATTACTCCAGTACCAAGAGATACAGAAGTCAGCAGTCTTGTTCTGGCTGCAGCTGATTCAAGTGAAGACGTTACTGGTACCAGGTGCTTCACAGTTTATCCGAGATCATCACACCACTTCTTGCTTCCTAATCTAGTTCAATTAAATGACTAGGTTAAATTAAACTCTTCAACAATATATGCATAATTGTTTTCTCTGACAGCCTACAGAGCACACAATTATTGTGGCAGATCTCTAGAGAGTGGGAAAAGAAACAGAAGAGAGCCCCTGGGCAGTAACCTGCTCACCCTGCAAAGCTGAAACCCAAAGACAATGTGTGACTTTATTGTATCTTCACATTATAGTTCCCTAGACAGAACTGAGCATTGTTTCCTTTATCCACAGAAACAATGGCATGCATAACTCCCCATGAAAAAGTTATTTGCAGAAGTTGCTTGACAGTATTGTATTTATCTGACAGAGTTGGGGGGTAGCAATTAAATCGTGGAAACAACAGAAAAGCACAATGGCTGCATGCAATGTACATAATGAAGAAAGTGGATATGACAGACAAGGTCCAGTTGTAGTAGATACCAAAGGACACCAGAGGGATTGCAATGGAGGTTCTCCAGAGAGAACTGAGCTGGCATGAGTCTGGCAACAGCTAGTAATTCCTTAAGAGAAGATCCTTGTGCAAGTCCACAAAGCTGGAAGGTCCTCAGGAAAGATGCACTTCCTGTAATTAGAGGATTCACCACAATAAATATTTGGCTGATGCCACCAACATCTGATTTCTGGACTAGAGGGAATATGTTGAGATAGAAGGAAGGCAACTTGTAGATAAAACCACCTCTTGTTCAAATAAATATGGGAATAAAGAAACTGCAAACCCTAAACACATAAACAAAGCTGAGGAAGAACACAGGAGCAGTTTTCAGTGCAACAGTTCAAGTACTGAAGATCCTGCATCATTAGTACTGTATAAGTGATATCATCCATCCACATGCCAAGGGATGATAGCACCTGGTCTAGAAAGGGGCAGTGTTGCCATTCTGCAGAAGTATTTGTTTCTGTAGTTATAACTAGGAGTTGAAGAGACCCTAAACTAAGTTCACCTGTACAGTCAATACTGTGAAGTAAAACTTGAAAGCCCAAAATACTACCTGCTGGGAAGTGCAGAACAAGTAGTCTGGAGAGGGCTCATACAGCACAGGATCATCCTGGCCAGCACTACCTGTAGCAGTCTAGAATAAAAGAGGCTCTGGAGGAAAGCTCTCTACTCCAGTCTGCTTCCAGCTGATCAAAGAATCCATCATGACTGCTTTGAGCCCTTTTATTTTTGCTGTCCTCATTAGTTATTTCCCTTGAAAAGTAACAAATACTTTTTCTCCCCTTTTAAATTAGGAACAAAATAAAACAGCAGACACAAGTTAGAAATAAATTCTGACTTATTCTGTGACTGTAACCATACAAACTCTCTGCGGGATATTTAGTTACACAATAGCCTCAATCAACAAAAAATAACTTGGAGGCATTACATCATCTGATCAGACCCAAAGGCAACAGCATTGTTACCTAACAGCTTCAGACAGCTGATTAACCACTTTTTGTAGGGTGTCAATTACACCACACCCTGCTTGTTCAGAACTCTGCTGTTGACAGTACAACACAGAAAGAGAAAAGCAAACTGCCCCCCACATACACACCCCATGTATACACACTAATGCTACTGCCAGAATTATGTTTGTCATGAACTCAGCTACAAGTACTTAGAAACCTTCAGTAAATAAATAAAATAAACGGGCACAGCCGCATAATGGCATATCTGAGCTTTTTACAAGATGGCATAGTGAAATTTAAAATTTCTTTGTTATGTCATGTTTTCAGGGAGAGGGTTTTAAAAGGAGTAATGAGGACCTTTAAGAGGGTAGTCATTCACCCTTGACAATGCCAGTCTGAGATTCCAAATCCCACTGTAGAAAAGGGTCTTATCTTTAAAAAAAAAAAAAAAACAAAAAAAAACAAAAAAAAAAAACCTCCACAAAAAACCCAAAACTTGTTTTATTCAATTCCCTCCACATTCTTTCTGCTCATTTTTTGAGCTACATTTCATCATTATGTACATTATGGGTGCTAAGGAAAATAAAGCAATCTTTTCAGTTTGACATGGAATGGATAATACTTTCCTTATAACCTCTCCTTTCCGTGTGCCTGCTGGAAATTGTTTTTCATTGTTTGTAAATCCAAGGCATGTTTACACTGGAATACAGGAAAAGCTAAAGCAGAATGCTGGTGTGTAAGCCATAGTGGCTTTTTTTTTGGCTTTTGCTGTGAAGTGATAAATGATTCTTGGTCCCCCATGGGTTAGAGGGCACCAAACTTCAAATAACTACAACATCCGATAACAAAGTTTTTCTCCATCATTTGCAATCAAAACACCAAGAACACAGCCCTCTGGACCTCTCATCCTTCATGTTCAATTGTAAATCCTGATTAAATAGCTTGCAGGTGTCAGGATTAGAGTATATTCATTGGGAGCCTAAACACAGCACCAGCTGGGTTCCTCATTTGCCAGTTGTAGTTGCTTCTTTGTTTTGAAACTGTTGACAGTACAACTAAAAATATTCCTTTGGGTAGAGACAGCATTAAATAACAAGCAGGATGAGTAAGAGAACAGCTGTAGATATTTTTCTGTGTTTAACATACCTGCCTTGTTGATTTATAGTAAGCCCTCCATATAATGTACATTCTGTGTAATCCAAAACATTTAACCTTTTGAGCTGGGGCTGTGATAAAGCTATCAAACACAGGAAAGGCTCTTGACAAGTCCTGTATTACCAGCCTTTTACTCAAAGGAAAAGTGAAATATAGTTTCACCTCCCTTTTGGTATACAACAACAAACATTATTATGCTTTATCAGTTGCTACCAACTAAACTGTATGCCAGACATCCACATAAACATCAACATGGAGATGGGAAAGAAAACATATAACTTATGCAAGTTCTCAAAATCTTCCTCTGTTGAGAGTCCTGTTGGTTTGAGCATGGCTTTCTTGAAGGGAAGCTCAGGTCTTCATTTAAAACCAGAACCAAAGTGAGTGAGTGCTTCAAGAACAGAGAGGCCATTTTCACCATTAGTCCTTTGCACAAACCAAGCAGTATCTGCCAGCATTCAAGACCATTAGTTCAAATAAATCCCTTTTATTATGATTTTATGGTGCATGGGTACTCCACCACCGATACTGTTGTTTAAAGACCTAACACCAGGGTTGCAGCTCATTTCTGTCATTAAAGAATTTGTATTGGTTTTGCTATTTTGTCCAAAGCTGCGTTCTCTTTGGAATTAAGTTCTGGCTACTTAAAAATCCCTGAAGTTTTCAAATACTTTTTCACTTTGACTTCCTGTCCCAAACTCTTGAGTAAAAGTTTATGTTTTAATCCCAAAGGCCACTTCTTTTCAATGGGCAGTGAACCAAGTCATACAGCATAGATGTAAAGAGAGACACATATGTGTATGAAAGCCATTATTACTCTCTGCATAAAAGAACAGAGGGAAAAATCTGAAAAATTTAATAGTCTTTTTATTACATGGCACTGAAGCAAAAAAAAAAAAAAAAAAAAAATTGAAATAAAATTGTGGGTTTCAGATAATCAGTCCAAGATAAGCTAAAACAAAATATTGACTACTTTACACATCTGCATTTATGGGGGAGGAGGATCATGAGTAGACATGGCCAAATGGTCCCAAAGCAATTTGCACAGTAGTGAGGCACTCACCTCACTCATGACTAATTGAACTCACTTTTCCCAACATCAGGTCACAAGAGAAATTCAAAGCACACTATAGCATTTAATACTGAGATTTTAACAAGTTAGCTTGAAATGCTGCTAGAGTTTTAAAGGCAAGTTCTTCCCAGTAAATAATATGATGAGAAAACATCAGCACTTAAGAGGATGCCACAGGGTTAATGCCAGGTTTTAAAAGACTTCAGAATGGATTTTACCCAGTTCACATGTCAGGAGGCACAGCACGGAATCAATTTACAGCAGGAGCCAAAGATCACAAATTTTAGGGGAGCCTGGGGACTGATTTCCCCAATCGGTGCCGTGGGGTGCACAGATGAAAGAGCAAACTTGTTTTTTTTCTTTAATGGTGACAGCGTATTCTGAAATTACGCACAGCAGGCAGGAGAAACCTGCATAGATTTCAAAAGATACTGCAGGTTTGTGTGCTGAAGCACACATTTAAGGCCCTAGTTAATGTGCTAGCCTTTCACCTCTGGAGGCCTGGGCTCAGATTTTTGTGAGGCAAAATGAAGGAGAATTTGGGACTTCTATCTTCTTAACTCTTGTCGGCCTTTCATTCACACCACACAAGTACAAACCAGTTACCAAACTTTGGATCAAACTCTACTTAGTTTTATTACTCTCAAGTCAACCTCAAGCAATTCTCCTAAACACTAATAACAGCAGAGTTCAGGGTTTCCACTAATTTAAACTGGAGTGAAAAGCCAAATTCTCTTTCCATTTATATCAATGAAAACCTACACCTGTAGCAGTATGAAGCATAAGACATGAGAGAACAAGACCCTACCAAGATTGGAAAGCAGACTTTTCTCAGCTCTGGAATATTTGCTCAGAGCCTTCTTGAAAGATGTTCTGTTCTTTATATTTGGCTTTTACTAATGCTATTCTAGATACTCTCTATTAAAGAAAACCCAACTCTTTACAGCTTTAAAGTCTTCATTGTCTCCAGACTGGCAGAAAAAGCTATGAATGATTGTTTTTTAAAAATATCAAAATAGTTTTGCTTAAGCTGATTGAGGGGAGAGAGAAAATCTGAATTTCCTCTGCAACCATTATGTTTTAAGTCCCTCTGAAGTTTAAGCAATATATGTAGCATTAAGTCTAAAAATACCTCAACAATATTCTTTCCACCTTGGCTGTAGAAATATTTTGTAAGAAAACATGATAATCATAATTTCTGTTACACATCAGGGATGTTCCTCTTTTCCATGAAGGACATGAAAATAAATTCTGTTGATAATGAACTTATGAGGCCCTCAGCAGGTTGAGAGAACATTGTTAGAATCACTTTTATAACCACCAAGCCAAAAACCTCACTGTATATGCTCACTGGATTCTCCCTTCCCCCTCATTCTTTCCAAGTTCATTCAGTAATCACGGGTCTCAAGAAGCCCAGCACACACAGCTGTCTCAGTACAGCTGGCTAGCAAGTCTGGCACCAACAGCCAAGGCTGAAGTTTGGCAGTTGTTTGTGTTGCAGGTGTTGAACTATGTTTTGTCTGTACTTAGGTGACAAATTGGTTTCAGAAACAGGTTTAACATGACAGTACCAAGAGCAATGAAAAGGGCCACTTCTGTAAGGTAAATGTCATACACACATTATCAGAGCTCACAGAAAAGTCCAAACAGATAATTAGACAATGGAAAGGAATCAGTTATGCACAATCACTTGTGCTAGCAGGAAAGGTGTGCTACAATCCCATACAAGTAAACACAAGGAAATGCAACTGAAAAATACGACCGATTACAATCTGACACCATAGACAAGCCTGTAATACAAAGAAATGTGTAGAAACAAATATACTAAAGGGCTGAACACAAAATGACAGATTACATCTTTGGGCCAGGAGAGGCAGTCATAAAGATTTATTTTGCCAAAATTCTTTCTCGCTCTGACTAATTTTCATTGTTACAGAAAAATATAGACAAGTCTGTATTAGTTCCTCTGAGATCTTAAAGTTTTTTCTAAACAGAACAGGTGAGTGAAGCAAAGAAAACTGCAAAATTCCAGAGCTAAAGCTTAGAAGGTGACAACCTGAGCCACACTGCATGGCAAATTGTGTGGTCAGAACATATAGAAAACAGGTCTAGGGATGATGACCAACCAAATACCTTGAATGTGATCCTCAGTGATCAGATACAATATATATATACATTCATTCCCACAAAGCTCAAGTGATGTATGTGAGGTGTTACTTCGTAAGCAGAGTGGAATAACCTGAAGCTTTTCTTCTATGCCGTTTCATGCATATATTTAAAGAAATATATTTCCCTGAATGGCAATATCCTCATTTTGTTCTAATCCAATAATTGAGGATAGAAATGATGTGAAAATTATGAGTAAATCCCAAAGGTGTTTTAATTTTTCTTTTTGACATAGATTAAGTGTATTACATACACTTGCCTTGAAAGACAAGTAATCTGATCAGTTCTAATTGAACTGCATGTATTCAATATGTATATGTACATGTTGTGTGTGCATACATATAAAGAGATATAAAATTTAAAACCTTGAATCTCTTATAAGCAGTTGTTTAGACATATTTACTGATTATAAGTTTAGACTTTGTAATTAAAATACTGTCAATGTCATGAAGGTAATTTTCAGGCAGATCAAGTATCTTGGACAGTCTTGTATCCAGAGTTGTCTGGATTTTGTTTGTTAAAAATAACTTGGACTACATCTTGATCAATCTATAGAGATTATAACAGTGGTGTTCCAGGATAAATTATGGAACAGCCTTCAACTCAATTTATTTTAAAGGGAACTTCCTTTGTTTCTAGCAGAGATTTGCCTGAAGCACGGTCACTAAAGCAGAGCAAAAAGGCATTAATTTCCAACACCTGAACCTGGCTTTTGAGATTCCTAATCAACCTGCTACTTCCTTTCTACTGCTCATTTGGAAGATGCATTCACTTCTTTCACAAATGGCGCTCACACCACGTGTGACACTATGTGAGCTCTACCACAGGAGGTGTTAAATCTGCATTAGGCACCGAGCAAGGTGCACCCTGCATTCCACAGCCCACACTTCAAACCTCACTTCAGTACCCAAACCCAACAGAGCTGCTTGCTAGAACTTAAGAACTGTAGAAGGAAACAGCATCCATTAAAAAATGCATCATAAAGTAGCCTGTATAAATACTGCCTGTAACTGTTAGGTTATCACTGATTTCTAATGCCAGCTAAAGCAAAGAAACTGGAAAACTGAGAGTTAGGTGTTCATGGCAACTAGCACTCAACAGAGCTCAAAATGACTGCTCAACAGGTATCTAAAAAGAGCTACCAGAAATGCCAACTTATACATTTTAGAAAATATTTGGCATGGCACAAACTGTCATTTAATACTAACAAAACCACCACTTGGCATAAAAACAATAACTTTTCAGCATACACTTTCTCTAAATTACCTGAATTCCATAAACTTCAGTTTGTTAGGTAAATAAATTTAAGATTGAGGCATATAGATTGAAATTAATACAACTATCTTGGTGACAGGGTTTTGTCTTAAATGGGCATATTATACCTAACCAGTACAGTTAATTATTTTCTGAATGAGTTACTGATATATGTTCTACAAATTGTGCTTCAGTACTTTTAAATGTTTCCTAAAAGAGGGATGGACTACTGCAAGTCGTCTTAGTCATAAAAAACAACCTTTTTATACAATCTCAAATATTTAAACCAGCAAGAGCTCATAATGCTTCACAGAACTTTATGCCTTGTCTATTATTATGTATTTTCATCAAATATGATTGCTAACTTTACTTTAAGTAATTAAAAAAAAACTTCTTTCATGTAGTATAATTTAAAATGACCATATTTTTCAGCAAATGAAATGACACATCAATGAAATTTAAGCAACCTCAGGAGTACCAGAGAGTTTTGACTAAATAATGATAAGATGAAAAATTTGTTGGTTAAGTCTTAACAAAAACGTCCATGCATTAGAGTTAAGTCTTCACTGAAATGCTACATGAACATATACTTCTTCTGGGTGGTTTGGGTTGGGTTTTTTGGGGGGGGTGGGTGGGTTTTGTTTTTGGTGGGAGCTTTTTTCTTTTTGTTTGTTTGTTTATTTTGGGGTTTTGGGGGGTTTTTTGGGTTGCTTTTTTTTTTTTTTTTGCAAAGTGACTGTTTTTCATTTAGAGATTATATCATGAACAGATGTAGGATAATGTTAATAGTCCCTTCTGGAAACATTAATCACAAGGTTTTACTTATTATTTGGTGTCAGCATTTAAAAGTTAAAGCATTTCCAGAACTGTCACCATTGAAATATTCCTTTTGCTTAAAGCTAAATTACAAAACAGTAATTTATTTTACAGTCCCAGCATCTTTTTTTTAAAACATATAAGAGGGAAAATGGCAGGCAATGCCTTGTTCTCATGGCAACAGTGTAGACTGACAGTAGTAAGTCTGTTTCTACTTTAGGAGGATGGCTGAAAACACAACTCTACCAACTTTTTAAATGTTTGAGCAATTTTAAGTCTCCACAAAAGAGATTTTGGTTGTTAGCATGACACTAACATGATGTTTTCAGAAGTGAACTTTCCTTTTCCAGCTCACAGTGTAAATATTAACCAGAACCAAAATAAAAGCAGGCTAAGGCCTTTTACCAAAGAGATCTTAACCTCTCTTCCATACATATTCTCACACATAGAATATTGTGCAGGTGAAGCAATGTATCTGCAGGAATGTTCCACTAACTATATCCAAAACACTTAAGAAAGTAATCAAAACAAGTCCATATCCTTCTATATTCCCAGGAGAGGACCTTACTGCTTACTTCAATGTCCTGGAACTCAAGAACTCTGCAGTATCTTCTAGCTCAAAATTTGCTATGTATCATCGACCCTGGAGAGTTTCAGCAAAGAGCTTACATGCACTTTTGTATGTGGGCTATTGAGAGGGGGAAAAAAAGTATAAATGCAAGTCTGTCCTTAAAGCATCAGAGAAATTTAATCAAACACACCAGCACAGTCTCAGCATCCTCAAAATCATCCTCCATTCACATTTGACCAAGGTAAAAGTTAATTGCTTCACATGAGATTTACCAGAGGCTTTAAAATAAGCACATAAAAGACTGTTCCCTTCTTTAAGCAGTGCTATATATGACATCCTTCATCACCTCTTCCCTTTTGGAATGGATGAATATCAAATAAACTCCTTTGGAAGATGCCCATCTCTCTTGACTAGCTCTAAAATTGAACCAGCTTCAACTAAGGACCAAGTTTTTAAAGTGTCCTAGGGATATGAAATGAATCCTAAAGACCATTCAGGTATTCTCACATCTTTAGGTCTGAAATGGCAATCTCAATCCTCCTCTAACTGCCCCAACCAGTGCATTAGGTCTTGTCTGGTATCTCTGGAGGCCAATAGCAAAGGGCTAAAGTAAAGATGGAAGTGCTTTGGCCTCTATGCTAACTGAAAGAGACCACAGCTTGTGTTCAGTACTGAAAAGTGGCTAAAACCTGCTCCCTGGCAAACTGAATCTCTAGTTTCCACAGTATCATTTTCAAAAATGTCCATGTGAAAATGCAAGCACGTGCACTAAGGATTATTTTGACACATGGTATCTATCATTTGGATTTACTCATTTTCCAAAATAAACTGTTTTGTCAGTTTTCCTGTGGATGAGAATTTTTGAGTAAAGGCAATGTGTAATGTTACAAGACACATTCATATGCTGACCTTTCACAAAACAAAAATTTGCAGTAAAGCTAGGGTGGTGGTAAGCATTGCATTTTCATTTTGGCCACAAGACTAAGAAAAAGATTTGAAAGGAGAAGCTGAATGGCCCTAGCTTGCAGCCTAATTCTGATATATGAATAATGCATGAATTCTGATAATTCTAATACATGAACAATCTCCTTGAGGACATAGCATCAATGGATGTTACTTACATGAAAAATGTTTATATAAGTAGATCCTTTTAGAAAATTTATCTGCATATGACATGCACTAAACAGGCCTCTGCAAGTTACTGTAACTACAACAACTACTGGTTATTTCCAGAGGCTTTATGTTCCTTTAGTTTGTCATGTGTATTTCTGTAGAACACAATCATGGAACCAAGTTTTTTCTGTGCTCCCTCTTATTCCTATAATCACAGTTTAACCCCTACTTTTACAAAACATCACTTATTACTTCCCATCCTCAGGTTATTTACATATTCTCAGTTTATTAACAGGCCAAATTCTTCCTTACTTGATAAGATTTTTTTTTTTTAACATTTTATATTTCCAGTTAAATACTATCCTGGATTTGACTGTATTTAGAAACTAAAATTCCAGTCTTTATATATAACAACCCAACATCTATGGGACTTGGTGAAACCTGGTGAGGAAAAGACAAGTTTCCAACACAAGTCACCTAAAGGTGCAGCTCCACTACCAGGCTGCAGAACAATGTAGCTACAATTCCTCATTTCTCTTCTGGAAAAGGGAGACTGCACACTTCTTCAAGTGAATTTATATGGGATCAGTTTGGAAGCATTCTGGTTTGACCAAACCATGGCTCATATTCTCACACAAAGGCTTTTCAGCATTCATGCATGTGGTCTCATAAATTTACCTGTATTTGAAAGTGCTCACAAAACAGTCACAGTGAGTGAGCAGCCTTGAAATAAGAATCTTATAGTCCTTGTGGCACAGTCTGGAACTGCATTCATCTTCTCCTAGGAACCACTGTGGCTGCATGACCCAAGCCATGCAGGGCCAGTACTACTGGGAATTTTCACTAAATCCGTGCCTTCTTGCAGCTTACAGCTCCAATTGTTTTGGAGGGTGTAAAGGAATGCTCCTCCTCCCTGACTTACTTCCAGACATCATAAAATAGTACACTTCTCATCTTACCTTAAAGAATACCCACTAAAATCACTTCTGTAAGGAGGAATATCCATATGTCTTCTGTAAGTATCTGCATAGAAAAATACTGAAACAAGACTTAAACTGTATTACCAGCCTTTGGAGCGGAAAGAAATTAATTCTGGAAGGGCACAGAACTTCCCAGCCACACAGCCCCAGAGTGTGCCTTCAAGGACCTCTGACTTTGTACCTATTGTGTTACATGAGGGATGGGGGTTAGTGTTTGCAGTCTGCAGTTTCTGGCAGAATCCCCAAAGTAATTTTCAATTAAAAGGTTAAATGCTGGTACTTGTCAAATGTGAAGACATACAATGCTATAACAATACGAAATAGCTTCCTTACAATTAAATTAATTTAATCAGGTATTTAAATAGGAGTTGCAAATATTATGCCTTTGGGTAACTTGAAGAAATACCTAAATGAAGTGCAATCATTTTCTGTTATGACTGTGTCTCAATACAAGAATATGAGCCTGGCTTTCAAATCTTTTGAAAAGAATGATTCAAATACATGTAGGTCAAAAAAATATTTGTATATTTTTTGTTTCCATTAATAAACTGTTTTTGTTAAATTAGCCATGTTGCTAAGAAAATTACATTTTTAGTTTCACTGCTAGTCTGTTATTTCCCTCTAAATATTTAAACTTGTGATAAATGAAGAAACAGTAATGTTTCCAGATAATCACAAAAATAAAAAGTGACTGACTAAAAAGAGGCAGTACTAAATAAATTACACCCTCCTAGCTTAACCTCCCACTAATCAAAGTGTTAAATAGTATAACTGTTTCTCTTTTATAGGTCCATACCTGACACAAGGAAAATACAGTAAGTAACAGATGACTTCTGAGAACTGAAGGCTCACCCTTAGCCACAAACTCAAGACAAGACATCCATTAGCTTCAAGACATATATGACTGAGCCTCTAATGCTCTCAACCTAATTTGATTGAGAAGTGAGAATTATGAAAAATATGAAAGTATATTTAGCCAAAATTTCAAAGCAGTCTGGACCCCTAGCCATGGCTCTGACCTGGATTCAGAGAATGAACTAACAAGACTTGCCTAAATTTCCTTAGTTCTAATACTCTTGCAAGCTCTTCTACATGTTTCCTTTTTCTCAGTGTAAAGGGACAATAATGATGCTTACCCTAATCTGAAAATACCCTAATATTTTCAGATGCTGCTTCTGATACATTAGGAGGCCAGTGCAAAAATCCTGTGCCTGGATCATTGTCTCAAGTGTTGTAGGATTTTAAAAAATGTATGCAATTAAAGCTTTGACTCAGCAAATTAATTCCTTGACTTACAAATTAATTCCTACAAATCTTACAAATTACGTAAATAATGGGATTATCCTTGTGCTTAAAATTATGCATATACACAACTTATGTGTTTAAATGCAGAAGTTCAGCTTGGCTGCAAGAAACATACTATACACAAAACCAATGCAAGAATAAATCTTAATTTTCCCGTGCAATGTAGGTGATATCCCTGCCTCCCAACCTTGTAACTTGTCCTTCATTCATCAGCTGGTGTGTTTATTTTTGCTATACGTGATGTGACTAGCAGAAGTTAGGCAATGAAAACTGCTTAACTGATTGAAGATCTTTTGAAGAAAAAAGAGGACCTGCTCCACTTTTCAGAATGCAAGGTCAAGAGTTATATACACACATTTAGAGTCCAGTTTCATTTAGGTAAGTTTACAACTAAGAAAAGGAAACATTTCCTCATATAACTTGTGAGTGAGAGTTATTGATATAAATAATGTTTTGGCAGTAACAGAAAGAGAACTAGATAAGTATATTACCATTAATAATCTATGTCCTCATGCAGATTATAGCTCTGTATCAGATCACACAGCCCACATGAGTAAATCAGAGAGAACTTAATTCCAGCTGCTGCACTGCTGGAATTCCAGCACTACTTTTATCCCAGAACAAAGCATTGCAGAAATGCGTCTGTATATACTTGCCTACCATCACAGCATCAAGGTTTTCAACCAGTAGATATATGGGCAGCCCTATATCCTGTATTTCAGTACACAGAACATAGAATCAGAAATAACCATTATCCCTCCAGCCTCACCCTGTAAGACAGGAGTGCAGTAAAGCCTAACAATAGTTTGGAGTGAAACTCATACATTGTTATAGTGTAAGAGAGGTGGAAAGGTAGCAGAGATTTTTTTATGTTTTAGCTCAGTTCACCTCAGTTTTATCAACTCAGCAAAGGGCATAATCTTACATATACTGCAGAACAAAGAGCCAAGACTCAAGAGTCCTACCTCCACACAACACTTCCCTTGGGACATAGCCTTCTCAAAATCTCAGAGCTCTTTCTTTGTACTCCTGGGAAATACCCTGGGGAGCCATGGGATATGTGGTCTCGACTTCAAAGTTCTATCAGCATTTATTAGTGGTGGAAATGAGAAAGGAGTTGTTCCTACACACTAAAGAATAAATAGGAAAATATGGAGAAAGGAAAACCTACATTTTTGTTCTGTATTTGTTATCTATGTTTTTAATTTCCCTTTAATTTTTCTCTATAGAGGCAGACTATTATTTGTTTTCCATATTTTAGGCTTAGCTAGAGAAATATAATCAGTTTACCTGTGGCTTTGAAGACAAACAAGTCATGGGAGAAGGAAGGAATGAAGCACATCAGCAAAGGAGATGATACCTGAAACCTGAAGGAGACAGGGCAGAGAAACTGCCCGCATAGGTTCATCAGTGCAAGGCACAGCTGTAGACCAAACACTGCTCTGTCTCTAAAATAATGAAAAGAAACAAGTCACAACTAGAGGCAGACTTTTCCATTCTACTTCTATTACCCCCTAACTATGCCCAAGATTACTTTTTCCTTTTCTTAAGCAAAACCGAAAATCACAGCTAGGTTTGCTTCTCCCTTGCACTGGAACATCTTGCATCCCCCACTACCCTCAGTACACAGCCACAGTGCCTCTGCTTCCTTCCAGCCTCAAACCTCCTTCCAGGCTGATGACCCTGTGGCAGCCATGGGCACATCCTTCAGCACTTGCCCAGGGAGGGCACTCTCTACATTGCTGCAAAGCAGTTTGGCAACCAGAGGTGGATTACAACGTCAGTCAAACAGAAAGGTACCTGCATTCCTCACAGACCACCAGGCCACTGTAGTGACATGTACCTCTCATATGTCTGTCACTCCACAGGAACTACTGCAGGTGCTCCTACACACCACTAATTGCCTGACTTAACTTGGCCTTCACTTCTCTACCTGTAGCTGCATCAGGAAGTTCCTCTTACGGCAGAGCCTGAGGAGTCACAAAGGCAGTTAACTCAGCATACATTACAGACTGTGGGTTCCCTTTGATTTGTACCTAATTTTTTACCCAACTGTTCTTAAGCATGTGAAGAACACCAGCCAATGCCAAATTGAAGGCTATGTTTTCTTATACTGTTTTGTAAGATCATTCCAAAATAACAGAGAACACCACCTATGTCAGGAGAAAAGGCTAGGGAAAGAAGAAAGTAAATATGAAGAAATGAGGAAAAGTAGAAAAATATTAACTGTTACAATCTCAAGGCATTGGGAGTTTGGGTCTGATGAGAAAGAGAGGAAGAGGGAGAGAGAGAAGCTGAAACTTAGAAAAGAATGACCAGTTTAGCAATAATATTTGACAAGACTAAAAACAAGATGGGGGAAAAAAAACCCAAACCACCCCAAAAAGGGAAGGACTCAGTAAGGCTGTCTTTTGAGCTTAGTCAGGTAATTCAGAATGCTATGGATCAGATTTCGAGTTTGTGGATTAAAACAGTTTTATTGAAGTTAAGAGCAGAGTCAGCTTCTTAGCTCAGAAGGAAATTTTCAATTTGTAATTGCAACCTTCAGTACCAGTCACGAGGAGGAGCTGGGATTGTTTTCATTTTTTTATTTTAATTGCACAGGAACTCAGTAGAAGGAAAGGCTGACTACTCCACATGGGTGAAACCAGTGGGATGCATCAGCCCTTACATAGCCACAGTTTGTTCTAAACCACCAACACTGAAGCCACAGGAAATGATGTTCAAAACTGCTACATTCTTTATCATGTTTTCACGTCATAGGATTACTGCACTAGAAAAGCAATTTTATGAGCTAGCCTGCAATTGCTTTATCAAGCCATGACAAATAATCCAGTAATTCCATGTTACATATAGATAGCTGCAGCTTTCTCATTCAGATACAATCAACTTGTGTTAATTTAAAAATAAATTTTAAAGTTATAGCCAGTTTTATCAAACCATCCATCTATTTTCACATGTAAAGATTTCACTCACCTATTTTGTCAGGTTCGGATAATTTAGTTCTATGTCCAGTCAAACTTGATTGATTCTGAGAAACCTAAGCAGCTATATATTTAGCTGTCTGGTTTTATTTTGTCAGCACCTATGCTATTTACTTTTAATCCTTCTGCTGCACTGTCCATTTTCCTAGAGAACTGAAATTCAGTGATTTTACCATTACCCTTAAGCACCAAAGAAAAGATGCTATTAAGCCCAAAAGAGGATGAAATACAGCCTTGGAGAAATCAGCAATATCTGATTTTAACTCAACATGAGAAATTATACAGGTTATGGTCTTTGCACCTTGACAAATAAATAGTAAAAATAGAGGATAGAGAGAGAGAACAGCTAATAGTTTGCAGCAGTTGACTTACAAGCAGAGATGAAAAAGTATAGGATTTATCAATCTGGACAGAAGATCAAGAGGGAATACAATCAGCATTCCCAAAATTATGGAAGAACTGTGAGAAATGAATGTAGAAATTCTACTCCTAAAACCCCTGCAATTTTCAGGCCATTAGGAGGCACTAAATGAACATGCAATACAAAACAAATAAAGTGGGCAATACAGTTCCTGACCTTGCCACCACAGGAGATGGTAAGGTCAGAGTGTAGGTTCAGAAAGGGATTATACAAATTCATGGATAATAGGTCTGTAAGTGGATAATATCCAACAATTGCTGGTAGGCTGCACACCAATATCCAATATAAAAACTGCAGGTGGGGGGGATTGTAAAGGGAACACACCCGCAGCAAATGTCTTTGCTCCTGTGCACTCACTATAGGGTTTTTCCTGTGTCAAGAGCTGGAGCACAGAACTCCTGTGATCAGTTAGAATTTCTCCTTACTTAGTTGATCTTAAGAAACAGTCATTTGATGTAACTATTCACTAAGGAAATGTTATATGACCTATATGCCAAAAACTTCAAGACAGTTGCACACAGGTCAGATTATTTGTGAAACATGCAGGCAGATTAAGATGGTAGAGGAGGGATGTGTGAAAATGTCAGAATGTATTAACCTGCATTCCATATAGAGTAGAAGCACATAAATAAAAAAAAATCCCAGTGTTTATGCATGTCATTTGGAAGATGTGATAACAGTGTTACTCATTAATCTGGACTACAGTGCATTGGTACATGCACAGAGAGTTTTTCACAATTCAAGAATTTTCCCGGCTGCAGAAGTCACAGAAAGTAAGTGCTTCATGTGGAAAAGCGTTACTGTGTCAAAGCAAGATGCAAACTTTGAGACTGAGGGTTCTACTATTTTTTTTTTCAGTCATAAACATTGAGAAAACCATCACCATTCTTCCAGTGAATAATGAGCCTGGCAAGCTCCCTGTACGAAAGCCCTTCCTTCAAGAGAGGTCCTCCTAAAACCACAAGGAGCATAGCATCTGAAGTACTGCATCTTGAATTTTTCAAGATATATTACAAACACAGCTGCACAAACATTAGTGCATGAAGAAGAATTTTACCCAATTAGCACACAAATAATCATTTAAAAGCTCCTTTGGTGTAATTTTTGTTTCAGTCAGAACTTAAATTTCAGTTGCAACTACTCAGATATCTATTTTATGGCAATCCACTTTTCAAAGTTGGAATCTACTTTACTTTCATTGAAAAAGATTGTTTCTAAAATGAAACATCTGGCCAAAAGAGGAGAAGTTTTGGCATTCCTGGGCTTTAAAAACTTTACATATACAAACCTATGGTAACACACACATCAAGAAAAAAGAGGTAAGGAGAGAACTGTCATGGGCTTAATCCTGCCAGGGGGACAATTGTTTTTCTTCTGCAATAGAAGTAGTACAGCAGCTTTCAGAAGATTTCAAAAGTACAACTTGATCAGAGAACATAAAACACTGATTGACAACCACATGAATTTCCATGCAGCATATTTATTTTCATACACTGCTGCATTCTATTGTTATGAATGGGAAATACTCATGAAAGATTCTTCTTTGAATACTATGTCATTCTGATTAGACCATGAATATGTTGACAAGTTTATCAACAAGATTTTGTCTGTGTATAAGTTAAGAGAGTTTTTTTCATGCATAGAAGATGATTCTGGTTTCATGATATCTTCTGTCCTTGGATATTCAGAGATGGAAGCAGAGAAGGGTCTTTAACAAAGGTATTTTTAAGCAAGTTATAAACACAAGTTTATAACTTGTGAATGTGAATATTTTCTTTATTGGAAAGCAAAAACCTCTGTTCCATCTAAATGCATTAAGTGGAATAATTATGCCATTTGTACTATTAATTGGTGCAAAAACTAGTGTTCTAGAAAGATAAATTAAGACCATGAAATTTGAACTACATGATGGCTCTGTAAAGCAGTTTCTAGTTCTGCACACTGATTTGCTAGTCTTACAGCAGGATAATGACAGATAACCTTTAATGCAGCTTTAATGCCTTCATCTCAAAACTACAAGGATTGGTAAATTTTGTGGCTTTCCAGAAAGGGCAGTTTCCCCCACAGCATGAAGATTCAACCTACTAAATTGAAAATATGTTAAGACATCACCATTTTAGTCACAATCAAAAATAAAATCGGATGCAATTACTACACACTCCTTACAAAACTGCCATTCAAGCACTAATCAAAGAAGAATAACTTAGGATCAAGCAAAAACTTAATGAAGCTTCTCCATAAGAATCTTGGGTCATGCCATCAGTTTCAGCCATAGGAAGGTAAACTACTCCTCTTATAAACAGATGGTGCTCCATGGTAACACCTGCTAGTTGTTCTTATTCCATGCCACTGTTTATTCCAGAATCTGGTTCTTCTATTAGTTAGAAACCTAAACTGCAGCTCATATTTCCTCAAGAACAGCTCATATCAATTTGTTTGTCTTTAATTGTTGTCTTTTAAATAGCACTGCTTTTCTGTTATTTTCTCCCATGGATATAAATCACAGCTCAAATTTCATTTTGCTAGGCTAAATAAACCATTGCCAATTTAGTTTCTTCTTACAGAAAAGCTTATCATTCCCATGATCCCAGTAACTCTTTTGTGGACTTGTTGAATCTTGATTTCCCCTTTTTTCCAACAAGGAAAATTGGAGTTACACATGGTATTCAGATTTAGCATCATCATGCCTTGTCAGGCAAAAATACTTACTGATTTCAGCTGGGAAGATCTGGTCAATCTTAAATTCCATTTGCCCTTTGTGCCTGAAACATGTTGCTGGTTACCAGCTATTCAGTGAACCCCTAATACTTCCGTATGTCCCTTTTTCGACTGTTTCCAAACCATGAGCTCCAGTTTATATCAGTTTATCAGTGGTCCCAAAGTGCATGATCTTGCACTTCATTCCATTAACTTTCAGCCTGTTCCTCTTAGTCCAAACTTTGAGATCATTCATTTCTTCCTGTAATTCCTGCCCGTTCTGCATTGCCAATAGTGACCAACTGGATATCATCCATAAATTTCCTCAATACCATCTTTTCACGCCAAAGTCACTAATAAAAGCATAAAATGTATCTGGACCCTTGACTGATCCCCACAGAGCTTTGTAACCTACCTGCCCAGTAAATCCCCTCTCAACAGCACCCACTCTCCCCTTTGAGGCACTTCCTTACCCACAGTGTCTGTACAAATCCCCACCTCCTGCAGCCTAACACTGGGAGTCCCCTGTCAATCCTGACCAAATGTTTTGCTGCAAAATATCTAGAACAGAAATTCTTTTTCTAGATACATTATTGTTTTAAATATCGCTTTGCTAGGCTGTGATCTAACTTTGGCAAGCTTCTCACATGTCACTTTTTTTAATCTCAATCTATAATTATATTTTGTCTTGAACATTTGTTCTTAAGCCTTGAAAGCGCATCATACCCAGTCATGGATTTTCTGCTAATGGAGTGGAGGACAGAGTGTATTACACAGATATTGTTTGGTACTTTTTAACTCTAGATAATTTGTTTGATTGAAATATTTCTAGAAAGAGATGACAGATGTTAAAAAGCTTCTATACAGTGGAAAAAGAAATAAAGTAACATTTTCATTGAAATGAGATAACTTGGAAGGAAATATGGTTTAACAGGGAATGACTAGTCATTACTTTTCAGAATAAAAGAATAAAGTAGGAATACCAAGGAAAATGAAAAGAAACAAACAAAAGAATGTGGAACTCAAAAGTGAGAATGTCTTGTGAAAGGGATTTGATCAGTTTGTGAAAGTGATATGCCACAATAGCCCAGCACAAGGTATTCTTAAGCTACCAGTTTCCAAAATCTGAGAGTGTCTATGGCTAACCTTATAAGAAGTGGCCATTGTTGGTACTTCATTAAATTAGTTTCTGCTCTGACACACGGATTTTCACTGCAAATCATGATTGGGTGGAATATACAGCATTTTATGATCTCCAATTATATCATCCATGACACTGAACAGAACTCAGGCCCCTTCATCAATACAGAGTTATTATCCCTTAGAAATTAATGGAACATATTTCTGTATTCATTCATCCACACACAGAATTCCAAGGCTGTACAACCCTATTTTATCATGCCACAACAATTTTTTTTGCTGAAGTGAACACGGTCCCGTGTTCCCCTTACACAGTTCAAAAAGCATTTCATCCCCTTTAACTTTTATATATAATTTGAAATTGTATAATATCTAGTCACATATTGAAAATCACTGAAAACGTAGTTTTACAGGAAACACTAAAGTGAAGCACCCTGTGTTCAATTCAAACACCACTTGACAATATACCTGTAAGATCCACACGCTCTGGGGAGTTCAATCTCAGCCAAAAATATGTTTCCTGCTGAAGCATAAGACAAAGTCACAGCACTCAGAAGGAGCCTGTGGGTGGAAGAGAGATGGGGGCTGAATGATTTTTCTCCCAAAATCAAGGAACTGTTTTGGCTTCTTCTTTGCTGAGGTCATTTTGTGTCTGCATATGTAATAATAAATAAATACATTGTAATCACTGTGGATTTATGAAGCAACTAAAGTTATTTGGACTTTTGCAGAAAGCAAGGCTGGGAAAATAAACTGGTGATTTTTTTATGTGTCACATTCCCAACTAAAACAAGTTTAAATATAATTTTCCTTATTCAGCTATGCTTGGAAAGAAAAAATAAAAAGCACCAACCACAGCTGGCATTTAACCCATAGTCTGTGGGTAGCTATATTATGTGCCCACTTTGCAGACTTCAGACAGAGCACTCACAGGCTGGTAACAACACTGGCAAAGCAAATCCTACACCCTTGGCAATCATTTCTCTTCCTGCTTACTTTTCTGTCTTAAATTAATGTTTTAAATCCTACACCACTAGCAACACTCCTCTGATTTTGTATCATACTTATGAACACAATACAATCATCAGAGAGTTTTTCCAGATGAGGCACCATATAATCTCACATTTTATTTTGTTTGTTTTTTCCTGAAGGGAAAGTTTCTTGATGTAGCATCTTAAATTGGGTATCTATTGACTGTATAGCAAATTGTCCCTATATCCTAGATCCCAGCTGCTTCCTCTACAGATATAAAAACTTTTTGGAGCTTCTATAGAAAAAAACTAAAGTTTGAAATGTTAGGAAATAATACCATTATATTTCCTTACGTGGATTTATAAGGTAAATTCACCCTGGCACATCACCTTAAAAATGCTGTATTTTGCTGAAGTGATTTTCAAACTCTTGTTAAATTAAGTGTTGTTTTTTCCCTCAGCATGGCTTTTTTCACCACAAGAACAGATAACTGGAAGGTACTAATGCTGTGAATTTAGTCCTAAGTCCCCACTTATCTACAGCTTTGCCTATAAAAGAATATAGGGACCTGATTTAGGGCCCCTACCAACATGCTATACAAGATATACGTACCTCAGGCTTCATGCTATTTTATTGCCAGCTTTTTGTCATTTCATCTGTACATTTATTTAGGTAGACTTACTTAACTGAAATAGATTCAGTATGTTCCTTTTCTATTTTTAAGTTCTCCAAAGTACTCTAGATCTCATCCTTGTACCTAAGCCTTGCAGAGATAAAGACACAAGGGGAAAAGACACAAGGAACCCCAGGTATTTAAGTTATGAATGCACACCTTTCAAGTGGTCAATGAATTAAATTTTACCTTCTCCCAAATATAACCTACTGAAAGCAGCCAGACCTTTCAAATACAGTGAAAATGAATTTTTGGCTGACTTAGCAGGAAGAACTCAGCAAATGGAGTGAACAGAATAAAAACTTTTTTAACAATATTGGCAGCCTACACATTGAAAGCTGACAAAAAGATATTCTTATGAGAGAAAAATTCTTTTATCTTCTGTAAGGATGGTAATACATATCTAATGGTAGCCAGGAACAGGGCCCAAACCTTAATCCTTATTTGCTTGCTGAACACAGCATTTCCCTGTTACTAATGTTACAATCAGAGAGACCAGTTTACTGAACAGACTTTAAATTATCTGAGTAATATAACTGAATATCAATTATCACAACTACCACTTGAGGCCCACATGGGAGTGAGGATATGGACCTTGAAGTCTAAAGACCAAACAAGACAGGAGTCCTTCCTCCATGTGCTGCCAAAGCCTGTGTGCACTGAAGCAACTCAGGTGGCAGCACAGGCAAAGAGAGGTGACAGAACATACAAATAAAAAGAATGAGCAGCACAAGACCACTGCCAGAGCTAGTACTTCTTCATTCTGTCTTTCACTTCCATGGGTAAGGTAGCATGTCACTACCAGGAGCCTAGTCAGATTTACTGAAAATGGGTTGCCTTTAATTTCCCATGCTTGCTAGGCACAAGATGCAGAGCACTTAAAAATTTGCCCAAACATGTTATTTGCCCAACTATGAGATTTTGCAAGGTTTTAAGAGTCAGAAACAATACATTGCACAACAAGGACTCCTCTGTGAAGTTCCCTGAAGTCCACAGCAAAATTCCCATTGACTCAAGCAGAACCAGGACTTCCTATCAATTCCCCAGAGGTCAGTTGAGTTCTCAGTACTGAGAACTGTGAGCTGTGTGCATTGCAGAGAGCAAGCATCACCAACCTTTCAGCTTGCACTCGCTCTTCTTGTGATGGTTTTAGCATGTGGTGGTTTCAGCTCTGTATGCTTGAGAGCTCAAGAAACTACCACAGCATTCTGGGTTTGTTTTATTTATTTCATGCAATAACAAAGCATGGTTACTTTCTGATTTCTAACCAAAACTGCTGCAGGGGCAGAAATCAGATAAAACTTCATCATTAATCTGGTTTTCCAGCACCTAGCTCATTTTAATTACCCCTTTATTGCAGATCAGTTGCTAAAACTTCCCTGCCTCAAAACAGGCTTCAAACCTTATCTCTTTAGCTTGAGTTACACATAATCCACAGAGCTTAAACTATTCTTGCCTTCCTAATACGTGTATGGAATCTGAAGACAAATTTGGATTTGGATGAATTGCTGTCCCCATGGGGACAGTAGTTGACCATGGAAAGACGACACTTCTTTGACAGGGCTGCTCCTGACAGCTCCCACTGTTACAACTTCTCCACCTTTAGAACCTCCACAGCCATGTGACAAAGAGGAGACTAAGATAATTTTCATAAGCAGAAAGCCTGAGCTATGGGTAATTTTGCAAGTTTGGTTTGCTCATGTTCTTGTGAATTTTTCCCTGCAATTTGTCTGTATTCTATGTGTGCTTTTGCAACACCTAAATTTCACTTTGAATTTCAGGTTCAAACAAGAATGTTAAAAGCTCAAATTGAAACACACTTGAAACCATTGCGTTTCACTTGCAAAACTGTAAGTGAGCTTCTACATTTCAAAGGTGCAAATTAAGGAATTCATGTGAAAATTACAACTGACAGTTTTACAGCTGAATGAAAGTAGGCAAGCTTTGCATGACTCTGTAAGAAACATTCCACGTAGCAGTTCTCCGTGTTTTATTCTTACTGTATGTGCAGAAATGGGCCCTTTACACTCACCTCAGATGTTGCAATACTCTAATGTGCTCTAATAATATAAGGATGACTTTTTCTTTAAACTGTTACTTAAAATCTCTCCTCTTTACTCTCTCTGGAGCTGAACCAGCCTCAAGACCTTTGGGCAATGGAGTTTTATAATAATTCCCTCAGAATCTCTTTCCCTGTTTTAGGACTAAGGGGTTCCTTGCTTATGGTTATGCACCTTCTGTCATTATCTACAAGGACTAAAATGCCAAGGATGGCCTCTGGCTGTCCGCTCTGCCCTCTGAACAGGGTGTCTCGTTCAGCATTTGCAGTCACAGGAGAGGGGAGATTCTTTTGTTCAGAGCAGGGAATAGCCTCCACAGCTGCAAAGCACAGGAGGCCCAGGGAACTTCCTAAGACCAGCAGCTGTGGAAGCAAATTTTGGCTGGATTGGTCCATTATTGTTGATGCATATAAGGCCTCAAAATCAGTGTCAGGAAATTGTGCACATGCAAAAAGGTCTTACTTTTCATATTAGGTCTACAACTGTGTAATAGTTAAACCTTGCTTTGATGTTATGCTCAGCATTGTTAGTATTAATAAAAAATTACGCTGGCTCTTCCAGTCAAGTCACATTTAAATGAAAAAACTCAGCCCTGCCACTAACTGCCTTTTCATCTAAAACAGTCCACCAGTGCAGCAATCATGACTTGAAAAAGTTGTCACAATCATGATGTTAAACTAAGTCAGCATCTCATCTTTCATACTGCGGTATGTATGAAGTTCAGAACATTTATTTTCTACTCTGTGACTTAAGCACCAATTATTTACAATCCCAAAATACTCAGAAGTATCACTGTGTGCCCAATCTTTTTGCAAAAGTTCATTTCTTAGAGGTTTCCTGGGAGACCTACATGAAGACAATGAAAACTAACCCAGTGTTCGGCATTACACTTTATTTAGTACTTTTGGCTCTGTCCTTATGCACAGCCCTGAAGATGGGGAGACTTTCCTGTCACTTGGCTGCCAAATTGCTTGAGCCTTTGCGTAAACTGAGCTAACTCACATTATTTTTGCACCTTGATTTCAATCCCTGTAAAAGAGAGACGACTCTTGCCTAACTTTGCACAGGTGTGTGTTTAGCTCATGACCCTCTGATATTCTTGGATGCAAATTCACAACATAATTAACAATGCAATAACCCCAGCAAGGGCTAGGAAGATATTTTTGCACAACATTCATGCAGACGCTAAACACAATTTTTCTGTTTTTCTTCCAGTTTCAGTCTGAGGCGAAGTGGGAAAGACTGGCCCTCCAAATCTAACGTTCTGCAAAGCAGCAGAAGATTCAGCATTCCCTACTTCATGCCCTGCAGAGCAAGCCAAAACCTAAGAAACAGACTTGCTCAACAGCTGAACAACGAAGGCAGAGAAACGGATCCATTCAGCAAGGAGAGCCAAAGGAGTCAGAGAGAGAGCCAAAGCCACCAGCTTCCTCCTGCTGGCTATGCAAGTAAGAAAAAACCCCAGAACAATGGAGAGAGAACAGCATTACACTGGGGTCATTTGGTTTAGTTCCCAAATTGCTGCTAACAGATGCCTTGAGGGAAAATTTGCTGTGCATTGCTGCTGCCTCATCGCCCTGGAGCCATGTACCCCATGCTCAGTTTGGCAGGCTGCTTCTCCTTGTCTGCTTCACCCACCCAGGCTGAGATCCAGACATCAATGGGCCCACGTGGGGGGCCCAAACTCCACTGGCTCCCCTGTGTTTTGGATCCATCCCTAGAAGTAGTAATTATTCCTATGGCAGTGCTGGCCTGCTGGAGAGCATCTCCCAGTCCACTCCAGTGGGGTCATGAAAAAAGTGCAGTTAAGAAAAGGTTCGATACAGAACAGCTCAACTGACAAGCAGAAAATAATTAAAATCCACTTGAAAATGCAAGGACCAGTGGATTGAGAGGTGGAAGAAGTCACTAAAGGAAAGAACACCAAAAAGAACAGATCATGTAAAAGGACAGAGTTTGGGAACAAATATAAAGGGAATAGTATGACATAGTGACCCGAAACCTACAGATTGAAGGCAATGCACAGTAAAGTTGCACGTGACACAGGAAACGAAAAGGTTCTGAAGATGGCATGGAAAACAAATTACAATGTTGCTAAGAGTGTGATAATTGCAAGTGCTATTAACAATAACACAGGTTGGTGAACACAGCTCTTTATCTCCCTTTACTAATTTAAAATCAGTCCACCTGATTCCCCTCCAACTTGGGGGGGTGGGGGGGGCTGCAGGGGTGTGTGGAAATAATCATCTCTGGTTAGAGAAGTTTGGCTCTGGAGTTGGCCAGTTCTAGCTGGCTACAGCATGTGTAGGCACACCCTGCAGTCAAGATAAAACAGTCACAGCTTATTTTCCTAGAGACAAGCAAATGCCAGACAAAATGTCCCCAGCACTGCTTGTGGCTGAATTGTGCTGCTCATTTTGGTGCTCTTACAAATAAGATGGTGACAGACATGTGGGAAAGTGGCCAATGCTCCTCTCTGGGCTGATCCTGTCTCAGAGTAAGATCTTAAATTCCAAAAGTACAACTCTGACACACTTGACAAGTACCCAGTATACCACAAAAAAAACTTAAAAGATTCCTGCTGGAGATCAGATGAAGGAAAAGACTCCTCCTGTGAGAATCAGAAGATAATGAAATTTCTTCATTTCTAACCAAACAAACACTGGATTGTTTATCTTCTTGTCCCCATTTCATGTACATGGAAATATTGAAATATTTCTGTTTATTTTTTAATATGCAGCAAAATGAATGTTCCTTACACACTGAAATAAATAACCCTTTTCTCTCCCTGCCACACACACACAAAACTCTACACACAAGAAATGTCCTTCCACATCCTTCTTTTGTCATCGTGAAGTCTTCTGGGGCTGACAACTACCAGCAGATCCAACAGAACACTTGCCACTGCTTTTAGACAGAATATGATTGCACCCTTTTCTTATAGCAGGCAGAGAGTTAATTGAACAGAGTTAAAGATGTATTGTAGGAGACAGGAGTAAATCAAATTATATGAAAACATTCCCACGGTTTTGATTTACTCCACAGAAAGAAGCAAAATATTAGACATCTTGTATTTCTTCCTATTTGCCTGGAGGGCAAATGTGAGGTAAATGTTCAGAAAACTCTAAAAATGTAGCAATAAGCCCCTTCTAACTTCTCTATGAAAAAAATGCATTACTGAGAATACAATATTATTCTAAAATGTTAAACAGAAGTCTCTCAACCCATTTCAGAGGGCAATAGCTTCCACTGGTCTTGATGGGATATTCCTTTGAATCCGAAATTGTTAGCTAATAAAAATTGTAAACAGAAGGGCTCTCAAAGCGGTGAACTGGGCAAGTTTGTAGTGCTGCTGACATCTACTGAGAGAAAGCCGAATTGCACATCTTTGCAAAGGGATGGAGCCTCCCTTGGCCATTATTTGTTTGTCCCTCTAGTTTCCAGACGCATTTCATGGCTGCTTGCATATTCATGAATTATTTTGTATCAATATTCACTTGCTTCATTTAAGGTCAGTGAGTCAACAGATACATTATAGGAAACTCCAGGGAGGAAATAAAAGTGGCCTTCAGGAGATGGTTGTATCCCTGATATAAATTCTGCAGACTCGTTCTTATAGTTACAAATTTGAAGGCTCAGATTGACACACAGCGTCTGGTGTATCAGGATGCACTTCTAGTTAGTACTGACTGCATGCAAAGCCCTCACACTGGGGCAGCTGAAGCCAAAATTCACACAGTACAAAACACCAGATTTAAGAAACGTGCTCTGAAAGTAATATTAAAAATATAGTACCATTTTTTTCCTATAGGAAATGAATCATTTAGCTAAACTATGGCAGGAATAAAAATATCACCACTATGAGACCTGTACTCAAAAAACTAAGTCAGAAATACTTTCTGATGTGTGTGTCTGTTGTCACAGTGACATATGGCAGTGACACTATACAGGCAATTCAAGAAAAAATTTTGCTGGTATCTTGTGCATTATAAAGCGGATTCTTTCCCCCTGTTGAACAAAGAGAATTCATGGCCATCCACAGAGCCACAGAACAATAACCATTACTACAGGTCTCACATCTAGGGACTTCTTCTACAACAGAAAAGAAATGTCTATCTCAGTTTGGGGGAACAAACAACATAAAATTCTAATAAAGTTGGAGTGAGGGTGATAATGATTGAGGGCATGTGTTTCTCCACGTCTGGGGCAATTTTTTCATCCCTGATGTTACATTGAACTTACAGGATTATAAATAAAAACTAATTTGGAAAACAAATATTTGTATTTATTATTATTGCCCTGTAAACACAGGGCAACATAATAAAGCAGCATAATTAGTTTTATTTCTACAAGAGAAAACTTCACAGTCAAAACTAAATATCACATTACAAGATTTGATCTAAATTGTTATGAAATGCCCCTGTGACCTTGACAGGGCCAGGATTTCAGGGTATGCAAGAGCTTTTCACAGTTGTTTTCTGCAGATTCTGAAAAAGATACAAACATGAGACCTTTGGCTCATGTATCTATTGTATAAAATATCTCCATCACTAATTTTTGGTCACACAGAACTAAATTCCAGTTTTTTTAGGGGAGTAGGTCCAATGGATAAAGCTGATACACACTGAGCTCCCACTTAGGTTTTGCTCTGAAAATCACACATAGGTTAAAAACTGCAGCACAGGGTTGGAAACCCTCTCCTGGCTGTTCTCTCACTAAAGGACCTATGTCTCTGTTATCACCTTGAATTTTTCTTCGTATCTAAAGCTTGGCTTCTACATACATTCTGACATGCCACATGGGAGGACTACACAGTTCAGCACTTACCAGCAGGATTCATGCAGTCATCACTAGTGTCTGATCCAGAATACATTTCTATTGCTCGCACTGGCCTCCCCAGAAAAAGTAGCTGCAGCCTTGTCTGTTTTCCTAGAGTAGGAAAAGGTGGGTTATACTGCTTCTCTACCAAAGTAATGCTTTGAGGAGCAACTGGAACCTGATCTTTCTTTTCAACATGCCAGATAGGCTTGAACTCATGTTCTTCCTCTCCCTGAGGTTTGCTAGACGGGGTAACAGCTTTCCCTGAGGACATCAGCCTCCATCAGTATAGAACAGTTTGTGGGACCCTGGCTAATGAATTTTTCCATGACATTCAACAAACAGACTTGAAGGGAGCAGGCTCTGCAATAAAAGGATTTAATCCCAGCTGAATTCTACAGACACCCAATCACTTGATGGTGTGATTTCAGAGAAATGACAGTCACTTAGCTTCTGAAAAGAAATACCCAGGAACCTTATTTCCTTTCAGATTGCTAATCCAGAATACCCAGAGGTATTTCCTTACTGTTTCTCTCTTTGCTTTTTGGTGTGACCTGGACTTTACACAGATCTTTCAGAAGGGGCTTCTCACATATTTTATAAGAAGCCCTGGCACTTAACTCATGGCTGTGCCTTTCTCTCTGTACTCTAAAAACTGCACAGCACAGGGCTCAACACTGTTATATCTGAGTCTTAGAAAACTCCTTATTAAAATGCCATTTATTCACTACACTCATATCAATGCACTTACAATGGACATTTAGGAGGGTTAAGGAAAATCCCACTTCCTGGTACTTGGAGTTCTGACACACTGTTATGTTTTAAAATACACATATCAGAAATAAAGATGAGGGAGCAGACATATTTGAACAACTGTTCCTGAACAGAAATAATTTCCTTATTCTATTATAAATCTATTTCAAATTACCTAAAAAGAATGTTGAAACACATGACTTTCTAGAAAAAACTTGGTTCCAAAATGAGTTTCTGAAAAGGCTCATTCTGGCTTGCACTCATTGAAAACCAAGGCACTCAATATCAACATTTTGGCAATTCTAATAACAAAGACTGCCAAAAATATGTTGTCTATCAAACATACACGGAAGAAAGATGTTAGAATATTAAGAACAGATGTCACAGATATCTTCGCAAATACTCATGCTCCCCAAGTACTCTGCAAGGCAATATGTACAAAACCTCACTGAAAGATTAAATTAATGCATCTCGTTCAAATGCATCCAAGTGTCATATACGTACATAAACTTATGTATGTAAACTTATAATATATGTACCTTTAAAGATGTTAGAAAGGAGGATTGTGTCACAGTTTGACAATGGTCTTGTATCTTAAAACTTGAGCTTTAACAGTTCAATAATGCAGTAAAGACTACTTCTTAATAGGATGTTATTTAAACCGTTTTGTTTTGTGTGTATAAGGTTTTCCAGATATTGAATATGCATTTATTTACATTTTAATTATTATTCTACTGACAAATAAAGTATACCAAAAAATCCCTTTTAGAAAAAAATCTACACATCTTAATGAAAGGTCTCTTTATATAAGAATAGCTTGTTGTTTAAAATTAAAAGGCCACTTAGAAAACCAGTATATGTTAAGAGTTCCTTTGAGCAAGCACAGAATGTGCTTTCTTCCTCTGCTGTATTTATTTTCAGTATTAACAATTCTAAACAGTAAAAATCAAAATTTCCAGATTTCCAAACAGAACATTAAGGGAACTGGCTGATTTATTTATTTGTGTATTTGTAAACATAGAAAGCATTAGTCTTTATAACTGGCAGAATGAAGAAAATATTTTACCTTTAGGGCTGATGTTCCAGATTTCAGGCATAGAAACTCACCTTATACAACTGAAGCCAAGATTTTCATGTATGGTTGCTTCAGATGATAGAGTGTTAAAGAGAAAAAAAACCAAAAAAAAGTTCCCCAAACCCCTCTGAATATTTTGAAGTTCACAATAAAATAATGGGCAGTGACACCACCGTGTTTCTAATAGGATATTTTCAAGCAACAGCCAAGAAACAAGAGCAGCAGTTTGAATTAATGATTTTGACATCTTAAATTTTCCTACTGAAATCAGAAGTGGATCATGGCTCTCTAAGATAGACCAGCAGAGACAGGCACTCATATGAGCATGTGGAGCCAAACCAGACTTGTCTTTATTTTAAGTTTAAACCTGTCTTCACTCAACTGAAGATTTTGTGAGGTAAAAGATTTGCTATTTGATGTTAAAATGACTGTACTGAACTCAGAAATGTCATGTCGTGGATGATATAAGAGTAATGTAGTAATGTTACAGTAAGACGATACACTCCTAAAATGTAATAGTAGTAACAACACCTTTAAGTTTGTTAAACCAGGGCTCCTATCTTCTTGCCGAACATCGCTGACAGGACACGAGCAGCACAGCGCCGGCAGTGCAGCACTGCCGCCTGCGCGGCCCGGCCGGGGAGCCCCGGCCATGGCGGCACGGCGCGGACAACACGGCGTGTGCGAGGCCGTCATGGAACACGGGCACATTCAACCCGCTCTGCGAGAGTACACGCTCACAGCCTTCGCTGAACCGGGCTCTAACACACCATTTCTCTTTTAAAATCACCCCCTTACAATTAACAGATGTGAAGGCAAACCTGGCACGTACAGATGGCTTAATTATTTTCCCCTTTGACTAACCTGGTTATATCCAGTTTCTGCAGCAATTGTAAGAGTGTTTACACTGCGGGGTGGTTGGGTTTTTTAGGTTTTTTTTTTTTTTTTCATTTCCCTCTTTTAATAATAGAAAGCAGACGCGGCTGCCCGGTGCCCTGAGGAGGCCGCGCAGCGGAGGGCGCTGCCGGCTCCGCGCAAGGGGCGCGCAAGGGGCTCTCTCTTTTGTTCGTGTCTGCAGAGCCCTAGGGCCCCGTCCCGCCTTCCCTGGCTGCGCTCCAGGCCCAGGCTGTCAGCCAGGCACAGTACAATACCTCCAGGCTATGGCCATTGAAAGTTTCTCCTCAGCTCCCCCGAGCTTCGCGCAGCTCAGGGGAGGCCACGCCGTCTCGTCCCGCCTGCAGCGGCTGCTGCGCCCCGGGCCGCGCCACCCTCACACACACACACAGCCCCGAGCCGGGGGCTCTCCAGCCCACGCCGGGCTGCAGAGGCACTTGCAACGCGCAACTCCCACTTCTGTGTGTTTCTCCTCTTTTGAAGCTCTGTAAGGAGGTCTGATATTTAATTAAAATATTATGAGAAAACTAGGTATTTATTACATGATTATATCAGCTTGACTGAACATCATAAATCCACAGAAAATTGTGTAAGAGTTGGAGTTAAGCCATTAGTCAGAAGCTACAAACAGGCCAGCTATAGTGCTCAAGCAATGGGAACAGGAACAGGATCCAGCAAGGTTGCGTATATACCAGTACTGTCAATAAAAATATCAAAAGATATTTTCAAACCCTCTTATATCCAAACTTGATCGCGGTTGGTTACTCTATTGACATGAGGTTTCTCTACCTAGCACAAGACTGTTCATTAGCAGGGCTTCATTAATCCAGGCAGAGCTTGGTGCTAATGAGATTCCATTGCTTCCATGCTCTGTCAGGCCAGGCAGGGTTCTGGGGTGCTGCCTGGTGCCATACTGGTGCCTCATGGCATTACACCAGGAGTGCATTAATTATACGAAACACTAGTTACAATTTTTAAACCCTAAAACAAGTCCCAGACAAGGCTGTTTTTGTGGGGAGAAAAAAAAAAAAGTTATTTCTCTCTACCTTAGGTTTTAAAATTACTATGGCAGCCTTGAAACAATAGCAAAATGACAAGAGCCACAAAATACCTTCTATGGCACAGCTCTGCAGTGAGGAACAGGGTGATCACAGAGGGGACATCGACTCTTCAGACACAAGCACCAATTGGGACGCTCCTTTGGATGTGGCTCAATCAAACATCACCTGGGTTCAACCACAAAACAAAGCACTACTGGGCAGGTGAAACAAATAGCAACACTGATTCAAACTGATCACATGAGTCTCAGTTGTTCCAGCTGTTCTGAAAACCACTCTTCCCCTGACAGGCTGTGTGCCAGATCAAGTACTGTCCTTATACAGCTGGCAAAGAATAATAAAGGCAGCATAACCATCACTCTGGGACTTCTCCAGCTAAATGGAAAACAGGAGTAAGTAGTGTATCTACATAGCATCCTGGTTTACCTAGTACTGTTGGGTGATCCTGTGCTATACAGCACCAGCACTAATAATAGTGAAACCATAACCTGGGAAAAAATTTCCTGCTGCAGTGGCAGGCTGTAAGTGGGTCTCCTGGTTCTCCATGGGCTAGACATGGCCCCGTGGTCCTTGATCAAAGCCCATGTACAATGCATCTAAATGCTATTTGATCCAGGGCAGCCCTGTGACATACAGCCCTCCTACAAACATCCTCTTACATTACTACCACAGATATCCATCTCACTGCATTGTCCAGGCAACAAAGCATGGATTTCATATCAAGTTCTATGACAAAGTGTAATCTGACTCTCATGTCTCCTCTACTCCACCAGTAAAACTAATTACTTAGACATCAATTTAGCAGAGAACCTAAGTATAGGCTAGGTTTAACAATGAGTGTCATGCTGTCCTTCCTTACACATCTGGAAAAGGTGTACTGGATTTTCATCCTAATCTCTACATCGCTGATTCTTAGAGCCTCCAAATATTTTGGAACTATCCTTTCTTACACACCAAAGCACAAAAAAAGAAGACACCAAGCCCTCTGGAGCACGTCCCTCCAAAGCTGTGGCAGAGAGTTACAGACCACATACCCAAGTTAGACAGATGTGACAGACTGAAATACAAACTGCTGCTCTCTCCAGACCTATGAAACCTTATCTCTCATCTCCCTGTTTTTAAAAGATAGGAAGAGTGTAGTTTGGGTGACACTCCCACAGAGCCATTCCAGTAGTAAAAGCACAGTCTGATCTCTGTGGAGAGGAGAGGCAGCACCTATTCTAGGAAGAAATGTGTGATACTTCATAAGACAGGCATAATGGATTAAATATGACATGGTATTTTGCCAATTACCTTTATGCTAAAAGTCAAACCATGAGAACTGCTTGCAAGATAGAGAACAGAGCTCTTCTCAACATCTGTCTAATATACCTGACCTGTACTCTTTTCTGCAGGAGGATTCTGATAACCTAATAACAATATATGCTTTTTGCTGGGTTGCTTTTGGTTTCACTTGCAGGGTTTGGTTGGTGTTTTTTGATCGTTTGTTTATTTTAAACAAAGTGCAATTTTTAAAGAGAGAGCTTTACAATCTAATGAAATATTTACTTAACATTTTTTCTATATCTTGATTTCATTTTTCAAATTTCTCTGCATATAAGTATGTGGCGCCTGAGCACAAAAGTCAGCTTGTAATGTGTGTACTACCCAGAAGTTTGTTATTTTTATGTCTCTACAAAACTTAATAATAATTTAGGAAGTAATAATACCAAAATAGAGAAATGAGTAAACTTTTCAAATGTACATAGGTCAAGTGTCTCAAGTCATTAAGTACAAATCTATAAACTTCATTTCCTCTCTACTTTGTGGTAGTCTGAGTCAAATGAAGGGTCAAGGCAGAGCTTGAGCTCTTTTTCCTTTAGACAAAGCACCAAAAAAATGCATAAAGAGAATTTTCATCTGCTACAAATGATTTGAAACTAATTTTATTACTGTTTTTTATCAGCATTTTTCCTTCTTGGGAAAAAGTAATGTTGGAATGGGGCAGAGCTGATAAGCAAAGCATTTACCCATACTGCCCCATCCTTTCAGCAAGGTCAGAAAACAAAACTGCAGGAAGAAATCAGAACTGTCAATGTATTTCAGATTCAAGATCTGATGAGTAATTTCCCTTAAATTCCATGCGAGTTAAGGTATCCACACCACACCCTCAGGTTTTAACCACAAATACAACTGGAAAGCATGGCTGCCCTGGAACGGGAATGCTGCATGGGCAGTGCACACAAAGCAACATCCCCACATCCCAATTATCTGTCTGCCTCTGCAGTGTAGAACTGTTCTCTGCAGTCAGTGCTCTGTGAGCACCTGCAATGAGAACTGAACACTTTCCCATGGGGGATCATTCAACAGGTAATTCCTCTGTTACAAGAGCTGCTTAATATTCACAAACTACATTTTCCCCTTGGATTTATCCGTTCTGCTTTATTCTCTGTCTTTCCTCAAGTGCACCTCTCTGAGTAATAAACCTCTAAATAATTTGTCTTCCTCCTCTGGATTCCTATAACAATGAATAAATTGCAATGTCTGAACTATAACACTACAAATTTCCGGTGTATAGTTTTAGCAATAAAGAATTAGGTATTCTAATAAATACAAGGATAAAACTAAGGAAAATTAATTACTAAGCTATAGATCAATGAGCAAGAGGTGAAACCACCAAAGAGATGCTTTTATTAGATTATCAAACTCAAGGCTGATTTATAGCTTTTACTGTGCTTCCTTATCCATCACTTTTATAGTACGTAGAAAGGGTTACAAAGCACAAATTGCCTTGTTTTAATTAACAGTGAAGTTTTGGATAACATGGCTATCCTGATCTGAGTCTAGGTTACTTTTTTGTTTTCAAAATATGAAAGCAGAAAACATACTTTATTAATCTGAGAGAGCTGTGACAGAACCAAATACAATACACTTGTCAGCCTACAACTTCCTGACATGCTTGCCTATGATTTGCCCAGAAATAACAAGCTGTGGAGCAGCCCTGCTGAAAAGGCCTTGAGGGTCTTGGTAAAGAGCAAGCTGCTTGAGCCAGCAGTGTACCTGCTGATCTTGGAGAAGGGGAGACCTCAAGGGGACTGAACAGCATCCTCCAGTATCTAAAAGGGCATCATCAAAAGACAGAGCCAGGCATAAGCTGAAACAAGAGAGGCTGGGTCCCTGGCCTCACAGAAGGACAGTCATACTTGGGAACAGGTTATCCTGAGAGGTTGTATGGTCTCCTTCTTTGGAGGTTTCTAAGACCAGTCTGGATTAAGGCCCTGAGCAATGTCACCTGGCCTCAGAACTGACTGCTTTGTGCATGAGCCTGGCCAGGAGCTCTCCTGAGGTCCCTTCAAACCTGAATTGCCACACTAACCCAGTCTGACACAGGAACAACTTTGTCAGCCAGCACAAGAGAGAATTGTACTCAAGTCCTATCAGCCTCTCCCACCTCTGAAAGGGATGATGACCTGTAGGTCAGACTAACAGTAGTCCCCTAAAACTTTCTTAATCCAGTGGTATAGCACAACTCAGCCAGTGACTCAATAACATTGGCAGCCAGCTCACACTTGTGCTTTTGCTAGTGACAGCCAGGGTAGAGAAGTGCAGAAAACAGTAGAGTCTTCCCTAAAGAATATAGAGAAAAAACGAGAATTGAGCATGCTTTTGCTAGCTATTTAGTCATCACAGTTGTGAACAAGGATCAGATCTGGACTGCAACCAGCATTTAATTCAGTCTTGTAGCTTCATTACTACCTTTTTAAAATACTTTGGTAGATATAAACATCTCTTCACTGTTTGTAAGGGATACCACATTCTTAGCACTATTGCATTACCAAAAGTAAAAAAGATAAAGTATCCTGTAAATATTGAGAATAACTTTTAAAAATTATTATTTAGAATTTTCTTTTCAGCACAATTTAAGCAGTTACCATAGCTGGAATGAAGTACAGTGCACTGCCAGGAATTTCAGAAAAGACCCTTCCACCCCAGGAAAAGTTCAGTTGCATTCTACTTTAATGGCTTCTGGCAAGCTTGCATTATTGTTTTCATACAAACAGAAGTAAGTTTGATAGAAATAAAAAAATGGAACTTTATATGAATGAAGCAAACATCAAATTCCTTAATCTTCAAAAGAAACTGTATGCCTGAATAATTAACTATGATATATTTATAAAACTAGAATAATTGAAAACAGAATTCTAAGTTGATTCATGTGGACTGTGCTGAAATATTTATTATTGCAAGTCCAGAAGATCTGTCTGGGTTTTGTCACTGGAAATGTCTAAACTCAGTGTCCAGATGTTTATTTAAGTTGCTCCCACATAGTTCCAATGTCAATTACCAGGGGTTATCAGAGAGCATCACTGTGTATCTTCCTTGACTAATATTCTCATTTCTTCTGCATCTTTGATGTTTTCTTTCATTAAAATTCCTGGCTCACAGCCATAAAAATCTGCCGTGCAGGCAAAAAAAATGGTCTGCAGACATGACACATGATGATGCCCAATGTCTGTGCACCGATAATATTTATCATCAGCTATCATTTAAGCAGTATTATAATCAGTACAATGCCAACTTAAAGCAGTTCTAAGAAAGACATGTGAAACCAAAGATCAGGAACTTCTTAATCAGTATGAAATAACCTGGGTCAGTAAAGAAAATATTACTACATTTAAGAAAGTTTTTGTGAATTTGTCTGGCTTGGGTTTGTTTTTTTTCCCCAAATAAGGAAAAAGCAGGGAGAAAGTCAATGACAAAATAATTTCACACATAATTACAAATGGAATTGATGAATCTGTAACTCTGGAAACCAGAATTACAGACTTTTACAGTGACCAGGAGACAACACAGGCCACTTGTAACAGCAACCGAAACAGAAAGAGCTTATCACACAGTCTCTGAAGGCTTCATACATTCAAATACAAATAGTAGCCAGATAACCCAGCTCATGTTTATATATATATATATATATATATATATTATCTGTTACCCAAAATCAGGGGGTTCATGTCATTGTAGGCAAATTCTGGAAGATTCACTTTTAAAGATTTGTAAGAAAAGAAAAGAAAATCAATGTTAATTCAATATAAGTGGAAATAGAGCTATAAGATGGCTGAAGAAAAGAGTGCCAATGCCATTTCATGTTTTCAAGTTAGTACCCAGGTACTAATACCAGGTTCCTCTCCTGGCAAGGAATTTTACTTCTCATTGATCTATAAGACACAGGTGCCTTGCAACTCCAATGGAAAACTGCTTAAATGACTTGGGAAGGTAAATCTCATTGACTTTGTAATTTACTCTCCTTACAGTGTCAGTTTGGGAAGGCACATCCACCTACCAGGCAAAGCCCCAACAGCTGAGCATTCAGCCTTGCAGAGAGTCATTCTACCTCACCAAAATCTCCTACAAATGGTGTCATTGCAGCTCCAGATTCAGTCTGGATTCTGCAGTACAACGTTTGTCACAGCATTTTTTCTATTCAGAAGTGTGTAAGGAATCTTGCCTATCTAACTAAGTACTCAGTTTCAGAGTCTCAGCAAACCTTAGACTGCAACCACTTGCCACATTATATCACTGTCTTGATCTAATAAGCAAGTACATTAATACCAGCTGTGTGGAGAGAGGGAGGAAATAGGAATATGTTCATTAAGCATTATGGCTCCACTTATATCCCTCATAATTTCAGTGGAGATCTGCCAATTCATGCATGACACAATTATGGTTCCCAATATAAACCCGAAAGAAAAGCAATGAGGGTGTCAATACAAATTTTTACAAAATTTCAAGAAACCACTCTTAAACTTACTGCTGGAGGACACATTCACTCATATTTAGGTGATTAGAAGTGAAATGCTTAGTTCAATGATTCTAGCAAGTTGAAAATCAATTTGCTTCCCACACACATTTCACTGGGCTCATTTGTGTCTCCTCACATCCAGTAACTGGTTCACAATTCTTATTTACAAATTGCCTTGCACACAGAGATTAAACAAAACACAGTGCCAATATCCCAGTTCAACAGAGCACTTGCACATAAATGTTCCTAGAGGTATCAAGCTTTGACTTCAGTATTACAGTGCAGCTTTCATGCTTCACCAAATCAAGGGGCAATTCAGTAAAAGCTTAATAACCAAGTGATCAGAACAATCACTTTAAACAAGAGATGACTAAATGCCTCCAAAGCTTTACATACATAATAATAATAATTACAAAGGAGTCAAATGCAGTTGCACATCCATATCCCATGAAAAGTCAGTGTGACTGGAAAACGTTTGGGCTGCAGTCAGTTAACATTTGCCCACCACAGTGGCAGCAGTGACATACCACAGCAGAGAACGAGAACAAAACACAATCATTAGCTGACTGAAAAACAAACAATATCATAGCAAAATAAATGTTTTCACACAACTGTCTTTTCTACTTCCTTTTCCCCTCCCAGAACATGAGGGTTCACAACCTAAACCCAAACACTGGGAGACCAGGAAATCTCAACAGTGATCTCAACACATAGCACCCTAAAAGCAGGGAATTTGCAAAAATACCTGTAAACCACAAACTAAGGGAAAATACAGGTCAGTTATCACCTCCCTGGAACAAGGCCACAGCACGCAACACCTACACCCTGAAAAAATTGTCCTTACAAAATACTTTGGAGAAATTACGCTTCTTTCCTATCCTGCTGTGAAAAAAAAAAAAGCAGGGCTGGGAAAGCTGAGAAAAGCTGCCTTTTCCTGCAGTAGAGTCCACAGGGTAGGGACACAGCTTCTTTCAACACAGTACTCCCTCAGCTTGTCCTCTTTATGCCATTCGCTTTCATTTGTAATAAAAGGCCAGTCGCAATTCCCCGGGCCCAAGTACACTCCTTGCAGGCACTGACTTGCTACAGGCAGCGGATGAGCCAGACACCACCCAAACCGGGCCAGAACCGGGTCCTACTACAGATAATTTTCACTGGCAAAATTCAGCAGGGCACACGCTGAGGTTCCAGGCTCCCGGCTGCAGGGAGCTGGCTCTGCACTGGGGCTGCACAAAGGAGCAGAGCAGACGCGCACCCCTCCAGCCGGAGGCTGCCGAGGGCTGCGAGCGCCACAGCGGCAGCCCGAACTGCCGCCGGCGGGGCTCGGGCACCGCGAGCAGCTTCTGCCGTGACTTCCCGCTTCACTCTCGCTTCAGCAATCAGTAGTGTCTGCGTATTGTTTTCCCCGACTCCTGATACTGTGTCCCTGTAACGGGTTCAGAAATTCCACGGCACAGAGCCACAGTTTCCAAGTTCTCTCCATTTACCAGCCCCGTTTCCTCCACACAGGAGCTCACCGCTCACGGACGCTGACTTTTTTGGATCACGTGGCCCTTAAGTAGTCCACGAGCTAGACAGAACAGTATCAGCACAACTCTAAAACACAGGAAAAGCAGCTATGTCTTTTCTACCCTTAGTTATTCCCAAAGTCTGCCAAAAATAATTAAAGTCCAGCAGCATTTAGGTTTTTCTTCAAATGTTATTTCCTAAATACTTAGCACAATTTTTTAGGTGGCTGAATCCTCTAGATGATGTTATCACCATAGCAGGCAAAACAGATTGTACGTTCTCTCTCAGGAAAGGTCACAGCTGCTGCACAGAAAATCTGTTACAGGGCTTTTCTTCTGAGCAGTTTGGCAATCAGGTATTCCCAGCAATGCAGAAATCAAGGGACTACAGCTGGTGCTGCACAGATCCCTGCTTCACAGGCTACAGCTCTCTGACTCACAGGTCACATTTAAGCGTGTCTCTGTGCCACCTCTCAGACCGGCAAGACTGGCCAGCTTTAGATCTCATAGGTCTTTTCTCAGCCATTTGCATTCCTAGTTTTCTTTTCCTATATAGCAATCATTTCCTAGCTCCACCTCCATATTTTCCTTACACAGAAGCAAAAGAGTTCCAATTGTCTTTTAATTTCACATGGTCAAAGCAAAACACTATTCACATGAACAACTTAAAAAATACATTATTTATTCTTTATTTTTACTGTGCTAACAGCCCATTCCAATATAACAGTCCATTCTCAAAACGGAGAACAAGCTCCTCAGCTCTCAATATACATTTTGAAATGATCTGGAACTGGGAAACAACGAAAAACACAACAGCAATAACATCCTTAATCAGAAATTTTTTTCAATGTGACTAAACCATTTAATGATTCACCCTTTCATTATCCAACAAATACTTTCATAATCCTCTTGTACTCTAACCTTTCACAGACTTCAAGACTGCACGTCCTCCTTAACGTAGGACTCTTTGTAAACCTGATTTTGCTTTATCATTCACAGATTCTTAATTCAAAGTGCATACCGCTGCTCAGAAGCAACGGCCCCCAAGAAAACTTTTAGGTTTTGCAAACTTATTAAATAATAACTTAAAATTCATACCTTTAGCTTGGTTTTGTGTTCATACAAGAGTCTCCTCCACAAGAGCTCCCCAAAACTGCACTGAACAGCTGCTAATTGTTTAACAAATGCATAATGCACTTCACCTGCTACCACAGTGATTTCCACCCCGCCCTAACTCCCCTTAAAGGTGAAGTATGCCCGTTCAGGGATCCTTTTGGAAAAGGCCCAACGTGTTGAATGCTATCAAAACAAAGATCAAGAAAACTGCCTCTGTTTTACAAAGTTTAAAGAGCACAAATATGTATTAATAGCACAAGGAAGAGTTGATTTAATTAGAAGATGTGTTCAGCAAAAGCCTAGGTAGAGGTAAATTTCAGTACTCAACAAGTTCCTAACAGTGAAACTTTGTGTGAATTCCTTTAGCACAGAAAAGCCAGCACAGTGCAAACACACACACAGAGCATCTTACAGAGCTGTGACAGCTCAGCGAGTACAGGACAACGGTGATGGTGCTAACCAGGGGAAAGACGCAAACAGCCTGGAAGTGGTAATTTATGTTCCATGAAACAGCAAAGGGGAAACCAATACAATTCTGAGGCTGCTTCTTCTTGAGCAGTAGAGACTGCAATAATGGGAGGGCTGATGACAAGATGCAGCTGGACAAGCAGGTGGCAGCATGGAAAGCATTGATCTGAGAGATCAGCTGCATCCACAAGAGGAGATCACTGCTCTGGCCTGTGAGTCAGAGCCATGTGCTGAACAGAAATAGATACAACTGAGATCCACTGGGTCATCAACAGGGATGCTGAGGGATGAATGTGAATGGCTGAAAACAAGCCAAAAAGTTGTGCTGACCAAGGCAAGTGATGGTGAGAAGGATGAAGAAGGAGCACAGACAAGAGAGAAGGAAAAAAAAAACAAGTAAGAAATGAAGGTAGAAAGGCAAGAAGGCCTGGAAATGACAAACATCTGCAGAGTCTGAAACCAAAACAGGAAATAAGGAAAGCCTCAGGAGAGCAGTCATGGCAAAAACACAGAGATATTGAGGTCTCTGTGGGGTATTCAAGGGACTGAGGCACGTAGGAGGTGCCAATGCATGACACATGGAAGGAGTCAAACACAGACACACACAGCAGTATGTCACAGGTGGTGCAGGGATGCAGAATATGGGTTTGGTTTAGTGACAGCAGGTAAGCCTAATGAGCCAAAGGGAAGAGCAGCTGATGAGAAGCCAATGAACAACAACAAGAAGGCTACAGGAAAGAGCAAGAGATGACCTAGTCAAAAAATATCACAATTAGCTTAGCAGCAGCTCCACCTGTCCAACTGCAGTGCCAGGATATGGACTGTGCCACAGGGACTGCCCAGGAGGGCTTGTGGAGCACTTGGGAGAGAGCTACTGCCTGCTAGGAAAGTGCTGCCTGCACTCAAGAAGTGGCTGAGACCTTCCTCCCCATGCAGCTTTTTAAATGACTTCCAGCTACAGACATCATTCCTGCAGGAACATGTACACATCCAGGGACAGCCCTGCACACACAGCTCGGAAAAGAGGTGTTGCCAGGCTATACAAGGAATCTCTGAGGATTGTTTTTAAGAACTGAACTCAAACTGGGCTCAGAAATTCCTAGTCCACAGTGAAAATACTATTGTGAGATACTTGTCAGGTATATTCCTTCTTTCAAAATTCATATTATTATTCATGGTTTTGTAAGGAGGGTTGTTTTTTGTCCTCAAATAACAGCCAAAACATAAAATACACACAACACTTTCTCCAAGAAAACCAGAGGATGGATCTCTTAATTTACAGTATTAGACTATGAAAAAATAGAACCTCCAAAGTAAGAAAGCAGTGTACACAAATACAGAAAAACATAAAAATCTTTAATAAAAACAGTAAAGTCTTCAGGTTTAATTGATCTCTTGACGTGCTTTGCCATAATAACCAAAAGTCAAACAGCAGAGTCCCTTAAAGCCCAAACAGAATTTCAGTTACAAAATAACTTTAAATTCTTAGCTATTTACAACATAAGGGCAGCAAGTGTTATTTTAAGGTGCAGGCACAGAAACAAGTTCTAATGTGATAAGAAGTCACCTTACAGTCTAAAGATCAGGTACTTATTTTAACTCTCTGGGCAGGTATTTTCACCATACTGTAAAAGCAGGATAATATTAAATAGGTAAAAGAAGTAGCCCACATTTATACAAGACAAGCTTTCATACATGTGAGCAGTTCACTGGCACCTCAGCTTACTTTATAGACATGTTTCATTGCCAAAGCCCTTTGCAATCACATTTCTGCACAGAAGAAACCTCTTGTAGCTGACCTATCATAGCCTATATTAGAGAGCTCACTTTGCTAAAGCTGAGAACTGTGGGGCATTCCAGAAGGATTAACTGCCCCAAGTGCTCAAAAAACAGTATCCAAAGAGGACTGATAAATAACTGTGACATGTGTATTTATAATGTCTATACTGAACCCTTCCTAGAGCTGTCAAGTGAAAATTTTAAGAAAATGACTAGATGAAACATTCTCAATATTCAGGTTTGGGCTTGAAGAAGTACTGCATAAAATCAGTTACACAGCTCATCCACAGACACCCTCCTATGTATTCAGTCTTCTGCTGAAAAATAATCTTCATCTCTTACTTCTCTGTACTGTATTGAGGCCTCCCCCTCTGGTTCAAACCTGAGCATTTTTATATTCATTCTCTCTGCAAGCTTCTGTGCTGCAAGCTTGGCTTGCATTTCCTATGTCAGAAAAAAAAAGACACAGGTTAGAAAAAGTGTTCATTCATCATTCTCATGAATAAACTAATATACTAAAATATAAACTTGACATCATAATATCGGTAATTCCAAAGTGGGCTTAATTAAAAGCTGTAGTAACTAGCAAAGAAATTCCAGGTTTCTTTTCATACTTATATATAATTATGCTATTCATGTTTGATTTTTTCTAATGAGAGTTGAAATTCTCCATGTGGCAGCCCCCACCTAGTGATACACCAATGTCTGTTTCAACAGAACACTTCCACAGTAGTGTCTAATTTAAATATTAGCCTGACACTACCTGGAAGGTCAAAATCCATTATAAAATAATTTGAAGGACCTCAGAACCTGGATTCTCCAGGCACAGCATAAATAAAGGCAAATGTAGATATGTGCATATTTTAAGAATAACAAATACTGCTAGGCCTTCATTTATGCAACGGACAAAAACTCTGTAATCACTAATAGAGAAAGTGTATGTTTAAGTTTCTAGTCAGAGGTGAAGTGAATGCAATAAGGTTAGCATATTAACACACACAGATTTTGTTTAATGTAGGACTAACAATTTCAGAGAGCATTAATACATTCTTTAACTATATAATTAAAAGAATCAAATACAAGACAAAGGGCCTTTCCTCAAAGTCTGCCCATCTCAATTCGGCATCATGAAAAGATCCCTTTATCTTTTCTTTTTTGGGAGTGATCCTGATTATATAATTTTCATACCTCATAAGCTTCTTTCTGCTGTATCTGAATTGCTATGGATTCCTCTATGGATAACAGCTTAGCAGGGGAGTGGTGAAGTGGTGGCAGTCGAGCTGCTGTGATGTCATCCAAGTGTTTCTTGTCTCTGAGTCGTCTCTCTTCTGGAGGAACTGGAGAGCCAAATCCCCCAGGTAATCGACTGGCTGAGGAACCATGAGATGATCCTCTCTGCTCTCCTGATAGTCTGGAAGACATAAAACACCTAAGCTGTGACCCAAATTTGCATCATTAGGTGAACAACTCCAGTTTCAAACTTATTTTTAACATGTAAGAGTTGAAAATAAATCTGAAGTACTATGAAAACACAGACAAATAAAAAAGTAAATAGTACTCAGAAAAAATAGAACTATTTATCCAGATAGACAATATCACAAGTTACTCCTGACAGTGAACCAAAGTGGTTTGCTGATTTATTAGCAAACTGAAGTAGCAATGCTTTGGGAGTCACACAAGGTGCAAACTCTTACTGCTACCAGGACAGACAATGTAAACTGTAATTTTCCTGAAAGTGCAGAAAAAGCAAAAGGCTTCCAGCTGTTAAAGTTCTATATGTTCTAGAACTGATCCAAAAGTTCTGCCAATTATTTAGTAGTTTTGCACCTTAAGCTATGAAATTCTATGAAGATTCATGACAATTGTTTCAAATGGGTAGAATTAAAAGCTCAGTACTGAAATTCTGTGGCATTTAAAGCTAAAGAGCCAATATATGAACCTTGTGTGTCATGAAACTTTAAATCTCTTTAATCATCACTAGAAAATAAAGCCATCATGCTTGTTCTGTACCACTTCTAATTTCATACAAAAGGTTTTTCTATGTCAGAATACTTACACGTTTGTTTTAAATTTGGGTTTTTTAATGACTGGATTCTTGGCTCTGGCCTCTAGAACTTCAATATAATGTGGTGTCTTGGGATGCTGGCTTCCAAATACACTGCCCTTATGTTTTGCCACATCATGCTCTTTTTCCAATGTCTTTTCACTATTTTCCCCATCTGCAATTGTTACTCTTTGAAAGGCATCAACCAAGGCTTCTTCACTATTGTCCAAAGCAGCTGTACTTTCTGTACCATCCTCAGTATTACTCTGGGAGACTTGCTGATCATTGTTGAGATGATTGCTTGTGGCTGACTTGGAGACAACTTCACATAAACAATTCTGATCCTTTGTAACAGTCTTTACTTTATTATTTTTCCTCTGAGTCCTTTGATTTTCCAAAGCTCTATTTGTGGCATCTTCTTCAATACATTCTGCCTCCTGTCTTTCACCAGAAATGTCAGAAACGTCTTTAATATTAGAGTTTTCATTAGAGACTGAGGAATCTGCACTGTTCACTGTGTCCTCAGTTAGCACAACTTCCTGTTTGCTTGTATTAATCTCCTCCTGTTTCGCCTGAAACTCCAATCTGACAGCAGATAACAGCTCAGCTGTCCTGGCTACTTCTTCCTCTTGGAAAATGGCAAGCTTCAGCTTTTCAGCAAAATCAGAGATCTTCTTACCCTTATCTGGAAGCCTAGCAATGAACTTCCTAAAACAAACACACAAACAAACAAAAATTATTATAAACAATCCAATTTCAACTTGAGATACATTAATTTTATTAGAATAGCTAATGGGACAGGTTTCACATTGCAACATCAGCTTCTTATTTACATGCTAAACTCTGGAAACACAGCAAGATGCAAAGCACTCGCAGCACAGCACTAACTACGTGTTGTCGGTGAAGCATGCGAGCCATGCAGTGGTTTGGGTGGGAAGGGACCTTATAAATCATCTTGTTCCAGCCCCTGCCACGGCCAGGGACACCTTCCACCAGACCAGGCTGCTGAGAGCCCCTCCCAACCCTGAACACGTCCAGGGATGGGGCAGCCACAACTTCTGCTCTGGTGCCTCACCACCCTCACAGGGAATAATCTCTTCCTTCTGTACCTAATCTAAACCTACTCTCTTTCACTTTGAAACCGTTCCCTCCTTTGTCCGTCACTACATACTCCTGCAAATAGTTCTGCCCCATCGTTCCTGTAAGTTCCCCTCAGGTTCTGGAAGGCCGCGATGAGGTTACCCCAAAGCCTCCTCTTCTCCAGGCTGAACAACGCTTATTCTCCCAGCCTTTCCTCACGGCACAGCTGTCCATCGCTGTGCCAGCAGGCAGCAGACCCACACGGACAGGTACAACCCGAGCGCTGTCCCGCATCCCCAGCCGCTGGAGCCCGGCAGACCCGCGCCCTCGCCAGCCCCCGCAGGCGCTGAGCGAGAGCGAGCCGTTCGTCCTCTGCCGCCTGCGCGGGGACGGGCGAAGCCGGCGGGAGGGCCGACCCGCTCCGGGGCGCCGGCGCTCCGGCTGCCCTCACCGGTCGGCCAGCAGCCGCTCCTGCCGCCTCAGCATGTCGCGGAGCTCGGGCAGCGCCCGCCCGCGCAGCCCCGGAGCCGCCGCCATGAGCACCCGGCAGCGCCTCGCGGACCGCCATCTTACCGGAAGCGACGGCGCGCGGCAGGGCCCGACTTGCTCGGCACGCGAACGGCGGCGCGGCGCCGGCCGCCTGCACCGTCCGAGAACTGCGGCAGCAGCTGGGCAGCTGCGCTGCGTGCCCTGCTCGTGTGACACGTGCGGAGCAGCGCCGAAAGGCTGCGGTTGCACTTTCAGAGCGATTTGACACCTTTTAGCAGTTTTTGGGGTCTGCACTTCAGCAGACTGACTTTTCTCCCTCCCCTGAGACCAGTCTGGTATTCTAAGCTTTTCGATATCTTTTGTCTGTGGAAATTATTAAGCAAAGTCTGAAAATATTTTCTTTTCCTCAAAAATCTGGGAATTTCTGATATCATTTTTGGCCAGTGCATAACTTTAAAATCCAGGGGGTTCATCCTTCCTTGTCTATGCTATGCTTCATTTACTATATATTAAAATCTAAGTACTTTTTCTTGTGAGTACGAATCTTTCAGTGGATATGCTCCAGCCACATTTTTTCGGTGACTCATCAGCAGATCGATCTTTGTGCAGGGTGTGGCGTGCCTGGGGCGCCCCCGCAGCGAGCCGCTGCGCCCGGCAGCGCGGCCGGGGGTGACGCTGGCTCCCGCGGGCAGCCGGCAGCCTCTGCGCGCTGACCGCCGCGGAGCTTGCTCGGGCCGAGCAGAGAGAGGCACGTTGCTGAGCGCCTGGCCAAGCCGTTGTTGGGCGGGCAGGATGAAGGCGGGACCGTGCTGGAGGGACTGCAGAAGGAAGTGCCCTGAATGTCCCCAGCGCCTTGGCACAGCTGGGCGGCCGAGGGAAGGCTGAGGGCCGGGGGAAGGGAGATGGATCAAGTAGGCAGCTACCCGTGGAAAAAATACCAGTCAGGGTGAGAAAAGCCGTTTGAAGAGACCGTTCACTGCCTTACACACTGCCTGGATCATCTGTGGAAATTCCTTGGGGGACTTTTGCCTGAGAGTTCAGGAAATCACAGAGTTTTTCTCACCGGGAGATCCCCCGCAGTTACAGCACACAGGTTCTTTGAACTGCTGCCTCTGTTATGCAGGTTTAAGTCATGCATCTATGTCACGTTTCTGCATCTTGCAAGAAGGAACGCTTGATCCTGCAGATAGGGGAGTGGGATCACTGGGCATGGAAACTGCTCCTGCCAGCAGGGAAATGAGAATAGAGAAGGAATAATCTCATTAGACCACTGCTCTCACAAAACATCCAGCTGCTTTATGACATGTACAGAAAACAATGCCAGTATTTACAGTGGCTTCAATTTATATGCTAAACTGCATAAACACAGAAAAAAGTAGAGCAAAAACTGAAGAGAATAAAGTGTTAATAACATGGCTTCTGGGAATCACAACTCGTCATTCTGTGCCTCACTTGGAATACTGTATTTGTATTTGGCCAAGTTCACTGGGAAGGAATATTGTTCATCTTTACAGTTTGTGAGTGTTAAATTTTGGAATAACATTGTCTGGTTACAGGTAATTCACAGTTCCAGAGTGATGAACAAGTAGCTGAAATTTGGAAGGTGATAGAACAAATACATTCTTGGTTGTGAACAGATGGGCAGTATCTCAATACAATGCAACTGAGACAGCATCAGTTTCAGTACAAATTTGAAGAAGGAAATATAGATTTAGTAATTTAGTATTATTTCTACAAGAGTTGTTTTCTGCTTTCTTCAACTTTATAAAATGTTACTTTTTTTCACTGAGAAAAGCAGCAAAAGAAACTTTAGATTGTAGTTCTTGGTGTGTGGGGGGAACTACCTTTACAGTTTCTTTGCTCAGAAATATTGAGGAGCAGCAGGAGGAGAGGAAACAAGTACACATACAATGTAAATCACCCCCAAAATAACAAGAAAAAATTGAATGAGTATTTAGAATTTAATTGAATAATTTTAATTTCATTTACGAAAATTATTCCCTTCTTATCAGCATGATGCATGTTTGTAATAATTCATTTTATTTTCCTTAAAAACCAACTCCTTCCTTTAACCTTATTTCTCAATAAAAAAAAGTCCCAAACACTTAAAAGCAAATCTATATGTATTTATACCTATCAATATACTGGGAAGCAACCATGAGATCATTGCATTGCCTACATACCACAGCCTTTACAGAATACTGTAACTTTAGAGATGTTCACTTCTATGCATTTTCTCTTTAAATCACCAAGTCTCTTTCTTTTGAAAATGTTCACATACCTTGAGTTGTAAATGGCTCCTGTGTCCTTCATTTCTTGTGTTCCTTCCATGCTGTGCTTAAGGTAGGGCTGGATGGGCCTTAACTCAGGTCTCTCACACACTTTTCTTCTTTTACACATGCAAATAGTCCCAGGGGCTGAACAAGAATGAAGTAAAATATAAGTGGAATGACACTCTCAGCTTGTACATCTCCATTCTGTGGAGCAGGGATTTCTGTGCAGAATGACAGACTTCATGCACAGAGAATTTACTTCTCATCTGTCCATAGGCAGAAGTTTTCAGATGTCAAATATTTAAAGCTCTCTGAAAAGCATCTGTATCCCGCTCCCAGAATCCCATGCTGTAGGTTCAGCACCAAGCACTGCCGATCTCAACAAGATTTTATCAGGGCTTGTTGGCAATCTGAGCTGAATACACATAAATAGGGAAGCATTATTTGAGTTAAAAACTTGACATTCTTCCTCTGAGCATAACAAACCTGTGACACTGTGATTGTCATGCTTGTACGACCTCTTCTTCAGTTGACATGTAGATTGCTTTGTTCTTATAGTCTTAAAAATAAATCTCTTTGTCCTAGTTTAGGGCAAATCTGGGAGAAAACCTCCAAAGGAAGCTCCCTCCGGAGATCAAACCCACACGGCCCCTCCCCCCAGCCGGTTCGGGAATGATTCCTCGGAGAGAAGTGGAAAGAACCTGTTTATTTAACAGGCACAGCCTCCCCCCCCCAGTACACAAAATGAACAATACCAGATGACAACACTTTTTCACCGCTCTGAAAAAGAGATGACAAATGCAGCGAGTCTCTCTTGGGGGTGGTCGCCCTGTTGTCACTCCCTCCGGCGCTGGGGATGGCTGTTGCCGGCCACAAGGTGTTCTCAGGTCCCAGTCCGGAGCAGGTCCCAGTAGTTACAAGAAAAAAGAAAAAAAAAGGAAAAAAACAAAGCAAGAGCGAAGCGAAGCAGGAGCAGGAGCAAAAGCAGCAGCCAGAGCTAGAGTCAAGGAGAAAAAGAGAGCAGCAAAAAACAACAGCCACACTATGTACTGCCCCGTCTCTGTGTCCCGCCAGTCGTGGGGGGGAAGCAGGCTGATAACAGAACCAAAACAAAACATTTGTCCTTCAGAGCCCGTCTCACAGGCACAGAACATAACATCCAACATAGCAGAACACACATAAATGGGGATACAAACATCACCCTAGGACATTCCACCCCTTATCCCCATATTATACTACCACACATCATACATTTTAAAACTTCCATCTGTCACTTGCTCAGACCTTCGACACTTACATGTTTCCTTCTCCATTTTTTCACTTGCCCAGACCTTCGACACTTACACATTTTCCAACAAATATTGATCATCTTCACCCCACAATCAGATCTCCCTGAGGTACACATCGTGTTGATCCATCTCTTTGCATTACCCACCAGGTGCAACCTGGTCCCTGAGCAAAGACAACCCCGCGGATGGGTTTGTCTGTACTCGAGGCAGACTTGATCCACACCGTCTTCCCTAACAAACCTCTGACATGCACCACTGGGACTTTATCTCCGTCTGCTGTATTCAAGGACTCAGACTGGGCAGGACCTGCTCGGTTGGTGGAACCCCGAGTGTTAACTAACCAAGTGGCCTTTGCTAGATGCTGCTCCCAATTTTTGAAAGATCCCCCACCCAAGGCCTTCAGCTGGGTTTTTAGTAATCCGTTGTACCTTTCTACTTTACCTGCAGCTGGTGCATGGTAGGGAATATGATACACCCACTCGATGCCATGTTCCCTAGCCCAGGTGTTGATAAGACTGTTCTTAAAATGAGTCCCATTGTCTGACTCAATTCTCTCAGGGGTACCATGCCTCCAAAGGACCTGCTTTTCAAGGCCCAGGATGGTGTTCCGGGCAGTGGCATGAGACGTAGGGTAGGTCTCCAACCATCCTGTGGTGGCTTCTACCATTGTGAGCACGTAGCGCTTGCCTTGACGTGTTTGGGGCAGTGTGATGTAGTCAACCTGCCAGGCCTCCCCATACTTGTATTTGGACCATCGCCCCCCATACCAGAGGGGCTTCACCCTTTTGGCCTGCTTGATGGCAGCACATGTCTCACAGTCGTGGATAACCTGAGAAATGCTATCCATGGTTAAATCCACCCCTCGGTCTCGAGCCCACTTATAGGTGGCATCTCTACCCTGATGGCCTGAGGCATCATGGGCCCATCGAGCTAGGAACAACTCTCCCTTGTGTTCCCAGTCTAGATCTATCTTGGACACCCCTATCTTTGCAGCCTGATCTACCTGATTGTTGTTTTGGTGCTCCTCATTAGTTCTACTTTTGGGGACATGGGCATCTACATGGCGGACCTTCATAGGTAGCCTCCCTACTCTGGTAGCGATGTCTTTCCACTCTTCAGCAGCCCAAATTGGTTTTCCTCTACGTTGCCAGTGAGCCTTTTTCCACCTCTCCAGCCATCCCCACAGAGCATTGGCTACCATCCATGAATCAGTGTAGAGGTAGAGCTTTGGCCACCTCTCTCTTTCAGCAATGTCCAGGGCCAGTTGAACGGCTTTGAGCTCTGCAAGTTGGCTTGACCCACCTTCTCCCTCAATGGCCTCTGCGACTTGTTGTGTGGGGCTCCAGACAGCTGCTTTCCACTTCCGGTTCATCCCTACAATACGACAGGAACCGTCAGTGAAAAGAGCATAGCGTGTTTCCTCTGGGGGCAGTTGGTTATATGGAGGAGCTTCTTGAGCCCGTGTCACTGGCTCTTCTTCTTCATCTCTGACATCAAAATTCTCACCTTCGGGCCAATTTGTAATTGCCTCCAGAATCCCAGGGCGATTTAGTTTACCTATACGGGCGCGCTGTGTGAGAAGAGCAATCCACTTGCTCCATGTAGCACTGGTCGATCGGTCTTGTCTGTGCACTTCCCACTTCGAGTGCTAGTAGCAACAGCCATTGGTTGAGGCTTATTATCTGCTGTAGCTGCTGCCTTAGGCTCACTATCTGGTTTGGCTGCTGGCTTTGAGCCCAGGGTGTTTGCTGTAGCCTGAGTGACCGGGATAACTGCTGATGTATCTCCCTGCCCCCCTTCCTCTGTCTGCTGTCCTACAGTATCTAGCAGTGTGCGATAAGCATATGCCAGGGCCCAGCTCACTGCAATGATCTTTTTCTCCTTAGGATCATCATGGTACTTCTCTTTCAGGTATTTCCCTACCTCAGCTGGGTTCTGAATTTGTTCATGGGGAAAGTCCCAGGCTATAGGGTCAGAGAATTCCTTCAGGATTTGGCCCATATCCTCCCATTTCCCACACCACTCAGGATTTTCCACACCTGGGTCTACTCCTGGGTCAGGGGTCTCATCAGCCCGTCTAGAAATCTCAGCCCTCATTCTAGAGAAGCTGCGGACTGTATAATGGAAGCTTACTAGATTAAAGACCAGAAAGATAGTCTCTTTAACATTCAGGGGAAACTGAATATTCTCAAACAGTGATGTGACAAACTCAGAGGAGAAGAAGGAAAGCAAAGACTGAAAAGCCTCATCCCCTACTCCTCCCATAACAATCTGGGTAAATAACCATAGCCATGAACCATCCATACCTGGAACAGCCCCCAGCAGATTTATAAACTTCTTACAAATCACCACCACCAAGCCCAGCAGTATGGCTATTCTGGTCACTGCCCCTCTGCTGTAAAAACTACGTATTAGGGACAATAGTAGAACTATTTGAGGATAAGCAAATAAACCTAGGGACCATAGAAGTATTATGATCTCAAAAAACCCTAGGGACCAGAAATACAGGCAAGCCTTCACCCCAAGAGACATTATAAATTGAAAGCACATGACTATTAAATGCTTTATACCACCACCAAGTAGTAACAACCAAAATATACTCAAAACAGGGTTTTTCCACTCTCTCTCGAGCCTCGCGTTGGGCGCCAAATTTTGTCCTAGTTTAGGGCAAATCTGGGAGAAAACCTCCAAAGGAAGCTCCCTCCGGAGATCAAACCCACACGGCCCCTCCCCCCAGCCGGTTCGGGAATGATTCCTCGGAGAGAAGTGGAAAGAACCTGTTTATTTAACAGGCACAGCCTCCCCCCCCCAGTACACAAAATGAACAATACCAGATGACAACACTTTTTCACCGCTCTGAAAAAGAGATGACAAATGCAGCGAGTCTCTCTTGGGGGTGGTCGCCCTGTTGTCACTCCCTCCGGCGCTGGGGATGGCTGTTGCCGGCCACAAGGTGTTCTCAGGTCCCAGTCCGGAGCAGGTCCCAGTAGTTACAAGAAAAAAGAAAAAAAAAGGAAAAAAAACAAAGCAAGAGCGAAGCGAAGCAGGAGCAGGAGCAAAAGCAGCAGCCAGAGCTAGAGTCAAGGAGAAAAGAGAGCAGCAAAAAACAACAGCCACACTATGTACTGCCCCGTCTCTGTGTCCCGCCAGTCGTGGGGGGAAGCAGGCTGATAACAGAACCAAAACAAAACATTTGTCCTTCAGAGCCCGTCTCACAGGCACAGAACATAACATCCAACATAGCAGAACACACATAAATGGGGATACAAACATCACCCTAGGACACTCTATTATCAGTAAGTGGATATAAACTGTAAATAAAGATGGGCTACAGCCCTCCCAGTCTAATCCTGCTGAAGCCTGGAGAGCATCATCCCAGATGGATTCAGATGTTATCTGGAGGATCTGAAGCTGTTGGGTTTTTTTCCAAGAGCTGTGCTGCCCAGTTTCTGTTTATCCTGTGCAAGTCAATAGTTTTTTATTTCATGAAAGAGTACATCCACTTTTGTGACTTAGCCAGGGAGTGCCTTCCTGTTCTCAAGAGCCCGTCTGCCAAAAGAAACACCGAGGAGAACATCGAGGCTCCGCAGGAGCCGCTTTCCATTCCCACATGTTTGGAACAAAGAAGCTTGCGAACAGTAACCAACAGTAAACAAAGAAGCTTGTGAACAGTAAAGTCTGCACATTTTAAGGTAGATTTACTTCTAAAAGACTGTTGATACAACAGAACAACAAGTTTAAATACGGTGTTTATTGCGATTTATCCTTTTCACGTCCTACATACCAGATGTATTAAAAGCATACAATGTAATACATTATTTGTACAGCATATATGAAAAGTGTATCCCAAAATACTTTCCAGAGTATCTGGAATAAATCACAAAAGAATACTTATCATACTACAAATGTAGTCATACAATTGACTTACATTTAGTGTACTTTCTGGGACCTTCCTATATGGCTTTTATTGCTGTTTACAGAAATTTTACTAGTTTCTAATGTGATAGTACTAATTACTTCAGTCTCATTGAGAAAATTTATACAAGAAGTGTTACAGTCCTTTCAGTCAGGTTTGTTATTATCTATGCTAATTTACATTACTGCTCATTTGACTGGAAAGTTCTACATTTTCATGTAACACAATGATATAAATACAGTTCCTCTCCTGTTTTTCACAGTTACCAAATTTAGACCAGTAGTCCAATCAAGTGATGGTCATCCAGCTCACTGCATCTCAAAATACTCTAAAATACAGCTTTGACTTCAGTCCTTATTTGTTTTAGGAAAAAATACCATATTTCATCAAACAGTCAAGATGAAATTTACACAGAACACCTTTACAGTAAAAACTTAAGGCCTTGCTGCATTCCTGGTAAAGTCTGAGTAGATTATCATAATGTTGCAAGTCTCAGAGTTAAAATAGCATTTTCAGGAGATCCTCAGGAGTATATTAAAAGTAGAATGAACTTCCTTTGAGTCTGTGTCAAAACAGCATATTGATATTTACCCTGCCCTCTACTACCATTCATTGAGCACCTCATAGTCATCAGTTTTCTGAATTCTGGCCACAATCAGAGGGGTAAAGGATTTTCACTTTTTTAAAGTTGTCAGTTAATGTCTTTTACACCAACATGCATTTCCTTTTATCTAAAAATACCACCTTCATCCGTTCATCTTAAGTTTGAAGGCAATTCTCAAAAACCATGGTTCAGAATTCAAGTCCTGAATTGCAGAGGGACTATTTGGGCATAAAAATGCTAAAAGACATTCTGTAAGACCTGAAGTTGTATCCCTAATGGACATTAATATATCAGTGGGGATTAGTTTTTAGTGTCTTTCTCTTCAAAAACAGATACTGTCCAAATATTTGCTGTTATTAGCCACTAGATGGAGATAAGATTTCACAGGTAGAAAACTTATCCCTGAAATCAGAGTTATCACTCATCTTCTTGTGCGTTCAATATGAGGTCAACATTATTATTTTAAATACAACTTTAGTAAGTGTACTTGATTTGATAGACAGGACTGAATTGCATTAGGCTGGAGATAAAAGCAATCCCTTCATGGCAAGGTGAGCACCTCCTTTATATTGACACTGCATGCAAGAGCAGTATTGATCATACAGAACCTACGTTGTTTGTTTTCTGTTGCAGGTACTGTAACTAAAAAAAAAAAAGTCCTTCATTCATGTTAAAATAATTAAAATAAAATATTTCTAATTAATTTAAATTCACTAAAAGAAGAAGATCAAAACAAGATGTAAATAATACCTTATATTTAAATTAGTTCAGTACTAGATACAGTCATTCCTGCTGCTACTTTGAAACCAAAGATAAGATTTTCAATGATTTGGACAAAAAAAAGTAGTACTCAAAACCCCAAATCCTGATTCAGGATTGCTATTGCTGTTGGAATTGCAAGGACTGCTGCAGGTTGCAGTAGGCAAACTTCTGTTTAATGAAAACTCCTCCCTCAAATGGAAAAGTAAATAAATAAAGCATCGGGAATTTTCCTGCACAATTACTACTGAATGTGTACTGAATGTGTAGTAATGTGTAGTGACCACCCATGGTCACTCTGTCCCATGACTGAGGAAGTGCAAACTACTGCCTCAGTCCAACAAAGCAAATTCCACTATAATCTGCTCTATCCCTTACTGTTTTGAACAGGAAACACAATATTCATCTGCCATGCTTGAGGGAATTGTTTCGAACAGCCCAGTTCATCTCTCCCTCCCAGGCAAAGAGTGCTGGGTACAAAAGCTGCTCCCAGGTGAAGAGAGCCCTCAGCTGTACCAGGTCTCTGGGACAGGTGTGAGCCACACTCAGTTTGGGCAGATTTGGAGCTTCCACACTAATTCCCTCTGCCAGCACAGCTTCAGGTACTGTTCCAGTAGTATTGACAACAGAATATATTAGAGCTTCATTACACAAAAAGAATTACAACACAATTAAAGAAAAAAAAAAACAACTGTACAGCTATACAAGTCCTTCTTACAGGCATTTGAAATGACACGTTGCACTAGACAGCTTCTAAAGAAGCAATATTGCCTGACTATTGCTTCACTCAGCCTGCTGCTTCCCTATCCCCTACAGTTAACATCAGTAGTAACTTCAGGTATAAAGTTACTAAAGAGCTGCTATCAGGATAAATTTAGCAAGACTCCATGCTGCTGCTCTTCTCTATGATCTGATAAAAATTTATCTAACCAAGCTGCAAAGGCGCAAGATATCTGCTCCTATTTAGAAAGCTCGATGAGTTGGATGCTCAGGATGTACTGCTCTTTGTGCTAAATTCCAGCACTCTCTTGAATGGGGTGTACGTCCTCACCGGCCTCGGACTTTCAGCAGATCTGTTCTCAGTGCTTGTGCTGTTCAGGAACAAGAGAAAGCTTACAGTGTTAAGGTGAGAGTATCACACAGCTGGGTTTGTAATGCCTGGCAATGAACTTGTGCCCTTGTGTTGATACTGACAGGCTAAAACTGAACTTATCAGTGCATTTGGTATGTTCTATATTTCTTTTCTATAATGCCACAAAGAATATTTGATAAAAAACGTGGCAGATACTGACACATTTACAGGCCGGCATTTCCTGATGCTCACAGTGGAATGCCCAGCAGTAAAGTTATTAGGACTAAGAGTCCTGCAACAAAGAGATAGTGATATTGCATTTAAGAACACAATTAATCATTAAGAGTAATTCCATGAAATCTAAACTGCACAGAAGTGCATTCCTGCATGGAGATAAATCTCAGAAAGAGGAAAAATATCAGATAAGTTGGGCTGCGCTTAAATACAGAGGGGCCTGAGAGAGGGTAACAAAGATGGTTTCTGTTGACAACCTGAGGGAAAAAACAATGTATTTAATGGTCCAAAACACATGCCATTAAAATATGCTCTAGGCTGAACTCCAAAATGGGTGTATTTTTAAATTATGCAGGAAATTTTAGTTTGCTTGCTGATTTCATAGGCCAATTTACAGTCCTCAAACTAAATGATTCGATTTGCAGGGTGGTTACAATGAACAAGCTTACTTGTTGGTAATAAAAGTAATATGAAGTGGTCGTCCTATTTTACTGGTTTGTTTCCTGTATTGCCCTTCCCTGTGGGAACTTGGGGGTCCATGCAGTGCAGTGCAGACTCAGGCTCATGCCCTGCTGCAGGCTCAAGGGCCAGACGCGTGGAGAAGGGGAGGCATTACAACAAGCCCCGAGCAGTGCAGAAGAAGCTCAAGCAGTGCAGAAGCCATGGCACCACACCCGAGCTTCCCAGAGCCAGGCTGCAGAGCCACTGGCACCACACCCGAGCTTCCCAGAGCCAGGCTGCAGAGCCACTGGCACCACACCCGAGCTTCCCAGACCCAGGCTGCAGAGCCACTGGCACCACACCGAGCTTCCAGAGCAGGCTGCAGAGCCACTGGCACCACACCCGAGCTTCCCAGAGCCAGGCTGCAGAGCCACTGGCACCACACCCGAGCTTCCCAGAGCCAGGCTGCAGAGCCACTGGCACCACACCCGAGCTTCCCAGAGCCAGGCTGCAGAGCCACTGGCACCACACCGAGCTTCCCAGAGCCAGCTGCAGGCATGCACCCACCGAGCTTCCAGAGCAGGCTGCAGAGCCACTGGCACCACACCCGAGCTTCCCAGAGCCAGGCTGCAGAGCCACTGCACCACACCTGAGCTTCCAGAGCCAGGCTGCAGAGCCACTGGCACCCAGAGCAGCAGCAGCGTTCCGGTGCAGACGTGGCCATGTCACAGCACTGGTAGCTGGCAATCCTCCCCCTGGGCCAGATCTCCAGAATTCCTGCAGCCCTCCCCTGCCACGGTCACCTGCTGCCTGCTGGTCCCCGTCACCTCCAGGCACAGAGGTGAGTGAAGTGTGCCCAAAGGCAGCGCTGAGCAGCCTCACAGGCCCCTCTCTGACATCTCAAATTGCATTATTGGCAATAACTACTCCCCAAGATTTTGCAGTATGTTTGAATCTTTAAGAATAAATCCTAAACCATAAATCACTGAAGTAAACTGCAGCTAGGAGTGAAGTGCTCTTTTAAACTCTACAATCCACTCAAACAGTTTATTAGCAAAATAATGTACTAATACAGCACTGATAAGGGACATTGGGAGGAATTCTCCTACTAACAAGCAGAAAAAATAAATACCTGTACGGAAGATCACATTCTACACCAGTATCTCTGGTTTCTATATTGGTCTTTGGTTGGTTTTCCATTAAGTAGTCCAGTTTATCTTGTAATTCTTTATTCTGGGAAACAATAATTTTCATCACAAGTTTATTTTATTTATGGTAATTAAACAAGGAAATAAAAATTGCACATTGCCCCCTCTCTACTAGAAACAGTGTAAGAGTACGTATGAGAAAATAAAGGAATCCTTAATTCTGGAAAGAATATAAATTAAACCAACTGTTTTATTCAGAAGCTTCTGGTTTAAGTCATTATAAAACCATTATAAAATTTTAAGTTAAGAAACTTAGAGTGACTATTGAGATTTTATTACATACATTCCTGACTGCATGATAAGTTTAATTTCCATTTGAAGAACAGCAAATACACATAGTAATTATATATCCAGATAGCACTGGATGACATTAGTTCAAATTTAATTTGGTTTTACAAAATAATCACAGAGATGTAAATGTAAAAGGTAAATGCCTTACCTCACATTCTAAGAAAGAGATTTTGTCTAAAAGCTGTATTATAAATAATTCCTTTTCCTTTACTTTCTTCCTTAGCATTTCAATCTATGAAGAAAAACAAAGACATTTAGTCTGATGGGGATGGGAAAAGGAAGAAAACAAAACAGGCATCACAGGAAGAAAATGTGTTTAATATTATTGCTCAGAAACAACTGAATACCTGTAAGTATTCACAAACTGCTTTAATCCCTGGATTAGCTACCAAATTTAGTGGACTTTTACTAAAGTGAATTAATTTTGCAGAACAGCTAAACTGAAATCCAGGAACACACTCAGAACACATTATTTTTTTCTGGCAGTCATTGCAAGAATGACCCTTTCTAGATATTTTGGTCAAATTTTCCATACATTCTCACCAGTCACTTTTTAACTCTGAATATTAAAATCAAAGCTGTGACCAAACACTAACATCCCCTTCAAAATCACCAGCATAAAATTTTTCAGTGTATCTGGAAACAGTGATTAATAGAAATATTCCCATCCTGCTAAAAGAGAAAGATAAAGTACTCAAGGCACAATAATGAAAAAAACAGCAGTACTACCACCCTCCCAGAAATTTACTGCTAGAAGTTATAAAATATTTAAACAAAAACATACAGGAAAAAAAAGTTTTTTTCAAAAACTGTAAAAAAAAAAAAAATGAAGCAAAACAAATACACATACTGAACCAAAAAATGAAAAGTTATAAAACCAACTGAACTTTAATTCAGTCTCCAAGACTTTCAGGTATCACATGCCACTGACACAATAATCAGTTGTTACTTGGAAAAGCTAAAACACAAACACTATACAGCATTTTCAGCTGAACAGTTACAGAATACAGAAGTGCTATCATCCATCTTTCTCAAAATCAGGTATTTCCTTTTTTCCTCTTTTAAAGTCCATGTAAAAACTATTCATGTCATCTAAAGCTATTAACATTCCAGTTTTCACCTCACCCAAACACAAAAGCATTTTCCGAAAATTTCAGAGCATACCTTGACCTTTATATTTAATTACATAAACTCAGTCACCAATTACCACTTAACAGTATTATCCATTAGTTTAAAATATTTATCAGAACACAATTTTAATATATTTAAGTATCATATTATTCAAGTATACTTATATTTTCCTTATTCATCTACTATAAATGGACTTGGCATCAGTAACACCGATACAGAGACATGAACAAACTGGTCAGAAATATGACTACACAGGACAAACAGATGCTAACACAGCATGCACAAAACAAGACAGACAAGACATTGCAACATCAGCCTGAGCTCTCAGAGGTAATTGCTGTACAAGGAGAACAGGATTCTTCTCAGTCCTGCATTTCACTGGACCTTAACTGGTATTTATGAGAGGCTAGACAAGAGTTGAAACTTTTTCAGGGAGCGTAATACAGTAAATAGGAATGAGCACCTTTGCCTTTTAATCTTCCTTGAATCACGTGAGCAACTTATCCATACTTTTTGTATTTTAAAACTCACATTGCATTTACAGAAAAAGTAACAACTGACTGATTTAGGTTAATGCACCAACATAGAGACCTTCCTAAAGGAATAAGCACTACGAACACATTACCCAGTGGTTGATGTCCATGTATTGCTAAAGCAGGGGCTGATGTGTCCTAATGAGTTACAGACATTGGCTCATTGTCTGCACATCAACCCACCTCATTAAGCACTACCTTAGTAATGGACAAGTTTCTAATTAATGACTTGGCCTGGCAATTCCCAGCTGAAAATGCTGTTGTTATGCATATATAAACCCTCTCACCAAACACCAGCAGTGATTCTACTTCTGCCAACAGATAAGCAATGTACTGCTTGCTGCAGTCCACTGAGGAATGCCAAACACTTGTACTGGGGAGGAGGGGAGGAGGGTGTGGCAAGTTATTCATGTTCTGTCCTTTATCTTCTTCCTCCAAGCTCCCAAGGTGGGTTTCTCTTTCTACATTTCTTGTCCTGAATTTTTGTTGTTTTGTTTTTATGGTAGGTACTATGCAATGCAGATTCTGGTTAATAAAAGTTTGGCATCTGTTGTCAGTAAGTCCATCTTCTCTGTGCTTCTGTGGCTTCTTTTAATTGACCTTGAAACTGTTCTTCCATATCAAAAGAGGGAGATTTGGCTATATATCTGAAGTTGGGAGTATTTTGGTACAGATGTTTTCAGATGTTTAAGTCTCTTTTGGAAAAATTTCTTCTTTTTATACTCCATCTGTGCAATACAAAGTATCTTCTGTATATGGGGTACATTTGCTCATTAGCACTTTGTCCTTTCATGCAAGTATCTTCCCCGACAGAACAGGAGACAGCTTCTCCCTGGTGTCTGGTCACCATTTATTATCCAACGAATCTGAGACTAAAGCTGGAGAACAGCTCATGGGCCATGACCTAGAGACAGTTCAATTCAGTAGTTAGGGGAATTTCACGTGAAATCTAAGTTCTGTAGATAATTTCTTGGCATGAAATCAAATATCCTTTTTTCTTCAGACCCCTTCAGAACAGCTTCCTATATCTGCATTAAACCCTTGCCTTGCTTACAAAATGTAAATGTTCATTTCCTTCCCTTTCCTGATTTTCAACAATGAAACAATATTACATATAAAATAAGCTTACTGTGCAATGAAATTGCAATCCATTTCAAAGTGAATTGTGTAAATCTCAAAACTAAACCTTTCTTAAATCTCTCCAGGTTTGCAATTAAGATCAAGCCACAAAATAAGTCTTTTGCTAATTTAAAATCTATGTTTTGTATTTTATTTATCTTACATGAAAATGTCATTTCCTACAGTGGCACAGACAGGATGAACTGATAGATTCTTAGAAGAGAAACTTTAACCCCTCTCACAGAACAAGAGTAATTTTAATCCTGTTCATTTAAGGGAACATTGTGGTAGCAGCTCCCCATGCCCTCCCGTGGTGCCTCTGTGCCTGCATCTGCCTGCCCAGTCCCATCTCTGCAGGGGAAACTCCTTAGTGAAAGGGCCTGAAGTTTGTGTGCCTCTGCCTTTCACCTGTGAGTCTTCCTGCAAATTCTTCCTCTCAACAAACTGTCCTTTTCCTGGGTTGCCTTTGCAAGTCTTTCTCTGCCCAGCCATACTTTAAGATAGCTACAAAGGCAAGGGCTAAAAAATCTGAGCCTTGGGTGATCCACTCTGGCCATCTGTCCCTCCTCACTCATTTTTCGAAAGCCTGTGATGTACAAATAGTAGGAGAAAAGGGTTGGGCTTCCAAACACCTGCCAAATGCAAGCCCTGCACTTTTAACTGCCAGCACTGCATTTAAAACTGTCCTACACTAAGCTGTGAACAAATAGATTTGTTTAACAAACAAGTTCAGCACAGGGATAAATCTGTCAGCCGTAAATCATCTGCAATCTCTCTCTAATGAGAACATGAGGCTTTAAGACTATGAAGGATAACTTTCTGCTCAGCTAGTGCACTAATGAGCAGCAATTTTTGCTCTCACAGAAAAGAATCCCTATGAGGATGAAAAATGTGTGTGCATAGGAGGTAACACAGAGATGTTGAAGGTCATTTGGTGCTTCTCTGCCAGCTTCCGCTTTCATGCCTAAGTTAGGACTGACCACCACCTCCTAACACATTTTTAAATGCCATCAAAATAGCACCAGAGGTGTTAAGGGTTGCCTGCTGCATCACAAAACTCCACTATAAAGCTTCTCTTTCACTATCTCCTGGCTGCTTGCTGTTCTTTTACAGAATGCCCTGCATCTGTCACTTGCAAACGATCCATCATCTTTCCCAAAAAGGGCTTAAGAGCAATCTACTATGTGATTTTTTTCAGCCAGGAGATTCATCTCAGTATTTGTCCAATTTTGACTGTTCTCCACATGAGTTTGAAGCAGTATATCTTGTTTGTTCAGCAACCCTTTGAAGTGGTGTTCATTTCTCCAATTTCTCTAAACTGGAGATGGTAACAGCATAACCTCATCATAATTTACACTGGAAGAGTAAACCACTTATTTATACTTCAGATCTGTGTCCAATATACAAAGATAAATACTAAACAAAGCTCATCCTGTAGTCAATCGAGTTTAGGCTTTCTCTTATTTAGCAGCTCATACAATAGCTCTGTTTCAGCTTCAAACATAAGCATTGCTGATAATTTTGGCTACTTACTTTCCTTCCACTTCTCTCCTGAGTTTCCCAGGTTAGTCTGTTTTCACTCTATTGACTGCCACAGAGAACCTAAGTGTTTCAGAAAGCAAGATTTCTAGCTTTTGAATTATCTGGTTATTTTTTCTCAATCATTTAAATGTAAGTAACCAGTATCATTATAATACTCTCATAAGCCCTAAGATGGTATGTTATTTTACAGATAACAGCCATGAAAATAATTCAATAATGAGTAGCAGGGCAGGGTTTCATTACACTTTTCTTGATATTCCTTGCCATTACATTCTGCAATCAGTCAAATTTAGTGTAGGGGGGATGTGTGTTTAAATATACCCTGATGAACATGTCTTCCGGGACTTAAATAGTAGTGCAATCTTCCCTATTTGCTCCAGCAGATATTTTTAGTGCTGCTGCTCACTAGTTTTTAACCTAACTTGAGAACAGAATCTTCAGATAGCATTCCTTTACAGTATTTTTGTTGCAAATTTTTCGGCTTTTATGGCATAGTTAGCAAGTGTTGGCTTAAAATGAGTCAAAAAGTACTTATCTAATGTTATGTAGAGAAAAGCACAAAATCATGAAAAGCATCACATGCTTGGATAGTTGAGGACATACAGATCTGCAATGCTTTTTCTCTTGCCCCATGGTGAACAGCTACTCTCCTCTACATTATTGAAGCTGCTATTTTTAGGCCTTTAATTAAGAGTCCAGTTTAAAACAGGACATGCCAACTATATTATGGATATTTTCTCAAACACAGTACAAACACAAGCAACAAATAGCACAAAATTAAGAAACAAAGCCCCAAACATTAATGCCTGATGTATTTGGTACCACCTGACCTGATCAAACCTCTGGTACAGGAGTCTTTAGCTAGCTCACTAGTGAAAATAGATGTAGCTACACGGGTGTTCATGCAGTTCTTGAGAAAGCGAATTAATATAAAAATTAAAACATACAGGGACTAAAGAAGAGAGCAAAAATATCTATCCTACGGCTATGTGGCAGTCAAGACTGATAGAGGTTTAACTGAATCTGAAAAGCAGGCAGTCTGACTGCAGTTAGAAGCACATGTTTGACAATTAAGCAGTGACTTGGCCACCTAACTCTCCTTACATAGGGTACCTAGATGGTCTAGAAGGGCTTTCTGTGTATATGAAGGCACCAGAAGAGATACATTATAAGGAATTAGCAAGCTAAACTCACCCATTAAAATCTAATATTAATGAAATCATAATCATTGGCTCAAGCTTTGCATGTGGTTTTGTTCCAAAACAGAACAAGGACCAGAAAGGACTTGTTATACCAATGCAGCCCACTAGAGGTCAAGTTACCACCAGAAGTTGAAAATACATTTAGTACTAAAGGGCAAAATTTAGGCCACTATAGTCATGTATTATTAAGATTTATTCAGGGTGCCACATGCATCACAAATCCCTTAGAACTTTTGTCTGGAACCGACAGAAAAAACTCTTAATGCAATGTCTGGTGTACAGAGATACAAAACAGATTAAATAATTGTTCCCATAATCCATTAATTGGATGGACTGAATTATTTGGCTAGAGAAATTTTCTTTAATAAAATACCATGATATAAAGACCGTAACTTCAGTTTTAGACCGGCTATGATGCTTAAAAACAGTGATAATGGCAAACAAAACTAAAACCAAAACCTCAAGACTTGAGACATCTGACACAACAGAAGAATTTTAATCCCTCTGTGTAAAAGTCACTTAGTATCACACATCTGATCATACAGAAGGGCTGCATCAGAATCTTATAAAACAAAGCATACATAAAAACATATAAATACAAACTTGACAAAAATGGAACTTCTCCATGCCTAACCAGAAATCCTGCAATAGCACACTGTGAATGCAAAAAGAATGCCTTAGATTTGAGTGGTTTCTAAACATTTGATAGCTTGAGTGTATGATGTATGATGTCCAGATACAAATCAAAGGTATCTCATGAATGCACATCCTCTGTGCAGTAGGAGGCTTGGCTAATAGAACTGTCAGTCAGCTTTGTAAAGCTCGAATTTAAACTTATCTATTTCCCATGTCATTCTTTCCACTTGCAGAAACAGAAATTTTTGCAATTACAGCCTTCTGACTACAGAACAGTTTCCTGACACATAGGTAGCCTGCAACCCAAAGCATCTATCCAGCAAAATTCCACTTGAAATTTTACAGGAAATGGCAGCAGCCAAGATGATGTCCCCAGACCAGGGTAAGAAGAGATAAGCAGTGAAAAACTGCGCTTGCTCACCTGTTTATGTGAGGAATCACATAAAACCAAAAAATATAAGCCCAAAAATCTCCCAAAACCAGAAGAACAAAACAGTAAAGGTCAGCTTTTGCCTTCCACTTCTGTACAGGAAGGAGACTGTTAATGACTAGACTGCATCGTATCAGAGGTACCCTCTGAATGGTTCAAATTGAGCTGGAAGTTGTGGTGCATTTCCTGAACACCCATGAAGAGGTACAGAATTAGTGTCAGCCTAAAGATCACAGTATACAACCCACAGCCACTGGATTAAATTGCTTCCATCTACTCTTTCCGCTTCACTGGCTCCAGATGCTTAACTCAACTTCCACTGTAACAAAGGTGGCATAAGGCAACTGCACAAAGAACACAGTTCTCTTTGGATTATGTACTAAGAGAATCAGTGCTCCCCAAAGACTCCAAATTGTTTTACTACATCTCACCTCCTCAACCATATGCTTGACTTTCTTTTGCTGGCAGTGGACCATGTCATCCAGATGCTTGATCCGCTCTCTCAGGCTGGCTGCTACCTCCTCCAAATGCTGTGACCTGGCAAAACATGCAAGAATCAAGCCTGTAAGTGGGGAGCTATGCAGTAAAAGCAGAACAAGAACAACCCCCACACTCTACCATAAATCAGGACAGGCAAGTCAAATTGCACTGACAGATGTCAAACTGTCCAAAGTACATTTTAATGTGATCTTAGTTCAAGTGGCCATCTCCACCCAAGTTATCTCACCTTTGTCTCACATACCGACATGCTTACTCAGAGCCTGAAGTGCTGACAATTAAACAATGTGACAAAACTCATCTCAAGATGTATTTTCCTTTAGTGAAAGCCTTTTAGTCAACTAGATCTTTAGCTTCAGAGAGACACATTTAGCCTGACTTACTACTACCTGCAAATATTTTGGAAATGTATGCTAAACAAAAGCCAGAAAGCAGGTTGCTTTCAAAGCTGTCTTACGGCAGGGGAGCCTTGAGTCAAGAATTTGGCAGAGCTGCCAACAGCAGCAGAATGCTAACTGGAATAGTATTAACCACTCAATATGAATGGTTTAAATTTGTGCATACAACTCTTCATATAGATTCTGCACTTCTTCAATTCTGTTTAATACAGAAAGTGAACTCCCACAGAATTCCTGCCACAAGTCAGTTTGGCAGCTTGTCAGAAAAGTAGCTTTAGAATATGCAAGGAAACAGGAGTGAAGCTTTTCTGTAAGTTTTTGTCTCCTTGGCCATGGGAGTCTCCATTTTTATCTGAATGTCTGATTCTTAAAATTTGTCAAAGAAAGCAATCACTCGCTTAGAAAATAAACTGCTGTACTCCTAGGTTCAGGACTGGACAGAATTTGAGAACGGGAGAAGGGGAATCAAAAACAAAAAGGCTTTTTTCATCTTCGTCTGTGCACAGCAGAAAAAAAAAAAAATGTTAAAGCTGCAAATAGAACAACCATTCTAAGACAAAGCAGCAGATGGCAAACTATAAGACATGATTCCAGTGAATGACTGAATTGTATGCTGTTTCCACCCAAAAGCGTCTCTATTAACAGTGAAGTACTCTGCAGAAATGTAACTGCAGCACTCTGACAAGGACTCAAAAAATTCAAAGCATTGGTGCAGGTTTTTCAGTCGTATTTATTAAGGTCTCACAAAACTTTAATTTGTATTTTGGTTGCAATTGTAGCACATATTTTGTATCTCATTGGAAGAGTCAGAATCTTAAGCATTAATAGCAATGGGGAAACGGAAGAGACATCCTTCCTAAGGTGGAGCTCGGGTGTTTGATTAGGTACAGACAGGTAAAGACAACTTAAGAATAAGCCAGCATCATCTGAACACAGATTCATTGCTTGCATGGCCTAGACTGCAACTGTGAGCTTGCTTACATTGCACAGATTCCTGCCTGAACACTGCCTTTACCCTTTCACTGCAGCATAACTTTTCATACTGAAAAGGATTCACTGAAGCAAGAAGAGTCTGAGGTAAAGGAAAACAGCAATTATCTTTCATCTCCATATTCTATGCTGGATGTGAGCGACATCTGCTCACTTGAAGTTATTATTTTAACAGGCTGCTGTGAAAAGGCATTCTTACCCTGAAACTAGAGAAGCTGGTCACAGATCAATACAAGGCACTGAGAAGCTCTCAGCAGGGACCTCCTTTTATGTTGATGTTTCTTAAAGAACAGCAGGATGCCCAAAACCTTAAAACTTAATTTTTCAGTACCACAGAACCATAAGTAGTAATCAAGTACTATTATTCAGTCTCTGGTTATAGTTCACATTTACCCACTCAAGCAGTGTCATATAAACCTTTGAGTTTACATAATAAAGTATTCATAGTCAGGATCATACTCCTCTGAATTTGGAAATGCAGATTTAAGAAAAATACAAGCTACAGATATGTCACAGCTTATTCCATCTACAATGGACTCTGCACATTTGCAAACAACTTTTCAGTAAAGATGCATGAAGGCAGTCGTTGCAAAAAATAATTGTCTTGATATTTTATATGTAAATAAACCTATTCATATGGACAATCCCTACCAGACTGCAGTTTTGAAGTTAGAAAAGGCAACATTTAGATGTCTGCGAAAACGAAGAAACCCCGAAGTTTCCTAGCAATAGTAGAAGCTCTGTAGGCAAGTCATATCCCACCTTTCACTGTCAGAATTGTTTTCAGATTTTGCTCCAGATATTTGTAGTTCATTTAATTCAAGCTGTTTTTGCAGCTGGTGACGTTCCTAAACAAGAAAAGTTATCTTTTAGTTCTCCATGTCTCAAAATGTAAAGCCTTCACAAAGCATATTTCATTGCAATTCAGAACATCATTTGTGAAATTAAAATAGAAACTGATTAAACAAAATTCATGCATTTCCTATAGCCAAGGAGCACAGAATACATAATAACAAAATCAATTTCCCAGCTATGCATGGAAACAAGACTAGTTTTCAATTTCCTATGTGAAGATGTATGGCTGTACTTGAAACTGAGATTTTTCAATAAAAAGATGAGTCATCAAAACCTTTAACTACATAAATGTCAAACTGTCCACATTATCACTCCAAAAAGATCTCCCAATCCAAGGCAGAGATAAAAGGTATTGCTGCATTTTATTCCCCCAGAGTATTCCTGTTTAAGTGCCCATCAGCACAGTGCTTGTGAAGATGTATGAGGACTTGGGGTCTGAGTGAAAGAAGTTAACAGAGAAGGGTAAGTGTGTTATCCACCTTGATGGGAATTTAAGAGGCATTCAGTCTCACTGGGTGAGTATCAGCCAGGTAAGAGCAGATTAAAGAACAAATGTTCCTTATCATCTGTACTTGTGAACGGTACTGCAATCCTACATTCCCTGCATAATACTTAAAAGTTGTAGGCTGAAGCCCAGATGAAGTTAATGGAACCACTACAAGGGCTTATTAAGCCGAGTAATTTCTCAGTGTAATCATTAATTCTACTAATGGATTTGCAAGCATTGGACAAAAGGGGCTCAATGCACATTAGTCTAACTAGTCAAGCCAACAAGACTGCCTTATAAAAATGTATTTCTCAGAAGATACTGATATTAAATATGTACTACAATAAAGTGAAATTGATGAAAAAACCCACTTAATTTGAAAGAGCAGATTGTACTCCCTCCACTGACTGAAACACTCTCTGCTCCTGTATTTGAGATAGTGAGGCACTAATCTTTAAAGATAATGAGATGCCTGCTATTGAATGAATTGAGAAATGCCAAATTACATCCAAGACCATTTCATAGTCCCTACAGCCAAGGCTGCTCTTGAGCTTCACACTCCCCAGCAGCTCTTCCTTGTTGGTGAGAACAAGGTCCAGAACAGTACCTCTCCTCACTGGCTCCTCTATCAACTGGAGAAGGAAGTCAACATCAGCACATTCCAGGAAACTGGACTGTTTATGCTCTGCTGTGTAGTCCCTCTAAATGATGTCAGGGTGGTTGAAAATCCCCATGAGGACCAGGGCTTGTGTACAAGAGGCTGCTCCCATTGTCTGTAAAGGGCCTCATCCTTTCAGTCTTCCAGGCTGGGTAGCCCCCACTGTAATGTCACCTGTCCTTGTCCTCCCTTTAATACTAACCCTGTAGGTTCTCCATCAGCTTCCTACCCATCCCCAGACAGAGTTCTGGGCACTCTATGGACCTACCACAACAACATTTCTAAGACTCTAGGTCATTTATGGTTACTTAATTAGGCTTAGGACACCTTACACACTGAAGGGACACTGAACAGTTTTTAAATACTCCCTTTAAAATAATGGTTCATTTCCTAAATAAATGCTGCCCTGTAAGGGCCATCAGGAAGAGAGAACCAGCTCCTCATCACAGGGTCTTTATGGCAGTCCAGGTGCATTTACTGATATAAATACAGCAACAAAGATGCAAACAGAAATGGTGTGTCACTGAGCAGCACAACAATAACAAGTGACATTTCCTCCATGCACCTGTGCATTTCCTCTCAAGGCAGCAATCAGCTCTCGTACCTCTTCCATGCGTTCAATGAGCCGGTCCAGCTCACCAATTCTCTGGTCTTTCTCCTGTATGCTTGTTTCTGTAATCTGCATCTTCTTATTTGCCTCTTCAATAGCCTTCAGAAGCCGATTTGTTTCCTCCTACAAACAAGAACATTTACAGTCACATTAGCATCTAATATATTAATGAGGAATATTTCTTTTTCTTTTCAGCTATAGGGCCAGGCTAATAGCTCAAAGCTTTTCACTAACCTGCTCAGAAATCTGGAATAGTTATGACCCTAAAAGTGAATTATATAGAGCAAAAAGACTGGGGGTACTTTGAAATAAACAGGTATTAGTAAAGCATCATTATGACAATCCAAGTGAGACTTTTACCCATTTCTTACCTTTCCCTGAGGATCCTGTTACATAACAGCATGAGACAAATATGCTGCTGCAAAAGACAGCTTTCTAAACACCACAGTTGGTCACGTTCAGCTTTGTACTTTCCTTCCATATAAAGCAATATGAATAAAAAGAATTATCTGTCTTCAATCTCCATCATTATCTGACTCTTTCATTTTAAAAAATGCAACAACTGACTGCTCAGAGAAAGGTTTAACTTGGGGGTGGATGGAAATTGGATGACAGAAGAGTTCTTGCTCCAGTAGCATCCCGTGAAGTTGTTCCCTTTCTCCTTCTTAAACTGTCACTTGAAATTGAACATTTTATTTTCCTTTTTTAGAGAATAAGAAGTGAAAAAAACCTACTTACCCTATTTCAGATTTTGAAATCTAGATTATCATTGTCATTACTATGCTTGAACACATATTTTTCTTGGTCCTACAAGCCCCAAAATTTGGAAAGCTTAGTAACTATGGCACAACTAATCACAGAGACAGAAGTGAAGGAATACACATCAAATCCAGAGTATGAAGCAATTGAGAAATGACATCCAAGGTAACCCTGCTCTTACAGACTGGCTGTACATACCAGGAGCATTTCTTTCTCAGCCTTGTGTTTCTGTTCCTCTTCTCGCAATTTTTCCTCATACTGACTATACAGCTTTCTGGTCATCTCTCTCATGACTTCAGCATTGGCTTCCTGTGATGATTCCACCTATGAGAGAGGAAGGTTGCCCCATCAATAAGTACAGTATTGCTGGCAGCAGAAGAGAGTCCACATGATGAGAAAAATAAAGAGTTTGAAGTTAAGCTCCCCCTTGTTATAAATCTGACATTGCAAAAGTAGATTTCCATTTGCATCAAGACCATTTTCAGTGTTCTGCCAGTATTCACATAATTTGAATCTGTAGAAGTTACTGTTCCATCAAGTTCCACGTTCCACGTTGTCTGAATTTAGCTCATTTAGTCATCACTTATCCGAGAACAGGCCATGCCTCTTAGCTGAACCTTTCCACAACATCCTCCAAGTCATGGTTTGTTTCCCCCTTGAAGTGACACTGTCTCCTCCCCACTCCACTGAAGCATGGATTAGAGATGGACTAGACTCTGCTTCTGCTCCTAAAAGACCATGAACTCTCGAAGCAATACTTGATTGCAGTACCCTTCCTGTCTCTCTTGGTTTTTCATATTCTGCTCTTTGTGTAGGCATAAGAACTGGGGTAACCATGCAGCAAAGCAATCAAACTGAAAATTAAAATTCTTGGGTGTGTGGAAGGGTTAATTTTTAATAACAGAACCAGAAACTTTACTAGAGCTGCAGGGAAGAGGGCAGAATGGTAATTCAGAGAGAGGATTTCCTGCTGTTGGCTGAAAACACTGACTGAACCACACCCTCAGTAATTAAACACCAGATAGGATACACACAGCTTAGGCCCATCTACTATGTACACCACAATAAAAGTGAAGTAAAACAGCTAGTACAGGACTTAGTTCTCTTCCTAGAGATGCTGTGAATCAGACAATGTTATAGTGAAATGCTGTGGGTGCTACAAAAGTAACAGGAAGAGAAGGAATAGAATGCTGATCACCACACTTAACAAAGCTACAAAATACAGAGTTCTGATGATTAAGGTTTTGGGTTGGATTTTTTTTTCTATTTCAAGGACCAAAAGGTTTTGTAAACCCACGGGTTCATCTTGTATCACAGAAATAAGCTTTTTTAGTACCCTGTAGAAAAACAACAGTGCATCTCATTCTTTGAAAAGGGATGAGCCCTGAAGGACTTCACTTGTACTGCAATTGTCCCCTTTGTCATCTCACCTAGGCCAACTCCAGGGGACAGGGACCTGCACTTTATGAGAGGGTGTGGAGTTTAATGAACCTTCCACATTTCAGGAAGCCTGACAGAATCATATAATTTAGGGAAAGCCAATTATTAAACCCTAGATTCCTTAATATACACTTAACTGGAACAGGATCTCTGGCCTTTTATCTCCATCATTCTTTTCCTTACACCTTGAGCAATGAAGACAGTAAAAACAGCATAAAAAAAGTGGATGTATTAGGGCATCTGTTATAATGTGCTTAAGCAACATCTCCACTCTAAGTTATTACAGATTTATGAACAGACCAAACCTCCTTAATAACCCCCACAGGTGTGTTCTCCACCCAGAATGTAATCATGGTACACAGTAGTTACTGCTTTTCAACAGTAACCGCCCAGATCCCACATCATCTTCTTACATTCATTCCTAGAATGAATCTCCAGATGTCTTGGCACCTTTTGAGACACAATTTTTTATATTTAACTGTCAAAGACAGTAATGAGGTATATTATTCACTAACTTGGTACTAAAACTGAAAGTGTGAGGGCAAAATTTACACTTTTGCTGTGTAAATGCAGGACATGTATTCTGCAGAGCTTGACATGCTTGAAGATAAACACTTATGCATTCAGCTGAACTGAGACTTAAGCTGCAGTTCCCCACTCTTAGAAGCTGACATACCTTTCCCTAACTTGCTGGGGCATGTCCTTAATATTATAGTGAAGCCCAAATTTCTGTTTTAAAATCTTAACTGCATCATCTTTGCTTCTGTTACTTGGTTTTTCCCTCTTTTCATTTCCTGCTGACAACAGCAGGTGCAAAATACAGCTGTTTTTATAGCCTGTGGAGCTTCACTGTGAGAGGAAAGCAGAACGTGAAATGCACTTAGGTTTTCTTCAACATTCATCATTAAGCATGATAAATGCCTTCTCTGACAAAATTAAATATGAATATAGCTGTAGTCACCTTAATTTCAGAAACTTTACCAAAAAAAATAACGTTTTCAAAATTTGACAAATTCTGATTTAGTACTATATCCAAATTGGTCTATTTTGAGCAATTTTAAACAGAGACAAAGGTTTCTGGGGGACAGGGATATGTGTTGTTTGTTTTATTTGGTTTTTTTGTGGGCTTGGGTTTTTTTGAGATTAAAGGAATACATTTGGCTGATGAGGGGAGAGCATGGTCAAGCTTTCTGTCATACTGAACCTTGCAGTTTGTGTTTTATTCCCTTGCATTTCTCTGAAAGAAATAGCTGAATTATCTTTTGAAGATGCTTGCTTTACCTGCTGGCCACATGCTCATAAGACTAAACAGACTACCTATTAAAAATGGTGCAATACCAAAGAAAGGCAACACCAAGAAATTCACGTAGCAATGTGAAGAGTTGTAATATTCCTTCACTTAATAGGAATGGACGCTAATAACCATTGAATGGTTATTATTTAATGGTTATTTTTTAAGGTTTGAATTTTCACCTGTCAACATCTCTGCCTCTAATGTTACACACCATGGTATGGGAAGACTGCCTGTCGCCAGCTGAGATTCTGTTACTAAACCACTCTTGATTCACAGGAATAAGTGAGTTCAAGGACATGGCGAGGGCATGAAGAATGAAGACCCCTTTACAGATAAGGCCATGGAACTCATTTAATATCCACCTAATGCCCTTACTGTGCAGTATTTTTAGGGGAGTTTATATACCACACCTTTAACTTCAGTAACTGATTTTCAATTTGTGCCGTTTCCAGTTGCTTTTGCTTCTCTCTCAGCTTTTCCATGGATTGCTCATGAGTATGTTTTAAATTCCTTATTTGTTCCCTTATGTCAGTGTTCTCCAATGTAACATCCACTAGAGTTTTCTAGAAGAGGCAAAGCACATATTAAAAATCAGAAATAATTTGATGAATTAATATAGACAAGAGATTATGAAACAGACAGTACATTTAAAGAGCTTCCTGACATATTAATGCAGTGTGAACAGATTTGCAAGTTTTAACATTTAAAATTATGGCTTTTGTTGTTGCTAGAAGGTATTTCCATGAGGAGTATACTCAGTGAAATCAAGTCCTGGAACACTATTAAAAAAAAAAAAGGAACATGGATAAATTTCAGTATGAACAATCTTCCCTTTTCTCCAAGGGCCATGCAATTCATATAAAATGCAGTGGACTGAAAACAAGAAAGTAATGTACAAGAATGTAACATTCTTTTTACATACAAGAAAGCAGGGACATTAAGTTAATCAGCTCAGATACATGGGAATTTAGAAGTCTTTAAAAAAGAAAATTAATTCCCACATTGTCCCTCTTGCATTTCACAGGTATGTAAAATCTCACAAGCATCTGGCATCCAAACATGCCACTTCATTTCTGTTACCAACTGAAAGCAGAACTAAGTGAGGAGATGCACCATTTTGCACTATACAGACCAAATCAACTTAGATTTTTCATTACAGTTTTCACCTTAGATTTTTCATACAGACATGACTTGTGGTATGCATCTGCTGAATATCAGTATCTCTTTATATCTTTTCATTGCACACTATTTTTAATGTTTTTTTTTTTTTTTTAAACACAGGAACTTCTGTAACGTTTTTGTTTCCTAAATTAGGTGCTTTAGATATCCAAGACAGTCGTTTTGGTGTTGTTTACTGTTAGAATCTGTATCTGCCATCCATGTTTTCTGCATGCTTGGAAATCCATGTTAGAAAAGGCAGCTGGGAGCTGGGAAGCAGCTATGAGGATGTACCTGCAAGTCTATTGATGCTGATGTCAAGGAGCTGTTCATTTCGCTAAAGCTATCTAAGGCTGCAGCCTGCACTCGTACATGATTCTCTAAGGATTCCTGATGAGCATTTGTCACCTGAGCGGGGAAAAAAAAAAAAGTTTTATATCGAATAGTGATTAAGTTTACCTATTCTTTCCAAGAGAGCTACAGATGAGAAAGATGCCAAGATTGTTTTCACAGTACTAGGAAGCTTAAAATATATAGGCCTCAAAGTATATTCTCACAAGCAAACAAAACTTAAAATCCAAGTAATCTAACAGAAACAAGGCATGAGTATCTTAGTTTATTGTTAGTCTGCAATCACTGTATAAGCTGTTCTTTTTGAAAGGACAAGAGGACAATTGGCAGCTGTCTGTTCAGAAAGATTATATACATAGAGTGGGCAGATCGTAAAAATTCAGCGCGAAAAGCACAAGAATGCAAGAAATAAGGAAATCTAGAACTTGTAGAAAATCGTAGAAAAGTCTTAATTAAGAAGGAACTGACTAATCAGGTACATAAAGAAGCAACATCAAGAAGACATAAGGATGAAACAGTACAAAGCAGGGAGGGAAGCTAGAGGGCTTTGTTGTGTGAAAATTAGTCATTTTCTGATACATACACACGCATGCTTAAAAACTGAAGGGGGGGAAAAGAAACAAAATTAAATCATTCAAGAAGAGACCAAAACCCAAACAGTGAAAATAATTATGAATGATCCAATAATAAAGAGGAAAACAGTGTCACTAATGGAAGCCAGTCCAGCTCACATTCTCAGATGGACCAGATTAATTTCTCAATAAAAACAGAACACCAGGAACTGACTCATACAGGGGACAAGAGTGTACTAGCCAAGCCATACAGAGATTAGGTCAGCACAGGGAGTAGAGGCTAAGTAGTCACTGTTAACCTTCTATAAACACGTGATCATGTAAAACAAATGAAAGCAGAAATGCTTTGGATGGATTAAGAAAGTTACAAGGTAAGAACTTGTGTGGAGAAGCCCAAGGCAGGATATTGAAAGAGCAAATTTCAAACAAACTTTACGAACAAAAAGTTGTCCTGGAAACTGGTAAGATAAAAGCACAGTGATTGAAAGCTGAAGCAAAGAGCATAGAAAGGATTTTAAACAGGATTTGCAAATAGCACAAAAGACAACAGTCATGTAAAACTAAAATCAGCTCCCAAATAACTAACCAAACAAAAAGCTCATGTTATTAGGAAGAACAAGCCTTGTGCTTCCTTTCAGGCAGTCTAGAGTATTTAAAAAAAGGGAAGGATGTCTCCTGATGTGCTGTTTATGTCAGAAGGAAGCTTCATGAACTGCTAATTTGCTGCAGAACTAGATATTCTGTCAGAGCTGGTCAGAAACCCTTAATTAAAGGAAGCATTTCTGACTCAAGCAGGATTTCTACTGGTCTGACAGAAGTTCTGGAAGTGCAGGATATCATCACAGCTATTCAGTAAAGATCAGCAGCAAAGACAACAAAGCTGCACCTGAATCAGCATTTACCACATGCATGCTGGGAGGAGAGTGGGTCTTGGCAGAATTACGGCTATTTAACACAGTTTGCAGGAACTGGGTTTTCTTTCTCTCTTCCTCTCAAGTCAGGGGGATTCTTTTTTCTCTTTTTTTGAGACCAGCTATATAGAATGGAAGTACCACTTTACAGCAAGTTCTGATTTTTGTACCTAATACAGTATGCAGGGAACTGACAGCCTCCAAATGAGGATGGCAGAAGGGCACAAGTCAAGGTCCCAGTCCCCGGAAGTCAGAATACAAAAAATTGCCAAAGCTTCCTCTGAACCAGGGCTGTGAAAATCAATGCTGAACATAAATTCAAAGCAAATTTTCAGGGAGATTTTTTGGATCAAACAACTCAGCAGTTCAATATGAAAGCTATTTTTACACAGCATAACAGCTTTTATTGCTAAAGCAGCATGTCAGAAGAAAGACAGGTCATTGAATGACCATTGAAATGTTCCATTAAAAACCAAAAGGTATGTCATTTTTAGCACTTTAATACTAACAAATATTGCTACTTCTTTTACTTAGTGTTTAAGCAACAGAGTCAGTAAAACAGATCAGTGTTGAAATTACTCCAAGTTATCAGTTTTTCCTAATTATAAATGTTATTTATTCGATTCACTTGGAAGAATATCCATCTCCACTAATTACCAACACACACGGGCAATGGTATCAAGATCATTCTTTTATTTCCAAGAATTTCCAGTCAGTAATTTCATATGCAAAAGCATCCCTGTCCTGCTTTACCTTCCTGGATGGAAAAATAAATAAACAAAGGAAGCTACAGATGTTACATAAAACAGTGAACTGGAGTGGTTTGGCAGATCAGTTCTGTTCTGCTAAAGCAAAAGAAAAGTTTCTAGATAATACTGGGACAGTTATTCCCATATGCTTTCTCTGCAAATGAATGGATACTTACTTTCAGTTCATTTGTAAGCTGCTGTATTTTTCGTTTCATTTCATCATATTCACCATACATTTTCTTTCTTACTTTTTCCAGAGTTGCTCTCACCTGGTGTCAGAAAAATCAAACGCCTTTATCAAAATTTTGGATTATACTGTTTATATAGTAGGACATGATTTTTTTTCTCTATGTTCTTCATTATTATTTTCAATAATTTTTAATCTATCACTGCATAATAGCAATTTATTCTCAAGAAAAAGACAAAAAATTAAGTCTTAAGACTTGTCCACATAGGGATGATACAAATAACTGTCACTATGAGTAATTCTAAACTTCTCTGTATATGCTTAAACACTTGTAAATTAATAATTCAAATAAATTAATTTCAATTAAATATCCAGAAGTAATTCTAACCTGATTACTAAATGAATTAAAATTAATTGGACCATATATTGTTTTATTTCTGAAAAAAAGGCATGGACTTAATATACCTCCATACTTTTAAAAGTGGTTGGTTTCCCCTGGATATCCTTTGAACTTTTAATTTCAGTCTTTTAGACTTGTATCTAACTAAACAACAAACTAGCTCACATTTACCAATGCTATTTTAAATCTGAAGAACAGAGAACTCAATTTGATTTCAAGAACTATGGATGCAAATTATTCCTTGCCTTTCTATGAAAAAACCCTCAAAAACCCCCAAGCTGGTTTCCAGTTTGGCTTTACACACCACTGCAATCATGTTTGCCGACAGCCTATGTAATTCAATGGGGTTTTTTCCCTTCCTCACTCCTACCAAATAGGCTGACTGCAGATCATTTAGGGCAGTGAGTTTATTGTGTCTCAGCACAGTGGGGTGACATGAGCTTCAGTAGAGGATGCTTTTAGCAGCTCTGTACAGGATGCCCCCACTGCCTGCTAGAAAGAGGGGCACTGGCCACCGAACCTCTGCACGGAGTGCTCCCTACCCACGGGCTCCCTTTCGGGATGAAGAAGAGAGAAGGGAGCTGGGAAGCACTGCTCTCCCTGTGCCTCCCCATGCACAGGTACAGGCACACCTTCTTGCAAGATGCAAATTTGACTCAGGCAGAGGAAGCTGTCAGCAGCTCTGACATGGCCCATCACTTTTGGTCTATTTGAGTCAGCACATACACGGCACAAGCTGAGGACTCTTGTTTAAGACTCTGTTTTTAAAGACAACACTACTCTGGTAGACCAAAGGTCACAAATTAGCAGAGCTGAACACAGCTTCCAGAAGATGGAAGAGCAAAAGCCAGCATGTCTCTTCCCACGTCTTTCCCACTTTTTCCTGAAAGCATCAGTACCCTGAATGCACAAGCAAGACATGTAGTTCACCTGCGCTGCCATGCCCCTCCATAGGGACAGACAAGGGTAGGACGATGGTCCCAGCCCAAGCAATCTCCAGGTACCACAGACTGTGCAGTTTGGGGAGCTGGACTTGCTGTGTGCCAAGTCACCTGTCCCTCGACACCACCACAGCAGGGCAGAGAAACTATCCAGGCAGGAAAACAGCAGCCAAGGCAGCTTGTGTGCCTCGGCAGCACTGCAGCACTGACAGACCCTGCCAGTCCCTAACCTCAGCAGCTTGAGAGCGGTGAACTCCGGGAGCTGACAAACTGGGAGTACCAAGGGAGAGAAGTGCTGATAGCCACAGATGTGAGGAGCACACGTGATTACAGTGTTTTACACTGCTTGCCTGACTCGGGGTTCCTCCCTTTTCTATCAACTCAATTTGCACTTGAATCAGTGCAACACAATAAGCACTAACCGACAGCCTCCTGCTTGGCGAAGGTGGATGGAAAGAGGTCAGATTATTTTCCCTGAGGTAATTAGGGCGTTACTGCCACAGCCTGAAAGCCAAAGACTGATGGGCAAAGAGATGCTGAGTTTCAAGAAAAGAAAAATTTCAAGCAGGATCAGAAAATCGTTTTTTGTTTTTCAGGAGATCTTCTGCCAACTGTGATAAACGAGCAGGCACAGAGAAAGTAGTACAAAGACACCCTTATTAGGCTGACTATTTTAAGGCTGCCCCAAAATATACCCAAGTGATTTTACTATGTCACCTAATTAAGAAGCCTTTTCAAAGCTGGGGGGTTTGGGGATGGAGGAAGCAGAAGAAGAGAGAGATTTTATCCTTTCAGGGGTCTGCTTACATAGTTTCTTCCATCAGCAAGCACAGTTCCCAGGTACAGAGCATGCTTTTTCCCCAACTCAAATACTACCAAGGCCAGCCTCTGGCTTCAGAGTAGGTTCCCAGTTCAAACGGAGGTGTTGGGCTAGACATCAGTCATCCCATTATACTCTCACAGGTCTACATAAATATATGGAAAGGGTATTTAACAAATTTTGATGTAAAAGATAACTCACTTCTTTAATGTAATTCATCTCCTCTTTCAGCTGATCAGCTGACCAGCCATAAACCACCATTTCTCTCTTATGGTTGTTGTCAGTTCGGTGCACAACACCATACACCATCCCATGAGAGAGCTTCCCTGGAGACATCCCATTTGGTACATGGTAGAGCTCCTAAAAAATAATTAAAAAAAAATCAGTACTAGAAAAAAAAACCCAAATAAAACCACAGTAACTTAGGGCCAGGAGAGACACCAATTATAGTGAAAGCACAACAGGGCATATGAACAGTATCTCCCAAACACTTTGGAGCCAACCTGTCAGCCTTCATGTTTGTAGAAAGAACAATGACCAACTTTTACTTGATAAAGAATACAGAGATATCTAATTTCCACTGCCTTTAATGGCAGTCATGTAGGTACAGCTAGAGACAACAGGCTGGATTTGTACAAGGAGAGGTAGAGGCATGTAAGAAAAGGTTAACCTGGCTTATTTTCATTCACCAGCAGATGCTATTTTCTGCATTCTTGCAGAGCCCTGTGAGGTCTCTAGTTCCCTCTAAACTCTTGCAACCACAGAATTATCCCTCATTTCCCAAAGTCCCTGCTGCAGGAAACAAAAATTCACAAGTTCACTCAAAAATCATAGAAAGTTCTAAGAAACTGAAATTAAAACCTTTTAGGCAATGTTCCTTAAAAGAGAAAATATCTGTTTGTCTTGAAGATAAACAGAGCAGAATTTCAGTTTGCATTTAAAACTAAGTAAGAACCTCCAAAGCAATCAAACTCATTTAAGGTCTCCACTTCTTTTACAGATGTTGCAGAAGATGAGGTCTTCTGTCATTGGAAGAGCTAAAGCAAAGCTATGAAATAGCATTAATGTGGGTGTTCCAGTGTTATTAAGTACTGTAGAAGTATAAACCTGCTAAATCAGGTCTTGTTATGTAAACGGAGATTGTTTTAAAGAGCCAACATTTTTTATTTGAATGATCTGCAGAAATTTTTGAAACATACTCATAATAATTGCATGTCTTTCTTCAAGCCACCCTTCACAGGCTCCTCTTGTTCATCTCATCAATACACTTAATAGGAAAAATATTCGTGCAAACAGCAGGAACCATTTCCCTCAGAATCACCACCTGACCTGGCCACTCACCTCTCCTCCCTTCTAATCAGCCCAGGGAAACATCCTCCTGTTGCAAGCACCTGAAATGAGTCAGTCCTCAGAACTACTTGTTTCTCTTCTTGATTACAAGGAATTTACACAACTACCTTAGATGAAGACATCCACATTATGACTTTTTTTAAAAAAGGGGAAAATATTCTTACCAAATGTGAAGTATTCGCAAATTAGGAACCCAAAAAAATCAGTGATTTCTGAATGGAAAGTTAGAATGAAAAGTTTGGAAACACAGCTGTTACTAATAAGCTTTGCACATTGTTTTTGAAAGGTCAGTTCTAGAAAAAAATCAGGTATAGATGGTTTTACTGAACTTACCTTCTTATGCTGGATATACCAGATACAGGTAGACTTGAGGCTATTTACTACATTGACTTTGGAATATGTTTTGGTTTGTTTTTTGGGTTTTTTTTTGTGTTCTAAGTATTGCCTAAATACTCTCCTTGACACCAAACAGAGGCTTAAAGAGACAAAACTCAGCCTCTTATACCCATCTGCAGCTGCACCCTAGAGATCTCCAGTCCTTACCATGACAGTGAAAAGAAGACACCATCCTGCTGCAGCCTAAAGCAGCAGCACTCAGTTTTTAGGAGCCAGACCAACAAAACTATGCTGGCAATATAAGAAAAAATACTTCTTTAAGTAAGGCAGAAATTAACAGGAAAATTTGTTTGTATTAAAAAGAATTGATAGAGACAGATATTTGATTTATATTGTGTCCTTCCCACATGGCACTGACAGATTTTCCTCAACACTGTAAATTCTACACACTCTTCTTTTTCACCTCATTAATAGTTTAACCATGTTGCTGAAGCTCTGGGAGTGTGTGTGCAGGGCTGGGAGGGGAACAATCACAGAGCAGACACCTGAAAAAGAAAATTTCAGGCACAGAACAACAAAGCTGTAAGCCTTCATTTGAAAAGAAAGCTTTAAAACCACTTAATGAAGAAAACATTGGGCAAACAGCCCTACTTATACATGGTATCATTTTGCACTTCAAAAACATAATATGCAAAGCTTCATATTCTCAAAATGAGATGTTTCAGAATTATGTATTATTGGGGGTTTTGTTTTGCTGTTTGGATGAGCACAAACAAAAGCCCTACACCTCATACTTAGAAATAGAGAAATACAGAAACTAGATCAGGACATGACCCAAAATTATTTTGTGTTTGCTTGCTTCCAGGGTTGTACAGTTCCTTTCATAGTTCATTGCAGCTCCTCCCCTGCGTCTGGAAAAAGGGATTACACACAAGTTTCCATCTTCCTGATAACAGAATGAATAATCACTTTGATTGTTTAGAGGTTACCAAGGCACCAGACACTGAATTCATAAATCCATACCCTTTACCCATGATCACTCATTTTTAATGAGGTGAACAGCTGAATACCAGCAATACCAAGTTTCTTTGTGCCTCTGAAACATTAGCAGAATTGTCTGAAGTGTCTAAAGTGCTGTTTGCAGAGTTCTGGCATAAGAATTCTGACGAAGTTCCTTATTTTTAGAATATTATGAACACATTCCTAAGGAATGCTTTGAAGGATTTCCCCCTCTCCCCCCACCCCCCAAGAAAGACCTACAAATTCAGACCAATGGGTTTGCAGCTGAAGAATCACCCATGGCACTTACATATGTATTTCAGAGATGAACAGAATTAAATTTACATTATAATGGACAGTACATGCAGGATTAGGTACGTACAAAGGCAGAATGGTTACATGTTCTCTTGCAACAATGCTAAACTTGTCTGTTATCTGTATTTCCACAAGCCTCCTAAGATGCCTTTGTTACTTCTCTTTCAGAAGATTAAAAGGCCCTCCATCATATGTTGACTGTTCCAGTTCTATGTGCTACTTAAAATACAGAATATTGGTTTTACCCTCTCCTTATTCTTCCTTCTTATTGCAACCCCCCAGACAAGTGCCTGTTAAAATTTCAGTTCTTGCTTGTTTTAAATATGGGTGAGCCAACAAATACACAAGTAACTGTTCTCATGTTTCCTTAACCTTTTCCATTGCTGCTCTATTCCAGCCATGCTTATCTTCTACTCACCCTTTTCTGTTTAGTAACTGAATTTCTTCTTAGTGACCACTATTTTCAGGGTTCTGAGCCAAAAAAGGGCTCACCTGGTGCAGTCTCCTCTTAGGAGAAAGGTTACAATCAGAAAACTCCTCTGAATGCAGGGTTGAGATGGTTGCATTTTTGTTTACTTTTTCAAAACAGCTTTGCCTCTAAACAAGGCCTTGCTGAGTAGCTCAGTTCTCAAATATCTCCACAGAACTGCAGCACTAAGCATGCACTGAGTGTACTTCTGCCAGTTTGCCTCCTCTCAAGCTACTTCCACCCACCTTTTTTTTTCCCTTCACTGTTTTTTTTCCATTTCAGCCTTGTACTCTGTTCTTCCTCCAACACATCCTCTCTCCCATGCTTCCTCTTTCACGAATCCTGAATTTTCCACATCCTCAAGAACTACAGAACAGGTTTTTTTAAGTCAAATACTTCCAATTATTTTCCTCTATGTCCCATACATACCCATTCTCAGAACTCAGATATTTTTTCAAGCAGGTCCTCAATGGTCTCCACTCTTATTTACAGTAAGACACCTCAGTGAGAATAATAGCATAAGTAAATACATGCAAGTACCTAGGAGCAAGTAAATAGTAAAGCTAACCAGACTAGTGCTTTAAGATGGAAGGGTTCATTAGATTAATCAACCACTGCTGTGTAAAGTCAAAATATCAACCAAATCCCTTCTAATGTGAGCTAATGATCTGAAAAGACAGAGTTAGCTTAATCAGTTTGTGAATATTTCTTTGTATCTATAGTCAGTTCCACGACAGCCCAAGGTGACAGCAAGGAGACATCGGGTGGATGCTCACATGTCCTGGATGAGCCTCCAGGAACATGTTCTGTCTGTGCTGCAGCAACAGACAGCTGTGCCTGGGTGTGATCACACAGAATGCGCCCAAGAAACACAGACTCTGTTTACTTAACTAATAAATATTTAAAACAGAAGCCTACACCCCAAGGTTGCAAAAGTCTTGATAATTGCCATCCATCCTGTTTATGTCTTTGCCCAAGGAGGCAGCACAAGTAGCATGAAACAGGTTAAGACATTACAAAACCAAAGCCTAAATTTAAGTTTTTAGCTGTTTTTTTCTATGGCCCACGTTTTTATTTGCATTATGTAAATAACAGAGGGATGATCTGCTTACTAATCTACCAGTTTTATAAATGAATGTCAGATAGGCTCATATTTTATACTTCTCCCTGCCCCAAAATTGAAAGCAAAAGCACAGATGACACATCTTTTTTGAGAAAAAAGGGACATCTAATGTAATGCTTAACGCAATTCTGTGTTTAGTATCCCTGTGGCTTTAAAATACTCCTGACTCATGATCTTCTTTTTACCTACACCATCAAAAAACCTTTAACAAGAATTATATCCGTTAAGTGAGGCTTTATCTTTTCCTTAACAGCCACATTCTAGGCATTTCTAAAACATCTAGTTATCTTTTACCTGCTCACTAGTTACACAAGGAACAAGCATATTCATGCTGTTACTGAGGTTACATATTTTCAATTCAGTAAAATGACACATTTGTAACATTAAGCTCACCAAGAAAAGTTACTCTGCTCTGACAAAAGATAGCTCTGTTTTTGTCTTTTCATATTTCTCTACAACCTGTGAAAATCACTGTACCTTTAGGAATGTTTTACATTAAAAGAATATTACAATAGGGAAAATATGCCACAACAGACATGAGTGTTCTTAAATTGATGAAGAATGCAAGAAGCCTCACTGAATACATTCCACCTCTGAAGCTCCTTGGGTGTAGAATTTATGTGTCCATCTCAAAGAGAAGTGCCAGACATTATACAAAGGGATATCTAACCCATGAAATCTGTACACAATGCCAGTGTTTACACATTGGGAAACCAAGATACAGAAAATACAGCAGTAACCTCAGAAGTCAGTGGAATTCTTTCTGTAGTGCTGGTTTTAACAAAGATGTTGCTTAATTAATACATGTCAAAAATCCAGTGATTGGTGTTGGAGAGACTGAGAAACAGTAACATCACCTGTAGCAGATGAACCACATTTTTTCAGGCACAAGGTCTGCTCTGCTGACAGGAGTGGGCTGGTAGCCTCAGAGAAAATAGGCACTGTCCTAGATTCTGTGTGCACCACAGCCCCACGTTCACTGCACTCATATTCTTGAACCAGGCCTGACACAAGTTTCTGCTTGATTCTCACATGACAAACAGAAGCAAATTCCTCTCCTGGCTTCTTTGCAGCCTACTTTTTTGGCCGGGAAGAAAAAAATGTTTGCTATGCTTCTGTATTCTTGCTTAGGGAGGAAAAAGAATTTCACTTCTTAGTTGTGATGTTTAAAAAAACCCAAGAAAATTAAAGTGTCTGAGGATATATGCAGCCAAAGTACCAAGATGAGTTTAAGACTAAACACTGCTCAACTTGGCTGAAAGCCACAGACAGTAAAGTGACACAAATTCCAGAGTGTTATCTCATTTTCATTCTCTTGTCCACATATCTAAATGAAAAAGAAACGTCTGTCTAGACATATCTTAACGTTCTGCCCTCAAAAGCTTAGCTGCAACTTCCAGTGACACTTCCAAATTTAACCATGACAGTGAAGAAAGAGACTGATGGATAAAAATAAGCCCAATCCCAAACAGGGACAATACAATTGTCTGGTAGCCCTTTATTATGCAAGACAAGAGAGGCTTCAGGATATGCAGATTTTGCATACGATCTGCCAAACACAATATTCCTTTGTACTTCATGGTGAGGTAAACAGCCTCACACTACTATCATCCATTGTCTATCAGGGACGGAAGTAATGGAACAGAATCAGAACAGTTTGTGATTCTCTCTACCTAAAGTACTAACAATTCAAACAACCCAACCAACCAGCCTCTACCTGTGAGTTAAGTTCTCAAATGCTTCTTTTATACTCATATCCTAAATATGAGTATAAAAAAATCCAGCCTAACAAAAATTCACTCCCCCTGCAGTTTTTGAGATCAGTCCCTAGCTCTGCATCATCTGCCAGCCTTTCACAAAAGGCAGGGAGAGGCCACCCTAGTACAGTATTGCCTCCAGCAATTTTATTGCATCCAGATCCATCACTTCATTTTAATCTCTTACACTGGTTCTTTTTTATTTCATGGATGCACAGCAGTAAAAAAGTTAATCCAGAAACTTACTGCACTAATACAGATTGGACAAAATACAGCACAAATTTCCTGTGAAATTTGGAATCCAAAGAAAAAAGGCTGAGGCAAGAGCTACCAATATAACTGAAAAAGAATCACTTCTGGTCTGACATCAGCAACAAAACAAGTTATTGGGAGGATCAGCCCCAGAAAAGAGCTGCTGTGCAGTTCATCAGCTGATTCTGCAACTGAAGCACCTCTTAATGGTACTGAGCCTGAGAGATGCAGAAAAGTAACAAACACAGTGAGCCATCACCGTGTCACATTAGGGCAGCTCAAAATCACCTCCTTAAAATGAAACATTTGAAAGAGGAGATTACAACCAAATGTCACGCCATGGTGTATTTATAGTTTTCTGACATTCCCTCCAACACTGCAAGGTCTTTTCTCTTCTCCCTCAGCAGCAGAAGCAGAGACTTGTCCTGCCCAAACAGGAGAGCACCTGCAGCCAGGCTCTGACCACCTGACTCCAGCAAAAACTGTGCAATCCCACAGATTACCCTTGCAGTTCATTTCTGTAAGTCACATTAATGTATTTTAAATACCAAAAGCATTTTTCATAATCCCATTTTCCTATGAGTCAGCAATTAAAGTCAGCACAGAACTCTAGATTCCAACAAGGAATCTGGTATTAAATTTGATTCTTGCTGAAGCTGGATTTTTTGACCTTAAATCATGAAGTGCAAGGTGGAAAACAGAGCAGTCCCCTAATTTCTATTATCCCAATTTCCAAAAAGGGGGCACAGTTCTCACAGGACAGTGTGGGGATTATCTAACATTTGTAAAACTTGCTCTCAAAGTGCTTTAAGCAATTTCATTAACATGAAGTTAGCGGGACACAGGTGATCAGCAGACACCTGATCATTGTTTTTAGGAGATATTTCTTAAATTAAACTGTGCAGTAAAAGCATCACAGCATGACTGGTCATAAAGCATGCGTGCACTGTAAGTTACTGCATAAGTAATTTGAATACATAAAGCAATCAATTGCACATACAATAAAAATCTACAGGTAATACACTGCTGTCTGGCTTTAGAGATATGAGAAAAAACTAGTTCAGGAACAGTGATTTTTTTGTAGCTGTTTCTGTACACTACGGCTATACTATCTGTGGGGTATTTTTCTTAATCACACAGAAACTATAGAACACAAGTAGTTGGAACAATTTCTCTGTGTTTATTAATTGCTATGAAATTGGCTGGGTAGATTCCATCTAGCTCTGAAACCTGACTTTATAAGTCTTTCAATTGTCTAAAATTGCTGAACTTCAGAAACTACTCAGAATATACAATATTTAAATTGCCTATGGTTTTCTCTGGTCTTAACTAATAAAGACCCATCTCTTACACTTCCCTGTTTTGCACACTGAGCCAAATAATGTATTTATTATCTTCATATCTTCTTAACATTCTCTATAAAAATATATAGCCCTCTTGCCTTGACTTGTATTATGGGGGAAATAACAGCTAAAGAATAACGAGGTCCCACAGAGAAAAACCTTGGTCATGTAAGAAAGTCACTACAAATTGTCCAACCCAAATCCTTAACAGTTCTTTCTCATTATCACATTACTCAGAACCATAAAGTGAGTAAGGCATGAGTAAATATTTATCCTCCTCAAAAGCAAACTCAGATGTCCTCTAGGGCAATGGGCCCATAAGCTTAGGCCAGTCCGAGGGTTGCTGCAATCAGATACAAGCAGGCAAGAGACTGACAGAGAAGCTACTCTAAGGGCTACAACTAAACACCTCTGTACAAAATGAATTATTACTATCTAATCGTGGCCCAAATTTAGTTTGCATTAAGGTCTACTTAAACTATTTTGTAAGTAACATTTCTAGATCCTGAAGAACCAATTACTCTGCTAGACCAGTGTGTGAAAACCTGACTGTATAAAAGATATTTTACTTTGCATTTATTTTTATTGCTTAGAATGCCTTTCTCAGCAATTCTGGTTATTTTTGCCTTTAAATATCATGAAGAAATTATTTCTAGCAAATCCTATTGTTGTTTTTCTTCCTATTGTCATACTTCCTATTGTCAGACATAGAGTCTGGCAAACTTCATCAACTTGTTTAATTTTGGTTTATCAAAGTATAAATGTGGTGAAGTTGTGGAGCCCATCTGGCTTCCCTTTTTAGTCTTCATCCCTACAACTAATTAAACATCATCTCTTGCAATGAACAGTTCTTATAGAACAAGTTCTGCACCAAAGCAGATTGTAAAATTTTTTGCGCACACACTACTCACTTCTGCAGAACAAATGCCCTTCTGAACCCTTCTAAGCACATGACCTTCAAAATCCCTTTCAATCAGAACAATCTTGAATTCTTTAATTTCTTATTTGTAAATCACCCTTTACCAAAATTAGCTGACACACACAAACATCAAGGTTCCCCAGCACACCAACGACATATCTCTTTGCACACTGCTAAGCCTACATGAAATATAAAACCCTCTTCTAGGATTAAGAGGATCCTGATCAAGATCCTGTTTAATATAGGACCCTGTTCCTAGTAATAGTTTCCTTCTCTTTGATATATAAATACGAAATAATCAATTTTAAAAGGTACCTCAGTCACAAATCACCTAAAATCTCTCTAGTTCCTCTACCACTGTTCTATTTTACATGCAGTTTTGCCATCCCTAATTCCAAGGCTTAGGCTGAAAGCTCACACTCAACTTGATGACCTTCCACATGTTCTTAAATCTTCTAAGCAGATTGGGCTTTGGGTGCCAAAACAATAAATATCAACATCTGTGGAGGACAATGTTTACTTCTTACTCATAGAGAATTTAACTTCGATTCTTAAAACTTACACTTTTCTTTCTCTCAGTTTCCTTTGGTCCCTGTTCAGGCTGTGACACTTCATCAGGTGGCACTGTTAAGCGTAGCCTACACACGTTCATCTGAAAGAAGAACAAGATTTAGGTGTTAAAAAAACGATATAAATAATTTTCTTTACAGAATGACCTGTACTGAGATTCAACTTTGAACTGTTTTCTGTTTTCTACCATACAGCTGACAAAATATTATTTTTAAAGGTTAAAGGGGTTTTTAGCTGGCAAAAAATAATTCAAGGGCATCCCCATAGTTACATACCTGAAATAGCAAAAATCCATTTAAATCAACAAATTGTTCTTAGGTACTCATAAATGACATTGAAAGCAGAGATAACAGAACAATGAACATATTTTTCTACTTTCTGCATTTTGTTTGCCGATTTGGCATGCTTTTATTCTTCAAAAGGGATTATTTAGAAACACAGAGTGTATTTTAGAGCATGCTTTTCTGCTCAGCATATAGCCAAGTATTTGGTCCAAGGATACCCCAGTACTGCAACTCCACAAAATGTGAATTAGGAGTATTATTGAAATTTGATACATATAAATGGTTTGTAAAGCCTCAAACACTTCAGAAAAAAAGTTAAGAGGTATCATTTTGTTTCCTAACTGATTTTAGAACAGCCATCCTTTTGCCAGCAGGCACAGTACCTTTCTGCCCCAGCTGCAGTTTGCCTTGCTTTGGGCTGAGACATATTTGGTTTAATGGTGTTTTCCAAGCAATACATTTCATACAAGAAACTTGGTTAAAACATTCAGTCTTAGTCCTGTCCATGGGAAATTTTTGTTGAAAACACCTCTAAGTCCTAAGCAGAGCATAGCAAATGATGAAATGAGAAATCTGGCTGTACAAATTCAAAGCTGATCAATGCCTTCCTGTAAAATCCCAGCTGTTCTGCTGGCAACAAAGAGAACTCTTAAAGCTCTTCCTCAAAACCTCTTAAGAATCTCTTTCCTGGTTACTGTGGGCCATCATCACTGATCTATAGCCCAGCATCTCATCTGACCTGGACCTCTCCAGTCTCTCCAGTTGCCATGCTGAATGTGTGTCTCTCTCTCACATGCACCTTCCCACTGCACTTGTCCCAGGCAGCAGCTCTTGTCTCGGTCATTACAGCACCTCCTTTTGCCTTGAGAATGGCAATAATGTTCTGCTCACTGCGTTCAGAGCACTGCAGCAAAACCCTTCACACCCCACCCCCCAAATGTTACCATTTTACGATTCATTTCTTCCAGCTGTCTTTCAAATCATTTAAGCTGCCTCGACTACATTTTCAAGCTTCTTTACAATACAACTTCCTCAGAGACCACTATTCAGCATCACAACAAGGATCCCCATTTTCCATTTCCAGACAAAAGACCTTTTACAACTTTTCAAACAGGCTTTAACTTTTTCTTTTTATGAAGCAAAAACAAATGGAAGAATTATCTGAAACTTCACTATTTTTCTTCTGGCATTCCTTTAAATCTGTTGAGAGGACAAATCAATAGCATTTAGACTACTGGTATATCATCATCTGTATTTTAGAAATGTTATGTACTGCCTTCCATGTTCCTCTCAGTTTGGTCTTTCAGGACTGCAGGGCCTGTAAGAAACAGTGTCCTGAGATAAATAAAGTTCTTACAAAACATGTGAGATGTGTCTGTATTGTAAAGAATAAAAAGGGAAAAAGTCTATAAGAAGATCAAGGTGAAATATAACCTGTTCTGTAGACACAGCTGTGAAAGCAATGTTTTGTGTAGTGGCCTCCTCCCTGTTAATTTATCATTCATCCACACACTAGAAAATCTAGAAGAAGCCACAAAGTGACAGAAAGCCCACAAAACATAAAAGCAGTTTATGCTTTCATATTTGCTAAAGAATACTGAAACAATGAAATGCATTTTAGAATTATGAAACTTGGTACATTGGCCTTTGATACTGATTGGCTGCTATGTTTGCTCTAAGAACACCAGACTGCCTCCATATACTACAGAAGCTGATGGTACTTCCTTCTTACAGATTAGTTGTCCATATACATTAATAATAAATTCCTCATCTTTGGAATTCATTGATTCATAAGGTAATTAACATCACCTTTCCTCATCTATTTCCTTGTGCCCTTTCCTCCCATTAGCTTATTAAGGCTCTTCCTCTTAAAACATTCCTGTTTACAACAAGAAGGGAAACAGACTGGCATTCCTCCATGCAGGCAAACAAAGACCAGGGCCATAAATAGGAAAATAGAAGTGAATTTGTGCTGTGCAGCAAGTGATAGACGAGGCCAACTTTTTATTACAGTGATTTCAAACAAAGGAAAACTGGACAAAAAGGAATGAACACATTGCTAGGATAAAACATTAAAAATGCCTGAAATAACTAGAAATAGATAATGACTGGCAACTCAAAGTTAGGAGAAATGAGGTTGTTTATGATTCTCCTAAGCAAATAACTTGCCTATTCATCAGTAGGAAGCTAATTATAGCCAACAGAGATTCACAGTGCAGTGATGGTAAATAAGTAATTATCCCTGTACCTGTACACCAGTGAGTGAACCACGATTGCCCTTCACATCACAGGTGTTACAGGGCTACTATGAAGGAAATCACAGAAGTCCAGTACAGATGGCAGTCAAATCATCACAACTACACTGGAAAAATAAATTAATAACAGTCGTTTGTTGAGACTAAAAACCACTGTACAATCAAAAGGTTATCATCATTTAAGCTGTTCTTTCTTGCCCTTTTCACCTGGTCTTATCTATTACCTCCAAATTACTTACCCCACCCCACCTCAATTGGCAATTGTAAGGATTCCAGCCTTGAAGTTGTGCCCAGCAAGGTTTGTACAGCAGCGGCAAAGTACCACCCAGTTCCTTGCTAGAACAAACTTACACAGGCTATTACACTCTGCTATTGTTTACAACAATAGGACTTCCTCAGCATCCCGGGGGTAACAGCAGCAAATGGATAAAGTAGCCATGCAGTCCTGCTCTTCCTAGGCACCAGATGATGTATTCTACCTAAGGACAGCACTACAGACGCATCTGCTAAAATTCAGAAACACTATGGAGATTGGAAAGGAAAAACAACAGGCACTGCTTTTTCTTCCAGCCCGCAGAAGCAGTTCTGGACACTGTATGTGCATTGTTCTGGCTCTGCAGGGCTTCCTGCAGGAACAACACACCGTGCCATTTGCCGGTGAGCTTACTTGACCAAATCAATGAGCAGGCTCACATGGAAATCACAGCAAGCCCTTCTCCCACAGCAAACACTGCTGTAGTGATGCCTGAACATGGAAATTAAATCCTAACAGAACAGCCTCAACTCAGTGCCAAGCAGAGGCAGGATAACATGCAACTGAGGATGAAAAAGTAATTTCCAGAAACAAACTGGGTAATGCAGAGAGAAAATGGGGAGGAGAATAAGAACTACTCTACCAGGGAAAAAGCTGCAGTTCAATTTCCTTCATCTGCTTACTGACAGTAAGAACAAGAGAGAAAAAACAGAGATAGATATGACTTCCACCTTATATTTATGTCATTGACATTGTAACTTTGTGAGCATAACTTTTTAAAATAAATACTGAGTAGAAGAAAAACCAGGTATCTTTTTAACAATACTACAAGTATGTCTGACTTGTGCTTAATTTGCAGCATCTGTAGCTTTGACAAGTCAACGTTATAAATAATCTTAATTGTGTCAACATTTCATTCTCGATTCTGACTTTTTGACACCAACAACCCATAAATGGCATTTCCAAAGCTCATCTGACATTATCTGTGAAACAAAGACAGACAGGAAAACAAAGACTTGACAGGTTCACCCCAACATGCCACCAGACAGCAGAACTTTCCTGACTGCAATGAAAAGTAACAGGAGAAAACACACTTTTTTACCAAATTTCTAAGTAGCTAGTGTGACAGCATAGAAGAGGGCTACTGCAATATGGAAGTTAAGGAAAAAAAAATGTATCTTAGTTTAAAATGTTGAGAATCCATGGCCCAGGTCCACAATCCACATGTATCCACATCCTACTCAATCACCAGTGTGCACCTTAAAACAAAGATAGAGTGACAGATTCAGTTTAAGTAATGCTCTGCATTATTCTCTTCCCCCTTTCCAAAAACACAAAGCACCCAGAAAGACATTAATCAGAATTAACTACGAGCTGAAATAATTACAGATTTTTTTCATTAAAATTAGCTGTTAATATTAATGAGCAATGCTGTTATAGAAAAACCAAAGCTACTAGTAAAGTAATAGGAAAAAATACAGGCTGTTCTACTATCAACCAGTCTCTAAGCATTTTACAGGAGCCACACAGGAAAAAGATGTGGTTTAATATTGATCTAGCATCAAACCAGCCCTGGAGTTCAACATCACCAGAATTTAATATTGTTGATACTGACAAAAGAAATGGGGATAACACATTTGCAGAGTAACTATCTACTGCCCTATCAGCTCAATGGCCAAAAATTATTCCCTTTGCCTAAGGTCCAGGGTTGGCTTTAGACCCTTCACGGTGAAAGCAGGAAAACAGTGCATGTTTCATTTCAGTCCTAAAAAGCAAAGAAGAAAGTACTTTCTTTGGTCATTTATCTGTTGATTAGCCTGCTCCCTTTATGAAATCTCAGCCATGAGATTCCACACACAATTAAAGGGCACTTTTCCTGTGACCACAAGCACACAGGAATGTGACACACATATTTCATTTATTCAGCAGTTATTCTAACTGTCTCTCCCCTCTTCTCATGATAAGAGATTCGAACTTGTCTCTCCCTTATCAACTCATGATAAGGGAGCCACACTTCACTAAAAAAAGGGACAACAGCTTCCTAGTGGGTTGTAGTCACAAATGAAGTTTTTACCAGTTTTCTTAAATGAAAGTATCAAATACAGTTAATCATTCCCAAGATATCTATCAAGAGAATTATAAAAAGAAGCTTATCACCTGAACAGAAGTTCCCTTACTGTAACTTCTTTAAGAAATAATAGAATAGGGAAACTCAGTGGAAACACAGAAGATATATAGGGAACATAACTAAGATTTTCAAGCCATTGTAATTTTTCTTATGCATGAGCAATTTCGGTTTTTATGAAGACCAGGGATCTTTTTGTCAGGAAGACCATTCTGACCTTCTTGCTTTCCTGTAAAACCAGAGCAACACAACATTCTTCAGTTTTTAAATTATGAACTCATATTTTTGAAGCAGCAAAATGCTAACGGCATAATTCAAGAAACATCATGGTCACATGGAAGCATTTCTGGTAAGGATAAGATTATCACTTATTTTGATTTCTTTCTTCATATGTGGAATTAACATTCACAACAATAGCAGTGTAGTTACAGCAGCAAGAAAAAGGCTATTTAAAGCTGGGTGGCTGTAGAGACATTCCTATCATATCTGCCTGAGTTTTAACAACTTTTTAGAAGCCAAACAGATTAATACATGGCTATTATTTAGTGCATTTTTTATTTTTTTATTTTTTTTAAATCAGCAAATTACATATCTGCATTTGAGGAACTGATTATACAATTAAATTACTATTGCCATCTAAATCATTACAGCGAGCTTTCTCAGGATAGGATAGGCGAGTTCGCAATTGTAAATATCCAGGCACATTTCAAGAATGCGGGGGAAGTCTCCAACACAAGTACACCTTCCTCGCAGGTTTACAGAACAGGCCAGGGTCTAGAACTACAAAAGCCTTGCAGGACTCCCCAAACTCTTCCTTTCCCCACACCTACAAAGAACGCACAAAAAGATGCTCTCGCACGCAGCAAGTTTCATCTGAAAACATCGAAAATAAGGAAAGAGGAGGGGAAAAAAAAAAAAAAAAAAAAAAAAAAAAAAAAAAAAAAGAGAGAGAGAAAGGCCCTCCGCAGGTAACAACACGAGATGTCAAACCTCCGCTTCGCCCCGCGACCCCGCCCGCGGGACCTCCCCGCCGCCCCCCGCGCTGCCCCGCGCACCTTCCTCCGGGAGCGGCCGCCGTCGCCGGGCGGCCTCCGGGGGGTGGTGGCGGTGACCGTGAGCCCCGAGCTGTAGCGCAGCATCCCCGCGGGCCGCCGGGCCGGCGCTCTCTGCTGCTCCTCGGGCCGGTGCCGCCGCTCCGCCCCCGCGCACTTGGCCGCGGGCGGCCGCAGGGGCCGGGCGGGGGCGGGCCGGGCTGCGCGGGGCTCCGCTTCCCCCTCCGCCCCGCGGAACTGCTGGCCCCGCGCCGGCTCTCGGGCCACAGGAGTGCCCGATTTCCTCGCGTGGGGCGACACTGGGCAAAGTCGCTGTGGGACGCTGAGGTGCCAGTGCAGGGTGGCATTCCCTCTGCTCACAGGAATATTGGGTGTCGGGGTGCAGCCTGGGGAGAGGAGCTTCGAGGGGAGACCCAGAAAGGTCCATCTGTCACACAGCCATCTCCCGGCACTGGAAAATGGGGGCTAAGGCTCGCAGGAGCCACTGACGGCCACTCAGTCCCGTTCTCCGGCACCCACCTCTGAGCACTGTAAGAGAGTGCTATGTGAAAGCTGGACACCGTCCTCCCCTTCTTCCCACAGCAATTCGTGAGCCACCCAGGTCTGTCAGTTGTTGTCCGTGCTCCGGGAATGGGTACCGGGCTCACCAGAAAGCACACTGATCCCAGCCAGCCTCGGGGTTGACAGGCGCAAAGCCGGCGCAGCTCAGTGCATGAATGACAGCATCAGCCTCGGTGCCAAAGGTCCAACAAGGTGAGTGTGGTCTGCCCGAGCCGGCTGGCCCCGAGCCAGATTGCAGGTGTGGACTTCAGCATTTCAGATGCTCCGTTCTTCCGGATCTGAGCTGAGGGAACGCCATAACCCTTACACTACCCTAGCCGGCCTAGGCACACATCTTCATCTGCAGCCTTGGGCATCTGTCACCAGCACTACATTCCTCAGTAATCAAGAGAGTTAAAAGCAAAGGGAATGCTTTTGTTTGAAAGAAATGACAGAACAAATAACTTAAACAGCATTTTAAAAATAATTTATCTCCTGTCTCCATGTAATTAAATTATGACGACCGAGAAAACAGTTCCAGCTACGCGATGCTACCCGTTAAGATGCTAATGACCAGAGAGCTGAAGAGAGGAAATCTGCATTGGAAAAATGGAAACTGCACTGAACTATGGATGCCTCACCCTCTCTGTGTACAATGCCTCTGTTTGCTTCTGCCTCTCAGCTCTCTGTCCCCAGAGCAGGATCTTGAGCTATCAACATGACAAGGATCTGAGGAAGAGAGAAAGAAGTCATTGCCTGGCTGCAGAGGAATGAATGAAGGGTCTACATTTAGTATTGAGCATCACTTCTGTTGTTTTCCCAATTACTATTTTCTCCTCCCCGGGAAGGTAATATAGCCCAAGGCAAATGAATTAGAACATCCACTTGTATTTGGATTTCTCTCAAGGCAAGATTTGAGTGTTACATGATTCTTTTTGTGGCAACGTTGTCTTGTTCCTACAAACAATTGCACAGTATGGCGACAGAACATAGTCTGACCAAGATGCCGAGCTTTCAGTTCAAAACCTGCCAGTGCTTTGTGACTGCAATGGTCCAAAGGCACAGCAGAGTAATTACATGATGACACTACAGTATAAATATCTGAAGCAATAGTTATTGTGAAAAAGCTAATATAATTACATAGAAACAGCAAGAAATTTAAAGTGTAGGCACCTTCCTTAGTTTTTTGTAACTACCCTGTTTTGCATTACCAGCATGACTGAAACAATTTTTTCCCAGGAGGCCCAAAGACCATTATGCTGGAGGAAAAATGAAATGGGATGGCACAGAATCAACAGGCCTTTCTATGAAAAGCCCTTGATCCCAAGATGGACATAGAGCATGCAATACATGGAGGAGGAAGAAAGTCTGCCCTCCTAGAACAGCAGGAGTGGGTAGTATAGTCTTACCATAACAAATTGCCTAAATGTAGACATGATAAAAGGCTGATTTTTTTTTCCACCAAAGTCTCCTGTCCATCTTCAGGCTAACTGCTGACACAGTCCAGAGGAAAAAGAAAAGTTCCTGTAACACATGATCAACTGGAATATTAATCCTATGAGATTTAGGAATAATTGCAGTCACAAATTGTACAAGAACTCACACCTGTGGTCATTAAGGTTATAAAGTCCCATTTGTATTGCTACAAAAATGAGGTTATAATTAACTTCTAATAGCCTTCACTTTCCAGGGGGATTAAGATCTATTCTGCCTTCATCATCCCTAAGGCATGAAACCCATTTATAGCAGAGATTATCCAATAGACAGAACCATTGGATAAGAACCAGACTTAGTAAGGACTGGAGGCTTGATCAACGATGTTTCCTGAAAGCTGTTTCTTTTTTCTACCAGGTCTCACTGTTGTATTCTACAAACAGACACTTAGCACCATGTAACTGTCAGGTGCTCTTTTTGGGGTATTACAGCTCATGTGAAAATTTTAGCCTGCTAATGGTCATAAAATAGCCTGACACATACCAGAAACTGAGCCCCCAGAGTCAGTTGCCATAGGTGCTCTTATATGCAATATACAAACCAATATATAATATTTCTCTTGAGTAGTATTTTGTCTTTCATTGGCAAATACATCTTTTCTGCATTTGCAGCTAGTGTTACCTTTTTGATTTGACATAACACACACCAAGCTACCTGAATGTCCAGCTTGGTTTAGCTACAAGCATCAAATCACTTCTCAGACCTATTGATATAAATGTTTGCTCTCACCCTTGGTACATGGTTAACACAAGATTACTGCAAAAACTAAGAGCCTTTCCTACTGATCTCACACACACAAATCTGTAATTACCACAAGTTTGAAATGCAGAATACACATTTTATTTTGCAAAATTTAATACGTGTATTTTATGCAATTATTTTAGTTATGGTTGACTTGAATAAAAATTTAATTCCTGGATGTACCTGCAATAATACCTTGCTTCCATCTTTACTGATAATGCAGTCACAGATTACAATTGTAGAAAATGTTTCTTTTAATATCTTCTGCTTTTAATTGTTGTCCTACTTTCTACTCAAAGTCCATCTTCCTGTGGAGTTCTCAAAATACTTTTTAACTATACAGCAACAAAGTAAAAATTGCTAGATAGATCAATAAGAAATACAATGCCACGTGCACAGTAATTTCCCTGACAGAAAGGACAAAAGGGAATGAGATAGTCAGGAAAAGCTGTATCTGGGCATGACTACAGAGCAAGTCCATTGAAGCCTGTTAGGTAATGACAATAGGACCAGGATTCTGCCGTGTACCTTTATGCGTCCATGTCAGAGCATTTCACACAGTTTGAACCCTGAGCAGTGGGAAAAATGAAAATTACACCCAGTAGATGCAGAGCCAGACTGTTAAAAGCGGGTTATAGAGAAACAAAATTTACTACAACTAAGATTTTAAAGAAGGCTGCAAAGTCCTAGAAGGACAGGTTTTTCAATAAAAAGGTATTTTTATCTTTATTTGGGAGGGCTTTTCATTAAGCATACCTATAAATCATAATTGTACACTTCTATAGTAATGACTTTTGTTTTATGAAATAAAAAACCCCTGGAATTTAAAATCAACCGAGAAATATTAAATGTATTGAGACAAATATAGGACGTTTAATTTATCATATGTATCTGAATGAAAAGGTGGCACTTTAATTTTTCAGTCACAAATTCTTAGGGATCTAGACAGCATCACTTCAGATGTTGCTGAAGCATATAGGGTATCAATACAGTTCTGATTCAGCGGAAAAAGTACCACCCCTGATTCATCTTCACCATTTCCTTTTTCATATAGGACTCCCATTCAGTTCACAACTGGGTCACAGCCCACGGCAATGTGGCTCGAGATACACATGAGATGCTGGAAGCTTGTCACTCACTCTCCAGCAGTAGGTTTGGTTTAGTCAGTCATGCAAGCAGGACAGTTCAGCATAGATGTCATATAAAAATAATGCAGCACAGGAGCAGCAGCATTGTTCACACAGGGGTGTGGCTTGGCCAGGTCATGAAATGGAACTTGTTAAGGTAGGTAGGAGAGTAGAAAACAGGCACACCCACCATTGGCACCACTGTTATATTGTCAGGTTGCTGCATTTAAAATCATGTTCCACTCCCTAAAGATAATAGCAAATGATAGATCTCTTCTGATTCCAGCATTGTCATTGTGGCAGGAAATAAGGAAATTTTAGAGGGAGAAATAAATTGTGGAGTGCAAGTTCTTCCATAGGTGTGAGGAATGTACGTATCTCAGGGAGTGGGAGCATTAAGGCCAGGAAATCACTACATGTATTTGACTGACTTCTTTTAGTTTAAAAAGGGGAAGATGAGACATTTCATCTTTGTTTTTCCACAGGAAAGGAAACATAGAAGAGTTGGGCAAAACCAATATTCTGCTTGAGCTCTATCTTATGATAGATCAGAATAGCAAGTGGTTGACTTCAGCCCTGCTTCAGGGCAAAGGATGATGGAAACCAGGCATTTGTCTAGAACATCTGCAGAGATGCTACAGAAGTTTGGCTTCTCCCTTGTTTCAGATCTGGTTTAAGGTGTCCATGTTCTCTCGTCTCAGAATGATGTACATGGGAATTCAGCAGTTCTTAATGGATGCTCACAGCCCATTGCCTGTTCACACACACAGCTGGGACAGGGAGCTGTCCATAAAAGTTATTTAGCGTAAGTGAAAGATCTTCTGTTTGTTCTATTATTTATTTCCTTTCTACATACTAAAAAGAAGTTTATTAGAAGTCATATAAAAAGAAAATAAGGCAGAAGGGGAGGTATTTTAACCATAAAATATCAGGTCTACTGACTTGTGAATTCAGGGGACCTTCATCAGGAAACGTTGGTCCCTCCAGCTCCAAAAACATTCTAGCAGACTCTGTAGATCTCTGTATCTACAGTATAATGAAATTTTCTTATCCTGTCACCAAGAACTGTCTCATTTCCTCTGTCCCTAAGTCATCATAATAACAGAAAAAAGTAAAGTCATAATCAATACAGAAGATAATGTGGGGTCTAACTGGACTAAAGTTATTAGGAGGGAACATAGGAAGGACTAGATAGTTAAGGTACTTAATAATAGTTGAGCCACAATGACTAAATATTACTTAGGGAACTTCCCCTCTAACGTTTGTCCTCGGAAGGAAATGGATTTACACACCTCACCACTTATATATTTGGCCACGCACTGTATCTATGAATCTGGATGGTCACTCCCCAGGTTTCCCTTGTGTCATCAGGATGCTGCAGCCCAGAAGGAGATAAAGACTCCTGTCATTAGCATTAACTTGAAAATGGCATTTCCCTGAACAATTAGCTGCTATTCTTTTTCTCAAAACCTCACCATGCTTAGGCATTTTGCTGCACTTCTGGCCTACCCAGGTTACTTCTCAAAGAAGTTTATTATAGGATAACAGAGCACCATTCCCACCCCAGGAAATCTTTGAGAGGAGTTACTGAAGGACTGAGTGGCTGGACTGACTAACACATGGAATTCTATTAAGCTTCCTTAAGTTGGCCTAATAGGGCACATTTTCCTGTATTTCTTGCTGGAGCAGAATTTTATCACCTTGCAGGGATAAACAGAAATGGCATCAAGAGGTGTGTTTAAATTCTTCTCTGTTGCAGCTTTGCATGGAAAGCAAACAGTATAGGGCAGCTGTATTTCTTTCAAAATGCAGCTTCTGCAAGGGGTATTCTTTTCCCATTAGCTTTGTCAAAGAAGAACTCACAAAGCTTTTTAATATTCACACATACACAGTCACATGCATGACAGTTTGTATGTAAGCAGAGAAAACAGATACAAGAGGGGTATGGATAGCAATGAGTGCTTAGAACAGACCTGTCTGAAACACCAATTCTCCCTGGTGCAGAACAAGAACAGAAAGACACCAAAAATAATGACAATAAAATTGCCCTACTTGTGCTCTCATTTTTTACTAGCATCTGTCTGATAATAACTGAGAAGTAAACGGAGATGTTCTGGATATTAATGTGGGTTAATAGAATTAAAGTGGCACAAAGGAAGTCTCTTATTGCCTTTTATAATTAACCTGGAGATCCATTGCTGCCACAGGTCACAGAGTGAAGAAGCCCTGAAGGAAGAGGCTGATACACATGTGGTTGTGGGTGGGTTTACACGCTCAGGTTTAGGTCAGACAGAATGGTGAGCTGGATGGCATGAAATCAGCCTGAATCATGAGCCAGATTTACATGAGAGAGACTGGCAGTAGTCTCTGTCACAACTGAACTGGGGGGAAGGAAAGGAGGGGATCTGCCTTCCTGTGGGGCCCTGGGAATTGGCTGCTGTTGAAAACAGGATGTTAGACCATCAGTCTGCCCCTGGAAATTCATATCTTTTAGAGAAACATTTACCCAGTGATTAATTTAGTAACACAAGATCCAATCCTCCTCCCTCTACAATCAATAGCCTAATTCCCCGTAATTTCTACTTCTGTAGAACAGAGGTTATAATATATTAAAATAGCATGCAATGGATACATTGAGAACACCTGATGGTTATTCATTTTCTAGCTTGTTTTTAGTAAACCATTTTGAGGAACAGCAAACACTTTCAAAGTCTTTATTCACTGTCCTATTGCAGTATACTTTTGCTAAAGGATCAGAATGAAAAGTACACCAAAATATTCTGACAGAAGACAGGTTAGCAAGGTCTTATTGGACATTTTGGTATATTTCCCACTTTTCATATGACTGGAGTTACAGAGTTGCTATGAAGTCTGGGGTTTTCCTCTGTTAATACACACATTTAGCATTTTGATGGATTAACAAGAGAACACAGACAAAAAGATGCTACAGAATTTAACATTGAACAAAACAAACAAACAAAAAAGTTAAAATGCCCTCCATAACTGTATACCTGCTGCACATTTCTGTAGATTTCTCAATAGAATACTGTTTTCTTCTCCTTGGCTTATGCAAAGGACAGTGCCCAATGTGGGTGTAAATTGCAAAGGAAGATGAGTATAACTAGAAGACTTTCTGCATCCTACCCATACAAAAAAATCTTCCTGTTTAATAGGATGCCTTTTCTGCATAAATCTGCTGTAACCATAAGAAGGACTTCATCATCATTTGAAATCATTTCAGTTTAAAGGTGATTTTCTGACAACAATGGAAGCATCTAGAAAAACTATGACTTGGAACATATTTGGCTGGTTTTGACCCTGATGGGAACCTGACATAAACTTCCTCATCTCTAGGCTGGATGTCTGCAGTGCAGGAAAGGCACACAAGCACATGTACAGATGGTATGGTTAGATTGATCTTTGTCTGGCATAACTCCAGCCATCACATTTTCATGAATAATGGTGTTCTTACCAGCTGTGAACTTCTGGGTTTTGATAAATTACCACCATCAATACCAGTGTGACTAATCATGCTGGGGAAAAAAAAAAAAAAAAGTACCAATTTTTATTATCCTTGCTCTATTCTGAAGATTGTCACTGTGTCACTGAACAGTCAAGACTAGATACTCTGAGCTTTTTCTGTTTTTCATAAATTAATTTCTTCAGACTCAGAACCACTCAATTTTCTCTCTTCTTACAGAGTTATGCAATAGTATGAGTACTTACAGCATTTTTATAGGAAAGCACCATCCTCCTTCTCATATGAGTCACTTACACTGAAAAGGAAATTTTGAGGAGCAGCATGTCACTTTCTGAACAGACTACTTCCTGAAGGGAAACCTGTCTGTTTTGCATTTCAGTAGAGTATCGATTCCCATGGAGGAGACACTGAAGGTGCACCGAACCACTCAGGCCGAGGGGCCCCGCTCTGCTGCCCCCTGCGGGCCGCGCTCCCCGCCACCTCTCCGAGACATCTTGGTCTCCACTTCCAAAGACTAAGATTTACGAACGTTTTCGTCAAAACCCAGTATTTTTTTTTTCTCAAGAGACAGGAATTCCAAGCTCTGCTAAGCACAGAATAGCTTCAGAGGAGCAGCAAAGTTAATTGAGTGTTAATGTCCCATTTTCCCTCTACATTACTTCTAATTTGTAAAAATTGCACTGACAAGAAAAAGTGCCAATCAAAGTTAAAATGTATTGCTTGTATCTGACTCTATCTCCACTCAGCTTATCCTCAGAGCATCCTCCCAGGGCTCACAGCTGGCAGCTGGGCACACTCACAACTGTGGTAAGAGGCACAGTTCCTCTGTGCCTGGTTGGTATTTTTATATACTTGAGAAGAAAAGCTAAAATGACAAGACTTCACAAAAGTTTGTGGAATCAAAGCTCAATTATCTGATATCTAGTGCTCTAGGCTCGGCAGGCATAGGAAGTACAGGACTATTTAATGACTCAGTGTGGAGTCTTATTCAATGCAGGAATTACCCCGTGCACTGGTTCTGACACCCCCCAGAACACATCTGAGCTGACTGCACCCCCCAGGGAACTTCCCAGCTTTCCATCCCCTCTCTCACCTGCACTGCCCCTCAGCTGCAGCTGCTAATGTCATTTAATGGCACATGGACATGGACGGAAGCTGCAGTTTAGACACAGCCTCCTGAGGCTTGGGAAATCCGGCTTTGAGCCATAAGCACCTGCACTCCCTGGAAAAGCATTGTGAGGCTTTACAGTAAGAGCCACCAGGTGAATACGAGCATTCACCAAGAGGCAAAGCGAGCAGATATTGCACAAGTGAAAAAAGCTACTTATTTTGCTCAGCTAAAGCTGAAAGACAGGTGTTTAATGTCACGGCCACAGTGTGTCCTGACACTTCCTGTGCTACTACACTGGCACTGTCACCACAGCAGACCCCAGATACTGCCTGCCTCTTGCTGTAGTTTTGGACACATGGTCAGCAAAAGTAAAGTAAAATAAAATCCTAGGCATATAGTACTGATTTCACCCACAAGAAGGAGAAGACCCAGCAGACACCCGTAGAGTACAACCAGGACAGGGTGTTTTTTGTTTTGCCTTTCCTATCCTCTGACCAAAATACTCCAAAACTCTAAACTTGCCAAAAAAGCAGAATGTCCCAACAGTCACCTATCGAACAGCCACACCTTCCTGTCAGCACCTGGGAACCTGTAATTGCTGTGAATAAGCCAATGTTAACTCTGTTTCCCAGACATCTGGGGGTCAGGTCTCTTCCTCTCTGGCCTGATGCATTTAAGCCATGCAGTGGGTCTTCCACAGAATCTGCACTTGTCACTGAAGAACCACCACTGGGAAGGGCAAGAGAGACCATCAGCCAGATACTGTGTTAGAAGGCACACACAGCACAGCACAGCCTGGTGGTCTTGGGACACTTACCTGCACCTTTATAGGGTTGCTGTGTTGTAAGCAGCTGGCCCGGCAGGATCTCTAAATGGAACCTGTTTCATTGAGAAAACCGAATTTCCAAGTTCGTGAGCATTTTGAGTTGGTTTGTTGTATCTACACAGACCATAGTTTTCCATTGTGACTCAGTAATGCTTAGGAAGTTCACATTTGGGAAGGACATTTTGATCTAAATTGTGAATTTTATCTTATCTCTAAAATAGCTGGACACCATATACAGTATGTACTGAAATAGCAAGTGGGCTTTAAACACAGTGGGCTATGTTTAAAGTACACATAGCCTAATTCAGGAAGCTTCCTTTCTTTGTTTGGCTGATTTTACTGCTTTTACATAGTTTTACTGGACTCAATTATTTTTTCCTTTCCACTTTTCATAGCTATTCTACCTGTTACACAATAAACCATTTTCTTGTTTGAAGAAAACCAGATTTGAAACTGCTGATGAAGCAAGGAAATCTATACTTAAGGCTGCTATTCTACAGAAAAGACACTCCACAGAGCCTGCTGGTTATTGCAGAGCCAGACCTTCATTCTCAGATGTGTGCCAGGATCCTTAAGAGTGAAGGAAAGGTCAAAATCAAATTACTCAGAACTGGATCCTCAGTTGAATCTTTCCTGCTGTCTATATTTCTTCCTTACTTCCCATTATGCCTTTTGGTAGGCTTCCTCCTAGCCAGCATGCATGCAACCAAGATGAAAGGAGTACTTGAAACTAGTGAAAATAGCTTTGTAACCTAACACACGAAGCATTGTTCAGAAAACCCATTCTGCTGAAGAAGTAGAACTACACAGAAAGCAAAGCAAAACTCAGGTTACCTGTAATGAGTCCCTCCTCTGCACTCACAGAAATGTTCCTACAGTTTTCCTACTGACAACTTGGAGAGCTTAAACTTTCATCCTCGATCTGTGCTCTGAATTTAAGTATATTTTTTTATTGCCTGTTCTTTTGCTAATGGCACAAAGCTTCAGGATCTAAATAAAGCAGTAAATTGTTATTAGAAGTGGAGAAAAGATGAAATGTTCCAGCTTACATAAAACAGTCCCTGCTGACCTCATGTAAGATTCACTGCTACCAACCATTAAAGAGCTGACATGCTGCTGCTGAGGTAGGTGAGGCAAACTGACCACTGCACTTGGCCTTGTCTGCTGAATTTCACTCCCCTTCTTCTTAAGTCTTTCCTTTCTTCTATGTTAAAAGAAAAACCTTGAATACAAAAACCCCTTTCTATTAATTTCTATACCAATAGCCCAGTGCTCAGGAGTGAATGTAGAGATGACAGTGGAATTTCCCTCAGTATAACATAGTAGGGTCAGGGGGTTAAACATGTGACCTACTAAAAACCTTATGCAAAAAAGAAGAAATTAAATGTGTAAGAAACCCTGGTAATTTCTAAATAATGTTGCTCTTTCAGCAAACTCTTTGAACATTTTGCAATGGTACTTGATAAGTGCAGTTGGTAGAAATTAAGCAGCTGAAATGTGTAGCTCTACTCACAGGATAGGAAGCTCTAGTAAGCTAAAAAAATCAACATTTAATTACTAAAATATGCTGTGTGATCCAGAAAAGGCTTAAAAGATGAAGCTATTGCACTGTGTAGCTCACTCAGCAAAGCACACAGCTGGTCTGTAAAAAATGAGGAAAACACATGGCTTCTGGAACAGTTTAGAAAATAATTTATAAATCAGAACAGATTATTTAATCAGGAAAAGGGAAGAATTAAGTTGAGAAGAAAGAGGATAAATTAGAGGAATACACAGATTAATCAACAAGTTACAGTCTCATCACCAAGACCTGTGGGGGGAATACGTGCCTGGTGATTGAACAGTAAAAAGCACAGTGTTGAATTAAAGTATTTGCATAGTACAGGAGCTCCCTTAAATAAAGTGCAGTGCAGGGAAACAGGTACAGGGGACAGCAAGAGGACGATAACTTTTCCTTTTTATTTCTTCAGGCACTAGAGATATTATGTCTGAAGGATCTCAATGCTTTTGTGAAAAGGGAGGCCTTCCAAACTCAAGGGCATTAAAATGCATTATTGTGATGAGTATCTTTAATTTCGTTACTTAGTGAATGAGGATTCTATGGAGGAAAGGAGGATTTTCTTCACCTGTTTAACATTTACGTATTTTGCACTGTATAGAAGCTGCCTGTAAAGATCTTAGAGCACTTGCCAAATGTTGGTGATTTAAAACACACAAAAAAAACCCCTCTTGTAGAAGTAATTTATCTTCTCCTATCTATAAAAACAGACTCAGAAAACCAAGGCCATTAATCCCAGAAAGGACAAAAAGTTCACTGTTCACTATAGATTACTTACACTGAGAGACAAGCATTCACTATAAAAGTCATCATATATAGAAAACATGATTTTGCTTGGGTCCATTTGTTTAAGAGATATTATAGTACTGTGGAAGCAAACTGAAGGTCTCTACAGCTCAGAATTCAAGCCATGTCTCTGTAGTACACTAGAAACTGATGTTTATAAAAACTTCTAGGCACTGAATGTCTTGTAACAATGTTTCTTTACTTATACCCCTTCTTGCTTCCTTTTATGGGTCATGAGCTTCTTCTGAAATTAATTTTAAAATAGATTACATGAAAAAAACAGGAAATTTTTCCTAAACTAAACTTTGACTGAAGAACTTTGATCAGAGCAAACAGGAGGTGGAGTGAACAAAGAAGATGACTAAGTTATTATAAATTTTCTTTGTGGCAATGAAGATGATTTTACCATCACCGTAGTTAACATATATCAAGAAACAGACCTACCAACTGCTCAGTGAATGAACTGAAATATGCTTTACAAATTTTTTGAAATATCTTTTTCAAAAGTGTCTTAAGACTTTTAGTCATAGTATTTGAGATCTCTAAAGAGGAAATGCCACTGGCAAGTCAAATGAACGAACTAAAGACAAGTCCTTTTTCTGAAAACACAGGTGGGGAGGGAGGTTTACTAAGGACTGCTGCCAATAGGAGTCTGCAACAATATTGTCTTCCTCCTTCTAAGATCAAATGAGGAGTATTCTAGATGTTACACCTGCCACCTGCTTTACAAGTTACAAAGAAATTAGCTACCCAAAGAGAAGAAAATGCAGAAATTTGTTTACAGCATCAGTATTTCCCAGATAATTATTCTCTTGTAATGTTTGAAACACGTCTTCTATATGAAATTCAACTGTCATATCAAACGATATGCACAAAGCAGAACTGAGAGCACTGACCGTTTATTTTAAGTGATTTTTTCTTTTACAGTTTAGTGTAACTGGAGGTAGATGCAATATTAAGTGATTTTTTTCCAGTGGCTTGAAGTAAGTCATCTATGAACATTACAGGATTGGGTACTGGGGATTGGAATCAGTTGCTAGAAGTTAAGTCTACATAAACATGCAAATGAAACAACAAATAAATCACAGCAGTTTCTATGATGATTGTCAGCACAGCGAAGCACAGGTCTTCTCAGATGAAAGGCTGTTTCTGTGATGTTAAAATAGTAATGCCAATACTGCAAAAAATTCCACGTGTATGCTACTGAAAAGATACAAGATTCAGAGACAGAGTATTACAACTATGCCATTCCTATTATCTCCCATATAACTCCAGTGTTGGAAAGCAAGTTAAAGGGAATTACATGGCAAAGAGTCTGTGATCTACTATGCAGGACTATATTTCTGACCTTGCAGGCAGGAGTTTCATTTCATGTAACTGTATGAAAATGGATACTGCCATTGTCAGGACTTTTGCCTTGACCACATCTGCCAGCCTCACTGTCAGAGATGTTAAATTTGTTCTCTACAGCAGATTCTTTTGTGGGAATAATGGAACCTCCCAGCAACTTCAGTTCGAAGTATTTTTTAAAATTCTGTGATTGCTTGATCAAATCAATGAACAAGTGCTCACTAACCTGTAACTGAGGACAAATACTGATAAATAAAAAGGACCTAACTATGGTTTATTAACAAAATTTTGTAGTAACGCCCTTTCCTTAGAATTCTACATTTGCAAAGGAGCAAAACTGGTCTGATGTAATACAAATGGCAAAAAATATTTTTAGCAACAAAATAGAAAATGTTTTCAAAATAAAATCTTCAGTGCTCTTACTTTTAAATCTCCAATGAAGATGGTTGAATAGATGGATGACCCAAAATACAGATACTTCTGTAAACTGAAATATTAATCTATATCTGCAGATATGACCATGCACTGCAATATATCACAAGTAGATGTCAAGAACTTAGAATGAAAAATCAGATTACTTGCTTTCTGTTTCATTGGTGCAATTTCTTGCCAGCAGCATAAAATTTTCAAATCAATTTACAGATTTAAGCATGTTCTTAATTCAAAGACCACAAGTAATTTTACTGGAACAAATGGGACTCTTTAGAAACTTGCAAGATAAGACTGTCCCAATGTCCTCAAATCAGCAGGCCTGTAACATTCTGCCTCTGGCAGAACTGAATTCCTTTCAGGAAATGAAAGACACCAAGTAATAACTGACACCACTCTCACCCTTCTCTACTAAGAACAGAAAGCTTCCCAAATGAAGTTTACAAGGCAGTTGAAGCCAAGCCTCTCTCATCAAGCAGACGTGATGGTCCTTTTAAAGTCAACAGCCAGGATTAACATTTGACCTCTAATATACAGAACACATACAATAAAACTTACACTGGTTTTAAAACATACTTCCTGCCCCAGGAACTATGAATTTGCTCTTGTAATGCATGAAATGTATTCGTTTTCATTTGTTTTCCTCTTAGTGAAAACCCAAACACAGCGTTCAATATAAACTTAAAGATTTTACATATTAAACTGATTTATATAATATTTGAAACTTTACAAAATAGTACTAAAGTAGTCAATAAAAAGATCAAATTTAAAATATTTACATTTTATACATAATTTCCCCTTACTTACAATTATTAAATAATCTTCCATAGTTTCCTTAATTTTAGGGAAAACTTTTAATAACTAAAAACTAATTTTGAATTAATATCAGATGGCTTTTTACTTTAACAGAATTTTAGCAAAATCCCATTTCCAATGTGAAACATTATCCCCACGTTTTCAGTAGCAGTTATATATATATATTTATATATATATATTTATAGCTGCTTTATAATGTAATCCTGTTTTCTATAATAAACAGTGGAGATCTAAATAAGAAAATGGCACAGTATGGATGGAAACATTATATTCCCAACTCTTAAATCCCTTTATGTCATTTGGCTTCTAGAATATCCAGTTTCTTGACAATTTATGTTATTCTTCCAGTACTTTCAAGGAATTGCTTCCATACTTATTTAGATTTTTTTGTCATCATCTTTTGAGAAATTATTTCCTGAAGGTACTTCACAGAGACTATCACCATCCGTGCTGAAATCATCATCGTCGTCGTCATCATCATCATCAGAATCAGCCAACGTTTTACTTGGTGACTTCTTCAGTCTACTAAAACAAAAATACACATATTTGCTATTAAAACAGCACATCTACACACAGAACACTTGGACAAAGCTTTAAACATTGACAGGCAGGGTTTAGATTTTTGAAGGATGTCAAAGTCCTCTGGCAAGGGTAGTTTATCATAGACTACATCTTACATGAAGGAAACATGCACAAGATACAGCAATCATATTTTCAAGCACCTCTAACTAAAAGTGGCAGAGAGAGGAAACAGACAGCCAAGGAAAACTAACACAGGCTGACTGTACCTTTCAGCCATTGGGGAAATTTTTACTGCTACAACTGGTAAGAGTGTCATGACCCACCACTTTTTTCCATCTTCTATTCCCTGCCTCAATGACTTTAAGCAGTAAGGAGAACTTGGAAAGAAGGCTGGGACACCTAGAGAATTTCACAGGTCTGTGTCAAACTGTGTGTGCTGATGACAAACTTGAAGAGGAAGCCCTCAGTTTGTGGACTATAGGAGCAAGTGGTCAAATGTGTGAGAAGGGTGTGATACAGAACTGGAAGGTCTGACAACTCATCCTACCTTAATTCTTTTTTTGCAGCGTTAAGCTGTCCTTGCAATTGTTCATTTATGTCTAGTTGCTCTTCAAGTTCTCTCTGAAGTTTCTTTTTAGCATTTTCAAGTCTGTCTATTTCTTCTTCAGCTTCTTCTACTTGACGTTTCATTGCTTTCAAACGCAAACTCAACTGCAATATTTACATGTCATCTGATTAGAGGACTATTTTAACAAAGGAATTTTATTCTTCCAGCATCTATGAGAGGGAGAATAAAGACAAAACTTTGCCAGTGTAGTGACACTGTAATTCTCTGTTTCATAAATATTTGAAAGTCAGCATTAGACTTTAATAAAAAAAAATGTGATTTTTTTTTTTTTTTTTACAAAGAAAAACCAAAAACCAGCAAAGAGAGCTTTGGTAGATAGATGTCATAGCAAGAGCTGGTTATCAATTATGAAAGAGTAGAGTTACAAGTGTGTTTAAGTTAAGCAACTTTAACAGACAGATACTATAAAATACATTTCAAAAACCCAGATGATTTTTAAAGATCATTCCTGTAATGGATGTGTGTAATTTGAAACACACTTCATTCCCCAGGCAGAATGCTAACTGTTGGCTCACATGCTGAAACAAGCCATGTTTTAATCAACAAAGACCTACAACCTACAGCAGTGGTAGAGCACATTGCTATTAGAACATCAGTGTGTGTTTAGACTTACAGCCTATATTTAACAGCAAACAGCTTTTTTCTTTAAACAAAATTTTATGGTGGCAAAACAGAATATATTACTTGGTGTATTTATAGGATCAATTACTTTCTGTTGCTTGCTTTATTTCTTAAATTATTATTGCTTTTGTAACTGCTTTCTTTTCATGATTTTCAAAATTAATAACAATTTAGTACTAGACAAAACCACATGATGCAATGGCAGCTGCAAATATCACTAAATGGAAGTTCATAAACAGAGCAATCAGAATCTACCTCCATTTGTCTTCTATCTTTTAGACATGATGGTTTATGCTAGTAGGATTAAAATTAGATATTTGCATATTAGTCTTCCCATCTACCTGGTCCTTCTGATCAGTCAATGACAGATGTTCATCATCTACTTGCAACATTAACTCCTTCACTTTTCTCTCAAGTCTGCGGTTACTTAGCTGGAAATTGGCTCTATCCCTGGGGAAAAAACAAAACCAACAGAAGACAGGTTTGTAAAAAAGGGACTGAAATACTGCCAATCCTGATAATTGAATTCCTTAACAATCTTCCAAGAATTAAATAAATATTTGGCATCCCTGCTTGGATTTACTGATTCCATGCAACATATTGAGAAATTTGTTCATAAGCAGAAATATTCAAGGAGAATTTCTTCTGTCAACACAGCAACATTTAGCAACAAAAATACACTCCTCCAAGATTAAAGAAAAAGTGAACATGAAAGTGGATGTCTCAAATTATGTTATTATTTCATTAATATTTCTAAGCCTGTTCCTAATATTAGACTTCTATAAAACAAGAGTCTATGGAACCATGTTAGCACTGCCCAGTTTTGTATTTTAAGACCAACTTCTACTGTGCTTACTGTCAAAGAGAAAATTTGCAATACTTTTATGAAACAGTACCCATTTTAATTTGATGAAAAAAACCCCAAAGTTAATTGTAATAGAGATTTAATATTAGCAAGAAGCCATAATAACAAATATAAATGTGCATATTTTGATCTTAAATAACTGGTTTTACCTCTCTTCATTTGCAAGTCGTTCTTCCAGCTCTGTGATCCTTGCCTCCATCTGAGCAACAAGTCCCTCCTTGCTGGATCGGTAAGAACCCTCCAGGTGGAGGATTCGGCTCTTCAAGTCCTTGTTCTGTAGTTGGAACACACTTGGTTAATATGCATTTACTCAGCCTTAAGATCACCTTAACACCAAATTCATGTCTCCAGAAAACATGTATCAGTATGTACAGTGATCATATAGTATTTAGTGACCATGCAAAGTCATTGAGATTTAACAGTTTACTACAAACACATTTGCTACTCCTGCAGCTTACTGAAAAGAATTTACTGTTCCGATTCAGTTAAAAGTTTTAGGATTAAACCGACCCTTAAACCTCAGACAGTTGCAAGCCCCTTCCAGCAGTACTTTTAATATGCCTATTTTTTTTTTTTCAAACACTCTGTCAGATCTGTCTTATGCTCCACCCAATTCTTTTGCAAACTTTTGTGTTCTTGCCTGTAAACCACTGGAGTATGGCTAGAACAAGTAGACAACGAAATTACTTACATCCAATACCACTTAACTTTATCAAAGCTATTACTGGGGTGTCCCTCTGCCTGTCTTAACTCTCCAATGCTACTCCTACTACAAAAACAGTTTGAAAAAGATTTGTAAAAGGAGATTTTTTGCTAAGATTTACACTTACATTTCTGAGGCAAGGAAATATAGGCTTTCAATGGGGTCCTAGTCAAAGAGTTGACAGAAAAAAAAAAACAAAACCCTGACAAATAGGGTTACATGATGAACAGAAAAATAAAGCTCTCTGTTACAGAAATTCAAAGCATGATCTCAGCTCTCAAACACAGAAACAAGGACTATGAGAGGAAGTTCAGAACTAAAGTAAAAGAACGTACACAGCACATACCAGTAGGTGGCATTCTTTTTTCTCAAACAATTAAGATGAGATCAATGTCACATAATTGAAGGCACCTAATTAGGTGTGTTGTACTAACATGTTCTCTAAATTCCCATTACAATCTGTTCTGTGTTCTTGAGATTTTAAATAATACTATGACTTGCTGAGATAGCTTCCCTCTGGATCTCACCTAAGGGCTATGATAAGTAATCTTGCTTTCAAAGACCACTGAACTGCAGAAGAAATGTTTACTATTACAGAAGAAAACACTCAACTAAAATCACAATTACTTGAGATTATATCTTTAACAGTGTTCCTGAAGTACTGTTAAGCCTTAGCAGAACAGCTCCTCTGAAAGTGGTCATTTACAACCAGACATAATTACCTGTCTTTCCAACGAAATTTTGTCACATTCCAAGTCTTGCTTTATGGCTCTTTCCTGAAGTAGTTCTGACCTCATTTGTTCAATCTATTAGAGAGAGAAGACAGAAATTTTAATAAGAGACTTAAATAAAATTTATCTATATGATACTGTGGGTATGTATATATATAAACTACATATACCTATGCAATAAGCAATATATTCTTTCTCAGAACTCAAGACATATGTGATTTCAGATGAACTTTACAGCTACAATCTTGGACAAAAATTTCTGCTTCAGGAAGTTCATGTTATTCCCAGTACTCACTCTAGGCATTTCACACCCACACTGGATATTGCTGATGTTCACCACATACATTCTGTAGCAAGGAATTGAACTCTAAGCTGTTGTATGAGAGACACATGTGGCAGACACTGAGTTCTGGAACCTCACATCCCTCTTCAAACATCTTTTCCAGTTTGTTTTCTTCATACTTAAGTCTGAACCTCTGAAATAGCACCTTACTTTTAAGTAAGTACTTTCAAGTGCTGACTAGTCTAAGGTTTCTCTTTATCAAACACAAGCTGGTACCTGCAGACAAGTGCCTGGAAGTCAGTGAAACACTCCACAGAGAACTGCAGTTTTCTGTATGTATGGGAGGAGTAAAAGCTCTTTTTCAACAGACTCTGTGCATGATGGATACAAACATTGCTTCCCTCCTCCAGTCAATTTTATGTCTGCTGTACTGGAGGGGCACCAACTTCTAGATTTGGAGAGAGGGTGGGTTTTGCTTGTTTTGTTGGAAGACAACTTTACAGTTTCTATTAGTATTTCTACTCCATATTCAACAACCACAGAAAAGATACATGCTCCATGTGTAAAGATGTTAAAAAGCTACCTAATCAATACAGGCTCAAGATAAGACTGCAGAATTAGTTTGTTTTACCTCACTATTGGACTTGATTGGGAAAAAAACTGAGCTCAAAGAAAATCTTAAACTGCCTAACAGCTGCTACTGAAACTTTGGTGCTAAAGAACAAAGTTTGCAGGGCTATTGAAATACTTATCTTGCTTCCAATCTTTCTGAGACTCCCTGCAAATATCAAAAAATGCTTTTAAAGGCACAGAGAATGTTACTACAGCATCTGTGGTTTACACTACACAAGGCTTATTATGATAAATATCATCTGGGAAACACAGTGAATATCTGTATCAACTATATCTGTACCTACAAAAAATAGACTGATACAGATTTCAGTGGCCACAGCATTCTTCCCTGCTTTACATCAGTTACATACTAACTTGCATGAACACACCGTCCCAGTTAAGCAACTCTCAGTTACAGATTTATCCCAGTAAAGGTCCTTCAAAAGTCATTGGGAATTCTTGCATAAAAAAATCCAGAAGCAATGTTAAGAATGTGAAGGTTAAACAAATACAGCAGATGAAAACTTACCCTAGGCCTTATTTTTTAACTACATCATAATATTAAAAGATACATTTTTACTTAATCATGGTTAAAGGAAGTAATTTGCACTGTTTCTGGAGCTTGGAAATTGATATTTGAATACAAATAATGGCAGCAATGCATGCAGTTGCATATGTTATGTCACAGGATGGGGACAGAAGGGGAGAAGGCATTCCTGAAAACTAAGGTCATAACAGCTCCTAGAATACCAATGGCAGCATGTGGCTGTGTTCTCAACAGCTGGGTAATTTCTTAAAAGCTCTCATTGTCACATGGAAGCCTAATTATAACAACATTTTATATGGTATATAGCAAAATATTATATAGTAAAGTATTATTTTATAGACACAAATTAGAATCATATGTGTACAATAGATGTATTTATTAATGAAATATATGAAAAAAGTTATAATGCGAGGGATTACATAGACTTTATTCTGCTGTAATTGCTTCAGCAAGACAGACACAGGAAAAAATACAGCTAAACTTGTGGTAAAATGAATGACTAATTAAAAATGTAGCTGTTAAATGAAAAAAGGGGTTTTGTTTTATGTAGGAACTTGCTTAATGGACCACTCTGAGGTTTCACTGTGCTCTTACTGTGCTCAGAGGCTGTAACAAATTTGTGCAGCCTTCCCCAGATTCAAATTAAGGAATTATTTGCAGGACGATTATTACATTTCCAAGATACTGCTACTGTTGTCAGCCACCTCTTGGTAAAAGCAACCTCAAAGAAAGGTAGTGGGAGAGAGAAAAAGAGCTGGATCTGATTAGGATCAGAAAGCCACATGCAAATATATACAAGAGCTTGTTAAAAGAAAAGGGCAGCAGATACAATTCTTGCTGGATGTGATATAAACTGTTTTATCTTCTTGTGTTTTTCAACAGTAAACACATAATTAACATGCACAAAGGAGAAAAGCAGCTGTCTGCCAAAATGTGCTTGAAGTTCCACTTACTTCACAGCAGTAAGATGTAGCAGTTTCATGGCCATACTCGTGTATGTACCATGTGAGACTTCAAGTCCCATGTTCTACCCTTCCTAAGTCTAATATATTATAACTGTGTTAAAAGAATAAACTATTTCTGCAGCTTAAGGCAACACTTATCACAGCTGGATTTGAAGAATGCTAACAAAAAAGAATTGAGAAAAGCAACTGTATCATATTTTAAAAAGCTTTATCATTTTGTGCCAGCTTTAGGATTAAAAGCAGCTGTTGAGTTCATTACAGTGAAAGCAATTTGATTTCTAATAATAATTTAGACACCACCAGTATTGTTCACCATCTCACAGGTTTGCAGCCCATGTTTCTTGTCAATTCCTAAGCAATGTGTGTGTGTTTGTGTGTGTGTATATATATATATATATATATATATATATATATATATATATGCCTCAGACAATTTCCAAATATGTGACCAAAAACCCCAATGATTAATCAAGAAGAAAGCTAAAGCTAAACAAATCCCTTTGATGCTTCAAAATTGAAAAACAACCTTCATATGCTTTCATACACATGAAAATGCAGATTTTCATTTCTTTGCTTCCCACAGCCAGTGCCAGCTGAAGAGCAGGTATACAGCACTCCACTGGGAACACTTTACCAAATGGAAGCGAATGATGCAGGTCAGTACAATTCTATCCTTATCTATTTATTCTAAAATTGTCATGAATACTAATAAGTCCATTTTTCACACTTATTGGAAACAACTCTGAAGTCAATAGACTCTTGCTCAAATTTTCACACAACACAAGAATTGATGATGGTATTGTGAGGTTTTTTCAATTATGTTTGCACAGTTAATATGGCAAGAGATACTTCATTTCACTTGTTCTTTGGAAAAAAATCACTTATTAAAATATGTCCTGTCCCTGCTCACTTCAGACTCAAAGAGCAGCTGAGTGCTCCAGCTTTCCATGCATGTCTGTGTTAGTGTGGTTTGAGCATTTTGGTCCTTCTAAAGTTTCCAATACATTGTAATTTAAAAACTAATAGGATGAAACCCACTTTTCCCAAAAATTTTTTTCTGCTTCCACTCTGCTATGGTACTTCCTGAGAACAAGGCAAGAGGAGATGAGAACAGTGTGTCATGCAGCCATTCATATTCAAAAGGGTGTTTAAAAAAGAATAACATTTCATGGCAAGTGAAATGTGAACTATTAGTCTTGCCAATGTTTTTTCAAACATTCAGCTTTATGTAAAATAGAACCAGTTGTTTAAATTTGTTTTTACTAGAAATTTCAGTATTATAGTTCATTATCAGTATGTTAAAATAACATATTTATAATAATAGTTTTAAAAATGTAGAGGAATACAGATATTACCAAAATAAATCCATTATAATTTCTCATCTCATTATGAATGCTTAGCAGACCCTGAAATACTCTTTAGTAATTTGACTACTTAGTCATTCTGGCATAAAATCAAAACAAAGCAACCTTTATAACTCATGTGTGAAATGAGAAATTCCAGACCTCAAAATAAACACGTCTTTTACCCATTATGTAACATTTTAGTCACCAAACTGTATTTTAGGTTTCCATTCAGTTAGCAAATTAACTTCCATAGCTGCTATGACTAAAGTACTTTTATCCCAGGTTTACAACACAGGCACAGACTCCAGTATTAAAGGCTTCCTGATTTAACAACAGCATGACCCCACATTATTATTGGTCCTTTACATTCTATTTCACCCACTGACTCGGAGTCTGTACAATATCAGTAAGTCTTTATTACAATCAAATAGTATCTCAGTAACCTGAGTTCAGACAAAGTAGTAATGGTGCCTTGGTGCTTCAAGGATGCAAGCTGAGCTCTACCTCACTTTAAACTCTCCAGCTGTCTCAGTGGAACACAAAATTTCATTGAAAACACATAGAAACTAAGATTTTACTTTCTGTTCTCCCTCTGAAGCTACAGCTATTCACAAGAATGTCAGTAGCTCTTTTTTTTTTCTGGAGAAAGCAACATGAGAACAGATTATTGTGGGTACCTCAATGCTAACTGTCCCCTGATCTAGGGTATTACTAAGAGCTGTAGTACTTTATGTAGAGTTATAGCAGCAGAAGTGCTGTAATGAGTTATGCATCAGTTTCACATCTTTCAGAAAGTAAAAATAAGGCAAAGAACATTATCTAGTTCATGATATTACATATGGCCATACAGCCATATTTCTTTCTGTATTTCTTTCCATGAACTATTACAACATTTACATGATCCTGACTACTCAGCCATGGACATCTGGCTACTTTCACAATAATCAGGCCCTATACTCCACTAGTTTATTATAAATCTTTGTTATAGGACCTATAATTTCTTATGTCAGTTCTTTCAGAAATCTTGAATAATATTATTAAGGCCTCTGTCTTCAAAACAATGAACTAATTCTCCTGAGACTTGGTAACTTCCAAGTCGATGATTTCATTTCCAAGACATTCACTCCAATTCCCCACCCCTGCACATTCATAGGCTTTACTGAAGACACAGGTGAAATGATCCTATATTTGAGAAGGCATGCCTAGATTATTTTTTATCTTGACTGAGGCCTTATCATACAGTCTCCACTACTTCTTCCCTTTACTTATACAAACAAAAACCTTTTTGTTACTTGTTTGAGTTACTATGATAGGTCTCACTTAGCTTGACAAGTATTACTTTATCTTTACATTTTCTGCTCCGTGAAACACAACCTCATTAATAAATCCTTCTTCCCCTATTTCTGGGCTATCAACTTATATTACACTTCGAGAACAAAAGACTGATGTTTTTATGTGGAAAATACTTTCTAATTGTTTTGCCTTTGATATATCTTATTCAGTTTTTACACTTGTAATGAAAATAATGCTTCCTCTCTGTTGAAACTGGCTAGCATCCTTAGTTCAGCTGATTTCATTTAATAATTCCACAATTTCCTAAAGCTCCTCCTCTTCCTTCTTTGAAATTAAGAGTCTATTATGCTGAATTACTTTTCAGTATGATTAAAACTGTGATCTTTCAATATAATAGACTCTTCACAACAGGCCTACTGGTCTTCAGTCTTTATAGACATCCTGTATCTGTTTTCCAGTTAAAACAACAGGAAAGATTGGTCTGTGATGATGTGGAGGAAGCATATTTAATGGTGTTTGTGAACTCTGAGGTTTTTTTATTTACATGCTCTGCTCAAGTATAGCATATAAATCCTATTGCTAATCATATAATTATCTATATGCTAATTTATTGCTAATCAATAATTATTTAGTTGATCAATATTGATTGTGATCCTATTAACACTTTTTCATAGAATCATTAAGTAAAAGCTGAAAAATTTGTCCAAATACCTGTTCTCTGCACCTGCTGATCCTCTCAGACAACAAATCTGAATTATTCTTTTCTTCATCAAGCTCAAGTTCCAGGTGAGACAACTTGTCCTAAGTGGAACAAAGAAAAGCAACCTCAATGTACTACTTTCCATCCTCTTCAGATTGCTATCAGGGCATTCTTCTTTAAACTTCAAGGACCCAAAGAGTCTGAAGTACTAAGCTTGGAAACTGAAATGCCTCTTAAAACACACAGCAAAAAAGATGGCAGGGAGATAAGCCTTTAGAGTGACTTTGTTTGACAGAAGTAAAATAAAATTTGTTTCCTTTTTTTTATCACTCCCAACAACTTCCAGAATATAACAGAAATTCTGTAATGTTTCTAGAGACTTTTTTTGAGTTTCTGCATTACATTATACATTTGCAAGACATATTTCTTTTTATCAGACTACAATGAAATAGAGATGTTTGTTTATGAAAGTCAAATGACAGCCTAGTTGAACTGAACAGTTATGAAGCCCTGTAACAAGTTAGAGTCACAATGTTATTCAGACTCCTGAAATGAACTGATATCAAAGGCAAAAGAAGAACTTCTAAATTCTTCTGAAGTTCTGAATGATGGGTCTAGAAACGAAAATCATGCAAATCTGCATGACAAACTCCAGATAAAATTAATTAAAAAAAAAAGTTAATTAAAATTATGAGAGAAAATTCTAATTTAGAACATATCATGTTACAATAGATATGTTAACAAATGACCTTTAAAATATACATTAATTCCTGCAGTAATACAAGGATTTTCAACAACATGAAGCTATTTCGATTTCTTCCAAGCAGAATCCATGTTAAACACTAGAATTATTTTCATCTTTTCAAAAAATAAATAAATCCTTAAGAATGTCTTTTACCTCCATTAGTTTGATTTGTCTGGCCCGATCATCTTTTAAGTGGTTTTTGGTTTCCAGTTCATACTCCAAGCTTTTCACAGTCTGTTCCAGTAACTGAGTCTTTGTTATTGCCTCATCCTGAGCTCTCTGATGGTCCCTCAGGTTTTCTTCCATCAGACGCATCTGAAGCAATAAGATCATGGGAATACACTTCACATTGTACTTCCTATAAACAAGGGGTGGCAGCACAAGGGACTCACTGCAAACAGAACAGATCTGGAAGCATGACAGGAATTCCATTGAGTTACTGGCTTTTCACAGTAATTTTTGTTTTATCCACAAGATGGCACCAAGAAAATAAACTTGCATTATGACCTATAATGAGATGCTTCATGCTACATGTTTTACACTTAGCCACGGTGTGATTCTTAAAATGCATTTCTTTTTTACTAAGTTACAGTAAGACAAAAATTTGATAATTTTTAAAATGATTTTATCTTTAAAACTTTTCCTTTCCTTTTCAGACTCCCAATACTTTAGCTTTTAAATAACTATGTAGTTTATATGTCTGATGTACTGATGACAGCACTTTACCAATGACATGACTGTAGATTTATATCTACATATATGTAGGTATCTATCAGATACAGTGGGGCTACCTGCTGAGGACAAAAGTTCCCTATTCAACAACTGCATGTCCTCAAAAATATTATCCAAAAAACCTTCATGGTACTTTAAATATATATATAGAGTAAATGAGAGGGGTTTTAGGTGACATCATGACTATTCCTTGTGCATGTAACTTAACTTATAGCACATACATAATATAGGATGAGAGGTTTTTTTCTTAAACAGTCTTCCACATTCTTCCTCTGTTTCAAGTGCTTATTTTAGTAATGAAGGTAAAATAATGCATTAGTGGATGTTCACAGAGTTTGCTACCTACTGCTAAGTCCTGACACCTACATGACTTGGTGAACAGCTAGTTAAGTGCAGGGATCTGTACATTTATATCCTTTTATATGCATTCAATGTTTCAGAATGACATTGAATTGTCAGCTTTCAAGATGTGCATCTTCTGAGAGTCCACACAGAACCCAGAAGACATGCAGCAGTGAAGAAATCCCATATTGCCTCACGAGACTGTTTCATTGTTTTTCTACTGGACCAAGAGGATACTCGTGTTGCCGTGATCATTACAGTCCTTGGCTTCTGATTAGACTCTCAAAAAGGAAGTTTTGTGCACTGTGACACCTAGCCAGGAGAATTCTGACAGACAACAGACTTTCAGGTTGAATGGAAGGATTATTTATATTTCTTGTTAAACAAAAAGAAGGAAGCGGTAATAAAGACTATCAATTGTCCTGAATATTTAGTGTCCCAGAAAGCCAGCTGTTTCACCTGCCTTTCCTATATTTTGTTTCCTCTTTTGCAGCAAGTTGCCATACTACATTTTAAAACCCTAGCATATTGCTTCCTGAAGATGTCGAATTCCACATCTACTACTAGCTTGCCCTTTATATACTGTTAGGATTATCTTTTTGACAAGTAATGGTTTAATTTGTTCTTTATTTTTTTTTCTCTGTATTTTTTTATAATTGTAATAGATGACACTAGAAGTATTTTTCATAACTGCAAACAGTGTGTTTTACACTGTGTAAACACACATGTACATATTTGATATATGTATTACTGCAGGTATGTAGCTAGAACTTCACTCCTAAGAGCTATGTTCTCAACACCACCGTTTTATTTTTCATCATGAGTCTTCATCCATTTACAAAGGCTTTCCATCCCTGAATGGAATAAATATAGAAGGAAGACACAACAATATACAGGAACCACTCTTCTATTCTTGTTCTTTTAAATTTAATTTAAAACAAGTTTTCTAAGGGGAGAGAGCAATATAAAAGTTTTAAACTGGAAAAATCCTACTACTAAAATATTCCATACAGAGAAAACATCTGTGACCAATGGATTTTCATAGCTTTTCCAACTGGAGAGCAGGTATATGTAGATTTTTAAAATACTGGATTGTCTTTATAGCAAAATTTACATACTATGAGGCAGATGCTGAAGACTGGTTGATTCTTGGTTGCACAGAAACCTTTGTTATTTAAAACTCTACCTTGGCTCATATGAAAGAAGAAGAGAATGTATGTTTGTATGTTTGTTTGTTTTTCCTAAATAACTGGTGGGTTTTTCCCTGATCAAAAAATATTTCTAAAATCTCAGTTCCTTCAGTAGCAGGCATTAAAGAGCAGTAGATCATCAATGGAATCCTTGTCATATCATTTAAAGTGCATTCATTTGTCAAACACTGCATTTATCTGTCCTAAACAGAAGCCCCCCATTTCCCCAGCAGAAATAACATGGTGATCACCACCATGAAAAATCAAACTCAAAGCATACTGCGATCAGCCTCTCATGATGTACACGAGAGTAAAGCATGATAGCAAACGTTCATTATCTTGAAAACTACCTGCACTGAATTCTAGGTCAAAGTTGAGAATTTCTCACTGAACCTGAGTCATTACCTCATCTTGCATTCTTATGTTCATCAGGCGTGACTTTTCTACCTCAATGTTTTTCTCCTTTAATTGCCTCTGCAGATCTACAAATTCCCTGCGATTTTTCTCCTTGTATTCATCAAGCTGACTCTGAAGTTCCAGAGTTGATGTTCTTGAGATCTCCATCATTTCAGACATCTGGGCAAAAAAGTACATATACAAAAGTTTACACACAGATGGCACAATAAATCTGAAGCAGAAATTTTGAGAGTCAGCTGTAAAACTCTGAAATATCACTGTACTTTACACGAGAACTGAACCCAGATCTGATATCTGGTTTTTACAGAACTGGTTTACAATGTCATTTTGTGATAGTGATGTTTCAATCATTGTTCCAGCCCTGAAAGCCTTTAATAATAGCTCTAGGTTAAAGAAACTAATACAAAACTTTGCCTTTTACTTTCTTTAACACATTTTAAAATATATAATTCTTTACGATTTGCCAGGTCATTTACTTCTATCTGTTAAATATTCAGATCCCTGAAGCCTCTTGGGGGTGAACTCATACCTCCTCCTGTAACTTTTCAACAGTCTTGTTCAGTTGCAATCGTTCATTTTCCATTTCATTCTTTATCTGCTTTAACTGCTCCTTCTGCTGAGTTTCATCTTTTAATTGCTGACTTAACTGCTGTCGTTCCTGCGAAATGCAACGGATGTTCTCCTGCAGTAGATTAAAAAATACATATAATGAAATGTAGACCATCTTTTCTAATGCCTTAAAGGTTTTACAGTTTGCTAGCTAGTATAGGACAAACACTGATAGGTCATGCTAGAAACAAGTGAATGTCCATTTATACCTCTTTTCCAAACTCAAGTATTAAAACCATGATGCAATGGGAATGCTGCTAGCAATTATCCAAATGCTGCAGATTCCTCAGTGTCTTCCTATTCAGTACACTATGCTGAATTTCAGTATTTGAAGTCCGGATGCCCTATAGGACAGCTTCAATGGCCAATTTAAGTATAATCTCTAATTTGAGTGCCCTTCATGTACAAAAATCCTTGAGCACTTCTCAGTGGAATTGGCTGGCCTGTCACAGTAACTGCAAGTCAGGCAAACAGCCTGTCAGTTGCCAATTTAAAGCCAACAGTTTAGTGGCAATTAATTACTTTGTGAATAAGCTAAAGTGTTATTATATGAAAAGAGAATAAAGTGGGGGAAATGAAAAATTTGTTTTCACACTAACCTAAAAGATTATTCTGATATTTCTCTATTTTTTCCAAACAATACTAGTTGAATGTTCTCTTTATAAAATAAGTAATTCATCTCAGCTGATAACTGAAAATTAAGAATGTATTTCAACTTACAATGTTCTGCAATGCTAATTCTAGATGTCTACCCTTATCTACCACAATGAAAAGATAAACTTCCTATTTTTCCACCCACTGAAAGGATGCCATGTTCTGATTGTTTAATTTAAAAAGCACAGATTACTTGATGCTGCCATCCATAATGTTGGTATAACTGTTAGTTTTTAAGATAACACAGTATCATATATGTTATGGTTAAAGGGCATAATATTTAGGTCATTTCCCTTCTCATGAAGGGTATGAAAGTGTTGAGATGTATTTCATTTCCTGAAACACTGCCCTACATAGAGGTGGCTACCCTAAAACAGAGGTTAGAACACAACACAAAATGCTACAAAAATACTCCTCACTTGAGCATCCATAAACAAAATTTCAATATAGAGGAAGATTTTAGATGAAAGCACTAATGCAAACTGTCTACTACAATTGAGTGCATATCAGCTTTAACTTTTCTGACTAGAAACTCAAAATGGAGGAGGAATAGACTTGGCTGTTTGCAGTAACTGTTACAAGTTCTATTGGTATTGTCATTGTCTTTCTTATACTAGACCTTCACTACAAGTAATTTGTGTTATGTAAAAAAGCAAGATGGGACAGTTAGCAATTACATTTCCACTGGGATACACATTATTACAGTGCCAGAGTTTGTCATCTAAATTGTCAATATAACACAAGGCCGAATCAACCTACTGCACATTATTCATTAGAGCAACTCTAAAGACAGAAAGGCTGGATTGTTCTAAACAAAAGGGCCCTGATTACATCCTGAGGTCTGTTAGTGCTCATATCCGGTGGACAAGAGTGGAGAATCAAAAAGAGGATTAAATTTAGTGCGCCAGAATTTAGACATAAGTTGCGAGTAAAATGTTGAGAGAGCCTCTCCTGTCACCTCCCCTAGAATTCTTTCATTTGGAGACCCTGCTTGGAGGCAGCATTATTTGGCATGATGCCCTGAAGGATGCATAAACAGAAAAAAAAGAACATACTTTTCAAGCATCTTGACCCAAAGCTAATCAAGATTCAGGAGATGTGCATGGTGCATTGATCCATGTTACACAGCAAGGTCAAGTCAGCTGTGACAGGAGGGAGTTCTTAGGGGAGGGTGCTAAACACAAGCCAGTGATGAGCAAGGCACCCGACAGTGACTGTGCAGACTATCAGTGATACAGACAGGAAACGAGGAGAATCAGTGAGGGAGAGCAGATAAACAGATTTCAAAAGGGAAAAAAAAAAAAGGAAGACAACCAAAACCCAAGCCTGACCAAAAGCCTCAGATGAAAAACTTATTCATCTAGTTACAAGAAACATCATTTTGTGGAAACAAGACTCACCCATATTCTTAAAACCTTATATTCTTGAAGTACATTCAATTTTAAAGACATAGAAATATTTTCTTGCTGTCATTATCTTTTCTTTTCACCCTAATTAACTAAACCATAAAAACATGGCTGGTTAACACACTCTTTCCTTGGCTTTTAACCCACTTAGAGACAAGTTTCATTTTCAGATTTTTAGAAGAAAAATTTAAAATTTATGTTGAAGACAACAGGGGAAAACATCCATTCAATTAAAAAAGTGTCACTAGCAATTTACATGTACCTCACTTTTGGGTCTGACTTGTTTGACAGAATCCCTTGAAACTTTAGCTTGTAGAAGCAAAACTAAGAGAATTCTAAAATGACAATGTTGAAAATCCTCTTTTGGTTCATGTAAGAGGTGAATAACATTAAAGAAAAATTAGGGGTTTATCTTTTGCAGACACAAAATATGAGGTCAATAAGAACAGTTTCAAGATTTATACACATTTCCCTCGTTACTAAATAGATCTGAATTTTTATGCCATATGAATCACCCAATGTTGACTCATACACAACACTGCCAACATCTCTCTCCACTGCTCTGAAGTAGATGCATTCTCTGGGTGTTTAATTTCTGGGCTAATCTGAGAGAAAGCATAACCTTTCCTGGACACAGGGTGGACTAAGGAGCAAGGTGGAAAGAGGACTTCATTCAGAATTTAAGAGGCTGCAAATCCTAGTGATACATTTTAAACGTCTCTGGTTTTGTGATTAAATATTCCAGTTCCATACAACATTTGCAGATAAGTAAGGCTCACAAAAACAGAGAAGGAAACATCCTGATATTTGTCCATTAACAATATATTCAAGAACAGCTTTTTATTCTTTTACATATAAATACTTTCAGGACTTGCATGACCATTGAAAATAATAGATTCATGAAACCTTAGGCAGTATATTTGGCAAGTCATTTCCCTGAAACTTTGCCTGATCCATGGAAATAGGAAAAAAAAAACCAACTTCAGCAAGAGAACTATTTTAATTTGATGATGTTATGGTTTCAGTACATATTTGAACACTAAAGTAAGGTCTAAACTTTAAAACAAAGTGTACTTCAAAAAGAATGAGATATAACTACAGAAAGCAACAGAGACTTAGGTACAGAAAACTTAAAATTTAAATTATCCAAATTCTTCTTCTTACCTGCATATCCTCTAGCTTGCTTTCCAAAGCTGCTTTTAACACTAACAATTCTTTTCCCTCCTTTTCAGCACATTTCAAAGCTTCTTCTAATTGTTGCTTCTCCTCCTGCAATGATGCAATTTGATACATTCAGAAACAGTGGCCAGGGCTTTAATCTTACAAGTAAACTGAGCTGTAAAGTCTTTTACTCTGGCCTATCACTGATTTCCCCAGTCCCAAGGTGTGACTTGGTTTTACTCTGGTTTTTGATGGGAAAATCTTTCCTACACATGTCAGCAAACTGCATCCTGCTCCTTGGCAACCTGCTGGCTTCCCTTACCCTTTCCTATGGCATTGTCCATCCTCCTCTTGGTCAGTTTTTATTCTACAATGAATCCATTGCAAAGAGGAAGACTACTTAAGGGACTTGTTTTCTTAACTTACCTTGTATGTCTTTAATTTTTCCTTCATTGAATTTTCTTCTCCTTTCATATGATCAATTTGTTTGTGCAGCTCCTCAATTTTCCTCTCTAGCTCAGTAAGTGTTCTCTTCAATTGTTCATTTTCCTGAATCAGCTCTTTGACTTGATTTTCTACACTATTTCGCTCCTCTTGTGCAGCGTTTTTTTCACTTGCAAGGACAGCAGCACTCTAGTGAAAACAAAATATACCATGTTTAAAAAAGAATAGAATCGATGTTGTTTTCCAACAGGAGTTCCATAAGGCATCACAGCAAATACAGCTAGGAATATAACATTAAAATATCAACAGAGACTTTAGCATTTTTTCTCCTTGGGCATATCAACAGATAAAGTAATATATGACACCTGAACAGTCTCATGCTTGTCATCTCATATTTTCACCTTAACATCTTCCTCTTTATTGCCTGAAAATATTTCATTACCAAATTCCATTGGTAATTCCAAGTAAACTAAAAAATCTAACAGATAGAAAAAGCCACATGGATCTTTAATGAAGAATATATTTATGAAGACTGTCTTCCACAGCAACACAAAATTTAGGCAGCCTCACCCCACTGATGATTCCAAGCACTAACATGCAACACACTACATCCACGCCACTATTGGTGGGGCTGCAGAGTAAATGACAGATAATATAAAGAGATCTTGACACTAAATAAACAGTGGTGGTTCAACTTGTATTCAAAAAGATTTTTTTTCCCCCGAAACTCAAATCAATACATAGCACAAACACAATTATAATAATGAACAATGCATCACAACTTGTGACACTGGATTTTTGACTTTTTTTGCAGGGCAGCTGGATGCAGTGTGTTACTTTTCAAAGCTAATCATCACCTGACCACTTACCCTCTAAAACACCCTACCATTTACCACAGAAACCATGAGTGGAAGTACCTCTCTATATTGTTTGTACTATCTATACTCTTATAACACAGACCAGATATGCACTCAAAAACATTTAATTCTATAAAGAGCAGGAAAGATTTCATCTTCCCTCTTCACTCCTCATTCAGAATCCCCTCCAAAGACCATAAATGAACCCAGGAGATGATGGGTGGTTCTCACTTCTGGACATTCAGGGGCTGACACAAAACAATACTCTGTACAAAGATCTGCTTCCCAAGTGCAGCCCCACCATCTTCTACACCAAGACCTTCATCAACAGCAAGAACATCAGAACACAAGAACCACTCTAGACCAGGATTCTCTCTCATGGCCATGGCTGATGCTTACAAAGGAAAAAGAAGAACAACTATGAGGCAAGCCTTTCATCATTATACACTCCCAGCTCTCACTGGTTTTCTTCTATGAATGTATAATCCATTAATTTCTCTAATCCTTCTCAAATCCATTTATACTGTTGGCCTCTACATTACCTGGTAACAATAAGTAATTATACATTCATTACTGAAGCACAACATTTTTGCATGTGAAATTGTGTTTATCTGAGTGAAAACAAAAGAAATCCTATCAAACTACTCAGAAACTTTCACGAAATATTTTATGAAAGCATGAAAATCATTTTTCATATATGCTATTTTTGACTGTTGCTCCTGATCTTCCCCTCTCCTTACCCAAGAGGAATAAGCAAAGTTATATAAAAGGGTGCTTACAAAGAGTGTCCTCACTAGACTGTTTTCTAGCAAGCAACAGCTTTAAAATCATGCAAATTAGATAAAGCAGGAACTCAGAAAACACTCAGACTGTCTACAGGGTCAATGAACTTATTATACAAAAACTGGCAGCATAAGCAGGCTGACAAGTTCTGGTCTTTTGAAAATCCTGAAAAAACTTGTTCTAAGTACATGATGAGTTAAAAGCTCTGAAATAAATCTCTGTCAATGCTTTAAGTTTTCATGTACTGAAATTTCAATAGCATTTATATATTCCTTTAATTTTTGCTTTCTGCATGCAGCAAAGTTTTACTAATTAGCAAGCACTCCACCAGAGGCTCCTTTTAGTCTCATTTCTCCTTTCTAGAGCTGAGTGAAAGCAGCTGAGGCATGCTGGGGAGTTCAGGGAAAGGAATGTTGATTTGTCTGTTCTTTTTCATCAAACTGCCTACACGGGGCTGCACAGTAAGAGAGGACTGCAGTAGACCCACATCAGACCTGGAGATTCCACTACATCAGCCATGGATTGCTCTACTTTCCCAACACAGGAAGCTCTATTTACTTAAAAGTGGATGCACACACGCACAAAAGAAAACAACCCAACAACATCCCCCCCCCCCCCCCGAGATCCATATACATAAATAAACACAGAAGCAATATCTCTATATATATATATATATATTTATGGTTTAACCTAAGAGGTTCAAAATTAAGTTCAGATTACACTGATGCTGTCATATCTAGAGATCTGCTCCAGTCTGCTTTTTGTTGTACATTTCTTAGGTCACAGACCTTAACATGAAACTGAACTATTATTTGCTCTCCTTTTAAGTTAGTAAGAAGTTAGGTGAATACAAGTAAAATGTAGAGAAGAGTAAAGGCAAGTTGTATTGTCTTTATTAACCTAATTTAAAATCTTGGAAATAAATTGGATATATAAATAAAACCTTCCTAAAGTTCCAGCTGATTGAGTGACCAGCACTTAGCCAGCAGATCTTCACAGGTCTCTACTGACCCTGGCATCATTGCAAGGGTTACACCTGCCCAAAAAAAAATCTCTAATATGTTAAGGACAAAATTCCTTTCTTTCACATGCACATACTTTTTCAAGATGGCAGAAAATTCTCTTGGTATATATGGGGAGCTGCACTGTATTGTAGTTGGAGAGTGAACATTTTTCTTACTTATATTCTGAGAAGAGTCCAAGAAGTTTTCTTCACAATGTGGTTTCACTGTACATATTGTTTCAACATCTTTTCAACTTGTTTCAGACAAGACTGAAAGGAAACACAGGAGTACCTATCTTATCAGTTTACCTTACACAACTGTACTACACACATAAGGCATGGAAGATCGCCCTGAGGATATTGTTCAGGAGGATACTAGACAAAACAATCCAAAAGTATTTTCAAAAGAATTTAAACAAAGTCAATCCATACAAATATAGTTTAGATGTTCCTTGTTTAAGAAAAAGCACACATAGCATCACTTCTCCAAGAGTCAAATTACACAGCTGGGTTTAGAGAGAAAAAAGCTTACATTCATTTTTCCCTAGAGTACTGAGAATTTCATGCAGAGTTTCTCACTGGCACAAATGAAGTTTCTGGATTATAAGAGCTTTTGGCAATGGATGCCATATCCTACAGCATATTATCACAGCAAGTTAAGTTATCAATAGTGTCCACAGCTCTTGCCTTGTATTCTCCACTGTTAGTCTTCTTTGGCACACCACATTACCTTCTACCTCCCCTCCAGGCCTGCTCTTGGGAAAACAGGTTAACATGACAGCAAAAAGCCTAGGGATCACTGGAGAGGGTTCACAAAGCATGCAAGCACTGAAATGCAGTTCTGACAGGCCTTGTAGCAACACCATTAAGGCAGAACCTGGTGGTGAGAGATCCCTGTCCATATATTGAACACTTACATAAGGTTCAGGCCAGCAGCTATCAAAGCATTCACAGCCACTGGTGACGCACAGGATTGCTGTGCCCTTTGCCTGTGGAGTCCCTGCACAGGGGCAGTGTGCCCAGCAGACCCACACAGCCAGCAGGCAGATTACTCCTGTAGAGGCCATAGGTACAATTTAACACTCTCATTAGAGATGGTTCACTGTACTCTGCATAGAATTTCCCTAACAAAACACAGAAGTAGAAGATACGAAAACCACTGCATTGAAATGACAGTGAAATTACTATGTATGTTGATGAAGTCTGAATGGCAATTGCTGTGCTTCATAGCCTAAAACTCCAAGTAGTAACAACAAGGACAGTTTGAACTGTATTTGCCAACGGTATTTGCCAACAGCCAGGGGTAATCTCTGGGGTTCTGCCTGCAAGAGCAAGTTTTCACTGGAAATTCAGGGACTGCCTCACACACTCAAAAAATGGAGTTTTGCTGTTTGCAAAAGCACTCAATTAGTGGGTTAGAGTGATGAGGATGAAAGAAGGAAAACTGAACATTGAAGGGGCAGTAAGTACAAACGAGGAAAAAGCCAGACAGGGAGAGATTGTGCTGTGGATGCGCATTTCCCTCAGTCCACGTGACTTGTTTGTAATGGTAACTGCACATAAACAGTGTGAGTTAACTATGGTCCTCAAGGCTTAATGACACGACATCAATTAATGACTCCTGCTGGTGCCCATTCATAAATGCTTTACATTTATTTATTTGGGGATGTTGGAAAAGTTTTGGCAATTATTTTAACTAAGTTTATATACTTTAACCCATGGTAACAGAACTAGGTAAAGGTCACAAAGTAATGATTTAAATTGAATATAAAACATTGACAGACATTGTTAATATAAGAACTTTAGTTCAAAGAATTGTGGATCAGACTCTTCAGGAGAGAAAGGAGAAAGGAGATTATGCACATAAACATACAGAGCACAAAACACACAAAACTTGTTAAACAAGATTCTTGTCAACAAAACCAGGAATGAAATACTGTATATTCAGACACATTTGCCATACAAAGAAAAAAAAAAAACAAAACACCTGCAAAAATTCAAGCCCCACAAAAAACAGGAGGAAAGGGGAGCAATTTTATAAAAAATTGAACTGGGCTCTTTAGTATCTTAAAATCAACATATGTGAATTCCAATTTTGCAGTTTCTTCCTTATGATACAGAAAATGCTTATTTCATTTTAGTCCCACTTACTAGTTGTGGCAGCACATTTCAGTAAACCAGCTACTTACTGTTACTATTTACTGCATTGTATTACAGAATTACATTTATGTAAGTAAATACCTTATAGTGTATTGCTTATTTACTTGCATTTGTTTTGCCTTTCCTTTCAATCTGCCTGTCCTCGCTCTGTCTTCCAGGGCATTCAGTGCCTTCTAGTCCCTATGTTTGGGCATTCAGATATTCATCTCCTCAATCTCTGAAGGAACAATACCTTTCTCTAAATAACCCCATCATTCGAAGACTTCTTAACCACACTCATATCACCTTCTTATTTATTACTTTTGAATCCACTGAATATGTTATTATACTTTCTCAAATTTGATCTTGTTTAAACTCCTGATTAAGACTGTGTAAACCTTATCAGCAAAATTAAGCCACAGAGATTAGGGAAAAGGAGCTGGAAACAGGTTGTGAATTTCTGGAAAAAGCTGAGAATAAAGAAAACAAAGCTTGTCTAGAAGAAAGAAAACAGAAGAGAAGTTCCCACAATACAAAGTCCTCTGTGACTGACTGAACACAAGCTTCTGCATTCTGATGTCATTGTGCCACAGTACACATGCAGTAACTTTACTTATTAGTCCAGCAGTGAACTCAAACCAAACAAAACAAGTTCTCAAATCCTAAAAGAAAGATACACTGAAAAAAATCTGTTTCTGACCACAAAAATACATCATACACGGCAGAAAATAATCCGTGGTGTTCAATAACCACTGACTTTTTAATAGTTCTCATACATTTTAATACTAAAGCTTAAAGGATTAGTCACTTAGCTTGAGAAGTTAAGAGTTTACAGCAGAAATGAGTGAGGCAATAAAGAGAAAGCAAGGCAATAAAGAGAAAGGACACTTTCACAGCTAAGGTACCCAAAACCAGCCCTAGATACTCTGTAGTCTGTTGCTATCTCTGCCAAAGATATCCTGAGGTAAAGGCACTCAGCCACATCTTTCCAGAGGGTCAATAACTACATGCTCCTTAACTTCCCTGGTGTTTGAGACACTGGGTTTTGGTTTCCACAGATTTCAGTGCACGGTTGCAACTAAAGTCAGCAAAATTGCATCCCGAATATATTGAGGACTTTATAATGATCAACAATGTTAACCTAAGTATTTAGTGTGGACATGCACAACTCAAGGATCCTCTCAACACCGATCTCTCTACCTCTTACTTTCCTGTATTTAGTAAAGGGAATAAAACTACTTAGAAGGTGGCAGCTACATTGAGAAAAGGAATTAAAAGTTTGTGAAGAAAATTTTATAATTCTTTCTCCAGAAGATGTTCTTAATAGTATGTACAAGCTCCATTTAACTCCTAACAGAGGAAAAAAAAGCGAGCAAATGCATGCACGTGCACACATATATTTACATAGGTATATGTGTGTGTGTGTTGTTTGGGTTGGTATGTATACCTCATCTATAAAGATTTACCTAGCATGGGTCTGCTTATCTGAGCCACACGGTCACAGCTGCTGGAGTTTATATGCATGTGGCATTTGGTTTTCAGACCTAGGCCTATGGAACATAAAGGAACATGAGCAGTAAAATACATTTCCTTCACCTTCCATCCTGCTCCTTTCAGGTGTTTTGCCCAACAAGAAATTAAACTGATAAAGCTTGGGTTTTTGTCCTTGTATATTGTTATATATGTGTTCAGAACTATTTTTAAACATATTAAATTTAATCAAGACCAAGTTAAAAAACCCCAATAGATACTGTTCCAACATATTTTGGAAAAAGCACGTTTTGTTGCATAAATCTCAGTAAAACTAATATATTTAAACAGTATTTTACTCTGAATTTGTTGCAAGCAGTGAACAGATAGTAAAAAAGGCATCAAAATCTTTCCCACCACTCATTACTATGTAAACTCAAAGAAACTGGACAGAACACCAATCAAGGTCCTTGAGATGCAAATAAAATGTTCACCTGAATATAGAAAAAATACTTTTGGATAGGAATGCAGAAAATATTCTGTGGCTCCACACCTTTTTTTTTTACCACACCCTCAACACTGGCAAAGACATGAGAGAGGTTGCATAACTGATCATTAAAAAATAGTTTTGGCTGACTTCAGTGTTTTAGTTGGTGAAACTCCCCTTTGGCAGTAGCTACACTCTACGGAATCCTTAGAGACCTTTTACAAAATAAAGGAAGACTTAAAGTGTGTGGAAGTATCTCATTTGCCACACATTAGAATCGTTAAACTTTGGCTAAATCCAATGTTTATCAGGCAAAAATCAGCAAATTTTTCTAAAAACCTTTACATTTCTTTTCAGAATCCAGTTCAACTGAATATCAGGAATTGCATGTCCAGTTCTGGTCTCCCCAATCCAAGGACATTGAGGGGCTGCAGCAGGTCCAGAGAAGGGCAGAGCAGGGGAAGGATCTGGACCATAAGTCTGATGAGGAGTGGCTGGGGCGCTCAGTCTGGAGAGGAGCAGGCTCGGCAGCGACCTTCCCACAGGAGGGTGGAGCCGGGTGGGGCCGGTGTCTTCTCCCAGGGAACAGCGACAGGACGGGAGGACGTGGCCTCGAGCTGCGGCAGGGAAGGTTTAGGTTTGACATTAGGAAGAATTTCTTCTCATTCATCATGCTTGGACACTGGAACAGGCTGCCCAGGGAGCTGGTGGAGTCACTGTCCCTGAAGGTGTTGAAGGAAAGATTGGACATGGCACTTGGTGCCATGGTCCAGCTGACATTATGGTGTTTGGTCATAGGGTGGATTCAAAAATCTCAGAGGCCTTTTCCAACCTAACTGATTCTGTTATTCTGTGAAAACTATTTCAACCAACTAACTGTTTTTAACAGCCATACTTGAAGAATAAATCTCCATTCAAAATGAGCTGGGGCACAAACTGGAGCTTTTTAATGGAAGTAACAGATTTTCAAGTATTTTTTTCATATTCATAATTGTGCAATCTAGGTAAGTGACAGGATAATCTTCCAAAACCTTCTGAAAAAAAAGAAATAGTGTTGCTGCTAACTTCATTCTATTCCTGGTGTAGAACACTTCACATATCAAGACATTGGCTGTTGAAACCAGCTCTCATGGGCCACCTTTCTAGGTTGATGCTGGACTAGTTTAACTTCTTGAACTACAAGTAACAAGTTTCATGTGGCTTCAGGGATTCATACCTACCCAGCTCACTCAGATGATCCAAATGGGGTAGCAGTGACGGAGATGTCAAATATCTTTCCATTGTCTTTGCCTCTTCTTTTTGTACATAAATAAAATAGTTTAAATAAAACTGGACACTGATTTCCTTAGGTAACATGCAGGTGATTCCCGAAGAAAGAAAAAAACCCCAAACCATTCTACACCCAAAGGCCGATAACCAAGAAAAACAGAAAGATGAACATAGTGAGTGTCCACATAGGGACAACTCTTTAATTGTAATCATTAGGTCTTCTCTAAAGGGAGCTTCTGAAATCAATATTATTCAGCTACAGTCATCTAGTTTTCAAAGTTCATGAATGCAAATAACAGGTCTTTATTTCTGCTTGTAGTTCCAGCATTTTTACCCACTGTTTACCTTTAGGCAATTCTTCTAACCTCAGACACTATTTCTTAAAGCAGTTGGAAGCGTTGGGATGAATAATAGAGTAACCATAGGATTATCCATAGCATGGATAATTAAATCTCGTATCTCTACAAAAGCAGTACAAAAATTCCTTAAAAATGGAGAGTGTTAGGCAACCAACCCATCCTACCTGCTCCCCAACAAAACTTGTGGCTGTACTTACTGTTTTTCTACCTGACACTGATTATATTAATTCTTCCCATCATCTCAAACTGAAGCTTAGCCAACTTTAACACATGGCTATGCCTTTGGAAGTTAACTATTATTAGTTACCTATTAAAAGGGTCAGGGTTTTTTTTCCTCTCTTAGCAAGGTACACTGCAACCAGCTTAAATTCTCTGCTGTACTTCAAGGGATTATTCAGTAAGCAAGTGCACAAATTTACAAGCAAGTCAGACTGGTCTCTCATTTCAGCTAGAGTCACTCTACTAACTCGTTAAAAATTCACTGCTGCCAGTTTAGAGAAAGATTTGTTTTCTTACAAGGTCATTTTCACTGCTTGAAATAGTACCATGTCCTTAATATTACTTCCAAAACTCTTTAGGTTTTCATTTGTGAGATGTAATGAAAGATTTAAATACCTACATTTGAAGACTAAGAATGCAGCCCTCTTTTACACAGAGCACATTAAACAAAATTTTCCAATTTAGGCATGACCTAACGTTTATATAAGTTATAAAATCCAGTGCCAGGAAAGTATTAACCTCTTAACCAGTACCTGCATCAATGTCATATTATCCCCTGGCTATGTATCATGACATACTCAGATTGGCTTATACTAGCAGTCTTTTGAAGGTCAGAAGCTGTTGGATAGACTGGAGTAAAATATTAACTAACTGTGTTCACGTTGTTCCCTCCTGTTTGAGAGTCAAACACTTCCCATACATACACAAACATATACTGTCACAAGACAAATCACCTGAATGCATAAACTGCCTTCTGCTAACAAGGATTAGAGATGCTCCTGATGCATTAAAGAAGTACCTGGCTGTACAAGTTTTGCAAAGCTTCAGAAACAAAGAAAATGAAAAATCACACAAACTGCAACTCTTCCCAACCCAGACTTTCTGAAATAGTCCTAGCAGAGGAAGGTCCACAACAGTTAAATGACTACTACAGATAAAAAGGATTATTTTTTTAATTATCCTATAGATGTGGTCCAATCCAACTCAAACAGAACTTTGCAGGACAGTTTTGCTGAGACACTTTTTTGACTCTACATACAGTATAAAACCCACTCAGCTGTAGTTTCATGGTACTGTCTGAACCCAAACCCAGACATTACCCACCAAAGAAATGGAGGAGTAAACTGCACAGAAATGAAGGACCAGAGAAGGTGGAACTTAAAGACACAGTCACCGAGTTACATATTCAGAGTGCTTCAGAGGCACATTTTAGATTCTTGTTGACTTTTAGTTACATACATTAAATCACTTGAAGTACCAAAGGGGCTTTGCAATGCTCCACACTTACATCTTCACTTTTCCCTGAGTAACTTGGATAACCACTGTTCACTGAACAGTACTATTCCAAAACAGGCTCTTGGAATATACTAGATTTAGTTAGCTTTCATTTTACATTTCAACTTTGAATTCCAAGCCATTTCTACAGAAAAGGCATACAGAGTATATCTCGGTATCATTTGCAATGTTTAAGCCAGTTTTTAAGTTTCTGCTCTATGTAGGAGATTTTTATTAGCTTTAAGGAAAATATATATCAGGTTAAGTATAAAAAGATTCAACAGTTACTTTTCATTTCAAAAGTCTTTACAGTTTGTTCTAGATTCGTCTAAATTAACAAGATGGGGAAAAAACCAAAACCAAAGCTTCTTCTCAGGTATAATACCCAGAGATTTATATTTTTTTCTTATCTTAAAAGAGGACCATTTTAGTTCATAACACGTGAAGAAGTCAGTCAACCACTGTCTGCTGCTGTTCCTACATTTGCCCTGGTAAAATTTCTTCTTCTCTTTAATCATAACACAATTATATGTAACACATACATGTGTTAATGGTAACGTGATCACCAGCTTCATTGCATTCTTAAACGTGTTGATAAATTAATCAACTCTAAACTCTGAGTGTCTGTTTTATAATCCTGAGAACAAGGTCAGACATGACATGCCAAATAAAGCAGTCAAGGTCAGGCTTAGATAAGCCTCTTCCTAATGTGATGATTACAGCTTTTTCTGAGCAACATCATTTGTTCAGACAGCTTTTCTAAATACAGATGTAAATTTGAAGTGCTGTGCAGTTTGCAACTGCCTTCCTGAGCTGATACAATTTCAGTGGAATTTGAACAGTACTAGTTGCAATATGCTACAACCTTTTACCTGCAGCGTTACATTCCAAAAGCTATTTCCAAATTTTACTGAAACAGTGGCACTTCATCTACAGTGACAGAGTGCTCATGGTTAAAGCAGCACAATTCTGGACTGCTGTGTTGTAGACTCAGATTGAATAACAGAAATTTTTCTATGACATTAAAAACTGGAGTAGAATTCATTAATCTCTGCTCTAGCACTTGCAGTTATGAAAAAATCTATTCTTAATCAGAGAGACATTAATTTTTTAATTTATTATTAAATTAAAGGCAATTATCCCACAGAGATATGTTATGGAAGAGTGAAACTTTTCCTGTTGTTAAATGGAAATAGCCTGGTCTCAGCCTCAATAAACAAGCAACGAAGTATTGTCACAGCCATCTCAAGACCACAAGCAGGACATAACACAAAATAAGTTAAAAAGGTAAATTACAGCAAAGAAAAATAGTATCTTAATATCTGTGAATTAATTTATAATTCTCTACTAAAAAAAACAGAAACCAGATAATGACAACAATAAAAACCCAACAAAACCCCCCCAAACTAGCACCACGTTAGTGAGCATGATAACAGAACCATAATGACAAACAACCCTGCTCTGTTCTTCTAGCAGATAACCTAGAGTATGTTTGTAACATTATTTGCAAACAGATCTATGCAGCATTCTAATCACACAGACTAAAGGCACTGCACATCACTTGCCAACCTATCCGACGCCTCCAGCAGATGAAAACTCTGTTGATTTAACGCTGGCATAAAAACTACTTCCTTTCTTCATGCAAAAACTTCCTTAACAGCCTATACATCACAAAACCCCTTTATTCATTGTGCCTGCCTGGATGATTTAGAAGCAACATAAGTACAAACACTCTTTTACATAGAGGCCCTGATACACCCTGAGCTATCAAAGATCTGCATCCACGTTTTTTGTATGACAAACCGCTATTACAGCATTTACACTCCTGCTTTGTTCATCAAATACAACAGGATGGCCCTTCCCACTAGTCTCTGATGTAGGTTTCTTGTGTCCTGCCATCAAGTATGAATTTTTCCAGCTTGCAGTAATAAAAAAACCAGACCAAATAGCTTCAATTGGATGTCTCCTAGGTATTTCAGATTAATTATAAACCAAATAATTAAGTATATATATAAGATCACAGTAGATCAGTCAGGAAACTTCCTGCAGAAAATGGTTACACTTTTCTGATAAATGATATATCAAACTTGACAACTAATCTCAGCCAGCAGGCATAAAGATAATGCTGTGCTTCAAGAAATCATTGACTATAAATACTAGCAAGATTCAAAAAAACAACAAAAAACCCCACCTTCCAATTAAACAAAATTTAATTCAATTTCAAACAAAACCAAAAATTTCAACTCAAATGGGAAGAGAACTGGTAGAGAACTTAGACCAACATCCATCAAACAAATTTCACTTTTGATCAACTTATTAAAGTTACCATAGACTTTTATACCATTTAGATAGACTACGTCATTCAAGTAAATAAATGCTATTTATAAATATCTCTATGCCACAGCAACCCAATCACAGAGCAATTTCCCAGACTGTTATTGTTATGCCAAACAGACTACTCTTTCATTTCTTGTCAGTTGTAATTACAGTTCCATAATTGAAATACAGTAAATTACCATGCACTGACTTTGAAAGATGGTTCATTGAGGTTGAGCTGTCACTACAATTACTATGTAATAAAAAATGATAATTTAAATGTTCTACTTTTCTCTCAAAAAATTTAATTCAGTTCATGCAGCTCAGACAAGTCAAATATCTTCATGATGATGTAAAACAGAGAGAAACAACACATTTAAGCAAAGCCGAACAATCTCAATTACAAGTCCTAGGCTGCATAAACAAATTTATTATAAAATATAACGTATTTATAGTATTATAAATACTAGTATTTACCAGTATTTATAAAATTTTCTAGTCTCTGAAGAAAATTGCACATTTAAAACAAACCTTTAAAAGGATAATATTTTGTCAGAATTCAATCATACAATACCTATCCATCATCTTCCATATGAGCTCTTTCTTTGCTCATAAAGCACATCAAGCTTTGGAAACTTCTTTCTTTCTTTAATTTTCCCTCAGTTGTGTTGGTTTAGGTCAGTTACCCTGAACAGCAGGGTAACTGCAACCCACCTAAGACCAGTGTCGGTAACAGACATAAATTGGCATGGATATTTCTAAGCATAAACTGGGCCTACAGTTCTGACATACTGGTCAATCATGGTTTTGCCTGCAGAAACTTTCTCAAACATTTGAGAAATAAAATGAGGGAACACAGAAAAGACACAAAAAGCTGTCACTCTAAAAAGAATGCTCACAACTTTAAGAGAACTGTCCCCATACTAAAAAAATCTTTCAGTATGTTCCTACCTGCTGTCTCTACAAAGAAAATTTCACAAAGGACATCTTTTGGAAAACAATAACAAATATGCACATCTGAAACCTGTTCCTATTCTCCCTCTCACAAAGACCTCCTGCTGATGCTGGAAGAGAAAATTCCTTCAGTTCTGTTTTCTTCCTGTCTGATTCAAAACACCCAAACCCCTGCTGTTTCCTTGTGCTCACACTCCTTTGACCATTCAGTAAACAAGCTTAAGTTCAATAAATGAACAGGACACAAAATAGAACACAAAATCCCACACTGATATTGAGAAGTTGAATGGACAAGGTGGAACAGTGCAACCAGGGAACAGGATATGACACAAGAAGCTGAATGTAGGAACAGTGGGCTGCAAAGAACTGCAGAGAACTGCTAGAAGTTATTTCAACAGTATGACTGGCAAAGCACACTGGTGCTCTTCAAGGGCATCCTCAAAGTTTTGGTTCTGTTTAACCCAGGAAAAGCAAATGGTTCTCTGCACTATACTCCCATCTATTCTCCCTCAATTTGCAATTAAACAAATGCAGTAAGTGCTAGAAGAAAGGACCACAACTTCCACTGTGACAAACAAAACATTAGATGCGTATGAAATAAAACTTACACTAAGCAGCCAAGAATCTCCTGGCCTAAATCCTTGCCTATTTTGCTAAGAAAATAGTAGTATCTCAAAGCATCTGGTATACAGCATCTGAGAGAGGTAAGATCTTTCCCTGTAGAGATAATTGTTAGCACTTATGTACCTCTGTTGCTTTCTCCAGGCTCTGTCGTAGATCCAGCAATTCTTTATCATGTTGCTCCTTAAGTTTATCCATCTCTGTGTCATGGCTGGATACTTCTTCTTTAAGTGCACCTTTCAAAGCTGTGAGCTCTCTCTCTCTCTTTCTCAAAATCTCTTCTTGTTGATCTTTTGCTATTAATACTTCTTGCAGATCCTGCTTCATTTGCATCAGCTCCTAAAGCCCAAAATTAAACACAGCTGTGTGTCAAACAGCCCCTGTGGATATTCTGTTTATGCCTCACAGAAAGAAAGTACACAAGCTACCCAAGGACAACTTTGTTTCATATGACTGACATTTTTTTACAGCTTTTAAAGTAAGCTAAAAATTTGCTCGACCCTAATATTATTAGAAGTATAACATGTAGCTGAAGTTTTATATAATAGATAAACAAATCTGATGCTGCAAAACTATCGAAAGACTTTGATGGTGTATGTTATGCCACCTGCAAATAATGCAGGAGTCACACCTACACGGTGCATTCAGTAGCAATGAGGTAGATAAGAACAAAGACAGCATTTTCCCCCCAGTTGCAAGAGAAACAAACTCATTGATAAGTCTTTGCTTTCTTTTCTGCTGGAAAGAATAAATAAAGTTGCTTCTTCAAGTGCTGAAGACAAAACAATAGCTTCATAACCAAGTCCATGTCTTCATACCCTTCCTCCTCCCACCAGAGTAACCCTAGAAGTCACTTCCCCCCTCCAAATCTCTGGGAAGGAAGTGAAGAGTCAGTGAATCTGAAGACTAAAGATGCATACAAAAAGAGAGAATAACAGAAACAATCAAAAATGTACCGCTTTGAGAATTCTCTAATTTGGTATTTCTCCAGCTGTGAATAACTGTACTTTCAAAGAGAATGCAGGCTTTCCCTGCACTGAAGGAGGATCAGTACAGCTAAACCAGTCTTAACACACATCATTATTCTGCCATTAAAAGCACACAATGGAAGGGATCCTACCACCATCCCAGACAGCATCTTCCTCTGTTTAATTATCAGTATTAACAGAAACTTTTTCTAACACTGTCTTTAAATCTCTGCAGCTAAGTCTCTTATTTCTTACTCTATCTTCACATAACATAGAAAAATTGATCACTATCACCTTCACAACAACATTCTGTAAGATGTGTTTTTGACTCTTCCCTCACTTCTCCATTCAGATTGAAGTCCTTCTTCAAAGGTAATGTTTTTCAGTGATATCATCATTATTTGTGATATTCCCCTACTTATGTTCAACTTTCAATTACAGTGCCTGAGATTTAAGACAGTCATTTAAGAGTAATGAAATCTCACCCATACAAAACAAGGTAATTATTATACTCAGCAGATCTTGTGTGCAAACACCTTTAATATTTCTGCACTGATACTCTTACACATCCTTATCAACAAATTTAATAAGCTGTGTTCTCTATTTCATCATCAGCATATTAGTATAACCAGGGCTACAACCAATTCCTCTTTCATCCCAAGGTGACAGAAACCCGGTAACTCTTTTGTTCCTCTCCAGACTCATCCCTTCTATAGAAATACACCAATAGAAAGTCAACAATTTAGAGTTTGCTTTGTTGAGTTCTTTTAATTTTCTTAGGTGAATCTCATCTGGCTTTGATACAGCTTCTTTACACTGACCTTCCCTGCTCTGACCCCAACTCCTAATTGCTAAAACTGACTGAGATTATTATCTGATAATAGTGGATAGTTCACCTGACTGTCAACCATTAAGATATCTGTTCTCCTGCTCCATAAAACAGTGGTACTTACACTCTGTATTCCTTTTAGGATTAACGTTGCTATCACAGCATGGTTTTTTAGACCACCTAATAATGGGACATTGCTTTGGATTAATAGCAGAGGAAAAGCAAAGGCATGTATTTCTTCCACCAGTATCTTAGTCACCTCTTTTCATGCAATTTTTCTGATCCTCCTTCTGATACTTCATAACTAACCTCAATCAGAATCTCTTTCTCCCCTTCATCAGTGTGTTTTGCATTATCCAGTTCATCATGCATCTCAGAGAGCTGGTCTTGAAGATCTCTGATCTCAGTCTGGTGTTTTTCCTGCTCCATCTTCACTTGAAAAAGCCTCATCAGTAAAAATCAAAGAAGAATTTTTAATTTGTAGAAATACTAATTTGTTCATTCAAGTACTAAGAAGACACACATTCCCATGTTGCCCACAAGAGAATGGGACATAATGAGGCAGAAAAGTTAAATGTCAGAGAAGTAAAAATGAGAAATCTTCTAACTAGGTGTTTAAGTGGGGAGTTGTATTTTATTTCAGACCTGGTACTCTAGTCATTCAAGTTTTTCAACATTTAAAAGACTTGAACTATATATTTTGACCATGAAATATTAAAAGAAATTGGCACTAAGAGGGAGATTATAAATTAAGCAATCTTTCTCTTCCTTCCAGATATTCTCTTTTAAATTGTAGAAACATTTCCTACAGTATCAAATGTCACTTGTCTGGTTCCACCAACATATTCTGGAGACACAGGTACTTATAAATCTAAAAGGTTTAAGAAAAGGTACAAATTTCAACGATAATTTTGCTAGAATTAACTCACTCCTCCAGGTTTTGCCTGAGTTCCTTCTCGTTTTCTTCCAGCTGCTTTTTTAAGGCTTCCTTTTCACATATACTTTGATCAAGCTGCAACTGAAGATCTTTCAGACTTGCTCGTGTAGCATCTCTCTCTTCTTTGGAATTTTGCTGATTCTAAATTTTGTACACCGAAAGTTAAGCAAAATAATAGCAGCTACACGATTAATACAGTTTGTCTCTCAGTCCATGTCTGTCTCTCTGAAATCAATAGATGAACGTTTATCTCAGCAGATACCTAAGAACTGCTTTGTGCATCTGCTTAACCCTTTTATTCACTGCTCTGAACTCCTTCTCAAATACTAGGAACAGACTTGTTACAAAGGGTAACAATGCTATGACCAACCACCCTTTAAACAAAAAGTTTTCTGAAAAAGCACAGGTATATCTGGATTAAGAAGAATATGAAGCACAATGGATTCAGCTGGAGGATCAGTTGTCACTTATTTTAAAAAAAGTATTTGAAATAATCAGAAGCTTTATAACAATAAAGTGCTGTACCCTAATTTCCAAATCCAGTTTTTTCTCTAACTCTTCCACTTTCCTTTCAAGTTCTGCTTTTTGTTCCACCAATGCTTTTACTTCAGCCGAAGAATCTGAAACCTGCAATTAAATAGAGATATTTATTCCCACAAAGCCAAGATGTTCTTTGAAAATAGTTTCTTTTTTTTAATCTAAAGCAAAGCTACAAGCAAGACTAACACAGCATAGAATCAACTGCCTGAGCTCGCCAGGGAATTTTCATACGGACCAGGCCAAGCTAAGATTTTCAAAGGAACCATGATTTAGTTTTCATGAAACTTCTTGGTAATTGTTCAAAGCATGTCGACAATAAAACAGAAAATATACAAATGTAAAGAAAAATTCAAATTAGGCAACATATGAATTAAATCATGTGTACTTTGGGACAATTTTACAGAGATAGCACTTAATTATGCAAAAGGGACATCAAAGGAAAGCATGTCCATACACTAAAAGAGATTTTCAAATACCTTTTTTAGGTTACTTCCTAGGCTGAATTTTGCAAATAAATAATGTTGTCATTAATAACAAAAGCTACATGAGTCTCTCACCACAATCAAAAATTAACATTTATCTCTGGAGATAAATTTTATCTTTACCCAAGAAATTTTATGTGAATGTGCCTACCATTTTTCTTCATTACTTCAAACTCCTTCTCAAATACTAAGATTTTTTAACTTAATTTCTTAAGGTTAACTGTGCTGTGAGCAACTATACTTAAAAGTACAGGTATATCTAGATTAAGAAGAATATGCAGAAAAAAAAATTCCTTTTTACTAATTAGCTCCAGGATAAAACAATAAACAATAAGCATTTAATCCTTCTCATGCCATCAAAATTAAGCTGTATTTCTGAGGGACTTCATGAATAGACTAGTAAATGTCAGTAAGGGGATTCAGACTCTTAAGGCCCTGTCTGAATACTGCACCACCTTGAAACAAGTCAAAGCAAATTAAAAATTCTTTACCTGCGTCTTTCCAGCAGCTCTTGACTTTAAAGTCTGAATTTTCTCAAAAACCAAGTTCACTTTCCTCTTTGTTGCATCGTCGTTATCAGGACTTCTAAAACAGACAGTACAAATAGGCAATGATATGATCACAGCTACTGTTTTGTTAACATCCAACCAAATCCAGACTGTCCAAACTAATAAAAATCTCCACAAAACCCCACAAAATAATACAAACAAATCAGAAATTATGTTAACTATGATTTACTAAAATCTTCAAAGAGAGGAGTTAAAAATTTGTATTCCAAATGTTTTCTAAAAAGCCAACCAAACAAAAAAAGACCATTGAACTCTTGAAGTGCAAATCTCTTCTGTAATATTGTGGCTGTGGAAAGACAGATATTTAGCATGTATATTACTCAGACATACTGAAATAAGTAGTTCTGGGTTTTAGAAGTCCTGACTACTGCACCATAAAACAACACTTGAACAGGTCCCAGAACCTGCTCTATCAGGAATGAAAAGAAATTTAAATGCATCACGTATTTTTGATGAATTTAACCTTCCTTTACCTTTCAATAAGTTATCAGTTGACAATACCAAGAGTTACTGGTGCACAAAGTATTAAAAGCACAGCAACAAGAGGGCTTCTGTCCCAAACCTTAGGAAATAACACTTCATTGTTGTTGTTTAAAAATCCCAAAGGCTTAAACTTCCATGAGGTACTATTTGAACTCTCCAATAACCTCTATATTATATTATATACAAATCATATTCTGATTCACAAGTTTCAAGTGCATTTAATCATAGCCTGTACAATACCTTATGTAAGTCCTGATAGCCTGGGTATTTTGAGATCAGATAATGCCTTAGAGAACATAGCTGAGATACAGAATTGTGTAAGAGATGTTTCATTTAATTATAGCATTATAGCTTTCACTTTACTGTTTCACATTTCAAATGTAATAGAAGACAAATATTGAGAAAATACAGTCTCCTATCCAAAAGTTAAGTATGTTTACTGACCCTTCCTTAAGGTAATTGTAAAGTATCTGCTTAGCAGTCTCTTCATTTGTTTGCTGTGCAAGATCTTGCTGGCCTTTTAAGAGATCAGGAGTTGCCTACAAGACAAAGATAAAATGTCAAAAGATAACAATCCTGAGAGTTGTAAATACAAACAGTACAACTGGACTTCTCCATTCCATCCTATTAATGAAAACTTTTATGTTCTAGGGACCTGAAAGATCCACTGGACTTTTGGCTTACTGCGATAAGAAACCAGACTCTACACCAAAAGAAAAAAGAAAACAACTTGATTTTGCATACATATCTTTTCATATTCTACTTCTGTGCATCTATGCTTAAGAATCATTATAACATCATTTATGAGAATCTGTTTGGCCTCACCATTTCCTTTACCCACAGAAAAATCAGTTGTTTTACAAATCAGGTTTTCTTTACTTACAACAAGAACAAAAAAATTATATTTGCATTTCTCCAGAACAATCCCATTTTGAAGTATTGTATGATGGGAGTTTGTTCTCATGAGGACCAGAAAAATACACAATTAACAATATGGCAGCTTTCATATGCTGGATGGAGTGCAAAGGACAGCTTAAAGAATAAATTCAAAATTACCTGTATATTAGGGACAGATGAACACGTTTTTACAGAAATCTTCTTGGCTCCTGATTCAGGTGTAATTGTAATTCGGTTGGGTAATAACAAAGTAGAGGATACTGTTTTAACTTCCTCTCTCTTACTCTGTCCTGGGAGTGTAGCTGACCTACCCATCAAGCTCTCTGTATCTGTTCCATTTTGTTTATGGTGTTGCAAAGAGCTGAAACTGCTGCTCTGGGTGTCTTTAATGGGCATTTGCAGTTTTCCAATATTTCGAGCAGAAATCTTTGTCTCTTTGGAAGGTGACTTTTGATCTCTGGATAACTGCTTGTGAAGACAAACTTTAGATGGTCTCAGCAAGTGCTCAGTTGACTTACCCAAGCTTTTACTGAATTCACCTAAATAATCTGAATCTACATCAAGTCCTAATGACAAGGCACTATCAACACTTCTTGATCTTTTACGATCATCTGGATGAATTCTGTTCCTTTTTCCTGACCTGCCTCTTCTGTGAGCATCAACTTTCTTATCAAACTTTTCAATTAGCTGATCTACTGCTGGGAGTGAACCAGTGTCAATATCACGACCAGTTCCTGGCAAGAACGGAATGTATCTCCTGTTTTCGTGACGGTTAACATTGTCTGCATAGATGGCGTACTCCTGGTCATCCAGCAAAAATCTGTATAAGGAATTTGCAGAAGTGGGAGTAGCTGATGAGGACGAGGATCTTCGGGAGTCATTCAGTACTGGCCCAGTTGAATCCTGCCTGCGGAAGGGAAGAACATCTGGTCTGGGTTTCTTTGTCTCGGGATAAGCAGTGGGACTAACACAGGGGGATCCTCCTGCAGGTGACAATGACTCTGAAACACACACGTCACTGGGGCTCATCATGCTACTGGGACAATCCTGCTGCTGCTTATTTGGATCTTCTACTGACCTATCTGGATGTAGTTTTTTTGAATTTGCTTTGGTTGGCTCTGCAAGGTGTGTATTTGTTTTCTGTAGAGACACTACTTTAGATGAGGAAATCCAAGGCTTTGCTTCAGTTTTTTCATTTGCAAAAGAATTAGGGTTACTGCACACAGAAGACTGGTAATTATCCAAGCTCAAGTTATTTTTTTCAGGATCATAAGGCTGCAAAAGTTCAGGATGCCTTTGAAAATTCAACAAATTCGAGGATTTCATAGTTTCATCTTTATAATCTGGTATTCCACTTTCCTTTTCCTTCACATCGGTTATCTTCAGCTTTTTAGGCACAGAGGGTTGAATGTGCTGTGTTCTAGCAAATTTTGTATGTTCACTGATTTTGTCCTCCAACTTAACAGCAGCATTGGAGTCCATGGCTGGCTTGTTTACAGTCTGAGGAATGACCTGCTGTTCTTTTCCAGAATGAGGATTTTCTGCCAAACATCCTTCTGTATTGTTCAGTACTATGTAAGGATGTCCATCGATTCCTTGGACTCTAATGCTGACACCATAAGACCCCATCCTAGAATTTTGTGCATTTTTAGTTTTTTGAGTCTCTTCGCTTGTGAGTTCAAGAGTGACTTCATAGTCCTGCTGCACGTGCTTAAAACCAGCAAAATACGGCTCCATGTCTCTCAGAGGATTATATCTGAACAGGAGAAAAATTACAAAATTGTCATTGTTTTAAGTAAGTTAGATTATTTCATAAATTACTTTATTCCACCATTCAATGTGACTACAAAGACTAATGGCAATACACAGGGAAATCAATATCCAAGCTCTATCAAGCCCAAAGTGAATACATTGTGATACAAAGACAAATGTCAGACTGACACACTCTAGATCAATGAAATGTTATTTTACAAATGTTACCTTCACAGAGTTGGTGCTCATTCCTTTGGAATCAAATGACTTCAAATATAAGCAACTCTAGTAATATTTATTGAGTCAAAGCATGACTTTTGGGTATTTCCACGATATTTACTCAAGAGTGTATTCTTCACAAACCAATGGATCATTTGAAAGCCAGCATTTAACACCAGCCATATTAACACTTAAACATAAACCCAGGAGAGCAGAACACAACCAAATAGTTTTAGGTTTTATGATTTTCAGGTAACTAAAGCACTGCAAGGAAGGTCAGTATCCTCATACCTTCAAGTTGTGGTTTTTATGTATTTGGGTTTCAACAATTGTTTCTAATGACATCTGAAAATAAAATTTTTCATTCATTATCTCATTGTCATCCCTAAGAATAAACTTTTCCTACAGATTTATTTAACAACCTCCCAAATGCAAGCCTGTTCCAGTTAAAACAAGATACTTTGCTGAGCAACAAGAGTGGAAAAACACTGCTAGTACTTCCAAGGCTGACAGAGCCTTTTTCAGATCTAATGGGAATGCTAACTCCAGCCTATATGTGCCAAAATTGTGTCAGTCTAGAAAACAATTAATTCAACCCTACCTGTACTTTTATTGTTAAATGCCATTCCTTCTTTCTCTAACATCTGGGTTAGCAGGCAGATTTACTTAACTGTCTGTTGCAGATTATGAGCCAACTGTCTAAAGGCAGAGCCAGTGCAGTGACAGTACGAGCTGTGTCTATAAGAGAATGGAACACAAGACACTTGAGACTGACACAAAACCTGAAGGGAATAAACTTTTGAACTGAGCTGGGGAGTTGAGTCATCACTGAGTCCTGACAAACCCAAGATCACTAAGCGATGGCAATCAGCAAGAGGAAACCAAAACAACAGGATATCTCATGGAAAAACAACCCTCTGCAGCCAGTCTCACTCTCCTGTCTATCTCAGCATGAACCACCTTCCTCAGATATTCTGGTCAAGAGCAGAGTTGTCATTTTTTCCTGACAGCGAATGAAAAAGTTTGGCTCAATATTCATAGTATACTAATTTCCATCCAATTCTTCCTCCCAGCAGGAAAGCTCCCCTCAAAAACCTCTTCCTCTCTAAAAACCAATTCCAGCTCCTCCTCAGCAGCAGACTTACAAGCCAAAGCCTCACATGGCACATTAGCATGTGAGATTTGAGAGAAACCCCTGATTTACACACATTTGGTAGCACTCATCTGTAGTGGATGAGCATGTGAACATCTTTAGAAAAAGCTCTTCACTCAGTAAACTCAGCCAGATTAGAAATGCCACTAAACAAACTACAGAGTATGTGAAACTTTACACTACACCTTCAAACTGTATTAGCAGACATATAAAAAGAGTAAAGTTTATCTGAATTTGTCAATAATGGTAACAACTGAAAAAACATAAAAAGGAGTCATTAAAAATAAACCTAAAAGCTAAAATATAAAAAGTATTTCTATCAATCAGCATAAGGAACAGATAAAAAATACATTAGAATACGTCTGTTTGGGGTGACTGCAAATGCAGTGCTTTCAAAATTGTTGCAAAGTTGCTAAAAATATTAAATACCCCGAAAAAAACCCAAACAACCCCATCCCCTCAAAAATAACACAAAACACCAACCCCACTATATAGGGGAAACAAAATTTAGGTTAATAATCTACCTTAAATTAATGTGTTTAATTTGTCTCTAAAACCATGAAGAAGTATGTGCATTGTCTTCTTTACATGCACTGTACTAATAAAACTCTTCATTTTACTGTATAAAAGGATAAAGCCTTGCAGAAATGAAAGAGCTAAACAAACTATTTTTAAAGTAACACGTTTTATCTTTCTGGAACTGTGAAACAAAGATTACATTTATACATTCCCATGACATCAACAAGAAAACAAGACAGATGACCCTACTATTCAAATATTTGAAGGTTTTACACAGAACTTCTATTTTACAGGATGTCAAGCTGCACTGGGTAATACTCACATGAACTACATAGTATCAAATAGTTGTTTTACACTACACAATAAGGTGGTCTTGCAATTTTGTAAGCATTCTTAAATTAAAGAAAAAGCATTACTGGCTTTCGTCACACACAGCCTTTCTGAGGAAATCCTGAAACTATGTTAATTGATTTATTACAGCTACAGTCGTTCTCATGCACACACACTGTACAGTCACATCTCAGGCCCTGGCAGCCTTACAGCAACAGAGGAGGATAAGAGGACTGAAGCTACTCCTCTCCCATCTGTCTGCCCCACTCCTCTGACAGATGTCACCATGTCAAAAATGAGAACATCTGAAAGCTCTGCTGGCTGAGCACACACCTCTGCCATGAAAAACTGGAGATTGGCACGCTCGGGTAAATGAAATCAGCCTTGTGCTTCATGCTGTGACCGACTGAAATCCTGACATCTGATCCAGTGCAGGAGCTGACAGCTGGGGGCCCTGACAGCTACAACTGCCCGGTTTTAATCTTCTGTAAGGCTGCTGAAGCCTTCAAATGTTATGACAAAAGAGTTTGTTTACTCTTCAGCTGATGAAAAGAGGTTAGATATTTAAATGGCAGCTGGGAAGGCAACTTCCCTGTTTGTGCGGGTCCTTGTTACATACTTGTAGTTTCTTAAAAAAATAAAAAAGCTTTTTTTTTTTAAATAGAGTGATATTAATCCTAATTCCAAATTTCCTATTCTACCAAAATAATTCTTTAAATTTTAAACAATATAGTTTTGCTAGTAATTTTATTTGCTAAGAGTTTAAAAGTACAATTTTCAGAAAACAGAAGCAATGCCTCTATTAAAGCTTTAATTACGTGAAAGACTATCATGCTTTTATAAAACTAGCTCCCATCTCCTATCTTTAAGCATCATTGCAACATCACATACAAATTAATCAGGACATAAGACAAGACTACTTCAATAAATTATTTTATTTTGAAAATATTCTACTTGCTAAAACAGAGAATACCAACAAGGACACACAATCATCAGCATCTTGCTATCACGTCAGCAAGGAAGGTATCACGGAATGATGAGATCCCCTATTTTGTCAGCAACAGGGACTGCTTGAGGTGAGCAGAAAATTTTGAACTGAATTTGTGTTTTAACTTCATTGTCAAGGATTGCAACCTTTAAAAACTTCTGTGAACAAATAAACAAACGTGGCAGTCAAAGCTGCTCAAGCCTTTCAGTTTTGAGATTTCTTCCTAAAATAAGACTTCATAAAGGTGTTTAAACACTCATTTTAAATACTGGCTTCAGTGGGTATGGAAGTCCCACATTTTCATTTTATCATTACTCAGAAATGCTTTCATTTTTCTGAGCAACTTCTTTTTGCCAAAAATAGAAACTATGACATTTTTGTTTCTAAAGAGAACTTGTCAGCAGAGGTTTTCATATCTGAAAATCCAATACTCTGCATGTTCTTCTGTAGCAGTTTGTTGTTCAGTGGTGATATGATACTCTAAAAAGAACCACAGGAGATGAACACCAAAGGTTTAACAGGTCAAAAACTTTTTTTTTTTTTTTTTTTTTTAATTCCTTAAAGACATGTCCTTTCACAGCTATTTTATATAGCTAGCTAACAGGAGCTATGTGAGACTTGCCTTACAAAAAAACCTCTGTCATGTGGAACCCTGGCTGCTCTCCCTGACAACATGAACAGAAAAGAGCACCTTTGAGAAACACACTCCTGTGCCAGATATGTCTCTTCCCTTCTTAACATTACAGCATCACAAAGGCATGGAATTGTCTCCACCACTCATTTCAGTTCTTCTTTAGCCAAATCTACACGACAGACTGATTCAGAAAAATTGCTTTCCCAGTTCTGTTAAATGCCAAGATCTGCATGAGAAGCCGGCTCTCCTGTATCCTGCACACCCCCCACCAGTGCAAAGCACATCCCACCTTGTGCTCCAGCCTGTGAGCCAAGCACCTGCCCTGGACAGACAGACAGACAGGGCTGCCAGGACACACAGTGCAGGCAGAGATGGTGACCAGTGTGGGGGGACACACCACCCCACCAAGGGACATGTTCCCTGGCCTCCTGAAGGAGCCACACATCCTTCAAAGGCATTGCCTCATATTACACATGTGCTCCTTTGGCATACACCTAGTGAGGGAATACAGAGGAATAAAAGAGATCTGACTTCTCTTATGCACTAGGACTCCTCCCTGCCCCCTCAATGTAAAAAACCCAGGAACTCCCCCACATCCAATAGCACAATTCTGTGTCTCCTAAAACTGGATTACCTGAAGATTTTTCATTAAAGAAAGATGAATTATTCCCTCTTTGGAGAAGAGAACTTTAAGAATTCTGGAAATTCCAAACTATTTCAGGGTAAATTACAAATGATATTGTAATTTATTTCCAAATTTTATTACCATAAGACTAAAAAAATCCTCATGGACCATATTATTTAATCAGTATCTTTTTTGAAAAAGTGGGATGTAACAGTTTATGGATGTTTACTTCAGATATTTCACATGCACAGCAAAATGCCAGGAAGGAACTATAAAATTTGTTCTCCAGCCTTACATAACACTGAGCTTGCTCTCCAAGCTAAATAATGGATTCTCTGTGCAGCTGACTATTCAGAAAGTATCAGCAACATCACACAAAGAGGGTGTTAGGTCAATAATAAATGACAGTGTTATGGTTAAAGGACAGGAAATAACTTTATGAGAGAAGAGGAAGGAAAACTTACATATTGTGCGGGTAAAAAAAAAGAAGCAGACGGGATAATTCATGGAAAGACCAAAATTGTAATGCTTTTACACTTGATGGAGAACATTCTCACAAACATGCCTTGCAAGTACGAGGGGAAACTTCATCATTGTCAATCCTACCAACAATTTGCTTCTGCCAAAGAAATATGGGCCTGGGTGGCTGACCCTTTTAGTTGATGTGGAAGACAGCTCTGGAGTAGGATAAGTTTATTTGATCTACTGCTTACAGAGAGCAGAAGGGAGAAATGCACAATTTTAAACTCTAGATATGGGGCTGTAAAAAATTACAGTAAAACCCATTTAAGAGCAAACTGACAATATCCAACAACAGAAAGACATCTGAAACAAATCTGCCATCTTTCCAACAGATTCCTTATTCCATTTAAGATTTTTCAGTACTTGAGGTTTTTTGTCTATATAAAATTATATTTTAGCACACGTGGCAGTTACTCCCTCCAATTATTAGAAAGAAAATGATGATAGTTACAGCATACAATGAAACTGCCACCATTTGTTTTTCCCTAGCACTGTCTGTAAACTGATGCTCCCTGTCTAGTGGTCAACTTCAAAACTTTTAAAATGCCTGTAACAAAGATTTTCCTACAATATATCGTGTCATTCTATATCTTCAGGCATCAGTGAGGGAAAAAAAACTACTCAGATTTCTTTTATTATTGCTGTGGACACTTCTGATGTCAGCATCAAAGACCTACCTAAAATTTCTATAAATGAATAAAAAACAAACTACTGAGTTTTCAAATTCCCTTTTAAAAGGGAATCTCATCTTCCATCTCATCTTCCTGCTTGTTGGAAGGAAAGATACTGTGACAAATTCTATACTTGAAAACAACCAGGAGTCCCTGTGAACCTAAGCCACAGAGCATGTATTTTTCAAAACTCCTTATACCAGTGTTAGACTGCAAGAACTTCTGCTTGGTATCACAGAGACACAAGACCAAATCAAGGCATCTCTTCAGCATCCAAGACAGGGCTGACCTATCACTGTAGGGAGAATTAGCCTTATATATTTTATAAAAAGGTAGCAAATTATATTCTTCCAAAAGCACTCCCTCTAAGTGCACTTAGCACTAGATGGCACGCACCACCTTAGCTCCAGCCCCTCCATGCACCTGCATTAGTAACTGGTGCAGTGCAAAGAGGAAAGGACAGGCTGGAGCTGCTGCATCCCACTGCGGTTCTAGAGCTGTGTATCCAACGCTGCACTGCTCCTGCAGTGCCCTCACACCACTGCCAGCCCAGGCTGGGCACAGTGCCCTCGAGAAAAGCAAATGCTGGAGGACCACACAGCCACACTGTGAGTGGGCCATGCAGGCCTCCCCCGGAGAGCAGGAATTCCAGCCCCCACAGCAGAAGCCATGGAGGTCTGTGCCTTCCATAAATGCAACAGGAGTTGGTTTTTCTCTCTTTTGACCAAGCTGTGATTAAGTATGGGAGTCATATAGCTCTGGGTGTATAACGGAAACTGAAGTCCAGCCAGGAACACAGACCCAGAGAATGTTATAGGAACTATTTCAACATTTCTGAATTAATTGCTTTCATTTTTTTCTGTGAAAAATACCACTCTCTTTTCTGATTTCAGATGGCAGCCTATAGATGACAAGTTAGAATTTCCTGCAGGATGAAAATTCCAAATAATACTTTTCTTCCATAACTGTTACTGAAAGCCAACAGCCATGCTTTGGTTAGTATGCATTACAGATATTATTTTATCAATTTCTTCCAAATGCAGTAGAGCAAAGTGGATGATCTTCGGGTTTGCTGCCTTAGAAAGAAGAACTTCAGTTTCAGTTCCACCCAAGTATTAAACAACCTTATTCAGACTGTCAGCCAACAAAACAGAGTACTAGTAGCCACCTTTTCAAAGACAAGAGGAGGCTGTTTCTATTCTGTCAGCAGAAGGAACAATTAAAAGCAGTTAGAGCAAAAGATAGCGCTCACTTGCTTACAACTGGGTAATACTGGGTTCATACTCCCTCTGGCTGAAAAATGTTGTGCGTGAGGAAGTTTCAGTGTTTGAAATGTAAAACATCTTGTTAGTCCTATGAAAGTATGTGACAGATCAGCCAAATGCCTGACCTGTGTGATAACTAGCAGGTTTTGTTGGCTTATTTGTTGGTTGGTTTGGTTTTTTTTCCAAATGAAAATCTGCTTCTATGGCTGTAAGTCAACAACAACACATTTTGACAGATACTCAGGTCTCAAAAGTTTTCAGTTTTATTGAAAACAAGGATATAATATATATATATCCAGTTTCCTATATCTGATACGTATGAATTCATGTAGTCATAATTTTACAGGATATATTTCCAGAGGAAATAACAGATGACCTGCTAACTTCACTTACTCCGTTGAAAGTAATGTCTTAATTTTATGATGAAAATGCTAAGGAACCTCCAAATTTCTCATCTAAAAATTCTAAACTATTAGCATTGCATTATATACTTTGTATCATTATTTAAGAGCTTTCTTTTTCTTTCCTGAAGTAGTTTCCAGATTTTCCCAAATCACTAACAAAAGGGAGTCAGAAATAAAATCAAACACATTAAAAGTATACTAAAACAGAAGACAACTTCTGTCTGAAATACAATTCCAAGAAAGGAATTCATGTGATCTGTATTTAGTTCCAGGTCCTCAGACCGTGACAGTAGTTAAGTTACTGGAGGGAGATGAGGAGCTGTACTTGTTTATTCACAGTTACAAGCTCTGTGGGGACACAAACACCTGCCTGAGTGTCTCTGTGCCACGCTACTTTTTCATCTCCCATACAGGCTCAGATAAAGCTCCCAAACAAGTTGGGGTTTGCCACTAACAGCATCCAATTACTGGGGTTATCTTGTGAGTATCTTACACTACTGCACTGCAATTTATATTTACAAACTTCAAATACAAAAAGCAAGCAAACAACAAAACCTTTTAAATACTTATTTCAGAGTTGACTATATACACTCAATACTCAATTTTCCCTCATTTCTCTTAAAACTTGCAGAACAGATTAAAAACAAGAAGAAAAGGTAATAAAGTCACTAAGATGAAATATTATTATATATACTCTCTTCTACTTTATCAAATTCTTCATGTTCATACCTGCTACGTATTGACAGGAAAGACAGCTGAGAGACACGAGGATACTCAGACTCTAAAAGAGGTTTGTGATTTCAAATACTATGGCTGGTTTGCGTCCAAACATCTGAAATGATTACACTTACTCCATAAGAGGTTCTGTGTTGTTTCATTACATTTTCCTCCAATTGTCAGTGGTAGAAACTGTATTTTGTTCCAAAGGAAATTACCTTAGTACATCCCAATGATATCATTATTGTTTAAATAGAAGAGAGTATCCTGTTCATGTATCTAGAGGCTTGAGCCAAAACTCTCAGGTTTGTTGAGTCTCTTAGAAAGCCATTCTCAAAGGAATGGACACAGCTAGCGTAACCTTTGTCAAGAAGTTTTACAAGTGCTTCGGGAACATGGTTATTTATAAAATTATTTAACATAATTAAATAATAAAAGGTTCCTATACTCCGAACATTTTTCCTTCACTTAAGATGTGACATTTCACTGGACCTTCTTCTCATTATTCCCATGCAAAAACTATAATCTTGTCTACAGGAGCTACTTTTACAGCAACCCAACAGATACAACTTGCGTGACCCTGATTATATATGTGTAACTTATTCCTGATCAAAATTAATGGTGAACTATGAGTACTGCAGCTTGCAAAGATCAAGGTGTCACCTATATAAAGACACACACAGCTGGGTTAATCTCCATGGAGATGCAAGTATTTAAGTACAAAACTACATGTAAAATAGGCTGTAGGAGTCATATTTACACAGCCAACATAAGGTCACAGCTTCATGTGTATTCAAGCTAGTTATGCCTCCCATTTTTCTACTGTTAAACTTTGTCTTAATTACATTGTATTCTTTAAACACTTGGCTTCACCCCCATCTAGTTTCTTTCAACTAACTCAGCCATGCGTTTTCAAATTTAAATATGCACTCAGAACTGCAGGCCCTGAGCCCAGGCCCCACCAGACAACAAGATGATATCATCACACTGTCTGAGAGACATAAGTTGAGTAGAGAAAAGAGACGTTAGAAAACTCCAGAGGAAAGGAGCTTCCTGGTGAGCTGGACTGAATCACTGAGAAGGGCTTCCAAAGCCTATGCAGCACAAGTGACGTGGTGTGGGCCCTGCGAGCACAAGTTTAACCAGCTCCTGTAAACAGCCACACTTCTCACCTTCACACTGGAATAACATAATTACCGGGGAAATGACAGAGGTAGGGCTGCTCCTCCATGAAGCTCGAAGTGTTTGTGGAATTATAATGTAACATTACATGTCAATTGTTCTTGTAAATAAAGGCTGCTACTGCCGAACATTTGCTCCCTGCATATAACAGCGAATGGTGTGCAAATAAATGCATGAAGACCCCAACCAATTTCAACAAGGCCTACGAAATATATTGAGCTTGATCTACTCACTGAAAACACTCCCCCATCTCTACATAAAAACTTAAATTTCACCCTACTTCTACATTATGCTTATGTTGAAGCAGAATGAAAATAACTACCCCCTTTTGCACATATTTATACGTGAAATACATCTCCTATTCTAAAAACCTCCAACAGTTCTCAGAGATCTCTTTCAACGTAATTAAAAACAGGGTTAAAACATTCCTAAAGGCTGGTAATTACTTCTCAGGCTTCTGCAAGTGTGTATGAGAGTTTATATAGACACTCACAGAAACACATAAACACATGTCGGTATGAGGATGTAAGCACGGGCAGCCTAGACAATAATCTCCTTTTCACTCTGTATTTAGTTTCCACGTCCACATTTTAGCTACCTTTAAATGGTGCATGAAATGCTCATGCAACTATAAAGTATTATGAACTGCTGCAAATGGAGTCAAAATACGGTCATGCTCTGAATGGCCATAATTCCTGGCATGCCTGGGGACCCTCACAGAAAGGGGCCACTGTGGTAATCTTTGAAGCATCTTCCACTCTCACCAATCTCCCTGGTGGTTTTTTGCAGTCTAAGTGCTTTCTGAGACATTTCTCCAATCACATTTATTCCTCGTTGCTCTCCGTTTTTACCAAAATCAAAAAGAATGTGAAAAGTTATTACAAAATATTAATTTTAAATCTCATACCATCAGCCTGGTTAATGAAACTCAAAAATACAAAAGATGGACCAACAGAAATTAAAACATTTAATTTGGCTAAAAATTTAGAGGAATTCTTGGAAAAATGAAACTATATACCTAAAATGTCTGGTTATGAATCTTGTCATCCACTTTATTTCACATAAAATGAAAGGTTTTAAGCCTACATTTGGATAAACTCCTCCAAGGAGCCTGCCAGCTCTGTTGGCAGAGACAGTACAAGATCAGAAAAAATACAGTGAGCTCTAATCCCAAACAGTGGCAACTCCATGACTACCACTCCAGTAAATCTTTAGCACATGAATTCTTAACACGTTAATTTTTTGGGGTTTAAGATTAATTTTTCATACTTGGCTATACTGAGAAATATTACCATTTTGATTTAACACCATTCAGAGCCAAGGTCAAAGCAATTTCTGAAATGTGTTCGTGTTTCCAGATATACATGTCTGGAATAAACACTCCATGGACACATGAAACGCATTCCCTCATACAATAACCTGACAATGTTGCATTGTCAGTGAGTGGCTTCTCCATTCTTCTGCCAATTAAGAACAGAAATAGCAAAATCAACCTATTTATTGTGTTTTTGCACATCCTTCCAACACATCATTCAAGATGTATTAAAAACAGAATTACCAAACCTAAGTTCAGGACACATCAAGTCTGTACCACCATCCTCTGTACACAGTTTGCTGAGACCTAGCAACAAATCAGAGAAATTCTAACACCTTCATCTCATCCTGGCCATTCAAAACATTTGTTAATCTCAATATCCTATGGATGGAAGTCTCTGCAAAGCCTGCCCCTGAATGGTATCACTGAACTGATCAGGTAGAAGATAGCCTCCTCTTACCTCTAGAAAAAAAAGAATTGGGACAGATAGAAGAAACATAAATTTCTTAAGCCTTCTTTATCTGAACACATGGGCAGTAGGTAGCTGCAACATTTCTGAAGCCATTCAGAGTTTCAGACAGGGCGCAGAAGTGAAAAAATGTCCCATTATTTTAGTGTTCATTGCCATTTCTTAGAAATCTATTAGTACCAGTGATCTCAACCAGATTCTTGCCAGTTCCTTTCTATCAACATAGGTAGATGCTGCCATAGGCTGAATGTTGTTTTGCATAATCAGGCTTGTGTGCATGGTATTAATATACAGATTTCAGGTTACCTCCATAGTAAAAAGGCTCTAATAATAATGACATTCATCTTCAATTTGACTTCAAAAAGCAGAAATGGTAAAACAGATGACTATAGAATGAAACTGTCATGGTCTACTTTTCTTTAAATTTTTATATCTGCAGAATTATTTGGCCTCGAAATACTTCAGTAGCTATTTTTAACTAACAACCTGCCCACTATGATCCAGGCTGAATAAACTCATAGCACATATGTTCATCCTGCATTGCTCCATGACAAAAGACTTAAAAATTCACATTTGTGGTCATGTCGTTTCACCTGCACATTTCAGATGACTGCAGAACCCAGACAAACCAGTTTTAGCAATACTCCCAGAAAGAACAACTTCCTATTTCACAATGTACACTAGAAGAAGGAACTGTCACAAATTCTTTCCTGCAACTTTGTCATCCTCTTATTGAGGTAAAATTCCTTATACAGGACATACCTAGACTATTTCTGCAGAAAATTAAATTCCACATCTCCCATAAAAACCCTGCCAGGGTTCATTCTCAGACATTTTAGTAATAACAGTGAGATCTAATAATGCAATTCACAAAAATTAAAATAAGCTGGTTTGCTTCGAGGCAATTCAGGGAGCCTAAGCAGTCTAGATTCATTAGATTTACAAGCAAATTGTAACTAAGTCAGATAATGAGAATAAAATTTTAAAAACGCAAAGACTTATGTGATACACTCGTGGAGTAGGCAGGCTCTTGGAAATATCAGCACAAATTCAGTAACCAAGGGGATTAGCAGTATAAGGCCTATTTAGTACTGTCACAACATTACTTTTTTTATTACTTTTATTACCTTTCTGCTGTGTATTTGCATTTAGGTGGCATTCAAGAAAGTGTCAGTAGCAATTCAAGGTGCATGTAAACCAACTAGAAATACTTTTTCTATAATTAACATATTTCAGAAACGCATCTAAGTTGCAAACATATACATGTAAAAATATCAGGCCCTTTACTTCATTTGAAGCAATGCATTTTTCATTTATCTCAGATTATTGTTTAAAAAATCATGAATATTAAACAACCAACTTTTGTCTGCTAAAAACAACCATCTTCTCTTATGATTAAGATTATCTTAATATCCCAAGACAATTTTAACAAAACCTAGAAGCTCTTTTACAGAGCTTTGTTTTAAAAGTGTAGCTGTGTCTCAAAATTAATAACATAAAATAAAAAGCAGTTTAATTGCCTTCCATAACATGACAAACTTCTAAAACGTGATTACTTCACTGTTAATCATAGGCTTCAATACTGTATGAAAGTTTTCATTTTAAGTTATTATCTTTTTCCAAAAGAAAAGATCCAAGTTCAAACTAATTATTAAAAAAAAAAAAAAAAGAAAAAGTGTACTTATAGCAACTTGTTTCTCTTCTACATTAATCATCAGTAACCACATCTGTCTTAGAACACAGTGTGAGCATAAGCAGATTTCTCCTGGATCTAACATGAGAAAAAAACTCAAGACAATTCAATGACTATGACACTTCTAGAAAATATAATTGCTAGTCAAACAAGTTCTTACAGAGCACCTTGAAAAAGCAAACAGTAGCTTGGTTTTGCCATTTTAATTATATTTTTATAGAAGTTTTAAAGGTCTGTTAAAATAAGCTCTCTAAAGAGATTCATAAGTACAAGACATGTGACAGCTGTCAGCATAGGTGTCAGACACTGAATCTATCAACTTCCCATGGGAACAGCAGAAGTCAAGATACACTTAGAGGATTTCTGATTCACCTACACGATTCACTTCTAGGAGTCCGCACAAGAAAAACACAGTGTAGACATTTAGAAGAACAGAACAACTTTCAACAAGAGGTTTCCACTATTTCTATTCTGACAATCATTTAACTTGCACTGCAATAGTTTTTTTAAAAATGCGCATGCTAAAAAAAAGGAAAGATAAAAGCTGCAGCAACTGTTCTCTCAACTGCAAATCTAATGCAAACTTACCACAGGAGCTTCATCGCAGCACTGATCTCCCCATAAAGTTGTCATCAAATTGGAAGGATATAAATTATATCAGATACAAAGTTAATTGGAAGAAGGACAAATGGCAGAACTGCCATTCTAAACTTTTCCCATGAAAAAGAACACACACAACGCGGACACACCCTTTCGCAAAAAAAAATACGCTAATTCGCGGAATAAAAGGGAGATAAAGAAGTCAAGAGTGCCCTCTGCCCAGGAATGCCAGGAATCCCCGGAGGAATGCGTGCGGGCAGGCAGTCTCGGCGCCCCGCGGGGGCTCCGGGCGCCGCCCGCCCACCTGGAACCCAAGGCCGGCAGCAGCACCTCCAGCTGCGGCACCGCAGCTCCGGGGCGGCCGCGGCCGGCCCTGCTCGGCGGGGAGACCCCCACTCCTGGCAGCCGCAGAGAAAACGAAGGACTCCGGTCTTATGGGAGTCTGTTCTCCCGGCAGCTTCCTCTCCGCTCGGCCGCTGAGCTCGCCCGCTCCGCTGGCCGGCGCAGCCCCGAGGGGCGCCCGGGGGAAGGAAGGGCTGCCCCGGCACGGCCGGCGCTCCGCCAGCTCCCCGCGCGTCACCCGCTGGTCGCGCAGGGAGAGCCGCCGTGTTCTCGCCTCACGCCCGGGAGGGCCCGGCGCCCTCGGCCTTTGGAAAAGCGTGTATTTAACGGAGCTGAGGAAAGCAGCGACCCAGGGAGTCTCGGCTTTGGGAGCCACAGCCGCGGGCGGCAGTGCCCGCGGCACCGCACGGCGACGGCTCCCCATACCCACCGCGCTGGGTCCGATCGCGCCACAGTCCCGTGCCCGCCCGGCCCGCCATTCCCCGGCAGGGAAAAGCGAGCGACGCCGTGCCCCCTCAGCTCCCAGCCCGCCCGCCACGTTCTCCTCACCCGTCCCGAGCCGCCTCTCTCTCGCAGGGGGATCCCCACGAACTCCGCGCCGCTCTCTCCGCCGCCCCTCCAGCCGCACTCGCCGCCGGAGCCGAGCGCGCACTGCCCGCCCCCTCCAGCGGGGAGGGGGCGCCGCGGCCGGGCCGGGCCGGGCCGGGCCGGGGAGGAGCCAGGCGGGGGGCGCTCCCGCAGGTGAGCCCCGGGCTTCCCGCCGATTTCCCGCCCGCCCGCGGCCTTTGGTCTCCCTGAGGGAGCGCGCGGCGCGCACGGGCTCCCCCAGACGCCCAGAGCCTGAGGGGCGAGCGCCTTGCTCCTCCTCAGCTGGGACTGCGGCCAGCCGCGCCGGGACCGAACTGTTGTGGCCAGCCCTGTGAAGAGGAAACCCAGGCGCGGGCCGGGGTTCCGTGCGCTCGAGGCCGCCTGACAGTCGGGTTTGTTTTCCCCGGCCGTGTGGAGGCGGCTGGCGAGCCGCCCGCCCGGCGGGAAGGGCTGAGGCTGCACAGGGACGGGGCAGGGCGGGCGCGCCCGGGCCGTGAGGGGGAGGCGAGGGCCGCGCTCCGGCGGGGCCCCGAGCGGCGCCACAGGCACCTCTGGGCACCCCGCCGTGCCGCGGGCACTTCGCGTGATTGCCACACTGTCTTCAGCTAGGCTGGAAATACCGCCAGGGGATTCCAGAATATTCGACACATACAGTGGGAACTGAGCGCTGCCGTACTGCAGCATGTCTCTTTCCCTGATCCATCAGTGAAGGGAAGGTAGGTGTACAGACTGGGGGTTTACAGGTATCATCCAAAAAAACACCAAGAATCAGTGTCTGCAACCGTGTCACAAGAAATGGGCCTCAGACAGTTTTTTCCATGCTTATAAAGTTGTTAAGTTTTGAACAAAATAAACCAAGGACCGTTGTCAGAAGAAATGTTATAATGAATCTACAGAGAGGAAAAAAAACACAACAAAACGCGATATATCCTTGTCTACAACAGAAAATTGCTGGACAGGAAAGAAGAGAAGGAAAAATTTAGTATATGAGTCATGAAAGCCATGCCAAAGTTGTTCAACAGGAGGAGTGTAGATAGGAACATACCCTTTTTTCAAATCCAGCAGTGCTGGAGATCACTGCTCAAATTTCTGTCAGAGCTGCTCTGATACCTTTTACATATCTGTGAAAACAAGCCCAATTAGCAAAGACTAATGTGTATATATATGGAATTTTATATAATAGTATGGATTTTCTGTTAGAAATTAGAATGTATAAACAGAAGAGGTTCAACAGGAAAAGGCAGTGTTCCAAACACAACATCAGTGTTAACACTGCTGGGACAATGTATCCACCTTTGGGTTCTGTGTTGGGAAAAGAAAAGGTAAAATTCTCACATATCTACACCAGAAAATTAAATGCATTTTAAGAATTTTTTAAACATATGTATTTCAGTAGTACTACAAGGCAATATTCCATAAGAATCTATGAATCTATTGAGTCCTGGAAGAAACAATCAAAAACAAAACAATGAGTAGTGTCTGACAGCAGCTGCTTGTGATAAAATACTTTATTGATGGTTCATCAGTAGGAAAAACTGTAAACTGTAGGAATTGTACAAAATACAAATAGTTCTAAGGAGGCAGCTAATGAGGTGTCTGCAGACAACTGACTTTGCCAAGGGGAGGGGAGTATTCAGTGTGACAGGGGCTGTAAAGGCTTCTGATGCATGTCCACATAACTCACTAAGTTGATTCTCCCTCAAAATGGTTACTGAGAAGAAAGTCATAGATGTATGGAGTCTTCTGCCCTTACTACTAATAAAAATATGTTCATGAGACAGAACAGCCCAAACTTGTGCTGCCATCTTGATCTTTTACATACTTTGCCGTTTAACATTTGCTTTTCATATGCTTTTTTCCACATAACCCCATCATCCTGGAACTGTTCAAGTGAAAGATGCATAGAGTTTGCTTGACTTCTTTCCCTGTAGTTTTTGAGAAAGCACACAAAGCTTATACCGTCACCCCAGCTGAAAAGAAAAGGGGAAACAATGAACAGAAAAGTAATTAAACTTTTTTTTTCCTCAGTTGTGTGAGTTGTGTGGCAACATTTCAGTTGAACTCACAGATATTATACAGACATTTATAATGGCTGTATTTTATTACAATTAGAGTGTTAAGAAACACTGAAAGTTTGTTCAGCCTCATACTTTAGTTTGGTAAGATGTGAAGGAATTGCACTTAATAGAAAACAAAATGCTTAATTAAAGAGGTGTATACACCTATAATTTTCACGTTGTTGTTAAAGATTAATGAGGACAGTGTTAATCAATGATGTTGTAAATAATAAATTTCCATTTCATTTAGATGCAAACCAGAAAAAGAAAAAAACAAGAATAATTTCTTGCTAAAACAACCAGGCTATGATGACTACTAGTCATTACTATATAGTCTATAATTAATTTTTTTCATTGTACACCTCTCAGGTAACATCTTAGGAGACGATTCAGTTGCTGTTATGCTCAGCATTAAACTGCTCAGAAACTGCTCTTGTTCTGTACTGAATATGCCAAGGCATTTTTCTTTATTTCTTTCTTTTATTTAGCTTTATTTTTCTGTATCAAAGATGGGGGGGTAAAAAAAAAAAAAAAAAAAAAAAAAGGTGGGACAAGCGTAATTGCTAAATTACTTGTATTGGCTGTGAGCATCCCAAACCAAAGAGTTTTGACTGGATTTTCACAAGCTCTATCCTACACTTCTTGAGCCTTTGAGGAAAGTTTATTTTGAACTTCGAGCCTTTATTATTTCACTGAAACTGTAGTTTAAGTCAAACATTTTGTCAAGCAGTTTCTTACAGATCTTTGGCATATTCTGAACATGAGTTTTACAAGTACTTGGTTTTAGTAATGCTGCAAACATGAATTGTTCAGTAAGAGCCATGGTCCAGCTGGAATACTGCAAAAGTACAAGGTTATCCAGTGAGGTAAGAATTTTTTGAAGGAATGTATACAAACCCAGCAAGCTAAAATTGCACTGGGGACAGACTTAGATCATATACAGAGTATCATTTCTGTGCAGGCTGCCATCTCCTTTCCCACCCCCTCATCCAGTTATTTTTTCTTTTCCTTGCCTTTAAGTGAAGGTTCTGGTCCTTGTTTACAAAACTGGTCTGACACTATGATTGATGTCTCTCTGTTCAGGCAGTATATTATCAGGCACTTGTGAAACACAATACAAAATCGAGTTTGCAGCTAAAGCAAAAACAAACAGTAATGCCCCAGCAGCCTGTGCTGGAGATTAATTCCAGCTGCTGGCTGCTCCAGCACGCCTCGGGAGCTGAGCAGCACTGCTGCATTCAGCTCTGCACATGCAGGAGTCCCTGTGTTGAAAGCCTGGTGTGTCAGTGCTGTGCTTGGCTCCTAGCAAGATTCACCTCTCTCGTCTCCCACTACACACCTAACTGAGTTTTGGCACTTCATTAGAGTCCCCCATTTTCTTTCAGGAAAGGATCTAACCCAATAATCACAGTAGAAAGTAGGGAAAAAAAGTCTGGTATATAATTCTATTGAAGCAGTGCTTCTGACTTATCTTTTACAATATATGTTGGAAATTTTCTTTATTATCAAAGACGTCTGTTGCTTAAGAAATAGCAGTTATCCTTCTTACTATATTCAGTAAGCTACTAAATAGACATTTTTATCTATTTCTTATTTCAAGAAACACAATCTTAAAAATTCAGGTCTTTACTTTCAGAGAAGGCATTTGAAGCAATGTAATTATATTTGAAGAAATGCAATTATACACTCTTATCAGATGCTTTTTAATGTATGATCTCTGTTTTTTTCCTCAAATACAACTAGCCAAAAAAGGAAGCCTTTCATTTTCTACCTTTCTTATATTCCCCCCTCCCCTCTTTTCACAGTGGACCTTCTTTCTTCCTTTTCTCTGTCTCTTACCCCCTTCTCCCCCCTCCCCCTTTTCTTTTTGGGGGTAGCCCATCTTTTACATTTCTCCCATCTCTCTCTCCCACATACAGCTGTCAAACAGGGTACTGCTGACAGAACCCAGAGCACAGGGATCTCTCCATATCTAACCCTAGCACTCCATATGCTCTAAAACAGCCTGAATAATCCTAGCCATTATGTTCAAGAACATATTTACATTGCAGGAGAATAAGACTTATTAAATAATATGTATAAAATGACAGATTAAATTGTAAAATGAGATTTATATTTTCAGATCACTTCAGCAGTGGAAAATAATATTAGCTAATGCATAGTAAAGAAAAAACTTAGAAGATGAAGATTTAACTTGTAACTTTTCTTCTGTAGAATTTAATTTAATCTTAGCTCAAGTTTACAAATACTGTTCATGTTGAATATAAGACTTTACAATTATTAACCTTACTTATATACATAGAGATCAAGAGTGAGATGAAGATACCATTGACTTTAAAAGCTGTTGAGGGGAAAATACACACATCAAAGAGTTTGATCATAAATAGTATGATAGTTTCAACATTCATTTAAGAAAAAATGTAATGTCAAGTGATTAGGTGAATAGTTAATATTGATAGAATTTAAGTTGAGGATTTTGGACACTGTTCAGCATCTAGCCACAATGAGGCTTTTTAATGTCCCATTCTTCTCCTTGGACAACTTTTGGCTAAATCGATGTTTCTTCCTTCCCCTTAGCGACAGAGTCTTGCTCCCACTAGTCTTATTTCAGTAATCTTAGCAATGAAAGAACCTTTTTTTCCAGAAGCAGCCTTCAAAAAGCCTAAGTACTACTGATTGCATCTACATTAAACTTCCAGAAACCATTGTAGTCATTACCTGCTGGGCTGTGGTCTGTGCAGCTCTCCTTGGCCAAGCCCAGGCTGCTGGGATTAAGCTGTGCCCAGGCTGTAGGAACAAACTGAATTTTTAAGAGTAGAGTAGTCTGAGCCTCTATTTCCACACATTCATAAAGTTAGTAATTTGTTGGCATTGTCAATGTATTTATTTGAAGAAAGCTTAAAGGCTGTATCGTTTCAGTCACTGCAGATGCAAACATTGATTCATTTATCACAGAAATAGTAATGTAGTAAATGAAATGGCTTCCACACTCTTTATACATGTAGCTCTTACTTATTTCAATCGAGAGGTGAAATGTTAAATTATCTAGGTCGAAATCTAACATCACCATCCCAAGTAAAAATTAACTCTTTTCGTTCTTACTGGCATGCATGGATGCCTTAGCAATTCCGGTTTGGGGTGGGGTTTTTCCTGCTTTTGGACCGAGGTAGGGAAGCGTTTGTGGAAGCCTGACGCCGCCGCCGCTGCCAGCCCTTGGCGCTGCTGAGCGGGGAACGGCCGCGGGCCCCGTGTGCCGTGGGGCAATGGCACCACCTGGTGGCCCTGCTGAGGAGAACACGCCGTCCTTCGGCACGTCCCGAGTGGCTGGAAAAGAAACACCCGGGAAAGAGGATTATCTTGAACATTTTTACATATGTTTTGATTTCCGCCTACTTTTCTTAATTGGTTGAGGTAGTATTATTTAAACAGTTTCATGAAGCAATATTTTCGAAGAGATGTAAACGTTTTAGTAATGTCCAATTTAAGAATCAACTTAGAGATATTAAACCTTCTCCTTGAAAGAAAAACATCACTCCTGAGTCACCTCCAGTAATTTAGCTACTGATGCACTGAAGACTTAAGGAAATAACTGTATCTTTGCAAATCTAGGAAAACACAGAAAGACGACTTAGAGGCAGGTTTAGAGGTTTGGAGTTTTCAGTGCTAGAATGGACATGTGTATAATAAGCATTTCATCGACAATTAATTTTTTTTTTAACTTTTTAAGTTCCACTTATGAAGGAAGTACTCAATTTTCACAACTCTTATAAAAGAGTTGAACAAACAAATAAAATGAACTCAGGTGAACTGGTTCATCCTGGACTTTACCATGGTTTGTTCCTCTTTCTCCTTTGAAAATAACAGTGTATTTTATGTGTATCCATTTCAGATCCCACAGCCATCCGTTGCTTGAAGGGAGGAAGCTTACAGCCTAATTATGAGTCAGTACAGAATATATAAGGTATTTTAAATTCTCAAAGATGGAGGCTTTGGTGATGCAATAGATTCTATCTTTGGCATTTATGCAAAGTCTGCTCATTTTTACCAGGAGAGATATGTTCATATAGATCTGGCACTATGCTATGAACTAAACTGCTACTCCAGTTTTCAGCTAATACTATTTTCTTTAGGAAGAAGAACTCTTCCTGGTTAGTGTTTTGTGACTGTAGAGGGTGCTCTTAAAATACTGAAGATGTTAATATTAATAATATGTGGCAATCGGTTTCTTTTTCTGTAAAGCTTATCAATGTTAGCATGTTTATATTTAGCAAAGAACATTGTAGAGCTAGTGTGTTTTATTGTTGATGTGGGCAAGAGTCACTATCCACGTTTGCATCCAAAAACATCCCTGGAAACTTTTTCTGGATTTAGTTTATTTTTGCAAGTTTGTTTCTGCCAAACCGTGATAGTATCTTCTGAGAAAACTATTGATGTGCTCTAAAACAAGTTGAAAGAAATACTAACTAGAGTGTATTTTTAGTTGCAAGGCCATTGAGAATTGAACAAGAGCTTATTGTTCCAAATAAGCCATTTAAATATTAAAAAGAAATCCTTAGTTACATGAAGTTAATGCTTCCACATTGTGCTATCTGGTATTCCGTTGGAAAAACTTCGTTTTACTTTCATTTGTCTGTAGTTTTATTGATGGCCTCGCCATACTCCCAAGCTATCTGTTTTCTTATACTTTATAAATTTAATTAGCAAGTGAAAAAAATCCTAGGTGCAATAGACTAAATCAAAATGTATCCTGCTATATTTTTCCCTCAACAACACAATTTTTTTTTAATATAAAATTTTATGTTCCACTCTGTACAGCCAAGAAACAATTGAGTTAATTCTGTGTACTTAAGAAATGTTGCCCCTTTCCAGTGAGAGTGGAGTCTATAAACCTGAGAATTTTGTTGTAATAATCAGAACTGCCCATTTTAAAGCAGTGTAAGGAGGACTAATATTCCCTAGGACAAGACCTTTAGTGAGCCCAAGAGGAGGCTACGGCCCAGTGGCAGCCCTGCTCTGAGCTGGGAAGTGGGAGATGTGATCCCTGACTGCCCAGGCTGTCCAAAACCCTCTGCTGAACTGCACTGCCCTTTGTCCTAAGGGGCCATTAGACTGGCAGGAGATGAAACAGGTACTACACAAGCAGAGCTTTCCTAGCAACAGCTACTCTGCTTCTGACACTGGATTTATGTACTTACCCCGAGATGGTCCTGTTAGATGTGAACTCAGTCTATTTTCTAGGACTTCACCAGTGATCACTCACTTGAGATTCAGTGCCACAAATACCATGACTCTTACTGCAGCTCTACTGTAGGTCCAGTTTAGTGCACAGAAGTCAGTGCAGCTTGTTTTGCCTGGGGAAGCCCTCTGAGCATTTTTGGCCAAATTCAGCAGCATCTATTCTAGGGAGACTTTGCCAAGACTACAACATTAGGAAACCTTGTAAGCGTAGACCAAGCTTAATAACTGTTTGCTGACTTGCACAGTGTGATGAACTTGTCCTGTTCCAGTATCCAGCTTCCACATCAAATTCATCACTAGCAACTTCCAGGTTTGTGTGTGTCCCTGGATCATAAAAAGAGGACTTGATGTTACCTAGGACTGTGACTGCAGGCTTGCCATAGTCAAATGAAATTCTTTGTGAGAGCTGGCAAAAATTAACTATCCCCACTCATCAGGCAAGTCTCTTCAACAGAAGAAATGTTGCTGCCTGAGGTCTGATGTTGGAAAATATTTCTATTGCAAGTCATGTAATAGGGGTACACAATGATTGGCCAGAGACAAGGATTTTGTCTCATAGGGTTTTCCTCCTCAGGATTAAGTAGAGATTTAACCAAACAAAATGTAGGCCTAGGCCTCTTCCAACCTTAAGTACACAAACTATTCATACAACTAGAGACAAGACAACGAGTCATACTTAATTTTCTTTCCATTCACAGTATTTCTGGTGGGCAGTGTTTTCACTTCCCTAGGAGAAACTAGAAGTGTTTCCCCTAAACATCCCTTATACTGAGGTTCTTAAAATGGAAAGTTAGAAATGCAAATTTTATACCCTCAGAGTCAAGATTCGAGCAGACTTCCTCTGGTCACTAATCTGCTCTTCACTGAGCTATTAGATAAAACAGATAATACTTTTCCTCCCATTTTGTAAGAATGGGTTGACATAAATTTCTAACTCTAGGAGAGAGTTCAAGAATGTATTTTGTATTTTTCACACCTCTGTAGCTCACATTAAAGGACCAGAATATCAGAAACAGATGGAACTCAAGACCCACCATCTTTTCTTTATAATGGCCAGTCAGGATGTAACTTATCAACTTTAGTCATTCCTGTAGTGGATTCTCTTTTCCTGAAGTGTGGAAAGACCAATGCACTTTATTCGGGGTTGGAAACTCTACTACACAGCAAACATCACAGTACCTCCAAGCTGCAGCCACTTACAAAAATTACCCAACACATTCTCATTGAGTCTGCCTTTACTGGTTCACTTTTTACCATTCTACAATTCTAGAAAATCTTAAAAGCTCAGGAAAAAGAAATCTTGCAACGTACAGTACTTGCATATTTCAAGCTGTAAGTGATGCACATACTGGAATGACAATAAGACGAATGGAAGTTTTTGTTGGGAAAATGCAAACCAGAAGACAGATAGTTTGTTTTGCTTTAGGCAAAGCATGAATGCAAACATTTGAACTGGAGAAACTCCCCTTTCCTTCTGTGGCCCCTCTGAGTCATTACATTAATTACTTGGAACTATTTACCTACTTCCCTTCATTTAGGCCCCAGGTGCAGAAACTGGGTACAGAAAATTATTTTCATTCTTTTTTCTGGAGTGAAAAAACAATATATGGAAACATTCATCATTTCCTCTCTGAAATCCGTGAAGGTGAGAAGGGGTGGCATCCTGATACATATATTGTGTTTTCCTGGTTTTTCAATACCCTATAGCAAAACACAAGAGTCTAGGCGGTGTCAATGATGCTTCTTTTCTGAGGTACAATGAAAATATTGGTTTAGTTTTATTGTGCTAGCAGGGGCAGCTGGCAGTGTTTGCACTTATGCATCTTCTAGTACTTCACTGAAGGGATACCCCTAATTCTTGAAAAAAGACAAGTATCTTATTTTACAAATGTGCTGACCTGTGCTTATGCAGTGGCTTTAACAGCCTCCTTCTGTGATCAGTGCTATGCTGTCTTTGAAATGTGTCCGTATCCAGCCACATCCAGGCATACACTTTTCCATATGTGAAACTAGAGAATTAACAGAGGCATTAAATATTTAGAAAATAAATAATGAATCACATTATAATTTTTTTTTAAATCATAGAAGAGGCTCAAAACCTAAATTTCTAAATTGGTAGCAAAGAAGTTCAGTTTCAATATCTACAGTTCTTTTGGGAAGATAGCCATGTCTCAAAGCTCTTGCTTAGAGTTTCATTTCTAACTTCTCTCAGAGGAAAAAATTAATTAAACCTATTCTTGTACTCTTACTGAGATGTTCTTCTGCTCTTCATTACTTTGTAATGCAAACAGCAGACTGGAGGACATGGGCTGTATACATATCTTTAAATACTAACTAGCAAAATCTATGGCTATTTTCACAAAGTGTAGTCAACTTCTCCCTAATAAAGAGTATCAGTCAATCCCGGGGTAGCCCAGGTCATCAGGGGGTGGCTACTGAGTCTGGTTCCCTCTGTCACAGCTGCCTGGCTGTGGGCCCACCCTCGGGAACAGCCAGCTGGCTCTGCTGTGCGTTTCAGCTTCCTCCAAGTTTGCATGTGGACCTGTGAAGCAGCTGAGTGTACTTTGCCTGATCGGCTTATTTGTTGTCAATCCAGAGTCTTCCTATTGCCATGAGTGCTGATGATGCAGTCAGTTTTCAGCATGGCCCCTCTGCTCTGTCATTTCTGCTGCTCTGCACTGGCTCTTCAAAAGATCAGATCTGTTTCACAGATTTTGCTTGTTTTCAAGTCAGTTCAGCACTTCTCTGTTCTGATATGGCTTGTCCAGATGTACAAGTTTCTTCTTGCAGTGTACCAGCTTTTGGCCCCAAGCAGACTCAGACTATGAGACAGACGAGTCCTTCCTCTACTTTCTTTCATGTTCCAGATGTTTACCTGTGAATCTATACAAGCTATAGGGTGACCCTTCATTTAGAATATCTTGTTAGAGCATAGATGTGCGTGTTCATCGTTAATGACACATCTCAAACTTTACTCAGAAATATGACTCCCTCAATGCAAACAAAAGCAACTTCTTCCATGCTCATCCTCTGATGTCAAACAAAGAGCATGTGCCATAGAAACAAAACTTAAAATTCTCGGGTGTAAATCCACATGTTCAAGGATTTTCAGAGGCAATCTTAAGATTAATTAAGGAGAGTACCTTCAGAATAAAAAATATTTTCTAGAAGATTTTTTTTAATTAAAAAGATTATATATACCCAAAGTATGCAGCACTTTCCATTCCCAACTAATAATCAAGTCTTTTTCTGAAAAATAAAGTTACTTGACCTAGTGACCATAAGATCATATTGTAATTCATATAACTATTTAGTCACATTTTTAATCCCATCAGATTAATATTCTGTTGTATTTAACTACCTAGATGAGGGAATATATATATATATATATTTGTAAAACCATATTTTAATATCTGATCTTATTTTTTGTATGTTGTCTTCTTATTCAATAGGACAGCAATGGACACATTGGTACTGATACTCATTGCTTTACCTAACCTCATGGCCTTAGTTATTTTCTGTCTCAGCTCAGTAGCGTGAGTTTTCACAGATCTGGCATTACGAAAGTTTCTTCAGATTGTTTTTAATCATTCTCAATGTCTGGACTTTTTCTGTGTGAATTCAAATGAGGAAAAACAGTCTGTTCCCAGATTTCTATATCCAATGGAGATGAATTTAAGACCTTGCCATGAGTCAGCAGTGGCCTTTCTAACCTGGGTTCCTGCTAAGTGCAAGAGAGATCATTACTCCAGCTTCACCACTCCTCCCACATTTAATCAGTGGTATTCACAGGCATAGAAAGAGACAGTCAGATGTTAGAGCAGCTATTTCCATTCACTTCTGAAGAAAGAGATCAGGTGCAGCCATGCCTACTGTGCTTAAACACCACTTGGATGCAGGAGCCATGGCCATCATCCCATCTTCACACTGAGTACTTCCAACAAGGCACCAATGACTTTCATTCAATGCCCTCCCAAACCAGACTACTTGGAGCCATTTCATTTAGTATGAATTATTTGGTTTTCAGCTGTACTCCAATTCATCTGCTTTCATTGATTGTTCACAACCTTCCAAATCTTGTTGCAGCTCGTTGGGAACTTCCATGAGCATAGTCCATGTTAGCAGTTAGCACACTCAGAGTGTGGCAGGTAAATTTATCATGACAAACCTAGTCAGGATGACATCTGAGCTTGTGTCCAACCTAGGTGGACAGAATTACTCAGATACTTGAAACTACTGATACTATTCCTGCACAAGTACCGTAATGAAATGGGGCCTTTATCACTGTAAGGATGGACAGCTGCTGAGTTTAAAAAAAAAAACCAAACCAGAAACCCCAAATCCTCTGGTATGGAAATCTGTTTTACATTCCCTTCTCAATGTCCAATACTTAACTAATTCTACTTATACTGCGCTCACACATTCTGATTCAAATTCCTGTTTAGTACAATGTGTAAAAACTCAGTCAGGGTTAATACGGAAGTGTAGAAAGTAAATATATCTGGGAAAGAAAAAGAATTTTAAATTGTAAAATCTTGCTTGAAAGTTAGTGTTTACTCTATGCATGAAGTTTGTGATTCATGATTATTCCTGCTATTTCTGATATTTGCTGCAAATTAAATTGGGTTGATTATAAGGAATGTTACTGAATTCTTCTGCTTATTTATAAAGGAAGTTAGAATTTTTGGAGGATGTAAAGTGCAATCACTATCATGGTATTTGAGGACAGGGAGCTAAAGAGTCTGAGAGATCTTTCCCATAAATATAGTGTTCTTCAGGCACAAAGGCTTGGGAAGGAAACAATTCCTTCTAATTAGGAAAGTAATTTTAAGCAGGAAAAAAGATGTAAAAGCTTAGGGACTGTTCTTGTCAGAGAGAGATGTTTCTGAGAAGAATTAGGGCAATAGAGGATTATTGTTTTGTTAAGCCTTTGATTGAGATCTCAGACTTTCATCAGTTTTGTAGCAATGCAAGCAAAGAGATCTAAGGCTCAAATGCATCTCAGAAAAGAGATCTTGGAGAAAGAAATTAAAATAAAATAATATAAAAAAAAAATAAAAACAGGCTAGGATTTAGCTTTTGGGTATTTATAACACCCAGTTTATAACCAAAGGGAAGTTTTTCTGTCATCACCCTGTTACTTTTAAAAACAAAGGGAGAAGAGCGTTGCTTTTGATTTCTAAAAACATTGTGGTAGTTACTTGAAAAATTCCAGACTAGAGCGTGAAAGATCCTTTGGAGGAAAACTCTAAAGCTGTTGTTTAGAAGCTGCCCTGAGTATAGTCAAGATTAAAGCCCCTAATGAAGGCAAAGCTTACTTATCTGATCAGATTTTAGCATAATGGTCTAGCATGTGATATTATTTTGTAAAAGTTACATAACTTTTTGTTTAAGAGCATACTTTACTTCCAAGCAGCACAAACAACATTTTTAACCTGTTCAGATCCTTGAGAAATGCAAGCAGATTTGAAGAAAAAAATTGAATATTTGTTAACAAAGGAAAATCATTCCTTTCTGTGACTTGGTTAAGATTAAAACAAGACAGGAAACTAATAAAAAGGATCAGAGAACCTGGAAATAAATGCTGACAGGCTTGTGCACTGGCAGTTTAAAATCACATATTATTAAGCATTAGCTTTTTGCTTAAGTGTTTGCCCACAAGATTGCCTTTCCCTAGGAAAGTCTAGAGATTACCCACAACTCATTTGTGTTTGCAGGTTTTCTGTATGTGTGGGTACATCCTACCGTTTATCAGCCACAATACACCGAGGTCACAAGTCCCCAGCCTCATTAAAAGACAGTGAGCCAATTGAAAAACAACTCTGTTCTCCCGAGGAGCATCTGGACATCTGGTGCAGGAGTAGTCTGCTTAATTTTGAAACAGACTGATCTGGGAAGAAACTGGGCAGTTAGACAAAAAATAGGTAATAAAACATTGGATATACAGAGTTTTCCTGTTTTGACAGTAGTATTTGTGGATTACAGCTTAAAGCTTTTCAGGGTTTCTGACACTGAGAAATAGAGTTTAAAACTTACAATATTAAATAGTGGGACAAGAAAAACAAAAGCTTTACCCTACATCTCTGTAGAAATATCTCAGGGCTTCATGAAATCATCAACTGAATATTGAGTGCTGATAGACCCAGCACACCATGATGTAGGAGCATTTATCATCAGGGTGTTTGTTACTGCCAGAAAACAAAGACTGAGAAGGAGAGAAGGTGGTGGCTTGGCTCCTTCTGTGCCAAATATAATGCAACCTGTCACATTAAAGAGTTGTTCATAAGCAACAATACAGGCTTGTAACAACTGCCAGTGCACTCCTACAGGCATAGTGTGAGCGTGGCTGCTGCTGGCTGCTGCCATGCCATCCATCTCCCCTTTTGCACTGCCATGAAAATACACTGCTCATTCCTGCACTTCAGACTGCTTTTGGCTGAAATATTTACTTCATTAAGCTTTTCACTAATCGTCTGTTGGCTCAGGGAAACTGCACGTATATCTTGAGAAAATTGCCATTATGTACAGCCTTTTCCACACCAAGGAACTGCTTGCTATATTTTCACTCATCTTTGAAAGGGAAATAGTCACTAAAATTTTTATATTTGAATGCAAACTTCAAGAGTTTTATTCAAAATGGTCCTCCAGAAAGCACAGTGAAAACAGTATCTCTTGGGGAAGCAATGGAGAAGTTTGCACCAGCACTGAGAATGCAAACACTCATTGCTTCTATAGCAAAGTGAATGATCACTATTTTGTGACACAATATACTCAATCAAAATAAAATTACTGTTAGTTTTCTCTATTATTTCTTTTTCCTCCTCAAGATGTCACATTCCCTGTTGAATATTAAATTTATTCTGGTTAACCATAAAAAAGTAGAGTTACCCAGCTGGGAAAAACGTTGCATTGCCAAATAAAAGGATATTGTTCTGCTGCACCTTGATCTCCTACTGATGTAAATAATAGAGTAGAATGGATAGCAGCACTATTTTGTCAGCTTAATGCTTCAACTTCAAACTTCTGCATGAGGAAAAGGCCAAAAGAATGTTTAAACAGTACTCCTTAAAACTAACTTTTCTTTCTGTCAGATATAAGCTAATTAATTTTTTTGTTATATTCTTAACTAACAAGGTAGGATGAGGCTTTGTAAAGCTTCTCCTACCAAATTTGTACAATGAAAGAACAATACCCAACAAAGAAGTGTTTCTGCTGTTGAAAGAAGGGAGGGAAAAATCCTGAAACCAACACGGAGGTAGAAGAAATCAAATGTATCTTTTCCTCCCTCTTTGCCAGCTGTATTGAGCTCAGTGATGGAAAGAGAGTGCCACATTCAGTTACTTCCTCTCCCAACACACCAAGCAGCTGAGGAACTGATTTTGTTGTCCAGTTCCAGAAACAGATGTGGTTTGAATTCCTGTGCACATGGGCCGGAGTGCCTACGCAGGCTGAGGTATATGTACCCTGCTTATTTCCACATGCTCAGACTTGATTGAGAAGGACTACCTGTAACTTTTTCAATCACCCACAGCCTGTAAGCTGTTCAAGCGTAGCTCCAGAGCCAGGTTTATGCTGTGTCACCAAGAGAAGGGCTGTGATAATGCATGATTAGTCCAAATCCCTGAGAAGAAGCAAGACAGCTGGGACTACTAAACCTGGCACCGCTGGTTTGTAGTGATCAAGTTGTGCACTGGAGTAGGGAGACACCTGGAAGCCATTTCCTGCTTGTGAACTGTTCTCCTCCCCCTTCCTCTCAAAGATAAGTGCATGCCATGTGGCTTTTGGCCACAATGAGTTTTTTTTGAATTTGTAACATCAGGAAGGTTTGCTTTAAAGGCACAAATCTAGATCTTGCCTTGCATACAAAACTTCAAAAGACTGTTTTTTCCCCATCTAATTCTTCCCCTCCTCTCCCCCCAGTCTCTTCTGACTTCGAATTTCTCCAACTCTGAAAAAGTCTTTGCAATTTCATCTTGAAACTGGAAAATGAACTTTAACAGACTAGAGACTGCTCAGGTACCGGCCTTAGTTTTTCCAATGCCAAAGCCACTGACTGTTGCTTTCTAACCATACTTTGCTAATGTGCAGCAGGTTAAGATCTCCACATGCACACACACCCCCCACCCTTAAGTGCTTGAAGTTTCCTTGGCTTCGAAAAGGAAGCACATATTTTGTCCATGAGAATGCCTCTGAGCAGTATCTCTTTTGTCAGTTAGGTTTCTCTTGTGCATTGTAAATCTTTCCAAGAGCCACCTCCTAACTTTTTTTTTATTATTATTATTTATTTTATTTTCTCTCTGGAAATGTTTCATTCAACAGGATGATCTCACTGTTTTAGCCATTGGGCAAGATTTTGTTTCCCCTGAAATCAACAGGAGCCACCAAATTCTAAGATGCCAGAAGTTTCCACCTCTTCTCTTTAAAACCACAGAAGTCCAGAAACATGCAACGCTTCACCAGTTTGAGACTGCTCCAGCTTACTCTTGATATTTTCGATGGAACTATTTATCTTAGAAAAACCAGCAGCAGAGGTGGAACACTCCTGTATTTTTGACACAACTTTATAAACAATCTCCAAATAATTAATTTTTTATTAATAAAAGAAATCCTAGTTTTCATAGCTGAAATCTAGAAGTTTTTGAAAACAAAATTCAAAAAGAGAGACAAACTTTAGTAGGCCAATAAAAATGGTTTTGTCAAATCTCTTAAAAAATGTCAGTCTTCAAGGTTTTGAGAAAATTATTCCTAAATTTGTTTCAATACACAATTCATTAGTATTATGTTACCATACTGTTGCAGTAGTTGTAAGATTTTACTAACTGAATTTCATCTTTTAACTGTAGCTGCAAAGTCTGAAGGCAGACTCAACCTTCAAGTCTTGCTGGAGAAGTAGGACTTTCCTATAAAGTCACACTCTCCCTCTTAAGAAATAGAAATGGTAAGAAGTGGTCAGATAACAGCAGGAGCTGGCTCCCACCAAAGAAGCCAAACATGATATTTCAGCAGGCAATGGTAGAAGCCTTGCCAAGGAGAGCTCCATCCCACAACCCCAGAAAAAGAGCAGGGAAGGCAGCAGAGGTTAAGCAAAGTCCAAGATCCAGGCGAGTTTGCAGTGGCAAGGCAGATGCAGCATCAAGGCAGGCAGTCTGCAGGGAGGGTCAGCCCAGGAATCATCAGGCAGGACTATACTTGTGAAAGGAATCTGGGAAAGCCACCCAGCTCATGATCTGATCAGTAGAGTCAATGGCCAAGCACAGGCACACCTAAGATTTAGCTTAGGCAGAGACTAAACACCCAAGGCTGAGCTTAAATGAAGCCCCCGAGCCTATGGGAAGGGGTGTGGGTAGAGGCCCCAGGTCAGGCTGGTCAGAGCTGTTAAACCCTATTGGTTCACTCAGGCCCCCTGATATAAGTCAGTGGAACATCCAGACTCATATTTTCATGCATAAGCAAGAAAAGAGGAGAATTATGACTGTGGTTTGACCTGTGCTGTGTTTTCTGACCCCTGAGTGCCTGATTGCTCAACCACGGTATTACAGTAATGCTGTGTCTACTCATAGTTTATATAAACACAGAGTATGTTAAACAACTGACTTATGATGTGATACTTTTGTTTCCACTGAGTTCTAGGCCATCTGTGTACTAAAAAATATCTAGACTTGGAAAGAAGATCTGATCTATTCAGTTTTTCTACTAAGTAGTTACAGATACTACCAGAGTATTCTGTATGTATACTTTGACATTTATATTTCATTCCTTTTCTCATTGCAATTAAGCATCTCTTAGATCTCCTTAGGCTTGGTTGATACTTCTGTACTTTCTAAATGTCTTGTTTACTCATGTTAAGTCTTTAAAATTGTTTATTCATGTGCTGTTCAAATTATGAAAATTAATGCAATCTTGAAGACTTAGAGTTCTGATTTCTGAGAAACAGTTTCATCCATGTCTATTGACAAACTATGTTTGGGTTTTTTTCATCTTTCCTAGCTGAGGTAATACATACTATTGTCTCATATTCTGGGACACAGAGGAGGATGTCAGCAGCATTGCAAGATACAATTCCAACAGGCAGTCCGTACTTCTTAGAGTAACTCCTGACCAGTATTTTAAGTGTAGTACTATTTTAAGTAGTTACTGCATTTGCTTCCCTGGTTCTGTCAGACCAAAAGCAAAAGAGTAACAACAGGCATTGTTCCAGGTGACCAGAGGGAATAAGAAGGGCACTAGTGCTGGGTCAGCCCAAAAGCCCATCTATCTCAGTATCCTGTTGTGAGGAGTGCTTCAGGGTGGGTGCCTTGCAAGAGGGAAACACTTTTCAGCTTTTCCTTACAAATACTATTTCCTTCACACCTCTTCTTTAGAGAACCACAGTGGGCAAGACAACTGCATAAAAGCTAGTAATTCATGTTTTATGCAAGATAAAAGGGATACCCAGGTCTTGCTGATAAAAACAGTGTGGCTTCAGTGCCAGTTATCTCTGCCAAGGATATTACCTAAAAATTTTACACAGAAATAGTCTAAATGAAGACATTACTCAGCAGCTGTATCAGACTTTATAATCTGTCTATATTTTATGTCTTCTAGCAGATCATAGCACTGTTCTGTTTGTAGTCTGACACTTTGTTTTGATTTTAATAAACCTAATACAAATTAAAATAGCAGGTGCATAGCAACACCTCTTTAGAATGAGTGTTTGATGCTAATAACCATGTTAAGCAAGACTTTGCTGAGCCATGGCTTTTATTTCTGTCTATACAATATATATGATGAAAAACCACTTAACCCCTTAGTTTCTGGCTTAAGGATTGTGAAAAGCATGTGTAAAATCAATAGAAAAATTATAAATATGTGAAGTTATGGGACATCATTCGGGAAATAAGAAAGATTCAATGTGATCAGTTGACTAATGTCACAATTCTCTGTATTTCTGATAATAATGCTGCCAACACTGGAAAAGCTGAATGTGGTCTGAGAATAGGGCACGTAAAAGGAAGCAGACACTACAGAAAAGGATTCTTGCACAGCATAAAAATGAAACAAGAATCTGGGCACAGACACAAGCAAACTGTAGTTGCATCTAGTGGAAAATTGAGGGCTCATTAAATGAAAGGGTTAAGGGAGGGATTATAAGAATGAACTCCAGGCAGCCAGTGGATTCAATTCCTCTAGATTTTTGGGAGAAGGAAAAAGCTGCATATCTTTGTCTCTTGTAATTGCTTTGTTCATTACCCTCCTAAATCCCCAAAACAAACAACAATCCAAGTCTTCCCTTCACACAGATATTACAAAGGTTCCACTTGTAAAAACCACTCTTGTCTATTTCTATGGTTTTTTTAACATTTTATCCTCTTACCAGGTTGAAGGTCAACAGAACTCACAAAGAAAATACTTTACTAGCAAGCTAGTTTGTTACTGGAGACACATGCTGTATCAGACTGTTATAGTGCAGACTTCATATTTAACCTGAGTCCAGTTTGGAATTCTGAAATGACAGCTTGGTTGGACCAAATGATCTCAAAGGTCTTCTCCAAGTTAAATGTTCCTATGATTCTATTATGTGTTTCTGCTACAACAGCTTCAATGAATGTATCATTTAATTTCTCTTCTGGGGCAAACCCTATACACTCCATTATTATCTTACATCAAACAACACATAATACAAACTCCCTGCACTGCTGAAGTTTCCAGTTTCTCCATGATCTTACTAGATTTAATGTCTCTCACTGAATCATCTGACCTGCACCTTCTGATAAGAAACACCAGCAAAATGGCAGATATTAAGGAGAAATCCAACACACATGGCAGAATAAGAGGGATTTCTAAAAGCTGCTTATTAAATTCTGGGGTTTTTTAAACATCGTTGGGTCTTGGTTATGACTTTGTGTTAGAAGCATAATTGCATTAACTCTCAGCAAGGAAACACAATTTCCTTTTTGTCAGATTTAGTCTCAGTTTGGACGAAGCTGTTAATAGGCTGAATTCTGCCAATGAATCCAGACACCATGAATGCATATTTTACATGGGTAAACCTGACTATTTAAAGTCAGTGAGCCTAAACTGTGCAGCATAATTAGAGGAATGAGCCTCAGGTTGCTTTGTTAAAACCGTCTCTAATTCCTGGATTTTAGGATTGTTGGATTAGGAGATTAGATGGAATGCCTGGAAATCTTAAATTGGAGCATCCAGTAAAGTAAGACTTCTCATGAATTTGAGTTTTGATGTATCTATAAACCTCACAGTTTGTATAGGTTGTTTTAGCAATTCTTCAAAATACTTTAATGGTAGGACAATATGGACATATTAACTGTTTTTTCTGACCCTTCTTTTTAAACACATTTTTAATATTAATGAACTTGTTAACTTTCCTTCGTGACAGTCAGTTGCCAGCTTCCATGTAGCCAGGGTGTTAGAGCTACTCTGAGCTCAGTCAGTGAATCATGTGGCTTCCTTGTCCATAGGATCTAAAGGAATCCTGATACCAAGCAGACACTGCATGGCATCCACCTTGCAGTGCGTGCATATTACTTAATTACGTCATGATCAGTAAGCACAGCTATGTTTTTTTATGGCATTCTTACAGGACTTACTCTGTTGTAAATTCATTCTGCATTGCACAAACAAGAGTCACAACATGGTGCACTATAGATGCTCCACTTTTCTTCTCAGAGCAATATCAAGTGTGGAGTCTTCAAACATGGCACACAGAAAGTTATTCCATCATTCCAGCTTATCTCATTTCCGGGAACACTTCATACTTCACTCCTTAAAGTTTCTGTCATCAAGATCTCTCCAACTGTTGGTGCTCCCCCTGCTTGGTTCCACATGTCACATACTGCACGTATCAGTTATGAAAACCACAACAAGTATATGTGTGTACAAGTAGAAAAGTAATGGCTCAGGGATAAATAGGTGACCAGGTAGGAAGGGAAGCTTCAGGCTATGGTTCAAATCCCCCTTGAGAAAAATGCTATGAAATTGGTCATGTCAGTGTTGAACAGAACTGTCTGGTAAATTCTGCTGGAGGATCTAAAGCCATAGGTTTAGAGTCCGGATGTTTCAAATGGGACAGTTAATATAACAGTACTACATCACTCTTTCCTGAGATGGTTTCGTAAGTATTAGGAAGCTGATTTGAATTAGTATAAAGAGTTTTGAAAGTTAATAGTAGTACTCTGTCATGTAATTTTGTGAAGCAAACAGAAGAGGACTTCTGATCATAAGCAGTGTGGAGACAGCTGTGTTAGCCATATTCTCAAGCCATTAACAGAACAGTCATCAGTGCTTCAAAGGACCATATTTCCATATCACTTCATATTTACACTGCTAAAATCACAGCATCCAAAATAAAAGCCAGAGCACTGAAGTGTCCCAGTATGATGAAGATCATGACTGTCTGAACAGAAGGATCAATATGGGAAGGTGTAAATCATATTCCTATTTTCTGGGGTCAAACCCCAAAACATTTTGGTACAATTTGGACATCTTTTAAAATCTATTATTATTTTTGTCACTGATTTTCACAAAGCTCCAACTGTGCCTTTTGAGTCTGACAGGCTTGTCAGGATTTAACATACCTGAATAAGCAAAATTATATGTAGTCATGGCTTTCATATTTTTGAATTGAAACTGTAGGAATAAAAAAGATAGCACTTTATCACTTCTTCTTTGGTAACAGAGCTCTATAAAGAATAAGTGTTTTCAGTGAATTCCCACTCTGTCAAAAATTTCTGTATGAGGTAGAACAGAGCTCTCCAACTTCCTTTAAAATAGTGATCTGTGGTTTTGTTTAACCTAGGGACTGATGAAAATGCTTTGCATTTTCAGATCAGGTAGCATAAACTAACAAAATGAATAGCTCAACTGATACTCAGTGGGGGTATGTTTTTTCTGTATCATGGGTGGCTGCTCACTACCACTGAATGGAAAAGAAAGTACCTGCAGAAGCCCTGTGCATTCCCAGACAGGAAGGGGAGCCGAAGTCTTGTCCAAGAGTAGAAGCAGGGGAGTCTTGACCACAGGCAAGGAAGGGAGCTCAGTGTAGGGCAGGTGGCTTGCCAGCACAGCCTCAGCCTACTAGCAGGAATAGCACTCTTCAGGTTCTGTTTTCCCCCATTTTCCACCAGTGTAGCTATATGGGCTTCAAAGAAATCCCCCAGTTTAAGTCAGGTCAGAATACAGCCTTGAACTCCCTGTCCTCCTGAAGCACTTATTTCTGTGAGATGAAGCAACAGAACTCCTGCACAGAAAGCTACGACACATAGCCTGGAAACAGGGACAGGTGGGCATGAACTACTTCTCACCCCCATGCCCACCCTGCACCCTCACATTAACTATAAACTGGAGGCCTTGAAATCCCTGGCCTCTTCTGAATTGCTCCTGTGGGTAATATTATCCCCAAAGAGCACGATACCAACCACACATGATTTGGGGATCACTAGAACTGCTGCTAACTTTCTGTTAGCTTTTTTGGCTTTGCCTCTTAAAAGACACACAAGATACAGTCCTAAAGGTTTTTATATTATCAGAAATTTACAGAAAGAGAGAAAAGTGTAGAAAGTTCTGTAGTAAGTGTGTGAATCCTACCATTTGGATTATAGAAATACTTTTGTAATCAAAAATATCCTTGCCAGAAACAGTTTCAGGTTTTTTGGTATTTAGAAATCCTTTGCTAAACAAAGTAAAAATGAATGGTAAACAGAATCAAGTTTCCTTTGAGCCTGATGTTCTTGCAGCTGCACTCCACTTTTAAGAGTAACCTATTAGCAATTAATTTAGAATGACACTGACAAGCAGTCCCCAGACTTTAATTAATATCTCTTTGACAAACTCATAATCTTTCTAGTTAATAAAATCTCCATTAAATTAGTTTAACTCTGATTTCACTTACAGTTGTAAGCAATCGGCATCAAATCTAGGGTACTTTACAGTACTTTCTCATATCAAATGTCTTCAGAAGGAGAAATTATAGTTAGATTTTCCAGAGTAGAAAGAGTATTTGATGAAGGTCACTCTCAATGCAGTGGCAGTGCTGGAAAGAAAATCTAGGTTCCTGCATGCCCTTCTGTTGTGCAATTGATTAAGCAATGGGGCTGTCTCCTGTCTTGCAAGGAAAGGATTAAATTCTGATTCAAAGTTACATAATTGATTCTTTTCCTTTATGCCAATATCAAGATCTTAGAAAGCTATGGTATAGTACTGTAAATATAATACAGTGAGTCATTGTAAAAGTTACTTAAATAATAAGTATCAGTATACAACAATGTAGGGATCAACTTCTTATTTAATTTTAAGCTCTTAGTATACTTCTGAAAACTTTGCCTTTAAAATTCTGTGTCAGTTTTACCCATATGTCTGAAATGCAGAACCAATCTACATGAGAACCTTATGCAGCCACGTTACCATGTCCTGTGGGATAGGAGATAATAAATACTGTGAACTGGAAAAGATGCTGAGATAAAATCTCCTTTGACCTCTTGGTAAGTCAACAACTTTTGTATAAGTGTAGTGAAATGTCCTATGTATATGCCTGTTGCTTATGTGTATTATGAGGAAAAAGAAAATTAGCTGTAATGAGGTCATTTTTGATACGTAAGCTCACATCAACCTACCTTTCTTTCTACTTTGTCTGCAAAATAAACTAAGAGGTGCACAAATTACTGTCAGGCTTTGAGTCCAGTAGGGTTTTTTCAGAATTGAGAAAATTCCAGCTTCCGAATTGTAAAGTTCTAAACTGATTAAATCTAAAAAGAAAGGAGATCTTCTCATTTTAAAGGTAATAAATCTTTTGAATCTAACTAACAACTGTAAGAAATATCTGTGTCAGCATTAATGACTCTGTTGTAATGTACTGCCAAGGGAGACTGAGGTAAGATCTTTTTAAAGGTATTTTTTGCCAGGTGAGGGTATAACAGCCTTATTTTGCTGATTCACATAAATGGATTATTTTAATATTTATTTTTCTTGTAATATGAAGCTTAAAGTGAAAATCAGGTATGAAAAAAACAAGATTTGCTTATTAGTCTCCTTCATGTTAAATAAATGTAAAAGCTTAATTTAAAAATCTGTCTCATTAGCAAGGACTAAGATAATTGAGATGGCTGAGAAAGGTCAGTTATATGTGCAACTTAATTGGGATCCCAAGGTCAGGAGACATCTCACCATCTCGAGAAGTCATGAGCAGTCTAATCACTCCAGAAGTATTTCTCTAGAATACATAACACTGAAAATAGCATGTCCTAAACACTCTTTAGAACAGCCTTAGTAGCAATAGGCATGAGCCTGTACCACTGCCTTAGAATACTAACTTTGTACAAAGAATTTATTTTATGTTGCTTTCTTTTTTTTTTTTTTTTTCCTCTTCTTAAGTAAAGAGGAGGAAAACGAAAAGAGATGAAATAGATATTAGCTAGTGAGGAAAAGTGCAAAAAATATTTTCAGTCAGTCGCATATTCTTCAGCTGGATTTCTACAATTTTCCCTTAAGCACGTGCTGCCTCTGTCAGAATTTACATGCTGTACTGGAGGCCTTATTGCTATTCCTACGTTTCTGTGGCAATGATAATTCCATCCCAGAAGTCACAAATGAGAAAATAGTTTCTTCTAATGAAACAGCAAACTAAACACAACAAGATCATCCTCCTTTCTCATGCGTGTTAACTGTAAAAAGTTTCTTTGCTCGGAATGTGGCTCTGATTACATTTCTCTATCCCAAAATAAACATGGTGCAAAAGAAAAGGCTATAGGGAGGGGGAAAGCCTGTCAATGGGCCACCCTCAGGAAACCTCACAAGATCTACTGTCTGTCTGTGCAAGCCATGGAAGAGCCAAGGAAGTGATCCCAGCTTGGTGGTCTTATTCTTAATTAAAACAAATGAGGCTCTTTCAGCTGTTGCAGATAAATATTTGATGAAAAGAGACAGGAACAGATGTCGAAAAACTGTAGTAAATAAAGAATAAGACCAGAAGAGCAAATGTTACAACAGTATTTTATATTAAAAAAAACCACTTTACAGATTTCTGTCAAATGTCTGTTTTTACTAAGATCATTCCATAATTGGGAAGACTAATTCTTTTTTTTTTTTTTTTTTTACAAAGAAGAATTAAAATACAAATGCATATAGATAGTGAAAAAATTTAAAATCAACTTCTTGCACATTATATGTTTAAAATAAGGGCCATTGATTGAGACAGAAGACTTCAAAGTAATTTGTACACTTCTATGAGAGTTTATGTTGATTCTAGAGTCATTAGTAGAGTTTTGCTCGAAATTTATATTAAGGATGCACAGTGACAAAGTGCCTAGCAAAATATAATAGCAACATCCTTGTTGCAATAATCTGTCATAATATTTGTAAGTCCCATCCTTTATGAATGGTTAATTTTCTGAGGGGAATTCAGCCTTTTCCTGTAGTTGCAGTTCTGCTTATGAGTATACTTGGATCTAACATTAAAGTTCGCCTTGGTCTCAGGGGGGTTTTATACAGGATGATCTCCAAAGGTCAATTTCCATTTCAGTTACTCAATACCTTGAGGGCATTGGGTCCAAATTAGTTTACCTTTCAGCAAGTGCATTTTACGAAAAAAAACTGAAATAATTGAAATAACTAAAGGTAGGCCATTAAAAAAAGCTAAGTCATGAAATAGTGGAAAAATCTCAGTAGCTGGCTCTTTCAACATTAGCATCCTCATTGGTAGCATCATTTTGGCATTGCCTGCTAGTTTAAGGTCTGGTCTTGCTATTCCTGGGTAAAAAGGATATTTCCATTGAGTCCAATGTAAATTAAATAGCTGAGTGTGAAAGAACTGATTTTATAAATAGGCCTTACAAAACTGCTGAGGGAGTGTGAGCTACAGGAGTTTCAATGACAGTATTTTAAAATAATATGGTGGCTTGGGTCACCAGAAGTATAAACCTGACTGAAAATAGTTGAGAAGAAAAAGTAAACAGCTGACTGACTGCAGTGCATCAGGGTCTGCATGGGATACTACAGGGCTAGAGTCCTACAGTATGCTACAGGTGAAAGCAGAGAAACACCCAGAGACATGAAATAAAAGTTAATAGGTTCAGATGAGAGATGAGGAACAAAATTTAAAAACTGAGGAAAAGAAACCTTAGACTGCAAACAACTTTCCATGACTGGAGGAAATTAAATCAACTAGAATTCTATTGACTAGTTAAATTGAAAGGTATGGGTTTTTTTATAAAAACTACGAGGCACTTTGTAGTCTGCAGAAAGTTGAAATAAATGGTCATAATTGTCTCTTCTAATTTTCTCCACTGGCCACAGCACCTACAAATTTGTAGTGTTCAGCATAACATTGTATCCCAGGCTTCTAGAGGTTTTCTGAAGCTGACACAAAACTCCTAATCCACAGGACATGCAAAACACCTGCCCTTTCCATTGTTACAAAACTCAGACAAAACCAGGTTCTCAAGTCCACACCAACGAGGCAGGTAGCTTTTAATTTGAGGCTCAAACATAAAGAACTCAATAGCAACCTTGCTTGGTGCCAATTTACTTGTGATCTGACGGAACCAATCTGAACCCAACAAGCTCCAGAGATAACAGTTTGTCAATTTTCCATTTCAAAGGCAGCATGATAACTGAAAGCTTACAGATGTATCACATGGAAATCAAACTTGCAGCAAGCAGTAAACTTTCTGATAAAGGCCTAAGCCCAATTCTGTTGAAGTCAATGACAAACCCCAGCAGATTTCAATAGAAGTTGAGTGAGGCTCAAGGTGAGACACAGCTCTGAGAACAGTTATAATCAACTCAGTCCCCTGTTAGGACAGAAGAAATGTGAGAGGATTTTTTTGGCAAGCAGTGCCCGAGTTGAGAATTCACAAAGAGTGAGTTGTGAGGATCCGTGACACTGGGCATTTTAAGGGACCCTGGCACAATCTGAGAGGATTTGACAAGGTCAGCATGTCCCCAGTTAACCTGGTATTGCCATGCCCAGTGAGAACTCACCTGGAACCTGACAGCAGTTACCCTCTTTATTTAGCCCCAAGCAACCTCCAGACTGTCAACAGAAGCTGCATCCAGACTCTTGTAGTGAAGCATAAACACACAGAGTGTGGCTGATGAGCAATAAATAAAATGAGTGGGCAGAGCAGGGGCAACAACTTTGCCTCTTTTTTCTAAGCAAGTGTAAGAACAGCAAAATGTAGTCACATCTATGGCATGGCCAGTACAACACATGAGGCAGGGAGTTGATAAGCATCTGCCTCTGTATGTCTTTGACACTGGCTGCAGATAGAATGTGATTCAGTCTCTGATCAACAAACAGTGGCTACTCTGGATTCCCATGCATCAATTGCAAAAAAAAAACCTCAAAATACCTGTACACCAGTTCTCTGCTACAGGAGCAAACTCCAAGCAGCATTGTCATTCACACAGGCAGAAACTGAGAAATTCCTTTAAGGAACTTCCCTTTTATTTTTCAGAGTGCAAAGAAAATGGATGTGAGACATGTTTGGTCTTCCTAATCATAAATGACATATTTTATAGAGATCTACTTCTGTAAAGACTTCTGTGAGGGGTGAGAAAGAAGCAAAGAAAAAAATGTTTTCAAATTTCTTGTTAAAAAAAGATAAGGAGAAAGCTCCAGAATAGTATTCACTCTTTGTGTCCATTACAGATCAGGGCAAGGCAGACAAAAATGAAAAGACTTTCCAAGGTTATGCTACACAGACAGGATTTGAACTCGGAACTTCTGAATGCAACCCCAGTGCCTGAGCCACACATTCATTCTCTTCTCTGTATTCCCCCACAGTCTTAGGCCATGTGGCCACTGTTGGTGAAATGAAAAACAGGTGCAGATCCATGAACAGATGGGAGATCAGCCCTGGCTGATCTCTGGAGGATAATACAGAGTTGTTTTCCAGCAAAGAGGATTCCAAAGAACCACAGAGGCAGCACCCCTGCCCTAAAACTAAAGCTGCTCTGTCTCACACTAAGTGTTATCTCCACCAGCCCAGCAAGTGGGAGTTTTGAGGAATGGTCTGTTGTCTATCAGCAAAGGGCACTGCCTCACTGACCTCTCGGATTTGCAATATTGACATCTCTGTTTTTCAGGCATGCCTATAAAGATTGTAGAAGACTAATTGCAATTCCATTCTTAGCAGTAACTGCAGCCAATGTTTCTAAGTTGTTAGTACATGAAATTTCTTCCCTTGAGTAGACATCTTTGGAATGTCTAACTCTCAAAAAATGCCATTAGCCATATGCAGCATCTTTCTCTGGGAAAATCACTAGTGGTATGGGACAAATCTCCAGGTAAAATGAACAATATATTTGTTCTGGATCTGTAAGGAGAGATCTACTTTTGATTTCCAGTTCATGGGAGCTGATGGCTTATTCCACAATTAATGGTTAAACAAAGAACTTGGACTGCTTTCTTAATGGGAGAGTGATAGTAGATTACTAACAGGGCAATTGCCTGGGCCCTATGCACAGGATGGAGTTCAGAGTATTCCCTGCCTTGTGTGACCCACAGTTACAGTCCCTGCAAGACACATTTCCTGCCTTGTGTCACCTGGCACATCAGCCAGAAGTATCACAAAAGGCAGGGCAGTCCTTCCTTTGCACAGAGTACAACCCAAAAGTAAAGTACATGCAAGACAACAGGGGTGTTTCTTAGTATCATAGAATAATTTGGATTGGACAGGATCTTTAAAGGCCATCTAGCCCAACCCTCCTGGCTGTGAGCTGGGACATCTTCATCCAGATAAGGTTGTTCAGTGCCCCATCCAATCTGGCCTTGAAGATTTCCAGGGATGGAACATCTACCACCTCTCTGGGCAACCTGTTCCAGTGTTTCACCACCCTCATTGTAAAAAAAATTCTTACTTATATCTAGTCTGAATGTACCCTCTTTTAGTTTAAAACTATTCCCCTTGCCCAATCACTACAGGTCATACAAACATTTCAGCTTAGATACTACTGGGTCTAGCCTTCTCATTGTGTCTTGGTTTTGTTTTGTGCAAAAACACTCCTGTAGTGCTGTGTCCAAGAGAGATTTGTCCTTGCTAAAGCTGCTTTTACAGCAAAAATGCCTGTCTACTTGGGCCAAGACATTTGAAGACAACCTGTTTCCTTAGACTCTGTTTGGGACACAAAACCTGATTTGAAAAAGTAGGCCAAAACCACACTGCTGACATTCATGTATTCTTCTCAATTGTAAATCAAATTCATTGGGAAAATCTATCTTGTCCAAGTGTTAGTCAGGTTTTGAAGGGAAACATTCTCCACCAATGACACAAACAGAATTAAACAACAAAGACCACCCAGGACACTGGGAATTTCAAACTTCTTGGCCTCAGTTTCTCTGATTTGTTCTTCCCAGCTTCATATGTGCTCTTTGAGACAGAAAAGAGCATTTCCTTCACTTTGCACTAGTGTTTGTCTTCCAATGAAACATTCGTTAAAGCAGCCGGTCCCAGAGGTGGAATGTTCCAAAATTCCATTTTGGAGCCAAGTACGTACGTTTTGGAGTCAGTCATGACACCACTTTATAGAGAACAGACAATGAGTTTTGGATCTTGTGAGTACCTTTTCTCACTGCAAATAAGTTCCCTTCCCCCGTTCTTTTGGAGACATCTCAGTCTGTATTGGAAACAGAGGATGTAATTTATTTTTATCGCCTTCCCTGTCAAACTGGCCAACTGCCACAGGGTTCTGCTTTCAGATGTAGCGAGAGGCAAGAGAATCACAATGAAGAACCATTCATTTCAGTGACTCCTCCTCTGTTTCCTTATCTTATTTTGAGGCTACCTACTGTGCTGTCTTATCACTCTTTCTAATCCTGCAAAACTTCTCTGCAACTTGACCCCTCTGCAGAAAGAGCTGACCTGCTTAGACCTCCGTGCTTCTCCACTCCTGCTCCCATCCCCACAGAGCGTGTTGCTCCTTCCTTTATTACTGTAGGGCTCTTTTTCCACTGCCTGTCTTACCCCTCTTTTTCCTAGCTCATTACACTGCATTACATTTCCTAGCTCAATGTACATACAGCTGTGTGGCCTCCTTGTGGTATGCGCAATTCCTCACTGTCCAGCCTGCCCTTTGATGTCTGCTGAAGAAGGATACATCTTCTTTTCCATCTTTTCACATGTGCCTATTAATTACCCTCTTCAGAGGAGCTGTTTACTGACTATCACTCTGTTTACAGTTGAATGCAGCTAAACATTTGGTCTTCACAGTTTCCCTCTTCTACACCACCCACCCAGTTTCTTCTCAATTGTTGCAAAATAGATGTCTCCAAATCTCTTTATAAAGGCACAGATACAACGTACTTACGTTCCACACCCAGCCTCCTCTAAAATCCTGGGTTTGCCTCACTCTCAGGGAAGTAGAGAAAGAAGCTATATTGGTGCTTTTTGTCTTCAGGCCTCTAACAGAAAAGAAGCAGTGAAGCTTCTGCTGCACAGATTCCTACCTTGGGTGCTGTAGAAAACCCAGCATCAGATTCATGACCTGTGAACAAATAATACAAACCCAGCATGAAGTACAGAAGTGTGCCCACTGAAAGGAGAAGGGCTATCCTATGCATAAACTGCACGTGTGTTTGTGAGATCAAGGCCCTCGGGCAGAGGGAATTTTAATACGCTGGGGAGGAAAATATTACTCTAGCAAATGTGCAAAGTTGTATGGTTATAATGTAGCAGTTCAGATCTAAGATGAAAATTCCTTCAGATTTCCTCCTTATTCCATATGGAGCTTAAGATGTTACTTAATATGAAATAAATTAAAAACAAATGTGGGATAAATTATGGTTTTTTTCTAATGAACAGATTATTGTCCATCATAGAATCATAGAATGGTTTGAGTTGGAAGGAACTGACTTCCAACCCCCCTACTATGGACCAGGACACCTTCCACTAGACCAGGTGGCTCAGAGGCTCATCCAGCCTGGCCTTGAGCACTTCCAGGGATGGGGCATTCACAGTTTCTCTGGGCAGCCTGTGCCAGTGCCCAACCACCCTCACAGAAAAGAATTTCTTCCTCGTACGTAATCTAAACCTGCCCTTTGCCAGTTTAAACCCATTACCCTTTGTCTCATCACTCAATGTCCTTGAAAAAGTCCCTCTGCAGCTCTCCCGGAGCCCCTCCAGGCACTGGAAGGTGCTGTAAGGTCTCCCCAGAGCCTTCTCTTCTCCAGGCTGAGCAGTCCCAGCTCTCTCGGGGCTGCATTGCAGAGTGGCTCCAGCCCTTGCCCTTTGTGGCAGAGGCAGCTGCTGCTTTACCTGACCGAGGCAGCCCCAGCAGTGGGGCTGGAAGGAACAGAAGCCTGACGCTTACAAGGCCCAGTTTGGAGAGCATTCCTCATGCAGCAGACACTAGGGATGGGCTGGGGCGGGGCAGGCCGGGGAGGGAAGCTCGGGAAGGGGAGGCCTGTGGAAGCACGCACTGCCAGTCAGGGCACGGAGCCTTCCCGCCGAGAAGCCCAAGGGTGCAGACACACGGGAATGAACTGGGGGTGGTAATTTTCCATCAGTTATCCCAGAGAGGAAAAGCAGCCCCACCACAGAAGCAGACGGCAAAGCCTGACGTGTCAATTTTGGCGTCATTCACACTCTTCCCTGAGACTCCTGCAAATGCAGAATCTGCATTCATATCCAAAACACTTTTTAATGAGCGCTTTATTGACACATTTGTTCTACTTTTATATAACAGGATAATGACGAACAGCTGGCTACAGATAATGACAGGCACTAATTTATATTAGGTTACTACCTTCAGATTCTGTAGGCTATTACCTTTTTTTTCTTTTAATTTTTAGCATTCTTGCCCTCTGTTGTACTTGCATTTTATGATGCTCACATTTACTATTCCTGCATGCTAGGAAAGGAATAAGCATTTTTAAAGCTTTATGTTTAATTACACTTTCAGCTATTAATTAGACACATAAACAAATTAAATGTACATTTAATTAAATGTTACCCATTTAAACGGGTAAACTGGAAGCAGAGTCCATCGACTTTAAAACCAATATTGTGTGCATTTATCTTAATTAGTCAGGTAGTGTTGGGGATTAATGAACTTTAACTGTTATATTCATAAGCAGATGCATTAGTGTTTGTGTCTTTGTGGCACACAGAAGATGAGTTCAGATGGGAGCTCTTTCCTGCCAAGTATTGTACAAACAGAATGGGAGGTGCATCTACAAGACTTTCTTTGTTACCTTGAAAAGGAAATACTGATACTCTATTTAGCTTTTGCAGGTGTGAACTGAACACTCAAAACATCATCCAAAACTTTCCCCTACCTTGTCATTTCATATTTACACCCGAGAGATTCCCTGCCACAGAGTGGCTGTTCAGTATCTTGAGAAGTGGATTCTCACTGTGGCACATCCAGGTTCTAGTCTGAGCAAATAGAACTCATGAGGAAATATTAACACACAAATGTCCTAAAGCACTCACCTGATTGTGAAAGCAGTTATTTCAGCAGAGAAAGTGTGGAGCACCTGATCTGGCTGTGCAGCAATTGGCTGTGTGCTGTCTGCCCAGCAAACACACAACTAGGGCTGGTGAGTAATTCTGCTTCTGTGATAAACTAATGCTTTTCATCATCTCTGCTCATTTATTGATACTGGAAGTAAAATGTGGAGCCATAACTCCTCAGATACTTCAGTCTACAGATGAGTTTATAATTTCAAGTTTGGAGAATTTATTTTCATAATCAATACACATTCATTCAAGTTCATTAAATTTCTTTAGTTGTATTGGACCATCACAAGTATTTTTTTTTTCCTTTCTGCATCGTGGATAAAGAGATTTTGCATTTAATGCAACACTGTGTGTCAGAACTTCCATGAGTATAAGGAACCACTTAACTTACTTGTACATAAAGAAGTAATCCAGCAAACTGGTAAGTCAGCCTGTTCTGGCATTTCCAAGTCTTCCTTTAACATCAAGATACAGTGAAAAAGCACCAGCACAAAAATAGAGCAAAAAATCCATATTACTGAGTTATCAAGACACTGCTGTGTCCATTTTGTACAAGAGTTTGATTCCATTTACTTTGAATAATTTCCTCCTGGATTTTTTTCTTTTTTTTTAAGAGCTGAAATACAGAATTTTCCAAAACAATAAAACCTGGCATGGTAATCAGCACTTTGATGGAAAGAAATTGCTCCAGCTATAGGATCTGCATTTTGAATGCTTTTCTGAAGTCCAGGACTACCAGGGCTCTTCTACACCTGAACTTTGAGTTGTAAGTTTTTTTCTCATCCATTCAATCACAGTTGGCTGCAGTTGCTGATGTAGTTATAAGTTGCTGATATCTGGCTGATATAGGTTATATCTAACTCCTTTTATCTCTATATATTTAGGTGATACTATTAAAACTACAGTGGATCTTCCCTGAAAATGAAACAGCCTTGGCATTCCTGTTTCTTTAGTTCACCTGAAAAAACCAGAATTCCAAATATTTAGCCCAGCCACTGACTTTCTAACAGACCTGCCCTCCAGGATCAGTTACAGTCACTGTTTCGGGAAAGATTTTTATCTCAGCTGGTATAATTTTGTTTAAGACATTTTTCTTTTTAAATCAGGTTCTATTTAACAGATGTTATTGGTTGCATCAAAACATTTTAAAAGTCAGGATTAGGAGAGAATTGAAAGGATTCTGTTTACAGCCCAGATAATTTGCAGTTTCAGAGCCTGGTCTGGACAGTTTCTGACTGATACAAAAAACCCGAGGTGGCTGCAGTGAGCAGCTGAAGTACTGAACACGCACACGCAGTGCTTGTAGCAGTCGAGCAGTGTATTTGTATCTTAACCAAGAAATAAACTCTCCCCGTTTTGCCAAGGCATCCAGGTTGACAAAGGGATTAAGTTCAGTAAAACAATGAAAAAATCCCTTAACATGGAGGTTAAACAGTACAAGACAACCCCTAAATGGCACCCGACTCATCTGCTCTGTGGCAGCACAGAGCTGAGGGGAAAGGAGAAAGGATTGCAGCAGTCTCCTCTTAGCACTGTTCTCCCCAGCCTGGGAGACTTTCAGCTCCTTGCCCTGGGCAGAGGAGCAGCAGGAAGGCAGGAGCAGGGCTTGCCCTGCCCCAGGGACTCCCCTTCCTGCAGCCCGGGCTTGGTGATGCCCTGGGAGCAGGGAGCCACAGCCTGTAGGCAGAGGCAGGAAGGTGCCAGCCTGCTCCTTCATCCCTGATGGCCTGCTGGAGCCCCACTCTTGATATGCTGACAGGCTTTAAAGGTTCTTTCTTTTACAGGACATTTTAGTATCCACAGGGGTATTACGATGCAGAAGGTATAGGTATTACAAACAAACAGCTAAGTTTACCACCCACTGTCTTGGTTGTCTTCTACACATGGTTCCATTTTACTTTTGGTCTGCCATGATTTCCAGATGCTGGGGGAAAAGGTTTAATTCTTAGGGAAATTTTAATTAATGAAGAATCCAGAATCTTTTTAGCAGCAACTACTTAGTAGCTGGAGAAAAAAAAAAAAGGTCAAGTACATTTTAAGGTCTTCTCAATTCTTTAGATTTACAGGAGAGCTTCTCTACATTATTCCAAATGCTAATTTTAGAAGAACTGTATTTAACAAAGGTATCTCAACATGTATCTCTTACACAAACACACACACAGACAGAGAAAAATCAAATAGAAGAAAAAGAAGGAAACATGGGAAAAAAGAAAAAAAGGACTTGAGATGAGAAAACACATGCAAACAGGACAGATTAATTGTGGTAAAAGAAAGATGGGCAAATGGCCATTTTTACTCTCTGAAAGAAGTGACAAACTTGTAAGTCTGATTAAGAAAAGGGAAGAGGAGCACTGACTGGCATTCAAAGCTGGATTTAGAACTATCCCTGGAGTAAAGTTCCCATTGGGAATGTGTGCTGGGGAGCGCGGGGCGTTTCTCCGCCGCTGGAGCCGCTCCGAAAGGCGGGCGGGCAGGGCTGGGCCGGGCCAGCGCCGCTCCGCGCCCCGCCCGCGCCGGACCCGCACTCGCAGGGGCACCCGGGGCACGCGGGGCCCCGTACACAGCAGCTGGACTGAACTGACAGCCCGCACTCAAACAGCGGCACTGCACACACACAGGAGCTGCATCTGCTTTCATCGCTGATGTGCTCCAACTACAGACATTTCCCCTCCCTGAACTGCCACAAAATCTACACAGATGCATCAATCAGTTCAGAAGTAACCTGGCCCTGAACTCCCCCGCACAAAGGGGCTCAGATCTAGGGAACCTGTCCTCTGGACGGGCAGAGACAGGAGTGAGCTGTATGAGGGGCTGTACCTGTGGGATCAGCCGCTCCTGGTTTGCTGTCTGCCTGTGCAATCCCTTCTGCTCTGCAGCAGCAAACGCAGCTCAGGCACTGCTGCTCCTCAGGCACTGGGCACTTCTGGCCTGGCTTCACAGGAGCAACAACGCTTCTTGTGACTGCAACGTGCTCTGCTCCTTGAGAATGTGTCAGGCTTTGTTCTGATAAAGGCAGAAGAGAGTTTTGCCACTGTTTTTCAAGCAACACATTGCCTATGAGAAGAGAGAAATTTAAAAAACTCACTGATTTACCATGTTAAAAAAAGATGGCACATTTATTGCTACATAAATGTTATATACATAGTGTTTTCTGTTACATTGACAGAAATTTTTTGAACTTCTTGCTGCTGGTTGGAAAGGTTTATCAGCAATACCTTGAAATTTGACACAGGGTACAAATCTGCAATAAACCAACAATGGAAACTGGAGAACAAGATGAGAAGCAATTCATCTCGGACAATTAGCTCTTACAATACTCCATAGGTACTACACGGTATGCTAGAACCCTACTATGGTCTTACAATGCTATTGTAAATTTCTGATATTAATGAACAGGTTATGGTAAATAACCCTACATTTTTACTACCTAATATAGTAAAATAAAGTAAGAAACTTTTTACTGAAAACTTTTTTTGATTTCAAAAATCTAGAAAGAGTAATATTTAGAATTCAAGAAATTTTCTTACAAGATTATTGTATAAAAGACTAGCTACAGTGAAAAATAAGCCAAATGTTTTTTTCTTTCTATTTTATGAAGGAAAGCTTCTGGGCATACTGCAAAGTCTAATATAGCCAAAAAGACAACAAGCTTAGAAGGAAAAAGGCCAGGCAGTGGCACGTGATCACTTTCACACGTCATAAGCAACAAATTCTGTTTAGCTGATAAACACTGAAATGAAGAACAAGGCCACAGATATAATCAGGTGTTATTTGATGATATATGCAAATTAAAGTAATAGAAATGAGTCCACTAATTCCACAAACTGTTTTGTTAGGAACCATCCAAAACATGAGCTTAAATGCATTAGTTTATTTTATCAATCCACCTTTTGTTCTTTCAAATGAAATGACTTCATAAAAATTATAGTTTTGTTCCTGTTTTGTGTGTGAACCAATTGCCAGTGATGAAAGATGCACTATATAAACAATAGCTCAGACAACCTTGGCTTAGGAAATTTCCTCCCATGGTCATTGCAGTGGAAGACAGTTTCCATGGAAGTTCAAAGGGATTTTAACCATTTCAATACATCTGTGACAAAGGAATACTTATGGACACTATTCTGGTGGAGAAACATTTATAGGTTAAATGCTAATATGGCTTGGGACAGGGGTATTTGCATTTGATTCACACTATTTTTTCTCCACTGACAAGCCATACAACATGACATGACAGTTAACGGGTACAGGAAGGAAAACTGGTGACCATTGCTCTTAAGATTCCATTACGTAAAAAGCCCACCTTGCTGGTGGTTGTATCATCACACTACCTGCCACGGTGAATTTAGGATTTTACTATTCACCAAAGTTACAGCCTGAAAAAAATCTCCTTTGTATTTTAATGCATTTTGTGCTTACATACAGCTAACACTTTACATGTACTATATGTAGTACTTACTGCTCGGAAAACAAAGCAACTCTAACAAAGTAGATTCTCCCCACCCAATTTACACTTCACGTTACAAGCTTTACTATGAAGCCTAGAAGCCTAAAAAGGTTTTGTTTATAATTAGAAAAAAAAATGTTTGAGGAAAGTCTGAGGGAAATTAAAAATCACTTTTTAAATCCAAGAAATGTTATGGTCACAGTATTGCTCCAGCCTGCAGCCTTCATGAGGCCTCTGAGTGGCTTGAGGCACAGAGCTCAGTATGGAAGGGGAACTGTGACCATAACTGTTCAGATTACCAGAGATCAAAAATAACATAAAAAAAAGCTATACCAAGGAATAGTTTCCTATTGCATGGAAAACACTAGTCATATGGCAAAAGGAGAGGAAAGGACAACAAAAGACTTTTCCCTTCCTTTTTTAAGACACTAATAGGTATGCTGGGAATGCTACGGGTCGACGGTTGTCACTGCTTTGTTCTCTGAATGTGAACAGCTTTAGTAAATGCTGGCATTCAGCTGAAATTTTATCAGCTTTTAACATGTTAACTTTTCCCTTTATATGTAGACCTTTACAGTTCCATAACAATAAATAAAATTTGTAGTTACAATGCATTTGTCAATTCAGTTTAGGCACAAGGCAACTTCCACAATGAGTGGAGAGATCACAACAGTCTCTGATTGTGCAGAAGCGACACACTGCTTGCAACAGAATGATATGTTCAGAGTATCTCATGGGCTGAAATTCTGTCTGAAGATCTTGTATCTTCACTCCTGATGCAGGTGTTGACCAGTAGCTTTGATCATAAGATTGCATTTGAGTTTCTTGCTTCAAGTGTTTTCTCCTGTCAGGTTTGTGTCTTCATATAATGTTAGTTGTCTGTGTCCTTGTGAAGAAGAGTCACCTTCTGTGTATCCTACCAATAATTCTGTAATTCTAGAAATAAATTTAGAAGAAATAGGTTATTGGGAAAAGAATAATTAAAAAGCTTAGCATCAACACTAGAGACCGAATTTAAACTGGATTTGGTGGCACTTCCAGTCATTTAGGTGCAAAAGAGAAAGACCCTGAAATCCTCTGTTCCAGAGAGATCCATCTAGAACATGACATATTCAAGAGGTTCCTCCAAAAAACCTTCTGTTGGGCCTCTCTGGATATGGGAGAAAGAATAACCTGCACATCTCAGACCTTCAGTTTGTGTCTGACTTTGCTCTCCAAACCAAGCAGGAGACAGTTCCAAGTTCACTCCATCCTGAAGGTAAACTGCCATGTTCCTGTACAGCCTTTTCTGTCAACGTCACACTTCAGTCAACCCACAAAGTTACTGCTATTAAAAAAGCAAAGACACCAAACTTTTCAAAGTGGATCTTTGTATTTGTATGGCAAGAACAGACTAAGTTTGCTGTAAATCAAAAATTATCTGACAATTCCAAAGTAGCCAATTGCTCTTATACAAAATAAAACAAATTAGAGAAATTCAAAGCATTAAAAATTATAATATATACAACAACATAAAAACAAAATTTAGTAAAGTTCTGGATTAAAACAAGGGCATTGGACCCAGGTTTTTTTATTCTTTTTGAAAGTGGCAACAGCTCTACTAGAACACTAAATTTTTTTCCTTTTAAAATCAAGGTTTCACAACTACTTAGAAAATCAACCAACAAAATGAATTAAGCCAAGACTGATATTCCTGTAGGGACTCCCCATCAGTGTGTTTAAATGAGATGTTACATATTGGGCTACCTTGCAAAGCTGCAAATATTACTTTTAAATTTTAACTATCTTCACCAATACAGATTGTGACTTAAGACACTTCCCAGTCTCTGCTGGGCAAACGAGAGGAGTTAGAATGACTGGCCTTGAGCCAGAGAGCAAATCTCTCTGGGATGAGGAGTCCCTGAAACTGTATCAGCGCTGGGAAACAATACGTGGATTTTTAAATGAACTAATGTCATATTTAGACCATTTAAAGATGGATAATTCATCTCTATTAAGCTTGGCTTATCTAGCAAGCTGTTCACTGTTCCTCTGATGACATGCCAAGAAGGCCACCTGAGCCAAGAGACGTAGCCATTGGCAACAAGGCATGAAAATAAAGAGACTGACGACAATTTCTTCAGGTTTTATTATAAACCCAAACAAATCTGCAGCCTTCTGCTTCTGCTGAGAGATGTGAAATCACAGAGACGTTTGGTGCTGCTGGCAGCTCAGGAACTAAACCCCCACTCCCCCTGATGTACCTGGCTGGTGTTCACATATGACCCATAGGGTTGGTAGTTTCACTCAGGCCAGGGTGGCTTCCTGGGTGTGGTGTTGGTGGCTCTGCCGATACGGCAGAAACTTTTTCTTCTTCCCTTCTCTTAAGGCAGGCTGCTTTAGGGTTTAGGTTTCGTTCTGCAACAGAAAAATCAAGAGTTCTTAATATCCCATAGGCTGGCACCATGGGCAATATCAATACATGAACCCTGGAGTAAAAATAGCTCTGCAGCTTCCCTCTTCAGCTGCTAACACCCCTGTTCACCTGCTGGTGTCCAAAGCTGCAGACAATCACTACTGAAAGTCCTGCCAGACAGCTCCCAAACTGGTATTTTAAAAAAACAGAGACAAAAAGCCAAAACCAAACCCTCTCAGCAGTCTACATTCACCTTCAGAAACTTTAAAAAAGCACCTTCTTTATCAGCATAAGACACTGAAGTGCTAAATGAGAGCTGTCTGTAATTTACAATACAATAAAATGGGATTTATCCAATTTTTTTGTAGGCTGAAGTCTTACCAACCTTGCTGACATCATAGTAGCTTTAGTAATGTTGCTGCTTCTTTCTTCCCAGTAAGTATTAGCCAGCTGTTAGGGCAGGGGAGGCAGCACACCCTGAATGGGTAGTTCTCATCAGCCTCAATCTGTGAAATCACCTTGTGCCCATCTTGGTTCAATCAAAAGACTGTGATGACAGTCACATACAACAGGAGCATTATTTTTTTTCAAAACCCTATTTCCTCTCATTAAAGTCAATGCTGGTTTATAATAACCAGCTGTGGACCAGCTAGCAAGGTATTTTCATCAGTGTGTTTCCACTTCCCCACTTAGTTTCAATAGATGTAGATTTGGATCTCGTTTCCAAATAATGACAGTTTCTAAAAGTCAACTGTTTCTGTTCTTCAAAATGGCTTTTCATGAATCGAATACAGAAGATGTAAATCACAGGGGTCCAAAAGACACACAAAAAACCATGTAATATATTCCACTGTGGAATTTAATCAATATTTTAAGGTATTTTCTAGCTGTCAGTGGATTCTGTTTTGCAGTTGGAGATGGCAGATACAATTATAACTGCAAGAAGTCTGCCAAAACTGAACAGACAGCACAAGCCCTTCTCTTGCACTGCACAGGCACCCCTCTAGTAACTACAGTTTACTGACCCCTGTGCATTTTAGCTCATCTGACAGAGACTATTTTGGATGGACTTGATAGTTCTGCTGTCACCAAAGTCATTATCAACAGCCTCCTACTGCATTTCCTTAAGGATGAGCACTCCTAAAGAGTCTACTGGAAAAAAACCCCAAAACTGCTAACTTCCCTTAATCACAGTTTTCTTTGTCTGTGTCTTGCCTTGAAGTTTTAAAGATTTAATTACATGGAAACTTTGAAAGGAAGTTAATTTACAGTGATTTAGGAAATGGAGATAAACCTCCTGGCCTACACTGAGAGTTGAAATCTGAAATGGCTCATTTTGAATAGCACCAATCACGAAATGAGAAGCTTCATTACCAGCAGAGAGGCATTGTTTACGCCGTTGCAGCCCGCCCCGCGCGAGCTGCCGCGGGTGTCTCACGGCGCTGCGGCCACCGGCCCGCGGGAGCAGCTGCGGAGGCGCCGGGCGGGGCCCAGGGCAGCAGCGCCCCTGCAGGAGGCCCGCGAGCACAGCGAGCGCCGGCCAGGGGAGCCCTGCACCCCACTGCCCGGACAACGGGGCCAGCTGAGAGCCGAGGGAAGAGACTCTACCGCAGACACCAGGGCTGGAAGGCCTCTGACAGAGGCACAGTGATTTTATTAACGTGGAGCCTCCTGTGAATTACACGATCTGTGAGAGCAGGGAGAGGGACTTGATGCTTTTTAAAACACCAAAAACCATGCTTGATTAATGTCCTTCTGACTTCCTAATACTCAACCTTATCTTCTAGACCACAGCAAGCATTTTCAGAGCAAAACGGTGCCCGAGAGCTGTCTCAGAGATGCTAAACTGGGTTTTACAATGGCCCCAAGCTGCTGGCTCATCTGCAGAACAGTTGCTCTGTGCCTTGGAAGAGCTCTGGCTGGAGACAGTGTGTTTCTTTACCAACAATTGGATCAGTAAGATGCCTGAAGACACAGCATCTTGTCCTTACTGCATGAAGTACATAAGTTCGTAAGTTTGTGTTAAGTTAGTTATTCAGTCGCTTTCAATAAACTTCTAACTGTTGCTTGGATCTTCTGTGCAAAATACAAGCAACAAATGAGAAAAAGGAAGTAAAAATGAGATACACTCAGTGATCAGTGATTCAAAGATGTAGTGCATTGAGCAAATACAACCACTGACATATCCACCTCTCAGACTTTTCACTTGACACACTTCCATCAGTGAGACACTAAGAAAGATGGCTGCCAATGAGTCCCCAACAAGCAAAACAGGAGGACACTTATTTGGGCAGTGTCACCTCCACAAAACGAGACTATTTCTGTTGGAAGGGACTCCCAGCCACCATCCAGTCTGACTCAGGGCTGACCAAAAGTTAGAGCGAGGTGCCCCAGAACTTCAACATGTCTTAGACAAAAGTAGACAGAGAGATTAAAAGTCAACTGTGGCTTCACCAACTCACAAGAACAGAAGAGCTGAAGAACCAAACATGATTCCTAGAACCATCTCTCCTTATGAGAATGAATGGCACATAACAGTTTTCCTTCTGCACCTACCAGCAGGCCTGTTGTTTCTTTCTCAGAAAAATTTAAAGGAATCAGAGAAAGAAGATTCATGCAAACCCAACTCTGATTCAATCAGAGTAGGTTTCCTCCCTTCCCAATACATGTTTAATGCAAAAACTTAAGAAAACACAAGTTCACTGCATTTTAATATTTCAATTATGAGGAATTCATCCTAAAAGAGATCTCTTCTTGTTGCTAAAGCTGTTCTACAAGTAAACAAGTGTTTGTTACAATTGAAAGCAAGATGTATCAACCTGTTAATTACTGAATTAGCCTTGAAAACTTATGTGAAGAGATGTCTAATTGAACAGGAAAAAGAAAGGTTAAAGTAAAAACCTCATACTCACTCTCTTCCCCCACTTTTTTTTTTTTTTTTTTTTTTTAGTAATTCTTTGCTTTTTCTGAAGCACTTCGGCATCATTACAGAACAGCAAACACACTTTCAGTAGCTCATCCATCTGGCTGAGCAGGTTTGCAGAGCCCCTCACCGCTCCACTGACAAAGGTGCCACGGGCCTGCGCCAGCCCCGAGGCCACTGACCTCTCACTTGCTGCTCCAGGCTGAGGATCACTGCCACGGCCTGGTGGAGGATCAGCAGCTTCGTCTGCGGCTTCTCGCTCTTCAGGTGCAGCTGGCACATGCGGCCCAGCTCCTTGAACGCCTCGTTAATGTCTCGCACGCGCAAACGCTCCCGGGCGTTGTTTGCCATTCTTCTCTCCTTTTCTCTTTCTATTTTCTGCTCTGGGTTTAAATCCTCATCTTCGTTAGTACTGCTGCAAGAAAGCAAACGTAACAGGATATTGAAATATCACTGGTATTTTCAAACAAGTGATCCTGGTGCTGACTCCAAATAGGTGAAGAATAAAATAATTTCCAACAAAGTTTTTTTTTCTATTTTCCAATACATCAGCTTATATAAAAACACATTCAAAGAATTTTCAATTTCATGTTCTTATTTAAGAGATTTACTTTTGTTAAAGATGACACTGGCCAATTTTAGAACTATTTTTTCTTCTACTACTCAGTGTAGAGCTAAAGTTATATTTAGAATTCTTGAACTGCCTCAAATGATATCAAGTTGCATAGCCTTTTTTAATATAGGTTCATCCAATTTAGTCTACAACTGTGCAAAACCTCTGTTCTAACAAAATTAACACACTAACATGCCATTGAACACATGTTAATACAGATTATGCTGCCTGTGGTTGCAAAATTCTGATTGTTTACTGTTACCTCAAATTTCAGTGCTTACATCGGGCAGATCCAGAAGCATTTACCCGGCGTCAGCTCCAGTTTTGTGTCTGTGGCTTGGGAGGGGACAAAGTGTTTCAAGAGGAAACAGCCACAGTGTTTCACCTCAGGCTCCAGGTCAGGAGCTGGAGCTCTCCGCTGCCACAGACTCACATGTAGAAGGGCAGCCCTGGCCCAGGCACAAAGTATCACTAATCGCAGACATTGTCCCATGCTCTGTGCTGCACAGGACCCTCAGTCTTTTGCTGCTTACACGTACAGGCAGACATCGGGCACGGCACCAGTGTAACTACTACAGTAACACAAAAGCCTTGCAATAAATTTATCAAATGTAAGAACAATGTGCTACTGAGCATTATCAAAGCACAGATTCACAGGTTATGTCAGCAACGCACCTTGTTCTGCCTCTGGATGAGACCTTGATATCCTTCTGGGAGGACTCATCGTCTGATTTCATGTCATCTGATGAGGGGGGTTCATGGATATTTTCATCCTTCTCCTTATGTTCAGACTTGATTTCTGTTGGACCTATAGCCACAGACTGGCTCTGTAAGCCACCCGACAGCGCTGCAAGGAACCAGAGAGCAGAGTGAGCGTCAGAGCACTGCAACAGCGCCCAGAGCCTCAGCAGATAATGGCAGTGAGGGGCCAGAGCCGAGCACACGTCTGGGGAGACAACAGGAAGAACTAACAGAAACAAGAAATCCTGCTAACACTGCTGTGCTCGGACATGTGTCATGGGTTATAAAGCAATCACAGCTCACAGAGCAGCTTGATTGGTAACAGCTTAGTCTAAGGAAAACACTGTTTAAGACAAAAGGACATTGAGTGAAGTAAGGAAATTTGCATCTGATGTCTGGGCTGCAAATTCAAGGATAGAACTGCACTGAGATCGAGGCTTGGGTTTAGGCTGAATGTGCAACACCCCTTAAATGGTGCTAGCATGCTAATAAAGAACCTGACTTCTGTTTTCTGCAGTTTACTTCTTCAGCTAAAAATGGAAGGAACTGTAAACACGGGTGTGGAATGACCTCCTTCCATTGGCTGTGCTGAACTCTGGTCTCAGCCCACACCACAGCTCTCCTGCCCAACTGGGAAATGGCTGCAGCTCTGCAAGTGGATCATGGCCCCTTAAGCTGGAGGGACATGGCTGAAATGCAGCCTTCTCTTGAAATTATATTGGTATAATTGAGGGATGCCCTCAAAATTGTTGCAGGAGTCCCTAAGACTGGTGGTATATCGGATCTGTTATTAATTTCTGGTTTTCTACATTATGTATATGCCCCTATCCCTTGCACTGATGCCATTTTACCAAGATTTACAGCCTCTGAACTACTGCAGACCCTGTACAGCATTTAAGCCTGGAAAGTTACCTCTGTAGCTGTCTTGTGTTTTATGATTTAGTTCTGTGCTCTGAGCAGAAACTGCACTGGGAAGAACTGAATGGTTGCTGTTGAGGCTGACACCTTCTTCCCGGTGAGTCCCAACCTAAAGCAAGGCAAAGCAAAGATTTCTATTAAAGATGTGATTCAAAGAAATAGTCCCAAAATACTTTAAACCATTGAGAGTATTTGCTGGATTAGAGACCCGAGCTAAAATCTGCATTGAGTAAAGGAAAGATGTAGTTGATAGACACTGTTACATTACACCTTACTGGACTGGGCTATGTCTCAAGCAGTGACCAACCCTGTTTGGAATAAAATAATCCAAGTATCTAACTAATCTTACCACCTATCTTCTCATTTATTCCTTCATAATACATCATGATTTAATTTCTGAGCAGTAAGCATTGAGATGAAGAGTCTTGAAAAATTTTGCATAAACTTGAATTAATGATGCTTAAGCGAGACAGCTTTGAGTGTGCATACCTAACCTGAAGAGGCAACTTGTTAAAAAACTGCTGCTCAGTACAGAATACTGTCATCAACTTCTATTAAAAAAATATTTGTTTGAGAAAAAAGAAGAAGAATCACTTCCTGTATTTAAATAATTTGGAACACAGACCATTTAAAGCTTCTGATTTCTAAAGGCATAAAAAGTCCTTAAACATTTATAATATAACCAACATAATACAATTAAACAGTTAAAAAATTAACAAAGACTAGGGATTCTACTATTATTTGTATAGTTACAAAAACTGGCTACAGATGAAGCTTTTTATTGGAACAGTAGCAAACATGTCAACTAGAAGATTAAGCCTTTAATTAAATAGGTTTATTGCCTGGAGTTACACATGAGAACCACTGTTTTTCAATAAATCCTTCAATCCTAGTAAACTGCTGAGCTTTGAATCCCTCTTGAGTAATTAATGCAGCTTTTACCTTTCATGTCTTAGTATGGGTTTTACCCAGAGAGAGATAAATACCCTTATGCAAGTTTATCCTTTGTTTAATATACACTTGTTCCTGTAAGCTAATGCACAGGAACAAAAAAAAAAAAGAAAGGGGGAACCCCCCCCTCCCCAACAGTGCACAACTAATATCAGGTCACTCCGGGCTGCTATTTGTATCCATTGTTCTGCACAAAATTTCCTCTTGTATACTGTGGAATATCTGTTGCTATTTCAAGTATATTTTATCTCCCTCTGTGTGTAACAGGCTTTGTTTGTGAGAAGTTCTACTTTGGATACAGTCGGCCCAGCTCCTGGAAGAGTCATGAACTCGCTGGAGGAAGGAGCTGAGCCCGGGTCTTTCAGCCTAAGAGAAACTCTTACAACTGGAACATGATGCTCATTCTCACTCTGAACTTTTCAAAACTGAGTCCCTAATTCTGCCTTGCAGGTTGTGGGCTTTATTTTCTTCTTCTGGTCATGCTTAGACCTAACACTTGAGGGTGCTTTTATTCAAACTACAGACTGTTAATTGTTTCAGGCCAGATTTGTTCCAAAATCTACCTCTTAGAAAAGGCAAAGACTTCTTAAAGCTGTGTACAAACATAGCAGCTGCCAGAACCCTGGTAACTTTCAAATCTAGAGCGAATCTAAAGGCAATAGGTTAGCAAATCTGTTCTGATAAAGGCAGAGAATAGATGAGAAATAAAACCTGAATTCAAGTCCACGTTCCAAACCTTTGAAACCAAGAGTACAAATTAAAAGCATACAATTTAGATTAGCAGGATTTACACAGAAATATTAAGAGCTAAAATGTTACAAAACTGACCATAACACTGATTTTTATCTGTGATCTATGATATACCAGAAAATCCAATCTGGCAAACAAAAAATCCCAAACAAAATGACTTGCTGAAAGTCACCGCATCCCCTGCGGAGGCCAACAGCTCTGTTTGCTACAGTTACAAGTGATCGATGGCTGCTTCAAACTACCAAAGATTCAAGTATCTTAAACATTGAGTTCCGAAAATTTGGTTTGCTCTCCTTTCCCTGTACTCGCACTGCACAGAGAAAGGGCTCTCCCCATCTGCATTTCAATGGAATACAACCTCGGGCTTCCTTTAAGTCTTGTGAAAGGCGTCCGGGGCCATCAGCTCCGTGGCACTCGGAACAAACGACCTCTCGACGTGTTTTATCGCTATTATTTATACGCGATTGCCAGTGAGGCGCTTTCCTAGCGCCAAGGGCCAGCTCCGAGGGCAGCGAGCTGCCGGCGGCTCCCGCGGTGCCCGGTGCGGGTGCAGGGATCGCGGCGCTGCCGCAGCTCCCGAGCGTTCCCCATTTCCATACAGCTGCCCGGGCCGGCAGCGCGGGCTGGGCCCCGGCCCTTGGAGCGCCGGCCGGCGGCGCCCGCGGCAGCTCGTCTCGAAAGCAAACTAACTCGGAGTTAATTCATTCTCTCCGGCCCTAATCCAGCCTTGTTTCCATGGTCTCTCCTCCCAGGCAAAGCTGAAGCTTTCCAGGCGCACAAAATGGGAGACAAACGGAAGGCCGGGCTCTGCCACACCGCAGGAAGGCAGAGCACGCAGAGTGAGGGGAGAACACAGCGGGGAGCGAGGAATACAGGGCGGGCACGGCTCGGGATCTGCTGGGAGGAGGAACAGAGCAGGCACCGCTCGGGATCTGCTGGGAGGAGGAACAGAGCAGGCACCGCTCGGGATCTGCTGGGAGGAGGAACAGAGCAGGCACCGCTCGGGATCTGCTGGAGGAGGACGAGCAGGCACCGTCGGATTGAGGAGAGAACAGGCAGCACCGCGCTCGGTACCAACGCGTTCATATCACTGCCCTTTGCCTGCTTCTTCCTCCACACAATGCCAACCCAACACAGGTCTGGCATCCAGGGCAGTCACAAAAAACTTACCCCTCAGAAACCCCAGGCTGTGAAAAACAGTAGTCCTGTTACAATTTACCAGGTCAACTCTATTCATTTTTATGCATTTCAAGAAAGACTTGTATACAGGAAATCTGCAGCCCCTCTGATGCTTGCAAGCTAAGAAAAATCCAAAAAACCCCCCAAACCTGAGGACAGAATTTCGGTTGATTTAAGTGGTAGCATTTGGGATCTGAAACCAAAAAAACAGTTAAATATTTTAGGCTACTAAATAAAAACTAGACAAATCATGAGCACTCATGACACACAACTGCATGTAGGAGAAACGAGAGTGACACGTGGGGAAATTACACCTCTGTCTTGTTAATACTGGTTCTGCATCTCACATTTTAGTTTGATTATTCATTTTGAGCACTTAGCACTGAAAGCTTTTGAGAAATGGAAAATAAAAATACCACTCTTGGTCTGAATCTTTGAACTTTTCAAGCCCTATTAGCTGGTCAGTTTGGCTATGGTCATTAAAACCATTTTAGCCAAGGTGTGCGTAATTAAGGCAATGAAAAGGGCTTTGTAATCAAGAATTTTACACTTCAGACAGCTCAGTTGTTCAGTTGGGAGCAAAATCTCCACAGGGAAATAGCAACTCTTGGAAGGGTTTGAGCAAGAGCAGAGGTTGGTGTTGGCAAAGCTGCTTAACTGCCCTTTTGTGCTTCTACTGCAGCAGGCACAGGGCACAAAGAGGGAGATCACCAATTTTCCTAGATTCCTGTTATACCTGAAAAAGCCCTCTGACTTAAGGATTGAGTTTCATCCTTAACTGAGTTTCCAGGCCTTTTATTTATTTATTTTTAATCAGTTCAGGCTGTTCTTTTTCCATTGTATTACAATGACAAATAAAAAGCAGCTTGAATAAGAACAAAAAGTATTACTTCTTAACTTTTCAATAATACATGAAACAAAATACAAATCGACTTCAAAGGCCAGTTAGCAAATATTTGATGAGTTTGAGATATTAAAAATCTATTTGAATAAGTCTAATGGCTAGCCCAGCTAAAAAGAAAACAAGACCATTCAGAGCAAGCAGGAAATGAAGTCAACTAGAGTTGTAAAATAAATCTGGCTCAAAAATTAAGCAAATGTTAAAATAAAACCATGCCTGGTTACACTAATTACATAAAAAGGAGTTAAATTACTCATTTCCTAGCTCCTTCTGCCAAGATCATCATCTTCAAGGGAAATTAAATTTATTTTTTTTCCTATTTTTTTTAAAGAGCAAAAATGTTTTGTGTAAAGATCCCACCCTCCTTCAACAAGGAAGTTTCATTTCGTGCTGAATTCCAATGAACATTTCTTGACTCTACGTCAAACAAAACTTCAAAAATAGGTAATCGCTGTTATCAATGTTGACATTTCTCACTATGTTAGTCCAATACTCATTATTTTCTTAAAATTTACTGGATGTCATCTCAAGTAAAGCAGTATTAAATCCAGAATGAAGGCTGGATCTTACGGTTCAGGTCATGTGTCAAATCCTCTGCTCTCCTACTTACTATTTAAAAAGAACGCCACCCTAAAAGTAAGTAAGAGTTTGAAATGAAATGGTTATTGAAGAAGAATTACCCCTTATACTTGGGGGGCAGTACTGCCATGCAGTCATCACTAATAAAAGCCCTCAGCCTGCAGCACAGGCAGATGTGCCAGCCCCTGCTCTGTACCTACTTCAGGACTCCATGCTAAGCCACGCTGGGTTCCTGCAATTGCAAATGATGTCAAAGGGCGCTCTTTGGGGACTGGGCAAGGCCACAACAGGATGCCTTCTGGTGGAGCCAATTATTCTGATGTAACAAAATTAAGGTTAATCCAAGAAATTCTTTAGCTGACTCACTTTTCAAGCCAAAACTGATCTGCAAGCTTGTTTCACCAAGTGAGGATGAAATGTACAGACATTTTTTTTTTTTTGTTTTCTTAATTTAAGTTTATTTCTAACAGACAAGCATCTGTCAAATAATTAGATGTCTGTATTACATTTAACTTACACAACTACATTAAACTAGAGAAGATCAAGATCTGTCCATTTGAAGAGTCATTTTCCACTGTCCCCTATTTTAATAAAAACTGAGTTGATAAAATATTTATCATAGCTTATTTAAAAAAGAAACTAAGATTTTTATGTATTTTGGCATTACCTGTATTTATTTGACAGTGTCTGGCTTAGCAGTATCAGAAGGTTCCTCAAGTCACAGAAAAAAAGTGTCACTGCAGTTTCAGTCACTCACTTTGTGCCATATCAAGACCAGAGGGGAAAAAAGTTTTCTTTTGTACAACCGAATTTTAGTCTACCCCAGAACATGGTAGAACTTTAATAACATTCTTTAAATATTAAATCTCAGTAGGTACTACAAAAGAATTCAAAAGTACTTATGCATCACTTCTTTCATTACTAAAAGTAACTGCGAACTTGTCTAGAAAGCTGAAGCTGGACGTGCATTTGGAAAGTACCCCCTCCCCAAAAGCCCCCAAACACATGCAGCTTATAGAAAGCAACCAGATCTTTTTGATGTTTACTGCAGTGGTCCTGAAATTAATATAAATGGATGTGTGACGTGCGAATAGGAGAGCCTGGAACTAATTCTGTTTTATAGAATACAAACCCTTCAGCAATTGGGGTACCTAATTATTTTGATGATAGGTGAAATTTTGCCTTGATCACACAGTACCCAGCTGTGAATCTGTTTTATAACAGAAAATTTCACAGCATGTAACTGGTCTTTAAAATTACGCTGTAAACATGCAAACACATGGCACCACTAAAACAAGCATGTTTTTAAAAGCTCTTTTTCCTTTAAGCATTTTTGAGAAGGGTGGAATGAAAAGGAAGAAAAAGGGAAGTGAGCAATGCTACAAATAGATTCGTTTACTGTGTAATGCTTTTAGCATAGTTCTGATCTATAAAAAGCTCGACTACATTTTTTCAGAACAGTTCACATTTTTAAAGAAACTAGAAGAGATGGATTGAATTATTTCACCCTTCTTGGGGATTAATCTGAAAGTAGTTTCCTTTTCATTGTTACTTACACTACAGCTGTGCTCAAACTCCTTTTCGTTTAGAAAAAAAGTTTAAATTTTGAGCCTGCGCACACTATGGTTCCACATTCCAACAGCTTCCTCCCAGTCCTCTGCCAGCATCTGCTATTGAAGACTAGTTCCAATTTACAATAAACAGCTTTTCCAGACCAGAACACTTGAAATTCAGTCCTTCTCGACTGCTTTTCCCATTCAGTCTCCCTATTCACCATTTCAAGGAGAAAACGGTTCTGCCAATTATTACACATCTGGAAAAAATGCATGTATAAGCTGAAACGCTCTCAGCAGAAAGTTTCAGCTTTCTGCATATGGTCACAGCAGGATTTTATGGGCCACTGACCAGGCCAAAGTCTAAGTTTTCCCATCTTTTTCCTCCCCCTCATTTCTGCCCACCCCACTCCAACATTCTAATTGGAAACCCATAGCAGGTGCAAGCTGCCATCTTTTCCTCCACAAGAATCTCAAGTGGTTTCTTCCTGATAAATATTAGTCTTACAGCCCAGTTCTACCTCAGTAGGCTCTACAATAGTTCCAATGCATCAGCTGTAACTGCTCTGCATAAACACACTCCTGTTATATAACATCATTACCATGGATGCTTGTCTGTTGGCTGTTACAAGGCTGGATGCTCCATAGCTTGAGTTCAGGCTTCCAATTGGCCCATTGTGGGATGGTCCCAATAAACTATGGATATCTCCATGGCCAGCTGACAGGCTTGTGGAAGGTCCCACAGCGTGGTTCCGCAGCACATGGATGGCATCATCGAGCCTGTCCAAGCGATCCTCCATCCGGGACTGCTGTGGGGAAGCCAGAGGGACAGCAACACCCATTACTGAACAAATCCCCAGGCGCTCCCACCACACAGAGCCTCTCTCGGAGGGATTCAAGACAGAAGATGAAATGTGGTACCAAAATAGTATCAAAAGACTCTGAGAGCACCTACCAGCACTACAAACAAACAGGAAAAAGAAAATATTATCTGGAGATTTTGTTCAAGATAGCATTCATTCCACAAATAGGTGGCAGCTTTGAAAGTGAAGCTTATTATAAGGTTAATGTTACTCAGCTGCTATTATATGGCATGAAAAGAAAAAGGGAATTGCTACAAAATAAGCTAATGCAGGACAAGAAAGAATGATCATAAAAATCAGCCTCACCATGCTGGAAACAATTAAGAGAGGCAGTGGTTTTTTGAGAATCTGTATTACAAAAAAACTGGACAAAACTTTAAGTTATCATTTTTTAAAATGGACCTTCAAACAGATTAGGTATTTCAAAAATAAAAGCGAGTTATTTGTGTTACTGTTGAAGTCTGTCTGAAAATTACTTTCTTTTATCTTTTATAAATTTTAATTTATTTCTTTTATCGAAAGGAGTAAAAAAAAAAAACCAAAGCAAAACCAATTCTGACATTGCATCTCTAGAAACTGAAGTAGCAAGATGTTGGAGTCAAAAGATGGGTCATACACTACACTAATTTAAGTTTTTAATGAGGAATCCGAAGGAAGCGTTAATTGAAACACAAAAAGGCACCATCTAAAGTGAAATAGTACCTCACAGACATCCTTTAAGAAGGACATTGCATCTTGCAAATGCTCGTGAAGTTGCTGTTCAACTCGATTTTTCTGGCAAAGTCAAGACAGAACAGGAAGCAAAGCACAGGTTAAGATTAATTCAAAAAAGAGGTGAGGAAACAGCTGATGTGCATGTCAGCAATAAATTGTTAGTCAAGTTAATGCAACAGAGATCTGATTATATTAAGATAAGAAAAGGCTAATATTTAACACTGCAGTTATATTAGAATTCTAAGATGTACATAACAATTACATTTAATTGAAAAAATATTGAAGAAAAGAAATCTGATTTAACTTATAATTTATTCTTGTTAAGACAGAAAAAAAATAGAAATTACATCTGTGGAAACTAGAAATATTAAGCAAGTAATCAAAACCTTCCCTCAAATTTTCCCTGTTTCCTTCCCAATATTGTATCGGAAATGTAAGAAGGAAGTCAGTAACTGAAATCCCCTGCTGAATCCTCAAAAGAAAAAAATTGACTATGCTGTAGATTACTGCCTGTGTGTTTTTCTGTAAAATATTTAATTAATAAATGAACATTCCCACAACAAATAATAATTACAAATAAAATCTATTAATACTTTAATAACAGTGTAATGCAAACAAGCCCTAGAGACTGCCATTTGAGGAGAGAGGGGGAAGGACAAGTAAATGCGGAGGCATGAAGTCTTTATCTTTCTCCAGACTGAACTTTAGATAAGAATTAGCTATGGATTTGTGAAAAGGTACCAGAATCTCATAACAGCGCTTTAGCACCAGCTGTCCTCAGCACAGAAGCCTGATGCCCAAGGAACAGATGGTGAAAGACACACCCTGCACGTCTTATATTGTTCAACTGAACAGGCCATTTGTTAGCAAAGAATTCATTTGTAATGCTATCCTACTGTTTCCTTTAATGATATGCAGGATTTATACAAAACCAAGCCTTCAACTCCTAAGTAAAAAGTACTATGTTGCTTTCAACAATTCTTACCAAGGAGTGTAGAGAGTTTTCATAGCTGGGAGATGAGGGGGCTTGTCCTCCACTCCTCGACCACTGACTGGCACCTGTCAAAATTGTCTAGGTTAGTGCACAGATTTACACAGCAGAAGTGGGAAGCAAAGACAGTATTTCTCAACATAATTAAATCCAGCATATTCTGTATAAAGGTAAGCTAACATATGGGTATACAAAGGAGGACAAATTCCTTCATTCTGCCTTATTGAGGGATAATTTTCATATCCTGGCATCTGTAGGGTTAGATCATTGTCAGTGACAAAAGCAGCGACATCTTCAAAGTACTCCAACATTAAAAAGCGGACTAAGTATACACACACCATATTTGAAATACCTGCTTCTGTCTTTATCACCATAAAAGACCCGCTGAATTCTTCTTCGAATTCTGCTCAGTTTATGAAGGTGTATTTTTAATTTTGTTAAAATGCACAACAAAAATATTTAAAGTAATCCAATAGACACCAAGTTAAGGATAACGGGAGAACCATTTTTTGACACCTCTCTACTAAACATGAAAACTTAAAACTGTATCAAAAAGCCTTTTCTTGTCTAGTTGAACAGTATACTATTTTAGATTACAATTCATTCCAAATTTAGAAGAGTAAAAATATACCTAAGTCATTCCCATTTGGTATTTCAGATATACTTAAGGTAAACCAGCAGCAGAAGAATCATTGATTGTGCAAAAAATTGACAATTAAATCCGTATTACCTATACACTGCAAATTCAAATACATAGCCATTCTAATAAGACATAAATATACCTAATTATCATGTAGATTTTATAAATAATTAGATGTGAAATGCAATCCCTAATAAAGCAGTACTTTTAACACAAAGCCTGAAGTAGTACAACATACATTTTTCTCACCAACTAATAATGCATCTTTTATAAAGATGCTACATGAAATTCTACGGCCATTAGAGACGGCTTCCTTTCAGCCATACAAATGTAATAATAAAGCAATTACATTAATAAATTATGGATATACAATCCAACGCAGCTCATTAAAGGAAAAGCCTGTGGGCTTGTTCTTTCAATAACAGCCAGAGCTGTGTGTCTGGAAAACTGGGAAAAGGTTTAATAACATTACAGTTCTTTTGTTCAGAGAGCTGCAAGTAGTTACCTTTTAAAGACAAGGTTTTATTTAACAGAAAGAGTACAGCTTGCATAGCTATTAAAATTATTAAAATACCTAAATATTTCCCTTCTAATTAAAAAATAATAAAAATCTCCTATTTCATGAAAGTTCAGAGTTGCCATAATTGTGCTGGAATTCTCTTTTAAAATACGAAGTATCCAGTGAGTAAGTTTATAGTTACAGATTTTCACTTCACACAGCTACTTTGGGTCTGGACCTGTAGTCTCTGTCTGCATTGCTGTCATTCCTGAATTTGGGAATAATGCTTGGAGTCCCACTTATTTTTGCATAGCCATTAATGAAAAACTATGGAGTATTTTGGTTCAGCATAATGTTTGAATTTTTCCCTGCTCAGAACTCCATTTTTAGAGACAGAACTGTGGTCAGGAGCACTCCTGCTATCAGAACTCAGAGTTCCACTCCCTACAGCACAGCAGCAGCTCAGGATTAAGCAGGAAGGTGGCCAGGTGAGCAGTAAACAGACTGAAAGCCTGTGCACCTCTTCTGACCCATTTGTTTGGGGGATTTCACTGAAGAGGTGCTGTTTCTATAGTGTAAGCCCAGAACAAAACTGCGAGCGAGACCTCTCACAAAGGAGACGAGAAGGGAGGGAATAACCAACTGCCCCTGTGCCATGGCCAACCCAAGTGCAACCTGCAGCTTTCAGTCACACCTCGGCACCACCGGGGCTCCTCCCGAGTGGTGGCACTCTGCCTCCATGGCTGCAGGTTGCCAGATGGCACCGATTTCCTGCTTGCCTCATTCCACTCCCCCTCCTAGAAGTTTGTGCATGAAATCCACCAATTATGTTAAAAAGCATCCTGGCACCACAAGCCCTGCAATTAACAACTGCAGCTTTTAGTGCAGCACCAACACAGCAGCATTAAAAAACAAATAAGCCAGGCAAGTGTTAGGATTTACAGGGGTCACCGACAGCAATCACTGCAGTATTGTTCTTACCCCTAGTCTCCCCAACACTAATCCTCTGGCTCCCCTTTCAAACACACTTGGAGCTGCAGAGGGCTGGCTTTGCATCCTCAGAACCCACCGAATCTCCTGAATGCCTCTGATCCTGCAGAAGGATACTTAAAATACCGAGGCTCCCCCCATTCAGATCCCTATATAAACTTCACATGCGTGTACACAATCATTAGAACTATGCAAGATGCTCAGCTCCGGGCATGTTTATGTAAAATTAGAAATTAAATGAGGGCAGGGCAGCTGAGACACGCACCATTGTCTCATAATACTTGGGGGTTTTCATCAAGTTGTTCTCCAAGCTTTTACTTAACTGAATTAAAAAACGTCATTAATCCTCATTCAGCAACAGAAGAGCCAAAGAGTCAGTCATGAGCTTATGAACCCCAAGGTCTCATGATGCTGCTATCTGCCAGTGCCTTCCCTAGTAAACAGAGTACTCCTGCCGTAATTCACAATTAAAGGATGGGCAAATTATGACTGAAGCAATCTGTAATGCTACGAATGCTAACTAAACAAATACCTAACTGCAAAAGGGGAAAATGACAATGAAGGCTAAAATGCTCCAAAATATATTATTTCAGTACACATAAAACATTTGTTTTATCTGCAATAACTTTTTGGGTCAAGACAGAAAATGGCTACCAGGAGTATAAATAGCAATAAATGGAGTAGTAATTACTTCACATTGTGCTTCACCGTGTTCTTAGTGACTCATCTGGGAATAAAGATAAAAGTCCAGATTCATAAATGAAGGTAATTAACTACTGGAGCAATTTACCAAAGGCTTGATAAATTCTGTATCACTGAAATTAAAGGGGGTGGGAGGGTATATATGTGAAGCAGATGCTAAGTTTGAGCCTGAAAAGGATTTCAGTATTATTTGCTTATGTCTACTACTGTCTTAACCATCAGAATCCAGAATAAGGAACACAATGTGCAAATTTTGTAGATTTCATACAGGTTGCAACAGGCAAAGACAACAACAGCAAAAGGAAAACACAAATTTTAGTTACCTCAAATTTGTATTCTAAACTCAGAAATTAGCTAGTGCTTTCACGCTTACAAAATGAGGTGCAGTATCTCATTAGGCAACTTCTGAAAAATACCTCTCTGGGATCTTTAAGATTTTAAATACTTTGAAATGTCAGATCTTCTTTCTTCCAGCCACAAAGTATTTTCAGTACTTGCTTTGATGTTAAAAAGAAAATAATAATAATTTTCTGGTCTGATCTGCCTTTTCGGTACAACAGAATACACAAAACATTTTTTGTCAACTGTAATCACTAAATCAAAAATCCCATTAATCCCATCATTACTCAATTCAACATGGATTATTCAGTAATAGAAAAGAAATGCCCAAAGCAGCTGCTCAGGTAAGCCATGTCAGATATTCATTAATCCATTACATCCACAGAAAACCAGAGCAGCGTCCATTAAACAGGAATGAAGCATGAATGATGGAGGTTTTGAGTGACACTGCATATAGAGATATGCATATTCACATCCATATGATTGTGACTGCATGCAATACTTTTACTAACTTATTCATCTAGATTACAAAAGTGTTCAGCTAAGCTTGTTCTGTACCCTTTTCACCTTGAGGTAATTTTATTCTTTTATTAAAAGCACGACACTTACAAAATAGTGACCAATGACCAGGAGCCTGCAGGGATATATTAAACAACAGAGAAAAGGGAAACAGGCTGTTGTATAAATGTTAAATAATTTAACAAATTGCACCATAGGAAAGAACAGGGTTAAAGTTACATCATCTTACTTGTAATTCTAGTTCTTTGTTAAACAACAAATTTAAGTCAATGGAGCTTTCACAGTCGTCTCTATATGGAGAACAGCTGTTCAACTTTTACTAGACAGCTGAGGCCACAATGTCTGTGAAAGCTGCACTACCACTAATAGCTGTAGGCAGCTGCCCACAGTTCATCTCCACACTGGAATGCTTCTTCCCACATTCATACTACAAACACACAAAGCACAGGTGACAGAGGTGGCTGCAATACACAGCATTTATTTTGAAAAATGCCAGAAATTCTTCTCCCATAGAATGAAAACATTCATGAAATATATGAATGAAAAGCTATCTTGTGTATAAATTGGATAGTCTCATAGCCTACTATATTTTCATTAGAGGGAACACACATCTGCTGTGTTTGTCACTGAAAGCTGCTGCAGAGCTTTAACATATAGCTTTAAAAAAAAACCCAAATCAAATCAAATCACTGTTCTTTCTCTCAAACAGTGCAAATCTGTACAAATATCTTTACTGCCCTGATAATATATGACCAGTTAATGCTTCCAAACATTATTTTAATTAGCTAATTTTTAAAGCAAGTTGCCAGGACTCAAGTGAATGCCCCTAACAAAATGTCTAAGAATCTGGATTTATAAATCTTCATTTTGTACAACAGAAAAATAACCAAAATGCACAAGCAGTTATGCAAGGAAGTTAATGCTGATTTCACCATGATTCCAAACAGGACATTTCTGAAACAACAAACGAGGTATTGACAAACGGCCAGTCTGTACCTGTAAGAGGTGATGGTGACCCAACTGGTGTTGATGGATTCGATGGAAAACTACTGCTGGTATGATCAGGAGAATAAATCTGACAACAGACAAAGAGATTATATATCAATATATGTTATAACACACAGGAAAAAACCTATTAGGTTCTTTTTCATGTTTTAATTGTCACTCTTGATTCTGGATTGATAAAAAACGCAATTTGATCCTTCAATTACAGCTCTGCTTTATTACACTCGAGGCTCTAAAAATGTCCAAAGAACTTTCATTTTCAAGCAGCTGTCCAAATAAGCACAGCCTGTATTTCATGGTGACACAAGTATAACTGACCTTCCTGCTCATTTAAGAGCAACAGAAATTACAGCCTTGCTGTCTCTGCAGGGGAACGATTCATGTAAGAGTTCACAGTACACAGCTAATTATATCAAACAAAAATTCAGGAAAATGCCAATGAATAATGACTTTCCAAACTTTAAGAGAGATTTTAGCAGCAACACACCTTATCTGCTAAAAATAAATCCTTCACAAAATACTGAGAAAGCATTCGAGCTTTCATTATTGGTACCTACCAAACAAAAAAAAAATACCTTGAAATTTTGTTTCTCTTGCAAGGAATTGCAGCACATAAGCCGTTTCTCTCTTATTCCATTATCAATTGGCCTCTTGAGATACTAAACTTCAACTTACAATTCTTTCCTTGCTATTAATGAAATTAAAAACTATTGGTAAAAATAGAAGACATAATGCTTAAGCTTTAATTAAAAAATAAAATCTCAAGGCACTGGGAAAATTCATTTTATGAAGGGAATTGAATAGATTTAGAGGCTGACTATGGACTTCAGAACATATTTTTATAGGTCATCAGTTCAAACCTGTTTTACTTGAGCAGAGACCAGGATTTGTTAGTCATCAGATGGCAGTTAAAAAAATCTTCACTGGCAGTGTGGTTGATGTCTCTTCACACAGATAATATGACATTTCAGCATTTAGCTGACAATAACTTCATTAAGTTCCATATTGTATTTTCTGAACTGACAAAACCAGGACCTGATAGACCGCATGTTCCTTCCTGGTGTATCATACTTTTCCATTAGGAAAGACCATCAGTTCCCTAATGGAAATGCTTCCTCCTTTTCATACATGCTAGAAAGGAAATATATTTAGAGCAAACTACCTCATACTACCGGAGGAAATTCATGCATTGTACATCAGCACAAAAATAAATCTTGGGTGTCAGTACAAAACTGTAGAGAGTTTCAGACAGATAAGATACAGAAAATTAAAATACAGGCCACAAAGTCTACTTTGAAACTGTTCATTTTCCACAGGTCTACCTGGCAATTTTATTTTGCTGTATTTTATAATAGGGAAAATCTACAGTACAGCAAAGCCTCAAGTAAAACATGAGGTCAGAATTCATTCTGCATGCAGTCCCTGGCTGCTGCGCTGTTAAATGACCAATGATGAACAACCCTGACACCTTCTGCCAGGCTTAAACGGTAACATGACTCATTTTACTGCAACAAATGAGACTCCTCCTCCTATCAGTCATGGTCCATTCCAATCAGTGGGGTGCCAATATGCCAGGGTCTAATGAAAAGGCTCTTAGACAAAAGCTGCACAATTGAGAGCCTGCAGAGCCAAACCTCGGAGCTGTTAGTCCAATTTTTTAAACACTACAGTGTACATTTCAGTTAGGCTTTGTTATGTTAATGTTATTGAGTCTAAAGCAACAAAGAAACTTAATTCAAGAATTACTTTTAGAAGTCAACTTCCCTACATTTTCTTTTCTTTTGTGAAGGGACCAGTGGCTATTTAACTACCAAGACGGTACAAAGGCCTTTACCCTAGTGCTGAGGTAGGAATCAAAACATAAGTTATCACAAAGAGGTCTGATATAATCAACAAAGTTAAACAGTCCTCCTGTTTGATCTCCTCTAAATTAAAGACCAAGTGTTTTGATTTGGCATTAGGCAATGAAATAAACCAGATGTTTCTCCTGCCATATAACCCTCCATGGGCACAATCTTAAAGGGTTATTGTTTGGCAAATGTTCAGGGAAACACATTAGAAATGGCACGAATACCCAGATTTTCTTTTCTTTCTATCTATACTAGTTCATTATCCAAACTAATGCATAATCCACAGGGCTTTGGGAACTTTGTGTAAATACTTTCATGTACAATTCTCTTTCTTGCCTACCCTGAGATTAAGACCACAATTATCCAGGCTTAAACCTAAAATAAAAGAACCTTTGCAAATGTATTATCTGGCCTTACATGTTTAATCACATACTATTCTGTATGGTCTTTAATACCTAAACTGAAGAACAAATGTCGTATCCTCTGATGTTTCACACATGAAAGGCCTATTGTGAGATGTACATCAACAGAATTTTAGAACTAGAAATTCCTCTCAACAGTTGCAGTGGCAGCATTTAAAATCAAAACAGAATGGAATATAGCAGCATCTTAGAGGGGAAAAAAAGGCACAAAACCCACAGTATTTAAGTAAAACTTTGTTCAAACAGAAAAATATTCTTGATTTCCTAGTTGTCAAAATTCATGTGTGTCAGCTTCACCTGCCGGAGAGCCCAGCTCCCTCGTCGCCCAGCCGCGCGCCGCACTCTCGCTGAAGGAGCGCGAGCAGTGTGCTGGGTGTGCGTGGTGCGGGGTGCGGGGGAAGCAGATGGATGAGGCGAGGGATTTGAAGTGTGCAGACTATGGCATGCACTGATAGAGCAGATGGAATGCATCACCATCAGCTATGACAGAAATGATTTATGGAATGACCTGGCTGCTCCTGCCAAGCAACAACACGGGATGACAGAAACAAGTTTCTATGACAACCAGAGCCCACCCACCAGTTAAGATTAAACATTTCTGCCCTGACTTCCACTCGCAATATATTTAGTTTTTCCTCAAAACATCAGCCTGGCTTTCTCAGCTAGTGACTTGGACAAAAATACCTGAAAGGATGAGAAGATCATTTAGAAAAGGAGAGCAGTGGAAAATGTCACATAGTCCCGCAGGTCTAACTGGCCAGTGTGTCAGACTTAACAACGAAATTTTGTTACGCCTGCAGAACAGCAGACACTCAAATACATCTGCAGAGCAATGAACAGTCTGGAGTATGTGAGCATTGCTATTTCTAGGAGGCAAAATGAAGCCCATTCTCTTCTGACAGGTCTCAAACAGACCAAAAGAGAGCGGTAGCTGCCCTCTGGACTCCCAAATTGTTATCTACTTGCTGAATCCCCGAAAGCAACAGGGACATTTTTCTCCTCAAAGCCAGTAGGTCAGAGTTCTCCTCCCCAGTATGGACATTACAGACATTATCAGATCTGGTAATCTTCTAACATATGACCCTCTGAGGGATGCAAGTGTAACAGGATCTGCATGAATTTGCATTCACTGGTATGAGGTGAGGGATGCAGAACGCAAAACAAGGGTGGTCATTTAGGGCTGCAAAGTTGGCTCCAGACAAGAATACAAAGTGCTTCCCCAGCCACCATCCCCAACTCTGAAATTTCTGCTGCTGTATATCAATTACTCTTTTATAAAAAGTACATATGATTGTACTAATAAAAAAATAATTATTGTATGCATGCATATGGAAACAGAGCTTACTGTAGATTGAAGATACTTGCCATGTTTTACATTATTCCAACAGAAGTTAAAAGTTTAAATTTATGCATATGCAACATTCAAAAGGCTGTTCCATAGGTTACAGCTATACAACACAGCATTCAAAACTTCTCAGTTTTATAAGGCCACTGAGATAACATCTTAAACCTTGAGGCAGGATCTTTACCTAAAACACTACAGAAAAACAATTAAAATCAACTTTTTATGATTATCTTTTACTTTGTCTAACCAGCTTTTTAAACCAGATCTGCCTTAAATATTTTGATTACCTGAAGAAAAAGGAATTCAGAATGAGTCTTCTTCAAATAAAAGCATTTTTCACTTGCATTTAAAAACAACATTTTTCTAGTATAGGAAATCACATCGTAGTACATTGTTTTGACTTCATATGTGAAAATTCCCGATTTGATACTATAAAATGAATGACACATAAATAATGGATTAAAATATGTGTTTCAAATCTGAATATTCTAACTGCTACTTACAGATGCCAATGCCTTTCCAAGTGCATCACCTGTCTGTGAGCTTCCAGCACCATTTCCTCTGTTTCCTGTAATGCGGAAAGGAAACCCAACACTTATTTTTAAAGCTGAAATTTTATTTACTTTTATTATTTTATTCATCACATAGAGTTGAACAACCACCTTTTAAATGGATTTTCTAAGGAAGTCAGTGTCAATAGAATCGGTTCTCATTAGACTTAAAAATTTAATTAAAACAGTTAGATTTACATTTAGATGCTCTCCTCTTAAAAGTCAAACACAGTATCACTGTGATAACTTAAGGACCAACAAGTGAAAGTAGCTAGAAAAAGACAAATTATTTTCTAGGATAATAGTCTAATTTTAATGAAATGTGAAAAGAAAAATCAAAATCAGAAAATTACATTATTGCAGCTTATTTCTAAACTGCTATCACTGAAATGCTGCATGTTTAATTAATTCTTAAAGCCAAATTCACAGAATAGTTCCTTGTGCATCTCCTTGCTCCCCCTGCTCTAATTCCCTGTGTTGTACTCTCATCTTTAGTTTAAAAAGCCCCTTAAAACCTCTGATGCACCAAGCTTTCTGTCCCCCCGCTCTCGGTTGCATGTCAGCAGCTTTGCGTGCCCTTTTGCTCCACACACCATTAAGCCAAGAGGAAGTCTGAAGCCCTGCCAATTGGAAACACAGAGAGGAACTGAATCCTCTGAAATATCTGCTTTGCTGTAGAAGACAGATCCTTTAAAAGCAAATCTTCTTTCTCCAATTATCAACTTCTAAAGCCAAAAAATGTATTGAATGCGAATGCAAGCCATTCACATCAGAAATCCAAATAATGCAATGCTCGCCGTTTCCAAGTTTGTGACAAACTTGGATTTTCCAGCCCGAATTTCCCATGCAGACTCACTAACTGGGTTCTGTTTAAAGATCTTGGCGTAAAACATGCTCCCAAATCAAAGTTAACATTAAATACCACCTCCTTAAAATGAAGCTAAGTGCAAATCCTATTGAACTGACAAGGGGAATCTACAAGCATTTAACTTCTATAGCTGTATCTTAAGACAAGTAAATATGTGCAAGGAACAGAGGATCATCCTGTATTTCTTGCTTCCTAGGTGAACACAGAGGCGATTCAACCAGCCACCACAGTGGCTACTCTGTAATCTCTGGAACAGTTAAGAGAGGAATTTATGATGCACTTTATCAACCTCCCCTAAGAAACAGCCTTCCTGCCTTTCTCCAGAGCAGTGCTTTGGTGACACAGCAGCTCCGAGAACTTCAGTGCTAGAACTGCCTATATGGACACACACATGTACTGAATCACGGAGGGACAGTGGCCTTTACGTCAGACACATCCAGTTCCTGAGCACAGGCTTGACTGTGAAAGCAAATAAACAGGTAAGTCTTAAGCTGACTGAAAAACAATCTGCCTCATCTCAGCCATACTGAGGACAGAAATACCAGTGGTGAATTTTTCCTGATCTACAAGCATACCATAAATTAAATCTTACTAACTTTGTGCATCACGCAGCCCCACTAAATTTCCTTTTCTTGGAAAATGAAAAAAGAAAAAAAAGCAGGAAGAACTTTTTACCCAGAATATTATCAGATCCATTGACAGGTGGAGTGTGTGAGGCAGCTACATAAGGTGAACTGCTGGTACTGCCACGATGGAAGCTGGACATTGGAGGAAGACTGGCATTTATATCTGTAGGTGAGACTGAATGTGGGGGATAGCTCTGGAGAGAAGAGAAGCAGACATAAGACATTAAGTAGTCCTTAAATAAACGTTGATATTTTACGATACCAAACATGTAACACCCATGAAGAAAGGGACTCATCCATCCTCTGAAAAGACCACTACACAGCCACGGATTTTTATTTATACAACAGACCTAACTAAAAGGACATAAATCTAAGACACAAAGTTTGTGATTTCTAACAACTGGGTTTTCAACTGACATACATGAGCAGCAAACGAGAAGCTAATTCTCACAAGTTAGATCTCCATACACGACTCTAGCCAGACTAATGTGTGCTGAGTCTTACCAAACGGTCGTGTGTGTGCAGGCTGCCGTAACTGCCGGACTGGGACATGTGGGAAGAGGAGCCTCCAAGCATCCCACCATAGCCTGGCTGGCTCATGCCATTGGATGAACTCCAGAGGTCAGAAGAATTGTGGGTCCCATCTTTTTTTGTAGTATTTTTTCAGTAGACAAGAAAACAAGAAAAATACATTTAATGTAGAATACTAATTTCTCTGTTCCTTTACAAGATTATTTTAAACAAATATAGAATTCAGGTGCTGAGACTAACATCAGCTGGGAAATGGTGACCAGTTTATACCGCATCTTCTATTTTCATGCCATCACACTGTTGCTATATTTATTAAAAAAAAACAAACAAAAACAACAAAGAAACAACAGAGGCTTTATAGCTGAAATATAATCCAACCACAGCTGAGAAAATATCAAGCATTTCTGCTAATTACACAGACTTTCAGTAAGGCCAGATTTAAATCAAGAGTGTTGATAAAAAGTCCAGACTGAAAGAAATAATAAAAAAGGAGGTGGAGGGGTAAGAAGTTTCATCAAACAGAACTCAGCACAAACATACACCGCAAAACATATATTTACCTAAAACAAGCAATTCATAGTCTAAGACACCCTAGCACCACAAAAATATTAAAACATTTGAAAACAGCAGATTTAAGTAGCTGAAATGATTACATTACATAAGCCTTAGCCTGTGTGTCAGTGCAGTTTCCCTTCTGTAGCACAAACTGAAGTGCTCTGTGAATTCCCGTACTGAAACACTGAGCTCTCAATGTGCTCCAAACCCTCACCAGACTGCAGCACGAGCTAATTGTGTGACGTGAGGATGAGGAAGTGGATTCTGCTCGTTTCATCCAGTGCAACCCCCTTTTTTCTGCCGTGCTGGATATACAAGCATTTGAGAACATAAGACTGTTAGCTGATATTGTACAGTCAAATTCCAGAAGAGTCAATAAGCCCCCACTTCATTTTTCTCTATCACTCCAGTGTGCTGCTCTGAAGCCCCTACAAATCAAAGGATGGGAATTCTGTCCATCTGGCCTGGTGTGTAATCCCTTTAAATTTCAGTCAGCAATTAATGTCATGAGAAAAACTTTACATCACCAGACAGTTCCCTTCATCTAACCGTTTCAAAAGTATATAAAACTTAACCATAGGCTCTAGTACAATATGCTCTCACTTCTTCATTTACCCAGTAAAACAGCGCCTGACTGCAGATTTCTGCCTAAAGGACAAGTGACGTTTTACCCACCTTGCATAAAGAAAGTGCTAGCAAACATACTGCTTGGTGGCTTAGGAGATGGGTAACTTGGAGATTCTCTGTTGAAATCATCAGAACTCGGGGATGGTGCATACACCTACGTATTGAAGAGCAATAAAAGCAGGTTAGCAATAACTTGGGTGTCATGCATTAAAAAACCCACAACAGCATACAGATACAGAGAGAAAGCACAAATAAAAAAAGAACAGTGTAGCAAGCCACAGCATTTGTTGCCCTTGTTTTATTTGCTTTTTAGCAAGTTGCCACAGTACAGAGGAACTACAGTAGAATGATCCTAACAACACACTTTCTGGTGTGCCAACTCAGCCAGGTGGCCTGATAAAAGCCTGAATGCTGATTTTGCTTTCTAAGTACACGACTAGCACAGACTTGTTGCTCAAGATAAAAAAGCAAGATAAAACAACTGGGCCCCAAACAAATTTTATTTTAAAACAACTGTATGCCTGTTTGAATATTTAATTAGCTGGCATCCCAACAATCGGAAAGAAAAAGAACATCCAGTGACAGACAAATGGCAAGGTTTTAATGCAACCGTTTATCATCCATTCAGAAACGCGCACGCCTTTGGAGAGCCATCAGAAATACACGCATGCAAGTCCTCAGGAATAATCTTTAAACTGCAACAGCAAGCACGTAATTTTCACACTGGCCTAGCATTAAAGAAAAGCAGTATTATTGCTTTTCAGTGTTAACACACCAGTGGAATGTCCATTCTTAACTTGTGAGCAACAAATTTTCAAGTTAAAAACATAATATGCCAAATAAACATAACTACTCAAAGTCTTTCACTGCAGCAACTCTAAGAAGAAATATAAAGAGTATTCAGGAATAAATAAAACGAACAAGGCCAGTATTCACAGAGTCGAGGACTCTACCCATAACTAGTTGTTCTACTCCAAATATTGCAATGATTCGTGTGTGTTAGAAGATAAATTAAATATAAAGCAAATCAACATATACAACAGCAAAACATATAAAAATGTAACATTGAAACTGGAGCAACTTTTTGCTATGAACTAAAAAACGTGGTATTTTTAACTGTTTATCTTATTTGTTAAATACAGATGACTTCAAAAATATATATGAAGAATAATTTCACAACTTTAAAGCTTATACAATGCAATTTAAAAAGTGCACTAAGCCATAACATTCAAAAGTGATTATTTTGATCTCCTCCTACACACATACAGGCACACACACGTTTCTACCACATTCACAGCTCTCCCTGGTCTTTCTGAGATGTTGTTTACCAAGCAAGAGAAGGGCCAGGAAAACCAAGCCAGCCAACAAAAAAGCCTAAGTTCCCCTAAAAAAGAACCATTGTCCTCCCAGAGGGTGACTGTTCTGATAGGGACATTGAGGATAGTGAAGTGGGTATGTCCCGCTCCATTTGCATCCCAATCCCCCTCCTCCCGCTGCCGAAGGCTTTTGCAGCTCTGCTCTTGTGGGAACAAATGGCCGGGATGTGCCTGAGCCAGCGCCTCTGACATCACCCGCACCCAGGCACTGCGCTCGGCCTCGCTTCACAGCAACCCCATTTCAGCAAAATCTGCCGTTCCACAATCGTGGAACCGGGACGAGCGCACAGCGCAGCGGCCCAGGGCACAGCTGTCGGCGTGAGCCACGGGAAGAAAAGGGCAGCAGGTAAACACCCCTGGTTAGGAGTCAAGTGGAAAACTCACAACTTGAAGTTACAGGCTTGTTTACTATTGGTTTTTATTGAAAACAAATTAATTTTCTTTTTGGAGACAAAGCTTTTCGGAAAGCTTCGGCTCAATATTTTACTTGAAATTTTTCAGTTTATGGAAAAAATGTAAAATAGAGATGCTTACCAGACCTGAGTGACAGAATGACAATACATTCTGAGCAATGTTCGCAGTACATATGTATTTACTCTATATGATGAATGCATGTATATTCCATGCCTGAGACATATTTTAACAGAAATGTCACTCTGTCAAATTGTAAATACTTGCACTCGTAAGACTGCAAACATATTAGGTAAAACTGGGCTTAATTTACAAGTTCTCTGTTGTGCAGAATAACACAGCATATGCTATAGCTGATGGATAATCTATCACTGTCACAGGACAGCAGTGGAAACAAAGCTTTATGACATTTAGCACTGCCATGGAGATGCACACTGATTAATGCGAAGTCACCTACAGTGACGAATTATACTTCTTTTAAACTGCAACGTTATCGATGAGATTTGTAAATACAAGCTTCAGACTGAAATTTTAGCATTTTACATAATTAGGTGATTTATAAAAACTGATTAAACACTATCTCAAAAGGGGAATTAAACTCCAAAAACTCCCACAAATGTATAATTTACAAATACACATGTACAAGCCATTAACATAATAAAAATGTTATGAATTATATAAACGTAAAAGAGGCCCTTCCAAACAGCTACAAGAAAGTCTTAGCAGAGACACAGAACTTCATATAGTTTCTGCTTGTTTTGGTATCTTAACTATAGCTTGCAAAAACATAGCTGCAATGTTATGAAGCTGCACTTGTGCCAGTCTAGATTTTTTAGATCAAAGGGTTCTTGCGGCAAAACACAACTGATGTGGTCTCAAAGACTTCATTAACTCCAGATGTGGGGAAATAGCCAGCCAATTCCACAAAAGGAGCGAGTCTCTTTTAGTTACAATCAGAACTACCCACAAATTAAAACCAGGCCTCTGATGTCATCTGATCACCTGCAGATGAGCGCTGGGTTTTTTCTGGTTAATGACCTAATCATAATTTTTGTGTTGCGTTACTACAAACAAAATTTAAAAGCAAAGGAGAAATTTTACTAAAATTAACCCAAAGTGTATAAGATACAAAATACAAAGGTTTAGAATAAGAAAGTTGACAAAAAGGATGAAATTTTATTTTTAAGTGGGGAAGCAATGCATCAGGGCAAGCAATCTGTTCACTCTGAAAGGCCCACAGGCACTAGGACCCCTACCCAGCCAAACGTACCCCTGTGGCTGCTGGCATGGCTGTGCAGTGGCTCCCCAGGACTTGGTGTCCTACTTAAAGGGCTTTTTCTTCTGCAACAGCTGAGTAAGGCAGTAAAAATATGACGTGGCTGCTCAAGACGGCCTCTTTTAGCTATTAAACTGATAACACTGACATCCAGGAGCCATCAAACCAGTTTTTCCTGGCTGACATTCCCGCTAAGACAAGGAAGGAACACTGTTAAAAGGTCAGCCTGTTTGCAGTCTCCTTGAAGAGGGCTGTCTCCAGCAGGTAGAAGAGCCCATCTTTAATCCCCTCAAACGCACTGTGCCCAAAGGCACTGAATGTGCCTCCATGCTGACAAGCAAAACACTCTCCCATTATGAATGGGAAATTCCCTTCCGATAAACGCAAGCCAAAAGCAGTTTTTTCACATGACTTATCAAGTCTTGGACTCGACTTTTTTGGAGCTGTGCTAATATATACATCAATCCTAACGCTGCAGTGCTCCTGAAGGTTGATAGCCTCCGCTGAGGCAAGCAGGACAAACGAGTTGCAGAGGACGTCAAGTCAGAGACCCACATCAGTCTCTCCTGCACTCTGAATTGGTTAACGTGTCCCCAGCAGGAAAGGCAGGAAGACAACTCAGATTTCTTTATGAGGTGTAGTGGTGGGGGCTGACTTCAGAGCTGAGAAGACATTAGCTGTACAACATCACCTTTTTTTAATTTGTTTAATCAAAACAAAAGCATCATCCCAGTCTGAAAAATGCCTTGGTGATTATCACAGGTAATGAAACATATATGGACCTAATATATCTAAAACATTTCAAATATTACTCACTGTTGCTTCTGTTTACTAATACAAGTGCCAATAACTTCAACAGTAATTTGAAGATCTGGGTTTACTGAATTTCATGCTACATAAAACTTCCAAGTCTCGTTCTATAAATGCATTTAATAAATATAACACTTGGAGTCCTCCTGTTGGCATCCATCCTCTCAGGCAATTTTCCTATTTCAAATTCTTAAATATTTATCAATGTTTAATATTAATGTTAAAAGCAGATTAAAAAAACAGCAGTGAAGCAACCAACTTACTTCCGATGAGCTCATGCTATCTCAAGACCAAGGCTCCCATCATACATGCTGTTTATGAAATTATGAATTATGTTACTCATTTAAGCATAGTTATTAGCAATTCTTGGAAGTTCAGGAAAATATTTGTCAAGCTGCTTGAGACAGAATTTTTTGAAACCAGTAAAGATGAATAACCTATTCTGTAGCTTGTAAACTCTGCTAAGTAGCCTATCTGCATTCCATCAGCATCAGTCATGCAAGTGCGTACTGATGAATGATTTGTACATGTGGCAAAACTTTAGAGAGTATTATCTGCAGGTTTTGTAGCAAAAGCTAATTTTGCTGAAAGGCAGTTATAGGAAAAGGAAACTTATTTTCATGTTTATTGTATTTCTGATGAAATCATATACTAAAACTTCAGGAATGTAGAATATTAACTACAGTTTTCCATACTCTTCTTTACAGCAAGACAGAAGCTTAAAAAAAAAAACCCAAACAAAAAACCCAACCAAGCCCAAGATCCAATCTAAATTCTTAACTGATATTTAAGCAAGATGATAAAAAGAAGAGTCCTACTGTACTAAGTCAGTACAAACACATCCTCAACCATACTCTTGTTTCCAATACCAGGAGTAAAGGTTCGTGTATTTTAAAAACTCTTCTCACCATCTAAAATGAAAATAAAAGACTCCTTTAAGAGAACTCCTTTAAGAGTCCTGTCTGCAAATCAAACCATATTTTTTAAAGATGGTATACAATTCAAACTTCTTAGAGTAGCTAAACTGAATTCCATCTTAAATAAATGTTTAAGCAGTTTAGGCATGCCTGCTTGGGTATTTTTTAAAAGCAGAATCCCACTGTAATGATACATAGCACAAGTACTCCCTAGCTTCTTCCACAGGGAATGACAATTTTCAAGTTATGTTAAAAAGCAGGAGGCAAACTTAGCAAAAATCTCAAATTCAGTACGGAGAAACCATTTGGCCTGGTTGGGTTTTTTATTATTATTAGTCATGCTTCTTATTTTTATTGTAGTGTGAACTAAAGAGGGGAAGAAAAAGAAGGTAAGGCAGGAAAAACATTAGAAAAAATTGTGTTTATATAGTGCTTGAAGATTCTTTTTGTATTTTATTTCCTAAGCAAAATCGTTTCACCACACTCTTCAAATCATGCTGTCACTAAGGGACACATGCAAATATGTCTTCAAAATTTCTTGATTAAATTCAGATTTTCAGGAAACAAAAACCAGAGCAGTTGAAACTACTCCGTCTGTTTCTTAACCTGTTCCCCGTATTTCAGCAGGCTGCTCGAGCTGTGGGGGAATCCCCGGCATCAGCAGGGCCCCCAGACCTGCAGCAGTGGACACAGGCCATCTTTTCCATTCACCCCCCTCTTCTCTAGAGCCACTCTCTGGTTCTGTACCTCCAGCCCAGGCTGCTGTATTTCTGCAGATAGAGCTTGCTGTGCACGTGCTAATGGGAGCCGAGGTACGGAGCAAATGGGGCGTGTTCCTCCTTGGTGTGCCCCTTCTGAGAAACACAGATCTGCCCCACACAGCACCTGAGCCTGTCCCTGGCTGCTGTCATGTGCCCAGGAAATGGACATAACCTTCGCTTTAAAGCATTAATGTAGCTTGCTGCAGACAAGACACCCTTCTGGCAGGGGACAACTGCTCAGCAGATTGGCAGTTCAACCCAATGAAGTGGAGCAGGGAAAACTCTCCTGGGTTGATGACTTGTAACTCATCGTTTTTAAGTGGGATGGGGAGGGGAAAAAGTGAGAAACAGAAATAAAATAAAAATCCAGCTGACCAGCGTTTACTACCTCTCTTTATTCAATGTCCACAGCCGTGTACCCCTAGAGATTTTCCAGATGATCTTATATTTGTCCTGACTCACAAATGTTAGCTTTGACCTTGTGTAAGTTGCTGTGGCAGCATATGGTACAGAACAGCTTTAATTGTACCTTCCTCCCTGTGTACTAGCTGGCCCAATACTAATAAAAGCAAAACTGAATCTTAGCACCTGGTTGCTTCAAAATTTACAAACTGAAAACATTTTACATGGACATTAGAAGCCTAAGTACATTATTCATTGCATAACAGGCCGAGCGAGGCATGCTGTCGTGTCATCTGAGCATCACACAGGATTATTAACGCTGCGCTCTGCTCTAATGCCGGCAGTGACGGCTGCAAGACAGGCAATTGCTGCGCTAAAAAATACCCAAGTACACCCAGCTCTCCCCACACCTCAGTGTGTTTGTTCCTCTACACACAGGTGCTCATCAGCAATATGGATATAAAAAGCTTCTTACACTCTCAAAATTCTCAAAGAAAAGAGTATTTTCTCAAAAAAAAATCCCTACATAAGCTAGTTCACCAAAAAGCAAAACACTACAAATACACGAAATACCTATCTCCTGACTTTTTTTTGGTCCTTTTTAAATAGGCATTGTAGAAATCTACTGCAAAAGATGCAGGTTCTCCACCTTGGAGAAGGGCTCAATCTCAGCCTGTGATAAGAAAAATAAATATTTATTCAACAATAAAATATACTTGTACATAAACTGATATACCAAGTCAACCCGTATGATGCACAAGATTAAGCAATAAAGTGAACATACTCACAAATCTGTTCTCATATGAAATAGAAGTAATGTGATATAAAACAAAACAATTGTTTTTCCAAAAATTATTGATTTTGGTTATAACTGAAATTACTGCATTGCTGTCAATATTAAAATAATTCTACAGTACATTTAGAAAATAACTAAAATTTTTCTATACTTGTAGGTGAACTGAAAACAGTGGAAATCATGCAAGTCTATTTTACTTTTAAACACAAAGATGGTATCAGATTAAATATCATTTCGGTAGCGTTGCACTTCCTGAAATCTAAATGAAAAGGCCACGGTAAATAAAGAAGTTTGCTTAATTAGGCATTAATTAAAAAAAACAAACAAACAAACAAACAAAAAACCCTCAAAAATACATAATTTACATTTGTGTTATTATCTCTACCTAAATATTTCTGCAGCTTTATTTTTAATGGAGATTAGATATTTTGATTATTTGGGGGTCTGAGGTCTGCAGCATGGCTCTTGAATGAAAGAGAAGATAAAACTTTTTTGATAGAAACGATTTTTAAGTAGTTTTAAATTTTTTCCTAAAAGCTTTATATGAAAATACTGTAAGCTTTCCTTAAACTGAGCGCATTTTCTGTATGTCAACAGGTGAAGGACAAAAAAACCCCAACAAAAACCCAAAATGGGCTACATCTAGTGCAGTGCAAGTGCTTTATTTTCTTTATGAAACAGATAAGGTCTTTTTTCTTTGTGATTCGAAGGTGATTCCTGAAATACATATTTTTTTCCTACAGCACCTATCACAAGTAACAGTAAAATTTTAGTCCTCGGTAAGGGATTTGTATTAAACCACTACTTTTTGCTTTGATTGATCCTTCCTAAAACATAAATTACAAAATCTGAACTTCTTCTAACAGTAAAAGCCCCTGATTTATATTTCGGGCTTTATTAGAGGTGTCAGTCCCCACCGAATCATCTAACGGGGTGCTTATATGCTTGGTTTTTAGCATGATACTAAGCTTTGTTTTGGTTTACAGATTAATGAAATTGAAAAGAACTAAACACTTTTAAGAAAAAGTTTACACATTTTCTACATGTGATTTCTCACTTATTTTGTGAGTAAATATATCAGATTTTATATAGCAGGTATCGAGGAATGCCAGCATCCAAAATCTAATACGATGATCTAAATAAAAATCTCCAACTTGAACAATGAGGTTCATGGTAACAAGTAATTTATCAGACAATACAAATAAAAGCACTAAGACACGATAATTATGGTATGTACCGTTCTCTCACTGTAGAAAGGTTCATACAAAGATTTGGCATACACACCAAGAGGCGTGCTTCAAAAACGAACACAAGAATCAATCCCACAACTTCACATAACCTCCTTATGTATATTTAAACTAGTAATTTAGGCCAACTTGCAGTATTCCTAGAAGAAACAGTGGTAAAAGTTACTAAGTTGTTTAAGAAAAAAAAAATTAAATAAAACCATGGGCAACATGATATAGGATGATCATATGATTTGTCATCTATTTACTAAGTTTTCAAGCTCATAAAGGTCACCTCTGACCCATAACAGGCACATGCTATCAATTTTCAAGCCATGCCCTCCTACAGTACCAGTGCTTCCATCTACTATATGCCTGGAAATACTTAATAAGATCAAAGCCTTTTTTCCTGCTACAAGAACAAAGAGAAATGTTGTAATAGAGTGATCTGTGCTCTAGAAAGAATAAAATCAAAACTCCATGCAAGTTATATTCCCTTTGCTTCAGGGGCACTGTATAGTTAATTTTACTTAAGTCTTATATATATCTTCACATAAAACTTCAAACAGATTGTTTTAGCCTAGGAGCAGACATGAAAGAAAAATCATTTCATATTTGAAAGACAGCTGGCATTTATACCAAAGGAAATGAAACAGAGACCAAGCGATTTTACTGATTCCCAACCTCTCCTCTAGTGTCTTCGCTGTTATTCAAGAAGTTCATACACAGCGTCTTTTATGAATATAAAGATCCACAATTCAATTACGATTGAACAAAAATCTTGGCAAAAAAAAAGTTTACTAATGAAAGCAAAACTCACACAGGCCATGGGGAGGTGGACCAGCAATAAAGCAACAAAACAAAACAAAACAAAAAGCCACAAAAAAAGATCAGTATCAGCATCTCCCCTTTTCCTACTTAATACTATTTTTATAACAGAAGAAAGACAAAACCACATACAGCATGAACAGACTGGAAGAAACACATCGTCGTTAATTTACCATCGTGTGCTAATTTTCAAACGCAAAAATCAGAACTCCTCTTTTAATTTAAAAATTAGTAGTATATACCACGAAACAGTTCAATTAGACCTCGTTCAATTTCCAAAGTTAAATCCACACTGAAGAGATTTCCCCCCCCCCCCTCCGGAATCTGCATCTCTCCCCCTCCTGTGTTTGCAGGAACATTTGATGACTGCGAACTCCCGCGGCGAGCGCCCGGCGCGGGCAGGGCAGCGCTGGCGGCCGGCCCGGGGCGCGGCGCGGGCCGCCGGAGCCGGGGCTGCGGAGCGCCGCACAGGGCAGCCCTGCAGCGCCGGCTTTTAGCGCTGCTTAAAAACAAACCCGAAACGACGCCAGCCAAACCTACAGCCCCCGAAGAAAAGCCGCGGGCACGCAGGAACACAAACTTCGGCGGGTCTTGCGCGGCCGGCCGTCCCCCGTCACACAAAGCAGCCCCTCCCGCCCCAGCCCGAGCCCCGCACAGCCCGGTCCCCTCAGAGCCCGCCGCGCCGGGCGCCCCCGGGGAGCTCCCGCCACAGCGCAGCCGGGCTGCCGGGGCCCCGCCGCGGAGAACTTGCGTGAGCTCGGCCCGGCGGCCCCGGACAAAGGCGGCCCCTCACCGTCTTGCCGTTGTAGTAGTACATGAGGGAGCTGCTGCCCACGCCGGGCACGGGGTAGGCGCAGTACATGGCGCGGCTGGCGCGGGCCGGGCTCAGCGCGCCGCCTCCCGCTCCCCACGGCATCCACCCGCCGCCGCGCACATGGAGCGCTCAAAGGCGGCTTATGCAAAGCAGGACTGAACCATCTCCGGCCGGCGCGGGGGTTGGGCGAGGGGGCGCGCCAGCCCCCGCTCCGCGCCCCGGCCCCGGCCCCGGGAGGAGGCGCGCAAGGGCCCGCGGGCGCCGAGGGCTCTGCACACGCAGCCCTACGGGCCGGGAGCCGCAGGGAACCCGCACATGGGCACGTCCTGAGCCCCGAGATAATCGTCTGCTTTTTGTTTTAATTAAATTAGAGCACTTGTGGCCGTGCAGACGCTGCTCGATGCAGCTCCAGCCACACGGCCATCTGGCTCTGTCTAAAGTTGCTTCCAACTTTGGCAAACGCTTCCCAAAGGCGCGGAGAGCTGCTGGGAGCGAGTCCTGGGGGACAGCCTGAGCACCCAGCGCTCCCGGGCCCCTCCGAGCAGGGCAGCCTGGGGCAGGCAGTGACCCTGACACAGACAACACCTACAAAAGGTGCTTGGGTTTAAAAGGAAAAAAATAATGTAAATATTTTCACTTTATGGAATCATCCAAAATCCTTCTTTAAGATGGGGTATACAAACTATAAGGAAGGATTCTCTTGGAAACACAAGTCCAAGGTCTCTTCATAACGTATAATACATTTTTGTATGAATAAAGCACACATATGTGCCATTGAAGACGGGCAGAGATGGGGAGAGGACCCCAGCAACTTCGTCACATCACAAAAACATGAATTATTCAATACAGCAAACAGACTGCAACTTCAACCACAGAGATCCCTCAATATTTGCAGACTATCCAATGCCTGGTAGGCCTTTTTGCTTTCCTCACTAAGCAGTGACATGAACTACCATTAACTCTTAATGAGGTGTACATTTTTTCATTTTCTACAAGTGAACACAGCTGGTTATTAACTGAGCTTCTGCTAAGTCAGATACCAACTTCAATCCAGGAAAAAAAAGGTTAACACACCAACCATGTTTCTCCACCTCTAGTTGTGTCTACTGCCAATACTGTGAATTCTCCTTGCCTTCCTCCTGACAAAAGCAGGAAAATATTTCAGGATAAGGAAAAAAATGGGTAAAGTTCAATCCAGCCACTTACAGGGAGAGAAAGCAAGTTGCAGAAGTCTGGTTCATTCTGCCAAGCACCTCGTGTGTCAGTGAAACCCTCTGAACTAAAAAGATCCACAACAGTGATAAACTGACTGCAGCTGAATACTACAATCAGATAAAAATCTCTGTGTAATGTCCATTATCTCAGGACATAACTACTGTAGTGTCTATAAATATACAGAAATATACACACTGACAAAAAATATTCCTATCTCAAGCTTCAAATGCTTTCTCAGTGAACTCTTGCAGCCAATTAGACTACTGTGCTCAGAGTATGTTGGCAAATACCTCCTGAAGTTTCCATCTGCTGAAGAACACTTGCATTTTTACTACAAGTCAAACTACACATCCAGAACTGTTTAACTATGCAACAAAGCTAATGATATCTGAACCAAACTCCTCTCCAATACAAAAGGCATAGCAGCAGCAGCACAAAAAGAACATCACTATACTGCAGACTATTAAATTGCCAGGCCTGCAGAGTGACTGGCGGCTTCCTTCTTCCCCAGGGACCACAAAGACCCATTTCAGTCCCCAGAGAGTCCGTAAGAACCTTTGATTTGCAGCTAACAATGCCATTCCTTAAAGCTTCTCACTAATGTTCAGGACTCTACAGATGAGACATGCTAAAAGATCTTCACATCTTTACATGTGCTACTTCTTATATTGCACTAGATTAAAAACACTACTTCAGAATAATGTACAACTTACAAAAGTTGGAAAAGGCACTTTCAGCTTACAGACTTGAAGTAGTAAGAGAACCCTTTAAAAAAATTAGCATGCAAACTTTTGAAACAATACAGGTAACTGCAGTCAGTTCTTTGAAGTAAAGACTATCACCAAACCAGTTGTAATTTCTACTGCACCTCCATGCACACATACCCAATTTTCAAAATAGTTGTATTAGAGATGAAGAGCATGATCAAGCCCCCTTCAAATAATCATCATTATCCACCTATATATAAGCAATTGGAAAAATGTTAAAAACATCAAGAAGAAAAACCTAACTTAAATGTGTAGCATTGGTGGGAGGCTGCTCTGTGTGCTTGCACAGAGCAATGTAACAAAAAATACATAGGTAACATTAACTAGTAATGTTTACTAACACTATTAACATTTATCAGTAAAAGCCAATCATTAACCTTGTTCACCAGCACATGGGTAAGACAAAAGCAACAATATGATCAATAAAACTGAGGAACGCCATTGCAAACGTCTGTAGACAAACTGGTCCCTCCATAATGAGTCACTAAATGAATTTGCTCCCAACTTACTTCCCCACAAATCAAAAGGATAACAATTGCCTTTTACCAAAAGGAAATTATTTGTCCTACACTCAGTTACGTCATTGGGAATAATATCTTGAGTGCCCAATGCTTGAAACATATCACTGTATCTGCTCTACATTTACTGTACAAAAAACTTGTTTCTCACATTTGGTACATTGATTTACCACATGGGATCAGGCCATAATTCCATCAGTATATCAAACTTTAAACCACATAAGTTAAATTTCACCAGGATAAAATATGAACCTAAAATGGAAGAATCTGAAGGACTGCTAAAAAAATGCTATGTTGTTTGCAATAACTCTCTATTTGCAGGAAGTGCTACCAGGTAACTATTCCAAAAGCTCCTGAAGTCCAAAGCAAGTTTTTGTTTTGTGGTTGCAATTTTTCTAATCCTCATTTAAGCCAAGCAACAGCTGCTCTGAAACTTGTTTTCTTAAGAGAATCATGTTACAGTGAAATGAATCATCGCTGGATCAGCGATACTGTACAGGGTACAGTTGTTTACTCCATTTTTCCTTGGTGACAAGTCAAGGGTTAATCTTATGACTCAGTCTGACAAAACAAGTCAGCTGGAGACAGGGCCAATTTTTTAAACTTGATTTCAGACAGACATGCCGTCAGCAGAGGAGCACTGAACTGACATGCACTTTGTAGCCTGAATTGTTTCCATTTATGACCCTGTAGTGTGTGTCAAAAACAATAAACTGCCTGTTCCTAAACTATGTAAAGAGATTATGAAAGCTGATGCAAAGTGAAATACTGACCTAAAAATAAAGGAAGCTACCTGTAAGAGAATATTTTCAAAGATGATTTTAACACCAAGAGATTTTGTGAATGAACCACATGTTCTCCCTGAAAACAAACTTTTATGTGAAAAATTTTTTTTCCATTTGTCAGAGCCACAAAGCAAATACACAATAGAGCACATGTAATGAATCATTTGAATTTATAAAACCCAAACAATTTCTACAGATTATTGAATGTTATACCATATCAAAGATAGTTATGTAACTGTCTCAACAGATGAGCCATTCTCTAGTCAAACATATTCCACAAAACTGAAATATCAAAATGCTTTAAAAAGGTTAATGCCTTTTATCAGTTATGTTATTTTTGATGTGTCTGTTGTAAGGCAAAAAGCACCTAATCTTTTAAAATTATGAGCTACTATAAATAAAAGCTCCTTTTTCACCAACAAAAGCAACTGTGATGTGTACACTCAAGTATCAAGTACCTCCTTGTGGAGAGTTAGCTTGAGTCTTGTTGAAAAAAAACAGGAACATGGTGAGAGCCCAAGCCTGCTTTTGATGGGGAAACCAAATCTTTTGTTTTTACCAAATTCCAATAATTTCTCAGGGGCTAAGCTAACCTTCAAGCTTTGGAGATAAGGCAAAGGCGACTGCCCCCGAACTTTCTCCTTTCCACCCCACACTGTCCAAGGCTAGAACTTCTTATCAATTTCAACCACCTTCAACAGAGGAACAGAAGTTTCAAAAGTGATAAAGTTCTTATCAGTTCTAAGAAAACTGGAACCTGAACAGGAGAGACAGACTCAAACTAATACAGAACAACCTGTTGCTATCTAAAATATACATAGTAATTTTGGGCTGCTTGTCCAACAAAAATTCAGGAAAAAAAAATCTACACATCTTAGGATCCCCAATATAACTTTTTTTAAAGCCAAACATTTATGATGGTTAAGACCATTGCTAAGCCATCCATTGAATATGCTGCATAATGTAGTTGTCAGTATAGACAAGATTTCAAGCTGTAAGAAAGAAACCTGACTGTTTTCAGGGGAAAACACAATGCTTATTATACTGTCCTCTATGTAATTCATCAGCTAAGTAAATGTTAATTTATTTTAAAATCCTGGAAGGATAGCCTTCTGTGTTAACCAACCACTAAGCATGCTCCTCAGCAGAGACGGAGCAGATGAGCTGTATGGAAGGCAATTTAAAATAACCCAGTAGACTAAATTTTATAGGCAATCCCTCCTGCCAATATCCAAAGGATGATGTTTTATACAAATTAATTTACTAAACTACACAAGAGCTAAAATAGTTTAGTGGTTTCCCTTTTCAAAGGGTTTGTCTTTAAGAGCTCGCTTTTAACATTCATGTTACTATAATCAGAGAAAAAGAAAGAGTTTGAAGGGATAGTGAATAGACAGGAAATACTAATTAAATGGATATTAATGACTATCCATTACTTTGACTTGCATTACATGGCTGAGGGATGGTTGGGTTGTTGGGGATTGTGTTGTTGATTTGGGCTCTGTTTTTTTCTGCAAAAAACTCCTGTTAGCTCTGGCAGATGTGGGTAAAAAATAATGAGTATTTTTTAAATAGGAAACGGCAGCTAGGACATTTCTGTTTCAGTAGTTCTCTAAATAATAATAAATTTATTCAATGTTCAAGCTGAATTTGTCCAATTTTATGAGATATTTAAGTTATTAAACAAATATTTTCTTGGAATGGGAAGAATGAGGGAAAAAGTGCTGTATATCCCATTCTTCAGAGTCAATCACAAAATAATTTCTTCGAGGTAGTTTTAAAATTTGTTTCAAAGTCATTGACATATAACTTTGATACGATATTGCCCAAGTTCAGAAAGTTCTATTATTCTGCTGGAAATATAAAGCACTTACAGTTTGAAAGCCTCTGTAGAAAGGCCTTAAGTACCCATATGCTCATTAAAAAGTAAACAAACATGTTTATTACCCAGAGGCAATAAATTATCCTATCAGAAGCCAGATAATCGTCACAAAATGTGATAAAAACCTATCCCATCTAGAAACCTACAGACCTTAAAGGAGTTTTAAACGCGGAGATAAATCAGCAAGGCTGTTAACTGAAGCCCGCAGAGCTCCCGAGGCACAGAGCGCTCCGAGCCGGCCGGGGCCGCGGGCAGCGCCCGGCCCTCCCCGGCGCGGCCTGCAGGGGGCGCGCCCGGCCCGGCCTGGCCCGGCCCCGCCGCGGCTGTAACCCGGGCCAGGCCGGTAACGGACCGGGGGAACGGCCGGTAACTGACCCGGGCCAGGGCGTAACGAACGGGAACGGCGTAACTACCGGGCCAGGCCGGTAACGAACCGGGGGAACGGCCGGTAACTGACCCGGGCCAGGGCCGGTAACGAACCGGGGGAACGGCCGGTAACTGACCCGGGCCAGGGCCGGTAACGAACCGGGGGAACGGCCGGTAACTGACCCGGGCCAGGGCCGGTAACGAACCGGGGAACGGCCGGTAACTGACCCGGGCCAGGGCCGGTAACGAACCGGGGGAACGGCGTAACTGACCGGGCCAGGGCCGGTAACGAACCGGGGGAACGGCCGGTAACTGACCCGGGCCAGGGCTGCTAACTGACCGGGGCCAGGGCCGGTAACTGACCCGGGCCAGGGCCGGTAACTGACCGGGGCCAGGCCGCTAACTGACCGGGGCCAGGGCCGGTAACTGACCCGGGCAGGGCCACTAACTGACCGGGGCCAGGGCCGGTAACTGACCCGGGCCAGGGCCGGTAACTGACCGGGGCAGGGCCGGTAACTGACCGGGGCCGGCGCTAACTGACCGGGGCCAGGGCCGGTAACTGACCCGGGCCAGGGCCGGTAACTGACCGGGGCCAGGGCCGGTAACTGACCCGGGCCAGGGCCGCTAACTGACCCGGGCCAGGGCCGGTAACTGACCGGGGCCACGGCCGTAACTGACCGGGGCCAGGGCCGGTAACTGACCGGGGCCAGGGCCGGTAACTGACCGGGGCCAGGGCCGGTAACTGCCCCGGGCCAGGGCCGGTAACTGACCCGGGCAGGGCCGGTAACTGACCGGGGCACGGCCGCTAACTGACCGGGGCCAGGGCCGGTAACTGACCCGGGCCAGGGCCGGTAACTGACCGGGCCAGGGCCGGTAACTGACCCGGGCCAGGGCCGCTAACTGACCCGGGCCAGGGCCGGTAACTGACCGGGGCACGGCCGCTAACTGACCGGGGCCAGGGCCGGTAACTGACCGGGGCCAGGGCCGGTAACTGACCGGGGCCAGGGCCGGTAACTGACCCGGGCCAGGGCCGTAACTGACCCGGGCAGGGCCGGTAACTGACCGGGCACGGCCGTAACTGACCGGGGCCAGGGCCGGTAACTGACCGGGCCAGGGCCGGTAACTGACCGGGGCCAGGGCCGCTAACTGACCCGGGCCAGGGCCGCTAACTGACCGGGCCAGGGCCGGTAACTGACCCGGGCCAGGGCCGGTAACTGACCCGGGCAGGGCCGGTAACTGACCGGGCCAGGGCCGGTAACTGACCGGGCACGGCGCTACTGACGGGCCGGCCGCTAACTGACCGGGCCAGGGCCGCTAACTGACCCGGGCCAGGGCCGGTAACTGACCGGGGCCAGGGCCGGTAACTGACCGGGCCAGGGCCGGTAACTGACCCGGGCCAGGGCGAGCCGGCGTGTCGGGCGCTAACGGTGCCTCTGCAGAGAGCGCCGCGCATCTCTCCCCGACCCCGCTACTTCAGCTCGCTGCTCGGCAAAACTGGTGCACAAATGAAGCCGAGAGCTATCGCAATCCAAACGGGCAATCAATCCTCGGTCATCCGGAATCAGGAATCCGCCTGTACCTTACAGAAAGGAAGAACTAACAAGTAATCCTAGCTATCAGTGCAAATGAAATTAAATCCCACAACTACATCTCCAAGACTGAAAAACTTGTGTGTTTTAGAAAACCTGATGGCACAAGCAACAGTGGCACGACAATGAGGTAATTTAAGTCAATTTCTTTGCTTCATTGTGTGAAGACACATGCACATCTGAATTTTACTTAAAGATTATGCAATGCTTTAATTTCAATCCCATTCTTTTGAAAAAGCATTTGTTTTGGTTTTTGCATTGCCCATTTCTGACAAATGGCCCAGCCACAGGCGAAGCAAACCTGCCCCACTTTAGGGCTGAGCAAGCAAGCAAAGCGAAACCACTCATTTCAACAGTCCATGAAAGTCCAGCAACACAGCATTCCTCACGACTCTCCTAGCTGACTTCAAGCATTATAAAGTCTTCCCACCAAAGCCACAAGTATTATCAAGCAAAAGATAGTAAGAAATACTCTTCAGAAAAATTTATATCCTTATCTATTGTTATAAAACACCACACCAATTTGTGGTAATGGACATTCATCTTTGAGGAAAAACAGAGCTGCAGAAATTCCATGTAATGCCTCCCTACACAACATGAGCTGCAATTCAGTGTTTTTAAAGTAACATTTTTTCTATCTATGCACAAAATTTAATGTTCTTTTATGCAAATCTACACTCTAAGAGCATCTAATACACTTGTTTTGATATGTTATGAAAACTTCAAAAAATAAAGTATCTCCAGTAAATTCAAGCACAGGGAAATTATTTGACATCATTTAATATCCATCATGGATGTATGTATAGGCAGGATTTTCAGAGGAGATCTCTCAATTAAGCAAGCTCACATTAGTTCACCACAGTCAGACAACAGGACAGCTAGTTTGGAAAAATGATCAGATTGCAATTTTTTAAAAAAAAGGTTTTAAGAGAGGTTTCCTCCAGTTCACCCTAATTCAGCGAGAACTCGAGCTAAACTCTCACAGCAAGGTTTTGCAATGGGTTGCCTGGTTGTTTAATGACAGCTAAATGTTCTCATGTAGCAAAGAGCAGGTGGGATGCTATGATCTGAGGTTGCTGGGGTTTACAGATAGATTTCAAATAAAGGCTATATTGAAAAAACCTACAGTAATCTAACCATAAAAACAGACCTTTTTCTTATTAAACATAAAATGTCAAATATTTTTACTTGGTTTGTAACATAATTTAGGGGTTGGATGTTTTATACATTTGCATTTTGTTCAGATTCATGGATGAAGACAGTGCTTAAAAAGCAGTATTTAGCAAGTCCCAAGAAACTTTATCCCATAAGTCAAATGACAAAAGAAGTGTAAAGCAGAAGAAGATGAAAGACTGTGTAATGAGGAAGAAATCATAAGTTCTGTGTTGCATTATCCACAAAGATTTATTTACTTGGTTTTGTTATTTAAAATTGCTTTCTAAAACACAGCAGAGCAGCAGAAGAGAGGGGTCAGGAGAGTTACTGGGTTCTTTGAGAGTTCTCACTGGTAAGGACAAGTGACAGTTGAATCTATCACTTGACTCTGCAAGGCAATCCAGAACAGGTCTGAACAAACTAAATCCTGCTTTTCACATTTGGGGACCATTTGTGGACAGTGGGAAAAGAATCTTAACAAAAAATATCTCCTTAGAAAGTCAGTTAAGCACAACATCACAGTCAGTTCAACATCACACAAAGTATCTACCCAGGACATTCCCAAGTTTTGATTCAGAGCCACAAACTTCAAAAAGTATTCCAATGGTGTTGCTTTACACCAGGCTACTTCAATACACATGGAAATTGCTAATACTGAGGGAGTCCACTCAGGCTGGTGAATATTATTTCTAATACAGTCTAAACTTTAATCTCTCAGAAACTGGGTTTCAGATAATCATTCTGAAGATACTTCCTGTTCTACCATTTCAAATAATCTCCTTTTACCCTTTAGGAGGAAGGAGACAGCACAGAAGGGAGTAATGCCTATTGTTTTTCTTCTTGTACCATTAGTGTCTTTATGTGACATGTATTGAAACATCTCTAGAAGCTCAGTCTTAAAAGACTGTCGGGAAACCATAAAGAAAAGTGTCTTAAACAGGAGGTAGATCTATGCATGCAAACCAAGTTTGCTGTATTTTTGCACCATAAATAATTCTTGCAGGAAATTAACACCCATGGACTATATACATACTATAGAGGGTGATACATGAGGAACCCCTATAATGAAACTACAAATTGTCTTGCATGTATTGAGAAATATGAGTTTGAATTTTGAAAGAAATCCCTGGTATCAGAAAACAGAAATTTAACAATCTCTTATTTAATAAGTACAATCCCAAGTTTAATATTAACCATCATCTTAGGTACTATGGAAAGCCCAAAATACTCAAAATACTTATTAGAACCTACACAGAAAACAAGCAGACATTTATGTCTGTATGTCACAGCTCATTTTCTGTAACAAAAATCAATGTATTCTAGTTATTTCTCTGATATGACACTAATTAAATAGCAAAAGAATGATGATAGATATTCACACTGTTTTTCTTAGAATTATGTCCTCCTGAGCCACTGATTATGGCACTAGTAACGAATGCTAGTTTGAAATATTTCCTGACTCCACATGTAAATAGGAGGTTTCTGCTCATAGCCCATCCAGTTTTGGATGATGATCTCCCTGGGCATTTCTGAGCAAGCCTCACTTGTCTGTCTGCTCCCTCTGCAGCCTGAGCAGCTCTCCAGAAACCCTGACCCTCTGCTCTTCTGGCCGAGGAGCTACACTGGTTTCAAGTCACATGATGCTATTAGTGTCTGGCTTAGTTAACTCCTACAATCAGAAAAATTCTCAGAAATACAACAGGTTTCAATCTCTGAAGTTAACGTAACTCACAGAATGGTATTTTCCCCCCTATAATATAAACAGCATAGCAATCTTGCTTCTCACTCTGGCATGAAAAAAAAAAGTTTTTTAATTTCTATCCTCCTTGGACTGCTTTAAATTTAGTAGTTGTAGTTTAACATAAATGCTTACATGTCAACATTCAAAATGATTTGGACAGTGAGTCACTGCTTAACAAGTTACAACACAAAAACTTAAAAATGCATTTGCCTGGAACATTTAATTTTTACATTAAGATGAAAAATTCAGTTTGAGTTGCATTCTAGAAAGAAGCTAAACAATTCAGCAGCATTTTTCTCTGTAACTGTTTTTACTGTTTTAAGCCCTGATAAGAACACATTAAAAAAGATAAACCTCAAAACAAATAATTTCAGAAAGTACCACACAATACAAAGGAAAAAGAAACAAACTAGAGGAAGGGTTGTTTGGCCTTTTTTGAATCATTATTACTTAAAAGACTGTTATTAAATTACAGTTATCTAGGAAATTAAATTACTGCTGAGTATCCGTTGACATGGCAGCCTTATACTAACAAAAACATTGCAGAAACCAGTATTTTAGAAACTGAAAAATTAAAAAATACATATTTGTATAACAAAATTAAGTATCATCTTTCCTCTGACTTTCCGTATTATAATTAAACTTCTCTGCACTACAGCAACTTTTTCTCACAATACATTCTGACTTTTTACAAAGGTATATTTAAAATAAAGACTACACTTACATAATGATCTACGCAATTTAAATTTCTCATGATGCTCAGTGAAATTTAGTTTTGTGTCATCTTCTACCATGCATTATCTCATAGAATTTTTGGGAATTTTTTTTAATGTGTCATTTTACTTCAAGGCTCTATTCATCAGTGAAAGCATTTAAATACAGAGAAACAGTGCTTAAAACCTGCAGCATCACAATCATTGATTATTCACAGTAACCGCACTTAATTGCACAGATTGGTACCATGTTAATACAAAAAAATCTATCAGCATTTTATTGTCTCCACTCTTACAGAAGAATCGAATGAAAACCATTTGAAAAATACTGCTTGTTAAAATTAAACCCTGGTAAGAGAAATGAGAGAAATCCTTCATTCTCCAAAATGATCTCTTTACCTGGCTGATGCTACTAAATATTAAACACGTAGCGTAAGCTTTATTACTGCCTAGAATTACTGTAATAAATTTCATGAAAATTGCACTGCTATGTGTTTTAGCTTCTCTGACATTTTAAATATATTTTTGTTAATCTAGCAGAAATCATCTGCTAGACTGTAAAGCCACCCTACATAACACACAACTGTTAAAATGTAAATTGCCAAACTATTTTTAGCTGCTGCTGAAGGGAAAAAAAAAAAGGGAGGGGGGGAAAGAAGAATATTCCTGGCCTCGGGAATAATGATTTGAGGCATTGTGTTCATTTTGTTTATCAAGCAGCTATTCAGCCTCTAGTGGGGCCCAAGTGCTTATGCAAGCAAAAGCTTTTAAGAGTGCCTGCAGCTGCAATCCTGGCTTCCAGGTAGGCTGCAGGTTCAGAGCACAGCTGCCCCAGGCTATCCACACTATCTCAGCTCCATCTGGAAGTACTGTTAAAATAGGATTTCAGATCCCGGGTTCTGTCTGTATCATCGTGAGCAGAGGGAGGGAGAAAGCAGAGAGGGAGGAGAGACCCGGGGAGATGCGAGGACTGGAAGACACCCTCCGCAGTTCAGCCTCAATACAAAATGAAAAGCTCAGCCCCATTTTGCTCCCACTGTATTACTGTTGCCTGTGCAGTGTGTTCTATTCAGCCTATCCGGCTTTGAGTTATGACTCATCCAAGTGCACCTGCGCCCATGTGTTAAGTACTGCCAAATAAAAGCCCAACATCCATTTACACAACAAAGAGATGTATCCCGCAAGGCAGCGGAGCTTCCCCCTCCCCTCCTGTTTGTTCTGAGCAGGGGAGAAAATAATTCTGTCCTTCACTTCACTGGGATTTTTCACTTCACGTGGATTTTTAAATGCAGATTCATTTATAAACAATTTTCTTCCTTTTAAGAATAAAGCATATTTAATACCACAAAACACCCCTATAGCATTAGATTATCACAGCCATTAATGATTTTTCCACCAAAACCCTTCCAACCTTTTTTATCAAAGCCCTTTATTCTCGAAGGATAAATTTTCAAGCAAAGAGGGATCAACAAACTAGTTGCTTGAAAGCTTTCCTGATGCTAGGCTGAAGTTAGGAAAGGCTTAATGAAGGCTTTAAAATCCACCAGGGCTTCACAATGAACATCTGACTCGGTGATTTATGCATATTAATAACCTCAGTCCTACTGAGGCAAGCTGAGCTGTACATGTCCTCCGAATCTTAATGTCTTCAGCTCCACTGGGATTATTACAAATGTAAATTTCTAAGATTCTCAGCTATTAATCTCTGTCTGTCCTCCTGTTCAGCAACATAATGACTAATTAAACATCAAAAGACCTGTACAGGAGATCTTCTTTGACAGCTCCTGGCCCAGCTCTCTTCCCCAAGAGAGGAATTCAAATGACAGGGACAAGTGGGTAGGAGCATATGAGCGAGCTACAAATCACTGCTATGAAATCTAAAAATTCCACATCAAATGTGTATTTAGCCCTGCAGAACCACTCCCATTTACCTAGCCTAGCTGTTCATGTCCAGCAGACAGCACTCCTAGTGCTAAAGTTAAGTAATTTGCATGTATGGCAGGCAAAGAGAATGCAATTCGAGCCCAATTTTTATCACTACAAGTAAAAAATGTAGTACTTACAGAAGAAGGCAAACCAGGGGGCACCTTTCTTACTTTCTTTGTCTGTAGAGGATCTGTACACAGAAAAATAGCATTTCATCAAGTATTTATATTATAGGTGAAAAAGAATAGATAGATACACTGCTCAGTTTTTTCCTTCCATGATGAATATCTTATTTTCCAATTTTGTGCATTTTTTTATTTCCTGGGAAAGAGATTTGTCTTTCCAATCAATTTAAAAATTGAACATACCATTGTTCTCCTCTAAAATAAAGCTTTACTAAATAATTACTTTCAATTCTTTTCCTAAGGAGAACAGTTATTCCTAAGAAAGTTACTCTAAAGGGTATACTTATGACCTTATACACTTGCTAAGAAACAAAGTAAGGTTTTGAGATATACAAGGAGGAAAGTGGGACTTATTAGCAAGAGAAATGCTTTCTTTTCTGCACATCAGAGTAAAGACAGAACTATCCAAAAGGAATTTGACAGGTTAAGGTATGCTTTATGCTCTAAGAATACTAACAGGATGTAAATTTTATAGGTTTTAGACTCTACCAAGGTTGTAAATAAACAGCAAATTTAATGACCTAATTACTTTCCTTGAGTAATAAAGTCAATACATCTCAAATTTGCATGTAATAGTAAAGTTGGAAGTATGATACCTGCTTATTTCTTCCAATAGGCATTGTATTATAAAAAAAGTACCCAGCAATTTCACTACCTAAACCAAGAATCTGAACCAGTTTAATCAGATGCTGATACAATTAATCTGAAAATTCTGCATGCAAATTACAAATCAACGGATGTTTTGAAGATGAGTATCTGGCAAGATTAACAGTTTTACAGTTAACTAATAAAGTCTTTAATCAAAATACAAAATGCCTATTTTTCTGTTTTAATTCAGAACATTTATGATGATATGACAAGATAAAGGTGAGATAAGGTGAAATATCTGCTGGATATCTTTACTATCATCGTTTCCCACAGGGCACTCTCGCAAAGAAAAGAAAAGGACTTTTAGAAGCGATATTTACATTGGATTCAGAGTGTCACTGGAAGAGAACACTGGTTGGTTTCAATGCAATTTAATATGAAATTTAACAAGAGCTTGTTATAATCCTGGTCAGACAACTCCTTCTCAGGGATAAAACGGGCATAATTTGACTTTGTTAGAAATTTTCAGGTAGCAGATTTGGAGCACTTAACAAGTCTATTTTAAAAAAAACCCCTAAATTAAAACTCAGGCATACTTTCTCAAGCCATTGGAAAAGACTTCAGATAAAAGTGTACTTCCTCCTCCTGACATTCCTGGAAAAACATTTCCATCAATTTCTACCCACGACCTGCCAGATCCCAGGTTACAGCCATGACAGAAAGAGGAATATAGCCAGTTTGAACATGTTTATATCCCCTGAGCTTCTCTTTCAAAGAAAAACTAAATATACTGTGAAAAGTCCACACTTCACTCCCATTTGTTTCATTTAATAATAAAAGGGACTTCCCAAACTCTATACAGTTTGCACAAGAAACAAGAATGTTATTCAGGACTACCTCAATGACTGCTGCACACAGTGACCTTCCTGCATGTCTCAAGCACGCAAGACCCAGCTCCAACAGCCCCCTGCTACTCAAACCCAGAGCAGGTTACTACTGTGAGAAGCTTCTCACTAGAACTGATTCAGTGTGGGCTAAAACACCATCATCATCCTAAACCACAATTTTTTCTATACAGTTTTTAACAATTCCACTGAACTTTTCTGAAACAGGTGTGAGGAACTGCTGCATTTGTTCTGGTATTCTAAGCAACAGGAATACTTACAAAAATTTCATAAAGACAGCCAACCCCAAGTTAAATGGCAGCTGACTCGACAACAAGTAAAAAGGTTACACAAATATGGTATTTTAAAACATATATATACACACATACATTAGGAGAAGAGAAAATGACCTTCAATTGCAGCAAGAGAGATTTAAGTTTGATGTCAGGAAAAATTTCTCCACTGCAAGGGCTCTTGGGCACTGGAACAGACTGCCCAGGAAGGGGTGAGCACCATCCCTGAAGGGATTCAAAAGATGTGTAGGAGAGGCCCCTGGGGACGTCGGTAGTGGTGGACTGGGCAGTGCTGGGTAAAGCTTGGACTCGATGGTCTTAGAGGGCTTTTTCAAATGAAACGATTCCATGACATAGAAGATGAAGTTCCAAAGTCATATTTTTTTATAATAAAGGATTTAAAAAACAATTTCCAGCATGTTCATGACTATTTTAGTGCCCAAGAAGTTTGCAGTTACAGTTAATATTAAAGTTACTTCACAAAGCAATGTGCATTTGAAAATTTTTGGTTGGAGTTACATGGTTCCAACAAACATGATTTTTACTAAGGAACAGAAGTGCTATACAGAATGAGGGGCATTAAAGACTTAACCGTATAATTAGAGAAAGTCTAATGACCTATCATACTAATACAGAAATAGATGGCAATTAGAATTTAAGGTTATATAACTAGAATGGTAAACCAGAATGTAAGGCTAAAGTCTCTCTTTTTATACCAAAAAGATTTTTTTTTTAATTTGCACACCCAATTATTCACAATAGTCTTATAGCAGATACTCTAGAACAGCTGGCTCATTCTTGATTCTCTGATTCAACAGAATTAGAGAGCTATAAAATATTACCACTGCCTGACTAAGTATGAAAAACCCATTCACCTCCAACTATCCCCAGATTAAAATACTAATACTGTCACAGGATTATAACCATTTTAAGGCAAGTTCCTGTCTGCATATTTTGCAAGGTAGTTTGATTTTAGGATAAACTACTAGCCTCCAATTGCTAAGATCTTTAAAGGCATGTTGAACCACTTACAATGAACTATATATTGCCCTGAATAAAGTTACTTTTAGCATATAAAAGGATAATTGTTTCCCCTTTGTGTCCTTCCCTACTAAATAATGGTAATGACCTCAAGGTCAGGCATTTCCAGGAGTTAATGATGGCACGGGTTAAGGGCACTCAGCTGGTCATCAGCTCCTATCCATCTGTCATTATTGCTTTTGCAATTAAGGGTTTTATTAGAGTTTCTTGTTTGTTTTGTAAGCCAGACTGACCAGTGTTGAATCCAAGCTAGGGTCTCAAAGAAAATGTTAATAACTTCAGTTTTTCTCTTATATAGAAGTTTGGTGTCATTTCAATTGCTCAGCACAGAGCAACCTCCCATATATTAAATGAACTGTCAAAACACGAAGTCTGCAGAGAAGCTTCATGGTCAGAAGTTTCAAGCTGTCTGTATTACTTACCAAGAGCTGATGAGTCATGAAGTGGTCGGCGGCGCTGGTTTGTGCCAGAGAACGGGTAGTAGGGTGTTCCAGGTTTTCCAGAGGATGACAGCTGACCTGGACTCCCAAGGCCCATATCAGAACGAAGCAGACTAGACTACAAAAGTACACAGAGAAAAGTCAAATTAAGACCTGTAATAATGCAGCTGTTAATATGCCAGGCTGACAAGCTATTAAACACACTTACTACTCTTGGCATTTATAGGAATTTACTGGGATTTAGTGAAAGTTCTAGAGTTCAAAAACATATAGACTTTTAAAAATCAATGTTCAGACTATGTACTACAGCATAACTCAGACAGGCAGAGCAAGTTTGGCTGTGAGCCTCCAGAAAGCCATAATCATTTCAGCTGAAAACATCTGAAAGGATCAATTCATATTTAAATTTTAAACAAAAATCATAATCCTTTGTTTAGTTTGCAATATAACACCTCTTCTATTACACAATATAAACATAATTGATAAAAACTGCTAAGAGTTTATAGTGTCACATTAAGTTTTAGCACATACTTAGAAATCAAGACTTAGATTACATTCATAAAAACATGGAATAAAATTGTCCAAAAAAAAAATCAAATTTAGACAAGAGATAACAGAGTTATCAGATTAATAAACAGAATTTTAACAGATTAATAAACAGAACATGAAAAATTGATGTTTTAAAAACTTCAAACTAACAAGGTAGTTGAATACTACCCTTTTTGTTCCCTTTTCATGCAGTAAAAACAAAAGCATTCTAAACACTTAACAAGTGCACTGTATATTGTTTGACCTCACATTATTTGGATTTCCTCTGTAAAACTGAAAAAAAAGTTGGTGATTTAGAACAACACAGTTTTTCCACAGGTGATGTTATGCTTAGCTTTGTTTAGTCTGAAAATCCTGTCTTGGAGTGACACCCACAGAACTGTCTGTACAGAAAATGTACCAGGTGGTAAAAATTCACTGTGTTTCACTCCTGGCTGGTGCATACAGCTTTCCTTATGGAGCAGCATCCACTCTACACTGCATACAGCTAAAGACACGCTGCTCTTAATGTCTGCCAGTGTTTTAATGTCACGTGGAAGCAGCAGCCCCAGAAGCAATTTGATTTCTTCAGCCGTGGTCAGTACACAGGGCAGCCTTCCCAGTACGAGTGGGTAAAGCACAGCTGGCAGGACAATAGGGATGTTTTGCTTAAACTCATCTGCACTGACATTTCCTTGTCAGGTGAAACTAAGACAGAAACTGCTAGCTGGAGTAACTTTTATACCTAATTTCTCCTCCAGCCTCGCTGCTCCCAAGCCAACATTGCTGGTGCCCTGCAGGTTTCAGCAGAGCCGCTCGTGGGCTGGGTCATGGCAGGAACGGCTGCAGTGCCGCTGCCTGCTCGGATACAGCAGCCCACTGGCATAGCTGCAGAAGCCACGCACTGCTCCTGCCTCTCCTCACCTTCCCTGCTGAGGCCCAAAGACATCATTGAGAAATAAATGTAATTTGGGATTATACTAGATCATTGAAACTGATTTGTCAGGTGTGAGGAGTTGTGAAAGGTGAGGTTCGCTCATACAGCTCACAGTAAGGTACTGCCTTCTACCTTGCAGTGCACTAGGATTAGCAGAAAATTAAGACTTCAGATAGTTACAAAATACATACAAAATAAACCACTTTTTTTATTTTTTTGCACTGTATCACCATTGAAATTTCTCTCTTTTCTTGTTTGATGATGAATGAAAATCTTATATTTTATTTGAATAGAGTGGGATGTGAAAGAATTGCCCCATCACAAACTTAACACAGGAGTGTTAAGCATTTTATATAAAATTGTGAAGATCAAAATTTATTAGAAGTATTACTGCATAGAAATAGCTTCCTCTCAGTTTAGCTCCTTCATTGTTATTCTTACAATAGTCTTTGAAACAGAATTCTTAATCTGAAACTCATATTAAAATGAGATACTCTGATAGGGTGACAACAGAATATAGCAAATACATGCAGAGGGAAATCAGCTGATGGGCTGTTCCAAGGTCTTGTAATTTTTACTTTGGTCAAATAGTTAAAATTTCATTGTTTTGCAGAAAACATTATGAACACCAGAATATCTGGCTTACTCAGTAAAAATCTGAGTTTAGCAAAGACACTATTCTAAACATTTACTACAGTTTTAGAGGTGAACACTGTGCAGGAAACTTGGGCAATGCTTTCTGAAAAGAAGAAACCAGTTCTCACTTAGGCCAACACTTGACCATCTTGACCAAGAATACCCAGGACTGAAGGAAAATTTCTTGACATAGTCTGTAGGTAAGGGAGGAAGTATTTTGATCTTTGTCATTGCAAGTAGCTGAGGCAAGGTCCCGCTGCCAGGACGGCAGAAGCGCTGAGGCTGGCAGGGACCTCGGGAGGTCAGCGAGTGCAGCCCTGCTCGCTCAGAGCAGCTGTCAAACACAATTAGGAACCACAGCCCATTCACATTAAAGACAACCCTCCCTGCTACCCCAGCATCTCCCCTGATCACTGGAGGGATATTGGAAATGCAAGGGGATCCATACAGATGCTTAAAAAAAAAAAAAAAAAAAAAAAATGTGTGGCGGAAGGTTCCTAGTTCCTCTGTTCCCGTACTCATCAGGAGATATGGGGAAAGATTAAAAACAAACAAACAAACAAAAAACCCCAATAAAAATTCTTAAATTCATTTCTACAAAGTCATTCCAAAAGGTGTGAGTCCGTATCTTTTCCAGACTTAACCTCCAAACTTTACTTCATGACATTTGCCACTCTTGCTTTTGTCCTAAGTATTCCAGTGTTTGACATTTTTACCAGACCCTGAATTTCAAAGCAGCCCAGCTTCTACAATAACAAAGTTAGTGTGTAAGCACTATAGTAGATAGACAGTAAATCTCAAGCTGTGAAACACACTCTGTGGTTTTCCTGATCTATACTGTGTTTGAGTAAGCATTTTTTTATTTATAAAAAACGATAAAAACCCCAAAACAATACAAATCCACAACCCTCTTCTACCATTGGCCCAATCAAATGAAACATCTGTTTAGAATTTTATAATTGTTCCTCAGTCTTCCAAAAGATAAAATAAAAAAATAGATGTCATTAGTTCAGTTCATTGATTTTTCTGCCTGTTTGAACCAATTGAGAAAAAATATTGATTAGGACTGATCCTTTCCTAAGGGCATCTGATAAAGAAAGGAATACAAAAATACCACTGAGAATAGCAAAAAAGCTTTGTATTATCAGCATCGAGCTTCTCCTGACGAAGTGCCCGAGGTCCCTGTGCAGAGGCAGATCACTTACACACGCAGTTAGGGGCATTCTCCACAGAGAACCCGCACGCTCACTCTGAACCTCATCTGCCAAGTATGCATCCAATTACCAAAGAATAATCAATGACTGGTTATTCTCCTGAATCCTTGGCCAAGTCCTTGTCTGTATTACCATGGTAAACAAACAGGCATCACCCCTAAAAATTGGCCTCGTTGGATTTTATAATGCATATGTCCAGTTTCAAGACATACAAAAGTTATTTAAAGCAATGTATTCCCTAAGGAATGAGTGTTCAATAACAAAAAAAAAAACCCACAAAAACAAACAAAAAAAACCCCAACCAACCAACTAAAAAAAACCCTAAAAAACCAAAACCCCAGGTTTTTATTGCAATCAATTAAGAACACAGCATGCCTGATTTGGAAGAGAAAAGAGAAAAAGATGTAAACATGACTGCTTTATTTTTGAGATTTATCCCTTTCAGAGAAACCAAGAAACAGTTTTGACAGCCCCAGGGGAAATGGCATGGCCTGACCCAAATAAGAAAGGTTTTCACAAGGGCCACTATCTCAACAAATGCTTTAAAGGGGTCATTTTCCTAAAGAGTATTCTCATAAAAATGAAATGCAAGGGAGTTGTCAATTCAAGCACTGCAAAGCTGAGGTGGGGGGAAGTGAATCATGTCTACATGTAGGGGGTGGATTTATGCACTTTTGTCACAGGAAACAAGAAACTTGGCATTGCAGCTGCACTTCCACACAGGCAAAGGTTGCCTCCACTCAAACTAACAAGCCAATTGACCATATGCTTATAGCAAAATAATATGCCTGAGATAAAAAGAAGTTCCTTAGTCAACTTATTTTAAAATGGTTTTTCAGTTGATTCTTTCAAAGAATTTAAGCATAGAAGTAAAAAAGGGTTCAACTAATTCCTAAGTTTTCTTCTCTCCAGCCCAACCCTATGACTGTTTAGATAGAATTTGATGCCGAAACACTGCTCTGCCTTCAATGAACTTCTAGGACACCAGCCAGCAGAATTCTAATATGTTGGTAAACATTACTTTGATATTAAAAAAAAATTAATTAAAAAAAAGTGGACGAGTAAAGGCCTGCAGATGTCCTTATATAAAATAATACTCCTTGCAGCTTTCTAGCATTTAGGCTCTATGCAGACAGGAAAGCCAAGCTGTCCTGAAAAGCACACAAACAGTTTTAACAAACACACTCCATACACTACCTATATAAAGTTTGACCGATTCAAAGATGTATTTGCTATAGGCAGGTAGCCTTGTGCTCCTTGGTCTAAATCTTGTTCACATTTTTTTTTTCTTAAATGCAAACATTGGCAAACAATTTTACGAATTCAAATTTTCCCAACGTAGCCATAGCCAAACTATGTGATAGTTTCATCCAAATACAACTGTGTGCCTTTACATTATTCATTATTTTCTATCAAAAGAATAATATGGTTGAGAATAAAAGCATTAGCCCATTATATGCAACTGATTATGACAGGCCTATTATGCTGGCATAATAAGGCAGTCTGCTTTGGCAGTGAAATGAGAGCTGCAACTCACCAACTGCAAACTTAGATCTTGAAAACCTCCCCAACAGTCAACTAGATTCAACTAGATTTTGTTTTTCCTATTTTCTTGCATTAGCTTCCTTTCCATAATGTTTATGCTTTCAATCCTAGTATCAGGCTGTACCTATTTAAAGCAGGAAAATTGTCTGGAGGTAAAAAAAAGTACTTGAGTGTTTAGTTAAAAACTGGGAGCTTGGATACTTTACTTTTGCAAAATAATGTAATGCAACACCATTCATCTCAATCAAATCCCTCTATTATCCCACCACAGTTGCTGACAAACTCACTTGGCATCTCTCTATTTCTCAGAATTACACAGAGCAGATGGCAAGTGCATTCCTTGCCTTACTGTAAACTTGAAATGTTGCCCTGGGTAGAGCACAAGTTTCATGTGCATGTCCTTTTTACTCAGTGAGCTATTTGGATGACTTACAGCATGGATATAATGCGTCTCAGTATTGCATGTCTTGCCTTATAGATAAACCTGACAATTTGCCTAAGCTGGCTTAAAAGAAAATAACAAAACAGAAAAGTCAAAATCTGGTGAACTTGCAAAATCCTCCAGCAAAGCTGTACATTTTGTTATGATGTTTCCAAAGGAAAACCCAGCATAACACTAAAACATTAACTAATAATTGCTCTGAAATCCTAGTCCGGTAGAGAGGTTAGGGCTGCAAAAAAGACCATTCACTTGAGTTCCACGTCACGCAGTTTAAGCCAAAAATATAACTAAGATATAAAGTGTTGAATTTCACTGTACTCAAGTCTCCAGTCTTTGGAAACTGTAATGAATATGCACTCCAAAATAGGAGCTGAATTTGGAAAAAACACTGCCATATGATGTAAATTCATTTTAAATTTAAATTTTAGAGATATGTTTGCAATTATCAGCATGTTGTTAAAGAATCTCATCCTGAGAATATCATCAAATAGTAATGTGAAATACAGTGTTACCATTTTGAGAACAAAGGGACTCTGAATGAGTAATCAATAGCAACTGGCAGAAAATGAGGCATTAATTATGATCCCTCTAGTGTTTTGTCTCAAACAACATTTCATTAAATATATTGTGCTAACCTGTACATCTTCAAGCCATTACCAATAGATTTGATCAGATACATTTTTGGTCTGTTTCAGGAGGAGGAAAATATCAGAATTAGAAAACCAAAACAACACCTAAAGTGTTACATGATAACTTCAGCTTTTTTTTCTTGATCAATTTAAAGGAAATCAGAGGTTCTAATAAAATATCTCAGGAGAGGATCCTCTAACAACATGTTGATAATTACAAACATATTCCTCATTTTAAAAAATACTTAGGTCTTATAATCTCAGTGTAGTCTCTTGAAAATTTAATTATCATCTCCTATACCTAAAGTATCATGCAGGTTTGAGAAGATAATGACAGTCATCCATCAACTGCATCCTGCCAGTGTAATCAGGCTAATCTAGCTCACTGGATTAAAAACCAGCTACCTAGGGTACTAAATACTGAAGTGATGCAATATCATAGACAAAATTACATTTAGCTTGACTGTCTTTCCAATTAATGTTAACACCGATGAAGATCAGGTTATCAATATATTCTCTTTTTACGTCAAAGCTTTTCCGGATCACCAAGAGCTGCTTATTCATGTGTGTACCTAAGCAGAGGCTGCTACTGTGGCAAATTCTCTTCATGTGTAAATATACTGGGACTGAGCATAGGGGCAGAGGAGAGAGAAGAAAGGAGTTTATTCAGAATTAAATATATGGGGGGGGGGGGGGGGAGGTTAGCAGTAAGGAGAGCAAAGATTAAATGCAAAGTGAAGGAATCATTTTGTATTCTTTTTGCATCTAAAGGTTTTTAAAGCCCCTGATTAATACAATATTTTGAGGAGTCCCTTCCTTCTCTTTTGCAATATTGTCTTCCCTGCACTGATGCTGCATATTGGCAAGGCTACAAATTCAGTTTTATGCTTCTAAAGCAGCACCCTGCTGATGTTGGTGTCCAATCCCGGAGGTTATGCTGGCTCAGCTTGTCTTCCTTCATCCCCCCGGGGCAAGGTATTTTTGCGTTGCTGACTGAATTCTAGGAAGGCATTACTAAGCATTGTGATTACAGGTCAGGCACCCCTCCCTTTGCCTTTGAATCTTTTTGCTACATTATGAAAACAGCAATTTGAACATCTTCCTTACTGTGATTATACAAAAGCTGCTTTCTGGAAAACTCCAAACTTTTACAAGAGAAGTTGCTGAGTGGTTATTCATCTATTTTTTAATTTTTATGGTACCACCCTCCTTGCTTTCCTTTATAATTACAAGATACTAGCATGAGGAGTCAATATTATAATAAAGGATTTTATGCTGAGTCTTATTTACAGAAGTCAGACTATAAAGGATATCATAAAGCTCAAACTATCTTCACATCTGTTCCCCCCTCTGCATCTTCAGCAAAACGATTTAAAAATATTTCAGACCATTAGTAGATCATTTCATGTATACAGTATGGAAGCTATACATCCCCTCTCCCACACAACCAAGAGAAAAATCTCTCTTGCTCTAAGCACCAAGTCAGAAAATTATTAACATGATGAGGGTACGTTAATAAAGCACCCAGTTACTTGTTAGGACTTAACAAGGAGAACCCATATGTTTTCACATGTGATCAAGGGAGAGCACAGCTCTATTCTAGGGTGCTAGGAAATGGCCAGGAAATATCTTAGGCTACAATGCCCTCTCCTGAATAAATGTTCCCCTTGTCTCCCTGCTCTTTGGAAAGCAGTGCCAGCAGGAGCACCAGTGGCTCGAAAAGCACTCCAGAACACGGCTGCACCCAGTACAAGCTGGCTGGCTTAGTTCCATGGAGGAGGAATGTAAAGGACAAATCTTGTGGTTCTTTCCACGCTCGACTCTCCCACCCACCCCAGGAAGCAGTGCTCAGTAACAGGTTGCCTACACCACTTAACTCCCCTCCCCAGTCCTACTCAGGGCCTCTCTTCTTCTTGACACCAGTTATTTGTGCATATGTGAAGTTTGGGAAGGGACTTTCTATACCTACTAATTTAAAAATGAAGGTAAATGGGAGCTTAACATACTAGAATAATTACAGACAAAAGGAGTGCACGCTTCAAGAAAATCCAAAGGACAATCCAACTCATTCAGTTAAACAGGCATGGCTGGGAGTACATGAGCTCACATTTTCCCCATCCTCTTCTAATACCATATATTTGTAACTGAGAAGCACCCTGCTCTGAGCCAGTCAGAATAGCTGGATGCAAACAATAATTCACCAAAGAAGTTTTATCTGCACTCCGTGCTGTAGCATTATTTTTACTTCTTTATGTAGCAATATGCAAGATAATATGTATATTAGTTTACAGAATATTCATAATCTTAAATACAATCAAAAATAAACAAAAAATAAAGGTGGCAAGAAAATTTGCCACGCTTAAATAGTGTGAGAAAGAGAAAAGCAAAGACAAGAAAGTGTTTGCCTGGTAAAGGCATTGAAAATGATTCCTTACAGAACTGCTCCCCCTTTATAAATAGCATCCCTCCTCCAACTATAACGAATTCTTAACACCTGCTACCCACTTCATTCCAGGGGGAATGTCTTCCGTGATTAACTTCAGGTGGTCACCTCCAGCACTGGAAAGGAAATCTAGCCTGTGCCCTATACATTTTTACTTTCTAAAAAGGTTCTGCAGACTCCTTATCTGCTGAGTGACAGGAGATATTTCCCCAATAGCACAATAAGTAATTCACTTCTAATAAATCATGATGAAAAGAAAGTTAATATTGCTTGATTCTACTTGAGAAATAAAATGGAGCAAAATAAACTGAAGTTCAGGCATTCCATTGCCCTTAAACTATATATCCCTCCCCATCCCAATCTTTTAGGATGGTATCAGCTGGCAGAATCCAGAGTCACTGCTTCAGTTAACATCGTGTCAGCCTTTCCTTCAGCAGCTGCATTTCTTAGAGATTGATAGCTCAGCTGTAAAAATCTGCTTCAGGGAGACACCTGATATCAAAAGTGTCAGAGAAGGGGAGATTAAAAGGAGAAAATTTACAAAATAAAATCAGTTTTTCAGCTTTAAAGTTATATTGGTATTAAAAACCCCACACATGTACGAGTCTTAAATTTTTTTATACTTCCATAACTCAGTGTTATATGGATTTAAGGAGACATTATGTTCTCTATACTGCTTCTAAAACTATGTGAGGAAGGAAGAAAAGTAACTAGTGCCATTGCTTGTACTATTTCTAAGGCCCCACTTATCAGAAAGGTCCAGAAAATGATGTAATTTTCTGCCTCATTGGAAAGATCCATCTAAAGCATCCTCAAACACACAGCAGCAGCGAGGAGGAAGAACTTTCTGGTTGTTTAATAGACACTGGTTGGCAGAAACCCTGGCAAAGCATCCAAGGAACAACTGCAGTGCCAGGCTGCCAAGCTGCTCCTCAGGACTCCACCTGCAGCCTGAGGAGGATTTATTTGTGCGCCCGTTTGAACAACAACCACCTCGGAAAATACCATGTGCTACAAATACCTTCCTCTAGTCTAACTCTTACATTTTAAGTAACATCTCAGCTGTCAAATGCCACTAAAATCCTGCTCTAACCCACTATTCACAATCACTCATTTCTTTCACTGTTGTCACTTCGAGTTTTTTTGTTCTCACAAAACTTGTATTTCCAATTATATTTCATATTCTTCTCTACTTTTCCATTTTTGTCAGTAAATCTCATTTCTGCTTCCCATGTACATTTTGCACATTCTTATCTTCTAATATTCACATTTTTGTCTGTTTACTCAATTTTACAGCTGTTTAATGTTACCTGATGCTTTATTAAAAACAACAAAATCAGTCAATCTTCTCCATTACACCAAATACACATCTTAGAATTATATCATTTAAGAACATACTAAAAATACTTTTAAGTTGGTTCTATTTTCTGGTATCTATACTCTTGTTTTAACTTGTATTTGCTTAATCCTTACCACCCAGCCAGTAATACAAAAAAGTTGCCATTTTTGCTTATGCACAATACAAACAAGCTTTTATGTTCTCCCTAGACAGCTTGAATTTCTGGAGTTGTACCCTTCTTACATTTCTTCAGCTATTAGAGAGTGAGCTCTAAGATACTACTTGTCCCAACACTGCAGAATTGTTCTTTAGGTTTGAATTCTGCTCAAGCTGCTTTAAAGTCTTTTTAAATTTTAAAGAGGCAAATTACTGACTATGCAAAGACAAAGTGACACACACTTGCAGACATTTCTATTGCTGAAGTGATCATCTGTTAAATTGCCCAAGAAATTGGTGCTAAAGGCATTTTTGGGGCTTATTTCAAAAGTTCTTACAGTGTTTGTTAAGAAACAAATTTTTTGCACAAAAATAAAACAAACTATTTAGTCTGTTAATGATGTAACTGCTAACAAATACAGTCTAACATGCTGCCATTTTATTCTTTAATAAATAGCTAAATTCACAGGCAACAAGATGCAAACCTTTAAAGTTCCATGTTAAATTGTGAAGAAAGGAGAAATGAGTAAATTCTGAAAAGTTGTCTGAAATTATGTCTTAATATGTTTACTAGAAGTATATCCCCATAAGGAGCACTAAGTGTGGTGCTAATGTGCATAAAATGTTACTGTCATACTGCAAAATTCAGGCTAATTTAATAAAGCCTGATGTGCCTTACATCATGTTACAATGATGTAATAATATGCTGCTAAATGAGTCACCTCACATTAGCTTCATGGCAACAACAGAGCTGATGGCTGTAGAAGGGAAAATGGGGTAGCAGTATTACTGCAAATATTGATGGACCAGCTTTCTGTTGGATTTTTTTCACCCAAGAAAAAGCTGCCTTATTTGTTGCATATTACCAACAATATTATATAAGTTTTGTGTACTACAACATAGACAAAACATATATAATAACAGCATCAAAAATGAGTTAAAAATCCATCTGCTACTAAATAAAATATATGTAGTGCACACAGATCATATAGATTGAGTATTATTATAGTGTATATTTTATAAATTATTGTTATTTATATATGATTGTACATAGTCTAAGTGAAATGTATTCAGTAAATTCCATCCATAGCTCCCTCCAGCACCCAAATATTCTTCAGTTTCAGCAGCAGCAGTTTTTCCTAAAGACGTTTTGTAACTTCTGTCGTGTCCCATCATCATGTAGACCAAATAGATTAACAAGTAACAAAAATGGAGTAAATTAAGATACACCTCTTTATCAGAGGCTACACTTTAAACCACAAGTGGGGAATGCCTCTGTAGTTCCTGCCTAGCATCCATTACACTCACATCGATGCTACTTCCTTTCCCACACACAGGACAGTGTGCAGACTTCAAATGATGACAAAAGGAGGATAAATGTGTTATCTCCACAAGTCAAAAACCCCATCATGTCTATTTTTCATGCATGATTGTTTAGAACGAAAATAGAACATTAAGGGGATAGTCACCAACAATTTACAATCCTGAGCCTAGTGATGCCAGTGGGGAGAGAGTGTGCCAGGCAATGAGAAGAGGCACTGTGAGGCTAAAGGAGCATCCCCCCACCAATTACCCAGGGCACTCACGGGCTCCTGGGGATAAAGTTACCTTCTGGGAAGATCCACACAAACAATTAGAAGAATTAGTCTAACAGCTACACATGTACTGCACATTAATCTCAATTTCACTTTAAAAATAATGCAGACCCCTGGCTCTTTTTGAGCTCAGACCTGTCAAACCAATGTGCAGTGACAGCTGGGGACCTTTTTGATGATATTGGAAATGGGAGTACTGTATTCAATATCTGAAGTCTAATCTTTCTTTCACAAAAGCTACTGTTTTCAGTACTAAATCACACAAATGTGAAGAAAATCCTTTTCACTACAAGCTTTCTGAAAATTTAAATTTTACCTGATTTATGATTTGTGAAAAGATGCCCTTCCCAAAACTGCAATTACATAGCCAACAGGAATGATGGAGTCCCCCACAAAAATCACAAACTACTCTCCCTCCAATTCGAAGTCACAAAATGAGACTTTGTGTCAAGTCATGTAGCTTTGCATTTCATTCTGACAGCAAAATAGAGTTTTTTGTATTTCTTCTAAAAGCTGTCAATTCTTCCTCCAGGTAAAATTTTCTGACATTCATCTAAATCAGCTCTGCATAAGCCTCAATTTGTCATCTTACCCACCCACTTAAGAGTCTATATACTTCTGGATGCTCCTTTTTGGCTTGTTTAAAACACCTAATGGAAAGAAAATCTGAGAACCTGCTCTTCCTGCTAATAAAATATTTGTAAATAAGCCATATTTACGTGTTTGTGACTAAATGTTACAGCTGAATAAGATTCTATTACCTAAGTAGCTCAGGTTCTTAAGCTACATTGAAAATCAATCACACTTCAACTCCTACAGCCTAAATATAAAGCCTGTAGGTAGCAAACAGTCCCTACAAATCACTGCTTAGATTATTTTCAGTAAAAGGTGAGAATGATACTAAGACTCTGAAACATTGCAGCTTACAGTAGTCTTGAAAATTTTCATTGCAGCCTTCTGTAAACGCAACAGACAGTAAAACTTAAAACCCCTCACACTTCCATACTAGGTTATTAATACCCTTTACACCAGTAACATAAGGAAAGGAGGTAGGAGAAGGATGGATTCAAGAGTATTTGGAGAAGTGTATTTTCAATTCATCTGTACCCAATAACAAACTCAGTAGACTGCCTGGCTCTTGCCATTTTACCATTTCAGAAACCTTAGCTGCTGTCCTTGAAGGATTCATGGTTCAGAGCAGAGACTAGAAAAGAGTGGGGTTGGGTTGGTTTCAGAGAGGAAGAAAAGTAGTGGCTTGTAATTCCTCAACAGCCTAAATCCTAAATTTCCTTTTTTTTTTTTTTTTCCTAAAGAATACTGGAAGAAATAGACTGCCAATGTCAGAAGATAATGAAGAAGTGATACTGATTCAGCTGGAATACACTACATAAAATTAATTTTCTTCTCAGATTGCATAATAGATGTCTTAATAAGGCTTTTATCACTTCCACATTTCACAGGTGAACTAAGGAACCAAGGACAACTAAAACTAGTGCTGAATACAGAGCAAAGCTGATTAAAAAACAGCTAAGAGTTTATGATCATCAGTGGGTGAATGCATTAACTGAGACTTTGCAGGCGTCTGTTTTGGGCATCATTCCACCTCTTAATTAGTGACTTGGATGAAAAATTAAGACTACATTTACTAAACTCACAAAGCAAATAACCCATAAGGATCTACAAATGCAAGCCTGGAATTCAAAATTGCACTGACAAATTTAGAGATGGTAGAAGCAATATGTTAAAAAAATAAATACATTTTTGTACATGGAACCTGTAAACTGAAAAGCACAGGGTGAGGAATAGCAAGCTAGTCAGCATTACCATAAAAAGGAATTGGGAAATTTTAGATCACCACAATTCAAATATGTATCAGAAACTGGATATTGGTTAGGAAAATAGGCAAGTACAATCCAGCAAAAAAATCACAATATTGTCTGAAAAATGTGGGAAATTTCTTATTGCCATGGTAGTCAGGCCTTAGGTGAGGTACTTGACCTCATTTAAAGCACTGGAATTTCCTAAAGTTGTGAGCATACTGGAGAACATTCAGAGCAGAGCATAAGCTTTTCTACCAATATCTCAGTGAGATAGATCCCTGTTAAAATATACCTGCACTATACAAGCCCAGGTGAAAATTAACTCTAGTTATGTCTTATCTTTTCTAATTACTCCTTATCGTCTTCATCATCTAATAGTTTTTCCAGCCTCTACAGACTTAAAGGAGAAAAGATTCTTTTCCATGTCCACTGTCTGTAAGACAGGAGTTAGCTACTTTAATTACAATGATGCTTAGATAAGGGACCAGGGAAACTTTCTTCAAGTAATTACACTGAAGTAGTTGAAATCAAAACCTGGGGTGGTCATGCAGACACTTCCATCTCTAGATTTTTTGAGAAGTGAGCACATGAAGCCTCTGTCAGGGGCAATGCAGCTGATTCCTCATTTTGGAATGATCTCTCACGATCACTTTGGACCTTCCCTATGACAGATTTCAAACACTGTAGCTGCAATGAGAGCTGTATTTCCATCACTACCATACATTCAAACAACCAAAATCAAAAAGATTCAGAAATCCCACCACAGCCCAAACTAAATGAATTCAAATTCAAATGAATTCAAATGCTGTCAGATTTACCTGACAAAGACCAAAATGAAGTACAAATTGTAACTTATCACTGGAATTTAAAAGGAATTAAAATTTAATTGAAAGTTAACTATGTTTATTTTTTATTAACCTGAATATAGAAGTAATACAGATTTACCTACAGTAACATTTTTCTCAGATTCCAAAAATTTTTAAGGAACAAGAAACTGAGGGAGATTAAATAGTTGGAAGCTTATCGAAGGGATAAACAGAACTAAAAGTGATTTTAATAGAAACAAACATGTATAAGATTGTAGGGTTAAATAGCTATATGTTAAAAATTATTATTAAATGGTATTAGATAGAAACAATCCTAAATATACAGAGATATAAAAGGATTTTCCTCACTGAGAAACTGAACAACAGACTCATTGCTGCAAAGCAGAATGGAATTTTATGCAAAGTTCACATAAAACTATTTTCCAATACAAAACATTAACTTAATGAAAGAGTAATGTGGAAACTAATTTGATTCCAAACTAATGCCAAATTTCAGTTATTATATTTAAAGAGAGCACATATAGAGTTATTTTAACAATAGCAACTACACTAATACAATGTTTTACTGTCTAGACTGGCAATAATGTGAAGCCCATAACTCTCAGGTAAAGAGCTATACTGCTTTTTGGGAGAATGTTGCTGAAAGCTCACCCACACAGCTACAAGTGGGTCTTTGTTTGCCACATGTGCGTTGCAGAGAAGTAGTAAAGGCTGTGAGAAAGATCCTTTCTTAATAGGGGAAGCACTGCCACATGGTGCTGCCCATTCACGCTTCCCAAGCTACTAGTTAAAAGACTAAAAACCAAGATGTCAAACTCATATGCTAGATGTTATCCTCCAGAATAAAGACACTCCTAAAAATACCAGTTCAAAGGAAATAGTCAACCTACAGTAACATTAAAAAAAAAAAATTCCTCTTTGAGAAAATAAGGATGAATTAATTTCTTAGAATTATAAACATATTCATTATTTTAATCTTTATCAACAGACACAGAATGTAATCACATGCTAATTACACTTTTTAAACAGTCAAACTCCCTGTGCATTCAAAACAAACTTTTAAACAATGATCGAAGTATTCTTAGTCTGACTCATGAGAAATAACATGAAGGAAATCATCACTCTAAAATGAAGAAACTCCGTACTTACTTGACAGCCTGGCAATCCTGTATCTCTGCCATACAGTGGAAATGGACCTCTGTCAGAGGTTTTTCCTATAAAAGAAATTTAAAATGTGATTATTTTTAAATTCCCTCAGACATCCACAGCAGTTGTTCTCTCATAGGCAATTCAGAAAACCTATGAGCATCATAATAAATTTACAAACATCAAGCTGCACAAATAAAATCAGCTTTTTATATATCTGTGTTTAACACACTCAAACAACACTACAATAATAGATGACATATTTACCTTATTAAATTCCTTTTGTAACCAGTCAGATACTATAAAATATTCATATTCAGTATGTTCAAACACAAAAGGCAAAAGTCCATTTTCATTTCTTTTATCAACAAGCAAAAGTAGAGACACTTTTAGACATTTCTCCTTCCTACAAGAAACTAACACTTAGCTGGTACCCATCTTAGACAATTAGTATAATGAGCGATATAATAAAATCACATGAAAAGCAAACAAAATCTTTGTTCAAAATAATAAAACTCACAGCAACCTTAAACCATGGCTGATTCATTCAGCTCTTGACACTCACCCCTAAATCCTTAACAATCTTTTTGCTTACTGTACCGATCAGCAGGTACAAAACTCCAGCAATTCATCTGGACAAGATGGTAAACCAGACTTTTCTGCCACAAATGCAATCTTTGTGTGTAGGTAGCACATAAAGAACACAGTGCCTCGTGCAGACTGGCTGCCTTCTGATGTTGCTGCCTGAGGTCACAAGACTTTAGCAATGGGTTTGCCAACTCCAGAAAAACTACTTAGTGCAGCATTTGTTAGGTACGCCACCAAAATGGCATGTTTGTATATGAAAACTCAGTGTGCAACTTCTCCAATAGAGCTCAGAAGTTTATCAATCAACACTTTGAAAAAAATCTTGAATAGAAGCTCACTGAACAATGCCAAGCATCAGACACTCATCAAGTTTGTGTGTAACAGAAAATACCAAGTGCATGTGCCTGCCCTAATTACAACAGTCAGGACTGAGAAAAACCCTGTACCACCACTCAGAGTCTTATCCAAAGGCAAGCATTAATTAACCAGACCTACACATTTGAAAATGAATGCTATCTCATCCAACTAGGCATTCCCCTTACAAATGATGTGTGTTACTCTGTCCTAATAAGAAGAAAATGTAGTCTCTCTTTCACAATCTCATTTCAGTGATAAATAGCTCCATGTTATTGCAATTGCACTTCAAGAATAGGACTTCCTTTACTTTTTCTGATTTTTCTCTCTTACTACCAAAAGTCCCCAAATATAATTTCATAAGAGGAAAATCTAAAGTATGCTTATTGTTCATTTAAAAAATGCATCTTGTGTAAGCAGGGAGGAAGAGGAAGTCTGAATCTCTTGGAACAACATCTCTGCAAGATTATCATCCTGATAGCTACCAATGGTATGGTCAGCAATAGTTTGTTTGAAAAATGGCAGCTCTGCTGTAACAAAGGGAGAAAAAAGTTAGCATTTTTCTGCTGAAGCAATTTGCCTCCAACAATCTATCAAGCACCAAGCAAATAAAATACCTAGCATGCAAAATTATAAGTAGTAGGATGAATCATGCTGTTCATTTTAAACCAGACTCAGCATTTTCTTTCCAGAAAATGAGAATCTCATATCACATGATAAACAACTTTGACTGAAGTATGCAGTATTCCAGGCAGGCTTTAAAACAAATATTTGTACAAGAGTCAATTAAAGAGGCTAGAAAAATTATGATTTAAATTATGGTTTGTGTAGCAAGCAAGAAATTGTTAGATAAGAATGCATAAAATCATGTTACTTAAATGTTATAATTTTTAAAGTATGGCAGATTCATATGAAAGGAGAAAAGCTTACTCCAACAGCCCAATCTATAGAAATCTGGTTCCAAGAAAAGACCAGGAAAAGTCAAAGCTTTCTGATGCTGCAGTGCTGAAATATTTATCAAAAATTAGCTGGAGCAAATTAACATTTAACCTGTGTTCAAATGCCCTAGCTTTTCAATGAGGGGTTTGGAAAACAACCCAGGATCAACTAGGAGAGGGTACCTTTCATAGAGAGTCTCACACATATATTCCCAGTGCAAGCAAACTTGCAATAGTGGCACAATGTTAAAGGTTCCCATTTTTTAAACACCAAAAATTAACAGGCACACACTACAGCAACACAGACTGAGCGCACTCTCAAGTCCTGCTCCTGGTTCCCTCTCCAGCTATGGAGCTGCACCCCGTGGTCCCTCATGTGGGACTGGAGCAGTGTCAGGAGCCTGACCTCCACAGGTTTGTGTAGAGATGGAGGTAAGGCAGTTTGCAGGCTTATCAGCTGGGAAGGTAAAAGAGATGCCCAGATGAAGTTTATTTCCTCTTCAGATCTGATTTTATTTTCACATAACAAAAAAGCTAGATGCTGTCATTTTAGAAGCAAAATCCATGCCTTGCTTACAAAGAAGCATCATGGTAAACAATTCTTCAGGCTTTATCCTAGTGGCTCTATATACCAGAGGTGAGGATTCTGAGCAGATTTGGAATAAAGCAATAGACATTTAAAAACAATTGAGCTGGTTATACGCAAAAATTTTACATTTGCACAGCTCAATTCACAAGGCATTTGAATCTTTTAATAACTTGGATTAATGTGTTTTATTGGGCCTTGGGGATTTTTTTGAAGGTTCATGTGTTTTTATCAGGAAAAATTTCAAGGATCTACTCACCACCTAACAGGCTTAAAGTTCAGGGACTATGGAGTTAACAGAAACCCAACAAGGAAAATCCCACTAGGCATTTTGAACCACAAATATTTCCCAACTGCATAAATTTAAACCCCTGACACATTCTCTATCAATTCAAACATTAATAGGCATTTAGTAAATATTTTTTCTCTTGCAATCACTTGTCTAAATGTGATATGCTCACAACTTAATATAGCCTTTGAATACCACATGAGGAATTGTCTTCCACAATACATCTATACGTGTAACAGCTGTGCAGCCTAAATACTCTTAACACAGAACGAACAGAAACAGCAAGATGCAAAGTGATAGTGAGCTGAAAACAGCACTACATTAACTCAGCTGAGGACTACTTCAGTGAATGTGCTATAAATGCCTGCCAGGATAAAACAGCCTTTTCCCACTGCTTCTAGATAATGCTTGGCTTATGAGAAGACGACAGAACTCTCAAAAAATTATTTCAATTCCCACAGAATTAACCCTTTACATACTGAAGATCTTTCTGTGCATTGCTAAGAATTTGGCTGGTTGGCAATATGGAAAGCAACATCTTTTAATGAAGCAATGTTTATCTTCCAGTATGAATGCTACAGTGACCACAGCTGGCAGCTGCTCTGTTTGTCAGACATGAAGTATGTCCACCCTACTTGTACAGAGAATCTGCTTTAAGTGAATACTGAAGCGTGTTTTTACAGTTCTTTTGATGATAACACTTTAAACTGCTCCCTACTGATAGCGTACCCAAAAATCAGTTTATAACGAAATACTGTTGACAAGTTTGAGAATTTCATTTTCAAGTTATTAAACTTGTGTTGGTAATTCAGCTAGAAATCAATTATTAGACTGCTTTCTCCCTCTCCACATCCAGCAAAGTCTGTGTCTTTGTTACCCACAGAAGGAATACATTCAAATAATTTGTCATATGCAGATCCAACGTAACAAGGAACAAGCTGCACAATGTACACTGACAGGCGCATACAAAAGATGCAAGAAAGCCCTTAAACAAAGTAGAGATTTTTCTACTAATCAATATTGCTTTCCAAATTACCATGAGGTAGAAAGTACACAAAGTTGATAGAATAAGATTCTTGTAGGTACACTCTTTATTTTTCAAAATTTTGTTGGCACTAAAAATTCTTATTCAGCAACTATTCAGTATAGTGAAAACAATATTATGTTTCATTAAAACACAAATCCATCTCTGCTCCTAGGACTTGGTGTGTTGCCTTTTTTGAGGCAAGACTGACACATGCAGCCATAAAATTTTTTACTATAGATCTATGCATTTCCCACAGCAGCAGAGGAATAATTTCTTCCATTTCTACTGCTATATAGCCTACTCATTAAGAGAGGCTGTCACAGGTTTAGTATCTTCTCTCTAGCATTTAAAAGATCTATAATGCACACATGTATGTATTGTGAACACATATAAAAATACGACATACATTTTTCCTTATGATACTTGAGACCAGAGCTCCTGGAAATGAAACAGAGATCCAGAGCAACACAATTTGAAGAAATGGCTTAAAACAAATGACCTCCTATTCTCTTCATGACAATGTTTAAGTATTTTTGGCTGATGTGTGCCAAGCATGCTGCTGGCTACACTAAGGATGTTTAGCAAGCCAGTGCCAACAAGTGCAGCTGCTGGACTCACAGCACCCTCCTCCTGTTCATTCCAAGCCAAATTACTCAGCTATGAACAATGAAGCAGCAACACAGAAAAATGCCAAGTGCAAGTGAGATTAGTGATAAACTACAGGATCCCTACAGAGGTCAGTGATTAGCAGGTCCCCAGCCATAATCACTTTCCTAACCTAGCCTTTATCTCATCACTGCTCCATCTTAGCTCAGCCTTCTGACTGCAAGCAGCTTCTCCAATCAATATCCCTCCAAGTCTTGCAAACTCATCCACACTCTCACGCCTTGTAATAAAGCAGTCAAACCTACACAATATGGACTGTCTGCAAACTTGGAGGACACATTTTTAACCTTATGTTTATAAGTAATACACAAAATTTTAATAAAGTAAAAGAACAGAGGAAAAACTACAAACACACTTAGCCAGAAATGCCATGTCCAAGTGTTACTCAGCAATGCAGTCTATACAGCTCAACATAAAAATTATATGTACAGACTGCAACTAGTGAAAAAAAGTTGGAGGTTTTTTTCCCCATACTGTGATATCTTTTAAGATCAATTTTTTCAGACAGCAGAAGTAAACATTTTAGCAAAACTTGGGTTTAAAACTATAGATTTGCACCCTCCTCCTTTTTTTTTGGCCAAAATTTTCAAAGACTGGGATGCTACAAAACTAATAATGCCAAGAAGTAAAAAAAATTATGATTCAGAATGAGATTTATGGGATTTAACAGCCCAATCTCAGGTCTGCCAGGAATCTTCTAGGATTCTCCATGCCATAAATTCTCATTTGTAAGAAAACAGCATCATAGTTCTGTTATCTAGTCAAATTACTTATTTGGAGCAAGAATTGCTTTTCACACCCAAATAATCCAAAATGTAGAAGTCTGAGACTGGAATTACCTGTAATCAACTTCCCATTATAACTTTTGCAATTTAGGAACAAATACTGAATTATTGCTTTTGTTAACATTTACACAAGACAATCCGGGAAAAAAAATTCACTTTGCTTTCCAAAGACAAGAAAGATCACAAGTTTTTATTCTTACAGTGGTGTCAGCATTTGCAGATGTCTCTCACTGTGAAAATTCTACTGATTGAACCAACCAGGCAATAAATCTCAGTGTGTATTTATAAAGATGTTAAACACAGAAGTCAAGGGATTTCTCACAACGTCTTTAACACAATATTTTTTTAAAAAATAATGTCAGTGTGTGAAGAGGTATTAAAGAACCTGCTTCTCAAAGACATGCCTTTGACACTTCCATCCCATTGATTTGTAAGTACATCTAAGAAAAGATAGAGTATTTTGTCAGTTTGCAGATCACTGCACAGATCTTGTGCTATAAAAACAATTTATTAATGTTCTTATGTACTTCAAATACACAGGAGGTAAGGGTGGACTAAATTCCACATTATATTTGGATTGACCCTATGAACTTGTAATTTATATGCTCATGTCAAACTAAGAACATTTCTATTCCAACAGGGGCTGATCCATGAGGGCTCCTTCCTCAGTACTATTCCTGTCCCTACACTGAGCTGAATAACAAATCAAATGTTTGCAAGGCTAAAAGGCACTGAAGTCGCTGGCAGGAAGAATGCACAGCAGTAACTGAGGGAAGAGGGAGGACAAACCTGAAGAAAGAACTTTCTTCTCTTCCTCCCCCAAGCATATGTGGGCAAGTATCTGTGAACCAAATAATTCCTGAATAGCTGTTTCATGTAGTTTCAAATCCTCCACTATTATGTTTACCCCAGACTAACCTTACCATTAACAATGGAGACACTCTATTAACCCATTATGTGTGTTGCACATAGAGAGAACACCCAGTGAGAAACAGATTAAAAATATACTAAAAATGAGGGAAATCAGGGATACCAAATAACCAGAAAACAATAACCAAAATGAGTTTGCATATCAACACACAGCCGTTCCATACTGGTGGCATTTGTCATATACCTTTACTTATCTCACCTATCTATCCCATGTTTTTCTAGAGTATCCAAGTGTCTCCACTTTGTCAATTAAAATATTTCTCCTTTTGCCATCTTCCCCACCTCATCCACAAGGGATTTAACTCAAATTCTTAAGTAACTAGCAAAGCTGCTACTTACAGTTAACTTGAAAAGCATCCCTTGCTCTCCTGGTGTGGAATTTGTCCCAGATCTAAGGACAAAAATTACTTTGAACATCAATTACCTTCTTAAGTCTAAAGTCAAGAGGATTTTTTAATTGGAAATGAATAGAGAATCCACACTTTACAACAAAATGCTACACCTGTTTGCAATTAAAAGATTATTTTGGTAACACTACTTACTACAAATTACTAGATTACTTCATATATATATATAAGTTCTGCAGGTACTACAGCTTCTCTTACTATCCAACATCTCTTAATTTATTAATTTAATGAGTTAAATGTGAAAAGTCAGCTTGTCAACAAAGAAAGATTCCCCCCTTGTCCATTTTGTGTATAAACACAGGCACAAACACAACAAAAATTTATAACCATCTTCCACAAGGCAACTGGCAAATTCGTACAACGGTCCTCTGTTGTACAACACTTTTTAAGGTTCTTTTTTGAATGACTTGCATAACTTTTTCTAACTTCACCCTTCACAGCCATCTTAGTTGCAGAGACAGAAGTTTGCAAAACAAATTCTCAAACTGTGGGCTCCAGACCAGCAGTAGCTGCTGGAAAAAAATCCCCAACAACAGAAAAGAAGAAGCCAAACAAAAAAACCAACCAAACAAAAAACCCTACTAAACCACCCAATGATCCAAACAACACAGAAAAACAACACAGAAAACCAAACTCCAAACACACATTATGCTAAAACACATTTTGGAAGACAAAACAACATGTTAAGTGTTTTCTGAGTATTACTTCTTCTAGAAACAATTCCCACAGGTACGGCAGAATAATCAAGTTACCTGTGAAAACAGGAGGGGAAATCCTCAGGAGTTGGTGCCTGAAAGCAGCTATCTCCTGGTTAGGGGCTGGAAACTCCTGACTATTCACATGCGTTATATGAAGATACATCAAGCCAAAAGAACGTGAAACAAAAATTCCATAAAGAATAATTAGATAGTTTAGTCAATGCAAAGTACTTAAAATACTAAGAGCTTAAAATAGGTGTTTTTAGTTTAGTACAAAAGCAGTATTTACAGTACAGGACTTTAGAATGCCCAAAAATTGAAAGCAATCCTCCCAAGCCCTGAACCACAGATGATAACTGCATGAGAGAATCTCACTGTCTGCAGAAATGCAAACTGGCATTGGAGCTACAAAGAGAATGAACTTTTAACTTTCTACCAAAAAACACTCCAAAAATACAGATCTCTCTAAACCATCCCTCGTCTGTAGGCACCTCACATCTCCATGTATTTATGAAAACACCAATACCTTACAACCAAGGCACCTCAAGGATGAATACTAGAGTTTAAGTCACAGAGTATTTATAAGAGATCATAACAAGTATGGAAATGCAGCTGAAGAAACATTAAGAATAATAACCCAAGTCCAGACATAGTCAAGGTGATCCTAACTCTCAGGTTTAAAAGCACCATGAAACATGGGGAGCTGCTCAATGAACTCAAGACTGAAAGTTCATATATCAATAAATGCTACCTCTCTGCTTGGCTACACATGCTTTACAGAGGCTTTAAATGACCTAATGCAGATAAGGGATAAGGGAAAGTTTCCTCAGCATGTTAAGAACAAAAGGAACGCTCATTGCAATACTGGTAATTATTTTATAGAAATAGTGACATAAATAAGAATGATGGAATACTTTCCATCTCAACAGCAAGAAGAATGTAAAAGCAATTGCTAATGCTCTGCACATCTATATTAGTAGGTCAAGGTAGCCTGACTCCAAAAGGATTAATTTTTTTCCCAAATATATGTAAATGAAGGGGTTGTCTCAGATATTAAGGTTGGTTTTTACTAAGTCTTAGAATATTCATAAAGTGCAAGACCTCTGGAAGAAAGTTCATTTTGTACAATATATTAAATAAATAAATAGGATTACACAATTTATTCCTCTGATAGTAAATCATAACTAATGACATCACCAAAATGGAATTTTATTAATAAAGGATTAGTAGGTTAATGGTAATGCTCTTCAATCTGATTTTGTGGAAAAAGTGTGGTTTTTTCACTGTAAGCTGGCACAGTACACTATCAATGTACCTGAGTTTTGTAAGCTATGTGCCTTGATAACAAACTGTTTGACAACAAAGGGATACAGTTAAAAACAATTATTTAAAGGAATAACCTTATTACTCTATTAAAATAATAATGCATTAAGGGAGTGAAAGCCAGGCACCAGATAATGTTTTAAATGCAACTGGAAACATCAAATCTTGACTCAAACCTTGCCACTAGATTTAGTCTTTTTTGTTTTGTTTTTTTTTAAAGCATCAGCTTGTCAATCTAAATGCTTTACTGGAAATTCAGAGCTTGCTGGCAGATTGAAGCAAATGAAGACAGGTCAGTGGGGTCCTTTGAACTGCACTTAAGGAAGCAAACTGCCTCTTATTCAGCCACATGCAGAGGGATGCCTGCAGGACTGAGACAAGGCTCTGCAGCCTGGAACTGCACTTACCCTTCAGGAGGAGGGTAGAAGCTATAGAAACTTCCCATGTTCCTCCATTATCCCAACCTTTCCTGTTGGCCTGCCTCAGGACCTCTGCAAAAGGCATTTTGGCCTTGGAAAATCCCAAAGGGAACCTCCTGAGGCATTGATAAGAAAAGGCGAAATGTCCACCTTGGTGTTAAGGTTACGGTACCTGCAAGTACTGCAGAGTGAAAATCTTCCTTCTAAGTATGAACAGTACTAATGAGTGAAAGTAAAACCACATGGGCTTTGTATCTTTTTATCTATTTTACATACCTGTATTTCAACTCCCTGGACTATAGAACAGGTACACTGGAGCTTGCATATTATTGTGGAAGCCTTTTATACACAAACAAGGATTAATTTCAAAGATATTTCCCATTTCATACCTAGCTGTTATCTCTGCTGTAAGCTTTCAACTACACATTAGCTCTTGATACCAAACAGTCATAAACACTTTCAAAACACTTCTCTTGATCTTGTTCTGAGTAACTCATCTAAGTCTCAGCATCTGAAGCACCTATTTTACTTCTCATGCAGTTTTTTCAACTTAAATTTATCTTTTTATCACTCTCCCTGCATCTATAATTCTGTTATTACCAACTATATAGTGTGTATGGAACCTTTCTTGCTTAATGTCTTTATCAGCCTGGAGGAAAACACGGAGCACACCCTCAAAGAGTTTGCACAGACCCCAGTTTTGGAGATGCAGTTGGTATACTTAAGGCAGGACCACCATTCAGAGGAATAGGAAACAATCTAGAGGATTGGGCCAACAGGAACCTCATAAAATTCAACCAGAGCAAGTGTGAAGTTCTGTGCCTGGCACGGAGCAGCCCCCTGCACCAGTGCAGGTTGGGGAGAGGAAAGGGCAGCTGCAGGTGAGACAGCAAGGGCAGGGCAGTGACCATCCACCTCTGCTCAGCATGCCTTACAGCAGATCAAAAATATCACACCTAATTTCAAAACCCCCAATTAAAACAAAACAAAAATCCCACCAGCCCACAAACACCAACCAATTAACTCTAAGCTAAAGAGCAATAAACAGAAAGAATCCCACTGCTTTCACTGGATGCAAAGGTTCATTTCTTTTAACTAATATCACATCCATTCTAGAATCCTGGATTCTGAAACCCTGCAACTGGTAATTATCCCCTCAACTTCCATCAGGTTAAATTACTTCCAATTTCTTCAGCTTCCTTTTGCAATGACTTTGTAGATCTATTTTTCTTTATTGGTTTCTCTTTACCACTTATATTTATTTTTCCCTCAACACCAAAATTTAATGAAATAAGTTTAAGCTTTCCAATTCAACTGTATTAAGTTCCTTAATTATTTGTTACATACTGGCTCTGCAAAACTGCTCATGCATTTAAAAACCCACACAACACTGTTGCATGTATCTTTCCTTCTTCGCCCATGAGAGCACACTCTTGGACATAAGGTCCCTGCAATGAGTTTATGATTTGCACTCTGCTTTACAAAACAATAAATGATACTGAAAAATTACCAAAACTACGCTCCTTTGAGCAAGTCATTTGAAAAAGAGTCATAAAAAAGATTAAGACTGATATTGAAATATCTAGGTTTCTCCATTTCTTTAAATTAAGTATTGGACAGTAAAGTACATGGAATCATTGTAGGAGTTCCATGCCACAGCTGTATTGTGAGACTTTCACTACCTCTGTGTTTATTTAATTCATACATATATATTCAAATTTTAAAAAAACATAGTAGTACCAAGGTCATTTAAATTGCTGCACTTTTACTTCTAGGGTTATATTCACAAAGTCTATTTTAGGAACTGCTTTGGAAGCAACTGATGTTTTATGCAGTGAACTGCTATTTTCCCAGATGAATAGAATATCCATTCTTTGGCTCACAGTTTCCATGACACTAAAAACAAAACATTCATCGGCACCAGCTCAGTGTTTGATGGTAAATGCAGCTGCAGCTCACAACAGCTCGCAGTGTACCTCAGCCCGCCCCAGCTGAACAGAGGCACTGTATTTCCCCAACGCAATTTCATTGTTTTACAGACAAGCCTTTTCTTGCCAAACTCAAACATTTCAAATCCTGCTGCTGTTCTGTCTTGAAATGAAAAGTTATTCAATTCTCTAAGTAATGATACTAATGCTAAGCCTTCCAAATTACCGAACAACGTACATAACCAGAAACACAGCTTTGGTAACAATAGCATCTGCCCCTACAGTTAAAAAGAAATTATTGGCCAAAGAATTTCAAACTTTGTTCCTTGCTACAATTCCAACTCACTTGCTTCAAGTAAGCTGTTGAAAAAAAAATGACAGGGGCAATTTTAAAACTGGTAAATGGAGAAAGTCACATGGCAGTCCAGGGACAAGGAATCGCAGTGAGCTTTCAGATCTACTTCCCTCCCCAAAAAGGATCATTAAAGTGTGCATGTCTCTTTAGAACAAAGACAGTCTTCTAGTTTAGGGCAAGATGCAAGACTTGCTCCATATTAGCTAACTTTTCATCTGTTTGAGATCCAGTTTAGGTATATGGTCACTCCCCTTTTCACACTGGTCAGCACACCACTGTTAAACAAACACTGAGATTTAATCACTCAGGTTTCATTCTGAAGGTCCCATTGAAAACAGGACCTAATCAATACTCCACATTTATTAGAAGTAGGTTTAGGCATGAATTCTGTAAAGCAACTACGCACATATCTACTTCCAAGAAAACAAATGGACTAATTAAATTCAGTAGGGATGGCTCATATGAACCACACACTCAGGAACTGACAGGGGACTGCCGGCGGATTACAGAGAAATCTGACAAAGGAAAACGCATCATCTCAGCCAACTCTCAATGTAGTTCTCAAGAAATTCTGTCAAAACTACTGCAAACATTGAAAAAGTACTAAGTTAATAATAACCCATTTGCAACTTAACAGAAGTGTTATTTTCAGCTAGAAATTAATTTCTGGTTTTGCCATAAAATACAGTCCACCTTCTTTAAGGGCAGAAACAAAGCGGTGGCTTCGCAGCAGGCCGTGTTGGAGAAGAAGGGAGCCAGCAGCGTCGTGTCGCTGTGACAGTGCCGGCCCCAGGGGCGACACTGCCGGCCCCAGTGGGGGCACAGCCGGCCCCAGGGGGGGCACTGCCGGCCCCAGGGGCGACACAGCCGGCCCCAGGGGGGGCACTGCCGGCCCCTGGAGTGACACTGACCGGCCCCTGGAGTGACACTGACGGCCCCAGGGGCGACACAGCCGGCCCCAGGGGCGACACAGCCGGCCCCAGGGGCGACAGTGCGTCCCAGGGGCCAGCGGCCCCAGGGGCGACACAGCCGGCCCCAGGGGGGCACAGCCGGCCCCAGGGGGGGCACTGCCGGCCCAGGGGGGCACTGCCGGCCCCAGGGGGGCACTGCCGGCCCCAGGGGCGACACAGCCGGCCCCAGGGGCACGCCGGCCCCAGGGGGGGCACTGCCGGCCCCTGGAGTGACACTGCCGGCCCCAGGGGTGACACTGCCGGCCCCTGGAGTGACACTGCCGGCCCCAGGGGGACACTGCCGGCCCCTGGAGTGACACTGCCGGCCCCTGGGGGGACACTGCCGGCCCCTGGAGTGACACTGCCGGCCCCAGGGGGGACACTGCCGGCCCCTGGAGTGACACTGCCGGCCCCTGGGGGGACACTGCCGGCCCCTGGGGGACACTGCCGGCCCCTGGGGGACACTGTCGGCCCCTGGAGTGACACTGCCGGCCCCAGGGGGGACACTGTCGGCCCCTGGAGTGACACTGCGGCCCCAGGGGGACACTCGCCCCGGAGTGACACTGCCGGCCCCAGGGGGGACACTGCCGGCCCCGGAGTGACACTGCGGCCCCTGGAGTGACACTGACGGCCCCAGGGGGACACTGCGGCCCCTGGCGAGACACTGCCGGCCCTGGAGTGACACTGCCGGCCCCAGGGGTGACACTGCCGGCCCCTGGAGTGACACTGCCGGCCCCTGGAGTGACACTGCCGGCCCCAGGGGTGACACTGCCGGCCCTGGAGTGACACTGCCGGCCCCAGGGGGGACACTGCCGGCCCCAGGGGGGACACTGCCGGCCCAGGGGGGACACTGCCGGCCCCAGGGGGGACACTGTCGGCGCGGCCCGCGGAGGCGGCGCTGGCGGCTCCCGCTCCCCGCGGCGCGGCCGCTGCCGTGCCCAGAGCGCCCCCTCCCGGCCGCGGCCCCGCAGCGCCGCAGGAACCGCGCGGCAGTGTCGCCTACAGGCGCTGCCGAGACTCCCCCGCCGACCGAGTCTCTTTAAAGTACAGCTCTATAAAGAAAAACAGTAATCCAAAGGCTGCAGCAATATTTAGTAATAAATCATTAACGAAACAAAAACTCAATCATTGCTCTTTATACCCGAACCATTGACTTCAACTTGAGATTCAGCAGACCCTTCAGGATCAAAGAGTGTTACAGCAGCTTACTGTCAGAGACCAGCGGAATTCACTTTCAAGCATTACTCTTAATAAATTTCCACTGATGGCCTTTCTACTGACAACTTACTGGACTTTTATCACATCCTTGCACTAAGCCATTAACAAGACTGGATCATCAGTGCACTCCCCACAGGCCACTACAGATTACAAGATAGAAAAAAAGTGAAGCTTGAGTTTGTAGATTTTCCAGGACAGGAATAAGAAACATACACACGGAGTGCAACATTCTGATTGCCAACACAGCGCTTAGACATTCACAGAACTCTAGTGACTGCAGTATAATCTATGTTGCAGGTAGTCATCACCATAACCTAGGAAGAACATTCATGTTCTTTTGCAAATAGTCATGCAGAAGTTCTTGGGTGGATCGGTAAATGCTGATACATGATACAAACGCTATTTCAAAATTTCAATTTTATTAAGTGTTTGCTGAGGTTTTGACTCCTTTTTTTCTTCTGAAGCTTAAAAGGAGAGAAGAAGTCCAGAAGCAGGCAGAAATAGTCAACTCCCCTTACAGGTCCTGGAAAGAATTTTCTTATCTATACATTTAAATTCTTCAAGCTTATTACAACACTGGGGCACATTTCCCTACCCTAGTGTTTCCCAAACACCAGACAATAAATTGAAGATGCACCATCTGACTGGTATATTAGAGATGATGTTTTTGCTCCCTTATATCAAATATGGTGCCAGTTTTATTGAAAACATTAAAGATAAATCCATGCATTTTCCTGAGACTGTCTTTTAGTAGCTGTAGTGGCAGCAGCAAATAAAGGACTTCATAGGAAGAACACAAGCAACTATGTCTCAGTCCACAGTAAAATCCCACCTGTTTGTGATTATCACACACATAGCCAGGCATGCAGGGGGAAGATGAATGAACACAGAGAAGCTTTTTCAAGTATAATTTGCAGCATGAAAACCTGAAAGAAACCCCGCATCTTAAGTTAGCGCAGATTCTTCATAGGTCAGTAGTTAGCAATCCCTTTTACTGCTCCCTTCTCAAATGCAGATTCTTTATAGCTGTTTACTTACTGAAACTTTGGATAATGTCTAAAGATGCTAAATTGTAATATCAACCTATTAAGTCAGTAACAGGGGAGGAAGACTGGACAGACAAACAGTATCTATTATAATCACTACCAGCATCTCTCTTGCCCAACCATGAACCATGTCTTGTCCATCTGCTCAGGTACTTACCTCTTTTTCAAGAGATAATTGAAAAAAATTAATAAATTCTTATCCATGTGAAAGTGGTTAAAAAGAAAAAAAATTACAGCAGTTATATTGGATACAGAAGGTCAAAATACACAGTCTCAAAAAAATAGTGTTTTAAAAGAATCTCCAAAACTGATAGCTAAAAGATGTCTGCTTTTCAGATAGTAAAGCACCCAATTTTATTTGAAGTATAACTCAATCACAAGTGCACAGGAATGCTGAAGTCATGTCATGTAGCTCTATTTGAAATCCTAAATATGGATTTATGACCCTGATCCTTCAAACAGCTACATACGTGCTTAACAGGATTATGCATGCTTAAAAGTCTCTTAGATGGGGAAGTATTTGTAAAATTAGGACTTACCTTGGGCATGCAGATCAGAGGACACACTAGATTTATACTGACTTTTGTTATATTTCTAAGACATTTGGTCACTTCCTATTATTTCAGGTAAACACTGAAGTAAAATTATTTCGGCAGTATTTTCTTTGCATGTATCACAAAAAGCCTAGAAGGATTATTGTTTTCCTAAAAGAAAAAAGGGTACTATCAGAGCATTACCAAAGCACCAGAATGCTAATTAAGTGGCCACTTTGCTTATGATAAAAACAGCCTTGAAGTAAAAATCAGATATGTTTTAAATAGCTTTTTTTCACACTATCCTAGAACATTATGGAGCTATACTGAAATGTTCAGAAAAGTGAAAGCACTTGAGATATTATTTCAACAATTGTGTGGATGTGTGTATAAGTAAACACTTCACCTATGCATGTTTCAGTGTATCCAAAACACTTCAGCTACGTACATGCTAAGATTTTTCTTCCGTGAATAAGACTCATTCTTTACTACTTTTTAATTCTTTTCTTAAAAGTCTCTTTTTTTTTTTTTTTCCAATTACAGGCAGGAAATAAAAAGAAACGCAACTCTTTTATGTAAAGTAAATCCATCTGGATGTTTGCTGCATCCTATATTATAAACTTGTGATCCCCAACCAGAATGAGTTATAGTGAAGCTGCAGGCAAAATTGTCTCCATATACCACAATCCATTATCCCTGTCAAGTTAATGTTCCATGTTGAGCCATATGGCGTGGGTACACACTCAACAAAGGAAATTCCTTAAACTTGTTATAATCAGCACTTACAGTCATCCAAAAAAACTGACATAAACAGCTTTATTGTGTTTTGTGCATTTCAGTTGATATCCATGACAAAAAGAGGAAGCTTCAGGGGGAGAAAAAAAAAAAAAAAGAAAAAAAAAGAGGGAGGAGGCAGTAAAGTTGCAATAATAAAAAGGGAGGGGAAGAGACAGAGACTGTACATTTCATAATTACACAACATTTTCCTTAGCAAGTGATTTTCAATTACAATAAAGCTCAAGACTCCTGACACTAATACAGTGTGTCAGATTAAGAAGAGACAAAAACCCAAAAAACCCTACCTCAGTACCTCATTTTCAATGCAAATAATGTATCCTATAGTTTCAAAGTGCCTGACTCATGCAAAAGATTATCAATTAAAAAAAAAAAAAAAGTGAATAATTTTCAGTTTTCCTGACTTTAGAAAGAAGGTTTGATTTCAGTTGTTATACAATTATCAAGAATTTAACAATCCTTCATTAGCAATATGGCAATTTAAGTAAATATCTTTCTATGCATTAAGTGTAGGTCACAGATGAATTAAGGACTCCCAGAAGCCTCTGCTACCTGGCACAACCCATCACATCAAGCCTAAGTCAAGGTACAAGTAGAGCAGAACTTCATTCCAGCCCCCGCAGTGACAACAATAAAACGCTGAGAAAACACACTATCAAATACTGAACTCAGCATCAATTTCTGTTAATTACAGCCTTGTCAGCAACGTGATTATTCAAACAGCTCATGCAAATGTTAATGAGTCCTTATTTGCATATTTATTTTTTCCTTTGTTGAAATGTCATTGATTATTACATTCTACAATGATGAATGCTGCTGATGATGTGCTCTGATATGTAATTAGTCATTAAGTGGAATGAATAGATCAATTATGAAAAAGGAGTGAGATTAAGAAATATCAAACAAGACCGCCCAATGTAACCATAGAATTTTTTTAAAGGAACTAAAATAATTTCTTGGCATTTAAAGTGCAACATCAGTAGTTTTCAATAAATAAACTACTACTTTCCTGAGGTTAAATAAGATCTTCCACATGCACTGCTACTTGGGTAATCTAATTACAATAGCAGAGCGCTTTTGTAAAATCAGTAAGAAATCTGCAGTGACACGTAGGTTTTGGGGTTCAGTTGGTGCATCCCATCCCTCCTCCAGTTTGTTTTTTTTAGAAAAGCTGCTCGTGCTCCCCCCCCAACTATCTGATGTCTGAGAAGGACTGCGAGCAGCGCTTGCAGCAGCCCCACTTTGTTCACAAGGCGAAGCTGAGCGCTTGCCTTTTGCGACTGCCTGCTCCGACTCCCCAGCCAGCACTCGCGGCTTGCGGATGAAGGGGAAATGGGAGAGAAGAGGAAGGAAGGAAAAAAAAAACCCCTAACAAAAAAAACACATTACTGCAGACCAGATGGGAACATTCCACATGACCAAACCAATCAATCACCTCGGTGGGGCGCAGGTGCAACACAGCCGTGTAGCAACACACCATTTCACAGTCTATCGGGCACAAACACATGGTCACCAATCAATGGCACCCCCAGGACCTGGGGGGGAGGCTCTCTCGAGCCTTACTGGTCCATGCCTGATGACTTCATAATCACACATCATTTCATTCACTGGAGGATACAAACCAGCATTCTAATAACCTTCCCCCGAAACCGGTCATGTTGTGCATATTAATAGAGTGCCGGGTAGAGCTCAACCACCGGCTCCACGCTGCAATTCGAGCAGAGCCTGCGAGAAGGAAACAACCTGAAGCTAAGAACTTCTACTCGGGGAAGGAGTCGGCTCAGACCCAGATCAATGGCAACATTATTCATTTTGCCAAAATAAACCCTGAACGACACTCGCACCTTTCACCAAGCAGCCCTTGAACAATAGCAAGCAAGCAGAGATAAAGGACAAAGCCGGATGAAAAATCAATGAAAAAATGTGCTGCTGGACCTGGTGATACGCAAGACAACATTCTGAAACAAACAGGAACACCGGTAACAACAACAACAAAAAAGAGAAACTATGAAAAAAATTACTGATACGCTTACCGATGCTCTCAGGGAAAGAAATAATTTAATTTCTTTTAGGCCAAGTATCAGAGATTAGCTTTAAAACAAGCAGATAAAAAAGTACACAATGGGATATGATCCCAACACACTAAGACTTGGATCAGAGCACTAACTGCTTTTGAGTAGTTCACAAAAAAGGTCAATTACAAATGTAAATTTATGTTTGTGTTACTGATGACTCAGGATTATAATAAACACTACGGACATAAGGATATGGTGACATTTTTGCCAGAGCATATCACACTATACTGTTAAGTATTCGCACTGTTAAAAAGATACTCGGGAAACAAATGTGATAAGGAGCACATCTTCTCTTGGAATTACGTTACGCCTTGGGGCCAAAAGTCAAATGAGCTGCAATTGAAATGTAAAGACTAAACCAACCACACACATATAATGTTTAGAATGCTCTAAGTGCCCAGGTAGGTAGGACTCCACCATTTGGTATCAAAGCGAAGAGCTTAGTTTTACGGACATATTTTTAAACTGATGATATGAAAAGCAGACATCTCTAAAATTTACAGTTAAAAACTGTGCATCTACTGAAACAACTCAGTTTTCCTTTTAGGCATAAATTGCTGAGAACTTGGGAAAATAATTAAGTAGCTATGATAAGAGTACAGTTCTTAGGCTGCACTCTGAAGCATTACATGTTGCTTTAGGTCTATGGCAATTCCTCCTAGCCTATCTGGGAGACCACACAAAGGAACTACAGCGTAATTTAATTCATTAATACAAGGAGGGAGGGGAAATAATGTCAGAAGCAAAAAGCACACCTTTTTTACAGTTAACATCCACAAATTTGGGGATTTGTGATTCTGCAGACCTTCTAATCTCCTTTCCTTGACTTCCTCCCTGCCGTATTTCAGAGATCTCAAGGAAATGCACAGAAGTACTTCTACTTGGCTAACAATTCAGAGTCTGGGTATGAGTCACAGAACCAAAGTGGCACATTTGGTGTTAAGACAGAAGAGCATGGAAGGGTTAAAGAACAAACTTGAGTATTATCAAAGGACTATTCACATCCTTTTGCAGTATTATGTTGACCAGCAGCAGAGGAAGTGTTCTCTCTCATTAGAATACAAAAATCATTAATCAATAAATTATTAAATTAAGGGCCTGACGACTGGTTCTATTCTGGGCACTTACAGAATGCTAATTACTGCAGTGTTTGGGGAACCTATAGTGTTAAAATCAGAATTTCTCCTTCAATGAGATCAATTTTTTAGATTAAATGCAGCTCCTTTTATTTTGAAAGCTCTTGAAAAGAAATGAAAATGTCATATAATGAATTAAGTACTAATATTCACTACACTTCATATGCAACACAGGGCAAGTTGATAGCTATGCTACAGACTTGACATCTCTTAAGAGCCAAAAAACTAACAGCTGGTGACATTCCCAATGGAAAGAGGAGTTTGACAAAGAATTTTGTCCAAAATCAAAGTGCCTCAGTAAAGCTTACCCCTACCTGGAAACATTAAGCAGGGCAGAGAAAAAGGGGAGAGCTCCTGTCTCCAGCTCCATCTGAGCATCTCTTTTCCCTGTGCTTAAATTCTGTCAGAACAAAGCCAAAAACATAGGGAACTCTTGTGGGCAGCATGAACCAGCCACTAAACCTCTTCTGGTGCTCAGACAAAACCCAGCCTTTCACTGACCAGGATGGGAAAGCAATGGGGCTCTGCTTGCACTTGCTCATGACATAATTACATCTTAAAAAGGCTCAACTCAACACATGGGAACTAGACCACAACAGGATGAAAATTTATCAATGAAACTTCAAAAGAAGGGATATTTCAAGATGGCACAATTGATTTGGAAATCAAGGGATTTCCAAAACGACAGGATGAAATGCACCAGACACACACTGCAGTGAACTTCTGAGAAGAGTTTCTAAAAAGTGCACGGCACCAGTTTCACAGATCTAATTGCTATTTAAGTTATATAGGCTGCAAGGACATCAAGATGAACATTAACAGATTTTAATCATTTTGTAGAAAGCAGTGAAGGAATCATGACAACAGTAACATAAATTTTAATCCATAAAGAAGACAATACATAATTCCTGAAGCATTTTCTACAGCAAAGGACTCCATTATTTATATTACAATTCTTATCTCCAAAATATACAAAAGCAAAGTTGTCAATAAAACGTTATATATAATTCACATATATGTAGTGTATAACTTAGCAAATTTATCTTGCAAAAAGTAGCTTTGACTAATTCATTCACTAAAAATTAAACAAGCACCACTGTTTGTAAAGAGGGAGCTAGAAGTTAATGAACAAAACACTTATAAAAAAACCAAAACAACCTCATCTTATCAATGCAGCATCCTGAAATGGATTTCTGTAAGAACTACTCACAGCATGAAAAATAAAGCAAAATTAATATTTACAATAAACATAAGCAAGAATGTGTTGAAGCTTATGACAGTTGATAGCTGACTGAAAGAGTTTTGCAATTTCTTGAGTGAAAATGGTTAAATGACAGGGAGACAAAGCAAATGTTACCCCCACAAGAGACACACATTTGTCCAGTATTAAAAGAAGCCTTAAAAAAATCCATTCAATGAGTGAAACTTAAAACTGAAAGCACAGCTCAAATTAGGAATATACTTCCCTCCATGAAAGCAAGTCTTACAAGCATTCAAATCCAAATAAAAACTTCAGTGCTACTAAGAATTCTCTTTAACTACTACAGAAACACTCAAACCCAGCTCCATTGAATGCTTTAGACACTGCCTAACTAATCAACTCGACTGACGTTACTCAGCTTTATCCAGGGTCAACAGAAATGATTCATTTTGTGTTTCGCCTAACTGGACTCCTTATGATCAGCTGTTAGCGTCAAGCTGTCTGATTTCCATTCAGGCTGCACAGCTGGATTCATCATAAAAAAAAGAATATTAAACCTTGGGCAAGCATAGCTGGCTTTGACTTCCAAATAAGCATTTTTCTAACTAATCATGCTACACTTTCAGGTATTAAATAAGACATTCATTCCAATACAATTTTTTTCAATGTGATACAGACTGCATCTGTTGAAAAGCTGCAAATGTAAAGAAGCTAACAAAACCAAAATCTTACATGAGAAAAAAAATCAGGACAAGGACCAGGAATTTATCTTCTATAGGTAAAAACCTCCTTGCAAAAAAGTGTTGGAATAACAGGGAGGCTGAGGGTGGGTTTGTTTTCGCTTTTTTAAAAAAAGTTATGAGGAATAATTTTGGCCCTTTTTTCAGTAGTTACTGAGCTGGTTCTTGAAGAGTTGGTATCTTTTACATTTTCAACAAAAAGGATTTCTAAGTTATGATAGAGAGAACTTATACACTGCTCAGAGTTATTTTGTATTTAAAGGATATTCTTGGTAGTGAAAATATCTTCTGCAAGATGGATACTTACTAAAAAAAAAATCAATATCCACAGGGGAAAAAAGGGCAGTCTCTGGAAATTTTTTATTTATATTTGCCTTCCAAAAAAGAAAACAGATGAGCAGTTCTCCCATCAATGCTTATTTAAGCAAATATTTGAAAAGGGTCAACAGGACAGAAAGGAGAAGAGAGGCATGTTAGAAAAGGTGGTTCTTTGTATATCTGCAAAAGATGAAATATGGCATCTAATAGTTGGTGGTTACATTGCCACCCCTTTTTTAAATCACTGCTGAGGTCTGCTCATGAATTTTCTCAGGGGGAAGGAGTAGAGCAGGCAAAGTGCCATGTCCTCCTCCTCACAACAGACCTTGAACAGGCTACAAAGGGAGTTAGGGACTCCACTGATCACACGGAAGGGGAGAACACAGGAATACACATTGTCATAAAGACACCAAAGGCAAAAAGGCAGGAAGGGTAAGAACATAAATAATTGATACCAATTTTTTTTTAAAGAAAGCTAAAAATAAAATTTACTTGCTGTAATTTGTCACTTCCTATGTCTTATTGTTGATATATTACTTCTACAGATTTGTCACAACAGTGTTCAATGCATGTTGTTTTAGCTCACTGAATATGAAAAATGAACAACCAGATACGAATTTAAATATACCTACCACAAATTTTGAACTATTTATAAAGCATTAATTGCATTTTAAATCCTAAAAACATTTAGTACATTTATATTTTAAATGTTCTTGGACTGGTCCCCCAAGCTCCCCACAAGCACATTTAGGGCCCTCTGAAAGGAAGCAGTCAATCAGATACCTGTTCAATATCTTGAAACTTCAGGTTTTACTGCCAGCTGCCACTAATCCCATCTCACAGGCCAATACAACCAAAGAACATATCCAAAGAGGGACAAAATCAGGAAACTCATTACACACACTGGTTAACTGGCAACATATATATATATATATATAAAAAAAAAAAAAAAAAACAACCAAAACGAAAATCTAGGAAAACACATTTTGGACGGTATCCTGCAGTTACAATCACTTGACATGATTCTCATACAAATTAAAATAAAAAAAAATAAATTCAAATAAAAGTTCAAGGCAATACTGTCTTTTTAAAGCTAAACTACTTCTCTGCATATGACCCCTTTTATTATGTACAGACAGAAATAAAAGGTGAAAAAGTTTGTATTTAGTGCTTTACAAACTGGTCACAGCACAGCTAGCTCAGATGGCCAGTTCACCAGAACATCCCTACAGAGACAGAGCCACCCCAGAGGCTTTGTGGGCAGAAAATCTTTAGGCAAAGTGATTCATCATGTGTGGCAAGACGACTGTGACATCTAAAGATTCTTGCCTTGAGCAGCATGGTGCATGCTACAAGGGATCAAGCATTCTGAAAAACATCCACACACATCTCAGAAGCTTCAGTAAAAAGACATGTTTCAAATAACAAAATACTGGGCACTAAAAATGTGTATGTGAATTTGCTTTTTGCAGTGGAAAACAGCAAAGTTTCCCCTTCAAGCCATGCTGTTGACCTAACACAGATATTAGCCAATTTTTACTCATTTTACATTCAAACTATTTCAGGTCTAATTTTATCATCTGGCTCATATTCCTTCCTCCAATGTAACTAAACCCTAATCCTGCTTTGGTGTCGTTTAGAAGTTGGCCATCAATAAATTATTACTTTTCCAGTTTAAAATGTATTTTCCTATATTGGTTTTTATTATTCTCTTGTCCATTCTCCACAACTCCTAGCATTTCTAACAGAGAATCAGTGAATGCATTACTATACCTCACTGCAATACAAAGTTTTCATCTTCCAAATCTATTGCCCAATAATCTGTCCTATGAAGGGGAAAATTTACAATAGTACACAGCACCCCTGTTCAGAATCTGCATTTAAAGACCTCTTAGAAGATGCCAATTTTGAGTGCACAATGTCTCACAAACAAAGAAAAAGACCCATGTTGGAGAAAGACTCCTCTACCATGGTGTCCCACCAATAGCACTGGCCACTAACAGGTGCACAGAGAAAGAACCACAAAAACCCAGAGAATGTGAAAAAATGATATGGTCTGGACTTCAACAGTCAGGCACTATAGCCAAGTACGTGCCACATGGCAAGTAACAGAGTATAAGCAGTTCTAGAATTTACCTTTTCTTTATATTTAAGATGAAGGAAACAAAAAGAAAATAAATCTTTACAAAGAGCAACACATCTGTACAACACCACATAGAAAAGGTCTTTTCTTAAGAGAGCCAAAACAAGTCAACAGACCAAGGCAGACAAGCCAGGTAAAGACAGGAAAAATCCCAAAGTGCAGCTGAGCACAAACCTTATGAAAGTGCTCAGGTGGAACAGTGTACTGATCCAGATGAGTGCATTCAAGGGACAAAAATATGAGTTTAACCACAAAGTAAGACCACAGTAAAATTATACTCTGCAGATTTGAGGACAGATGATTCTATTAATGATTTTAGTGTAAATTAAAGTTTACATTATTTCCTACCTCTGAGGCTTCAACATTTTTTGAAGAAAATAAACTGAACCAATGACACGATTGCATTGCATTAACAAAAAAAGAAAGCAACATAAAAGTTCCATCAAGAAAATAGGAGAGATCAGTAGAAAGGCAACAGCAACTTTAAAATCACAGCTTTCAGTTCAATAACAGTGCTGAAACTGATTATCAAGGGAATAACAATGCTTGAGAACACCGGTTAAAAGAAGAAAAAAGTTACTGGGGCCTGGATAACATTTTCTCCTGATGAATCACTGCCTTTCCATTTGGTGTTTTATTTCAATTGGTTTACTGGCATTTGCACTATGTCTCTATCATGAGACCAAGCTGTGTCTGAACTGAGGAGAGAGGGGGAGGCACACAAAACAGAAACTCCAAGGCACACAGTAACAGGGAAGCATTCCTCCTCCATTTTGGAGAATGTCAACCAAGCCTACTAAACGCAGTACCTTGAGTTCATGACAATTGGGCTCTAAATTTTCTTCTATGCATGTAAAAAATGAGATAAATACAGAAAATATTCTATATTTTAAAAGTACTATTTAGCTTTACTCTGTTCTAAATAAATAGCTGAAAGTCCACTGTTTATTGTCCATACATACACAAACTATCCTAGATAAAATGGTTACCAACTGGAGAAACACATGGGCTTTTTCCTCCTGCCAACAAACATTCTTTTTCATAGTTTGTAACTGTGCAACTGAACCAACTAAACCCAGCAGTATTTTTCTACTGGTCCCTCTTTGTTTACCCTGGTGCCCCCCCTCACCTCCAAAATACTGATGGAACAAATCTATACGCAATTCCTTTATCAGATTTTAAAAGGGTTGTTTTAGTTTTTTTACCATGTGCTTTTTGAACCACATTTCTAGGAAGATCCATTTCTAACGTAACAGCAAAAATGTAATTGAAATAAAGAACATACAAGTATACTGGACAAAACTATTCGTTATAATTGTGCCCAAGGCTGAGTTGCCAGATAGCTGTCAAACAAAGGAACAAAATCATACAGTTGTTTGGCACTCAAGGCTGAAATCATTGCGAAACATGTACTGTTTATAAATTGTCACTGATGAATAAAAGCAGCGAATGAAAAAATTTTAAAAATGCAGCCAAGCCTCAGAAAGACTAGGCAATCATCGCTCCTCCTCCCACCCCTCTGTAATAAAATAAAATAAAATAACCCTCAAGCCCCCACTAGGCTGGGCAAGAAGGACGTAGCAGTGCAAGGTAGCCAGAGCAGCACAGGAACGAATGATTTCAGGCCCTGCTCCCACAGCTTAACCTGCACAGCACCCAGCAACATGGTAAGATTCAGACACACACACACAAAAAAGGCATGTAGATTTCTCAGCTTTGTTATATCTAAAATAATTCTGGAACACTACTAATGCTAACAACATTTATCTTAAGCTTAAAAATAGCAATCCCAGAAGACGCAGAGAAAATTTTTTACAGTGATGGTAAAATACATTAGCCGATCCTTCACCACAGAACACAGCACTGTTGAACAAAAATAAAATCACCTCACCTATCATTGAGAAAAAGGATCTAATTCATGCCAGGTGAAAGGATGGTATTTCTCTAAACATAAAGTAAAAACTGTAGCCTGGAAAATAAACAAGAGCTCAGTTTCTGATCTAGCATATCTGACCCAATTCCAGTACCTTTCAAACTTGAAGCTGTATAATAATAAAGCACATCCACAAGGAAACGAAATCTCCTCTAAAATTACAGCAGAAGAAAAAGAACTTACAAATATGGGGATTCTCGTTTTCGACTGATAGGTAGGATATTAAGGTGTGCCAAATGTTTTCTATAGTACAGTTCACATAGGAGCTTCTGCAAACTCCTTCAAAGTTAGAATGACACAATGAAAACATTCTCCACAGTATTTCATAAAACAATGCAATTTTCAAGACAGGTAAAGCATAATTTAAGAAATAATGGTTCTGTAAGGAGGTTTTTTTTGTAAATCTTGATGTTAGCAGATCAATCAGCTTAAGTTGGGAAGTACCAAGGTTTCAAATAAATATATAAAAAAATTAAATCTCAGGTGACAGCCTGTAACAGACAAGCAATATGTGAAATAAATAAATGATGCAATAGGAAAGAAATTAATTTACTCAGAAATAGAACTGTTATTTATCACATCAAAATAGTAAGACAAACTTATCTTTGCTCCTACCATGTAGCAAACATATTTAAAACTGCAGTATCCTGATAAAGAGCATATGAGTACACTCCTCCCTATCACTGCAGAACAATTTTTTAGACATACAAGTTTATTTACTTTACAGTCATGTACTTAGGTATTCAACGCTGACCCCAGGCATCAGCCTTGAAGCTTACAAGACTGTTAACATGTCACACACCACTCTCAAGACTTCTGCTTTCGATGTCCCCTTGTATAAGAAGACATTGCAGGATGCCTTACTTGTATTGCATGTATGCAAAAGGCCAGAATTGTTTTAGAGGTCCCTATTACAATGGGAAGTGAATTAAAGTTTCACTGCAGTTATTGTGATGACAGCACTAGTTTTGCCCATGGTCTGTACAATTCCAGTTTGAATTTACACATTGTACATTTACACATGACATACTTTATTGCATTTGGTTTCCTACTACCTTTAAGTCTCTCAGCCAGTTTTACAAAAAACTTTTAAATCAGTCAACTCATCTCAATAGTAACCATTGTGCTTCTTCCTCATTCCCACTTGAATGAACCTATTTTATTTTATTTCTCAATTTATGGCTATTGCTTTCTCTAAAATAATCAGTAACAGTAAACCCAAGTAGTGTGAGTTTCTCTAATCATATATGTAACACATTATCACATAAAATTATGTACCAACTCTCTCTCGTGTTTCATCTTCAGATGGCCAACTTGTGTAAGCCCCTTCCAAAAAACCCCCAACCACGCAGCACCCTCCCTCCACCAAAAGCCATCCAGGTGAAGCTTCTGCACACACCATTTCCCCAAGTGACCCTTGGGGGGATGCCAAGGAAAGAACTTGACAGAATTTCCCTCTGACTTCCCCATTTCCACACACGCGGCCGAGCGACAGGGACTGCTCGCCTCTGAAAGCCACGGTGCTCACAGCCTCCAGGAAAGAACATTCAAAGCCAGAACCAAGAAAGCCTCACAAATAAAGCAAGATAGAACCAGCACTCAACAGAATGAGTCGCTGCTCCTCTGGTCTTTGCACATTTCTATACATGAAAGACTTTCATCAACTTGTCCAAAACAAAACTTTTGTGCAATATTAGATTGAAGTGAAAGTGTCCAGATGTTATTGTCAAAACAAAATATAAAAATTTTGTTTCCTTGTTATGATACTTATCCCATTCACGTATCATGTAGCTAAAGCACTGCACACCTTAGAGCATCTTACAGATCTATGGAAAACTTAGCAGCTGCTCAGGCAACTCATAAAAGCCATAGTATTAGAGGTCCGACAGCTCCATGCACCTGAAAAATAAAGCTATGTCTTTTATTGTCATCTGGTTTGTTTTCCCCTCCAAGATGTCTGTTATCTAAAGAAAGTCAGGTTTCCAGCAGCAACAAACATTTGACTAAAACCAAATCTCTAAAGAAAACTATTAGCAACTTCAAATCATATTAATGCAAATACTGTAATGCCCCAAATCACAAAAGCCACTTGTTTTGGCACGAGCAGCCTAGTTAGAACATTTTGGTTGATCAGTTCAGAATTTAATCACTGGATACAGGCTGCTGCATTTATTAAAAACTGGACTGCTAGCAACGACACAGGCTACAGCTACATGCATGCAAGAATGAAAAAAAAAATTAATGGAATGAAATAGAGATTAAATAAATGATTTTTATGCACCTGGTGATAAGCAAACATCTTTATTACAAAACAAAGACAAGCCATGAAAAATAACAAAATTATCTTTTAATCACCAGTGAGCGTTCTACAGCCTCCTATTTGAACAGGATAATAGTTATTATGTAGATCCCCAAGCAACTGCCTCGTGGGGAAGTTACATCACAGTATGGGAAAGAATCACCCCCTCCTCCCTAGAAGGGAGCTTGGCGACTTCAGACAGACTCAAATTTAAAATCCTACAGCTTCACCCAGCTGATCCCATCCACTGGAACACATCTACAAGTGCCCAGGGATGGCAGGAACCACAGGAGAGAAATATGCCCTTTCAGCATTTCATGCACTGATGAGCCTTGTAACAGATAAACATACCCTGCAGCAGCTAAACTGACATGTTATAACAAAGAGGAAATACAAGACTTAAAAATTTCATCAGATTACTATTTATTCCCCTTTTCAGAGGCAGAGTACACTGTGAATAAATCAACACTCAAATGTATCAGACTGCATTAACTAAAACCCAAGCTTGGCAGAACAAATTTTATCAGAACTAAAATATTTCGAAACGTAAAAGCCACAGACTTTGCATATTTATTCCCAGACTGGCAATTCAAAAGTATTTAGTATGACAAAAAATCTGGGTTCAAGCATGAGACCATTTTGAAGAAGGCAATAATTTATCTTTTTCCAACACGATTAGCACAACGTCCCATTCTTTTCTCTATTAGTGCACGGTGTAAGCACCACCGCTGTCCATGGACGGCCAGAGCTGCAAGTTCTGCTTGTGGGACACACTGTGGATGGTAAGCTACCTGTGGCACTGGTAGTATCCAGTGAAAAGGAATCATCACCTCTTCTAGCACAATGTTTAATCATACAGCTTGATGGATTTTCAAGAACAAATTGATTCATTTGCTTACTTGACAGAACGAAAACCTTTCTGGTTTCCTCCTTGAACCACAGCCCTGCAGACTATGCCTGCTAAGAACTCCAGCACTGATGGGAGAGACAAAAACCATCTAAACGTGCACAATACTCAGACTGGTTAAGGCTGAAATGCCTCAACACTCCAGCACACTCCTGCAGCGAGTGGATCACGGCAGGGAGGGGGAAGGCTGCCCGGCGAGCACCTGCTCCCCCCTCCTCACCTCCCTGCGCCCGGAGCTGCGGCAGGCAGCTGTGCCCACGCACCTACCTGGCCCAGGCACACCTGAGCACCACCTGAGGAGCGCGGCCAGGGCCCCTCTGCCGCAGCTGCTCGCCAGGAGAGAGATCAAAGGCTCGAGGGGCAGAGAGCACGGGCGGACACCTGCTACAGCACAACATGACAAAGGACACGAGCCCCCGCCGCGTGGGGAGAAAGCCTCCGTGTATTACCGTAGGTAAAGACACGTTAGGAAAGCTATTTGATTGAAATATTATCGTAAACAGAAGGGAAAACTAAGCTTAACACACGCTCTTGTGAGCAAAAACCCAAGGGTAAAAATGCCCTGCACTTAGCACTTTCACTAAATGACTGTGTAATTTAATTTCCCAGAAACCCATTAGCTTTCACAAAAGGAAAATTAAGAGCAGATGAGAGCAATTCTTTGGTGTGAGTGGAATTTATTTAATGTAATACCTGGGGAAAAAAAAAAAAAAGATAAATCTGAAACTGTATGAAAAGACAGAAAACACTGCAACTCTAGAAAGCTCCAGCCCACAGAGCAGTGGCTGTGTGCTGGCAGTAACCAGCGTGTCAGAGCCCAGGTCTGAGAGCTGCCTCTGCCCAGCCACGGCAGAGCTGGGACACGGCCAGATGCACAAACACTCCAGAACAAAAGGACTGCTAGCATTCAAAACAGAAACAAACAAACAGGAACCTCAATTTATTTATGGCGGGTTTATATATTCACGTGTAAAGTAAATTATTCAAATCGTTATTTGGAAGAGAGGAAGAAATAAATGAAATTCAACTTAAAACGTTATGCTGGGTTTGAAATTTCATTATAAATCCCAAAATACTAAGAAAGTCACAATAGGCTTTTAGCCACTATAGACCCAGCATCAATTCAACAGGGTGATATGCCCCAAAAGGAAAAGAATCTTAGAAGGTAGCTTAAATGGACATCTTTCATTTGCCAGATACATTGCAATGATTTGGAAAATGCTAATTATTAAATGACATAAGCCTATCAGAAGCAAAAAGACAAGAACCATTACTGGGGTGACACAATGGCACCACCTATTTTGGGAGAAGTAGCCATGATGTATTACATAGAAGCGAGCCAGCATCTTGGTATTTTTAGCTTTAATAATCAAAACAAAAAATGATTCAATGAAATGTAAACACAATACTGTGAAACTGCACAATACAGTTATGTAAAGTGAATGTTAAGAAACTTTTTCAGCATGAGATGTTTACAGTCCATGGCTTGTGGTGGACTCACTACCAAAACCTCTACATATTTATTGTGACTATGGATGATATTATGGGGTTTCTACTAGGAAAAGCTGTTCTAAACTCAGTAATATTTGACAGATAACTATGCAGAATGTTATCAGGTATCTTTTTACAATTTTCTTTCAACTTACTGCCATGTAAAATGAGACAGACAAAAGCACTTGTCATAATCTTTGTTATGTCACTGTTTTGTCATTTTCTTCTTTTAACATTTTCCTCTCTCTTCCTAATGAATTCTCCAAAGGATATAAAATACTCTGTCCCCACCATTCTCCAAATTAATAACAATGTAACTGCATATAAATTATTTCAGAGCAATCTTGCTATTACTCATATCTCTAGAGAAAATTTCCATTGTGATGCCTGTTTTTTCTTCATGTGTTGAAATATTAATGACAATTCAAGGAAATCTAACTATTATTTTGGACAAATAGAGGGTCTGCCAACTCCCTGCTTGCATCTGCCCTCTCCCTTCCTAAAATGTAATTAAGACAAGATTCCTAGCAAAAATTATAATGTCATCATTCTTAATGTGTGCCATTTTTTAACTATTTACCCTTGCTGGTTTCCTACTATTGCCTTCACTGTTATAAAGTCATTTGATAACAAGATCTCTCTCTCCTATTCCAAAATTCTTTTATTGAAGTATTACTGAGGAAGAAAACCAGCAATTTTCCTGAAGATTAGTTAGATTCTTAACTGAGTACCAATTCAGATGCACGTTTTCTTTTAATTGTATTTTAAAGTTCAAAAGTCTCTCCTTTTGCTGAGAATAACCTTTCACAAATTACGGTTTTAAAGGCTTACATCAGCTGTTCAAGAACTGTATCAGTACTGGAAGGCTTACAGAGGCTTCAGCTTCAAAAAATGCCCCTCCAATTTTAATCTTTAAAAATACCTACACTACTCTATCCAAGCCAACTGGAGTGCTTAAATTAAAAGTCAAATAATAGATTTTACAATAAAAATTAAGACAGTAATTTCAATTTGAAAGATGCACTGGCAGAAGCCCAGCCATTCTAAGAAACTTGCACAATCAGGCAACCAAATCAATTAAATGAATAGTAACTCTAAAACCAGAAGGCATCCCAATCCAGATATTGATCTCTCTTTCATATGATTAGTACACAAAATCCATTGTGAGTTTCACAGTAACTCAAAGATTAACTTGGAAAATTTTTAAAATTTGGCTTCCACCCATGAAGCACCTCTCTGTTCCTGCCACCCTTTACACAGTAGCTTCTACCCAGCACATACCATTAACCCCTGCAACACTGGAACAAGACTGCGAAACAGTAATAGAAGGTAAAATTCACAGTGTATGTAGATGTAATTTACTCAGAAACTCTGTTTTGTGATTCCTGATGACAAACCACCCAAGTGACCCAAGTACAACCAACAGGAAAGGAAGTTACACTGCAAAAACCCCAATGTGTATTACTCTGCTGCCCTTTGCCAGTACTACCTTTGCTTCTTTCATCTATTTATTTAAAACAGGTGAAGAATCAGACTTTATAAACAGTAAAAGAAGCTATCTTTTTATTAACAATTAATTTATAGCTCTAAGTATTGTAACAAGTTTCTACTCCCACCCTGTAAATACCAACTGTTGTGTCGTGACTTCTCTGCGCGGTCAGTCCCTGTGTCTCATGATGCTGGCCCTAAGAAAGCACCATAGCATTACCCAGCAGAAGCCTGTTAGGGACAGAAGCAAAGCCACCAGGATGCTAACAGAGGTGAGGGCTACAAAATCACCAGATGGTATGAACTAAACTAGTAACTACAACCTGCAGCTGATCTATTGGAGTCAGTGAGTAAACGAGGCAGATGATGTAAAATCCTCCGTTTTCATACATTCAGAATCTCTGATTTCATTGACAGGTCTTCAAACCCTGTTGCCAGCTCAGAAGCACCTAAAGCTCTAAAATGTAACCCAATTAAACTTTAAAGGAACTAGCTAAAGAAATAATGAGAAAACAAGAAAATATATTAGAAAGAAAACTTGGAAGAATGATCTCTCTTCCTACTTCAAGGGACTGATTTCAATGGGACAAGCTGAAATTCAACCACTGTCTTTTCACTCAATATTGACTAAATTTTTTAATGACTTTTTGTCATATGCAACCTTGTGGAACTGTGCAGTACTCAGACGATGAACATGGAGCACTAAAGTTTGGCTGTTATCCTTTCTACTTCTTGTAGAAAGACAGGCACACAAAAGAAAGTAATTCACCCACTTCAAATTTTCAAGACAGACCAACAAAAACCCCTTTAAGCTATATTCAAGAATAATCTGCTTTCTTTCCTCCTGGTATGTAGTAGCAAAAAGCTCAGGAGAATAAAGTCCAGGGAACAGTGCAACAGATACAATGCCACATGCTTGAAGGGTCCTAGCAAAAACTGACCTCGCCTTGCAAGTGCAGAGCACTAAAAAGCAGCATAATGACAGAGAAAAGAATCTCATATCCTTGTGAATAGTTTTCTAGAATGTATTTAAAAGAGAAGTGTTGAATAAGCAAAGATTATCAAGTCTAAATGGAGCTACAATACCACCAATATATCTTAGCCTGATTTTCTACATATCTCTATGGATACCAACAGACTATGCTGGTCCCAAGAGGATTCGGTGGTTTTACTCAAAATACAAGTAACGGCCCTTCTTTTTTTATACTACCAAATCAACACGATAATTCTGGAATTCATTAGTGAAGAACACTAACCAATCCAGCATAATAGCTTTACTTCCTCTGCAAAACACTTCAAAAAATATCTAAATGAATATGGAAATGCATCTTTCTGTGGTAAATTGTTCATTATTGAATCATTATCAACTCTTGTTAGACAAAATTTCTCTCTTTTGCAATGTACAAGATCATTAAAATGTTTGAGAGCTCCATCATGAAAGACAGTGGCACTTTATAATCCACTATCTCTTCAGGCAAATATGCTTACGGCTGAACATAATACACAAAACAACAACATCCCCTTGACACACAATTCTTTCTTTTAATGGTACTCTTAAGTGTTGACAGCAATGGTGAAATATGTTGTTGCTCTCTCTTCTTATTTTTTAATAGTTTTTAACTGTTTCAGAAATGTATTTCAGTCATGATAAAAAGTTGGGAAGGGATGTATTTCTTAGATCTTGGTTATGGAACCCCAGATGCTGAATCACTGCTATTAGCTAGGGAGATATTTCCTATAAGCTCAAGTTCATGTTCTTATCCTCCCTTCATCTCCTTTTAAACTCCAAAAAGCACAAAATAACGAACCAAGGCCTTAAATATTTTATGTCTACATTAGCTCATAAAATAAGCGTGTTCTTTCTGTTTATGGGAACATGTGCATGAGTTGATAGAAAAAAATGTATCTTTTTATCTAAAACAACTTTGGAATTATCATTTTTCTCTTCAATAATAGACAAAGAAATTATAAACACAGATAATAGTACCACACAGAAAAGTACTACTCTATGTTTTCATTTATCTTTTATCATTCCTCTCCCCAAACTTTCACCATCAATTAAAATACAATGCAAAAATTAATGATGTGAAGGTGTGATATACAAAGCTGTGTCCTATACAGTACATAAGTAAAATACACAATTTTTTATTATGACAAGCTAAAAATCATAAGTGGAATACTTTTAAAGGCAACTTTCAGTTTCAATGTGAACATCTCTTACAGACATATACTGAAAGCTTTCTATAATTCTTGGCTGCCTATAGAAGGAAATGAAATACTTTTGCTCCAAGAAAAAAAAAATCCCTATGAACTCTTAGCCACAAAGCTTTACAAAACTATGCCAGCTCTCAGCTGCTTGGGCAGACTGACACATACATATCTTGCAATTTGTTAATCCTCTCCACAAAACCATCTAACTGGAGGCTTCTTCTCAAATCTGTATTAATGATGTAATTCTATTATGTCTAATAGAATCATCTGTTCAATAAAACTGAAAAGCCAAGAAGATATAGTTGCACCAATTATTTCTGTCATCTATTGAAAGGCATATATTGCTTAGAAATTGGATGGCTTAAATTAAAAACATGAGCAATTAATTTGCCTTCAGTAATACTAATTAAAAAAAAAAAAATCAAACTTTGCTATTTATTTTTGTAAAATAAAATCTGTATCAGCTACAAAGTCTAGAGAAATTCCGTACATGCTACTGATCAAAATACTGGAGAAGCAATTGAAGTAACTTGTCTTTTTAGCTTTCTGCTAAAAAAGAAAAAAGAAAACATGTTTGAAAGGGTATTTGGGAAAAAGTCTACTTTGCTTTATCAAAATAACTGCTACATTTTAGCTTTGTTGTCTTCAGGTAGAAGTGTCATGGACCAATTGACATGTCCTCTTTCTAATCAAAGGCAACAGAGATGGGCATTTGAAAATCGCCTGTTTTCAGCTTCTTATGCGGAAGTTTAAGCAAAATTCTGTTTTCAGCAATAGCTGAGCTTTGTGTCTGTTTCTGTTTCAGAGAAAATTAAAGTAGTAAACAAAGACTGAGCAAAGTAGAAAGATTTCCAAAAGAAATTGCAGACCACCAGGATTTGGATTTAGGTAATCCACTTAGATTACCATGGCTATGTCTTAAAAGGACAATACTGAGATAACAAAATAGGTCATGTCTACAAGATGGGGAACATAGAAGTGAAACAATGTGAAATGTACAATCTCAGACCAAATATTCAGAGTCATTCTGAAATCTAAGATACAAAACAAAAATGGTCCCAAGGCCACGTATTGCCAAATTAAATATTTTGACATCAACAGTTTTATGTTCCAAACTGGGACACACAAAAGGAGATTTTTCAACCAATGCTATCAACATATTAACATATTTCAGGTAACATGAAGAGCAGGCAATGAATAAAAGCTTTCAATACCTAAGGCCACAATATAATACACCATTTTCTTGCTTCTTTTTTCCAGTTTCAAAAGCAGAAAATGTTAAACACGTCTGAAAGTAGGAGTTTCCATCTATTACTTAGTAGTGACAGAATTTCTAATACAATAAATATCAAAGAAATTAGAAAATTAAAAATAAGAAGCAAGCCCTCAATTATTACCTGAAGGGAAGCATACAAGAAATTGGTAGGTAGTTCAATAATTGAATGCTAGAAAACAATTTTTTAAAATGCACAAGTTAAAAAATTGCTAAAAATGTCTTTTTAAACAAAATTAAAGAAAAATAATCTTTTAAATAATTTAGAACTTACATCAAATTAAAATATATCAACTTTCTCAATCAACTTAAGAAAATCTTGGTATTTCACTCTTTTAAAAAGTCCTGGATAATGGCCTTTATGAGGAACTCACCCAACATAAAAAGATTTGAATAGGAAAGTCAGTGTTGCTATGAGAAACAGAGCAACTTCTAGATGCTTGACGTGTCAGGCCTAGACAAGGGAATGAAAAATGTCTCTTTCTGACCAAAGAGGCTTTGAGGGGATACTCGTAAAGAATTACCTACTTACCCATCAGATTCGAGTTCATGAAAGGTGTCGGGGACAATCCTTCATGAGGCCCTAATCGACTGTCATTCAAGTGATCACTGTAATGAGGACTGTCTGCAAAACCCTAGAGAAAAAAAGACCAGAGTATTAAACAGATTATTTGGCAGCCCTGCTAATTGAGTGTAATGACACTTTCCTAATTAAATGCGCAGAATCACAATTGGTCATTAATCACAAAAGTTGGCTTTCAGGTCTATCTCACAGACATTACTCTCTGCCCACATATTACTTTCTCCCCATCAAAAAGAAACCACATAGTTTCTTGATAAGGTGTGTCCTCATGGACAAGACTTCTAAAAATTGAATACAGAGATATTTTGATATTTGAATCCTCTTTAGTGTTAAGTCACTAACCACTGAGAGTAAAATTAGTCTGAAGAACTTGCAACTGACTTTTTTCCCCCCTAAGCTTTCTGTTTGCATTAATAAAAGACAGAAAAAAGTTCAGGAAGAGTCACTCCTGTTAAGAAAAAATGTTGGTGCAGATGAGAAGAACAAATTCCATTTCTTCTTGCAGCCAGTTATTAATGTTACAGATTAATAGGCATTTTGACATTATCACATTATTAATCAGCACAGCTCACTGACAAAAGGTTTACTCCCATATAGTGATTGAACAAACAACTTTGTCATCCGATTTGCAAACAAGCACTGAAACACATTTTTGCATTTTTCAACCATTAGCACAGCCATATTACCAGACTTGGAGCAGCCCTTACACAGTCAGGAAACACTGGCTTACTGAAAGCTTACACCAAAGGCAGAGGAGAGGGAAGACAAAGAAGTCCTTGGATCTACATATTCTTTAATTAACCCAATTACGTAAAGCTCTCCTCAAGACATTTCAAAATCCTGTCAGCTTTTCTATATAAAGGTATGAATATGTCATTTTCCCTTCAGACTTCCCAAATGCACACTGAATCACTTATTCTGTACCAAAACATGAAAGATCTGGCACTCAAAAATTGTGCTTCCTTTGTAGCCAAAGTTTTGAAAAACATTGTGTAAACCTTATCTTACAATTCACACTTAGTCACTTCTCGTTCAGAAACTTAAAGCTCAGGCCTAATTAAGGGAGGAGGGAAAATTGTTCACAGCTACCAGAAACCATCCCAAGTGCCCTGGGACTATAAAATCATCAATCACTGAACATTTATCATTTCTCCAGACCGCAGGCTCACATTCAAGACAATATTAATGGGGCTGAAACAGGCCTCCCTATCTTTGCAGGCGTGCTGTCAGTTCCACCACAGGGCTGCTAAGTGAGGGCTGCAGGACTGTCAGAGCGCTGCCGCTGCTTACGATGCGTGTCACGCTGCTGCTGCTCTTGGGCTGCACAGCAATCTGCCGGGACCCCCAGCTCCCCACTGCATCTTGGCTGACTTCATCTGCTTCCGAATCAGCGATACACTTGTGATAGGCAGTCAGAAACAATCTTAGTGACATTTACAACTTGGTTATGACCACAAGGGTGTCCTCTGGAAACCATGACCTAGCCCCGTCTGTCAGACAAGCAGCGTGGAACAGCAGCTGCTGAGGATATGGAGTGGCTCCTAGCTAAGGTCACCACATGTGGTTTATTTTTGTGCTGAAATGAAACAAGAAAGAAATTAAACCTGCTGAATACAGAAACAAAAATTTGCAAATACAGGACCAAAAACAAAGCTCCTAAACAGGTAGCTTTATATTGGTGTCTCTGCTTTTACTCCTTATTTTGGGTTTTTTTAAAAATCTTTTTCCCTAAGACTTTAGCTATACTTTATTTTTAAAAGAAAGAAACTATAAAAGACTCTATCAGTGATAAAAGAGGATCCATATCTCAGACATTCAGCAAGAGTTGCCCAAAGAAGGCCCAGAGTCTGAAATCTTTAAGAAATCTTTGTTTACAGAAGAAATAAGATAATTATTGAAAATATAACATGGGTAAGACTCATTTCATATACAGTTGCACATCATGCAACACAATTAAGGATTCTTAATGGTCCTCCCCATGCTATTATTGCATATCTCCCTCACAAAATAGAGGAATTGAAGAACTGGGTAGGTGGTTTACACAAAAAGGAATAATCTTCCTTCTACCATCAAAATTCCAGCAAAGAATACTTGACATCGCATTCTTGTCATATACCCTCTCAGCTTCCCAAAATGTACTTGCAACCAATTACCACAGCATCCAAGCTGTACTTCTGCACTACCAGACAAATCAACTGCTTCATCTGCCTGGAAAATACTCTGAGTTATCCTTCACAACACCAAAGCCATTGAAAACAAATCATTGGCTATACAGGGTGAAAATGTACTAAGGGACACACAAGCCCATTAAGTAGAACTGGTCTTTTCTGGACATCAATGCAATTCCTAAAATTAATTGTATCAGGTATTTCATTATTTGCCACTAGAGAATTGACACTTGTGCAAATTATAACCTCTGCCTTCACCTATAGTGGACCAATGTCCAGAGGTCTTACCTTGGCCACCGTGCCTGACACCAGTTATTCAGTCTCAGTACTCAGTTATGGATTATCAACTTAGGCCGCAGAATTTTTGGGGGGATTAAAGAAACCCTGTGATGATTGCTACATATAACTCACCCACACCAAATGAATACAAAATAACCACAAACACGTGCAGTTTTGATTTAATGACTTTTGCACTTCACAGAAGCAAATTAAGAAAAATCAGAAGAGCTCTAAGGACAGTGATTTAAATTACACAGAGTTTTTTTCAGAGCATTCTTCACATTTAAGCTGTACTTCAAATAAAACTGCATTCCTGATACCATTCCTTGCTTTTGCATTTGTATTGTTAAACTACAGAGTAAACAGCAAAGTACTATTATTGGAAAGAGTTGTAACAAATCACAGATAAAACTTGAGAAGCTTCCAATAACTTCTGAAAAGCTACTGGAAGCTTCTAGTCATACAACCACAGCTCAAAAATGCATTTAACAAATACAATAGTGCAAATTGACAACATATGCTTAGTGCTCAAAGAAGAACTCAGTTGAGAGCTTTAGCAAGTCTGGAATACCAACGAAGGATAGTGGGTTTTAAGATACACCCCACTAGTGTGAGTAATTACTTGTGAGAAATGAAGAGAAGGCACAATCGGCTGGCACGTGAACTTAGCCCTCACGGCAAAAGCAGCAGAAGGTGGTGGGGAGGAACTTACATGAAATTCTATCAGAGCCCCTTTTCAAATCCATGTTTTAAGCAGGACTCAATAATATGTACTGCCAAATTCCATTCTTCCTTCTGATAAAGGCAGGAAATCCCAGTTCCTACAATTTTTAAGACTAATCTACTGAAGCTCACTTAAATATAGCTGGATTGATATAGACTCCAAGCAGAAAAAGTAGAAAAAGGAACTAACCAGTCATGCCAAAAGTTACTCTCCCCTCTTGGGAAGAGCTACCTGATGGTACATATTCTGGCTGGTGATGTCATTTTTTTGAACCATAAGTAGGCTTCCAAAGCCCTTTGGAGCATTTCTACCTCCTGTTACCTGCAGGGCACGTTTAACATAGAAAGGCTGGAAAGAGACATTCTATGCTGAATACACATCCCCATTTCCGCCTCTGTGGCTCCTCAGCAAACCTACCAATGGATGAGGATACATCAGAGTGCACGGTTGGAGCTTAGCAAATAACTGGCAAAAAGTCTACAAAATAGGAGTACAAATTTATTTCCTGTTCTAAGCACCCTGGTCTGAAGGGACTGCAGATAGCTCAGGGCATTTTTCTGCTTGCAGAAAGCAAGCTGATTTTGAATATGATTGGATGACATAGCTGTAAAGTCAAAACTGTCTTGTTTGTTCCAACCTCTTACATAGCTATTCCAAAAGCAAGTTTTAACTTTCCCAAAGGAAGACAAAACTTCTCTTTCTGTACTGTTATAGCCCAAATAAAGTGAAATTGGGGTTAATTGTTCCTTATAGCGTTTTGTAATGTTGTCACTGCTCACTTTGCACAAGCCTCTCCCTGGATTTCAGTCTGACTGAATGTGATCAGAAAGAGCAAATCAGATACATCTACAAATAAAATAAACAAGTATTGTCTACTAATAATACCTGTTATGAAATGCAGCAGAAAGACTACTACTAATTAGCACTGCAATTTAACTAAAGAGTGAAGGCACTCTAAACACTGAATGCTCTAATTTTATTAGTTTTACAGGGATTTTACCAGATTAGAGTGATGGTTTTTAATCATTCCAATAAATAAAGTCCATAATTTAAAAAATTCGACAATTGTAACCTTCCTTCCTACCTCTTCTGGGTAAGATGCCCCAAGCACCCAAATGATTTAGGCTCTATCTGTATCAGCTTTTCCAAGCACAGGGATGCTAACACAGCCAAGCCAATTATTCTGACACTATTTACAAAATCAGAAACGCTTGTACACAGGACACCTGAAAATTATCTTACATAATGTTTTATTCTAGAAGACTCAGAAGACAAAATGGAAAAAATCCCAAGCCATACACCCAGAGTAAACACATTCCTTATTAGGCATGTTTATCCTACCAAATCATGACAGAAGGCCCGACACGATGAGTCTATGCCCCATTTTACAAAGCAGTAATTAACCTCCTAAAACTCAATGTCTTTCAATGACCAGTAAAGTTCTGTCATTTTGAAGTTAATTACAGAACTCACCTAAGAGCAAGTCAAAATTTTCTGTGGGATTAGTCCTCTTCCATTTACTTCCCCATCAAAAACATAAAACTATTGTCCCTTAGTAATTATTTTCTGAAGTCACACCAGCTTTTGTCTATTTTTGTCTTTTTGTACTCCTGACTGTAACTCAAGTTGTGGGGTTTTTTGTTTTGTTTTTAAATAAGCACAACATCTTCTTTCTATTTCAGGGTAAAATGTGAAAAATAGAGAAGACACCGTCACTGCCGGGCACACCATTTTCCTATACATTTATTGAGTTCATACTCCACTCACTGAGTTGTCCTCCCTGTACAATTTACTACTCCACAGCATTTCCTTTGCTTAAGTCCACTAGAGTAGGGATAACAGGGGTTTTGATTGTTTCTCCTCCCTTAGCCCCAAACCCTCTCCTACCCAAGTCCCTGGGAACAGACCAAAATCTAGGGCTCATAACCAAGCTGCCAGATCACTAAGCACATATTTACATTTTAGCAATTTACAATATAGCTCAATTACTGCCTTTAAACTTAAGACATTAAAATTCCACTAAAATGAATGGTTGAGTTCACAGTTTGACCTGGCCACAGACCAAAAGATTAAACTTAATGAATGCTGCTTTCAATTCCTTGAGTTTTACAGTTTGGCTGACTTTAAATAACAAATATTAATTGTTTAAAGCTCAGGAATACTGAGGTCCCTTGCAAGCTAAATTTGGCAATGAACTTATGAATCAGGCAACAGTCATCCAAATGACTAATGTGCAAATGAACGAGTGAAGCTACTGCTAAACTCCACTTTATTTTGTATTATCTGGCTCTCCAAACTAATCTGAAAGTTCTAAAGACAAACAAGAAGGGAAAAAACACAAGGGGTGGGGGAAGTGAGGAAAAAAAGCAAGATGCAGAGGCGGTGAGAGACAAACAGACAGACCAGAGAGACTGACTACATCCAGGAACACTCTGCTGAGTCACTGCCTGAAGGTTAGACAAGAGGCTCTGTACAACAGCCATACCAACGTGTCCTAGTGATTTTAAAAGATTATGGATTATATGATCCTGAATGCTTCCAGAAATACACAACTTTAAAAAAAAAAAAAAAGTATTTTTAGTAATTTTTAGTCATTGAATATATGTATCTGTCAATGGCTCCTTAGGGGACAGAGCAGAGAACCAAAAACTTGACTAAGTCTACTGAACAAACAGATCAGGAAGAATGCTGCAAAAAATTAAAGTAAGCTAAAAATAAATCCAGAGAAGAGTACTCTTTGCCTTGAGAATCACTTGCACTATATTCATTGATCTTAATGGAACATCAAGAAACATCACATCGTCACAGGTCGTGGCCATAACTCCATTTAAATCATGAACAATCTTGCAGCAAACGATCAGAGGGAAGAACGTTGTTTCCAAGCAATGACCAAAATCACCTTACCAAGTGTGGAGCAGATGGATGATGATGGGAGTCTCCCCACACTCCTTACACTGGCTCAGCCACGCTGCAGTCGTTTGCCTCCTACCATGCAAAAGCTAAGGGACCAAGGTGAGACCTGTCTGGTGTGCCAGGAAACAAACATCTCCCTCGGCGGGCTCCATGGCTGCCACCTCCTAGCCCCCAGAAAACAGCCAGCACCTCGAGCCCATCTCCCTTAAGAAGCTTGTACAATACTCCTTAAACTGAGGAATGAATGCAGTTTGCTGATGGACCAATTGCAGCAGAAACAAGGAGCTTTCTAGCTTTAATTACGATTCCATTTTCCTAATCATCAGCAAGTGTTAACGTTCAACTACAATATCCTAAAGACAGAAATGCAGCTTTTTGTGTTATTTGGTCACCTGCTACATGGTGGGCTGAAAGCAGGTATCCCTACCCCAGATTTCACATGTTATTGGGAAAAATCAAGACAGCTTTCACAAGTATCCTCTAAGTGTCACCCGCAGTTCTTTATAACAGAGTTCCAAAACAATTCATTAGCTTCTTTTCCCATATCAAGTTGAAACACATGAAAACCATGTGTGCAGGAATGGAGAACAATTGAAAACACAGTTTGTTTTTTCAAATTTATTTCAAATGTTATTTATTTTTTAATAAACATCACTTTCTCCAGCTCTAAATCCACTTCCAAGTAGTTAAGCTACTGAGTGATAAATCAGATTTTAAACAGCTAAACCGAATACCCAGTTACACCTCTCTAAACTCCTGTGAGACAAATATCAACATGATATGCAATGGGACAATTCCCTGGCCACGTGGAAAACTAATTTGTGAACATATTCCAATCCTAATTTCAACGTGATAGGTAGTTGCAATAAAAACAAAACAAAAACCACAATCAAAAGATCCAGTTCTCCAATATAGCTGAAATGAAAAATTCATATAATGGAAACCAGATTTTTCTAGCTCTTATCTAAGCTACAAATCAGGAGATAAAATGATACAAGCATAGCCAACAGACTAACAACAAATGCTTGAAGAAAACACTTGAAAACCTGACTAAAACACTGAGAATTTAAAAACAGAACTTGCTTTGAAAAATGCTGCTCATGAATCAAATTATAAAGTAGGCTGCATTTGCAAGTGTCCTAAGCACTGAATGTGGAACATTTAATTTGGGCTTTAATTCCACAGTGAATCATCTGCTACCTTGTAGAATACATCAGGAAAAGCAAATAACCAGTACCAGAACCACCAAACAACGTCCCTCACCAGAACAAAAAAAAAAAAAAAAAATTTAAAAAAAAAATCAGAGGACAAAAAGGACACAAATACAACAGACTTGATAAAACTTACTGTGTTTCTGTGTCCCTCGTGTCTTGTTTTGCTATTTAACAGCTTCCTTGCTTCCTTTCTTGTTTTGTAGCTGAGATTAAGAGGTATAAAATACTATTTCAAAACCTGCCATCTCATTACTATTTTTTGACTTTGCAAATTAAAAGTACTACTTTGGGTGAGGGGAGTATAGACTGGCATAAAGTATTTCAGACTCCAATTCATGTCTGAGTATTTTACATACAGTAGAGGGAACAACATGTTGCCTGATGCTACGAAACCATCTAATCTAACAGTGCTATCTTGATAGTTCCACTCTGGTTGCAATTAAATACATAGCAGAGTTATGTAAAGGTACAGGAGGATAAACTGCATCCTCAGTACTGAAGCTAAATTCATGTTAAATCAGGTCAAAATACACACTCAGTGCTCTTAGTGCAGTGTACACGTGGCAAATTATTTGAAACACCCGCAGTTCAGATTTTGGAAGAAAAGCGCCTCAGCTAATTTACGCTAAATTTTTAACAGTTACAATTACTATGTGTGTGTATATATATATATATATATATATATATATATATAAAAAGGAAATCCATCAAGGAAATGTCTTATGAAAAACGTTTCAGATACATTTGATTTGGAGTCAGCAATCTAAACAGATCAAAAACTGACATGCTCCTTTTATTGATTCTTTTATGTTACGAAAAACAATGAAAGAAAACCTTGCAGAGCCCTATTCTTCATAAACAGCAATCACACCACAAGAATAACTATAACCAAAAATGTTTAATTACAATACAATGCTTACTCAAAAAAAAAGTGATTATATCAATCTGCTGCTACATTATCAGTATAAAGTACAGCTTGTGCACAGAGCAGGAAAGCTAAAAAGTTCAGTATTACCTCACAACAGGAAGACAGAACTCTCATATTGCTGGAGGGAAATATATTATTGCACAGAAGACATGGTACTCGAGTCAAGTACCTCAGAATTTGTTTCTAAGAGCTCAGGAGTGCAAGACTTTCAAAAAGCAGCTTTACCATCCTCTGCAAAACACTAAGAGCTCCTCTTCTAGTGCAAGGTAGAACACATGCAAAACTATCTCTAGCTCTGTATCACTCAGATAAGGGAAAGACTTGCATACATCAGCCCAAGATATTCACTGAAAATCCACCACTGCTGCATATAGGAAGGCAAAAACAAGATTGGAGACTAGGAAGAAAAACAAGCCCAAGAGACACACAGTCTTGTATGGACTTGAGTCCATTCTCCATTCAGGAATAACGGAGGCCATCAGCACATCACAGTATTCCCCTGACTGCTAACTACCATTCATCAATTATTCCTATAAACAATAAAGCCTTCTTTCTTCACCCCCACAATAGGTATCTTTTCAATTTCTCATTTTTCTAACAAAACAGTTGGCCTATGCAAGAGATTTTGCTCACAGAAGCCACTAATGTCTCAGTTTGTATCTTTTCACAAATCTAAGATCATCACAGCAAAATCAAACAAATACCTGCTGTTCCTTCAGTGTTAGAACACTACTTGCCATTAGATAACAAAAAGACAAGGTTCCTATATGAGGCTTTCTCAAGCCTCCTGTGATTCCTAGCCTTTAATGTTACTTCAAAACACTACTGAAGTAAGAATGGTTCAGCTTTCAATAAGGTATTACCAAAGACTCTTAAAATAAATTGCTATTACCTATGAGAGAAGGTTTTTGTCTGAATTAATTACTGATGTAAAGATTAAAACACATGACAAACACCCAACCCCAAGCACAGGAACATACATCTCATTTTCACAGTGAAAAGAAGTTACCAATATGTTTTCCTCAATTCCCCCAAAAAACGTACCCATACCAACACTCTTCAATAATTCTGTGAATAAATCAAAGAGTGTGTAAACAAATAAAGTAAGGTTTGCTGATAGCAACTTTTTTTTTAAAATAATCCTAACTAAAAGTTAGTGCAGAGTTTCAAAGCAAGTTCTCCATGGAATTGATAATAAAAGAGCAGAAAATTTGGTGTAAATAAATACAAAATGAACACACTAAAAAATAGCTGCTGTCATAACAATGTGGTAACATGGTGCAATGTAAGAAAAATATTACTTTTCTACACAGTTTTTAAAACAGTATCACTTCACAGCTCAGTGGCAATCAAAAAATGCATGACTTAACAACAAGTAAGAAAAGAACAGAGAATGAATCCATCATTATGTGAGGCAGAAATTTATGGTATACCCTCCTTTTGACCAGTGCATGCAGTCATAATGACCTGAACTCTGAAGTTATACAGCAGAAGCAGAAAGATCCAGGAAATGGCACCAAGAATGAACCACAGGTTAGGAGCATGACTATACAAGTAGATACCAACAGATAACAATACTTCAGCTTGGTTGAAGGTAGAAGTGGCATGTAAACTAAAGGTGTTTGCAGGGAAAAGAAAAAAAATTATGAAGTACATCAATAACTATTTGGAACGCAGGGACATGGTGGAAATCAGTTACATCACTGGGCAGCACACATAAGACAACAAAAATCATAAGTTTAGCCCAAAATCCTTGTAATTGTTGCCAAAACTGTAACCAAAGCCAGAAAAATTAACTAATGGCAGAGAGCAAGCCCACCAATAGCTGTAAGAACCAAGTCCAAAAGGTTGGCTCTGTCCAGGAAATCTAAGCCAAGAGCTGGGGTTTTGCCAGGAGCATACACAGTAAAGGTGGCAAAATATTTGCCCTATACTTACACTCTTCCCTTATGCATTATTGCTGGACACAGCCAGACCATTTATACTGAACTGAACAGACTTTCAGCAGGATTTGGGAAAGAAAAATATCCTTTAGCCAGTATTCTACCATCTTTTTTCATCAGCTTTCAACACGTATGCATTAAACTATCACCAAATTCCAATTCTAGTCACTTGAAAATACTTATCTTTTTGTGACTCTGGAAAATCCAGCCAATAATAAGCCAACACTTTAAAATCTTAATAATTTTGACACACATATTGTGACCTTTAACAGAAAACTCCAGTAGTATTCTGCACATGGACTTAAAAAAAAGTAATTGAAAATCACACACAACATAAAAACAATAAGTTGTACCTCTTGAGATTTCAACTTTTCTATGTCTGTGGAGAGGTCTGAGCTTTTTCCATGAAGACTGCCATTTTCCTGTAAACAGACAAACAAGTAGTAAGAGCAATTAGGACAAGAGCAACAAGAATTCTATATTGAAATAATGGGGAAAAGCACTGAATTAGAAAGTTGAACATATAAGACAATTACATCTTACTTAAACTCTGTGTTAATCAACACAAGGAATAACCTAAAAATGTAAAAGGCTGTGTATGATTTGCCCTGTCTTCTGAGAAACCAATCTATACTCTCACAATACAGACCCACGCTCATTTTAGCTCTTTCTCAGAGACATCTGGTCTAGCAGCACATGTAGGAGTAGACAGAAGTTATCGTTATTCAAAATCCTGAATCAGTAATTTGCCTCATTAGTTGAAAGAAAACCAAAAACTAAAGACCATACAGCATAGCCAAAATTATGCATGTAAGCTTGATTTAAACTGGTAAATGAAGTCCAGTGCCTTTTCAGTGAATTTGGAATAGAAATTCCTGTGTTCTACTTTTTTTACAGAAGATACCAGCCACAGGACAAATTAATTTGTGGCTCAATCTTTACCAATCTCTGTACATTCCCATATACAGAGAACATATATTTCTAGTGTTCATTTACTTTAAAATAAAACACTTTTCACCTAAATTACATTCTAGATTACCATTCTTTATTGCCTCATTGAAAAAAAAAAAATCTGACACACAAGCCTTACTGACTTTACAGTATTTGAATATTAGCTGGCTGATCCTCTACCATACAAACAATTGTGATTAATAGAGCCACACAGCCAATGAATCACAAACTCAAATTTCAGTTAGGTCAGCTTAACTCATAATTGATTAAAATTGAACAGCAACATAAAAAATAAGAGTTAAAACACCAAACATGCTAAAAACATGAGTTATATAAAGTTGCATAGTAAGACTCCATTTCAAATGTAGAGGAGGCATTTGAAGGTTTAGCTCCATGCCTCAAGTTATACAGGAAGTTTTAAAAGAATGCCTAATTTCCATGTTGCACAGAAAGATTTCTTCAACACATAAAGTACTTCTGCATTTGTTATACTTTATTTGCTAATGATCAATGGAAAAAACAGGCCTTCACGAGAAACCTTTCTACTGCTGTCTTCCAAAGTAAGGCAGAGGCTGTGAACACCCAGTGAGCTGAACAAGGTCTCACAGCCTCCCCATTTCATTCCACAGCACAAGAAAGCTTAAAGGTGCAAGTGCTAGCACAGCTCTCTGACTCAAAGGCACTGAAATCAGACCATCGGCTATGCCACATACACCGAGTTTAGGTACTTAGCTCATTGTCCAATTAGGGAGTAAATATTCATAAAAAGAAAATGGAGTAGATGAAAGGGAATGTGAGTAAGTAGGGGAAGCTTGCTTTGACCATTGAGTTGAGTTTGAAAAAGGTAATGTTACTTTAGGATATCAGACACTATCAAGACCCTTCAGCTCAATAAGTGGGATGGAAGAAGCTGGAATGAGAACAGGCAGAAGGTATTTTAAAAGAAAAGCCTCTCTTCAACATCATGACACAGTACATACTATAGCTGATTAATGTTAACAGGCAGGCAAGTGTTCCCCACACTTTGCCAATAAATCTGCTCCTAAGTAACATGATTTCTTTCATTTTCTGACTGTATGTTAAGTAAAATACGTGCTCATTCAAGCATACAGTCACATATGGTTTACTTCCATGAATTCTTAGCCTATATGTATTTTACTCTTAGAAATCTAAATTCCTGCTGTAGCTCCTCAAAGTCATTAAAGTCTTTAAAAAATGCTAATCTGTATGTTTAAAGGAGTTTCACTTCAAAAACTTTGCCAAATCATCTGCTGATTTACGCTGTACATTCCCATAAACTTTCATTATGAATTATTACATGGGTATCTTACCCTTGAAGATTCATATGAAGGACTTGGCTGACCGCTTGTTCCCCACGATGTGGCACCTGTTCGCTCATCCATACCTAGTAATAAAAAGAAAAATACAAACCTGTAAGAAATGATAGCAAAAACAATGCTCTCTGATGCAACCCAAAAAAATATTCATCCGCTTTCATACACTTTAAGTAAATTCATCTGCTTTCATATACTTAAAGCAGTGTTTCTAAAAGCAAAACTTCAGGATGAACAGCTTCCTTATTAATTAGGCTGGCTACAGAGGAACCTGTTCATTTGGACACCTGCAGCTGCTGAAAACAGGAGCATAAAAAGCCAAGAAATTTGCCAATCTGCTGTCTGCCCAACCCAATCCATAAGAAATTAGCATGAGTAACAAAACAAGCACAACGATGTGAACATCATGGCTTTTTGAGCAGCCCGATTTATCTGCATCTCAAGCAAGCACTGAAATGTTGCAGCACATACTGTGAAACACATACTTGTTATCTACTCTTCACCCTTGTGTCTTGCTTCAGTATTGTAAAATGTGCAAAATTATTTCCCCTACTTGGCCTTTACATGACACACAAGATATTTTAGCATAATGGGAAAAAAAGGCAAGACAGACTGGTTATATTTCAATGGCTTAAAAAACCCACAGAGAATCATGGTCTCTGCCCTACTAAAACAGTAATATTTTTTACACTCTGTAACGGTTCTTCTAGAATCAGTTCCCTTTATGCAAATCCAGGTTACAGCTCACAAGAGAAAGGGGAAGGAAAAGATACGGAGACCTTTAAACACTGTATCAGAATATATATTCCATGTATTCTCCTACTGCTATCCAAATTTAATTGGTCAAACCACCTTTAAATCATACTCCTGAACAGGTAATTGTAAAAGCACCTGAATTCCTATAGCAAATTCCCCATATGGGATAAGGCTGCTACTCTTCTAACAATTAGGTTCCTGATTATCTGCTTCTCAAGGCATGATTTTGTCACATGTGGAACACTTCCATCCTAAACTGCAGGCTTCAAAGCACTCTGGCCTACAAAATGCAACTCATTACTTCCCTGTCACACGAACTTTCCTCATAAAGAGCTTTGATATAAATCATAAATTCTTTATGTGATATGTACTATAAAACTATTTATGAACTGTTATAACGTCATAATTTATAAATAAGAACTAAGTGTCCCAATTTATAAATAAGAGTAGAGGGCAAGCTACTCCACACAATCATCTCTAAACCCTAACTCTATATTGCAACTATAAAATTTTCATGCATATTTCTCATATGGCCATACTGCAAAATTGAATGTAAGCTAATACTGTAAATAACTACCTATGGACCATTATTATTTTAATCATTACTCCTTGAAGAAATATGCCTTATGAAGCTATAAAATAATGTTTTGACAAAGAAGGACTGCAAAATGGAACAGTAAATAGCTCAAATAAAAACTACAGACACCACTTTTTGTGTACTGCAGGAAAGATCCTCAAGGTTGAAGAACACTCTTTGAGAATGCAAAATCACCACTAAATTGGGCCAGCAGTTTGGGGAAGTTTACTGCAATACTGATAGTATTGTTGTTGTTTCATTGTAACTGGTCCAGGAGCTGAGTAAAGAGTCGTGGCTGGCACTGACAAAGGCAAAAGTAATCTTTTGGCACAATTGACTCTTTTCTGCCAGAAACAACAGTGCTAGTAATCCAGCCATTATCATAACAAGTCTTCCATTGCCTTAATTTCAAAAGAGACATATGTGGGGGTAGAAAAGAAAAATATCTTACTGCAAGACAAAGTCCTTGGGAAAGTTTAAGAACAGTAGGTTATATCAACTCATGTCAGGAAATATGTCACCAGATAATGGTTATGCATAGAGCGTTCAGATGCTAATCAGTAAAACATGCTACTCATTTAAAAATTTGAGTCAGTGGGACATAAGAACTTGTGGTTCTGCTTAATCAGCACATGTACAGCTAAAAATTCTAGTATTTTAATTCTACCATTTGAATTATGCAAATAAACTACTTAAAGAAACTATTCTAAACCAAAATGTAACTGTTTCAGATAGGGAAGAAAACTAATTTCTGACTAGTTCCCAGAAATCTTTTTTTTCTAAAAAAAGCCCAGTACAGTTAGCTAGAATAGTAAACTTCCTTTTTCCTGCCAGGTGTCTTTTTCCTCCTTTTCATGCAGCATTTTTTATTCTTACAAGTCCCAAACAGGCTTACATGTAGACCTATCTCTTAAACAAAATTTTCTCACAAGGATGATGCTTTCACATTTTAGATGCTCTGTGAATGCTACAAGAAGAAAGAAACCATCTATAGCACACAGAACGCCAACACTAACTTACTGCTGCTTGACATCTGGATTTGATTTGGAATGATACCCCTGCTGCCCTTGGTCTCCATCAACATGAGGCACCAAACAAATACTGCCCCAAGTAGCCAGCGACACTCAACCAGGAGATCAGATGTGTGCCTACCATGGTGTTCAAGGAATCAGTTCTGCTTTGTACACTAATGTGTTTTCCATGGATGACAGATGAAAACCACCCAAATTTTGGAAGAGACAAAGACCCAGACCATTTCTAGCAGGATGGGCACAACCAACCAACCAACCAGTGCATACTTTAATACAGCCAAAAGTAACTCTACATGACTGAGCCAGGACCACCAGATTCACTTTTAAATGTAAAGCCTCTGAAGTGAGGAACACTTGGTAAGAAAAACTATGGGAGTCATCTGTGGTAATAAATTCAATAAAGTTTCAAAGCAAAAGCATCATGAAAAGAGTTCTAGCATTTTCCTGGGAAAACACAAAACAGAACAGAGGATCTAAGGGGGATCATCACCTTCGTATAACCCCTTGCACAAGGAAATGCAGTGACCAATTCCAGTATCCACTAATTCATCATGGATGTTAAAGGGCACAGGAAAGATGTGACAGCTAGCAGAGCACTGAAAAACATGCAGGGCAAGGCTGCAGTGTCTCAGCCTCTGTAGGTAAAGCAAAAAAGGTGGAAATGGAACTAGGTTATAAACACAGACACATGCATTCAGACAGACAGGAGTATAACAAGGTTTTACCCCCACTTCCTTTTTCAAGTAAGCACTGCGGACAGAAAGTAATTGAAATTACTCATGATTTCAGAGTTCTCAATCAAAACTGACTACTTCTAAAGCACATATGCTGCAGTTTAATTAGGGAATAATTGTGTGAGGGTGCTGTTTGTCGGAGCGGGCTCAGCTGGCAGTCTGGGCCGGGCTGGCTCCCAGGGCACCTCGGCAGCTCTGGCCGGGCTGGCCCAGCAGGGTCCCTGCTGGCCCCGCTCTGGCCGGGCTGGCCCCACAGGGACCCTGCTGGCCCCGCTCTGGCCGGGCTGGCCCAGCCCAGCAGCTCGGCCAGCCCGCAGGACGGGCTGCGTGTGCAGCGCTCACCTCGGGCGCACCTGGCCAAGCCACGAGGATGCTTTCTGCCTCTGTCCATTGGTTTCTACACCACGGGCTTGCTTAACACATCACTTGTATGATGCTGCTTTGAGTATTTCAAGATATTCTTGAAGAAAACCTGAAGAAACCTGTTGCCTCATTACTTCAACGTGTTCATTCTGAAGAAACAGATCCAAACGTTCATCTAATAAAAAAAAATTGGATCTTACAATCCAACTGAAATGAAGGTTGTTCTTGCTGGCATAAGACAAAGACTATATTTAAAACTTATTTCAAGAGACACAGGCTCTAATGTTCGTGTAAACACGATAATATACTTTATAGGGTTACCATCTGCTATGATGTTGATCAAATAAATGATTTGACAAAAAAAAAATCACATTGTAGATTGTTATACTAGGTACTCAAGGTATGAGTTTCTATCTTTTATAGCTTCTTTATCCAATTTTGTTTCAGAGTAATGATATTCCTTCAGATACGATTCAACATCTGAAATCAATTACAAAAAACCTACAGCACAAACCATAACAGCACTGATTGTGTTTTGCATGTCAGACACACAAACAAATCAATCTACCATTACACCATATATTGCAAAAGTCTATTGTGAAGTATGATTCCAATTATTACCCAAAATTATATTTTAGGTCTAAACTTTCTAGTAAGGGGATGAAAAGAGTAATAATATTTGATGGAGAAATACTATAATCAAATATTTTAATTTTCAATAGGTTAAGACTAGTTCTCAGCCTCTTGTTGTTTTTTTCAATTAAAACTATTTCTCTTTTTATACAAAATGTAATATTTTCAATAACATAATAAAACCATTTTTATTCTAACAAACAACTCAAAAATCCCAAGTAGGATAAATAAATAAATAAATACATAAATAAAGACAGGATAAAGTTCCATACGTTTGTTACTTGGAGAGTGGGAGAAAACTGGATGACAAGAGGACCAGAATGACACTCAAAACCAAAAGCAGCTTTGACAATAGATACAATGTGGAAGGCTTAAAATATCCCAAACTGAGAGCGTTAATCAAACTGAGAAGAGAAATGGAAGGCAGGCAACCTATCAATAGTCTAACCACTTAAGTGTCATTGGGATAAATTCAGATGCAGCATTATAATTAGGGAAAAGACAAACCACTTTAAAAAACCAAAACTTAGACCAATATTGGCATTGGCAGGTATTAAAAATTAGTTGCAAACTTATTATATCAGCAAACTGAAATTTCCCTGTATGTAAAGCTGCTTAAAACCTACGCTTTCATACAGAAAATTATTTGCAAGAACAGTATATTCTCCAGACAGAATAAAACTTCGGAGTATATGGGAAGAACTTTTTCTAAAGCAACTAAAGACATTGTATAAATTCAGAAGGAAATGGAAAAAAACCCAAAACATGCTAGTTCAGGAAAACTGAAAAAAAGCTTGAATTGGTTTTAAAAGTGTCTATTAGAATCAAAAGTCAGTACTGGTAATACAGTTCCAGTATAACTCTCAAGTATGGTTTAGATTTGTTTCAACTCATTTCCTAAATACAATTTGCTTAAAAAAAAAAAGCAATTGCTACTTTTAACTTGATTTCACAAATAATCCTATTCATTTCTTGCAATAAGACCATGTATTCCCTAAGAACAACATTGGGTTATTAATTCCTGTAAGAGCAGTGCCTTTACAGAAATGTCAGAAATTACCTGCTTCTCTTTACTCGCATCCTCTGTTTCCTAGACTCCAAATCATGTCACTAAACACACCAAGTGACCTGGCATGACCTGGACACTTTAAATACAATACAACCTGCTCAAAATAAAATTGGAACTGCCATTTCCCACACAAAATGTACTAAACCAGAAAACTGCACATTGCTAAAACCATCTTGCCAGAAAAAGTACATCAGGTACTGTTCAAAGAGAAGAGCATATTTATTTATAATACCGTATGTAACAAGCATTCATTAGTTCTGTATAGTTATTCAGACAGTTCAAGCATAAGCTAATGACAAAAACTATAAAAATTAGCATTTAAACTATTAAAAAAAGGAATTTTCTTATAAATACCCAGAGGTGCTCAGAGCACTACACAGTAAAGCTATTCTTCACAAACAGACCACAAATATTCTCTATATTAATACAGGTTTTAATATTATTCTTTGATCCAATTTAAGGTTAAAATATAAAAAATTAAATGCTAATGTTCATAAATTACACTGTATACAAATAATATATACGTGTGTGCCCACAGAGTATATTTTGAAGTCTCCCTGGTTACAAATGTGAATAAAGTACACCAGCTTAGAGATCAAGCCTCTAGCAGGGGTATAACCCAGAGCTTTTATTCACATGCAAACACGCACAGTTAAACTGCTATTAAATTGCATCAACGCTGCTTATTCCCCTCTCTGTGTTGAGGCATGAAGTATCAGGCTGAACAGCTCTAACATGCCAGTCCCACCCCTACAGTACCAGCTATCATAATAATCCTTTCTACTGGCAAATTTTCCTGTGGTTACTTCAGTTATGACTCAACTGCTTTATATAACCACACACTTTAAAATATATATATACACATATATATTTATATATACACATCAAATCAAGGCCAGTGTCACAAGACTGCACACACCAGGCCAAAAATATTCTAATACAGCCTCACAGGCAACAGCTACTGTTACCAACTGAATTACAACACAATTGTACTGAAAACTGCCAATTCAGGCACCAGAACACAATTAACCTGAGTTACACTGTGTGTAACTGAGGTACTAACTCTCAGGAGGAAAGAAAACATGGCAAGTACGACAGCTTTCCTAAGAACATGTACAAAAATGTTAAGAAAAAGTATTTTTAATCATTTACTATATCACAAGGTGTCCAGCAAATTTTGACCCTCTTGAAATCAAATTCCAAGATCAACCTGAGGTCAGTATCCTTCCATGGTGTTGATGATTCACAAGTACCTTTATACACATACAATTAAGACAACCCAATTCTAACAAATTAAAATTACTTTGTTGATATTTAGAAGATAATTAATACCTTAACACTAGAATCTTTCAAGGGAAAAGGGACCCTCTGACATATCAAGCAGAGAAAAAAAAAAAAAAAAAAAAAAAAAAAAAAAAAAAAAAAAAAAAAAAAAAAAAGTGAAAAAAAAATTGAGGAACGGCTTATATTTTGACTTTCCAAGTTCATAAATGTGAACCAGTGGAGAAACCAAGCATCAGACAAAAACCTTGGAATTTAGTGAGGCAGAATTTTGAGCCTTAAGTAAAATGGCAAATATACTACCCAGTATAGCCAAGAAAATGCCAGTGTAACTCCACGTTTACAGTAACGTGACTGGAAACAAAGACACAGATATATCACCAAGGTCACAGAAGCCTGAGTCTGAGATTGAGGAGATCGAGATGAAGCCATTTCGTAAAAGCATGTGGAAGAAAACGTATACTTCGCCAAGGCACACAGTATCTCTGCATCTGATTTTTGGCAACCCTACAGTACTGAAATCAAAAGTCGAATACCAGCAGCAAGGCATCTCAGCCTCTCACATTAAAACAATACACTAATGTCTCACATTTTTCATAAAACAAAGCATGTAAAATACAAAGAAGTTTGAAAGGTTTTTAAGTTTGCCTCTAGACAGGTATACCCTCAATGAGAAGATTTCTTACACTTCCTTGTCTAAAGAGCACATCTAAGTCAGCTGCAGGAATTAACTCCCATACTAAGCAAACCAGAAATTACACATGGGTTGTGTGAACCTTAGTTTGTCATGAGAATTCTGGTTCTTTCAATACAGCTGGGGGAAAGTGTCTATTGTACGAAAATTTCAGCATTAAACACCCTCTTCTAACTCTGAAAACAAAGTATTTAAACAGGGAAGAATGGTTAATGGATAAATGCAAGCACTGCACACCTGCTCACCTAAGCCAGAGCTATGGTAGGACAGCCCAAAGTAAGAAGTGGAAAAAACAATACAATAAATATTGCCAGTGTTGACTTATTACAACCTGGCTCACTTATTTATCTCCTCTTTTGCCAATAATCAAGAAGAAATCCTCCATTCTCAAATCAAGAAAGAAGTTGTTGCGAGATTAGGGCTCCACTGTTTGTCTTGCAGCACAATAAAGTGCCTTCTGGTTTGTCCAAGGGAAAGGTAGCATCTTCATTTCTCAGTAAAAGAGCTACCTAGGGCAAAATGCATTTTCTTCTATTATTTTAGGCATGGAGGAAAAAGGCTTAAAGTAAACTATTAAAAAATTTCTAGAAACATCCCTACTTGCATTGATATGATTGATAATTTCAGTCGATGGAAGTGAATGTCAGCCTGCTTTTTCCAGTACGTATTTTGTACCAACAAGTGCTTCCCCCTCCATAAGCAAGTTGGAATGCAGTAAGGCTCTTGCCAGATGTTCTCCTTCTGCAGACGTCCAAAACCAACAGTTCTCAATAATTCCATTACTTCCAAAAGTCAAAGCCAGAATCCAGTCTGAATAAACTGAGATCTGGCACAGCCTGTGCTGCTAGCAGGGCCCTGAGACACCTAAAAAAATCTCAGGAAAAAAAACACCCCAGGAAACCTTTATTTTCTCAACACTGAGACATTTCTTCTAATAGCTTATTAGACAGAGATTTTACTGGTATTGTTATATCTCATTCTCATATTAAGAAAATATTTTGTTCTCTGACAAAGGAGAGAAATCTTTCTTTAAATGTGCCAGGTATCATTACATCTGCTCAAATATTTGCTGAATCAAGCTCCTTGCTGCCTGGGCTGTTAGCTGCCTCCTGAGGCAGGCAAGCAGGAAGGCAGGCTTTGTGTTGACAGTGCCTTTAGTGTGAGTGGCAGTAAATGATGATGTGCCCACAATGCTGGAAGCTGATATGATACAGTTCAGTCTCCTCCATCAACAAACGAGGTGGAAGGACGACTGGGGCCTGATGGTAATGGGCCTTGTGCTAATACACAGCAGCACTGCAGCAACTGAGATGTCTGAGGGAGCCTGGCTCACCTTCCATCCCCAGAAACATTTGTTTTTCTTCTCTCCACTCTTTCCTTTGTTTAAAAGAATTGCTGTTTTTATCCTTGAACTAAGACGTGTCACCACAGCTCACAGAAGGACTAAGGTGCATGACACCTGTATTCACTGGTTTCTCCCTTCACAACCAAAAGGTATCAGCTGATCTACTGACTTGGGCTGCACAATCCACATTCTAACATTCTTTTGGTAATATATCCACCTTGTTAGAGCTTTTAAATCCATAAAGACCACCCTTAAACAACAAAATTTCACCTTTAGGGCATAAGCCGCACAGAAGTAACTTCTAGAATAGCCAAGACTCTATGTTTAGCATTGTGGTCTTTAAATGCTAAAGAATAATTAAGAGTTTAACTTTGCTAGTTTAGCAGAAACATGCAGCTATTATGAAAATAACATAGTACCCCACTACAGAAAAAAAAAAAAATCCACCAAAAAACAAACTTACTTTTCTATTCCAGAAAATAACTACTAAATCTGACAGAGTCTGGCTCTGGTGGAAGTGAATCCAGAAATATCCCCATCTGCTAGTGAAGATGTTGAGACTTTTCCAACGTTACTTCTTAATCAAAGACCTTTTTTCCTGTTTGAAGACTTTACTGATCTTCCTTTTATTTCTTCTGCTAGTTTTTCATTTAATACCCCATATTCTAGTTCAACCATGTAACATTTCTCCTTGGCTTAAATCCTAAATATCACACTTTTTATAGAAATCTGAGTTTTCAATGCTCTTCTTGTAACAAGTGTTACATGAGTTAAAACACTCTTAATAAAATGCACTTAGAAACCATGCACGCTTCAGAAGCAGAACTTGGACAAAAAAGTTAGAATTGGAATTTATAGTCAAGTAACCCAATTTTATATTGCCTCCTTACTCTAACAGTAACAGACATACCTGTTGCTGTTAAAGTGCACTCATGCCTTTGGGGTTTTTTTAAATAAGGACAAGTGGCACTTTGAATACAAGATAAATTTGCTGTTGCTGTTTCTCCAAGTATGCTGTTACAGCAGTTCTGTAGGTTATAGCCAGAAAATGCTGAAAGCCAATAAAATATGGTAGACAGTCTTTCTGTGGAAAAAAGCAGCTTTTCCTAGTAATTATCCTTCTTACAATAATAATATGGCATTAAAGACTTTAAAACATTTACTTAAGTCGTCAGAAAGCAAGAAGCAATCAATAACTAATTATTTTTCTTTAATTCCTCCTCCCAGGGTGTTTTAAAAGTCTCTCCTTTTATAAAAGCACCAAATAGCATCATAATGTCATTCCTATAAAAATTACACCTTAGTTTTAGGAACCAATTTCTAGGGATATTTAACCAGAACACTGGAGTGAATGACTTTACATTAAAAATAGCACAAATACTCTAATTTTAATATTACAGGTGAGCAAGAATAAGAAGTGGAAGAATTCTAAAACCCTCCCCACCAGCAGTGCCAGCACAGCATCCAACAGACCCATCCCATCAGCCAGCCCGCAATTCCAGCCCCACAAAACCACTCTGCCAAGTGAGTGTTCCCCGGCCAGCAGCACGTCCCGGCTCCAGCAAGGGACCCTGAGGCAGGCACTCGTGCCAAACGACAGCTCACGGGTTTGTGTGCGCGAACACAACGGGCTGGGCGGCACGCAAAGGAGGCCATGCTGCTTCTCCTGCTTCCCGGAACACTGCCCCGCTGCCCACAGCTCGGCCCCGCTGCCCACAGCCCGCTCGGGCCCCGCTGGCCCACAGCTCGCCCGGCCCCCGCTGGCCCACAGCCCGCTCGGGCCCCGCTGCCCCACAGCTCCCTCGGCCCCCGCTGGCCACAGCCCGCTCGGGCCCCGCTGCCCCACAGCTCCCTCGGCCCCCGCTGGCCCACAGCCCGCTCGGGCCCCGCTGGCCCACAGCTCGCCCGGCCCCCGCTGGCCCACAGCCCGCTCGGGCCCCGCTGGCCCACAGCTCCCTCGGCCCCCGCTGGCCACAGCCCGCTCGGGCCCCGCTGCCCCACAGCTCCCTCGGCCCCCGCTGGCCCACAGCTCGGGCCCCGCTGGCCCACAGCTCCCTCGGCCCCCGCTGGCCACAGCCCGCTCGGGCCCCGCTGCCCCACAGCTCCCTCGGCCCCCGCTGGCCCACAGCCCGCTCGGGCCCCGCTGCCCCACAGCTCCCTCGGCCCCCGCTGGCCACAGCCCGCTCGGGCCCCGCTGGCCCACAGCTCGCCCGGCCCCCGCTGGCCCACAGCTCGGGCCCCGCTGCCCTACACCAGCCCCAGCGTTTGGAGGGACCCACACTAACCCGCTCAGAAAGAAGCCAGTAGAAACCAGACCCACAGAACCAACAAACGCTCAGTGGTTTGTGCCAGACTTGCTCACAGAAGAATTTCACTACCGGGCCAGAACAGCACCAGCGCTGGCAGGGGGAAAGGGAGAGCACGAGAACCAGAGAAGGCCAAAGTCAGGCTTGTGTGAAGGGCCAGGGAAGCCAGCCCACTTCACCTTCTGAAGCCTTTACTACCTCTGGGACTGGCTGAATTCTAAAGGAAAAAAACAAAAAAACAAAAAAAAACAAAACAAAAAAAAAAAAAAAAAAAAAAAAACACCGAAGTGATTTTTTCAGGGGAAAAAATAATAAAAGAAAAAACCCAGTCATCACTATGTGGTGATGCATAAAATCCTGCAGCCCACTTTGGGACTACTGGCTTTATTGAACCACTAGCAGGTACTATGCCAGTATGTGAGAAAAATAAATGAATAAACGCATGTTTCAATTACATTAAACTCCAATAATCTCATTAAAAAGTCTTTAAAATATTGAATCTGCTCCATGTTAGGGTAGAAACGTGTTACCAGGAAGTTCAACACTGCCAGAAAACCCCCACACATACTTTATTGTCCACTTACTAGAATTTTAGACAAAAGTTAGAAGAAAAGTAAATTACATCAAAGTAAATGCAACAAATATCAAGCATTTTCCTTCCCTGTGTTTCTTTAGCAATTAAAAACCAAAAAAAAAGGTAAGAATTTTTATGTAAAAATTTCAAAGAACATTTTGAAATTCAGCCAAAATGAGCCTCGGGTTCCATGTGTCAAATAAATTGCTTCTAAAAATTATGATATCCCATTTTCTCTTTCACGTTTTAGGATCTTAAGCATTGCCAAAACAAGTCAATTTAACCATATTGCCTCTTTGGGTGGCAACTTTGTTCGCCTTAGTTCCTGTATGAAGTTCTCTTTATGTCAGATGCTTTTAGCTCTGACAACAGCTTTCAGACTTTGCTTCATTTTGTACTTTACTTGTTCATACTGCAGCACTCCAATACAATGAAATTTGTATAAACGCCCAGATTTGCTCAACCACTAAAAATAAAAATGTTACCATTTATAAGGGTTATCATATAATTTTAACACAAGACATACTCTTTCCGTTCTGTTAAATATATAAAATAACAAAAATGTGAACAGAGTTTCTGCCTTTTTGAAAAAGACAATCATGACTTGGTATTCAGGAAATAATTTCTTATATTCCAGTAACAAAGAATATGATTACTCTTCATACTGCAATTGAAGTATTTTACCGATCACACTTTGTCAAAGGGTAATAAGGCATCAAATGTCTTCACATCCCAGTTTATAAAGGAAGGATTACTGAAGAAGGTTCAGAATAAAAATACCAACCCTCTCTCCCAGATGCACAAGAGCATTCTGAAGATCTGAAGATTCACACATCTAATAGGGCAACTCAGAATAAACATCACATACAGCTCCACAACATATGTTCACGTGAACTAAAAATGCAAAACTTATTCCTTTGGACAAGGCTGGCCCACATACTTTTAAGAAAATTAAGGCATTCCTGTACACTGAATTCATACCTTAACACTCTTCACCTGAACCCAAACAAATGCGATATGCTGGCAGAACTGAAAGGCTAAACAAGACATTTGTGTCCTTTTGTGCCCATTCCAGAGACACAAATGGGATTTCCCTGGCAGCCAAACCAACACAAGCTCTTGAACGAATTTCCACAAGTGATAGGAAAGCCCAGTGAACTAAACAAACACGTTTTAAGGCACTTGGCAAGAACCATGTGAAACAAATGTAAAAATGCAAGTAAGTACAAGAGCTCCAGTGGCAATTTTGTTCTATTCCACTTACTTAACATATAAAGCTTCTATTTAAAAAGGTCACACAATGGAAATAAACATGCATCACTCAGGTGTATATCTGCAATTTGGCCTTTAAAAAATACTCTGTGTATATTACCAACTACATCATCAAATTTACTTTCAGGAACAAAATTTTTGTTTGGTTTTTATTTCTTGCCTTTTTAAAGAAAAAACAAATAAAGAATACATCTGAAGCCACTTTCTTCTACACTTTAAAGCCTACTGATGAATTTTTAAACATCAGAGCTTGCCCTGAGAAAGATATAGATTCTTAACTAATTATCAAGAAACTAGAACATTGTATACACTTTAGTCCCTAAATTCTGTTTTTATTCTCCTAAAGGACTCTGAGCAATCATTATTTTAATGTTGAGTGTATTATGCGACAACCAAGATCAAAAAAAATTTAAATTCCTATGAAATATTACACTAAGAAAACAAATAACAGAGTAAGAAGAACACAGAAAAACAATCAATACCTGCTTTTATTAAAACAGGTTCAAAGTGAACAAGAACTTCACACATGGTGGAACCTCTTAAAATCTGTGAAGCCTCTAAGTCATCCAAGGACTAACTAGATTTTCAAGAAGTCTTAAAATCTAATTTACCCTATTTGTACAGAATTTCAATTGAATATGGATTCTTAACTCTTTCATTGTAAAATCAGAGTCTAGCAGTTTGTTAGAGAGGGCAAAAACACAGATGAAACTAAGTTGCTTTATCATATTTTCCATTAAGAATGAAGCACAGTTGGAATCAAAATTCTATATATCTTGCTGTACTTGACTTAATCCAGAGTAACGTCATCTATAATGCTACTTACAGAGAAGTAATAGAAGAATCTGCTGTGGTGCCTATATTGATCTAGTGGTGTACTGAACACTTTTTCTATTGAGGGTAAATTACATCTCTTCCACAGCCACCTCTCTCATTCTAACACAAAGTTGATAACTTTTGTAATATCACAACAAAATTTCTACTAAACAGAAAATATAGAAATTAAAAGGGGAACATCTATATTCTAAAAAGATGTATCAATCTTTATATTAGGCCTAAGAAAAATACTGACTAGAATTACAACCAGGTCATTTTTATGGGTATACCATCTTTCACACAAGAAAATCCACTCAAAGCCATTTTAAAAACAGATCCAAAATTAGAAATCTATAACTGCAGCAATCTTAAGGCTGTTAAGCTTCCAGACCACAGCCAGTTCATAGCTGGCTGATTAGCTCAATCACAGCACCTTGCTAACGGCATTTGAGAGCCCCAAACTGAATCTAAATCACATCAAGCAACTACAAACACAGGCTAAAGTACTTTATCCTCAAAACATCGAGTATACTAACATAAAAAGAATGGATAACCTACAGAAGTTCATGAGTTAACAAAAACCCTATGATACATGTTTCCATAAATAGCATATACCTCAACCATAAAAAGTATAGAAAGTCCAAAAATCAACTTCATGAACACTCCTAAATGATGGAATACTGTCTGAAGTTAGTGACTGCAAATATGGTTTTGAGCACCAAAATGTTATTGAGGGTGGAAGACAATGTGCTATTGAGGAGAGATAAGGGGAAATGAGAGCTAACTGCTCCAGTGAGGTTTTCACCAGCTTTTCCTTTGCCCCTTGATGTCACCCTCACTGGAAAGGAAAAATATCTCTGTAGGATTTATTTTCTTTTCAGAGTAACTAAAGTAATTCAAAACCACCAACAACTTGAAGGAGAATGAACTACCTGTAGAGGTCAGCGTTCTAAAAGTGCATCAGTAAAAATGTAACAAATTCTCTGTTTAGGAGAAACTTGATACTATGTGTGTTGAAAAATGATTATCCAAGGCATCTCCACACATGCATGTATCCTCTGTCCTTTAAACAAATAGCATGGAAATAATTTTGCTCTGATTAATGCAAGGTGGAAGAAGATGAAAACTAAATTCCTGAACTGGTTCATCACAGGAGTAACACTTGAATAAAACCAGTTCCTAAGGCAGAATAGAGCCAACCACTGTGATTAAATATTTCATGAATTTAATATCAAGAATTTCTATAGAGAACTAAATGGGAAAATTAATACATAGATGGCACAGGCAACTTTTAAATTTAAAAGATTTCCATAGTATATCAAATGGCAAAATTCCTTCCCAAAGCAAAGAGTTTTGCTCAGCTCATATCATAAAATGAATATGGTATAGTAAAGGGTCTTTGTGGAAGACTGAGGAATACGTGCTCAAACAGTTCAAAAATTTAAAATACTGTACAACAACTCAAATACCCTTTACTAGAGCATGTAAATGCATTAGATATAAAAGAATGCCTGTTTCATTATTATGCTATAAGGTGAAAAGTATCATAAGAATTCCAATTGCTGCTTTTTTCTTTTCTCTGTGTGGCAACATACCAGGTTTAATCTAAATTTCCTGCTGATTTCAACAGAAAGCAGCAAAAAAAACCTTGCTAAAAAAAATCTGATTTGTTTCTTATGGTTACATGTAATTCTTCTGTGTTGTCCCAGGCATTTCATGTGAGGTTGCTCCTTGAATGATGAGAGAAGCAACTTGACTTGACTTTGAGTTATAAAACTAACGAGGAAAGGCTCACAAAAAAGTAGTTAGTCTTTTTCACTGGAAAAAAATTAAAATAAAAATATATATAAAATGAGCCACCAGCAAAAAAACCAAGGCAATTCAAAGGAGTTTTCAAAAAATAGTCAGACATCAACATTATGAAGGAGGAGAAGGTCCTCCTGTGTCAAGTGGGTCAATATGAATAGAGGATTTAAACAAAATCGTGTTTCTCTGTGGAGCACTAACTTACTGTTTTTTAAGTACTTTAACCTCTTTCTCTTATGCTTGCTTACCATTTTATTTGGACTTTTGGACATGCTACAGATGATTATTTATTTTCTGACTGCCAATCTTTCCCCATGGGAAAATAGTTTTTGTCCAAGGTTCTCCAAGTTTCCATCCTCCTCAATGCACTTCCAGTATCTGGCTCTGGCTGTGAGTTGTACAAACAATCCCATCTCCAGACAATCACCGACAAGGCAGAGCCTGGCAGAAGTGGTCAATAGCTGGATCTGACAAGGCTTCCTGGTTTAGGAGCCTCTTTCTGACAAGTCATAGTCTTGGCCATTCCCAACTTTTTGCATTAAAAACAAGGAATCCATCTACTAATCCAGAACACTCACATTTATCCAAGTATGCAGACAAAGCAAGCAAAAACGTCTTGGAATAACACGACCTTTGAGAAATCCTAGCAGCAGAACTCCCTGCATCAAGGAGCTCTGCACTCCTCAGCCTATTTAAGCAGCCTGAGTGTGAAGGAATTACTTGAGTGCATGACCAGAATATTAAATATCTCACACTGTCCACATTCACAGAGAGCTTATCAAATAACAGAGTAACTACTTCAGAGCAAAACTTTTTTTGCCAACTACACACCATCAGTAGTACCAACAACAGCAGCATCCACATGTTTCCAAGCCCAGTTAGACACTACTCTGAACTGTGGATCACAGTTTGGGGAAAGCACTGCCATAGGTGGCAAACGTGATCTTCCACCATCATTGCCAGAGCGACTGGGTGCAGCGACAGACACTGTCCCCTTACAACTTCACCTAACTTTAGGAAGCACTCAAGTACTCAGCCATTTCTGAAAACCTTAAGTGAATTAGCATTAAAAAACTCATTTGAAATCCTGTCTTATAAAGGATGTCCTCCCTAAGTCTGCAAACAAAATATACTTCTAGTCACTGTGCTAGAAACATTGCAAACCTCCAAGAGAAGGCGCAACTTCCTTGTCAATAGATTTCCACTGCATACCCACATCTGTGATATGTGGTAGCAAAAGCAGACAAGAAAAAACAATGAAATGGTTCCACAGCCAAGAAAACAAACAAACAAATAAATAAATATATACATGAACATGTATAAAAATACATATTTATAGATGCTTCCTTTAGGCATTCCAGATGAAGACTCCAGGTTAAAACAACAACAACAAAAAATAAAACAATAAAATTAAAAGAAAAAAAAAAACTTTGACATTTACACATCATCTTTAAAATGCAGAGGAAGGTATTTTTTCTACTGCTATTACACAGCAAAAATTCATAAAAATATGAGCCAGAGAGTTTCAGCAAATTTTATGTCCCTGGTGACAAACTTGCAGTTAACTATGGAGCCTCACCTTCAAAGTCACTTAGTTGAAAATCACTAATTTATCTGAAAATACTGTGGATTGCTGCAAAGTCCCAATAGGGAGTAAAACAGGCTGGGAGGGAGAGTAAATAAATAAAGGCCAAGGGAAAAGAGGAGCCATATATAAACCAAATGAGAATCTTTGCAAAGCACCAATGCTCGTGCCCACCTCCGGCGCTGTGCCCTGCCCCTGGCAGCGGGCCGGCGCTCCCTGGCACTCGGGGCTGCAGCCGTGAGCCGGGCAGGGAGGGAGCTGCGGCTCCAGCCCGCGCACCTGCGGCACGGCAAAGGCACGCTCCTCGTGCCCACCTCGGCAAGGCTGCTGCTTCTAGTGACAAAAAGGTACGGCAATCTGCATTACTACCTCAAATAGATCCAGTTTTAAAGATAAATGAAATAACATTTAAAAAGCTCTAATGCAAAAGCCCACACGCAACCTATTGCCTACATTTTAATCAAGAACAGAAAGAAAAGAAAATGAGAGCAGATATTACTTGGCTAGATTTAAAGGACAAGCCTTTTCCATAGCAGGCTCCATTTCTCAAAATGACCGTGTTCCAAAAGATTAGATAACAGTATCAGGCAACATCAGACTATTAATGACACAACCTTACAGAATGGAGAGAAGTATTTAAGCATGATATTGACTTTGTAAGATTTAAGATACCAGCACACAAACAGCCCATCCTTTTCTAACACATTAACATATTGGTATTAAATGCTTGGATTAATGGATTATAAAAGAGTAATACCATAAATTAATTCTTACACATCTCAGCAAAGTTGCTGAAAAAGGAAAGAGGAAGAAAAAAAAATGAAAAAGAAGAGATCAGCATTCCAGAAGTATCCCCAGGGGAAAGCAGCAGCCGATCATGGCACACATTACCTCTGCCCCTGGTTCATCCATCTGCTGCACCTCAAGGAATGCCACAGGGGAAGCAAACATGTGGAGCACAGCTAATAACAGCAATTCCGTCCATATTAGAAACTAATTATCACCCTTTCCTATCAGGATCAGTGCTTACAGAATTATAAGCAATTTACCCTACTAAATGCAGTCTAGGATTTAACACTCAATAACTCAATAGCTTATTAAAAAAAAAAAAAAAGCTGATTTGGACTTAGATATAATACAAATTATATTTCTTTTCCTCTCAACAATGCCCACCTTCTTGAATCTGAAGATTTAAATTTTGGTTGGTTTGTTTTTTTTTTTTTTTTTGGGTTTTTTTTTGTGAAGGGAAAAAAACACTGCTTAAACACAATTCTGTGCATTTAACTCTCTGCTCAAAACTGCACAATTACTATGATTAAGTCTATGTAAATCTAACAAAAAAGACAAACACTGAGTTTGTATTGTATTAGCCATCTTCTGGAAATAACAGCAAGAAATCTCTTTGCTCCCTACTGAATATATTACTTTTCATTAAATACACAGACCATAAAACTACAAAATGAGATTAAAAAGCTGTGAATAGCATTTTATGTACTGACCTCACACATTGAAAACAAGAGTTTTTCCTCGGTCTGTTGTCATTCTATCAAACCAAAATTTAAGAACCTGGAGGACTGTTGAGATCCCTCAGCATTAGGCTGGTCTATAAGAACCTGATTATTTCTTTTGAAATGACCAAGTAAATATTTTGTTTTAATTTTTTAAAAATTTTTGCTTTAATTTTTGTTTCATTTTAATTAACACCACCTATTTGAGGCACTGCTTCTTCACATTTTGTAGCACAATCCAAATAACTGAGAAACAGTGAACACCAAAGAAAATCATATTATGAGTGAATGCAAAGACCTGAATAAAGAACATCAGATATGGATTAAAACAGTCCTTCTCTCACAAGAAGCTTCATTTCTCTTCTTCTATCCATCCATTCCTCAAGCCAAGTACTTCTTTAGCCCTGACCCAAGTTTTGTCTCACAGCCTACCGAACCCAAATCATCTTCTTCCAAATTCCCCCAAAGCCTGTCCTGCTTAGCCAGCAGGTGCCACTTTTTTGAGAAAGAGAAGGTCAACATTCCCCTAAGGATTTGAGCAAAATGCCTCCTCGAGCGAGCAGTCTGGAATTGGTACTTGGGTCTGCTCCCTTGAGACTGCACATGCTGGCTCTGCGCCTTGAGGTAGCAATGTCAAGAACTGTTAAGGATTTACAGAGAAGTCTCACAGATTTAAGTGAAAAGCATTCTAATGGAAATCACTAAACTACTTGGTTTGTGCCTCTGAACACACATGGACATTATGCTTAAAACATTTTTAGATGAAAATTAAACATTCCCCAAAAGGTGTGACTCAAAAGTAAATAGAATTTAGTGCCAAATGCTAAAGAACTGTAATAACAAAGCAGAGCTACTGCTTTTTTTAGTATACAGACAAATGCAATACCAGTATACAGGCATAGTACTTCTAAAGCTTTTTTTTTCTTGCTAAATCAGGAAAAGTCAAGGCTGTATTTATGATCAACTGTATCCTCCAGCATGAAGGGATACAAAGCACAAACCTAACGCAAAACATCAGCAACTTGGCTTAATAAGATTACAGTACAGTAAAAGGTGCTCATAAGCATTTTCTATAAATGAAATGTAAAGCCTGATGACTACATACGAGCCGGAAGACCAACCTAAGCTCATAATGAAGGTATTGTGACAAAGCTTAGTATCTAAAACACCAACAGAACAGTGTATTTTTGATGTGGTTGAAAATTTCACACCAATTATAAAGCAGCCATGTTCCAGTGGCTAGTTTTAGAGTCAGTGTTCTAGTTTCTATCATCCATATAACAGTTATAAGGAAGATAATACTGAGTTTACCCTGTGTATTATTCCTTCCTGCAAATCTCACTTCTCAAAATAACAGTTGATTTACATTGTAATGGCACATGGTTGGAAAATATAGATCACTTGTTCAACACCCTTAAAGAAATCAGTAAAAATATATGTGCATTTCACTCAGTACACAACAGTTTCTTTTTCAAATGCAGAGAAAAAGGGATATTATGATCTTCTGTGGGAAAAGCAAGCTGGCAGATGGAATAAGTATCAAGAACTATAACCATTAATTCATTAAGTAAAAGTAGGCAGGAAATGAAAACCCACCACCCCTGCCCTCTACCAGTACACAGAAATAAGTACTACAGTGAATCAAATAGCATCAGACAAACTTGGTTTTGGTTCCTCACCGTTGCAGTTTTGAGCATGCTTAACCCCATGTCCACTACACACAGATACAGCTGTTCTTATATCATCTGTATGGCTTCAGAAAACACTCCTACAGTCCTAGACTAGTAATGACAGAAATTTGCTAAACAGATTTGTCAACAGCAATGATAAACAGCATATAAACTGTTCTTCCAATATCCTGCTTACCTTATCACCCTGACTAGATTCAGTAACTAAATTTACACTAAAATAATTGTACAATGGTACTTCAGCATTCAATAAACCATTTTACTTCATATGTAACCATGAGCCATTCCCAGGACAAGGGGAAAGAAATATTGAAGTATAAAATACAGAAGTCAACATCCTTTAACTTCATACCTGGTTGTCTGTCCAATCAAAGCCTCAGTTAAGTCAATAACAGTCAAGGTTTTTATTTCTGTAAATGACATTTCAAACCATAAACACACAGAGAGATTATATTTTATTTCTAAGAGTTACCAGGAGCTCATTGTGCATGCACAATGCATAGAGTGTGCTGAGGAGGAAGAACTAAAATAAGGATACTCTTACACAAGCCAGTCACCCATTCTTGCCATCATTTACTAAAAATATATTTTTAAAATCCCTTCTGTTAACCAAAGTAACTAAAAGTTTTTTTCTGTTTGTTACAAGGAAAACTCAATTCTGAAAAACACATTATATTACTTCTTTTAATTTTAATCAAAATACATGCAAGCCTCTGACATAAGCCTAAAGCCAAGTGTCTATTTCTAGTAATCCTCATAATAAAAGCAGACTTTTAAGTAGAGCTCCTTTCTGAAAGAGGATTTTTTTTCCTTAAAAGCTAACTTGGTTACAAGCCACAATATAAAATGAAAGGACAAACTTCTTAATCAATTTGCCACTCCTAAAGAATACAGATTTAATAACATATGTATCCAGCTGAATCAGAAGATGTGTAAGAAAAAAGGAGGGGTTGTTGCTGTTGCTTCTCAATAAATATGAAGCAACTGACCACCTGTCTGTACCTCCACTGTCAGCACTGGCAATAGGAAAGGGAATTCATGTTCACAGACATGCAGACACATCCAGCAAGCTTCTACTTCTCAACATCTATGCTTACCAAGGCACTTCCTTCATTGCAGTGCACCCTGTGTTACCATGACATTTACTTCAAAGGTTTTCCATTCTCAGCTCCAGACACATATTACAGGAAGTAACTTTTTTAAGGAGGTGCAATATCATCAAATTTTATTTGAAACAAATGAGAGCATAACCCTTCTTAAGACTACTTCCTCTAATACTAAGGAGAGCAAGAAGAAAGTGCTAAGATAAGTCATCAAAATCCCCAAAGAGAAAGTCAAATTAGAAAGGACAAATACAAAAAGGCCAAAATGTATCATATCCAGAACAGAAACTTGAACAGTCATATTAAAACAGAGCTCCAGCCTGAAGTAGTAAGTTAGAGGCATATTGAAAAGAGTGTAGTTTGAGCACAGAGCCAGCTCTCTCCTCTGCAAGGCACTTGCAGTATCAGGCCACATTCACCTTCAAAAACCAACAGATTTACAGGCTATGAAAGCACAACTGTTTTGGACTTCTACTTACCTACAAATAATATTGTAAAGCAGTGAATAACTACTTAACAAACACAAAAAGGTCAGAGACAACTTCCAAACTACTGGAACTGCTCCAAGCTGTTACAACAGAGTTATGGATCAGCAGATAACAGTTTCTGAACCTAATTTTCCACACCCCAGAAGACCTTAGCATCCTGGTTGAGCTCTTTCCCCCAGACAGAAAAGCCCTAACAGCCTCTTTTTGCTCTCCAGCACAGGCTGTCAGTAAGCACAGAATGAATTTCACTGCAGAACATAAACCACAACCAAACCCCACCACATGTGCAGTGCTGGCTGTATGCACAAATGGCTCCCAGCCAGCTTGACTCCTATCATTCACAGGCAGGAAGAAAACCAGACAGGCCACTTAAGCAAAGGCTTGTTCACTGTGGAACAGCAACAGAAGATTTATTTGCACAATTGGAGCCATTATGCCAATAACTTCTGTTTAGTGACACCCTTTACATAAATTCTGAAAGGGAAAAGTTCCAGCACAGAGATAACTAGAATTCACAACAATAGTCCCAAAACATCTGAGACTGTGTGAAATTATATACAAAGTGAAAAGTAAAAACTACCAGCATGCAAGTGGTTTCAATGGCACAGGATTATTAAGCCAGCATCCAAACTATATTTCAATAGCAAAATACTGTCATAATAGAGTTAATGACACAGCTTTATTGTATCAGGTATAAAATTCTTAGTCCTGCAGGAACTTTAAAATATCAGTATTTCCTCTGCAGTCTATACAGGACTCAAATGAACTCCCCCAACTAAACCAGGTATATAAGTGCTTGACTTACAACATGGCTAATATCACTGACACATTCACTGATCCAAAGATACATCTTTAATTGAACTGACAGAAATACAAATTATCTAAAATCTGGGGAAACTAACAAAGAAAGTACTAACTGAACATTATTTAACAATTCCATACGGTCAAAGAAAAAAGTAATCAAGAATAAAGAATCCAAAAAGATGGCCAGGTATTCCAGTGCTGACAGAAGTAGAACACCAGACAGTTCTAGTGCTTCTTCACAGAATATTCTGAGTTGGAAGGGACCCAAAAGGATCATTAAGACCAACTCTGAAGTGAATGGACCGTATGGGGATCAAACCTGCATTATTTGCATTATTAGCACCATGTTCATTACTACTGCTGCTACAGAACACAACATGGAATTTCACACATGTAAGCATGCTTTACTTTAAGTTGGTTCTTAACTTTGCTTTTTTTAAAGGAAAACAGAAAATGCATAAAGGAAGCCAACAAAGGCACAGTCTTCACTAAAGAGGTATAGATATCAAGTTTCTATTTCATCATACCAGTAGCCCCGTATTTCCAAAGAAGTTATCAGACTGCTGAGAAATTAAGTCCTTCCTGTAGTCCTAAATTTAATCTGAATAGGTTCAGCAAACTTCCTATGAAGAAAAACTAATAAAATTCTCAATAGTATCATTCCAGCTGCATGCCAATTAGTCCTATATATTTGTAAATTTCAAAGATCATTTCCAAAAGGACTGGAAACAAAAATTATCTTTTTTTTTTTTTTTTTTTAAACTGTCTGCATTCAAATTTAATCCATCATGAGGTTTCAGAGCAAAAAGCAGGCTAAAAACAACTCAAAAGCCTATTCCCAGCCCCATGGAAATGAAGTCTCAAAACACTAAATCTGTCACTGGTTCAGGGGTGATTGCAGACACTGCTGTGCCTCCTGCTTACATTTTCAGTTGTATATTTCCAGAAATATGTGTGTGTGAGAAGCTTTAAGACAAGTAATTTTTAAAAGGAAAAATATTTAAAACTGCTCAAAGGCAATTACAACAATCTTGAGGCATTCTTGAAGAACATCTTTACAGTAAAAGTGAATCAAACTGTACACCAGAACAGTTACTATTCTTAATATTTATGTCCACACACTTTCTTTTTCTCTGCCCACTTTCTTTTCTTGTTCAAGACATCTCCATTAAAAAAAATTTAAAATCACACCACCAGGAATGGTAATGAAAGAGAAAGCTACTGAATTGTCCCTGGGCATTTTGTTCATCAACAGATGTTAGAAAGCTTAACTGGAAAACACAACACAATTCTGCAGTGCTCAGGACTGGCATTCCTTTGGATCATACTATACAAATGCCTAGAGTAATTACACACACCTAGAAGCAGCCAACTGTATTATCCACATGGACAAAAGTAAGCCTAGGATAATGCAAACAACCAAATACAATTTTCAACTTAATAAACTTCAGCTGAACATCCAAGTTCAAATCTACCCCAAGTAAAACCAGTTCACTGTTTTCCTTGCTACCCAATGGCAATTACATTAACAAAGTTTTATCAATGCCATTAATACTTACTAGTAGCAGCAGCACCACTAACAAACTGCTATAAGACTCAGTAATTCTTTTACACCTCCTGATTATTTTTGCCTTAGAATTGAAAACTAACTTTGTTTTTAAAATAATGAGTTCAGAAATTAAGAAGTACTCATATCAGGTCCAGAAGAAAGACATCTGCAACTACCTTAACCACTAATAAAATCTGGTCATGGACAAAAGTAATCACCTGGGAGTGGATGTGGCCATCTGGATGAAGAACCCGAGAGCACAGTATTTTTTATTTCTCAGCTTCAAAGGTGGACACTCCTCTTTACAAATGCTGATGCTCTTAAGATTTGTTTTAAGTTTTTGGATAACACAATCATACCAAAATAAACATGAAAATAGCCTTCATATTCTGTTTCATGACTGCTTAAAGACATATCTTCTTCAAAAACAAGTTGCAGAAAAAAAAACTGTCTACAATAATAAAACAGCGATCAAATGTATATTTTTCACATTCACAAGAAATGAAAAGATAAGAATTTCCAAAGTTTCTTGCACATCAGGCGCAAAGCAAATAGCCTTCCCACACTAACAGTTTCAACCGGATAATCTTATGGATTTCCCTGGAAAATACCTCTGCTTCTTGATTTCCCCAGCTTTCTTGTCTCCCTAAATACTTGCTTCACTGTAAACATCCTACTTTTCATAAAAGCTGCTATGAAGTTTAAAAATAAGTACCCCAATTCTCTTGAATTACAAAGAGATGGGAAACTAGACATGAATTACAAACAAACCAAAAAACCAAACAAACAAACAAAACAACAACAAAAAAAAAAAACAAAACCAAAAAACCTCACAGTAAGTATCACATTCAGAAGTTGCTGAAATATAACCTATAAATTGGACTCAACACTTAGTTCACCTTCCTAAAGAATTTTTAATTCCTTAAATTTATTTGCACTCTCTGTCCGTTCAGTGTTTTCTAAAATATTCCCACTAGCTATATCAGAAATTCCATTTAAAATAAAAAGAAGAGATAACGAATATAAAATATTTGGATCTCTTGCTTTTACCCCAACGTAGTTGATTTTCATGAAGTTTACAGGATGTAAAGCAGCTTTTATTTTTCCCAAAAACTAAAACCAAATATAAAACAAGAGTCACAACAGGCTAGTTCAGCAAACTGAATATTAAGTTTCAAAAAATTGTTTGAGGGCCAAGACACTGTTTTTCTCTTAAATAATATTTACTTTAAAAATAGGGTTCACTAATCAAATGGAACTGAGACCAAAGCACACTGTTAATGTGAAGTATTTGTTTTCAAAATATCTGTAGTACTTGAGGTCTTCCCCTTTGACATTTACTCATCAGTACTCGTTAAACTTACCCCCACATATCAGAACTATGATATAAAAATCATCTATTTCACAAAAGGCTCCATTTAATGATCTTGAACCATTTTTATGACAGAAGAAGCAAGCAAGTTAAAAGCACTTCAGGGGAAGTAGAAATTATTGCTTTGAAATGAAGTTCCTCGTGATCGTTAGGTTAAATCAAATTTGTTTCCTAACTTTAAGACACAGTCCATTGTAGCACAATCAGCTTTCCCACTGCTGTTAGAGCATAGGTTCTACCTACAAAAACCCAAAGAATATTTTTTAAGTACTCAGAATACAGATACAGTAGCAAATGCAGCCACATTTAACACAGCCCCATCTCTTGTTTCAGTCAGAGTAGGTTTTGTCAAAAACCCACTTGATTACTGAATCTTTTTAGACGACTTGTTACCATATCCATGATTATTAGATCATGGCCATAGGCTAGACGCTGGTACATATATCCAGCTGTCAAAGTGAATTTAATCCATTAAATACAAAGGATAGCTATGGACAGGGTTGCTTCCTGTTTATGTATCAGGAAACCTTCTTAAACTAGAAATTTTCTTCCTTGAAAATAATGAAGCAAATCCATTTGTGGTTTTTTTATTTGGATAAGTTTCTGATAAAATTTACAGAAATGAGACGCATATATAATCTGTGAAGGTGTGCTGAAACAGTCTCTATAATGTTGATATTAGTCCCAGTCTCAAATGTGCATTTAAACATTTTTAAGAAACAGAGTTTACATTTAAGAAGCTGTATAGTAGACCCAGGCCAAACTGAACTGAAGAACAAAAACCCCAAAACTTGATCAACATAAGTAAAAGATGGAATTAAACACTAAAGTAGGGAGTGAATACTGACACTGAAAACAGTGCAAGGTAATTTAACTCTGCTTAGGTCATACGAGGTTATTGATATTAACCCGTTCCAAGATCTCCATTTACATGAAGTGAGCAAGCTCAAAAACACTTCTTGTCTGTTCTATGGTGTAAACACTATTCCTCATTTTAGAGCTGAGAAAACCAGAAAACAGAAAAGGAAAAAAGAAAGGCAGTTTGTCAACGATGTAGCAAAACAGGAACAGAAATTTTGCCTCTTGGCTATGTCCTTTAAAACTCAAGAATACCTTCTCTTCACTAGGCAATGATACAATCTTGGCAAAAGCTTTTAATGGAGATAAAAAGCCTGCTTTAACTTTTTACAAAATTTTATAATTTTACAAAAACAACTAGCATTAAGTAGAAAGTGAATAATAATATTTCCTAGGACTTGGCTATTCCCAGTGATTTTTCAGATATGAATTAAGAACCATTCAGACAAAAAAAAAAAAAAAAAAAAAATTGCATTTTTTTATTATTCAGTATTCCATGTTCCTATAATTTAGCAGATCCAATAAAATAATAGCATAGATTATAAAACCACAGAATACTGAAAAGCATATAATATTTCAACATGGAAGCTTGTTACATGAATTAAATTATCTGTGCCTTTTATTTAAGGATTAGTCATACAAGTATAAAATTATTTCAGAATTAGAATTAAAGAAGATAAATACCTAACTTCTCATACTAAACTCATTTAAAATGCTATCTTTGTTAAGCCTGACAAAATCAGGCTAGTATTTATACACACTTACATATTCAGAACACAATGAGCTTATCTCAATGTATGTCAGTGACCCTACTGCCACAATCCCCAAAACAGTGCCTACTCAATCGGTACTGACTCAAAGGCTAAAAGGACACATAAATAGAACATTTGTTGGAGCTGTGAAAGACCTTTTATTCCCAAACGTGACTTGAGACCAACTGGCACAACAGTCAGAGGATACTTGGGTTATTAATGCTATGTTCATTCCCAAGGATAGCTGGAAAGCTTTAGGACACACGGCCGCTGAGGCAGCATTAAATTTGCTTAAAAGGGGAAAACAACAGCAAGCAGACACCTTGCAGAGCCCGAGTCCCTTGGTCCATGCTCTCCTTGTGATCAGTGCTGACCTCTCCTTGGTACAGGATCTGGTCCCCACGCCAAGGCCACTCACCACAACTTGTCTATACAGCTTAGGCCAACACATGGAGAAACTGTACCGAGTCCCGGCTGCACTGCTTGGAGCAGCAGCTCAGCCAGGCTTCCCAAGGCCAAGTCAACCTGGAGCTATGCTGCTTTCCTGCTCTGAGGAAGGAGCAAGGGCAGGCAGGGACTGAAAAACAAGACCCAAGCTAAGGATCCCTAGTATGACACATGCACACATCTGCTGCAGCAGGCAGACAGTTCTTCTCAAGTATAAATAAAGTATTCATCATTTTATCCTTCCTTAATTTCACTTGGAAGAAGAAAAAAGAAGAATTAAGTGTTTGCTTAATTCTCACTTTTATCTATTTCAGAGAAAATGATAGAGCTAAAGACTATGTTATATAAACAGATGTACAGGATGGAGCAAGCTATATGGATAACTTCAGAACTTATCTAGAGGCTTTTTCAGTAAAAAAGAAATACTTACACGTAGAAATCCTAGTCCACATAAAAGAATATGCCATACAGTGTTAATCACATTGTCTCCAAACTTTTAAAAAAATAATTTTTTTTAATTTTTCAGATTCAAATTTTTTAATCTTCTTAAACAAGCAAAAAATTAATCAACTCCATCCTGACAACACAAGTAGAAATAGATATTACAGCTGTCTAGAGTATCTATGCTCTAAAATTTGTCTCTCATTTCCCACATTTCATCTTGATGAAAAACCTCACATATAAAAAAATCCCAAAAACTGTATTATCTGATGTGACACAAGAAATTCATAGCCTTTGCTTAATTTGAAAACAATTAACATTTGGTAACTACAGTCTGAAGAGGAAGTATTCATATACAAAGATATAGCCGAGTTAGCTGAAAATGGGATCCTAGGTAAGGTATATTTTCAAAAAAAATGGAACTTTACATCTCTGTAAGTGATTTTCCCCAACAAGTGTCACATTTACAAATAATATGACAGCAAGACAACCATTTTACTTACAAAAAAAAAAAAAAAAAGCACGAATGAGAAAAGGATGATGAATGAAGCAGCGTGTTTTCCCAACTGTTTTGCACTACACAAAATTACAGAGGAAATCTTCAAACAATATTTCTTCCAGGTACAAAAAGGGATAAGTACTGTGGGAAACTCAGACACTGGTTAGCTGTGAGAACCATTCAATCTCTAAGTGCATTCAAGCTAACTATGTTAAATACACAAAAAGTTCACAGAGTACCATTTTAAAAAGCTGTAGCTTTAGGAGCATTGGGTTCAACCAACCGAAGAAGCAAATAATGTATTTCAAGGAAATCTCTGCTTCCCGCTCTTTTTACTCCAGCTATGTGCTAATACTGACATGGTACTTTCAGATCAATGCACCAAGCACTTCAGGAGATGCAAGAGCTCTGCCAGGAATCCTGCCTTCAGAAGGACTTTCATTGCTATGGCAACAGCATGTTCTCCAGGATCCAATTCAGAGACAACCTGTGACACACTCATGAGAGATGGCCAAACTCCGCCGGAGTGCTCGCTGCAGCACAAGTGGCACTGTCACACACATGCCAGTTAGCACTTGCAGAAATGCAAGGCACAAAGCAGGGGGGGGGTTATGATAGTTCCCCAGGCACTTAGGTTCTCTGCTTATAAACTGCAGTGTCTGGAAGGAAAAAATACCACTCACCTTATTAAAGAAATTAAGATTATTCAAAGGCCAAGAAGTATGTTATCATTAACATAGAATATGAATTGCATTACACACCATCTCCTGTATTCAGGCATTTACCCCTTCTCTGATCTGAATTTCCCCTAACAGGATGAGGATAAAGGAAAAGGGAAGGGTTAATACATACCAAAGAAGCAAATTATTGAAACTATTATTCAGTACTCAACAAATATCTTGAAATAAAGTAAATTTAATGAGTATAACAGACACATGTGACTGCAAACTCCGGTTTTACTACATCACTCTACAAAAAAAAACCCAAACAATCTCTTACAATGCTTCACCTTCTACCCAGAAATGTGTTCACAAAAACACCCTTGACATCTTGAGATTTAATCACCCAACATGCCGAGTTTTACGCATCCCCTATACATCACTATTACACTTGTAAGAATTTGCATACATACATAGGGACCAGCCAGTAAATCAAGCCATTAAAAACCACCAGAAAGAAATTTGCTCATTTCTGCAGTTTTATTATGTTAGTTTTCAAAAACTAATGTAACAGTTACAGACAAGACATCAGACAAAACCCTGCCTGCTGTTGCTCACCTAAGTTCATTCACCCCAGATGATCAGATCTATCTTTCCAGCACACAATGAAGACTCTAACATGGCTGCATTCTCTATGTTTCTGACTATGCCTAAAATAGTTCAGCCCCTTTTAAGATTCCTTCTGGTTGTACTGGACAGCACTTACATCCTGAAGGCCTGGTAGGACTGTTGGGTGTATGTGCTGGAAAAGATATGGTCCTGCATTCCTTAAAGCCTCTCTCTTCTTCCTTTTGAAGTATCAGTCATTATCTAACTTGCTTTGCAAGTAGCAACATTGCAAACGGTTAAAAAAAAATATTGCAAATAAACTAATAAAATTCACAGCTGAAAGAGGAAGAAATATGGGGGGTTTTGTTTGTGTTTTATAATGGTTTGCATTTTTGGGAGGTTTTTTAGGCTTTTGTATTGTTTTTTGATTTGCATTTTTTCATGTTGTTTTGGTTTTGTTTGGGTATTTTTGGGAGGAGTTTTTTAGCTGAGGAGCTTTTAAATTCAACATCTTATAAATATTCACAAGTATATAACTCGGATGTTCTGGTCATACATAGTACTGACAAAGTTTATGCTTAATTTTTTTTTTTGTGTGCTTATTACTGTCCTCTGACAAGGGAATATGATATCAGAGATATTTTCAAGGTTACCAAAATATAAGTATTACACAGAGCAGAGAACACATGCCAGACATGACATGCATTTATACACAAATTGGCAGAAATGTGCATTTGTTTTATAAAATCCAGCTAAGGGAAAAATATTTGCATTACCATTCCATTCAATCCCCCTTGCATCTAAGCACCAAGCACTAATCTTGCAAAGACATATTACAAAATACAGCCATTTGAGCTCTACAGTAGTAAGCACCATCATTTTTAGAAATACAGAAAAGCTCTTCATTACTCCAAAACTCAGTCATCTTCATTAAATCACCATCTCTTCAGAAAAGCCTTGGTGTCATTTAGCATTCAGGAAGATGAAAGAGCAGCTACCCTCCTTATGGATTACGTCCCTATTACAAGCGAATACTTTGCACGTCAAAAGCAAACAGTAAAGGATTAAATGATATTGTAGTTTCTGCTCTTATTTATTTCCAATGGGCAGTGAATAAAATTGCAAAGAAATAATCAGTGATTATTTTAAGCTGTGCTCTTTTGCAAGGATTATGACTCACGAAGTTGCTGCATAAAGAACTGGAACGGGATAGGTGTCGCATTGGAAATGGTCGAAACACCACAATATGAAAAATGTTTGTCCTACAAGCAAAGCTGTCTGATTTAATCATTTCATAGGGTAGCCACAATAGCTCTTGGGATAACATCAAAACAATAGTATCTTGCATTCAAGAAAACAAAAAAATAAACATATCCATTCTCCTACAGAAGACTAAAATTACCTCCACATTTTTTCCTTACACTGAACTAAGGGTAAAACACGTTTTAAACTCAAATTAATTTAACACACAGAACATGCACATTTATGGTCTGATATTCGTTTGCATTTTACCTGGAAAATGTACACAACTAGAAATAACCAAATATGGATTTTCATTAACTAGGTAGGTTTTTCTAACAATTAGTTCAGCCTACTCATCTTTTTATTTAAAAAGGAGGAAAAGAATACACCATCTAAAAAATAACTTCCACAAAATATGGCTCAGAGCACACTTCAACATAAAACTCCAGCCCAGCCTAACCTAAGTTTTGCTGTATTACCACTGCTCCAGCAACAGCAAAGATCTCCTCCAGAGACAAGCTAAACACAAAACATGTCCTACAGTTTTGTTCATGAAAAGCAAAGTAGAAAGCAAGTGGTTCGACTTCTTACTAGAAGTCCAAGCAGCTACCAATCTGATCAAGACATGGAGACACCACCATCTCTGTAACTACATCTGGCACAGAAGAAAAACCAAAAAAATCTGCTACCAAAACAAAGCAGACTTGGAAAGTGTAACAAATACCTCACATGCTTACAAAAAACAATATAGACAACCTCTGCAGAAGATCAGGAGCAAGAAATCCACTGCAATAAACAAAAGCTGCTTCAGAAAAAAAAATTAAAAAAAAATTGTCAGCCCTATGTAAAAAAATCCCAAAACCAAACTGCCCATTTCCTACTTAGCAATAAATTGCTACCGTAACAAAAGCTTACACTTTTTAACCATCCTTTAAATGCAATTCCATAGCCCTAATATGAAAGTGTACAAATTGTCCGTCCAAGATAAACTTTACTGAGTTTTATGCCCAGTTCTTACTACCATTCACAGCGAGGTTTGTCAGGGCTGCAAAGTAAACACTTTTAGTAGAGTCTTTTTCACCCCCCATTCCAAATACTACTTCAACACACTAGCAACAATTATTCTGGTGTGGTCAGCAAGAATTTTCTGCATTACTTCAGTAAGAACATGAAGTTTATGCATTTTAAAGCACTTTCAGCCCTTTACTTAAAAAAATTAAGAAATCACATCCCTAGTATACAAGAACCTAACAAAATCCTGAAGATGGATTGGGTACTTTTTAGCCTGACTATCCTCTGAAAACAGTAAGATATTATAAATACAACAAAAGCTACTCTTTCTGATCATTCTTGGTATTCAGTTAACATCTTCACCAAAGAAGTACGTCCTTTATGTTTTTGAATGTTGTGTTTACAAACACAGTTTTGTTTTACAGATGAAAAAACAAGGCATTCATTCAAGACATTAAAAAAAAATTATCATTATCTCATCTTAGACTCATAATAGGAAAAAAATAAAAAACAAACAACTTTACCCCTACAACCACTAGTAAATAGTGCATTGTAGTATTTAGCAAGTCCATCAAGTACCACAAAGTACCTCCAAATGATCAGGTTGAGGTATACAATAGAACTGGGGACATATACATTTTCAAATTAATTAAAAATAAACAAAAAGCAAGCAAAACCCACAAAAATGCATGGCCATTACAATATAATACAGAAAAAAATCCCACCTCAGATATTAAAAATAAAATTCCAATCTTTAGAATGACAATTTTTAACTGAACTAATAATTTTTCCCTCTTTTCCTATATTATTTAATAGCCAAAAGCAATGATGGGGAATACACTATTTAAAACTAGCTATGCATATTCAATAACAATTTCCTAATAATTCACATGCAAAAGAAAATACTGCCTTTGCTTCTTTCTTTCTTTCTTTCAAATCTAGTGACCTCACAGGAGAGCATACAAAACCAATCAAATTTTGCTGTATATTCCTGAAGAAGTGCTAACACATCAGACTAGACAATGGCTGTAAAAAAAAAGGTTTTCAGAAAAGATACTTTATTTCATGAGGTCATTTACTGAAACTGAATTTTCAAGTACAAAAATTAGTATTTATTTTTAAGTAAATTTAAGATAGTAGACTTACTTATTATATCCCATAGATCACATCTGGTTCCATGGGTACTTGAATAAATTTTATGGAGTTCTGGAAATGCTCAGTGCTATTTCCCCGAAAACATAAACCTTCCACAATACAGTAACAAAAAGAACTGCAGCTCCATAGTCAAGAGAAGTCAGTTCAAGAAACCTAGCAAACTATTTCAGTTTATGTGCAGCTTCCCATTTTAAAAACAAACTTCCATAAACTTCAGTCTTTCTAAGTGGTATGGTATTATACTACTGCCTTAAACAACCTTCTTGTCGTAAATACACAAAATGTTCAACCATGGAAAAGTTACACTATTCCTTTAGCAATTTCAGGAGAATACAGTTTATCAAGTTTATAGTAGAGTGTAGAGTAGATTAGCAGAAACTCATATAATGGTATCTGCAGGCTCAGCTATGGATAAAGCAGAATTACCTGAGACAAACAGCTGTCACAGCAACTTGACAGCAAAACAACTAAGGGGTTAAATCCTCTTTGTGTGACAGCTGGAAAGAAGTGAGGGGAAGGGGAACTCTGGCAAACATGTATGAATGATAAGCTTTTAACATGAAATTCCTTTGCTACAGATCAAAAAGAGACCATAAACAAAAAAAACCAAAAAAGCTAAAACTTAGCAAAAGCTGCAGATATAAAAGTTTTACAGGGAGAGATTACAAGCTCAGCTGACATTAAAGAACATACAAATCCATAAGAATCCCATTCATACTTCTCTTCCTCTTCTTTACCCAAACCTCTAGTCCTCACATTTACATTTCTATCAAATCTGCTTTCTGGATAAACACAAAATTTCAAATCATATTCCCTCCACAAGCCATTAAGACCACTCTCCAAAGCATCTGAATATTCTTCATCACTTACAGTAGATCAGAAAACTTTGGCAGAACCCAGAGTTACTGGCTGAGGGGAGGCTGATAGAGGAAGGCACCCCATCCTAGGTAGATCCACATCAGGAAAGGACAAGGAACTACTGCAATCCCAAATCTTCTGGAGCCATCCAGAAATAACACGGCGAATATCCTCCTTGCAACCCAAACCAGTAACATTTATATGGGGATTGGAGGTTGGATGCTGTGTCTGTAACGCAGTGACTACACTGCTGCTCTCATCTAAGGAAAAGGTTGCTGAAAAAACAGGATTAACTTTTTGAAAGAATGCTTTCTACATGCCAACACAGCAAAAGGCAGTTTCCGTTATTAACAGTGTCAAATGTATCTCTAAACAGAAGACAGGCCGGCACTACTCAAAATTCTCAGATCTTCTATTTGGAAAACAGCAAAGAATTTCTGACCGAGTGTCATGAGGTTCATAACATCATCTTTCAAAATCAAAGTCAACAGCAATGAACAATGGACTAACACCTATTTCCTGGCTCACCAAACTAGATTCAGAACACTGAGCTGTTTTAGTAACTCTCCCTTGTTCCTCAATCCCCCAAACCTCAATATCCATATGACCACAAACACCTTGCAATGCACTGGTTGTATTGGGTTGTCAGTTCTCTCTATTTGTTCAACATTTTTTCCCCTTCTCTTTCTTAAACAGGAATATAGAACTGTACTACACAGGAATATATACTATACTTTTCAAGACTTTTCATGGAGTGCCTGGTAATTTATCTTTCCAAAGGCAAGGAATGGAAGGAGCAAACAAGACAGCAACAATGAGACAGGGGCTGCCAACAGGCAAGCTGCAGAGTCATGAATTTACTGGCTCTGCCTCACCCTTCAGGTTTATACATGCAACAGGTGAGGGATCCAGACTGAAATCTTGATCTCACTTGCATTTGGCCCATTTGAAGAGGATCCATGGGTCACCCCTACAAAAATATAGAAGGTAGAGGAGGCATGGATACCCTTCTACTTTCAAACATAAGGCTTCTTCAACTCGCCTAAGGCTCTTCAGAAGAAGGCAGAATTTAGAAGCCTTCAGACTAAAGACGAAGCACCAGGTTACCAGGGGTTACCAGGTCTGCTGGTTCACCTTTAATGAAGCTAGTGGAAAAGCTAGGTATTAAAAAATTAAAAACAAAATAAAAAACAAAAAAGCTGCACTGATGCATGACCTACTCCAGATTTCCAGCATTTAACTCGCAATAAGAGTGCATTTTCTCTTCAGCAATTCCATAGATCACTGAACAGTTTCTAAACCATTGCTCATCCAGGTAACTCCCCCAACTTCTTTTTCTTTTCTTCTACAAGGAACTGCTGATGGAAAATGGACAAGGAAAACAGAGTAGACAGGATTGACAAAGTCAAAGGGTTTTGTTAATTTTGCAAACACTGGTAACTTAAGAGACCTGCTCAGGAATTGCCATTGTTTCCATTCTCAAGACACACATGGCCCTAATTTAGGAACACTTAGGTTAATGGCAGGCTATAAATTTAAATGGTCTTTGCATCAAGTCATTAATTAGTGGCCTATCCCAATCCAATGCACCCGTTACAAACTCAGTACATTAGTAGAGACAAGTGGAAAGGGCAGCCAGTCTCTTGAATTTGTATCAAAGGGACCAAACCAATACAAACAGATATCTAAACAGATAGATTCGGAAGTTTTTGTATGTATGAGGAATGTCTGGGTACACACAAGATTTGTGCCCAAAGCTGTTCACACCCAAATGTGCATACTTACTTTTCACGAACTTCAGAATAATCTTACAGGCAAGAGGTGTCATCTTTTGACAACTTAGCTCTTAAACTGTACCTCTTACTGTAAACTCTTATCCCTCTTTTCTGCTATACATCCACATTGTCTTAGTTCATCTCTTTGACTGATACCTCACAGATGCATGTGCACACCCATATGCAAAAATAACAAATAATGCTATTAGTACACTGAAAAAGGTACTAAATTGAAAATGGCAGGCCACAGAAAAATATTGGCTCAGATTTAATTTTCTTTGCAAAAGACAAAAAAAACCCAAAGGGATTTATTTTAGGGTACCAAATCTGAGATTAAAAAAAAAAAAAAAAAGTCAGTTACAGAAAAAACTTGACATTAAGATCAAATCTACTAAAAACCATAGGAAAATTGCACTACCATTGCCTATGGTGGGCATGTGCATATTGTGACTGGTTGTTAATGAAATTACCACAATAAATAAAGGGTGTTGGGCAAAATCAGTATGCATCCAAGTTTGTATTGGCATATGTGTTGTAGCTCAGACAAAGGCAAAACAAGCAAAATGTCACTGTAAATCACAAACACTGCCGCTAGCCGTAGTAGCAACAGAAAATTTTTATTTTAAATAAAATCTTTTAAAAAACCCAATTAAAAAGCTTTAATAAGCTTTTTTTAAGCTTCCACTTTGCCCAGTTTGTCACCTTCTACTACAGTTTCTAAGACAGAAATGGCTTCATCTTCAGCATCCGGTTTTGGAGGAGAAAAGAATGACAAGTTCTGTTTTAAACAGAAATTAAGTACAGCAGGTATGACAAGGAATATTTTGTGGCTTAACTCACTGAGTAACACTTCAGGTTACTTTTCCAATAAGTTTATTTTCACCAGTAGCCTGAAAAAATTATTTGACTTTATCAGCAGCTTACATGACTTACTGTCATAATATACTACGATATATCAGAGTAGTTCACTTATTTTATCTGCAGCTTTCATTCATAACTGATTGACCTGTAGAAAGCAAGCCTGCCCCAGCTATCTTTTAATCAAAACACAAAGTTCAACTGTTAATCCAAGACAGCAATTTCTTATAAATTATAGATTAGTTATAATAGCTGTTTTATTCATGCAACCCAACTACACATGTATTTTGAAAATATAATCAAGAGAAATCTTGCAGAATTATAGCAAATCAAGCTTGTTACATGAGAATTAATAACATTCACCCCAGTATTTCCAAGACTTCATAAAGTCACACCTGAAAAACAAACAAAACTTTACTATTCTTTAACAGCAACTAATTTGTCCTTTTAAACTAGGGATGTGGGAGTGGTAAGGAAAAAGCATCATGAGCATTTCTTCCTTCTAAATCAGATTTCCCAGAAATATACAGTCTTAAGAGCCATGTAGGCATACAATTGATCTTCACCTATTCAATGAGGGCCATTAGGCTGAATCTCAAATCACTGACAGGTTGGAGGGGGAGGGGAGGTGTCTGCAGATGTTTAAATTTAAATGAGAAAGAGAGGGCTCTAAAACAAAAAACAATTAGCACTGTCTTACTCCAACTAAGAAAACGAGAGCACTTTCCTTTAGTATGCTTGTAAAAATATCACAAAAATAAAACTGAGCTTAATGGGAAAGATATTAAATCAAGCTTCACTTCTCTAATTGCCATCAAAACCACTGAAAATCTCTGTAAGAGGCAGCAACACCCAAAGAAAAAAAGGAACACTTTTTAGGAATCTGCGCACAGTGATTTTCAGTCCTAGATAGCACTAAGGAATAAACACCTCCTCTTTCCACGTTTCTCTTTAAAAAGTGATCTCTAGTCAGTTAAAAAAAAAAAAAAAAAAAAAAAAAAAAAAAAAAAGGCTTTCAAGTATTGTTTGTCTTAAAAGTTATAAAACACTTCAAATTATAGCAAGACCACAATTAAATCAAAGTACTTAGAAATTAAATGCCTGTATTTCATCACTGATCTTGACATAGTTTTTCTACAATACTTAACACTGTCTCAGAACACAACTAATAAAGAAGTTTGTCACCTCTCACTCCTGCAGAGTAATCCCCCTAGGTCAAGGCTTAGATCATAACATTACCAGAATCAGGGCATATAATCCTACTAGCCAGTAAATCTCTACAACTAGAAATGTTTTTAATGAAAATCCACAAATATATACTCCTATCAATCCAAGGGGAACTCAGCTGAGGTTGTAGCTTGTTTGACAGTTGCAGTGTCGTACTGAGGATTGGTATTTATAGGAGGATACACCATACTGGTAAAGAAATTCAAGGAATTTTTCAAACACTTTTTCTCATTCTGGAAAAGCAAGGACAAAGTGGGATGAGATGCTCAGGTTGTGCTCCGCACCATAAAGTTTTAGGTGCCTGAATGTCTTTTAAAACAAGCTTCAGAGAAACAACTCTCTTAAATATTTGTATTTTTAAAAATTAAAATATTAACTACATGGTAAGCCAGATCTGCTGTATTACTGTTGCCATTAATTAAAATTTGATGTGCTTTCAAAGAGGAAGACAGTCATTTATTTTAGGGGGAAACCTAACAGACTTCCTCAAGTATGTAACAATTACATTTGCTACATAGTTTCATTAAACTAAACGTGAGAGACAGTCTCTGGGAAGTTTGAAAAATTAGTCAATTGAGAAGTTTTACGATGTTTTAAAAACAAAATCCTCCAGTGCCACTAAAATGCAGTGTCATTTGGACTCTCGAAGAAACAGCCCCAAGAACCCAAGAGGCTAACATGAGATGTTACTGCAAAACTTCCAGCCACTACTTCACTTCTCTGCCAGCAGTCTAAACATTTCTTTTCATTAACTAAAACACAAACATCACTTTGTTGTTCCCATAAGAGCAAAAATATCATTTCATTGTATTCAAACAAGATGAACCTAATAAAAAGTTTTATCAAAAACTTCGGTTTCTCTTTTGTAATAAGTAATAAATAACCCCTTTAGGGAATGACACAAAGCATCTGTTTTAAAATTGCACTTATTTCCTATTACAGTCTTGAAGGTCTCTGACACAGCTATTAGGTGGACCCTGTGATAATACACTGAAGCCACAAAATGCATGCAACGTGTAAACACAGTTACTTGTTTTCCCGATGCATGGATAAAGTTTCAACACAAGAAAATTCTAGTTGTCAAATCTTTGAGAGCTACACAGTACTAGAAAATTGTACTAAACCCACATTTCCCTTAAGTACTGCATTCGAAAATAAGACCTAAAGTCAGGGATGTAAAATGTTTGGCATTTTACAGAAGTTTTCTCCCTTCATACAGTGAGATGTTCTTCAATCGAACAGCTAGGTATGATTTTCTCAAACAAAAACAACACAGTCATTAATTTTTAATATAATAAATAAACAACTTCCATGTCAGCATGGCTAGAGATGCTCAACACTTCACTGTACTGTGACTAATAGTCTAAGACATGGAGAGGAAAACCACTATTAAAGTTAGCAAAACACACTATAAAGATCAAAACAGCACATCTCTAACTGATCTGAATATCTTATGAGAATATGCACAAATGAAAGATTACAATATTCTGAGAACATCAAGGCTACACTGAAACATCAAGACCCAGTGAGATGAACATGATCTATCTCGGATGCATCCTACCTGATCCACTGAACTGGCTGCTTCCTAGCGTAGTTGGTCTGGTTTTTCCACTATTTACAGGTGGGGAAAACATCTGCAAAACAAGAAAATAAAAGATGTGTTTTAGTTAGCGTTGAAAATCTGTGCTGAGTTATTAATGTAAACAGAAAAAAGGTTAATAGGAAACAATTTTTCTACTGTTTTCTGCTCGAAAACAAAGAGAATGCAAGATGCATGTTTAGACACACAAAACCAATAAGCTAAAGTACTCCTTGCAATATATTAATAGGACCAAAACCTCATTTCCACATGAACACAAACACCTTAAAATTAAAAGTACACCTACTACTACTGTAACAATTCTAAATAGTTATACGACTTACATTTCCTTACGCAAATTATATTTCTTATTGATCTGGAAGTATAAAGTCAATGCATACAGATAGCATTTAAGAGGCAGTATTTTCATATCATATTTATAAATCAAGAGTCTTTTTGGTATTTTAAAAGTATCATACAGAAAAAACTATAATTTTCTTAGCCAAGACCATCAACGAATAACTTCTTTTATTTGTGGGCAAAAATTTTTCTTTTGTTTAAATAAGAAAAAGAAAAACAAACCCAAGAGCCAAGGTACCAGTGCCACATGCCAGCTTAACCAACGTTAATTATTAGATTATGCCATCACTGGGTCAGCCTGATTTTAACCAGTTAAACCAATTGACCCAGCTGGTATTACAGTATTAAATCTAGAAGTCTAGACATTACATCAAAGTTCAGGTGTCCAACTTGGCTGAGGCAGACCCAGCCAAGCCCTGCAGGCTGCTGCCCCTGCTCCTCAGTTCGCATGACCACGGAGAAGTCATGAGAAGACCTGGGAGAATATCCTACCGCACTGAAGTCCAGCAAGTCACTCAATTCCTTGTCAGTTCCAATAGCGGCCATCCTCTGCTGCTGGGAATTCATCTTCCTCCGCTCCTCCGATCACCTTTCTAGGGCACAGGGAGAGAGGCACAGGCAGCACCTCACCGCACGAACGCGGCCCCCGGCGAAGAGCGGCCTCCGGTACGCGCACCCCTGGGGCGGGGCGGCCACTCCCGGGGGAGCCTCGCTCGGCCGGCCGGGCGGACGGGAGCGGCAGCAGCGGCTCCCCGAACTAACCAACTCTCTTCAAGTTTCCTGAGGCTACCTCTTCTCCCTCATTCCACTTCTCCCCCAACCTCGAGCAAGGCACGGTCACGCCGCAGAAGGGCGGCCGCCAGGAATTAAGTCCCCCCCCAGGCAAGCGAAAGCAAATAAACAGCCGCGGCCCGGCGAGGTCCGGAGAATTAGCGAGAGATTAAGTGACTCACTGTCCCCGCAACAATGGGGCTGACGAGCGGGGCCGGACGAGCCTCAGCAGAGCCATCTCTGCCCCGGCATTATCGCCCGCCGCCGGTGCCGGCTCCCCTCCCCCTCTCTCCCTCCCCACCCACCGGGGGCCGCGGCCGCCGCTCCGCGCTCGGGACCGCGGCGGGCCGGGAGCCGCCCCCGCGCGCCGCACGCGCACACGCGGGACCGGGCGCGCGCGCCACCAGCGGGCGGTGAGGGGGGTGGGGGGGGCTGGAATGCGCGTGCGGCGGCGGGGACGGGAGGGGCCCGCGCCTTCCCTTGTGCCGGCGGGCGCCGCGGGGGAGCCGCCGCGGCCCCCGTGCCCCGGCAAGTTTCGGAGCCGCCCGGTCCTTTATGAGCGCGGGCGGCCGCCGAGCGCCGCGCGCGGGGACTCGCTCCTGCCCGCGGTCCCCGGCCCGGAGACCCCCGCACGCCGCATGCCCGCCCCGCCACCCGCGCGAGTCCGGCTGCCGCCCCTCGGGTTCAGCGGCGGAGCCTCCGCCTCCCCCGCAGTCTCCCCGCCGCCACCCCGGGCAGCCCCGCTCCCGCCCGCGCGCCCGCGGCCCCGTCCCCTCGCCACCGCCTCTGCCCCTGCGAGCGCCCGGCCGCCGCTTCTCTCCCCCCGCCGCTCTCTCCCAACTTCTCGCGGCCGCCCGCACTTACCCGTTGCCCCCGTACGCTCCGGTGACCAGGGCCGGGCCGGCGGCGGCGCGCGGGCCGCGGGCTGGGTGGGAGGCGACGAGCAGAGCGCTCCCCCCCCGCTGGAAGGAACTTGTGGGTTCCCTCAGGCGGACATTTTTTTTGCTTACAGAGCCTCAGCACCACGTTCACGGCTCCGGCTCCGTATCCCTCCGCGCCGAGCGCCGCCGCCTTAACCCTTGTCGCGCCGCGCCGCTCCCGGCCGGGCGGGCTGGGATCCAGGGGCACCCCCGGGAACCGCCCCGGCACCCGCCTCGCCCCCAGACGCAGCGCCGGGACGGCCCAGCAGACGGGGAGAAGCGGGTCCCCTCGCGCCGCTCAGGGAAACACGCACCCCACGGGAACAGACGCCTCCCCACCGCTCCCCAACTCGGCCAAACCGAGAGCAAACCTCGACATGCAGCACTGCCGGCAATGCACGTGCCCCAAAACACATTATCGCGCTCACCCTGAATTCACATACCCTAAATTATGCCTGAATACTTTTAATATATCAATACACAATCTTACTGCTCAAAATAAAATTATATATAAATTACATAAATCTTTAAGCATTCTTTAAGTACTTAAATACGTACCATTAAAACCGTAACGTGTCAAAGCACAAAAACATGGCTGTTACTACATGAATACGCGTTCAAATAAACACTGCAGCTCTTTGAAATAGGTGATGCTAAAGGGGAACCAGCCCAACGGCTTCCGTTCAGGAATGGGAAGCAGCGTGCAAAGAACCGGCGCCCTCATTTGGGTCTTGCCACTGCTACAGACGAATCACGCTTTTGTGCTCCGTCTCCTCACAAAACCGCATTGCCAGCCTGTCCTGCTGGGAAGTTTATTTCGTGTCTGTAAAGCTGCCCCACACTCCAGCGTGCCGGCCTAAGGCGAGCGCACGCCTGTCCCCGCCACCGAGCGCAGCGGCGCCGGTGCGATGCCGGTGCTCGGTCGCACGCCCGTCTCTCGAGCCTGCAGAGCCCCCAGGTGGCACCCACTTGCCACCACCTGGGCCTGCTCTTCTCGGGCCCCAGACACCGAGGGCCACCTACCATTCTCTCCGAAACTGAGAATTATAAAGCAATAATCTGTGCAGCTACTGGCATATTATTCTTTTGGAGCAAGGGTATTTACAAAACACAAGGACAACGAAAAAGGACACTAAAATCCCGGAGAAACTAAAAGGCACCAGGGCGCCGGTAAGCACAGTGAGGAAGGGCAGGCAGTGTGGAGGAGCGCGCATTCCTCACAGGCTGCTGCTTGGCAGTCCCCCAGCTCTGGAAAGCAGCAGGCTGTACCGAGGGCTCTCCAGCCGCACACACTTCCCTTCCAAAGCAACTCTTCCCACCGCAGGCCCTAACCGTGACATCTTCCGGAGGAACGGGAATGTGGTAACAAACTTACCACCCCCAGGCAAAGACAAACTGGAGACTCTCCTCCATTTTTTCTCTCTTACATGCGTTGTGCTGGATGATCATTTGGCCTCATGATTCTATGAATATTCATATATTTGCCACTTAGAAATGCAGGAAGCAATTTGTATTAAAATACCAACACAATGACTTCCATTCTCTATGCCCCTGAGGGATATAAGCATGTACGTTTTCTCTTTGAAATATAAATAATACTACACTTTAGAGGGAAGTACCCATTGACAGAGATCATTATACATTTCATGCACAACATTCTTTAACATATTTTTGTTACAAGATCCCCTATATACCTCCTAGAAGATATTGTTTCTCTGGAAGCCCTACTTTTTAACCAGTAGTGGCATTCAGTACCAGTTAGTACAGCTGCAACACTGACAAGCATTGCTAGAAAGCTGGCTAAATGTAAAGAAAGTGGAAGCAAAAATACTAACATTTATTTGTACTGGTGTGTAACTGGATTAAAATTATAGCTTATTTTTATTGTTAATATATTACTATTGTTATTGTTAATATAGAGATAATTATAGATTATTTGTTAATACAAATACTTTGTGTTTGCCCTCTGACATCAGAATTTAAGGTTGACATTTATAGGCTTTTATTCGCAGCTAGAAGCTTTGAGTGGAACATGATATAGCCACATAATCCACCGCACAGGTTTTAAAGTTATACAAAACACCATAAAATGTTTTATTTGATCCACAATGACAAGTCACTTTCTCGTGCAGATGCTGAGTAAACATGCTCATTGCCAAAAGTCACATTGTAGCAGCCATTCTTCTGTGTTACATATCCATGTCTCAGCGGTCCTCTCAGAAAAACTTCAAGGCACTTAGAGAAAAATTATCAGAACATGAATGAACTTTTCAGAAATTATGCCAGACAATTTAGCAAGTACACAAGACCTCAGGGAAGGTATGCTTTGACGCAAAATACACTGTGAGTCTGACCCAAAGATCGCTGGGGACACAACGTTGTCGTGAGTTGGCCAAGTCAGAAATTTCAGAACCTGCACCTGCAGATAACTCAACTAAAATCCTTGTGAAAAATCAGTAACTATCACATCTTTTGTTACAGTAAAATTAAAAAGATCATTAACCTAATGTTTCCTGGGTACTGAACATATTCTTCCATATTCGTGAGATTTGGAATCTTTAATGTATTCATTTTTTAACTCCTTATCAAGTAACACTGCCCAGAACAAACATGCACATTCAAAACAGTAAGGCATGATGTTCTGTGTCTATGCAATACTGTCTTTCACCTATTTTAGAATCTCCAACCCCATGCTCAAGATGTTACTTAGAACCCTTTCAGCTCTGCCACTCCCTACAAATTATTACTGTTCATTGCAGAATTTTTTTTAAATGCATTTCATATCCTTATTCTGTCATAGCCATACACAAAAAATGAAACAAAACCCAATGTTGTCAACATAAAAAAGAAAAACCCAAAACCCAAAGCAGTATATATTGTAAACATTTCAAAAGACCTGAAGAAACCGGTGTCTGAAACCTGGTTCAAACAAGTACAATGGTTTCCCATTTGCAACAAAGAAAATACTTTGTCTCATTCCTGCTGCAGTCCTAGATAATGGTTCTTTCCTTGCACGTGTGCAAATGCAGCAAGCTTATTACAAAGATCACATAAAAATCAAAAACTTCCAACCATTCTGTGACACAACTGTACCTTTCCTGTACATTACGGAGCAGGCTAAAATGCTACCCTCTTCTGTGACTGTTACACCCTCTTTTCTTTCACTTCATTAAAAATAAAACGTCTTCACTATGTAGGGAACAACAACTCAGATGGATAGAAGGAAAATTCACGAGCAATCATAAGCATTAAAAATTTTGTTGGTGATTTCAGAAGCCAGTACTCCAGCAATCAGGACTGTATTCCTGTAGATGGTTTCCCAAAAATATTTTCATCCATCAGTTTTCTACCAAGAAAAGTGTTGTAGGTAAATACCCTTCCCTTAGAGAAGTCTTTGCTCTGTCATGGAGTAGTGCAAGAAATAGGCAGATAAACCTCTGCACACAAAGTCACCAGTGAACTCCAGACACTGATAGAACACACAATACAACTGTAAATCTTTATGGTAACTGCCCTGACAGCTGAGCTACCAACATCAATATGGTCAGCGACCAACCAGAGCAATCAGGGAATTGCTACTTGCCAGATGGCGATGGCAGCATTCTTCCACATGCTTCAACGTGACCATGAAAATGAAGAATTACATACAGAACATAATAAAAAAATTAAGAGGAATATAAAACCCAAATCACTTGAGCACAACTCCCTAAAATAATCACACTCATACGCAGTTTTCACAGCCTTCATGAATTGCTTTCCACCCACTCCTTAAAGGAAAAATATTTGATACAGCAGACAGCTGTTGTGCATTCAGGGATGTGAGAAAATGTATTCCGTATTACTATTTAATGTATCATGCCTGTGTGAATAGAATCATTAAGCTTGCATGTCTCCTTTTGGCTTATTTATTCTTAAATTTACAGATGCTGAATTAATTCACCATCACCACCCAAACTGTACAAACTCCCAGGGTGATCCCCAACAGAGCACTTGACCAAAGATGGAGTTTTCATTTTCACTGGAATGGCTCTTTTAAATCAACATCTATGTGGTCAGCTTGCATCCACAGCAAACAATTTATTAATGATAAATGCTATTGCTCGGCAAATCCATGGAAAAAAGTCACCAAACCTTCTTCCCTTCTCGTTTGTTGTTGTTCTTCTTTGATTTCTTACCACAAATTCCCACCCTCATCTAAACCACTGAATCCTTTCTACTGCTTCCAATAAACTTCCCTGTACAGAGAGCAGTGCTCATTTGGAGTCAGCAATAAGGAAAAAACAACATTGTTTCCTGCACTAGGGTGGACAAAGCAATTCCATTTTCTCACTGATGTGTTCCTCCACCTGGAACCTGGCTTGAGCCAATAAAAAATTAAAACATTTTTGTAGTAATGCATGAAACTTCTGGATTAAGTTCTTTGGAGAGTCATTCCGTTCTTTCTACATCTTTTCCTTACAAAAAAGACTGGAAAAGTACCCTACAAAAGAGCATAGGGCTGTATTCCTATGCCCAAGCCTCTTGATTACGCAGTGCTTGCAGTTATCAGTACAGCCCATCTTACAGATAACCGAATTTGCTGCCTGCTATATTTACCTCCCGGTAATTAAAATTATATAACATATATATTATGTAACATATTCTTCAATCGGAAAGATTTGGAACATTTGCGGGAGGCTACAATGGTGAAACCTCTCACCAGAGAGTACTACTTAGGAAGTGACCAGAGAGAGCATATGCAGCGCGACTATTGTTAAGTCAAAAACTGTTTCTGTGGGGCACTGACAGCTACATTTCACTTGTTTTCTGCCGCTGATAAAACGCTTCCCAAGTGCTCGTGGTTGAGTAGGGGGTGAATAAAATCTTTAGCTCGCCGTAAGGGACTTCCTCTCAAAAGGAATTCCTACAAAAGTTGTCTGGGGGAAGGAGGTTAAAAAAAAGAAGGCGCTTGAAAGGAGAAATCGCAGCGGGAGGACCCCATCAGAGACGGTTCCTCCGGGACCCGCAGCAGAACCGGGCCGGACACAGCGGGGCCACCCGCCAGCCGTGACCGCGAGCACAGAGCCCGGGGGCGGGCGGCGGGACCGAGGCGGGCGGGAGCTGCCCCGCCAGCGGCCCCTCGGGCTGCAGAGCCCCGCGGCAGAGCCCCGGGGCGTGCTGAGCGCCGCCCGCCCCAGCGCCGCCCGCTCCCGCTGCCCCGGGGCGGCGGCCGCGGGGCCCTCGGGGCCGGCAGGGCCCGTGCCCGCCCGGCCGCGCCCCGCCGCGGGGCCGCCGCTCCACCCGCCGGCCGGGAGCGGCCCAAAGTTGTGCGAGCCGAACAATGCGGCAAGGACTATTTGTCCTTCCGCCGGCCGGGGAGGGGAGCGGCGGCCGCGGGGGAGGGTCGGGGGCCGCTCCTCGCCGCAGGTCCCGGGGCGGGCCGGGCCGGCTGGGCCCTCCCCGGGGCCGGTTACGAAATCCTGAGGAGCCCAGCCCCGTCCCGTCCCGCCCAGGCTGGGGGCAGGCCGGGGTGCGCCCGTGGCACGCTGCGTCTGCCGTGGGCCTCGGCGAGAGCCGCCTTCGGAGCAGCGCCGCGTTCTGCCCTGTCCGGGCCCGGCCCGGCCCGGCCCCTCGCCGTGCGCCTGCCTGCCTGGCGGGGCAGCAGCGCCCGAAACGGGTCGCTCGGGGCAGTCTGATTTCCCGAGTCCGTGCCGCCGCTCCGAGCCCGGCGCTTCCTGCGGGAGTTACACAGCAGCACGGGGGCTCCGTACGAGCGCGGCGCAGCTCGCGGCCATGTGCGCCTGAACACTCCTCATCTTCCCCCAGCTCAAGAATCCAACCAGTGACGAATTCAGCAGTTTCAATAAATAAATGACGTTAAATTAAATTCACACAGGAGCTGGCTTGGGTACTCTCTTTGTTTAAGCTAGTATTTCTTAAATTACCTAAAAACAATCAACAAGTTTATGCTAAAAGCAACATTGTATTTTCTTGCTTTTACAGTACTTTGCTACTTACAGAGAAGAAGTCACGAAAGATTTACACAAGCTTAATAAAATTAATCTAAATTACATTGTCTTTAAAGGTGGCTTTAAAAATCAGTATGATCTAAAGCTTAATAGAAATGTGTTTAGATTTTTAATTAAAGCATTCATTGCATTGAAAGCAGATTGATATCCCTGGAGAAAGCTGGGGGTTTTCAGTGCGTCTCAGCCTTTCTGTTCAGGAGCTCTCGGCACGGCCATGCCGAGCGCTCGCAGGCGGTGCCAGCGGCCCCGCGGCGAGGCGCCGCAGCAGCCAGCCCACCGAGAGCCGGGCCGGGCCCGCTACCACGGACAGACTGCGGGCAGAAACGGCCCAGGGCTCTGCGGCCGCGGCACTGCGAACCACTTCATTTTCAGAGAATCCATTTATAAACTCAGAAAACACACATTACAAAAAAAGAATCACGTGCCTCAGGTTTTTAAAAAGGGGACATTTTCAGTGAGGAAATAATATAATGTTTTAAGTTTCCTATGTGAACTATATGCCTTTCACTTCACGTTTTTTATGACGATCATGTCACACAGTTCAACGCGAACAGTTTTGAAATACCCCTAGAACAATCATTACTGGTGAAAGCCATTGGGACAAAGAAGTTTTCACTAGTAAATTCTCACAATGAAGGCTGTTGGTTTGTTAGTCAGAATAGAGCTCATTTGCAGAAAGGATAAAACACCAGTATTGCCACTTTTAGCCTGGTTTCCTAGAGAAATCACTTGCACACTGTGTTGATGGGGATGGATGAGTTTTCTTAATAAAACACAAATTTACTTAGTAATTTCAACTAAGGAAAATTAGATCCCATTCATGCACGTCAAGGAAACAAGGATTAAAGGAGAGGAAAACAGGAGACTCTGAGTGCATCTACTGAAGAAAGGAGTAGTTAAGGTCAATCCTTGTTAGTGACCAAAGAACTCAGAGACACAAAACCAGGGGAAGGTAACTTTGGGCAGTTCCCTTCTGGCAGACAAAATTCTGGTATTCTGCCAGCCACTGGAAGTGGATCATCCATCTGTTTTACACAGAACTTTCTGAGCATTTCCTCATCTCCAAAGTTTCACAGGAACCAGGAAATAATTGCTTTAATGTAATCAAAAGCCATATAACCCATAGATAATGTTTCACATTCTCAAATTGCTTGAAAGAATTTAACTGAAGTCTGACTACAGCCATTCATCAGCCAGTCCCAGATGGGTCCCTCATGCATGAGATTCCTACCCAACACTAATTCCCTGCTTGGCACTGACAGGAACAGTTTCTGTCCTTCACACAGCTAATGGACCATCAGATGATGCACTTTGGGGAACTAATGGATAACAGAGAGGACCAAATTTACAGAGGAAAATCACAACTTTGAAGAATAGTAGAAACTCTTTACACCAAGCACATAAAGAATTACACTTCAAACTACACTGAGAGAAGCTTCATTTCTTAAATCAGTAGAGTGATAATATGAAGTTTTTAAGGCTTTAGGAAGAAAAACAAAGCTCAAAGTTGAAGTTCTATTTTGAATATTGATGCAGCCACATCATAAGTGGACTCTTGTATGAAGACAACAGTCAATACTAAACTATTTCCTCCTCATATATTATCAATATAATTGCTTCCAACAATATCTACAGAATACATCAGATTAATTTTCATTTGGGAATGCAAATTTGTACGCAGTCTCCTTGTCATGCATATTTATAATTTCCTTGTAAATAACATAAATATTTCTGTTAGAACTAAGAGACAATATTGCAAGTGTTCCTCCCAGAGAACTACTGATTGACTACATTTAATGTTCTTTTTACATGAATCATTAAAGATTTTAAGCTTCATAAAATACATCTTGCCCCCCAAATTTGCCCTTATATAGCTCTTAACATAGGAGAATCTGGGGGAATTGTCTCAGTTACTGAAGACACTTGAACATCTCGGTTACTCTTTCTCAGAGAAAAAAACCCTCAAACAACCAAAACCAGTGTCAGAAATAGTAATGTGATAGGCTTACTGTACATAGCATATTGCTATTTTGACCATAAAGTTGTTTCCATGACAGACATGCAAATATACAAGGCCAGATGACTTCAAGAATGGCACCCATTCTTCTGAAGAACCAGTTTGCCTTATCTCATCTGAACCTCTTTTATCATATGCAGATGAATTGTCTTATGCATTCACATGATTTTGACATTGTCACATTCAGATACTTATTGCAACTACCTGGTTTCCAGCGGCTACCAAACACTACAGTATCTCATTCAAGATTACGTCCATCAGAAATGTTATGAGTCTGCTCTTAAACTAGAAACTAACACGGAAAATGTGAACATTGTACCACATAGAGGGTTGTTCTATTCAACAACCTAGAGCTAAAGGACACTTCAAAGAAAATGAATTTTTGAGATTTAAGTCTTAACTTTCTTTCTTGAAGAGCGGTTTACTTTCTAAACAGCATATTTATGCTTTCAGTTCTTTTGTGCTCATACAGTAGTAGTTACAACCTCTAGAGCCATAATTCTACCACAGCTGCAGGTCCTGGGGAGCTGGCTTATGGCAAAGAGGCTTCTGAGTGAAACACAACCTTAAATCAAGTTTCAACAGCTTATAAGAATAGGGAGCATAAGAAAACCATGCTGCTCAGACCAAAGGTTCACCTATCCCAGGAGCCTATTTCCAAAATAACAGCCCAGTATAGTGTTTATTCTTTTCAGTTTAGTCTCTCATGTGTTCTCAATGTAGTGACTATTCAGTGGGATTCTAGAAAGTAGAAATGGGTTTGGCCCTGTGCCTGTTCCTGGTATTGCATCATTTCCAGACTAATGAGAAAGATCAGTACAAGACAGTCAGGGAAGTATGTAAGAATCAGGCATGAGCTGAGTAATCCTGTACCTGACAAATTCCCCTTTCTGCCAGTAAAAAAATTAATAATTTCTCATGGAAGAAGTTGCATTTTATTATTGTTTTTAGTGGCTATTGAGAGCTCATCCTTCATTTATTTCCTTGGTTCATATTGAATTATTTTAACTACTTAGCAGCCATATTTGGAGAAATCATGACAAAAGGGTCATCAAGTAGTGAAACTTTTTTATACTGTCAATGGGGTAAAATATGCTCCATGAGGGTTACTCTTTGAAAGTCAATAAAGGAGATCCAAGTCTTGATGATGAAGACTTGTGATTGCTCTCCATCAAATACAGGATAAATATATTGCCATTGAAAGCTGTAAGGGCCAAGTTAAAACACGAGCTTTTAATCAGTTATTTTACATTCCCTCTATCACCTTATCTTTAGTTGTATGTATGTATAGTAGTATGTATGTATCTTTAGTTGTATCTTTAGAATATGGAACATACTGTAACTAGCCTAGGGTATCATGGTTAGTTTGCTACTATATGCAAGCTATTGCCTCTTGGCTGCTGGGCACACCAAGCCCAATGGTCAGCGTCTCTCTGCATTTGCCTTAGTATGGCTCAGGGTCTTCTATCCAAATTCTTACGTTCATGAAACTCGTAGAGATCTACTATCTTAGAGACAAGTACACTCTGTTAAATTGAATTAAAATTGGAAAATACATTTAGAAGTTCTGGAAAGACAAACAGATAAACTAGTAGTGCAACTGCAGAAACTCATCTTCTGTAAACAAAAAACAGAATAAAGCAGTTATAGAAGGTGCTTGCCATAATAATGTTCTGACTGAAGTCGATGGATATGAAGCTACTGGCTTCAAAGGAGGACCAAAGTATAGCTCATCCAGTGTCTCTTCAGAACTATTTCCTGCAGAAATGTCACAGCCTGTCAAAATAATTCATATTACATGTGGAAATTTTTCATTATGTTCTTTAAGAAAAATGGCTATTTCTAAGTCAAGAGATTTTTCTTCTAACATTGTTTTGCATTAATCCCCTCTTTTTCAAACTGCACAAAAAATTTAAATCGATCATACAGCTCAAGGCAATTCCCAAGTTAACATTCATTGCTGATGGTGATTGAAGTGATGGTTATTAGAGACCTAAGCAGCTGCATTGCCATCAGGGTCCTAGCTCAGAACTGAAAACTGAGGGGTTGCTGAGCCCAAGCTGAAGTTCAGAACATACTTTTATCTTTGGGAGGCAAGAATTATTGTTCAGTTTACAATTTTTTTTCAATGTCAGACTCATTTTAAGGTTTCTGAAAGGCTACTGTTGTATAAATAATTTTGAATACTGCCTTCCACTTCACAGTTTTAAATATCACGATCTTTGTTCTTATTTTTAATATTAAGGGAAACATTTTAGCAGCACAAATAGAAGACTTGCAGCAGAATCTTGCCCCCCTGAACCATCTCAAAGTTTAAGGTTTCTCTTCAGGGAAGCTATGATTTTCTTTCTGGGCTTTCAAGTCAGCCAATAATCAAGTAACTTCATATAAGTCAGTTTAATTTTCTATATCTCAGTTGCCTCACATGTAACACAAGAGTAGACAATAACCTCCCTTAAAGGCTTGCCAAGAAGAACTTAACTATAAGATCTTCAAATGAAACACATAATAAAAATAATTTTAAGTAATTTGACATTTAAAACTAGAACTGGGTAACATTCTATACACCTATAAGACTGTATTTTAATTTTGGATTATAGGGTAGATGTATATCAAGCAAAATCTTAGATAATTTATTCATTTTACCACTAGGGATAGTGGTATTACCTTCATTTAGAAAAGCTAATAATGCTAATCTAAAACCCCCTCATTATTGCAATTTGATACACAAATATTTAAAGAGATTCTGTCCCACACCTTATTTAAATATATTTTCAAACTATATGAGAAATATATTTAAAAATTACTGCCTTTAGATGTACTATTAGAATTTATACATATGACCTGCATTTCCTAACACCTGTACAATACCTAAAGAATACCTTAAGTTTCTATTACCTGTGAAAGCAATGATTTTCTAAATTCTTTTAATGCAGAGATCATGAATTTAACTTTTTTTCTATGTGAAATTACACCCACCTGATTTCACTCATCACATTTTAAAATATGGATTAATTTCAATAGGAAACAGTTTCTATGTTTCCACCTTCTAACTGTTATTATAAAAACACTGTAAAACATGTTCCAACTCTATACCAATGTAGCCTTTAAACTGACCTTAAATCAGGTAACAAAAGAGAAACTGTTAGAGTATCATTTGAGTGAAACCTGCTTGCTGGGAAGAGATGGTGCTTGTTAGGTATTTTGGGGTTTATGTTGCAGCTATGTAAGGCTATATTCATTTGTGGTGGTTAAACTGAAACGATAAAATAGCATGAGGTATATATATCTAAAAATAAAAATGTTTTACTCCTTAGTCTGTGAGACAAGCCCATTCCTTGAGCAACTCCAAACAAGCTGGGGTTTGTTTTTTTTTTCGTAGCACGTTTTAAAGCTATTTGGGAAATTGTAGCTTATAAATAAAATAAAACTCAGCTCTTTACCATGAGTTATTACTTATTTGCTTTTCACATTTTCAGAGCATATTTTTCACCTCTCCACTACAGAATACATAATACCTAAACAGCTTTTATTTGTTAAAAAGAGGTACACAGATTTATTTTTTTTTTCCATGGGAGAGGCTTAATTTTGATTGATAAAAAAACAGCTTTAAGAAGCCTTAAGAGATTTTTTTAGACCAGAACCATTTCCAGTAGCAGCGCTTTTCAGACTATGAGTGAGTGATATAACCAGTGATACTTTGGTATTTAAGGAACTACAACTGCAATGAAACAAGGTAATAACAGAACTGTTACATTTATCTCATGGTACTCATGAGACTGGTCTTGGGACCAGCTCAGTGCCACCTTTTTGGTCTGATTTAGCTCAGCTGTATCTGGTCATCCCCAGGTACCATTTCATTCACTGACCTTCTGAGGTCCCTTCCCATGTGAATTGCCCTATGATCTTGTGATCCCATGATTCTGCATATTAATTGCTTTAACATTTCTGATAAGGCCTCAGACCAGCAGAGAAACTGCACATGAAAACCTTCTAGAGGTATCTAGAACTTCATCACAGAGGATGGACTGATGTCTCTGACCTCCAGTCAGCCTTTAGAAAGGTTAGCAATGAAATATCAGATAATTTGTTTTGAGGTTTTCTTCTACATTTGAGAGACTGTTTAGCATGACGCAAAGCCAAATTAAAAGTAGGACACAAAGCTATTGGGGGAATAGACACATGCTAAATAAAAGTGGCTGCTGCCACTGCCACCCTGCAGGGCCTTACAAGATATCATGGAATGTGTCAATGTGATTTATTGTTATGAATTATTCCTATGGGCATGATGTATGTATTCTGTGAAGATTAAAAGAAGTTGTTTCTTTAGAGATACTACATTAAGATTCACCATAATGGTATAGTTTAATTCTGCAGAAGAAAAGATCCCACCTACTGAACTTTTATCAGTATAACAGAATAAATATTGTATACAAATTTCATCATGGAACAATTCACAAGGCTGAACACATTTTACAAAGTCAATGAAGTTTGACATGAAACAGATGAGGCACTGAACAAAACTATTTTCCAATTTTAAAGCAATGCATTCAGAGACATATTTCCTGTATTGTAGGATTTAATTTTCTTAATGATATCTGTTAGCTCTTCAAAAACTGACAAACTGGCTCCCACTGTTGCCCACTTTATTTAAGGTTACCCGTCTGTCAATTGCTCCTAGAGCCACCAGTTCCAGAAGAATTTGTAATTTCAACCCACATTGAGCAAGACTATGATTATCTCAGAAACGTTATTTCCAGGGGGGTTTTGCATCTTTCAAATAATCTCTACAGAAAGGTACACTACACTTGATACAGGACTACTAACTATGTAAGTTTCTATAAGAATCACAACAGAGTATTTTTCTGTACAGTGAGAAGCTTCAAGAAGCACGAGGCCAAGCTGTCTCAGCATCAGAAAGCATTTCATGAATGATCTCTAGAGCTGCACTGTCTGCCCTCTTGGCTCTGACCACAGTTACCAAGTTTGCACTGGAGCACATTTACTATTAGTACACAGTGTTTCTAACAGGTGACCATTTTGAGGTAGACAGGACTCCCTCTGCTTTCAGCCATTACCAGATATAACTGTGTGCAGGAAGGCTGTCAGAATTCACAACTTGAATATGTTTACAGCTCTAAGCACTGTAGAGGGTTTTAACCTGTGCATGAGAGGATGTGAAAATAATCTGTATCTTGTGTATATAGAGATAACTATTGTCTTCTTCTCATACTTCTAACATTAGTTTTTTTTCCTCTTCCTCTTTCATAGTGTGTTGTGATTAGGATAGACTTTTAGTTCTTAGAATTGTTCAGTCTTCATCGTTAAATGAAAATTTTTGTGGCAGACCACTTATACATGAGAATGTAGCAGCACTTGTCAATTAAATACATATTTATCTACATATACCTATGTTAACTACAACACAAGGTATTTGAAAAGACACATTATAAAATAACGTTAAAAATATTGTTCATTAACCAATACTTGTTTTCAACAGATATCTCAAGTATTTATTTGAGTACAGTCCCTTTACTAAAGGTAAAATACTCTAGCTGAATGAGCTTCCTAAAGACATCCACAGACACAAAAGCAGGAGAAATCAAGGAAATTGATTCTGTCACACTCTGGAGGCAGCTTTAAGACAATTTATCCCTTATGAAGTGTCTTCAAAAGCTGATGAGCATTTGGGGCACCATGTATCAGAAAATTCATAACTGACTCACCAAATGTTACAAAAGGAGGAGAATGATCCTGGGTATTTTAAAGAACAGTGAAATATATCCAAAGGCTGATCTGGAGTAACAATGAAACTGGGGCATGGAAATTGCATGTAAGTATTCTCCCCTCTTCTCTACACATACCTTCTCTTCATATCATATAATGGTAAAATAAAACTATGGCTTAAAAATCCCATCTTACTGAGTATAGTAAGTAGTTCAAAGGGACAGATTTTCTGTATTTCTGAATTTTGTGCTTCTCAGTCAGTAAGGATGTGGCAGACACAAGGCCAACACTGAGGACAGAATGAGGGAAACAGGATGCAACAGCTCACCAACTACAGCTGCTGGTCTTAATGGGGGAAGTAACTACAGCACCTTGGGGAACAGTGGTGAGGGTGACCCCAGTCCTGCTGGTAAGTAGAAAGGACTAGAGCATTTCCCAGGCTGCTGACATCTATCATAGCCAAAACAGAACTACAACAGCAGATAATTTGTAGTAGTCTTCCAATTCCTCTTGCCTCCCCACCGAGCAGCAATTTGCTACAGCAAAGAATGACATACCTATTGAACAAGATTTCTTGCAGTTCTTGCACTAAGGAGTGCCTTCATCCTGGCCATGAGAAGGTTCCTCTCAGGCCTCAGCTGTCTTTCATGCTGCTCTTTAGGAGTTGTTGATATACTACAGACTCTACTAAACAGTGCTCAGGATGGTCAGCATGAAGATGTTTCCTGTAATCATGACCGAAGGCTTACCACATCATTTCATACCTATGTTTATGTCATTTTGGAGGTAGATTGGATTTCCAGGTGCTACTAAACAATTACACTTTGAAAGGATTAGGAATATATTTTTCCTTTTTTTCCAAGCAGAGTATGACCAGGCACTCCTCAGTGGTGCTCATAACAGGACAAGGGGCAATAAGATAAATTCCATCTAAACATAAGGAAACACCTTGAGGGTGACTGAATGCTGGAATAGGTTGTTGAGAGTGGTTGTAGAGTCTCCAGTCTTGGAGACGTAGCCCTGCACAACCTGCTCTAGCTGCTGCCCCTTGAGCAGGGATATTTGACTCTAGAATTTAAGTGTAATTCACTACACTATTTAGGTGGAACCTCAACTATTCTGCGATTCTGTAATTAGACTTACTTTCCTCAATGCAGTCATCATGATTCATGCATTTTACTTTGAAACTGGAATACTGTAATTGATTGAACAAGGCAAGGGCTCATGACTACTGAGAGAATGAAACTGTTAGAGCTATTAAAACCTAGCAGTGCAAATGAGAAACCAAAAATCAAACCAATCACATTAGTGTTTCGTGTTTATCCTGACTTGGTTGTGTTTGAGGGGGAGTCTTAAAAGAATTGGGCTAGACTACATGTTACTATCCTGGATTTGCCCTAAATAAGAGACTGCATCTCTCCCTCTCTGCTCTGCAGTGAGCAGCAGAGGTGACAGAGGGAGCTGCCTTGCACTGGCAGGATTGTCTGCCAGCATCTCTCCCCACTGGCACATCCTCCCCTCTCATCTTTAACTGGCAGGTGTTGCTCACTCAAGCAAGTCTAGAAAGCTGCAGGAATTTCACAGCAGAGAGATGTTGCTGAGTAGATTCTCTTCGGAATTAGAAGTGGGTTCTTTCTTTCAAACCTTCTGAGGACAAACACTATCTGCTGTTTGCTGCACTGAGCTTGTAGGCATTACTGGATTATGAAAAAGTAATTTTAAAGAATGAGAAAGATCATGAGTATTTTCATTGAAAATAATCTTTGTCTTTCTATGTTCCAAATAAACAGTTTAAAATTCAGCCTCTTCAGATTCTGTTTACCCCCCTTAACTGTTAGACATTAAGTGCCATTCAAATGTGTTGGGATATTTCCCCCCTTTTCAAAAGCTACACATAGAGAAACGTTTGGTTTCCCTTTAAATGAAACAGGTCAAAAAGAAAGAACTGCTGAGTACAGGGGATAGCAACGGTTGCACTTGAAAATGATTGATACTTTAAAATGACTGGGGGACTGGGTTTATCCTTGTGAAAATGGAACAACCATTACAGGAGAAAGGCTGGACTCTAGAAATGTGATTAGGTTATTAGCAATAAAACTTGCACACTTGGAGTTAAACATATTTGTAGAGAGACCTCAGCTGTACTGGCTTGGAGGAGTTCAACAAAAAAATTGCCATCAAAATGGTTCACTTAAAAAGATGAATAAAACTAGAGATTTTCATGATTTACTTCCCAAGTCAAGCCGACTGGGTTTTCTGTTCTGTTGTTTTGTTTTGGTTTTGGTTTTTGGTTTTGTTTTAATTTTAATTAAGCTTTTCAAACTCCTTTCAGATGACAGTAATTTAAAAAAAAACCCCTAACCAAAAAACCCTGTGCAAAATCCCAAACACCTAAACAAACAAACAAACAAATAATTAGTAATTTTTTAAATATTGTTTCTATATCATTGGAACTAATGGTAAGCATTGTCTATTTCAAATGTTAAAGCCTTAATAAAAACTGTGTATATATTTAGCCAGCCTTTTCAGTATAGTATTACTGAGGCATTCATATACCAAGACCTAGCATCCCTAAACCACCAGAAAAATGATCCCATTTGTTATATTTCCAGTATAGAAAGCTTTTTCATCAATTTCTTTTACAAGCTGCTGTTGTCACTACTCCCCTTGAGGAATCTTGACGGTTGACTCAAGCTGATGGCCACACTTCCACAAACCACTGTAGAGGAACTGCCAAACCTGTTTCCTACTGTAAGTCTGGTGCTTTCTCTAACTCCTCATGAATTTGCTCTTAATATATATATATCATTTCATTATGTATATGTTATTGTGGAAAGGCTAAGTCAAGCGTGGAGCAAAGAAATAAACCCCAAAAACTATTTTCTTTTTTGCTCTTTTGCTGAATTCCATTGCACGATATGGCTAAAACAGGGGGAAAAGCCTGTGTTTTAGAAGTAAACTTTTTTAATTAAAAAAAAAAAAAAAAAAAAAAGGAAAAAAGTGAGTTGAGGATGCTAATAAAATAGTAGAAAAAGTCCTTAAGGAAGTATGATGGTGTCGAATGTGTGATACAAGCCTGCTTTTAACTGAGGGAAGAATGGTGGTTAGTTAAAATACACAAGATACAGACCCAGCAGTAGAGATTATTGGCAACAGTTCTTGTGTTTTGCAGACAATAGGAAGTAGGGGTGTGACTGGCCATCTGGGCTGCACGCTCCAGCTCCAGCTGTGCTAGCAAGCTTAAAGCAGGAGCTGCAGCTGTGTAATGAATATTTACAGCAGAGGAGGGTGTGATTTACGGCAAAGATAAGAATCGATGAAAAAGTAGGACTAGACGTGCTTGAGGTTTAAGATGGCATTTCAAATCCTGTTGTCTGTGATTCAATACTGGACATTTCCTTAAAATACTCAGAGACCTGAAAGAAGAAATTTGATTCATAAACTTGCTTCAGTGTGTGAAAATACAATACTGGGAATTAGTATACAGTTGGCCAGGTCCAATTCTTATAAACATAGTTACACGAGCACAAGAGTTTTCCTGCTAAGTAGAATGATCAGAAGGTTTTGATAATTTGGTATCTAAGAATTAGAAATTTATTTTAGATAGCTCAGAACTGTGAATACCTTGAGTACAATTAATTTTACATAATTCATGTCAATGAATCAGACTCAGAGATGGTCTGGGTGGAATAACAAATTATCATCACAAGATATCTTCACTGATGTAACTCATTAGTATTTAGATTTGTTTAAAAAAATTGGGATTTTTATAAATGGGATTTCTTTATATTTACATATATATATATATATATATGTATAGTAGATACTAAACAACTCTACCTATTGTCCTTCTGAAGAGTGAATAAATAATTACAATATAACTGTCTTAAGATATATGTTGTACTTGTTATTTAGCTGCCACAAGGAAAGCTCTTTGTGATGGACTATATGCTGGTAGAGAAGTACTAACCTGCCCAGCAGTTACAAGAAGGCAGGAAGTAACCTGCAGTTGCCACAGCCCCAGTACCAGCAAGAAGTTAACTTGCAACTGTGTGGAAAAAGAATTGCCAGCATGGTTTCCTCATATTTGCCATGCTAAAGAAATGTATCTTGGATGGTAGGTACTGCCTTGAAAAAAATATTCAGCTAGAAGCCTTCGAGTGGGAATTAGTCACATTCCTGGTTGCTTTTCCATGCCCCAGAGAGTTTGTGACAAGCACAGAGAAACGTGAAAAGCTTTGACATTAAATCTAGAGTTAACATTCATCTGAAGAGTTGGTGTCCCTGGAGAACGAAGGGAAAGCATTATTCTCTAATATTCCTTAAAACACTCAGAGAAAGCTGTTTTATTCTGTCCTTGAAGACATTCTCAGAAATCTAATTCTATCAAGTGCTACTGCCTTAAGAAGCATTCATTCTGTAAAAAAAACATGCCACAGGAAATCCTTAGATATAAGGGTGGAGGTAAGTAGCTGGCATTTGTTTCTAATTCATGTTTATTTTATTTCATTGCAAATTCTAGTTCATCTCTTCCAAATGAATATGGAACATTTCATTTGCTGATCTTCTGCATTAATGTGGTCAATATAATTGGAGCTGAAGTGAGCTGTTTGCCAGACTTTCTAACTGCTGCCAAGAAAAACTTGGGTGTCATTTTAGAAAAATCCATGGGTGGAGGAGGACGAGATCATGACCATCTGTCTATGCATCAAAGGCTAAATCATTATAGGGGAAAAATAACTTCTCTGTTGTGTTTGCCAGCCTTGTTCCTCTTCAAAGTAAGTTCAGTTAGCAAGTTTTGAAGACAAATATCTTCAAAATTGTCCTGTGGGCTCAAATGTTTCTTGGAAGGAAGATGGGGAAAAACTTGAAGGTTAAAACTGCACAATTTGGAAGTGAACAAGATAGCATGAGAATAATGTTCAAGGAAAATGACAAAGTCTCCTTCAAAACTTCCCTAATGCTTTCTGTTGCATCCTTTTCAGTTCCAGGTAACACATAGGAAGCACATAATCTCTTTCTTGTCCTGAAGACAGTTTACACACATTCCATGCCCCATGGCATTTACAGACTTCTTGACTTAACATTTAACAAAGGGACAAAAGACTAACATCTTTTGAGAGATACAACAGTAAATATGCACCTGGACCTACCTGAGCCTTAGAATTTCTCTTGTTGGTCAAGACAATAGAGTGAAAAATAAACATTCTGCCAAAATATTGCATAGAGAACAAGGGCCCTATCTGTACTATAGCTAATACTTTGCTTTTTTTATTTGGTTGGGTTTTTATTTAATGCAATGCAAAATTAAAGCCTTGGCATCATGTCAAAATCCATCATAAGGAGCTAAACTAGGAATGTCTCTGAAAAGCCATCAGTCCCTCAAACCTGAAGTCACTACTGCAGGCATGCTGCGGACTCCTTTATCAGTAGTCACTGTGACATAAATGTCTCTCTGATGAGAGTGAAATGACAACAAATGGAAAATGCTGGTAACCATAGGAGCTCTGTTTAGACTGCCACTTCCAGGATGCTACTGCTCTAGTTCAGTCTGCTACTGTACCCATTGCAGTTCCTGTAAGATCCAACTTCTAGCATGCTCTCTCGTCAAAATGTCTGCATTTTGCAGTGTGTGACATCTAAGTCCAGACATAATTACTTAAAGATATCACTCAGGTTTCTCTGAACAGGAATCCTTCATAGTGTCAGTCTTCAAAGGAAACAGTTAGGGTTCTTATCAGGAGTATGGAGGTTTGCTTTCTATTGAGATTCTAAATTCTCTCCTTCTATGAAGATAAGAAATCCCTGCTATCACAGCCTTTATCTGAATATGAATTGGTCCCTGGATTTGATAAACTGTTTAGGACTAGCAGGATCAAATCCTAAATATGTGTACATTGAGAGTTCAAAAGGTGAATTAATTACACCTTTGTACACTTCCTATTCTTGACTTCTATATTTCCTAATAATAAATCATAAAATCTCAAAACGTACTTTTTACAGGCAGATCCAAGTGTGACTTTTGGAAAAATAGTCCATGCTTTGTTTTTAATAAATGCATAACAAAGCATGAGTGAATTTTTAAAAAGTCAAATGTCATAGCATGTTTCACACATTGAAATGTAACAAATACAGTGTTAATTTGCAGTGCATTCTGAACAGAGAGCCACAGCATTCCACCATGTCTGGAATCTTTGAAGATAGATCTATTAGGAGTTTCTTTCTAATAGTAACTACAAAGTATTACTTCAGTCTCATGTAATAAAATGCTGTCTTGAAGATAAATGTAAAAAACCTAACCACTGAACAAAGATTTTTAAGACATATTGACAATTCAGAAAAATTATATTTTTACATTATTGAAGTTGAATGATACCCTGAATAAGATCTCAAAATCTGCAAGTTTTCCTCAAAATCAAAAAGTTTACTGCAGTGACATGGCTGAGTTCCCTAAAATATTTGTTTGCATCAGGCTTCTTGAATTATCATCTTTCTCAACCTTTAGTCTTGAATTTTAGCAGGATTTGTGTATTCAAGACAGAAGTTTTTAAGAGTAAAACTTAGTAATCAAGTACTTCCGTGTCACTTGCATAAATCTTATGGTAAAGAATGAATTTGGGTCACTATAGTGAAAAGTGTCCATATACAAACTGTTTCAGAGCATTCTTTTAGGGCTTTTATGAAAAACAAGAGCAGAAGCCTTTCTGCCCTTCCACTCTCACTGTCTACGTGGTCAATACTTGACCTTGACTAGTAAAATTTACTGTCTGAGATGAATAATAGGATATCCTGTAAAGCAGGAGTGTTAGAAATCTGCGTGGAGGATTGAATTAGAAAACTGCCAGAAGTTCAAGGGCCACATCCATTTTGCATAAAATGAAGCAGATGGTAGCTGACTTAATCTTTGATACCATGATACGGTCCACAGAGATTATAAATCCCAGCATGAAACACTCAATTTCTTTCTTGCATTGGGCAGGTGATAAAGAAAGATATAACATCTTGCAGATATTTTGAAATGCCTACTTTAAAAAAAGGCTCAATGATGCATTCTTGTTCCTTATCTACATTTTTCTAGCAAAGGTTCTAGTTTTAGCACCTACAGCTAATATCATACAGTTGATTAGCAACCACAACTAATTGGCAGTTTCTTGGCCATGTTATTGGAGCTTTGCCTACGCTGGCCCAGAGATTCCCTGTTTCTCAGAAGACTTTTCCCAATGTTACGCAAGCATTTATAAATCTTCCATCATAATATCTGCCATTCGTGGGCATAACCAGATCAACCAAGAGAACAAATGCACAGAGTTCATATTTGAGGTTCCAACACTACTCAGGAGCTGGTGGGACAGCTAAGGAGATGATGTCTTGGGTTGTCCCTGAGGATCATCATCTAATAGGTATTTTACATTACATGAGTGACTAAGACTATTGGCATTTTTGGATGAGAAAGAGATTTAGAGCCTTATTCAGAAAACCTTAAATTCAAAATCCTTCTCTTCACATTAAGCAAAGCAAGTAAACATTTTGAAAATTACTCTAAATCAAACTCGTAACTTGTACATCAAAATTTCAGGAAATCCACACCATCTACATATGCAGACTAAGTAAGCTTGTAATAAAACCATGTGTTATGAATAGTACTGAGAAAGCCACTCTCTGCAGACCTCTATGTGCTGCACCATATCACCTTAAAGTTGGGTATGATTCGTGATTTAATTTAAAAGATCTTAACTGGTTTTCGTTCTGTTGCTAATGTTCAGATACAAAATTCTAATCTTAAAATACTGGTATTCCAGGCTGAAGAAGGCTGAAGTCTGAAGTCAAATAATAAAATAATCTTGTTAATTGTCTTGTTAACTTGCTAATACAGTGTGAAATCCATTGGATATCTGGTAATAAAGATTGTGTTGTCCTTTGGAAGTATGCATTTTCTATAATAAGATTTAAAATGTAAGTGCTAGAATATTCCTAAACTTCTAGAATATCCAACTACTATATTTGGAGATGTTTTACTTTCATTTAATTTGTAGACCCCTACAAAGGCGTAGATTAACTATGACAGATTTTGGTGTAACTACTTTGTAAGGAAATAGTTCAAACATGATTACTCAAGACTGATCTTTTAATGGAAAGATGACTAGAAAGCATCTATAATGTGAAATTGTGGGTGCTTTCTATCTATGTTCTCCCTAAAAGAAAAACAGACAATGTTTTGTCATCCAAAGCTATAACCAGTATTATTCAGTACTTGTGCAGACCAGCCTCAGCCCATCTGCTTTGCTCTGATCTGAGTGCACAGAGCAAACACAAATCTGGGTAGGTTACAGGAAGCAGAAATCCCTGGCACTGCTGCATGAGTTTGAGGCCCTGCTGCCCTTCTCTCATGCAGGTGCTGCCGAACAGCAGACGTAGCTCTGTAGCTTTGTACTGCTTGTCAGGGTCTCTGCCTAAACCTCTAAAACTGTCTCAGAGCTGAGGGAAGCTCAAATACTTTCTTTGTTGGAACCTGCTGAGGCTGCAGCTCTCCCTGTTTGTACTTTCCAATTTTTCATTAGTAGTTCCAATCTCATGATGTGGTAACAGCTTCAGAGCCAAAGGCTTGTACCCAGTGCTTCAACAGGAACAGCATCAGAGCTGCTATGATTTGTGTCAGGGTCTGACTCAGTGCAAAACTTAAGGGGCATTACTGCAAACTAAAGTTTTCCATTTCTCATGAGAACAGCCCCGAGCCTATATAAGCTGTAATATTTCAATTTTATAGATGAGATGAAATTTTTTCTTTTGATATTACAGATATGTCCAAGATATCTAGAAATTTATGTTCTTGCCCTAATAATGTTAACAGGAAAACAAAAAATCAAGGGGAGAAAACATTTAGAAATTATTGTAACTACATCATTTTTTGCCCTTTGAGGATTTTGTTTTCAAGCAATGGCTTCTTCTAACAGCTTTTAATGCCTAACCAGTCATTTTCATCAACATGGAGTTGTTCTAATTTGTTACTTCTATGTTCCAATTATGAAATATGACAGAATTCTAAATATTTAATGGGAATGGGATTATTAGCAATGTGCCCTTGTTGTATGCTGCACTGTTATCCTCCCTAGTATTGTAAAATGTATGATGTTCCTGTAGAAAAGAGACCTTAGTAGAGCATACAGATGGAACTGAATTCCTAAAGCAGTCATAGGTTTGCAAGTGTTATTCTCAAGGTCTCAATACAGGTTCTTCAGATTATTATACATGAACATTGGTGAAAAAAGGCTTTGCTCATCTTTTAATACAGTAAGTCCACATATTATTCAAAGATACACTGGTACAAAATGATCAGTTTGATTACGACCTGAAATTGATGCTTTGGTTGGTGTGCAATGTATGCTAAGTTTATAATTTAATATTTTACTGTATGGGATATATTTCTTGCAGGTTATAATGACCCTCAGGTTATTTTGGTTCTTGCTCATATTTTAAATGAATTCTTCTAATACTCTTCGAGAAATATCAGATTCAGCCAAAGATGTACAGAGAAATACTATCATTTAAAATGGACTAGTACAAAACATTATGGTTTTACACTGGGAATCACACAAAGAGACCTTTGGTTCATGTGCTAACCCACTGAAGGAAGATTATTATAGTACCTGGTAGTCAGTGCAAGAACTTGGGGGTGGAAAGCCTCCTAGATTATTCACTTGGTTTTGATGCTTTTATAAGAGAAATCTATGGTGTTAGAAAAACACAGATTTTGGGTTAAAGGTGATATAGGAAAAAGAAGGACAAATGCTTTATGGCTCTTAAGGTAAGTTTTTCCCACCAAATGAACTAATTCTAGATTGGCAGTGTTTCTGCAATGGTTGAAATTATAATCTTACTGGCCCCTTCAAAAAGCAAATTGGTGTCAGATTTTGATATAAGCAAGACATAAAAATAGAACAGCAGCCCAAAACATTCAATGCTCATAGGAAGATATAGAGAGACAAGCTTGTAAAGTACTTGGGGTTATGTTACAGTCAAGCTCTACCAATGTTAAATCCATCGTGGGAAGAGGAAAGTCATGACAAAGTCATATTTCCTTTATAGAACAACTGGTGAGATCAACACGCTTACTCATACAACAGAGAAATTGTAGCAACCATAGACACAGGTTGCATTAAGAATAACTAAAATGTATTATATAGTGGCCAAGAAGAACACAAAATCACATTTTTTCTGAGCTGTTGTAGTGAAGTGAGATATACAGTTCATCTCATGTAGTAAAAGCAAGAGTTCTGCCAAAACAGCAATAAACTACCCACCTTTTCTGCTGCCAAGTGCTCTCAGGGCTGCCAGAGACAAAGATCAGGCCCGTTGTGTTAGTCACTGGTTCCTACTGCCTTCACTGCACTGCAAGTCACAGCAGTCCCACCTGCCTCTGCTGATGCATAAGCTGATTGTCAGCTCTTACGGGTCTTCCCTCCTTTCTGTGAGGCACTGTCACAGACCAGCCCATCTCCCGTGTCCAAGCATCCATCTAGTCAGCCATCTCGCCAGGCCTCATTCTTCTGGATCTTGACTACTGCAAATATAAAACAAATCAAAGGCTTTTTTAAAAGCTTTTTTCTCGTTAACTGAAGCCCTTCCTCCTCACTTCAGCCTCTTGTTGAGGTTGCGTCCAGGTGACAGCCAGGATAGCATCTAACCCCTTCCATTAGCCAAAAATATTTACTTCAGACTATTCCTCAAAATTCTCATAAGGTCCACTTTCTCACTCCAGAAAGAGTAATCAGAAATCAAGCATAATATTTGCATTGGAGAGGTGGTTTTCTTGAAAATGGTGAATGAATTAATACATTTTTCAAATGGTGACCAGGAAGTCTAATTAACATCTAGCTTTTCATAAAACCATGGAAATCAGGTGCAGGGTGTTTTTTAGGTGATTTCAACTAAAGGGAATTAGGAAATGGAATTAGGTTGCAGTATGCTGCACATGGATGTTAGACTTCTTAACGACTCACAAAAAAAAAAAAAAAAAAAGAAAAAAAAAAGTTAGGCACAAAGAGTATCAAATAAATCTGGGTTGGTTTTTTGCTATGAAAAAACTCTAAAGATGCTGTGCCCTATATCTGAATGGGATAGATCAGAGAAGAAAAGCATAACTTAAAACTGATGTCATCATAATTATTGCTATTCTGCATCTGCCTAATTTCTAGTTGCTTAATTTGTTGTTTAACTTCTCTTCAGACAGGATTTTAATTTATGTTATCTGATATCCTTTTCTTGGTATTCTCTAAAATTCATAAGAAATGGGACAAACCCAATAAATATCTGAATAAAGACACTGCAGAAATCTTTTTAACTTAAAAACATTTTATTTTACAAGCTACAGTCGAAATCGGTAAAATTAAATAATTGTTATGCAAATCAGCACAATACTGTACTTCGAGATGGTGAGGAAGCTATGTTGTGTTAATGGACACAAGACTATCTGGGGGTTGATGTTTAAAATGATCACTTTATCATGCGGGTATATTTTATCCCTCTCCAAAATAATACCAAATCAGAAGTACCTTAGAAGAATTAGATGACTATATGATTTCACAAGAACAGTATCTCTTCCCCTATTATAGATCATTAGGTGGTTAACAATGTGAATGAATGTGGCTGCTCCTGCAAATCGTTTTCAATTATCTGTTGAAATAGAAAACTCATCTGAGAAACTGCTCTAAAATAATAACACACGTTTCCCAAGTGAGCGCTTTGCTACTGAACAACAAGAGCAGTCCTGTAGTTTAAGCCACTAGAGACAGTTAATAATTAATGCCCAATTTTCACAGGTGCCTTTTTTACATATTTTGTCAGGGTATTGGCATTCTGTCTCAAAGTTGCAGCTTTAGTCCACACGGCATATATTGATAGAAGCAAGGTGTGATGTTAAATCTGTAAGTACATTCCACTTGGTTAACTTCCAAAAAGATTATTTTATTTAAAAATTAACTTTTTGTCAATGCAAGTAAGTCTTCTCTATAATAATAGCTCTGAACAGAACGTTAAGTATCATTGCTTCATATATACCACTTCTTCTAGGTATTTTTTTGGTAACTCATACTTCTCTTTCCTGAAAAGTAAAATTATTACCCTATCTTGAACGACCAAAGTGATGAGCTGTTTTTCACTGGCTTGTACATGACCTTTTAAAACACTGATTCTGGGGACTGGCAGACCTGGTGGGTAATTCTGGCTTATAGTAAAGGACATGCACAGTGTTTACAGTGGCTTAGAAAACATGCCAAAATAGTTTTTTTTAAATTCTGTCAAATTCACATAGGTATCTTGTTTATTGTAGAAATTTAATATCTGTACTCCACCTGTCTAAACAGAAGCAGAGCAGTTGACTGATTCATTGTGAATGCTTCCAAGGAACACATATACTAGAAGTGGGACACTAGAGAAAATTACGAGCCTGACATCTTTTGTTTGTGACAACGAAATTAACCACAAACCACAAATTGTTTAGGGCTTCAGTGTGTTGATAGATATTTAAGGTCTAGAAAAAATATTTTTTACTGCACACAGATTTGTACTAACATAGAAGCATAATTAAGGAAATCACCCTGCAAATGTCTGCTGCAGGCACATTAAAAACATTTGTTAGAAATCTGTGGCATGCAGAAAGTTATGATCAAGATCCCTTAAAGAATTCTGTGCAGCTTCTGTACACCTGTATTTTTTGTCAGGATAGATTTCATTGCCATTGCATTGTTGTGATTTAATGCTGCTTGTTCATAAAATATAAAGTCAATCTTTGGCTGTTTTAACACCAGAATGGCATTTCTGCTGTCCTCAGCCACAAGAACTTTCATCCAGTGCCTGTGCAATACTATCAATTGCAATGTCATATGAAATTCCAGTTTCTCTCTGTGAATCAACAGTCAGAGATCAAACAAGTATCTGTCAAACTTTGTTCTCCTATAACTGTACTGTTTTAGATGTCACTCTACAATCTTTTACTGCTACAGGCTCTGATGCCATGTTGGCCTCTATTGCTACCACCCCATTATGTGAGTCTACAAGACACAACTGGACTGTAGCTGGGCTGAAAAGTTACACTGGCCAGCCAGACACAGAATTTGAAGACAGAAATTAAAGGACATTTTTACTATTTTTATGCATTTATGCAACCCTGGAAACAGGGAAAATAATAGGGTGTATTGAGAGGAAATGGAGCACTATGTAGTGTTGAGATAACAGAGCAAAGATGCTGAACTTGAATGGAGGTTAGCACAGAAATTCTCAGAAAAAGAAAAAATAAAGAGCTGTAAGTTCTAGTTTGAAACTTAAGACTATTATTATTTTAAGAATACTTGTAGGACTCAAAAAAGCACAGATATTCAGCAAAATAGTTCTGTTTGTGAAAAACGGCTAAGAAATGTTAGAGGTGACAGAATGACACACAGAGTGTCATCTGGACTTCTGCTGTCATTTGGGAGTGAACTCAGACTCTGATCACTCCTGTGCCATCCATGCCCTTGGAGTTCAGGAGTTACTGGGATATAACACTGCTTTCCTCTTCTTACCTCAGCTCTGTGAGAATCACAACTAATGAAACTTGACTCTTGCTTACCAACTGATGGAAGCCACAGTTGTAGCATTTCCCAGACCTCTCCTGGAGAGAATGAGTATCTCTTCATTTTAAGTCTCATCCTGGGTATTTTCTTTAACAAAAATTGGAAGTTCTTTATTACTTTAAAGGAGTATCTACTCTTTTATCAAATTTGTCTCAGCCTATGTGCTCAAAACCTATTAACAGGGAATGTGCACTATGGTTGCACAAATCTCCTTTCCTTAGTAAACTAGGCCAAATACCTCTAAGAAGCCAAATGGAAGTTTAATCTTCTATAAATGACGTTAAAAATAATTTCTTGTAGACAATCCTACCAAATTTAGTATCGTGTTAATCCTACTATTCAAATGTACAGGAAAAAATGAGAAATTATATTCTTTAAATGAATTTTTGACTCTTCCTCTATGCTTCTACATGACAGGTAAAATTTTCAGTCAAGCCATTTAGAACACCTGAGATATTCCCCAGCAAATGACTGCCTTGTCTGAGCCGAGTTACTACTGACACCATGACATTCAGATGCATTTTGCATTTTGACTGAAGTACAAACCACGCCAGGCTGTCAGACACAGGTAGCCCAGGTAGGATGCATGCATTCTGCTTTGTACTTTGGCAAGGGAACTTTAAGCTGGCTAAATTTTAGTTGAGGACCAAATATTCAAGAATCTGGAGATGATGGAGAGCCTTGATAATACAAACTCTGTTTTAGAGTTGCTACTTACAACTTTGTTTTGTAGGTTTCCTTGAAGAATACAAAAACTTCTCCTAAAAACACTGTACGCACTAAGAAGGGAGTCTGAAGTAAAGATAATCAAGTTGACTGCTGAATACTGAGGCAAAAAGGAAATAGCTGTGTTGATATGAGGCCTGTTGGAGAGTTTTATAAATAGAAGTCAGTGGATCACAAAAAAAACCAAACAAAACCGCATAACCTTTTTTTTTTTTTTTAATAAGGTTTTAAAAAATATATAATTCTACTATTTTAAAGTTATCATTCATGTGCCACAGAGGAAGTTTCTAAAACTGAAAAATGTTTATCTTCTAGAGATTGTTCTCAGTAGACCATTACAAAAAAAGCTGTTCAAAGAAAGGCAATGATACAGCAGTCAAATGAAATAAGTGAAGTATTTAAGAGGGCAATAATTTCTTCTGCTGGTTCCTAAACTTCATAAAGCAGCATTAATGCAAAACCCCAGGACATGACTGGCTAGATTCATAACCAAGAAAAGGAAACTGGAAGTGATGCCACCCTTCATCCAAAAGTCCAGTCACTAATGCATTCATCTTGGAGAAGGCACGAGACAAAGAAGACCTGTGCCTGCTTTGAAGAGATTTTTGGAAGGGATTTTGAAATAAACCTTGCTTTGTTTTATGTAAGTGTTCACTGAGTCAGAATGACTCAAGTCTGATATGTAAACCACAAATAAGGGAGATGGGGCATCCTTGATTTTTAATCCAACTCCTGTTCAGATAGACATGCAACATTCTTAAAGTGAAACAGCTAAATCAGAGAAGAGCACCCCAAATACCCTGCAAAACTCTGGTTAGATCAGACCTGTGGGAAGTGTTGAGCTTACGAAAAATAAGACGCATCCCCTTACAGACTGTAAATCATTGGCTACTGGGTATGACAGCAATTCCTGCTGTTTTCTGTTTCATTATCCTAATATTTCCTTTCCTTTCAGTTTGGCAGCCAGTCTGACAAATAAAAACTAGTTATTGGCACAGACTTTCTCAGAATTCATGGACAAGTTTTACAGATGCGATTATTATGCCAATAAATTAGCTTCAGTTCTAGTTTTCTTTAGAGAAACTGCTAAGCAAACACAATTACTTTTAAAGAACATAAAGAAATTTAACAATCTAAAGGTGTGTCACTTTGTTCTTACAGTGATTGATCCAGAGTTGCTGCTACCTCAGTGAAAATTTTGAACAATATTATGCTAACAGAATATTACATTTAACAGATGTTTTAACTCACTTTTTTGGAGTTGTCTTCTTGGTTTTTCCTTTCCCTTTCCTTTCCTTTCTCCTTTCCTTTCTCCTTTCCTTTCTCCTTTCCTTTCCTTTCCTTTCCTTTCTCCTTTCCTTTCTTTCCTTTCCTTTCCTTTCCTTTCCTTTCCTTTCCTTTCCTTTCCTTTCCTTTCCTTTCCTTTCCTTTCCTTTCCTTTCCTTTCCTTTCCTTTCCTTTCCTTTCCTTTCCTTTCCTTTCCTTTCCTTTTCCTTTCCTTCTTCCTTTCCTTTCTCTTTCCTTTCCTTTCCTTTCCTTTCCTTTCCTTTCCTTTCCTTTCCTTTCTCCTTTCCTTTCCTTTCTTCCTTTCCTTTCCTTTCCTTTCCTTTCCTTTCCTTTCCTTTCCTTTCCTTTCCTTTCCTTTCCTTTCCTTTCCTTTCCTTTCCTTTCCTTTCCTTTCCTTCCTTTCCTTTCCTTTCCTTCTTCCTTTCCTTCCCTTCCCTTCCCTTCCCTTCCCTTCCCTTCCCTTCCCTTCCCTTCCCTTCCCTTCCCTTCCCTTCCCTTCCCTTCCCTTCCCTTCCCTTCCCTTCCCTTCCCTTCCTTCCCTTCCCTTCCTTCCTCTTCCCTTCCCTTCCCTTCCCTTCCTTTTCTGTCCTGACCTGTCCTGACCTGTCCTGACCTGACCTTTTTTAAGGAATTATCCTCTTTTTTTCTGCTCAAAAGAATGTGGTTTGCTTGTGGAATCCTAAACAACGGTTAATATTCTGCATGAGTTAATTTTTACAAATCACAACAAAAGGAAGCATCATAAAAGAAATTTTCACTTCCTGTTAACAAGGGCACATGCTGTTGAATATTTGTTCACCATATTTTAATGAACTACAGTATCTTGGCAAAATAACAGACAACACCCTTTTTATCTCTGACAGGGCTTTGGAGAGAGGGAAACCAATCTAGCTGAAGGATTCTTGCAATATAGCTGCTGTCAGTACAATTGCTGTCAATAAGGCAACTGCTCCAATAAATATATATTACTCACTTTTTTTAAAAGCAGTAAATATGACTGTAAACTTTACCCATTAGTGTAATTTTTCAACAAGATGTCCAGGTCATCTGTTGAGTTGGTGTTATGTCACCTTTCATGCTCTCTAAGGCTTCTGTCAATATAACAAAGTCTGGCATCAACTCAGTGGAACAATGTTTTTACTAGTGAATTACTTAATTGAGTAGAAGTGGACGCAGAGACTAAACCCAATAGCTGTTTGCTTGGATTTTCTTTACTATGTGGATTACATTCAGCAGTGGACATTTTGGATTGAATTTCTTTGAACAGGAAGGATAAAAATCCAAGGGACAATGTGCATGCCCAGTGTCTGCTCTGAGAACTGGGTGAGCAGTTGCAATAAGTGGATGTATATAGTATCATTTTTCCAAGATCAATTTCTTAAATAAAATAAGTAAAACTGGCTTAATAAATAATAAAAGCTAAATTATATCAAGGCTTATTTCTTTATGTTAATTTAGTGAACTTCTTTTAACCTGAAGCTGTCAGGAAGAACTGCTGGGAAAAAATAATAAATATTTTTCTTTTGCTTCCAAATGAACAAACTAGATTTGTAATAGTGATGGCTCTGTAGCCATTTTCTGATACAGCTCATTCAATTCACACATTTCTTGTAACTTCCAGCAGTTTAGACTGTGTTTTCATCTGGTGAGTTAGGGTAATGTTGACAGGCGAAATACATACACGCTAATGAGACACTGGCTCTCCTAGATGCTAATTTATTATTATTATTATTATATTATTATTATATTAGTTAGTAGTAGTAGTAGTAGTAGTAGTAGTAGTAGTAGTAGTAGTAGTAGTAGTAATATGCATAATATGTTGGAAGTGTTTAAAAGGGCAAATTATGGTTTGGGTCAGGGCTCTTCATTCACACAAGCACACTTTTAATGTCTGGAAGATTATGCTTTCTTCAGGGTTGCATACTTGAGACTTTCCATATTGTCTTGAAAAGGACACTATAAACATGTTACATGTGCCTAACAAGCATTACAAAATAATGTTATAAACACATTAGATCACCCCTCAGTGTTTATACTTGTGCCAAATTCCTGAAGGTATGATACTGTAAGAACAAACCACAGCAGACTAAATGCAATCAATTTTACAAGTGTACCTTATGGAATAAATGAGTAAACCATACATGTGTTGAATAACGTTTGTGTTGCAGATGTTCATCTAGTATCTGTTTGTGCATTCATAGTTACAGGCTTCCCATCTGAACGTATCTATCCTAATGAAACTTTGGCAGCAGCTCCAGTTGCAATGTCATACGGGTTGGTACTTGCTGTCTGTGTCTAGTGCCTCAAAGAATAACAAACGATATTAAACATACCCAAACTTCAGTGCTAATGAGCAAGACCTCCCCACTCTGCTCCAGGTGTTTTACTGACATATGAAATCAGGACTAGACAACTGCCCTCTAACTCCCAGATCACATTCAAATAGTGACTAGACACAACATGGAGTTTAGTAGAGTTTAAAATAAAAATAATAATTAAAAAATCATGATTAGGTGTATTTGTCACAGTAATTTAGTAATGCTTCCCCCATTTTTTTTTTAACCTGCAATAAGCAATAGAAGCAGTTTGGACCATTGAGGGATATGGCAATCAATCAATTTCTCTGGCACATATGGTGCTTTTTAAGGCAAAACCCAGAAACTCATGAGAGACTGCTGTCAATACCTCTCCACAGGCAAAGGAATGTCTCTTTAGCAACTGAGTAGACTGTAATAACAGACAAACTAATTCAGAGCAGTTATCTTTCAAGCTTAGCTGTCCTACTACGGTCAACAGTGCATGAATGCTGCCCAACTGCATGAAATTCAGTTGTTCTTTCCTATCAGCTTCTGCTAAGTTTTTCTTTAGAGTGTATCATATGTCTGCAGTTTTCCCAGTAATTCCTTTGTAATTATGGGGACCATTTCCTATCCTTTATTAATTTGTGTTTTAGAGTTATGAATGCTTATTAATTCTCACTTGATAAACTCTGGTTTGTTCCTATGCCTTTGTGGAACGGTGTGAGACATTCACGCCAATTTGTCCAAGGACTTAGGGCTTTGCAGAACAGACAGTATGTAATTGTGTGCCAATGGAATGTGCAAATTTAATACAAAAATGTACAGAGTAAAATGTGATTTTGTTATTTCATAATTTTTCAAGGCTTTACCTTGTAATCTTAATATTCTCTTTATGTTTATCTTGCTTTAGAAGGAACATAAACACCTGCAATGATTTCTCAGTAGGAAAATTAGTAGTTGAAAATGTTTCAAGTAAATGGACTATTTCCCAGTCACTTGTGCATACAGTAAGTTCCACTCTAATTCCCATCCTTTTGCTCCATTTTCTGTCTAACATTAAGAACATTTCTTTCTCTCTTTTTTCATCCTTCTTTGGCAGAAGGGCACGGTTTAGTAATTGTTTAACTACTAAACTATAATAACCAAATGATTTAATGACATAATCACTAAGCAGCAATTATTTAATTACTAATGAGTTTTTTCTTCACTTCTCCAAGGTTCCAAACTACTCTGGAAGCATCTCAAGGCTAAAGATATTAGTTAAAATGAATAGAATCTTTTCCAGGATAAACACAGTACTCAAATATTTAGCGCTTAAGCTCAAAGAAGGACACTCCACTCATTCATCTGAAAAAATACCTATATTTGAGAGAGAATTTACACTAAATAAACAGTGTATTTCTGAAGGCAGCTATGGTAGATGGTACAACGCCAAATTGTGAGAAGTATGGGCTGAAAATCTGAGATATAGATTAGATATTTAGGCACTTTCCTATTATTTATTTTCAAAAATCACCAGAAATATTTTCATATTTTACTAAAGGACCATACTTTGGTGGAGTGTTTTTTTGTTGTTGTACTTTTTTGTTTTGTTTGTTTGTTTGGGGTATTTTTTGTGGGTTTGGTTGTGTTTGTTTGGGTTTTTTGGTGTTTTACCTTTTGCTTAGTTGGTTGATTGGTTGGTTGGTTGGTTTTATTTTTTCTTTTTGGAGTTTTTTAATTAGTGTATAACAGACAGAAAATCTGAAAAAACCCAACCAAATTCAAATTCGGAAGCATTCTTAGATGTTGTCCAGGGTGAGACCACAATATAGACAAAGAGGCTCGAGAAAACTGCATTATTTCATCACCTTTCGATTCAGAGACTTTCACATGCAAATTCTGAGGCGAGTGAAACAGCAGCTCTTGGAGGTGCTGTGCTCCAGGGCGGTTTTCTCCAGCAACTGTGACTCCAACGCCCAGGTAAGGCTGCATCCAGCCACATCCCGCTGAAAATAATGGAATGTTTTGCTCAATAAAGCCTTAGAAGAGTTGATCACGTATTTGACTGATATTTAATCCAGCGAGGAAATGAGAACACAGGTGCACAACGCACCTTCAGTCTGAACAGCGGTTAGTATCCGTGCTGCTCCACTGACTGCAGCAGCCCGCTGTGTGCTCTATCCTCTGCTGTCCGTACGCGATGTCAGCTCCGGGTAGCGCTGCCCCTGGCTGTGGCCGCAGGGCTGTCGCGGGGTCCCGGGGCCGGCGCTCGGCCGCCCCGCAGGGACAGGCTGCCCGCGCCCGGCTGCCCCGCGCAGCCGAACCCTGCGGGCCCTGCGGCCCGCCCGCGACCGGGCCGCGCTTCGCGAGAGCCCCGTCCGTGCTGGCAGCTGCAGCCCGAGCTAAGCCTCAGCTCTGGGCGGGCAGGAGAGCTCCGGCAAGAAGCCGTGAACCGCCGATCCTCTGCACAACAAAGCGCCTGGGGACCTGCGGCCCGGCCGGGTGAGAGACACGCACACACAGGGCAGGAGCTAACGACTTTGGTGCCCTTAGACTGTGAGGCTATAAAAACCCCAGGGGTCCCTCCTGAGAGCTGCCCTGCTCAAACTGCTATTTTATGATTTAGTTACTACACCACGATTAAATTATTTTAATGATCTGGACATCTGAGACATTTCTATGTATAACCTATGGCTGAGCCGGTAAGGGAACCTGGTCCGTGTGAGTGTGAGAGGTGCAGCTGTGAAGGGGCTTCGGTCCCAGCTCAAGTAGTGCTAATGTAACAGCCAGAATAGTTCCTAGGCAGTGGAGCATACAATCTTACAATGGTTTGGGTTGGAAGGGATGTTAAAGATCATCAAACCTCCTGCTGTGAGCAGGAACATGCAAAATGAGACCAAGTCGCTCAGAGTCCCATCCAACCTGGCCTTGAACGTGTTCAGAGATGGGACAGCCACAATTTCCCTGGGCAACCTTTCCAGAGCTTCACCACCTTCACAGTAAAGGATTTTTTCTCTAATATTCAATCTATACCTTCTCTCTAAACCAAACCTACCCTCTTTCAATTTTCCCCTTTGCCCTGTCACTGCATGGTCATGGTAAACAGTTTGCCCTATCTTTACTGTAAGTTCCCTTCGGGTACTGAAAAGGATGCAATTAGGTTACTCTGAAATTTTGTTTTTTCCAGGCTGAACAATCCCAAATCTCTCAAGCCTTTTCTCATAGGAGACACTGCCATACTTGTGATAAATTTGGTGGCCTTCTCTCGACTTGCTCCAACAGGTCAATGTCCTTCCTATGATAGAACCCCAGAAATAGATGCAGTACTTGAGGTGGAGCCTCAGCACAGCAGAATCCTCAGCTTCCATACTACCCACACGGCTTTGGATGCAACCCAGGCCACATTCAGCTTTCTAGGCTTTAAATGCACACTGGGATTGTGTAAAGCCTTGAATCCACCAGCACTTCCAAGTCCTTCTTGGCAGGGCTGCCCTGTTCAGTCCCCAGCCTCTGTTGATACAGCCTGGTTTCCCTAACAGCATGGCAGCGACCCTGCGTGCCCTCACCAAAGTGGTGAGCGGACAGTGCAAGGCTGGGCTGGGACTGCTGGCCACGAGGCCCAAAACCAGCAGCAGCTGCTGGTACCGGGGCTGTGAGGCCCGGGACACGGCGGCGATGTCACGCCAGGCCGTGAGGCCCAACAGATGGCGGCGGCGCCGTGTCCCGGGGTGTGAGGCCCAGCACATGGCGCCGGCCCCGCCCCGGCCCGGCCCCGCCCCGATCGCGGGCGTCGCGATGTGTCCGACCCGCGGCTCCCGTCAGGCAGCGCGCGGGGCCGCAGCCGCCCCCGCCTTCCGCCCGCGCTCCCCCGGCGGCGGCGGCGGCGCTGAGGTGGCGCCGCGCCCCGGCGAGGTGAGCGAGGCGCCTTAGGCGGCGCTGCCCCATCCCCCGCCGGCCCGGGCGGCAGGGAGCGGCGGCCCCGCCGCAGCTTCTACGGATGCGCAGCACGGTAAGGTCAGCCCGCTCCATGCCCCCGGCCCGCCCCGCCGCGCTCCCCCGGCGGCGGGAGCGGCGCTTGGCGGGGACGGGCGCGGGGGGATTGTCGCCGGCGAGACCGGCGCCATCTTAGGTCGGAGCGCGGCCTGGCGTCCCCGAGCGGGGCCCCCGCGTTGTGCGGGCTGCCGCCAACCGCCCGCGGGCCGCGCTGGCACCGGATGGTTCTGCCCTCGGGGGCGGCCGGGGCAGGGCTCGCTCCGCCCGCCGTTGGCAGCGTGGGGCCCTCCATGGGCTCCGGCCTTAACAGCAGGAGCGGTGCTGGCGGCGCGGCGCGGCCTCCTCCCCGCCGGCCGCGGTTCTGCCGTACGGGCCTCGCCCAAAGCGGAGCCCGCAGCCCGAGCCGAGTGCCGGCGGTCACCCGGCGCGCGGGGCGGGACGCGGGGCGGTCAGGCTGAGCGGGAGCTGTTCGGCTGCCCTCGGTAATGAGCTGCTCCCGCGGCCTGGCACCACCGCCGCTCGGCAGCGTGAGCTGCTGGCGGGCTGGCACCACCGATATTGCCCTTCCCTAGGCGGAGCTTGTGCTTTCTCATGGCACAGAGGGCAGCATTGGCTGCTGAGGTTTACGCTTTGATTTTTTTACAATTTTTAGGTGCAGTTTCAGCTTGGTCATTGTTTCTTTGCTACTAAGCACATGCAGTATTCAATTAAGACCCAGTTGTTCCCAGTCCTGGTGGAGCTTCGTCAACTGATGTGGTGCAAAGTTATGTGCCTGTATGGGACATTATCTGAGAAATACAGCATTGTAGTCCGTCGTATGGTCTGTATGGTAAATAAGATAACTTCTCCGGGCATTTGAAATGCAGCTATTCAAGTGGGGGAGAAATTACTTGAATAACAAGTGATAGCCATACGAGGTGTGGCTTAGGTCCCTTGGTCTCTTCAGCCTAGAGAAAAGGAGACTGAGGGGAGCCCTCATGGGGGGAAGAGGAGGGGCGAACACTCATCTTTGTGGTGACCAGTGACAGCACCCAAGGGAATGGTTTGAAGTTGTGTCAGGGGAGATTTAGGTTAGATACTGGAAAAAGAGTCTTCACCCAGGGAGGGGCCTGGGCACTGGAATAGGCTTATCAGGGAAGTGATTACAGCACCAAACCTTACAGTTCCAGAAGAGTTTTGTCAGTGCTCTCAGGCACATGCTGAGATTATTGGGGATGTCATGTGCAGGACTAAGAGCTGGACACTGATCTTTGTGGGACCCTACCAACTCAAAATAATCTGTGGTTCTGTTATAGAAAGGTGACAAGGCTAGTCTGGAAGATTTCTGGTTAATGTACATGTCCTTACTCTTTAAGCTTATTACCAATTTCATTTTAGTTATTTGTTTTTAAGCCAATCCAAGGAACTTTTTTAGTATTGGAAGGCTCACTTGAGCTTAACAGTGGAACAGACAAATTTCCATTTAAAGTGATAACTGAATTTTTCAGTAACTCTTAAGTCTTACTGTGGCTGCATCTACTGTGATATTCTATAGTGCCAGTTTCTGCCCATCCTTATGGTTTTCTTCTACAAATCATTCTGCTGTTTTCATTACAGGTGTTAACCTCTTGGTACATTTACTAATACTATATCATTTTTTGTTGTTCCCATGTGAGAGATTTTAAATCATAACTTAAAGAAAGAGGTTATAAATACAACTGGCTTTTAATAACGTTAGGTATAAAAATACCTATGCTATGGTAAAGATGGCTAAAATAGTGCTTTTAAAAGTTACTACATCAGAAGCTTATTGCTGTTTTGGGCACTGAGCTCTCATTTTTTAATCTATCCTGTATCAGGTTTTTAGTTCATCCCTTTTCTAGTAACTGTAATAGCATTCCAGGGACTTGTGTTTTTGCAGGTTGTTGGTTATTTGTGCCTGCCTAAAGAACTTCCATTGCTATGCTTAGTTTTAGATGGGCAGTTGCTTTTTAAAGCAATATCTTGATATAGCCTATAATTTTTGAAATGTCTTAAAGAACTTGTTCACGATTTTGATGCTTTACCTTACAATACTTGTTTCAACACTTTCTTTGAGTCTATGCATATAGCATTGCATTGGAGTTTTGGACCTCTCAGATCCGTGGACTACCTTTAAGGAAACGTGGGTTAAACATGAAAATATGTTTATACATATTAAAAAATAACAAAGTTAAAGTCTGTTGTCAGTAGGTTTACTTTTCTTACACACCTGTCTGCACCACCACTGGGAAATATTTGAGTAGAGTTGGGGAAGGATTCACTGTTGGTTTTGTCTTCGAGAGCAGCTGCTAGCAGGATTCCTAGAATACATTTTGTATGTTAATGTAATTAAAGAAGCTAAAAATACTCTAAATATACTCAAAAAATGAATACAGATGTTTTCTTTGGCAATGGAGGCCACTTACAGGAACTGTACCTGCACATCTCCTCTAATCCAATCCATTACCCCTCACTGTAGTTTTGATTGTTCAGCCTACACATTTTTGACCTCTCAGTTATGCCGATAAAACTGTTACTAGGCCAGGTTATTTTTAACCTGCCCTGCTTCACACCATAGTTCTGTGCAAAGTTGTGCTGGCAAAATTGAAGAAGCAGTGCGGGAGCAGGGTGGAACTCATTAGGCCACCTTTTGTCCCAGGAAAAAAGAAGTCAGTGAAAGCTTGACTTCAAATTATAACATTGAAATTAAAAAAATTATGTTAAAAGATATGAAATTAATCCTGATATTTGCCTTTTAAATGATGCTCTGCGTTTTGAGTCACCTTTAAGAGTATCTTAATGTGTATATCTTGATTGATAAATATCCATAAGAGCTATTGCCAGTTGGTGTCATTTTCTAAAAGCCCGTGGATATGTTATCAAATTTCTTTTAATGGTATTTAAGAAAAAAATCAGCTGCATTATAGTGTAGGTGAGGTTATCACATGTATCTTGTTAAAATTCTTCTAACATGTCATTGCTTGTGCCTATTTTGTGGTTTTACTATTAATTGCATTGCATCCTCTGAGTACATTTTGTAATTGTTTTGTTTCCCTGAGGTCAAGTAAAACTAAATTCTTAAAATAAAAACACTTCTCATTTATGTTGTCTTGTGGACGTCAAACCTTTAACATGTCTGTTCTATAAAAGAAGTGTCTGAAATAATAATTTATGTTGCCTTAAAATCTATTAAACTTTGCCTCTGTGTTATTAAAAAATAAGGTGTTTTAACAGAGAAGAAAAAGTTATAGAGTTAGGCTTGGTTATCTTTTGACATGTGGTCCATGTCATCTCTGTCAAGTGGTAGTTCACTTCACAATCTTCCTCTTTGCCCTGTACACGAATTTAGTTTAGTATCCTATTCTCTTGTTTCCTAGTACTATGTCTGACTTCAGCACCCTAAGCTGATGGAGGAACCAAAGGAGTTTAGCTTTGCTGCTTCATTTCATCTCAAGACTTAACATGTGCTAACACCAGCAGCCCCATGTTCATACAAGTAGAGGATGATTGTCTTCTCCCCTGTGATAAGCTGTTACAGACTAATTATTCCTGCAGTTTTATTAGATTATTGGTACTCTGTGTAAAGAAGTGGCAGAGTTTCCTATTTATTTTGTTGTTCAGAAATACTTTCAACATTATGATCAAGAATGTTAAAAGAATGAAGAAAACTTTATTTGCCATCTCTGTTTGTTTAAAAAACAAATAAAACCAATTGTGAAAAGATATGCTGGTGTAAATTTGCTTAATTCCTAAAGGTACATATTTTTCATTACTACTTTTGTACATGGCTTTTTTTGCTGAAAGAAAATATCTACAGGCGTTAGGGACTCCATCTAATGAGATCTATGCAAAATTTATATCAAGTCTTAATTGATAATGGAAATAGTATGCAGTACCTTTGTAGGTGTGACTTGGGGATTTTGCTGTTGTGACCTTTTCTTGTTCGAAGAATTTTTTGTGGGTGGTTTGCTTGTGGTTTTGTGGGGTTTTGGGAATTTTGTGTGGGTTTTGTTGGGGTTTAAAGAAAATGTGATAATTATGGGGAGACCTGGCAAAATCTTAGTAAATTTGGGAGGCTGTGGTAGTCTGTGGGTTTGGGTGGGGTTTTGTTTTGTTTGCATTGGGTTTTTTTTAGATGTGAAGAGAATAAAGCTGTAATCAGTGTTCCGCTAGCTCAATTGTGCTTTGTAGGAGGCCCTTCACATTTCTTTGTATCACTTACCTAGAATAGTAGTTTTTAAAAGATCCCTCTCACTGTGGTGTCAGAGGCTTCCTCTGATAGTTACTGGTGTTCTATATCTTACACAACAATAGCCTAAATTCTGTGGAGGCTATCTTTGGTCTTTTTAATAGCCAAGATGAGTATGCAAGTCATTGTCAGAATGGTGATGTGGCATCAGTCTTTGGAGGTCTCCTGTATCAGGTCATGTTCGATCTGTAGAGAACATGGAGGGAGGGAGAGCATTCTTTGGGAATTATTGACAACTGCTGTATTCCATATTGAAAAGAGAAGTATTTCATGGAAGTACTGAATGTTTTGGTATGTGTTGTCTTTGGGTTTTTTTACTGTCTAGTCTCAAGATGGCAGAATTATTTATGGAATGTGAAGAAGAGGAGCTAGAGCCCTGGCAAAAGAGTGTGAGAGAAGTGGAAGAGGATGATGAGGAGGATGATGATGAGCCCATCTTTGTTGGGGAAATCTCCAGTTCAAAGCCAGCTGCTACATGTAAGACAACCCTTTTCCATAATTTTAAACAGATCTTTCAAGATGTAGGAAGTTAAACTTAGTTTGGAAGTATAGAATTCTTAATAGTACTACTTAAGAAATTCCGCATCTTAAAGCTATATGCTTCTGGCTTACTGAAAATGAGAATTCCTGAGCAAGTCTGTCTTAAACCCCAAGTTATGCACAGCTCTGGTTACCTCTAACCTTAAATCTCTGAGGTCAAAATAAGGGCATTTGAAGGTGTTAGCATTAGTGATAGTTAAAATTTGAAGGTATTAGTGTTAGTGACAGTTAAAAGCCAGTATATATAAGGCTGAAATCATGCATGCAGTTGCTTACAGTATAGTTAATATTTAGTTATATATTTGGGAGGGTCTCCCTACTAAAAGAATGTGCATGAATTTAAGTCCTCTTTTTACAGTCCTTTCTTTTTCTCCACCCCTCATTTCATATGTTGGTGAACATAATTCTGACAAAACCAAGATAACTGTCTTAAGTGTCTATAATAAAAGCACAATCTGGAAAGTATTAATATGAAAATACTAAAATACTGACAGCCTGTCTATGAAGTAGGAGATTTTTATTAATAAATTTACCCATCCTTTGTGAAGTAGAAATATTTTTTTAAATAATTTAGTTTTCTCCTAAATGCAGGTAGTGCAGGGAATGAGGGTAGGTGGTTGTGATGACAGGAGATATGTCAGCTTTCTGTGTTTGTCCTTTGCTTGGGCTTTGACAGGTAAGTAAAGAAGAACTTTTTTTTTTATTTATTTATTTTTATTAACTTTAGTAATTAAACTTTTTTTTTTTTGTGTATCTATCTTGTAGTCAGTTTTTAAGAGCTGTGTGGGACCTAAGGTCTTCTTAGCAGTCACATACCCAAGACTTTGCCTGGTGAGGTTTACTCCTCACAGTTTCTGCCTCATCTCTGCTAATGCTTGTATCCAAGATTTCCTTAGTAGTTTTCTGGAGGTATATAATTTGCAGTGAAGGATCTCAAGACAAAATGTTACACGAGGCTGTCTGTCACACTCTGCTGCATGGATTTCAAAGCTGTTATTAGCTATTCAGTCATTTTAGTTCACAATACATTCATCTCACATCTGTTACCTTTTTGCTCACTAGGATTGTAAGTTAAAGGCTTCTTACACTAGGTTAAAAAAGTGGAAGAATTATTTTAAATACTAAAACAATACTGAATCAGATATTTAAGTGCTCTCAACTGAAAATATTTTTTTAGTGTGAATGTTTTAAAAAGACTTTGGATACTCTGAAAATTTTGAAGAATATTTTAAAATTACTCTTAAGTTTTCTGCTGTTACAAACTTTTAGAATGTCTGAAAATTACCCTTACTCTTCTCTGGAAGGTCCAGAGACTTCTGGATTGCTGTTTGTCATTGGCAGTAGGTCATGGCATTAAGGCACTAGTCTTAATCAGACTATATTTATATTTATATTAAATAATGAGGTTGATGTTTGGAACAACAAATATGTCAAGTTTGATTGCAACTGTTGTAGCCTCAAGAATTTTTTCTAGTCAAAGGATAGAAATAATTCAGGTGAAAACTATAATTTTGGTATGATTCTGTGAACTTGAAGAACTGTGGTAAAAGACTGAAAATGTTTGGTTCTTATTCTAGTGCTGTCCATACTCGGTCCTGACACAAGTAAAATCACTTATGGTATAACTTGTTACTTTATCTTTTCTCCTTCCTTTTCCTCAACTTTTCTCTCTTTAATCTTCTACTTCACTATCAAAAACAGCTATGGAAGAATGACCTCAGTTCTTCTCTGGCTTGTAAGTAGTACTACCTGGCAGTAGTCAGGCTTCAGTTTGCTATTGGTGATAGGCAAGATACCATGAGCTCAGCTTTGCTTATCACTGTTTAGTTGGCACCTGATCACACGAAGAATTGTTGACAAATAGTCTCACGTAGAAGTCTTAATTTTTCTGAAAGGTGTAGTTTCTACAATGCATTGCATTTTCTTAACCTTTTCCTGACAGTACAATTGCCAGTTTTTGTACAGACTGTGTGGAAAGCTTGAAGGAAATAGTTAAAACCACAACACTGACTTGCTGTTAGAGAGTTGTGTAGAATCAAGTTTGCCTCTGATGTATTGGAGGATTATTTTGGCTGAGATCAAAAATAGTTCACACTTTGTTCCCTTTACCTTTTTCTGCACTGCTCATTTTTCCTACAGTTACCACTTACTGTCCTTGCTTCCTTTTTCATAATGATACAAACCTGTAATAATTACTGCTTTAAAAAGTTATTCTGCATGCTTGTGCTTCAGTGCTGTTTTACCTAAATAGGACAAATAATGCTTTGATGGAAGAGGGGAAAGTGCACATCACGTCTGTGATGAATCAGTTGAGTCATGTAAATGTAGTTTATAATTTCAAATAACTGGCTTCCTGCAATGTTTTATTTAAAAGCAGTGAAATTTACCTTTGTAATTGAGGATCTGTGCACATCAGACTGTCTTGACTATGCTTTGTGAGACATAACTTTTAGAATAGCTTTTCTTTTGTAGATAGATAATGCTTTAATCTAATTTCACTCTGGAATTCATGTATGAGGTATAGATTTGTTAATCACAAAATGTATGTGTTCAGCAAAATATCAAAATACTTTAATCCTTGTTTGTAGTTACTGTTATGTTAAAAATAAAAATAGTATTACTATTACAGGACAAAATTGTCATATCTTAAAAAATGCAAACCTGTTTAAATCTGTTGGTTACAGCTGCTTTTTTCATTGGTGTGATCTAAATGCAGTTGGCAAGTTGAAAGCTGTCGTCTTTGGAGCTCTACTGCTATTAGATTTATTTATCGACTGGAAAAGTGTATACTAGTGGGTCATTGTTGGTGGAAATAGCCTTAAAGGTATTAAACACAATGTGTAGGTACTTTGATACCTGTTGTTTGAGAACCTGATGTAATTTGATCCTGGATTGAGAAGTTACTTTAAGCCTTGTGGGTTAGATTTTGGAGATTCAATCTAATTTCATATGCATATTTTCACAGGTCAGAGCAAGCATCTTGTCAGCAACACTAATGGAACTGAGAATCAGGGAGTAGAAAAGTATTTTGATTTGATGAATATTTTTGTAACTTAATGAAATTGTCAGAAACCTCAGACTAAGACATAAAAGGTCGGGGAATATCAGTGGCATTAGTTAGGGAGAAAATATCATTTCAGAAAGTGCATGTGCTCCTGCTGAGCTAGAACTCTGGATGCAGACTACCATGTAGGATATGTAAGAAAATCAGTGCTCTTGTAATGTGATTCTAAGACAGCTCCTTTGGTTGCTGTTCTGTTGATTTTCCTTTCACATCGGAAAATGGATATCATGAAGTCTAAAATCCAGTTTCTAAGTGCTGTATTTTGCTAATAGAGAAACAAATTATTTCCATTACTGGTTTAGAGAAAATGCTTCCTTTAATGTAGAACAGTTCTAGTTGGGAAACATTATGTATATGTGAGTAAATAAATGCACTATAATCAGCAAATTTCCATGTTAATGAAGTGTCCTGTTTTTGTTGTTGTTTGTACTCTTACATGTGTGTTAATCTGTGTCCAAGAAAATAATCACTAAGATTCTGAAGTGAACTAGCTTAACCAAAGAAGAGTGGAAGAACATATCCTAATTTGTATAAATTACACTTGATTTTGCCAGGTTTTTGTCTTAGAAATAATATTTTAATCTATAAGCCAAATCCTAATTGGCTTAATTAGTGTATATGAATGCAGCTTTTAAACTTGAAAAGCAATGACACTATTAATTTATTTGGAATTAAGATAAATGTAACTTTTGACAGATATATTGAACAGAGTCAACCTCAGCTCATCACGAAGGGGGATACAGAATGGTGCACCCAGTAGAGGTACTTTATTGTCCTAATATGGTAATTAACAAAAAAATCCACAACACTTATGAAACATTTGACTGCAGAATTGCACAAAGATAACTTTGGAATCCTTTGCAACAGGTGCAGTCACTTCATTCAAGTCAGAGAGTCAACATTACATGACGCCTGCCTCCAGCCCCGGTGCCATGCCTGCCCCATCAGTCTTTCAGACTGTGCCCAGACCTGTGACCAGCTCCGTGGCAGTTCAGCCCTTGGCTGTAGCAGTGAATGTTTCAGGAACTTCACAAACACTGCAGAGACCAGTTATTGGATGTTTGTCAACACAGCAGATGCCTGGGTCAAGTCCTGGAGTATCACAGCCTGTTAGCAGACCTGTAACCATTCCAGTGACCACACAGCCAGCATCAAGAAATATCACAATTCCTGTAGTGGCTCAACCTGTATCCAGGCCAGAGACTACTGCAGCAGTACCTGGAATACTCAGTCAGGTAAATCTTTCTCCATGTAAAACGTAACAGGTATGATTACTTTTGAATAAATTAATGAAGAACATACTGACTCAGTCTAGTGCTTTAAAGATCTGGACTAGATTATAGACTGGCATTACGTAAGCTGTAAAGATTTCAGGACCATAACCTTGCACTGGTAAATTAAAATACATATTTGAAGACTCAAAGATGATAACTTTAGTAAGAGTAAAATGGCTTTAAATGAAAATCCTAGACACTAGAGAAATTAGTAACGTTTAGATTCTTTATGTTCTGTGGAGAAATGATGCAAATTCATTCTCTAAATGTTGCAGATTCCTTTGCTCAGAGATGAGTCATCTGCATTGATAAATTACATTTTTTAAATAGCTTGCATTTAGTGTGTAAACCACCTTTGTGGGTTTTCCACCTGTTTATTACAGTGCCTTGCCTTGGGATTTTTGATTCTTTAAGAGATTGCTGTAGTAGTAGTTCCTTAGTAGGTTTTTCATTCATGTGACACATGAATGAAAACATTGTGAAACAATAGTATGGTTAAGAGGTTTAAGCAACCAAAAATTGCATGATCTGCAGGTGAAACAACTTGGCAACATACTTTCATTGCTTGAAAAGCCTAAGGGAATGATGCACTTAGGTCATGTGTCATAGATCTTCTTGGGTTGCCATAGAGCCCCAAAATGTCATGAGGGAATTGAGTTACATGCTGTTGTATTGCCTTACCTGTTGGACATATGTGAGAGAGAAAGAATGAGGATTTAAATTCCATATTTATACGAGGTAAACTATGATGCAATGCCTTAATTGAAAACCATTTACGCTGAAACTGTTCAGACCATGTGGAGCTATAACATTATCTGCCATTGTCAGGTTGAAATGAAGCCTGATTGTATGCACCATCTCCATTGTCCATGCAAGTACACATACCTGAGGTTGTTTCAGTCATTAGTCCTTTGGTGTAAATAAAAATCACACAGCCTGATGGATTCTGCATTTGCTGAGCAGAGCCATCAGTCTGAATGAACAGAGTTAATTAGGCCACCTAAACATGAGGATTGGAATTGGGTGTTCTTCTTAAGACTTGTGGCTAAATAATTGCTGACGAGAGGCTGTATTTTAAGAAAAAAGAGTTAAAGCAATTAAATCATTGCCTATCAACTGGCTAGCTGAATCTTTGGCAAATTCAGTAGGAAAAATACTCATACTTTCCAATTTTGAGTCTTCAGCATTTGATTGATAGTTTGCAGAGGAATTGTGGGTGTGTCTGAAGTGGGTTAGCTAAATTGATCTGTCACTGTTAAGAAGGCCTAAGAAATTATATAATTAAAAGTCCAGATATCAGTAGCATATCTAGGTTGCTTCTTTAGTCATCTTAAATCTTTCTTTAGGAAGCAGGACAGATTAGTACAGAAAGCTTTGCTACTGTATATGATATATACACATTTCAAGTCTGTGAAGTTTTTTATACGTTTACTGATGACATAGTATGCATTATTATATCCTCTCAAGGTGTGCTAGTATGTCCTGCAGAATCTTTACTACAACAGAAAGCTCTTTCCTTTACTCCCCTCACACACACAAGCTCATGTTTTTCTTCTAACAGACCAAGCTGGTAGGGGTTTCTACATTGTTTTTCTGATAAAACCGCAGAGTAAACAGAGCTAGGAAAGCTGAACTTTTCCATGGAGTGTATGTAAGCTGGATTTATCTCATCAAGACAGTGATTTCCTTTAAAGAAAGCATGCCGAGTGCACTTCTTTTTGTGAGACTTCTTACTCATTCATTGAATTTATTTATGTTACAGATGAGGCTTTAGTTAAGTATTTATAGCATTACTTTGTCAAAATCTGCAGGTTGTTTTTCCATGTCAGAGTAGAGAGAGAAACAGCTATTTGAAGAAGTTGCAGCCTGAGAAAGGACATGGGAAAGGTTCTCTAACCAGTTCTATTTCAGGTTAGACTGAGATGCTTTAGAAAGTAATGCATCCGTGTCTGGGATATCCAGTGCAGATTCTGTGGTCTCTGAAGGCTTCCACTGTTTGTTAAAGTTATGGTCTTACACCGTTTCTTTATGGTGTTGACTTTTCTTTATGTTTTCATCATGGTTTTCATGAGTCTTTAATTTTTTAATCTGTCTTAATTGTAACATCCTGTTCTTTGGATGTTTAGAAATTCTTGAATACCTTTAAGAAGAATTTTCTGTTTGCATTTTTTTTCCTTGCTTAAGACATGGTGAATCTTCCATCTCTTCAGATTACCTTTTCTAGATTCAGAACTATATTTTCAGTTTCAGCATTATCTAGAATTTGTTTTCTTGTTTATATTGTTACTACCACTTGATGATGTTACTCTTTTGATGGAGGAAGAAGCTTGTCTGATGTGCCTTTTTTTTTAGAGAGGTGCTATAATTTAGTGTCTTGGGCAAAATTCTGTGGTTTTTAATCACTCCTGCAAAATGATATCATTTGCTGTTCTTAGTGTTGTATGTGTACTACCTGTATTTTGGCTCATTTCCTTAGTTTGAGTTTTCTTCAAGAGCTCCTTAGGGTTTTTGGATTCCTCAGTTGCTCCTCATCTAGTGTTTATTTCACGGGGAGCTGCTTTTTTATAGTGATTTTCTGCCTTGGGCTTTCTGTGCCTTTTTTGTTCACACATGTTCTGTTTCTTCTCAACTTGATTCTTCCTAAGCGGCAAAAACTTCAAACAAGTTTTTCTGGGAAGTGTTTGACATTTGAACCTTCAGCTTCCAGGTGTTGAAAGTTACCTTTGAAAATACCACGTTGTGAAGATCACTGTGACTTATAACTAGACATTGACAGGACCTCTTTTTTAGCTGAATGTCCTTGACAGTGCCTTTGCATTCTAAATAGAGTGCAATATTTTTTAAACTTAGGATGTCAAGATATTTTTCCTGTGGGAACTGGTGGCTTTTGATCCCCTACTTGGTTGAAACACACATCTCACTTTTTCAATAGTTGTATAATTTGCTTCTTGTCCAAGTTTGGTATTCCATTTTTAACATTGAAATACCCCTTTCCAATGATGAGCTTGATTTGCTGACTTCCTAAGTAAGTCAGTCCGTTTTTTGTTTTGTTACTGTACTACATGCTATGTACTAACTGCTGTGCAATTCCAGAAATTCAGAGTTGACTTTTATTTCAGTCATAGTTTACAGCAACTTCAATTCAGTCAGAGCAGCTGTTGCATTTCATGGCATAGGACTATCCTCTTCTTTAAGCTGTGATGATGTTCTATAATTCAGTGCTCAGAATGCTTTCCACTAAGCCACAGCCAATTCTGTCTTGCCCTTATTTAATAGGCACTTTACTCAGTCAGTATGACTCAGGTTCTGGTTGTTCCTAGGTAATTTTGAGAGAGCAAAAGTCCAGTATTATGCATTGTAATTTTTCAGGGTGGGTTTAGTTACCAATTATTTACCACATAGGCTTCCACTGTTAAATCTAGGAACCTGATATTATCACTAGTCCCTTAGGAAAAGGTCAAAGTAGTAGTGTAATACTTCACTTGAGCCCTAGGAAGTTAACTTACAGAGATGTAGGGGTTTGCCTTTCTGCATGCAAGACCAGCTCTATGTGCTAGTTTGATTTATTTTTTGTTTCATCAGTGTGATAAAGCTGTTTTGTTTGGGTTTTTTAAACATTTTTTTTCTAAAGCATTGGACAATATTGAGGGTGGGGGTGTATGTAAAATGTCAGAGCCAAATTACAGTAAAATAGTACCTGTCAGCAGGAAAGGACTTTTTGAAAATTAGGCGATGAAATTTTCATTGTCTGTTACTACATTTTTTTGCTTCCTAGATATGTTTAATATATATTGGGGAGATGTAGCCATGCTATCAAAATACCCAAACTATGATCTTTTCAGAAATTAAAATCTTGGCAGGACATAAAACCAGAGAAACTACAGACAAGTAAAAGATGCAGTGTTTGTATGTAGCTGTTGTGTTGTCACATTTCAAATGTAAATGGTGTGCACAGGACTCTGCACTCGGAGCCTGCCCAGCTTTATCCCCTGAGCATCAGCTGTGCCGAGGTGCTCTGCTGTCCTTTCACTGGCTCTTCTGAAACTGTTGGGACTGCAGCTCGTGTAGCTGTTACTTGTAGCAAATACAGCCCAGAAATTCAGTAACTGTTTCTAGAGCTACTCCTGAATATCAGTCCTTAATTTGGTTTGAGTGGCTTAGGTGACTCAGCAGAAGAAAGAGTGGCTCTTTGTTAAGGTCCTTAAGGGCCTTCATTTAAGGAGAGGTACAATAAAAAGGCAGGATGGGAGGCAGCATCTTTCTTTCAGTTCTGGTATTTAGTCCTAAACCAGATTATCATACCTGTGTATGTACTTGTGCTCCTTTAGATTCCTTTCCATTAAGTTTGGTTTACATGGTGGTAGTTAAGGATGTGGTAGCTTTCACAGAGATGTTTTCAAATAATTAGCAGTTTTGAATGGGAAGCCGTTTGTGAGCTTGATCTTTTCTGCAAAAGGTATTTTGGCCTTTTCTCACAGATACACTAATGACAAGGTCTCTGTATGTGTATTGGGTGGTTTTTAAAAATTTGGTTTTTTTTTAATTCTAGGAAGATAGCCCTACTTTTGTCAGTATTTTGTTTCACAATACAGTTTGATCAAGTGTAACCATTTTAATTATTTCAGAGTTGAAATTGCTACCTTAGTGTTAAATGAAACCTAACTCTACTATGTTTTTTCTTAACTGCTTATTGCTATTCCTGAAAATATTCCATGTTTCAGATTGTGCTAGGATGAATGGCCTATTAAAATGTGACCAGTATTGATGAATCTTGAAAAATGTTTCTCATACCTCACTCTCTTAACTTTGGCTATTTTTAAAGATAACTAAATTTTGTGTTTCTTTTTCCTATTTTAGTAACAGTGGAACTGTTAATCCTCTTATAGATCAGTGGAACTGGGTTTTTTTAACAGTTTTCAATGCTGGAGACAAGAAATGTGGACTATTTAAATTTTTAGGTTATATGTACTACATGTACTAAAGGGCAGACTTCTTAAACTGATGGGTAAAAGAATACCTGTACTTGGAGATGCACAAAACTTAATTTAACAAGGTGCTGGGAAACATGAACCAACTCTTAGGTTATCTGAGCTTTGAAAAGAGGGTTTGATTGTATTATTTTCAGAAATTCTTCCAAAGTTTTTCTACATAAGAGGAGAAAACCTTTGATGTTATGAGGAATTAGTGCCCTTCCCCATCAAGATGCTATAGAGACCCCTTGCTTCCATTAAAGCTTGAGCACTTAGTAGAATTTGATCTCAATACCATCTTGCTTTGAGAAGCTTCTACTTACTAAAAGTTTGTGCTACTTTTGAGTTTTGGTTTTGGATCTTTTAAGATGCAGCAAGATATGTTATGAGGAATAACGAAAAATGCCTGAGTTTGGGTTGAAGGAAGAAAGTATTAGTTTTTTTTATAAAAACTTATAATTTGAAACATCAGACTTTTTTGAACAAAAGCATTTACAGTTAGCAATTCAAACAGGTTAGTCATGTTTCATTAAATGGTCTTTCCCAGGTCTTAGGATTGTTTTTACTATTCTGAATACACAGCTATAAAAATTAACAAACACTGATGAGAATTGCAACCTTACTAAAATGTCAAAAGAAACTATTTTGGGGAGATTGTAATGAGCTTGATTTTTTAGCTGAGTACTTCTGAGTACTTTTAAGTAATCATGTGTTTTTAAAATAAACCCTTTGAAGCCTGCAAGTAAAACAACTATTAAACCTCAAATTTCTTTTCCCTCTTGAAAATATCTTATTAGGATTATATTATGGATTCTCCACCAGATGCACCAGATAATACATCTGGTATACTGTTTGGTGTGAGACAGAACTCGGGAGTTCCACAGTACCAGACTGGGCCAGCAGTGAATGTAACAGGTGGGTATAACTGTAGTAGTTGATAAGAGAAAGAAAAAACCTAATGTCATTTTAACTCTAGTGCAGATCTTTGGGTTTTAACTTTAAATAGGATTTCTAGAATATAGTGTAGCTACTTTTTTCTTCCTCCTGTACATAATGTTTAATGAAATAAACTTTGGAGTCTTGTATTGTCAGACCTTGCTTTTCGGTGCATTAGACTTACTATAAAATCAACTATGTCTTCTTATAATGGTCATTTAGATGGGAAAAAGCATTGCCAGATCCACTGTATCTTTATTGACAGGTAAAGGTTTGTTTTCAGTATACTCATCACTCTTTAGCCAGTGAGAATAGGAAAGGACTGTTAGCAAGAGGGGCTGTGAACAGTACTTGAAGAACTGAGTCTGCTGGATGGATTCCCTGTGATGATGATCTTGGTTTTCTGACTGCTGTACGCAGGAGTTGGAGTAGATGGGATCAAAAGGATCATTCCTGAAAAGGAGGGGAAGAGAGAGAGTATGTAATTTGACAACAACCCCCTCTTTTTCAACTAGCTCTTCAGGAGTAAATATTTAATCTAATTAAAAAGAAGCCAAAACTAACCTTTTTTGTGTGTGTGTATCACAGCAGATGAAGTAGATTTGAAACATGCTGTGTGTTCAGCCTTTAAAAGGCTGTCACTTGGGATTTCTCTCCTCCTTTTTGAAGGATTGTACTTTTGTAATAATTAACCAGAATCCCATTATTCCAAGTTAGGGGTGACAATGACTTCTGATTCTTCCCTGAGCTAACAGGTTAAGTAGAGCAAATGGCCTGACTGGTCATGCTAAGAAGTTACGTAGGACAGAGGGGTACCTAGTTTGCTCAGCTCATGTGATGATTTTGCGTTTTTAGTTTAGATAGTCACTCCAGAAATGTATCAGTGAAGGGTTAGAGTGTGTTTTCTTGCTTGTGTCCAGCCATTCTGTTGGTGTCATTCTTGTCTTGGGTTAAATCACTTTTTGTCAAGTAAGGAAATGGTATGTTTTTTGCAAATGGTTCAGTATTCCAGCTTTTGTTCTCCAAAGGACGGGTATTAAAGTTTAATTGTTTGTACGTTTGGTTTTTTTAACTTTGGAGACTTGCATGCATATTAAAAATTACTTGTATTAGTGTCTCACTGAGAAAAATAAAATGCTTAAAAGCACTGAGGGTTGCAGTTCAAAGCCTTTTAAATGTGCTGTACTTAGTCTATGTTTATTTCTGTGAGATGGCAATAGGATTTGAAAGTTAAAAGTTTTATTATTGTAGGTTGAAACATGAATAATTTTTGACACAGAAGGCAAATTTAAGATATATTTCACTTTGCAGAAAGGAAGCTTCTGTGTATTTTGTGGTTTGGCTTACTTGGTGAGGCCATGTAATGAGATTAAATGCATGTTCATGTATGCCAAAGCCTACTTGCCTGTGTTGGTGCTATGCTTCCTTAATTCATATCCAGCACTGTGGGCACAAGACATTCTGGAATATGGTATTTAGCAGCAGAATCCTTTCTGGAACCGGCCTTTGATGTTCTGTAGAACAATGTAACTTATGCACATGGATCATGAACGACATTTTTTTAGCTCAGTATAGCATAAATATTTATTTCTGAGATCTAAGCAGGGAAATGGCAGGTTGCTGATGGACACTAACCAAGCATCATCTTAGGCTGCTAAACAGGTGGTGGTGTTTGGGTGAATGGCATTGGTAACTGTTCCATGCAGGTCAGATGGCACTGGGGATGTATGTAAAATGTAGGTTGCTTTCTGAGAATATTGTGAGAACATTCTCCCGCCAACTTCACCCACTTGGAGCAATGAGAAACTGCTGTGACCAAAAGACCTGTCATGGGGAGTTGACTGGACTGCATCCCTGGCTCCATGGCTCCAGATTAATGGGAGGTGTTCATGCAGGACAGTGCACTACGAGGCCTGAAGCAATTTGGCTTTCATGTGCCTATTCTGTTATCACAGTACTAGGTTACGATTTCTGATTTCTTTTTCCATCATTTATAAAAAATCAGGCCCAGCCAGCACAGATGCACAGAGCAGCATTAAAGATTTTACAGTGGTCGTGTGTGTTCAGAAAACGGTCAGCAAGGTGGTGCTGCAGCCAGCATGCTTTGCTCCTTGCCATCATGGATGTGGTACAGCATCCACACTCCAGCTGAGAGAGGCACTTTCATGATAAAAGGTGTCAATCTGATTTATACCAGCAGAATATGAAACAGTACTTGGAGATGGTGTGATTAGTTTTCAAAATAGGCCTAATTTTTTTTTATGTGAACAAACAACAGAACTAAAATGCAAACCTATGTGTATTCTCCTAGTATTATTATCGTTCTTCTGAAAGAGAATTCACTAGTTAGAGTTGTATAGACTAAGACTACTCACCTTTATAAATATCTAAAAGAATCTTCATAACTTTTATTGCAGATGTGTTATGCTTTTAAAATTGGAATTAACAGCTTTTTTAAACATATGAAAATACTCCTTGTTTCCAAATTGTGCTTTCTGCAGTCAAACACATCACTGGAGATCCTTATAAACTCAGTCAGACTTTCTTTTCCCTGGCCCTCATTGCACAGCTGCGTTTAATTTATAGTAGCAACAGTTCCTGCTGTACGTTGATGACTTGATGCTCAAATAGCCTCAGTGATACAGAGGAATGCTCAAGTCATACCAGCTCTGTGGAAGCCTATGCTGAGCAAGACTTAAGTCAATGTAAGCAGCTCATATACCTAACACGGTGAGTGTAAGTAGATTAAAACCCCCTAGGAAGTAGTAGCATCTAATTTATAACGTAATCACTTTGTGAATGTGTGAATGAATAGACCTTAAGCAAACAATGCATAGATTGAGACGTTTGAGCTTAATGTTTATTTATGTCAAAAAGAAGGAATGGTGTGCTACAAAGGAGAATGTTAGGATGTTTATGTATCTGTATATCAAGTGAATTACATTTCCCCATGTGTGAGGCACAGTGTGGCAAATTCTCCAAGATGCTCATCAGCATTCCCTGCTGGGAGTCTGCCTATGTGGATTGAATGGGGAGATTCTCCAGACCGTTGGCTAAGTTCAGATAGTTCCCCCTGAGTAAACACAACTATGGGTGTCAGAGGACTGTTTCGTTTCTTCTCAGAAGTTTGAGTAATTTGTTGTGACAAGGTATGTCTACTTGTTGAGCTTCTTGTTATACCCTGAGAAATCATTGAGCAGTTTTGCCATTGGAGGAGGGATATATACCAGAATGTCCTGAGATTAGATGATTTTGTCCTGAACTGAAGCCCTTGACATGTTTTATTATAGTCTTAAGACTTTTTGCAGTCTGTCACTGTGAGAGGTTTACAAGACCTGTGCTGGCACTTCAGACTTCTTGGTTTGTAGCTGTGTCTTTCAGGTCTCCCTGAGGGCTGATCACTGTATTGAGTTCATATCGTCAAGGGTAATCTTACAGTGACTGAGACATAGGTTTCTGACGAGATGGAGCCCAGGGTTTATGTTAATCAGCATTTAATTGGGCATGTTAATCAGCCACTGAGCCTCCCATTTTCAAAGTTGTTGAGGGATTTTTTTTGTTGTGGGGTGTTCTGGGGTGGTTTTTTTTTTTGGGGGGGGGGGCGGTTTGTTGTTTTTGACTGATTTTCTTCAGAAGAAATAGTGCAAACCATAAGGATGTGTAATGTTCTTTCAGAAGAGAGCAGGTATGCTGTGCTTCGTCATTAGAATTTAGAACACTTTTTTCGTTTTGCTTGCAAACTGACATTTACAAAGTTATAGGGCAAACTAAAACAGCATTAACACAGAACCAGAAAAAAAGGAGAGTTTTTCTGTTTTTCATTAGAAGTGCAGAGCTTGTTCCAAGTAGCAGGCATTGCAGAAACCAGCTGCTTAGCTTAACTTTATTACTGTGAACTCACCTTGTCTCAGATTAGAGTGGGCCAAGATGTAAAAAGTAGGCCAAATGAATTCACATGGTCATAGTATAATTTACTGGAGTTTCAGAGGTGGGTCTGTATCTCTTGTTTTTGCTCTTTCCTGCTTCATTGGCCTGGGCCTTCATTCTGAGTTGGATATTTTTTTAACTTCAGTATGGCATATTAGTTTAGGAAAATCTTAAAACTGTTTTATGTGGACTCTAAATTGCAGTCATCACGAAGGTGTTCTAGTTACTATGGGAAAAAAATTAGGTTCTTTGGAGTGCTGTAGGTTCAAATGGGAGTGGTTTTGTATCGAAACCTTCTTCTGCTTCTGAAGGCGACAGTGTAACAACAAAACAGGCCAAGCTTAATGAGGTTGGTGCTGGAAGCAACTTGGCTGTTTCACCTACAGGTAACTGTCCAACATTATACAGGCACAAAATGGTAGGAAGATGGAATGGTCTAGTTGGCAGTCCTGCCTCTGTGTCATGGAAAAAGCTAACACATCTGTAGTTGATGTGTTAGTTGGTTAGTGTTGTTAATGCTCTTAAGGCAGTGTAACTAAGTAACTGTTCTTATGCCATAAAATAAAAGCAGTTATTCTATACAAGAATTTATATACCTTTAAAAATTAATTTACCTGAGGTTATTACCGGTTCAAATTTTAGACCTTTGTTGTTTAGTAGGTAGTTTTAAATTATCTAGAGCAATAATTAGTCATTCAAAGACATGATAAAAATAAATGACCCTGACCTCATTCTCTTAATTCAGATTTTGTGCATTAAAGAAGGGAGTAGGGGGTTGCAAGTTCAAAACACAATCAACCAGAAAATCAGGATTGAAAGAATTCTTGACTTAATTCTATGGCTGCTGAATTTATGAACTCATTCTGATTAGATGAAGGAAAAAAGTCATTTTAGCAATGCCAGGCAAGGCAGTAACACCTTAGACTGTGGAATCCCCATCCTTGGAGATATTCAGAAGTTGACTGGACATAGTTCTGAGCATAAGATTAGACTTGCTCTGTTTTTTGCACAAAACCAACTCCAAAAGTCCAACCTAAATTATTTGTTATTCTGTACATTGACTACTTATTGCAAAATGTATTTTGCAGTTCCTTTTTTTTTTTTTTATATTCCAGCAGTGTTTTGATACAGTTTGAAACAGTAGTGAGATGGGAGAAGGTCTATGTCAAAGAAAGGACTTTACTGGAAACCTTTTTCCTTCCCTGCAAGAAGAGTGCTAGTCTGGCTGTTTCAGAGTATTAAGTATTACATGCATTTTTGTCCTGAGCCAAAAGGACAATTGCTTTCTAATGATTGCAATAGGCCAGAATTTATTCTTGACTTTGAGACATGTCCAAGACATTCTCTGTCCTATAATGTTAAAGTGATTGTTTGGAATCATTTCAGGTTTGGGATTTTTGCATGTCTTTAGAGCTCGTTTGCTCCTTCCAGCAACCAGAAGGACGTGGCTATAACATGAATGTTGCAGCAAAAAAATTTCCTCCACCCTCTTTTGGATGAAATAGGTATTGCTGCAGCCTACAATAAAAAAAAAAAAGATAACTGTAGAATCTTGCTAAATTCAGTAAAAAGAGAAGTAAATCCTGTTCACTGATAATCTTATTTTGCTGAGTTTGTCTCAAAGCCATCCCATGCTGGCATTGCAATTTCTAATCTGTCACAGAATTCAGCACTGAAGCACTGCAGAACACAAGGTTTTGCTGCAGAACTGGTGTTCTTCAACTTAGTTTGCACGTAGCTGTGATGTGTCAAAATGTTTTACCAACTGTAATAGTGAAGACTTGCAGCTCTGTTTTGTGGTACATCTTTTACATGGCCATCCTCTCATGTAAAGGACTTTCTGTTTAATAATGATTCTTAGCAAAACTGTTATCTTAAGGAAAATTACTGTTTGTTTATTTATGGTCTAGGCAGGACTATTTTTGTGTATAAATGAATAACACCGTTGCATGGTCATCTGTTAACTCATGCACTTAGTCAATCCATTGTAGTTGTTTTTGTTACATCTTTTCATTGTCCTGGCAGGGAACAGTTGACTTTACTGTTGAGATGTTGTTTCCTGTGTTTAACTTCTAAGCTATTTACTTAGTATGGAGTCCTCCAGATCTGTAAATGACTTGAGAATTCAAGAAAATTTTATCTGCAAAAACAGCTCTTGCTCTGATGTTTTTTGACAGTATGGAGAAAACTCAAAACTTGAGTTTATTCATTCAGGTTTAAACTAATGAAAAGCTTTAGTATCTCTCTTTTGCTCAAAAGATATTAATAATTTCTGTTGATAAGAGAAGTATTATTTCCTTTAATTACTGGGAGTAATTATAAATTTAAAAGATTTATTCTCTAGATTAGCCAAAGACACCTCTGCTTAACAGAAATAATGCATTTGAATAAGCCTAGATTCCAAAAAATCTCCAGAGAGAAATAGCCTCATGATTAAGAACCAAATGGTGAAATTCCTTTCCAAACCCAGTTATCTGAGCCCTGTTGTGATGATGATCAGGTTGTGGCAGAAAACAGGCTTTATATGTGTGTTTGAAAAATTTGTGAGACAAAAACATCAGAAATCCATCCTATCCAGGATGGGGTGGGCTCCTAGTGCACAGAAGGAATGCTTTCTCCCTATCATGCTGCTTTCATCTCCTCACATGTTTTTTTCCTTTATTGTTGATAAGATTTTGTAAAATCTGTTTATCAGTCTGTATCAAACAGAACAAACTCCGAGTCACTTTGGGAAAAAGAAACAGTAGTTAATAGATGCTTGTAAAGCCTTGCTTATGGTTACCACAGCTTCACTGGTGGTAATAGTTTTCATTTGAAATAGCATATTTTACTGGAATATTACCTCTACTACTAAATTGAGTGTTCTGCTTGTGAATTCTGAGTCTATATATGTTTTAAATTTTACAGGGACAAGTGCTGCATCCTGCACCCTTAAAAATGGAGGACCTTTTCCACGGGCTTGTCCAAAATGTAATATACATTTCAATCTTATGGATCCTCTAAAAAATCATATGAAGGTAAAATATTTTGGGGCTGGTAAGCTTTAGAATGAACTTTGTGGTCTTCTCTTTCGTTCCATGGTTTGATAAGAAGCTGGTTTGGCTTCTGTCTGCAATCAACCAGAGCCAAATGCTCCAAGTCTTGCAGTCATGGAGAGCAAGACAGGAGCAGGGGAGCTCTGAATCTTGCTACTTTTTGCCTCATGTTTCCAATGTGCTGAAGGTAAGTGTCTATGAGAATAGGCAGCCAGATGACCCACATCTGTATAAGATTGCAGCTGACATCAAGATGACAATGTCAACTTAGTGTTTTATCTTGACATATTGCTTGATACAGCGAGATAAAAATACTTGATGCTTAATGGATAAAAAGTTTTTTAAGCTGTGGGGAAGAATTTAATTTGTAGCTCTTACTTAAACACTATGGTAAACAAAACTCTCAGAAACTGAGTATCACTTCATTTGATTGTGAAACTATTTACTACTGTTTCTGGAAACATTGTTTCCTGGAAAATGTTTATCATTTGGCAAAGGTTCTCAAAATTCTCAGGCATATGTATTTCATTTAAGGAACAGAAAAATGTCATTGCAGTCTGTATACAATGTGAATATCCAAAACAAAAAGGAGTATCAGCTACTGTATAACACAAATTTGTGAGGATCTAAGTTACTCTTCTCACAGATGGTTCTGACTTACGGGGTTACAATACCCTAAACAGTAATTACTGTCCTCTTTGGCTCTGAAACGTAATTAAAAAATACAGACAGCAGTGGAAAAAACCCAAGGGTTTTATCTTTTTCTAATCATTATTTGTACAGAATAACTTTTGCACTGAGTACATCGACTGAGTGATGCAACCACTGAAGAAGTGTGTTTATGTAGGATACTGAATTATAATTCCACAGCAGGAAATTACTCCTTAGTAGTAGACTTATGGAGAGTAGTCCTGCATGGTTAAGAACCATTATTTGGCAGGAGAAAACTTTGTCCTCTGAAACACCCTAATTTTTTTGGAAATTTCATAGCGTTTTCTTTAGGAAGTACATTGTGCTTTTTAAGTGGTAAGTTTCATGAGATGGTTCTTGGCCTAAGCAAATTTTATGTGTACTTCAACATAAAGAAGCTCGAACAGTGTCTGTTATGTTACTCAGAATTCTGAATTTTTTAGTAATGCTGGAGAGAAGTTTTGAAGGTTTCAACATACATTCTTCCCTAAGAAATAAAGGACAAAGCTTCTCATTAAGTTCTCAATAAACTTAGGCTTGTCAGCAAAATACCTGCATGAAAACTGCCTTTTTCTTTCTTTTTATTAAATGTAAATGAAATAGAATTTTTTTTTGCAAGAGTGAGGCAACACTAGTATTGTTTTCTTGATTAAATTTATCTTACATGAACCTACGAGACTCTTCCTCTTCAGTTTTATAATATATAGTGCTTTATTACTTAAACACTAGTTAAGGATGAGTCACTGTTCAAAACTGAATATGACTAAGATCAGTGTGTTGGAGAATTAAGCTTTGCATCTAACTCTCATTAGTGCCTGCAGTTTTTAAAATGCTGTTCTCATTGATGCAGTTTGGTGAGACTGATACCATTGTTTCTCTCTCTCCTCTTTTCTCCCTGTTTGCATCCAGTATTGTTGTCCAGATATGGTAAATAACTTTTTCCCAGGAGTGGCCAAAACAGAGTGTTTGAGCACAACAGGCAAGACTACTGAATCTGAGAAAGGAAAACTGATTATGTTAGTTAATGACTTTTATTACGGAAAAGATGAAGGTGACCTCCAGCAGGTACAACAGGAGCAGAAGACTCATACAACATTTAAATGCATCAGTTGTCTCAAAGTTCTTAAAAATAACATAAGGTATTTGAAGTAATTTCCTTAATTATTTGTTAATCACTTACAGTCCATAGGAGTCTCATGTATTCAAGTTTGGTGTCTCTGGAGTAGAGTTCCTTTCGTACTGAAAACTGGTAACATTGGGTGACTCAACAGAAATTGGAGTAATTTTTGCTTTGTGTGTATGGCCATAACTTGAAACCTTTTACAGATTGGAATATGGATTTTAGTGGTGTCTGACATAAACATAGAGTTTTGATAAAAGCAGTTGTAGGACTTTGGGGTTAGCAAGGGCAACACAAAGGATTTTACAATTTGCCATCTGGATTGATGGCGATATTGGTAGATGCGGGTGTTAATTCCCTTTAGGGACGCCTAATGACTATTAGTCAGTAGTTCACTTATGTAACATCTGTTATTTTGTTGGAGTAATTTTACTTCCAAATGCTGATAAAACCCCAGTAAGCTGTTTTAGTAGGTAGACAAGTTTGTCATGGTTCCTTTGGAAGTTAAGGTCACTGAACTTTTTTACATGCGCTCTTCAAGGGAAGCTGAAGTAGCAGAATGTAAAATTGAAAAATGGACTACTGTTTCAAAGGGCACAGTCTGCAAGTTAAAATGAGCAGGTTTATGCTAACATTAGACACATACTATTGAAAAAAAACAAGTTTTCTGTAATTAAAACAATGACATTTGCTATTAATCATTAAATAGACACTATTTTCTACTCAGCATTTTATTGTAAGCAATTGGTGCTATGGTGCCTATGTGTTCCACAGCAAGTCCTTAAAAATGTATAAGCCCTTTTTTTTTTTTTTCTTGAATTTCTGTAGCTTTGACTTTAATATGAATTTTGAGTGTAATCTTGTAGCTTTATCCTGTAGTTCTATAACTTAAGAATTTTTATTTTGAGATCTGTTTTGCACCTTTATATATAGTGGAAAAAATAAATACATCTTACCTTCATAATTCAAGTATAAGTTTTTTGACTGAAATTCAAAAAACCAGAAAGTGATTCATTAAGGTAATCCCCTTCTTTCTTTAAAAGATCTGTGGTTGAACATAGCATTGCAATCATTTTCTGTTAAGGCATTATGCATTAATATTGTCCGTTTCTTTTGTCTGCTTAGAAAACGGGATAGACTCAGTTGGCTTTTCCTGGTTTTCTTGTTTCCGTTTTTTAAGCAACTGTATGATAGTACAAGCTTGAGCTCTAGAGACTATTCTCCTTGCTCATTTGTTTTTTCCAGTTCCAATATCTGCATTCTTTTTGCGACTTAAGTTTAATAGTTCCTCTGGCTGTGCTGAGAGCATTCAAAACAGGAATTTTGCGAGTTGAACTCTAGTGGGTTTGCAGCTAACCTGTGCTTGTGTTGCTCCATTGATGCTGTCATGGGTTCCTGGACTGCTCAGCCAGAATAGGTTCCTACTTCGCACAGGTGAACAGATTGAGGAAAAGCTGGGAACTTAAAGTAGAACCATACCAGTTTCTCCCACTCTTTTGATGTTGGCTGTGTTTTTGCTACCTGTCCTTCATGGATCAACCTCAGGCTTAAATTTAAATGCATTCGACAGAGAACATCCTGGACCTCCTGCAGTGATTTCACATGAGGCTGCCATGTGCAAAATTCTGATACATTCTTGCTACTTAATAGTTTTTCAGGAGAGCTAAAGTTACACGTGTTTCAGAATGGAGCTTTGAGATTGCTGGCGGTGAATAGTGTGAACAGTTGATGTGTTCTTGTTTTATTTCCCTATATTTCAAGGCAAGAATGTTGTCTAAGCAAACATGAGAAATATAATAGATTATTAAGTCTTAGAGCATGTTTTTTACTTAATGTGTGTTCCTTAAAGTCAAGGTTTCTAGTCAGCTTTACGTTTGTTGCCTGTTTTTTTAGCAAACACTTATTACTTAATTTTTTTTTAATTGAGAAGTCCTTACAGAATAAAATTTATAAAGAATCCTGTACATCTTGCATGTGATACGTATAGGGAATGTTAAAATGTTTTTTTTTGCACCTGTTCACTATAATTTAAAGGTTTATGAACCACATGAAACATCACTTGGAGCTCGAGAAGCAAAGCAATGAAAGTTGGGAGAGCCACACCACCTGCCAGCACTGTTACCGCCAGTTCCCCACGCCGTTCCAGCTGCAGTGCCACATCGAGAGTACACACACGCCTTACGAGTCATCCAGTGAGTTGGAGCCTAATCAAGGAATTCTTTTCTAAGCCAAAAGTTTTAGAAATTTTCCAGCTTTTGTTTCCTGGATTGTAATTTCAGAATAAAGCTATTATATACTTGAATTACAGTAACCTTAAAATTTAATATGGGAACAGAGCACTTGGGGTTTTTTTTTCCTTTTGAAAGCAATATATGTACAAAAAAGTATTTTAAAAAACTTTTGTTTTTTTCCTTGCATTTTTTATTCATTTATTTATTTATTTTTAATTGAAAGCTTTACTTTAAGACCTCATGTTTAAGGCCCTTGACTTCCTGACTTCCTGAAATTGTACAGGGGATTTCTTCTAAATAGTAGAATAATCATTCGATTACTTTAGCTTGAGTGATATATGCATTTCACATATATATATGTATTATAATTTATGTATATATGACCCCTATGAAATTTTTACTTTTTTCTTGTTTTTCACTTTTTCTAGCTATTTGTAAAATCTGTGAATTATCATTTGAAACAGAGCAAGTTCTTTTGCAACATATGAAGGACAATCATAAGCCAGGTGAAATGCCGTATGTTTGCCAGGTATCTAAGTGACTTTTGTATTTAGATTTTACCACTCCCCTGTCTTCACTGTCAGTAAACTTGTAACAAAAAAGTCAAACTTCTGATTTTAGGTGTGCAGCTACAGATCCTCGGCTTTTTCAGATGTAGAAACACATTTTAGAACTGTTCATGAAACACAAAACATTTGCTATGCCCATTTTGCCTCAAAGTTATTAAAATTGGAGCACCATATATGCATCATTACATGAGGCATCAGGTAAGCAGCTCTTTTCAATCCTTAATGCTAGAAAAATGCTAAGCACATGTAAGAAATCTCCCTCTGAGAAAACAAACGTGACTGTATTTGTTACTGGGTAAGAATAGTTAATAAGAATACATTAGAAGAATATCAGAAGTCTTTAAGGGAATTGTTAGGCTTTGTCTTGTTTTTGTGTGATAACAGCTCCCTGTTTTTAAAATAGTCCCTGAATATCCTTGGAAGAATCATCGTGCTATTTAGTTTCTTCATTATATTGTAGTGATTTGATTCTGCTTTTCTTGAGGTTACTAGCAAACCTCCTACTAGTTCAAATAAAGAAAAATATAGTGAAGTGTCTTATAACTGGCTATCTGATTGCTCCACCTCTTAGTAACTGTACTGCCTTGCATTTTCAAGTATCTAATTCTTACAGAGTACCTAGTCTTTGTTACAGTATTAGGAGTTGGTTTAGTTGATGTTTTAGGAACTGCATGAGCATTGTTTGAGACAAGCTAGGACTAGAGTTTTGTTATGCCATCCATGCTTACTATAGATTGTCATTTGTCTTTAAAAGAAAAAGGGAATATACCGTTGCACTAAGTGCAGACTGCAATTTTTAACATGCAAAGAAAAAATGGATCACAAGACTCAGCATCACCGGACATTTAGGAAACCCAAGCAATTAGAAGGCTTGCCTCCTGGAACAAAGGTGAGTTGTTCATGCAGGAAGACTTGAGGGGAGAAAGGGAAAAAAAAAAGTCTTGGTAGAAAAAAGAGTAGAATAGAAACAAGTGCTTTTCTCCTTTCTTGTCCTGAACAAAATGTTGGAGTTGTATTGTTTTGTGTGCGTTGTGTTTTGTTTCTTTTCCTCACCTTTAAAACTCTAAAAAATGCTCTCATTTGAAGAACTACCAGGCACAATTTCTTCCTGGTGATGCGTGATTTTGCTTTCTGTCCCATTGTTCCATACACCTACATACATGCCAGTACTCCAGCCAGAAGCTGCTGCTTTCTTGAGCTCATGGTTAATTTGTCCCTTCCCATTTATGCTTTCTTGTGCTGGGAGCTGCTTCTGCATCATTTCTTGTGAAAGCTTTTTTCAACTTATGGAAGGTGGTGGCAAAAAAAAAAAAATATAAAAATGCAAGACCTACTTCTGCATAAAATATATATGCTTAAAAGTGGGTTGACCAGGTCTTCTTTAGGTTCAGTATTTTAAGGTGTATAAGGAAAATTTGGGGCCCCTCAGAACTCTTATGCTGTGTCTTTAAGTCATTCTTCCATTTCTCAAGAAGGAACTTCTTAGACTAGGATTTTCTTGTAGATTTTGGGACTTTTTCCTACAGTTCTTTAGTAGAGCGTTAAAATGTGTGTCCTTTCAGTTGCAAGGAAGAAGACAAGTTAGCATGTTGATCAGCTCTTCACAGTTAATTTGCTGTATAGTCAGGAAGGGAAAATTTACTTGAGTTGCTGTTGATTGTCTTGCTTGGCAGAAGGAATGTAAAGGACCAGTTCTTTACTCAGCATTACCTCAATTTTTTTCAAGATGTCAGGGTCTCCATGAGCTAATAAAAGCTAGATTATGTTAAAATTCATGTTAGTAGACCTTGACAGGATGCAAATGTTAATACGGAAAAACCTGGAATCAGATTAAGAAGACAAGGTGATTCTGAACTAGGAGTATGGGTAAGAAATATAATTAGGAGTCATGTTGTGGGTCAAAGCCACATTTGAGAGAGTGACAAAGGAGTTTGAGAGTACCAGATAAGAAGTCAGAAACTTGAATTATTCCTTGGAGTTCTGGGATGAGGAACAAGTGTATGTGAAGGGAGTAGACTCATGAGACAGCAAGACCTAGGACTTTTTTTTTAAATCCAGGCACTGATGGGATGGTTTGGTATTCTTAGTAGGGCTGATTGGCCTGACACTTCTGCTTCATTTTTTATCATTTCAGAAAGCAGGATTTAGCCAGTTGCAGGTCTGGAAAGAAAACAATGTGTTTTGTCATGACCAATTATATTGACCAAAAAAAAAAAAAAAAACCCGAAGTTTTTGAGCATCCAGTTAACTATTTAGAAGTTAATTCTAGTCCAACAGTATTTTCAGTATTTTGTATTCTTCAAAGTAATCTTTAATCAGGAGAGTTTCTTATGCTATGATTTGTGCTGTAAAGTGGCTTAAACTTTGAGACAAATAGAAGTGGGAACTTGGAGAGCTTAAATCTAAACAGAACTTATATTTTTATTTCCCACTTGTAGGTGACTATTCGAGCATCTTTGGGATCTCATCAGTCAGGATCATCAGCTACATCTTCTGTTAGTACAAGCAGTTCCACATTTCAGTTATCACCTAAAGCTAAAAATACAACCACTAAAAATCATAACAAATCTAATACAAGTAAGTCAAGAGGAAAATCAAAACAATCTACAGCAAAGAAACAAAATGCATGGACAAACAGCAGAAAAAAAAAAGAACCTACACATATTACATTTCATAATCTAAGGTAAAATACTAGCATTAAGATTGTATTTAAATATGCTTTGAGCAATAACAACTGATCATTTAATGGTCTTTTAGTAATTTTAATGCTGTAATAGAAAAGATCTGGCACCTCAGGTTTGCCAAGAAAGCAATGATGCATAAGTTTTCCACCTACTGGTACTGTGGTTGTAATTCTGAATTTTCATTCACCGATTTTGGTGTTGGCAGACTACTTTGTGATGGAGGAACAAGTGTTCTGGAAGTTTCTCTGTGCCACATTCCTTTTTCCCTTTCCCTTCTTTGATTATTTGAACCTGTTAATTAAAAGATGAAATCCTATCTATCCTGGGAGGTACTATCCTGGGAGATAGTGCATTTTGGGGACCTAATTTTAAAAAAATCAAGAAAGTAAAAGGAAGCTATTGGGAGAATGCTGTCCTTCACAATATTGGGGTTTGCTCTCCTTATTTTACTGTTTCCATGGGTGTTTTATGGACTGTTTATTACACTGGAGTGTAATTTCATTGGTTATGATGGGTTAGCATTTTTCTTTGTCAAAGATGGGAGATGTCACCCCTCCCTCCAGTTTCTAACATCATCAATGTGTAGCTCTGGGAGAGATCTAAAACCTATCAGCAAAACTGGGGAAGAACAGGAGGATATTCTTGCTTTGTCAGTGTTTCAAAGCCTGTAGGTAATATTGGGGTGACAGAAAGACCAAAGGCGCTTTCTGTGCATTGTGATGGATGGAAATAATTACTGGAAATAGTTCTCAAGTGCATAGAGACAACAGCAGCATCAGAAGTTAGAGATTCTCATCCACTGCATTATCCCTTGTTTGCAGGAGTGGCCAATGACAGATGCTTACATTAGCTTTCACTTTTTTATTAGGATCATAGTGAAATCATAGTTCAAGTAAAAGCAAATTTTTCTTCTTTTTTTGCTAGTGTAATTTAGAAGTATTTAGCTGATGCATTTTTAAATCCTCATTTTTCCCCTAGTATTGGCAAGCTTGCTACTTATTTAAAGCAAGAAGTTTGAAATAGTAATCTCTTCTGAAAGTGTTGCTATTAGCTAAAATCTTTTTTATGTTACCATTAGGCACCGTGTGGGAACTCACAAATGCATTGAGTGTTTCTCTGAAATAAAAGACTTTGCGAGTCACTTTCCTGCTTACGTCCACTGTAGTTTATGCAGGTACAGCACCAGCTGTAGCAAAGCCTATGTGAATCACATGATGAGGTAAGAACTCTTCAGAGTTGTTACTGGCTTAGTAAATACTTCCTAAGTTCATGTAAGGTGTGAGGTGTTTGTTAGATGAGTTTTGAACTGGGTCCTCAGACTGGCAGGGAAATGCATAAAGTTGTTTTTTTTTTAATTTTTAACAAAGGCTTAAACTCCACATTCTTGTTTTTCTTTTAAAATCCAGTGGTTCAGGTAGTATTATACCTTTGCTTCAGACTTTCTGTGGGATCTTCCATAATCACTTCAGCCTGACTTGGCAAATAATGACTAATTATTGTATGTTCTCTGGGTTTCACGTTGAATGACTCATCTGATTTTACCAGTGCTGAATGCATACAGGCCACAGCTATTGCTAGTCAAGTCTGTGCTCAGATTTAAAGGATGTCTCAAATAGCAAACTCAAGTGGATATTTGTCCTCACACTACTTCTGGTCATCCATAGAAATAACATTTCATTTTGTCATCAGTTGTGGGGCAGTGTAGGGTATTAGTGATGACAGCTGTAAAAAAAGCTTGTTAAGAAAACAAATGCATTTGTTTTCAGAGCCTTAGAATTATACTATACAATAATTAGATACAGATACATAGCAGTGATGGTAAAACAAAATTTTAGAAACCTACTTGTTAATCCTGTGCCCTGAAGAAGCCAACTGTATTGTGGAAAATAATAAATGTGTTTTTTATTTCTGAATTCATGTACGTAGAAAGTGCCTTGGCATTTGTGAGTGCTGGATTTCTTGAATCTGTGGCCTAAGTTTTTAGATATACTTTATATATATTTACCTATTCATACTAATCTCAATGCTTATGGAAGTCCTAGGCTGAAATAGTTTACATGCTTTTATCTGTATAATCTATTGTTTGCATGCTTAGACAAAAAAAAATTATTCTGGAAGAGGAAAGAGGTAAATTCTTCCTATTGGAAGACCTAAGGTAAATTGTTCCTGTTGTTGCTGGAGGTCTGGATGGCAGGTCAGATTGATCCATGCAGTAAAATCTTCTGTCCTATTTTGTCCCTTGATGCACTAGTGCATCTCCTGCTCTGATCCTTTGCAGCACCTCCCATCACCTCTTTGGTGAGCTGAAGGCAGAAGTGATGATGAGTACAGAGGATGTTTGTGGAGGAGCAGCCCCAGTACTCAGCTGCCTGCACATTGTCCCATGGGAGAGAACTGTGTTGGCACATACCTAACATAAGAGACAATTTCCAGGTTATCTGAAAATTTCATTTCACACTGAAAGCCATCTCTTTAGGAAGCACAAGTTCAGCCAAGTTTTTTCAGCTCATCTGTGGTGCACTCTCTAGCTATACCCATGGTTCTTCAAAAGCTGAGCTGCTGCTGAAAGCAATAAAAGTATATTCTTGCAGGACTGTGCCAGTAAAGTTAAGCTTTTCACCTCCCAAACTCATTTACAAGGGAGCCAATGTTTTAAACTAGAGCTGAGATTCACAAGTTCATAAACTTTAAGCAATTTAATGTTTAAGAACAATGCAGTTCAGTAACTTAGGCTTCTGCTTTCATGTTTTGCCATAAGCAGATTGCAGTACCATGACCAGTGAAGGAGTTACGTGAAGTAATGTATTCAAGAAAACCAGTCTTAAGTGGTAATGTTTTCATGTGTTTAGTTTTCACAGTGCTCGTCCAAGTAAAAGATTTTGGATCTTTAAGAAGCATTCTGAAGTGCTACGGTAATTCAGCTTTTTTCAGTTACAGATCGTTATGTTTTTACCTTGTGATGATAAGTGATAACTTGGTTGAGATTTTAACCTCTTGCATTTTCACAGTTTAGAGCAGAGAAATAAAACCATTCTTTTCCAATAGCAGTGTTCTGGTCAATGACATACTTATTTGTCCACATTTGTTAACTTAATTCTGAGCAGTTTTAAATTTTGTTATTATTTTTTCATTATTCATAAAGTGCAAAATGGGGAGGGGTTCAGGGAAAGAAAAAAAAAAAAACCCAAAACATCCAAACAGAGAAGCTCATGCTCTACAGATAAATTTCTGTCTCAAGTTAGGTTCTTTGTACTATATCCAGCATGGAGATGCCCTGCTCATTGATGAGAATTTACTGATACTAGTTGCAGTAGAAGAAATAAGATTATGTTTATGTGAATCATCTCATCTGAAGTTGATTTTTTTTTCTTACAGTCTGTCCAGTTGCCGTAAGTTAAGAAAAGTGTTTCCATGACCATGTTGTAATTATCCTTCCTTTTTGATTTTTATTTCCTAGAGGTGTGACTGTAGTGTGTCTTAACTGTGATTTCCTGGTTGATGTTTCTGGCTTGGATAACATGGCTACTCATCTGAGTGAGAACCAGATTCATACTTGTCAAGTTATTGTAGAGCAAGGTGAGTACATTTGGTGTCTTTTTTATACAGAATATAAATACTCACTTATTTGGATGTCTCTTGTGTTATCACAGTCCTATTTTGAGTTGCATTATTTCTGTACTTGCGTTTAATAGTGAGTACTTCTGTGTTTCCACATTTTAAAATATTCTTAATTAAATCCTTTGTTCTTATTTTCAGTTTCTGCAGATAATGCAACTGCTGCACAAATGTCTCAGTAAGTTTTATTTTACTGCTTAATGGTTTTTTTCTATTAATTTAGTGATAGATGGCCAAAATTTGCACTTTGAACTTGGGGTTCTTTGGAATTCCATAGAATTTGCAATGCATGGGTGAACACAGACCTTTACTGTACTAGTGCTTTTTCATCTCTTACCATGTCCACAACTACAAGAAGGAAGAGATAAAAGCATTACCTGTTGCAGCTAAAACAAAATCAGACTTTTGTTCAATTTGGAGAGACATAAATAATTGTCATGTTGGAACTTCTCTATTCTGGCCTGTCTATATACAATGAGATTTGTTACTTCTACTTAATACTAGCTTTATCAAATTAGTGGTTTATGTTCTTTATGTAATATGAATATGACTACAAAAAGGAGTGTCCTTTACTGAAATAGAACAAATTCAGTCTTAATATTTAAAAATCTTAAGGATTTTTTTTAAATTATGTTCTTCATATGGCAAAGGCATACTGTTTTGTATTCGGTGTTTTATTCTGACTTTCCAAGTGGAATTAGTATGTATTAATCGGAGGTGTTAAGGATTTGAAAAAGAACCTGCAGTATTTTGGAGATAGTTTCAGATTGTGTTAGTTTTGGGGTTTTTTAAACCTTAGAAGAATCAGACGTGCCAAGCCCTCCCTGATTGTCCTGGAACTGTTTCTGAGGCTTTACAGTGCAGTTTATGAGCCTGTTTATGCCTTAATTTGAGGTTTAGAGGTGTGTCAGTTAAATCAAACACTTGTGTTTACTTGTACCATTTCAGAACGCAGAATCAAAAGTGTCAATTAGACTGCAAAGAAATATTTTAAAAGGTAAAAGAAAATGGTTTAACTCTGATAGAGTCCATCTAGCCTTTAGCAGGATTCTAAAAGGAGTTTTTATAGTCTCATGCATGGTGAGAACTCATCCAAGAGAGTGCTAAGTTGTTGCTAAGGCCTCTAAGCATAAATCAGCTTTCACTGAGTTTTCGAGATATCCCAAATAGATTATTTAATATTAAGTATTTTCTTTCTTAGTTTCCATGAAGTGGCTAGTAAGGGGGTCCTCTAGTAATTTAGCTTTCAGTGAAACTCAATGACAAAATAAAGTGTTGAGCTATGATACTTGTGGAAACGTTAGCTTTTGTATTTGGAGCTGGCATTAAGTGTTGGGAATTAATACTTGCTGAAGTGTCTGGAAGGGAAGGTTTTAGTTGTGTTGAGTGGTGGCTGAAGATCGATAGGCTGTCAGTACTGCAAAAGGATCTTGCTGTCTTGAATACATTACAGAGGCATATGGAAATATGTAAGAATGTTGGATATATGTGTATTACTCAGAAGCAGATGGGTGAGCACTGAAAAGATTTGAGGTAGAGTCAATAGTATATGTGGGTTTGTTTCTGTAAGATGTTTGAGTAAGACAGATGCAGATAGCCATTATTTTTGACAGTTCTGATGCCAGCATAAAATCAGCTACTTGTACCACATGGAGTGATACAAAATCCATGATGGTGCTTTTTGAAACTGTCAGGCTCATAGACTTCATTAATTTCAGTAAATCTTGTCCTGTTCATATGCTAGTTCTCTGATACTTTGGACAAGAGTGTATCATTGCTAAACTGAAGAGTATGAATACACCTGTGTAGCAGATGTTTTAATTCATAATTTGCTGTACAGAGTACAAACAAAAAGGTTCATCTTTTTGTGGGCTGGTTCTTAGTGGTACTCTTTGGTTGCTTTGGAAGAAGAGGAACTTGCAGACAATATTCATAACTTCTGCTGTATAGTTTCTCAATGATCTCTGAATGTTTCTTCCAATTCTTTGACCTATAATTCCATGACTTGTTTATGGGGCTCTTCAGAATCACTTCATCATTGGAAACAATGACTCAATTACAATCTTGAACACTTGTGGTGGATCTTCTCTTGCATCTCTCAGGTGGTATCTTTTGGTGTCTTTTATATATTGGATTGTCTATATGTGTTTTAAAACTCATCTTTATTGCTAATGATCAGACATGTTCCATGAACTCTCTGTACTGTTACAGAGCCTGTCTTTGGACCAGAATCCTGCCATTAGTAATACAGATAACCTAGCTGGAGATGTTCCAGCAGAATTTGTTTTATAAATTTTTATTCTACATAAGTCTCCTTGTTTGTTTGGTGATCCACCTTGTGCTGAGGAAGTAAGATTTAATAATTATGCGAGTACTCTTCTAATTGCTCAACTCTCTGCTTTGCGCAACCATTAACATATTTTTAAATGAACTGACAGCAGACATTTTTGTTGCAGGGCAGTTGAAAGTGAGCAGGTATCCTATACTACCTTGGCTCACTGATACATCATTGTGGACCAGAAAATTGAACCCAGTCCAGCTTGGGATTATTTTGGTATGTAAGCAGACAAGGATCTGACCAGACCTTTTTGTTCATGCATCGGAGCTGTGGTATTCTCTTCTTGCATCTTTTAGGCAGCAGGTCTGGTCTTTTCTCCCAATATTGTAGTCAAAGGCCCTTTTTGATAATGTTCTCTGCTTTGCAGCATTGATTGGCAGCTTTTTGGAGGCTGTACTCCGTTGAAGAGAGGCTTACCAGGAGTTTCACTTGCTTGATGCAGTTTCTTTGCTGCTCATGTGCAACGTTTCTTCCCTGCTCCAGTCTATCAGTATCATCCCAAGCTAGAGTAGTGAGTAAATGGTGATGTATATGGGCTGTTATGAAAGCCCATTTTGTTCTGAACTTGATCCCACCTGCTGAAAACAAAAGGCTTTGTCTTTCTTTTTGGTGTTCTCTAAAGCATACAAGTCCTGATCTATTTAATATTCAAGTAAATTATATTTTTTTTCTGCCAGTGACTTTATGGTATACAGTGGCAAAATATACTTTGAATGTCTTCTTTTGCATGTAACTACATGGACTGAGTCTTGGTCAAAAGAATTTATTAGCTGCTTTGCTCTCTGGGAGCTAAGCTTCTTTTTGCTCCAAAATACTGTGAGGAAGAGGGCATGTAATGGAACTACATACACTTACTGAGCCTTGATTCTGAGAGTGGAGCAGCTACAGTTCCAGTTCATTCACACCTTGTTCTTTTGCTATCATCTCTCATCTTCAAGGATGCTGGGACATGTGCTGCTTTTGATTTTACTGCTTCTGATTTCGTCTTCAGTTCTAGATTATCTGTGGCAAGTTTATCCATCAGGATATGTGATGAGCTTCGCTTTTGCCATGATGAACTTCCAGTGTTCCTCCAAACTCAGCTTCCTGTGTTACAGTTTTGGTTGAATTTCTCATTTCCTAGCTGGCAAGCAGTATAATAGATAAAGCTTACCTCAGTTAAGGATCAGTCAGTGATACAACTTCCTAGTTGTAAGAGTTCAGTTTTGATGAAAGCAAGCTGTTCTTGATTTGCAGCACTTCTTTTTCTGAATTCTTTGAGATTAACTCATTTTGACCGTTTTTTTTTGTCCTCTTGACTTCTAGTACTGAGTCACAGGTCTGGTGATAGTGAGCTTCTGCAGCTGTTGTAGTACTGCTAATAATGGCAAGGATCCTGTCATCCCTTGTCTCTTTTGCATATTTTGTGATTGAGCATCTGCACACTTACTCAGTACTCTAAAGTCCTGCTCTTTTGCTACCTTTTTTCCTTCTGACAGAAGCTGTGTTCCATCTTGAATGCTGCTGTTCAGCTTCAAGCATCACTTCCCTGCTACAGGTTTTTCTTGCAGGACTTAATTCTGTTTTGACACAGCAGCATTCAAAAAAGTCTAGTGGGTTTGTGTTTTCATTGTGAAACGTGCTGTTCATTTCAGAGGCATTTGAATTCATATTTCACTTTCATTCAGGTTTCCGACAGCAAGACGAATGGAGTGTGATTGCAGGTTTTTGTGGCTTTCAGAAACGTTTTCTAAGAATTTCCCAGTCATGACACTAGATAGACACTTAGGTTTGAAGTTATATGAATTCTATGTCTGTTGAATGTTTATTTGGAATGTTGTCCTTTGGTTCTTTTGCAGCTTTGCTACAGATATTCAAGTTTCAAACTTGCATTTTAAACACTTATAGGGTGCTTACAGATATGAGAGATTTGTGCAAGTGGTTCACATGGAATCAATTGGCCTTTTGGCATCTTGTTTTCCATTTGTGTGAGGATCTTGGAAAAGTTACTCATGTGGAAAACTCATAAAAGCACATCTAAATCATTAAAACAAACCTGCCTTACTTAGTATGAAATCTCTTATGATCCCAACAATTTACATGAACAGTGCAGCATATTGGGCCATATCTGCAAGGGCAGAGTGTGACTATGCATGATATGACCAGTTTAGCTTATGGTCAAAGAATTAAAGATTGCATTTGTTGTATGTACCTTAACCTATCTCTCTTTTATTATATTTAGGACATTGTGTCACTGCTTGACTAGCCTGTTACAGCTTATCCTTGTTTAGAAAGTCATATAAACAAAGTAAATGTTTGTTTCTGTTACTCTGTCAAATGTTACTGTGCAGCATTTAAAGTTACATCTGTGAAAATAGGGATTTTCTGCTAGAAGGTGGGATTCATTTAAGAAAAAAAGCCAACACCTAAAAATCCCAAACCTAATGACCCTTCCCTTCTTTTGTGTGTAAATAGAATTTCAGAAATGAGAATACTCCACTCCTATTTGTGCTTAACTGCATTTTAGAGTCTAGCTTTTGTCACTGTCTCCAGATCTCTTCCATTAGTCCTAGGTGTCTCTTCATCTGTCAAATAACATTTCAGATCAACCTATATGTAGACTTCAAGGTGTCTAAATTAATGTTCTTACTTGGCTTTTACTCTGAGTCTCTTTGGTTTAATGGCTGATCCATTCTGTTGACCTTCTCAACGTGAAGTTTTGCGCTCAGCTGCTCCTTTTTTATGGGCAAGTTTTTTACAGGATTGGCAATTAAAGGGCATTTTTTTCATTGTTCTTAACTATAAGTTCGTGTAGAGTGAAGAATCTTTGGAGAGTTCTAGAAAGGTTTCAGAGTCGCTCAAAACTGTTGGACCAACAAGGCTGTACTTAATAGAGGTGGTCACAATCTTTGTTTTATTTTCATAATGTACTTTCCAGAATCTCTGTGACTTCACAGATGTAAGAAAGCCTTGCCTTTGTTGATGTTTGAGACCTATGGGGTTTAAGATTTCTTGTACCATACGAGTGTTGGGAACATCATAAGGTGATAATTTTCTATGGTTTAGTGTCTATTCATGCAACTTCTGCCAATTACAAATTAGAAGGAACTGCTTTCTAAAACTATTCCTAAATGAAATTAAGGTTGAGAGTCTACAGCATGAATCCAGAGTAAACCATAATAACAAAGATGTGGTTACCACAAAATGGTCCAAACTCTGCTCTTTTCCAAAACAACATAAATAAGCCAGCTGGAATCTATCTACTCTATAGGCTATAGAACATGGACAGAAAGATCTCTCAAATATGATCATGTAAAATAACATTTATAATGGATTTGAAATAATCTATAGATACTGGATCCAATTCACATGCATTTAATTTAGTGGCAGAACTTTAATTGGTTGAGACAAGAATAGTATGTTTTGTCCTTAGATATGCAATATCTGATGTATTTGTGTCTAAGTTAGTGAGTCTAACAGGAGTGACTTTTTTTATGACAAATGGCTATTTCCAACATATTTATTTTAAGTTCTTGCATATAAAACATTAAAGTAGTAAAACTAAATATTTGTTGTTGCATCTTCTTATAATACAGTGGTGTGGCTACTCATGCTTAAATACTTCATAGTATTTAAATCCCTGACCTAAAAAAATTTTGTTCTCATTTGATTTATCCTGATTATTTTTCTGTTATTTGGAAGAACATTTTTACAGTGCTACTGAAACCAATCCTTTTTTGTAAATACTTTTGCCATCTATTGTTGCAGTTTAAGATGTAATGAATTATAATATGTGATTGTTTATGCTACAGTTTAAGATGCTGGTTACCTGCTAGAACATTAATGTTAGAAAGTATTCATGGTGTGCTGATACTTTGTGCTTAAATTCTTTAGAAGGTCTGGGTTTAGGCTGCTTTTTTGGATTTAGGAAAATACATGTAGTTGATCAATCTAATATTAGTATACAGTTTTCATAAAACTTAAGTGGTAAAGCTGTTTTTTATGTCAAGTATTTTGCACCCTGTAGACAACCATTAAGACTTGCTGAGGTTGTGAATAATTTAATTTATGATTAATAACATTATCTAAATATAATAGAGGCAGCACCATACTTCAGCAGATTAAATTTGCCTTTAATGCAGCATCAACAAAGTAGATACAGGCATAAGCAATTTTGAGGGGTTTGTTTGGTTTTTCTTTTTTTCTATAAGAAACCTTTGAAAGGTTAGATTTTGTTAGAACTGATGACTTAACAAGTTTGTAGGAGATACTTCTTGCTATCTCTGCGATAACATTTTCTTTTAGAAACAGAGAAAATCAATTTTGGTGATGCTGTGATAAGCTGTTTAATTAATGTGGTTTTCAAAGTCAATAAATTTAAATAATTTATAGCTCATCTAGTGTATGAACTTTGCCTGTAAAGGTATTTTGTGGGAAGCATCCCCTCCAGATAGTAGTTGGAGGTCAGCTGCAATGTTTTACAGTTGTCCTGAAGTAAACTACAGCTCTGTTCTGGGTATTTGGGTTATGGTAGACAAATAAAAGAAAACTGAACTTATACTGTGGAATGTTTTTGTCAGGTAGCTTTATGCACTTTTTTAGCATTTCAGATGTTAAAATTCTTCAGTTGTGGTTAAAAGGCCTTTCTGGTGAGGTCATTCCTCAGGTAGGACAAGAATAAAAGTAGTGCTCACTATCTTAAGACTTGTGGTACCTGGTTTTCCTGAGGCAAGATTACTGGAAGAGCTTACATGAATCAAGTTGATCCTATAATTTATGTACACCAAATAAAACACTTCAGAATAATCAAGTATATTTAAGCTCAGCATAAGTATCAACTTTAAAAATCACTTTCAGATGACCAAATTGCTTTCTAACTGTGCCTTCATCCTTATCAGTATTTCAACCATACAGTATTTTAAAAATTGAATCTTAATTCATTATCCACACTGAAATCTCGATTAGAGAGAAAGAATCTGACTTGGGGGTAATGTGTTCTCTTTTCTAAACATAGTGTAAGACTATCACTGAACTTTGTGTCTAGTGTGAAGATCCAAGACAATTCTTTTTTAATTATACATAAATTACTGATGGCAGTGTTCAGAGGATCTGCTCAGTGTAAGAATCCAGCTTTGCCTGTCTTATTGCAGAAAGCTGGGCTGTGTCAGAGGCACACCTTTGGTGGGACTGCCACGCCACAGATGTGCAGTTTGTAGTTTGTAGTCAGTCCCTTTAGCCTCCAGTAAAGGAATGGTTTGCTTTCCTTATGTATCTTCATATTCAGGGAACCCGGAAATTGGTAACTGTGAGATCTGGATTAATATTGACTCTGAACTGTAGTTTTTGGAGACCTATCAGAATCTAAATCATCTCAGTACATATTCTTAATGTTTTTTCAGAAATATAATCTTTGGATTCTGATTTTACAGATCTTTTTTTAAAGATGTCTTTGTATTGCCCTTCAGAAAGGGCAGTCTTGTTACAGAACTCCCAGATGGTAAGAGAGTGGGAGAAGTCCTCATACCTAGGAAAGATTTGTCTTGTAACACTGCTTGCCAGTTTTCCTTTTTTAAAATACGAAGGGTTTGGTGAGTTTCTTTAACAGAAGCTGTGGCTTTGTAGAAATGAGAAGGCAGTTCATTTTTGTTCAGAAGTGTTATGAAAGATTCTCTTACTCAGTCCTACCTTTCCCACAGATGCCAGTACCACTTCACGTGTTTTCTCTTAGTTTTTCTTTTTTATTCCATATTGTTTTTCAGCATTATAGAAGAGGTCAAATTTACATTTTTTTCTTCACAGAATTGTGTTCCATAATACTGGCTTTCATTTAAAAAGCAAAACACATGCAACATCCAGTGTCTAAACCCAAATAAAAACATAACAAAACCCAAACCCTGCACCATAACCCTTACATTTGGAAAAGACAGAGAACAGCAAAAGCTGCTTTGATAACTGACTGAGCTTACAGAGCACCAGAACCAAGCCCTTCCAGAGCAGCGAGCTGCTGTCTGTCAGTGTGGACTGGGCCATGTGGAACCTCTGGTTGTTTTTTCCAAGGTGCCTTGCAATGCCTGTTACTTGGCTGCAGCCAGATGCTTGACATTTTGGCTGTTAATTGAAATACACAGCAGGAGTTTGGAGGACTGACCCTTAGGGTGCTGAAGAACCAAAAATACAAATGGATGAATCAGGTAGTTTAAAAACATAACATTTAAAATTCCAAGAGCTAAGTCAAGAAATCTTTCTCACCTGGTAGTTCTCAAGGGCAAACAGGTCAGCCAGGGTGACAGTCAGGAGATGAGAAGGTAGAGTGTGATAATTCTGAGTTGGAAATTTTCTTAGCATTGCTCACATGTATTTGGGTTTGTATGATGGAAATGGAACCAAGTATAAAAGCCATATTGCAAAGAGTATTTTAAAATAACTTTACCATACAATTTTCAGATATTTGCTGTGTAATTTGGCCTCATTAAAACAAAATATACCAGTTCTGGGGGGGAAATTACTATGCTGAAAGTATATAACATTGTTTATGTAGTTTTAAGTATGAGGTAATATGAATAATAATTTCAAATGTTAGTCTTTATTTACAGTGACCTCTCCTGTTTTTGAACAAAAATTACCTTAGTTGTATTGAGACAGAAAAAAGTCTAAGTAATTAATTTTGGCACTTAGGCACTTAGTGTTTCCTGAATAAGAATAATAAACAAGTAAAATGCCCTGTATAAGATGCTTTTAGAAGACTGATTGGCTGTTTCTAAATTCACATGCTTTTCTACTGTTATAGAAATTGAAGGAAAAAAATTGATTCATTCATGTTGTTTAGAGTTAAAAAGTTTATTTCATTGGATAAGTTTTAATGGAGACTCAAAAGTTTCTTCTGTGACAGGCATTCTCTTGAGTCTTCAATATGTTTTCACATCACACAGTGTTTATAGGGCTCAAACACTGCAATGCTTAAAAAATGTATTAACTTCAACTTGCTTTCCTTCACTTTTTTTTTTCCCTTTTTGTGCAAGCAAAACACAAGTTTAGTTCAGGTATTTTTTCTGTCCAAATCGAAAACTGTCCAGACTTAGTTTTCATCCTATTTACTAAGGCATAATTGAAGTTACGTGTTTATGGACAAGGCTACAATAGTTGCTTTCTAGTTTTGGTTTGTTTCTGTGGGTTTTGGTGATTTTTTTTTTTAATTTTATTTTTTTCATTTCGAAGACTATTTGGAAACATCTTTACTGAGATCTCTGCTGCATAATAGATTGTTGGTAATATCAGTGTGAAAATATTTATACAGCTTTATATTGTCGTCAGCTGCTCATGAATGTAAAATAAAAGAAATATCATTAATTATTACAGAAAATTTCAAGACCTAGTTTATCTGAAGGAAAAACAGAAACACCAACTTTTGAAAGGTAAATATAATGATCAGCTGCATCTTGAAATCAGGTACAAAAAATAACACATGCTGTGTTATTTATCAGGTAACTGGGCAAAAAATGTTTGATTAGTATTTTTGTAACATTTCCTATGATAGAAAAATTTCAATGGCAGTTTTAAGGTACTTTCTCAATAAGACATGGAGAATGTAGGTTCCAAGTGTCAAAACACATTGTAAATAATGCTTAAACAGCAAATTAGTAAAAATTTATAGGATATTAAATAAATTGACCAGATGGTTTAAAGTAACTTTTATCATATTGTCTGTGAGTTAACAGTATTACTGTGGCAATTGGGAAACAGTTTTAAAATACAGTATAAAATATTTTTTTAGGTCTTTTTAAAAAACCTGTGTCATTTATGGAAAGCATACTCAACCAGATTATTAGCAGAGCAAATATGTGAAAATATTGTGTAACTTATAATTGCAGCTCTACACTTAAATTATGTCAGTCTGGGGAAAGAATTGAAATTTCACACCTTTTATTGGCACATATTGTGCATAGACTCATATTTTTGTTACTCCAGATTCAACAGCCCAAAATATATTACCCAGTTAGTGATCTTTCACTAGTTTTGGTGCAAATTTAACCTCTGAAAACTTAGTCAAAACTTACTGTGATTATTTGTTATAGGCATTTATAGTGCCTCCCTCTAAAGAAAAAAAAAGACTAATTGCTTTCAAATAGTAACTCTGTCTGCTTCATCACTGTTTATTTTGTCATATGCAGTGCAGGTCAAATTACTTGAAATTCTGACTTCACTTCAAATGCTTGCTTGATAATTGAGACTAAATGGTTCAGGTGTTAGAAGTTATCTCCGTCTTTAGTAATTGAATTAGTAAATGGTCACTGTAATTCTAGTTGAATATGATGTACTTCTTCCTATCTTTGTGTCTAAGTAGACAAAAGTAATTTTATATATATAAATCTGTTCTGTGCTATCTGATGAAAACTTGGTTTGATAGTATTTCATAGGTTTTAACACAGATTTTTGAAGTGTCATAGCTCTTGCTCTAAAGATTCTCAGTCCTCACCCCTTCCTCTGTTATTAACCCAAGGTAGTTATGTTGATATTATCAGGACTCAGTGTCCCAGGAGCAGATCAGTAGATGAAAGCTGTTACACTGAAGATGCTGCATCTTTTCACTGCATTGAGGTTCAGAGGTGTTACTGTAGACCAGACAGACTCATGTTCCCTGGACAGAGTGCTCATGCTGTGCACATATGCAGAGCTGCATGGAACATCCCGTGTTGGTTTAGGCTCTTGAGGACTCGGCTCCCTTAAGAGGTTGGAGCACTTGTGGATCAGAGCTTCCAGTTCAATTGCCTCAAAAAAGAAATGCAGATTGCATGCCCCAGTACTGCTTTCTAAACTGAATTAGTTACATGGGAGCAGTAAGAAATGGATCACACCAAACTGTTAATGTAAATGCAACTGTAATCCAAGTTTGGTTACTTGGAGAATCCTTTTCCACAGTCTGAGTGTTTCCACACACTTAACAAGTACTCTGTATGCAGGTGTGTAAATGTCACGTGTTTTATAGGGTTGGGGGTTTTATTTTTCTTGCTGTAGAGTTTTTCCCTGAATTATTTTAAAAATCCTAATATTAAATAACCAATAAAAAGTAATTAAGTACTCTAAATAAAGCAGCAAAAAAGCTTAAGTTAGTAGGATTTTGAAGCATCAAGTGATAAGAGCCTAGCTTTCCTCTGCCTCACTTTGCACTGAAATCTTGCATTTTCTGTACTTACACTGAAGAAACCTAAACTGCTTTAATTTTGAAGCTTCTCTGTCCTGAGGTGGGGGTGTTTGTGCTTAGTAGACTCATCTCACATTCAGAACTATGGCTTGGGCTGCTCCCTTGAATTGTCTTACTGTAAGCCTTGATTTCAGATAGGCTCTATGGCAGCCAGTTCATTAATATATCCTGTAATTGGTGGTCAGGTCTGGAACCTGGACTTACTGGTTTCATTAAACAGAAGTCAGATTTTGCATTCCAGCTGTTCACTGACATCCTCTTTTCTGTATAATAAGCTGTTAATATTCTCGCATTCTCCTGTATTTTTGATGGTTGAATTTTTCATTTTCTTACACTGTAACCAGTCCTATTTGCACACAGACTACTAAGAGTACTTTTAGTTGCTAGTACTGGTAGAAGGCTTTTCTTTTTCAGCTACTGACATACTAACAGAATGAATTCTGGAAACCTTGTATGATTTTTCTTTTCGTGTGGTATTTTAGATAATCACAGTCACTAGGGTCTGCCGATTCATCTGCAGTTCATTGCAGAGGCAAATTACTTCTTTGGAGAACTGTCCTATCTAAAGGAACTTAGCAATCTGAAAGATCACTGTGGTAGGGGATAATTTTTTTTTTGTCATGTTAACTGTTGCACAACAATATGTGTGTATATATTTTTCTTCCCTTACCACTTGTTCCTCCAATTCTCTGTTTTGCCAAAAATGAGTAAGAAAAAGGGGCTGGGTGGATGAAGCTGGGATTTTAGTTGGTAGATGGTGAAGATTGATTGTGATCAATTTGTTTCATATGTTGAGGACATATTTGTCCTTTGAGCAGTTTCTTGATGTGAATCTTGTCTCTGTGTGTATACACATGTGTGTAATGTATCTGGGTTTTTCAGTGTGGAAATGCTGCTCTTTGTGGGATAATTGGTTATTAGTCATCCCTTTATTTAAAACCTTTTGTTCTGTTTCAGTTTTGCATTATCTGTGTTCAAAACTTCCCACATAAAGCACAATACTCAATACTGTGCCTGTTAGCTCTGCAGCTACATCTTGCCCTCAACTCCTTGTTGAAAAATAGCAGCTGAAGGTCATATGTGTGTGCACTGTTTCATGAAGAGTTGACTAGATTTTTGTATGAAAACGATTGTAAATATTGAACTAGTGTTTATATGGCTCTGTATACCAGAAGTCTTCCTCTGAAATAGATGAAGAAATCGGGAACAGTTGACAAACCAGTTATGTCAACCTCAACTGATGGGTGCTTCTGAGCATTGGCTTTTGTACTGGAACTTAGTCTTGAGTTTTCCCTCCAGTATTACCTTTTTTGCCCTTTTCTTTCTAGATCTTTGAGAGAGAAGAACTTGGGTAGATAAATTGTGTAATAAAGAATATCATCTACTCTTTAGCTACTCCATTAAATGAGAAAAAACCTCAAACCCTAACATTTCTGTTTGACAAAAGCCTCAAATACAGGTTGTAATTTGATAAAGAGGTTGGCTTGTCTCTTGAGTTCATTCCTTATAATAAACGACAAGTCAGTGTAACAGAATGAAAAGATTCCTATGACTACCCCAGTGGCCAACAAAATTTCACCACAGAAGGATATCCCAACAGTCTCTTGTTCCTGCTCAAATTATTCCTCTAGAAGTTGGAAATTAAATCTTCTTGGATTAGTTTATTTAAATAAAAGTACAACTTGCAAACAGGTTTCCGAAGGCTTGTAGCTCCTTTTCCAGAATCACCGTTTTCTGTAGAACTCAATATCATGTATCATTTAAGCGAATCACTGGAATTGTTTTAAATTCCTTTAAATTAAATTTAAAGGATAAGTAGAACATATGTAGGTTTTCAGCTTGAAAATATATTGCAGGACATAATAGTGAGTTGGTTCTTCCTTTTAAGAGTTCTGAACTACATGTTGCTTACAGGATTTGTGTGGCTTTAGCCACTTGAAGAAATAAAATCAAAATGCATTTTGATTGAGATACTTGATCTTGTGTTTCTCACAGCTTTTTTCTGCACGTTCATGTTCAGATTGTTACTTTCAATTTAATAGTTCATTTGAGAGAATTTGCTCTTAATTTCACTTTCTATATAGAGTTTACATCTGAAATCAGACAAATTATTGTTCTTCCAGCTTTTCCTTTCCTCTCCTCCACACTTTCTTTTGTCTGTTACCATCATCATTTTGGGTATTTCAATCTGCTTATCATTCTGAAAAACTTTGGGTTGATTAAAACTTATATTAAGCCTTTACCAGATTTAATCTTTACAGAAAAAATTGGACTTCTCTATTTCTGTGTTTCCTCTTTATAAACACACAGTTTTACTCTGAAAGGTTACTGGAAATGCTGCTTCACAGATTTACTTCTTCAGTGAACCCAGACTGTGATTGCTCAAATAAATTTTGGATTTGTTAATTTAGATTTCCAGATGTTAGCTTTATTCTCTTGAGTATTGCAGAGTCAGTTGGTGGTATAAAGGTAAAAGCAGTTTTATCTGTGTATGTGTTGTGCAGGTAGAGGAACTACAGGTGTTATTATGGGAAATTCCATGTGTCACACTAAGGCAGCTTTCCTTTCTGGAGCTGAAATACAAGAACTAGAGTATTAATTGACTGCTAAATACAAAGCTGAGTTTGTAAATAGGTAAGAAAAATGCAGCTGTGAATTCAATTGTGCCTTTTTTGCTGTGAAGCCTTATGACAAATCCCAAAGAGGAAATCTTTAATACCCATCCGAGAGTCACTTTGTAGAGTATAGCCAGACATTGCTTTATTTCCTTTATAACATAGAATTATAAAAATCATGTCTAAAAATAGCTTGTTTCTTTTTTTTTTTTCAGCAAACAAGAGCATGACTCTTCAGATGAAACAAAAGAATGCAGTAGAAATCAAACTAAAGAAGTTGCATCTGTTGGAAAGAGTGAGGACTCATCACTGTCAAATGCAGAAAATGTTCTTAGTTTGGAACACCCTGGCAGCAGCTCAAAGAATTCTCTGCATGGGAAAAGAGCATACTGTGATTCAGCTAATAACAAACAGCTAGTAGATGAGAAACAAAAATGTATTCCTGATGAAAGTGAGATGAAAATGTGCCAAAGTTCAGATGCTGTTGTCGTGAATGAGCAGACTAAAGTGCACACCTTGGATGAAACTGCGCTCTCAGCAAAGAGCGTGAGGGACTTAAAGCTGACGTTGGGTGAAGATGTCAGTTTTGAGCAGTTCCTGAGAAAGAGGGATGAACCTGAATCTGTTAGTTCAGACATAAGTGAACAGGGCAGTATTCATTTGGAGCCTTTAACTCCATCAGAAGTACTAGAGCATGAAGCTACTGAAATTCTTCAGAAAGGTAATGTCACACCTTCATCAAAGAAAGCAGGACAGCATGCTGAACAAACAGATGAGACTTTTAGAGAAAGCAATCCCAGCAGAATGGAAACAACTGCAAACAAGACAGATGAAAATGAAGCAAGCTGAAATTGTGTTCATTTTATTTTTTGTTTTAAACTATGGAAAGAACACCATGGACCATTCCTGATGAGTGTGCTCATGGATGCTAAATACTAAAAGTTTTAAAAGGGAGGAGAAAGAGACACCAAAGGGAAGTTTGCATATGGAGGTAGCATGTATGTGTATGTATGACTGAATTCATTAAGCTTCAAAAAGGTATGTTAAAATATATCTTCCTGTCTCTTGGATGTGATATATTACTAGACTGATACTTGAAAAGAGGTAAATTCTAATTTTTTTATAGTTAACTAGCCCAGGATAAGGTGATTTGTTCGCCCAGAAAGTATTTTTCTAAATTCTTTAGTGTGAATATCATTGAACTGGGGATTGAGTAGGAGTTCACTTCTGATGCTGATGTGGGGCACACTTGTAATGAAGGTTATTGGTCTGCTGATAGTTTAGGTAAATATAAACCTCGGGACTTGGTGTCACATTCCTGCCTGTAAAAGCACGTGAACAGAAGCATATGAATTAGTGCACCTCTGTACAGGTGTAATCCTGCCAGGCTGTAAACTTACCTTAATAAACTTTCAGTGAAAGTGAAATTATTACAATAAAAGTATATATTTGTGGGGTTTTCACTGTGCAGGCTGTGCAGAAATACCGAACATAACTGTATAAAGTAGGACAATGTTGAAAGTTCTGTAGCTGTTAGGCTTTTACCATTGGTTTAATTATTCTTAGCTGTAGACCCATAGGAATGGTCTGTAAGTCACACCAAAGTATGGTTTAATGTAAAAACAAAGTATGGTTTTAAGCAAAAATAGGGAAAACTCCAAACTGGAAACACCACCTGGCATGCATTCTGCCATTTTGCAGCTGCTACTGGCTAACTTAAAAATAGGACACAAGGGCATATAAAGTAGAATTGTACAGTTCAATTTCAGGACTTTTTGTAGTCTACGTTATGTACAGAAAGTTGGCTGCTGATTTCGGTTTGCTTTTTTGTTTTGGGGGTTATTTTTGTCTTCTAGTTAGCTAGATTTAGGAATGCGTATGATTAACGGTAGCTTGGTCTTTTTATTTCATTGCTCCATTTGAAACATTCAGAATGTGCTTTAGACATACAGCTTTGTTTTTAATGAATGTTAAATGTTTTAAACAGCTGTTAAAGCACTGCTGTAAATTATTACTTTTTGAGTAAATATTTGCAACAAAAATTCGTCTTTGTGTATAATTCTATGCTCAGCTTGAAACTTTGGGCATAGCCTTCTCCCATTTTTTAAAAAGATTTAGTAACAATTCCCAAAAAATAAATAACTTCAATATTGTGCATTTGAGACCTGTGTTTCATTGGGGATTTTTTGTTAGTTTTTGGTTGTTTTGTTTGTTCTGTTTTAGAATTAAATGAGCAAGTGCCTATGCATAAACATTTTTTTTTTGTACCTATGTATTGTGATATGATGTGCTAACCTTTCCAGACTAAACAGATATTTTTCTGGCTCATCAGCCTGCAACTGAAGTTTCCTCTGTCCCCTAAAGTTCACCAAGCTCAGCTGCTAAGTGAATCTAACAGTATGATAATATAGAGACCATCCAGCTTACTATTGGAACCTCTAAATAAACCAGTTCTCAACAGCCTCAAAAGTTCCTTCAAGCTCTGAAGAGATGTATGATTTAAATTTTGGACTGTGTCTTCATTGTCATCCATGCACGTGTAGAAGATCTTTGAAAAAGAAAAGTGGGACAGTTAACATACAGCTCTATGAGATCTGCCATTTGAAGAACTTCAGATACCACAATACTTGAAAGAGCTGAGAAGAATAAGTTGCATTATTCTTTTGTTCTTGGAAGATTTTCGTGAAATCATTCAATAGTGGTTTGGTTAGCCAGTCTGATGTCTTCATGCTTTTACGCAAGGAAGGTTACTCATTGTAATGCTTTATTTTATGCAGTTTAAAGCAGTTAATCAACTACAAAACTGGATGTGTATGTTACCAAGGGAGTTCCTGAATGCATCTGTGATGAAACCCAGGGAAATCTGTAGTATTTTTAATCTGGTTCATGACCTTTTATGCAAATTATATATTTTGAATAATGCTCCAACACGTGGTGTTGGAAAAGATGAAGTTCAGCTGGAACCAGTTGAGATACTTGAAATTTCCTCATGTATGTCCTTTATTATACAATTAAAGTTTTAAAACATTTACCATTTTAATAAGAATTTGAAAGGATCTGGCCAGTGTAGTGTTGGGAAAAGGTGCAAAATAGAATTCAAAAATCTGCGTATTTGGCTGAATTATATCCATATGGTCTCAGCTGCTTATTATGTAAAGCATCATTTGTTTCAAACCACGTTGACAGTGCTTTTGCAAAAAGTAATGTTAGGTACAAACCACTCATATTTTTTGATCATTCTGAAAGAAGAGGTGAAAGAACTCAATTTTCTAGCAAGGGCATCAGCTACCTTTTCATAGGCAGGGAAGGTATATCATGAAAACACTGGCATGGAATTTTTGTGAAGGAGGAAAACTAAAACTCGCTACTATCTTTCCTATGTGAAGTAATAGATTTGTTCATAAACTCTGTAGGAAACTGCACAAGTACAAAGATGAATTTCTATTGTGTTACTTGGGAGGTTTCCCAAAGAAGAGATCAATTGCTGCTTTTGGTGGAAGCTCCTCTGGAGATCAAGTTTCATTAATGTGTTTTCAGTTAATTGAACGTGACCGCACGTGATTCAATTCGTTGTTTCTGTGTCATTTAAGTTTTCTTCCATCCAGCCATCAGGAGTTTTGACACTGTTTCACCTCTCTCTTTGTCCTGGAGAAGACATTTCACCTCCAGTTTTCATTGCCTTACGAAAACCAGTCACTTAATTCCTGATGTCCATGGTAGAATCACCCTTTCCCCTCATCTCAAGAGCTTTATCATATTTGCTTGAGTAATCACTGCAGCTTGTTTTATGTAGTGTTTATTTTTAAGGAAGTCATGTGCTGTCTACATTATTGATATTTAATAGAAAACTACAGTCATCATGATGATCAATGAACTTTCAGTCACTTGGATCTTCTTCAAGTGCAGCCAGTGTCTGTGTGCCTTGTGCAGCTTGGGAGAGAAGCTTTCATTGACCTGTGGTTCAGATTTTCCCAAATGGAATCGCTGAGAAAAAACACACAAAAAAAATCCAATTGTAGCACATACTGAATTCTAAATATTGGGTGATGTATTTTAAAGAAGAGAATTTTTATAACAAAAACACTTTGTCTGCTTTGCTTTTCCTTGGGCAGAGAGAGAGAAGAACTTGGGCAATACATGTAAATCTCATTTCTATCAGGCTACTTCTAGAAGGAATCAAACTAAAAGTCAGGGTAAAGAATCTTGAGTAATGTTTATATTCTGCAACACCTTAAATAAAAGATCTGCAATCTTTTCTGCAGGCATTAAGCATTGTTATTTATATGCTGGCATGCCAAACATTTTTTTTATGCTGTAAGATACACAAATATTCCACTAAAGACTGTGACCATAGGCTGTCACAGCAGAATTTTGTTACAGACCACTTAGAACTTTTTGTGCGGGGCAAATTTTTATACCTAATTGTTCTCTTGTTGTTTTCATTAGTGTTGTTTTTTGCAGCTTGTGAACTTACTTCGTCTAGTTGCATCCTGTGTATTTTTATGTATTCTTCATTTGCCCTTAATAAAAGAAAAAGTATATTTTATGATGAACATTGAATGATTTTTGCTTTTAAGAAAATGCTTATTCCAGTTTTAATGTAGTTCAAAAGGACAGCTCTCAGGCCATCAATGAAGGATGGCATGTTATCTCCTTTGAACATTGTTTTTATGCAGGATTTTGACTAATCTTTTCCATTAATTCTGTGCTAAATGGGTAAGTATGTTGACTGGTATTTCGTATTAATTTATAGACACTATGGAGAGAGTTCCTTTGAATTTTGGGTCACTGTTGTAGCTCCTAAGACAACTAATTAAAATTTTGTATTCAGTCATTTCATTGACCCAAATTAACCTTGTAAAGTTGATATTTCCTTTTTGCATCAGATTAAAGAAAACAAAAAAGTGGAAAATATTTATCTGTCAAACACTTTAGGGAGGTGAATGTAGTTGTACCTTCAAGGTGCTGTGAAGTGAAGTTGTTTATTGACATAAAAATGTGCTGGGTTTGTTGGGGGGCTTTTTCCTGTTGAAACCATTTTATCAGAGAGGCTGAATTTTTTCTGACAACCAGAATGTGATGTTATATCTGTATCTGCATTTATGTTTGGGCAAATTTATCTTCATATTGAAGAAATTGACTGCTCAAATTACATGTGTGGACTGTAATCAGGCCAAAATAAGATCAAATCCACGATCAAAATGAGTAGCTTTTCAGCAAGCAGTTCTCTGTTTTTAAGCAGCATTGCTAAGTTGCTTACATTATGCATCTAATGTAAATAAACTGCATTTTCTATTTTAGTCTCAGTGTTAGGCATTTAAGTCAAAAGAGCTATTTTCTCAAAAAATTTTTGTTAATAAAGTGGTTTCTTTATGAAGGAAGTTGTCTCATACTGACAGTGTGGTAGCCTTGAAAAATGTAACCTTCGTATGTTTTGCTCATAAGTACTGTAATGAAGAATTAATCCTTTTTACTAAAACAAAATCATCTGCAGGTCTGTTCCCTATGGCCTCTTGTGAGCTTCTCATACAGATCAGTCACGATATTCTAGCAAAAAATTGAAGCTCTTGTTTTCATCTCTTTTAATGCTGTAGAATTAGAACATGAATGCTTAATAGTTTTTAGGTTGTATTTATTGCAGTTACCTGTGTGTTTACTGCCTGCAATGAGGATTGGATTTTGTGTACTGGTTTCTTGTGTTTTCAGACGAGATTTGTTTTTCAACCTAATCTTGGAAAAGACTTCGCTACTTTTTGAGGCTAGCAAGTTGAAGGCATATAATATAATTTCCTTAGTTATTTAATGAAATCCAGTGTATTTTGTTATATATAATATAAGTGGGACAGACTAGCAGCAGTTGAGTCCCAGTACTGTGAGTAATTGGAAATAATCCAGCCTTGAAGGAAAACTAGAAACACTGAACTTGGTGGATAAATGGTGGCAGTGTAGGAAGTCGGGTGAAGCCTTAGATGCTTTGGACTGTTCCTGCAGTCCTAATACTTTCCTTTGTGCACACACATACAGTTATGTGCAACTATAATGAAAATGTAACTTGATTTTCCCTGATGTACCTGAACAGAGTAATAAAACACAATGAGTATCTTGTTCTTATCACATTAAAAATGAGAGTTCAGCAGCAATCTTTAGGCTGTTTTGAACATAAAGTTGTCTAAACAGATTGTTTTAAAATTGCCATTGTATTTGAATTAGAGCATTTTGCTAACCCAATCACTTCTTGACTAGGTGAACTACTCGACTATCTTGGAAGCGTTTAACATATTATTTGCCTCTTAATTGCTATTCATATTTTGGCAGTAATAAAAATATATCTGTTGTCCTCTCACATAGCTTGTGATCCATATTAATATATTCTTTTTTTAATGTGTTTACACAATCCTTACAAACATGTTGATTCTTTCTGTAAAAAAAAAAAAAAGTATTGTTTGATTGAGCTTACACTGTTTTTGCACTGTTAGGAGAATTTCTTGGTGACATCTCTTTTATGTGTGTTGCCCTGCAAAACATCGAGGGAGCAAGGAGAGTGAACTATGAAGGAAATGTTTATAAGGTCAGTCTTTTACTTGTCTACCACTCTGAACTGACTCCCTGCCATAATAGCTGTATTCTCTTTCTTACAGGTGGTACTAAAGGTGACAGGAATTCTGAACAGAATCTCAAGAGAAAGTACCAAGCAGCAAACAAAGAGTTGTGATTGGATTATTGAGATGCCTCATTGCAATAAAAGTAAGAAGCAGCAGAAAATGGGAACTTTACTGTGAGTGGAATACAGAACATGTACAGGCAAAATGCTTCTACTTTTAGTGTTTTATTTCATGCGAGTTTGGTTAATGAGTTTAGATATCTATCAAGTAACATGAGATTCTGTGCAGCATCAGACAAAACTGTTACCAGTCACTTCACAGCATAAAGATATGACCTGACTCTAAACTGATATTCTTGAGTATAATGTACACCAATTCATTAAAGATCAATAGTTGACGAAGTTGACTTGGTCCAAACATAGTTCCTGTCCATCAAGTGGAATACGTATTGCAATATATCTGGCTGTGGGGAGGTGAAAAACACTTTCTGCCCCTTACCTGTATTATCCACTGGGGTCTCTTAGGTTTCATTTACCCTGCTGAACATGCAGAGCAGGAAACATTTATGCATGCTGTAAATCTGGAGGAACCCCAACAAATTCTTTGTTATAAAAGTAAAAAAATTGACTTTCCTACTGTGCTAGCAAGCAGAATGCTGTGATTGTAGAGGTCATGTCACAGAACCATTGATCAGGCTCTGCCACATAGTGTCCAGTGGAGCTCTAGAGGAAGTTACTGAAGCTGAAAACAGCTAAAAAAAGAGCAGATTCATCTGTTTAGGTTTTGCAGGACTGCCCTTTAAAATTCCAGTGGGTTCTGCATCAGATGCTTATATTTTTGTTATTCCCATTGTCAGCAAGTTCTGTTGCAAATTGTGCATGACTAGAAAAGTCAAAACGTAAAAGTTGACCAGAATAAAAGTTGGCAGAAGAATTCTTTTGTTCCACAAATAGTTGTGTGAATAAACTGGATTGACTGGGACCATGCATGTGGCAAGGTTCTCCCTGCAGGTGCTGAGGTGGAGCAAAGGCATGAGCAGCCCTTCTCTCTCTTGCCTGGGAAGGGCTCTGCCTGCAGCTGCTGGGAACGTGAAGCACATGAGCCCTCAGCCTGTGTGTCGAGGGATGGCTGCAGTAGGAGACTGTGAAACCACAGCTTATGGTATTTTCACCCTTTGATGGACTGCTGCAGTATGTGGTGGGTTAACCAGTGACAGTTGTGAAATGGAGACATGCTTAACTAGACATGATAAGAGAGATGAGAAATGGAGTCCCTACAGGCAATCCAGACAATGACTTCTCCTGTTACTACAGAAGCAAGAGGGTTTGCGGGGGGGGGATCATGATGTTGGTGGGTTTTTTTAACAATACAATATAATTTTCGAATTATGAGTGAAAATTGGGATGAAACTGAGCTTTTAACAAACTCAATAATGAGCTAAGATAGCTTGGTTTGCAGTAGCTGTAGTGGTGATGGAGTCTGTAACCATTACAAGAGGATATTAGTGAAACTGGAAATAGGAGTAGTTGGACCATGTTCAGATGTTAAAAAGCTGTTTGCAAAAGGGCAAAGAAAACAACTGTAAAATATTCTGGTCTTTCTAAAATGCAATTTGCGAGTCTTCTTGTCAATGAAACATGATAAATTTATTAAATATCTGTAAGAATGTATGAGAAAGTTGGTTTTATCTGTTACAGTTTTAATCCTTAATTTCAGTTGTATGTATGCTACTGCAGCTTCAGAACATCTGGGTACAGTGATTTTTTTTCTCTTCTGCACCTGCAAGTGTAAGTACACACATAAACAAAAAAGAAATTAAATCTTTCACAAAGCCAAAGAGAAAGAAAAAACCCAACCAGGCATGAAGCTCAGGGGAGCAGTATGACAAGTGCTGAGCTGTAAACAAGCTTGAGAGGGATTTAATTCTTATGACAAGCGCCAGTGGTAGCATCTCACATGGACTCAGCATATGCACACATTTCAGAGGAGGAATCACAGAGGACTTAATGCAAATATAAAAAAGCTCAGAGCACAGCCTATGCTGTTCTAAAAATAGCCTCAAACATCAGGATGAGCAAGGGTTGTAATTATCTTGATTTTTCGGATTTTTGCCACTTGTAGGAGGTTTTGTTGTTTACGTTCACACTATAATTAGACTTTATAATGTACAAACTACAAACTCTCTTTAGGATAGGGATTGGTTCATATATTTGTTGGACAAATACTGCAAGACCTCATTGGGTGGTGTTTTCAGGGTGATGGTACAATACAGCCACTGACTTATAGCTGCTGTTCTAAGTTTTAAAGAAGCTTATTTTAGGTCATAAGATTTTTACTGTCGGTTGTTAAGGAAAGAGAAATAAGATATAATTTGGTATCGAAATTAAATTTTAAAAGCATTTAATGCACACTTCTTCCCTAATTACAGTCAGGTTTTTTCTCTTTCAAATATGCATGTAACTGCCTCATTTCTCTAGAAACATTCTGCAGAGTACACACTGCAAGCCATCCCCAGCACTCTGTATTTAAGCAGACTTTCCCATGGCAGTTGTTGAGTTCATGCTGCAAGATGTTGCCTGTTTTCACTTAACCTTCAGGCAGCTTTCGGATGAGTAGCACATGCTCCCTGTGCTCCAGCCACTGGATAGGTTTGTCTCATTTAAGAAATAAGACTAGTGCTCTATTCACCTTAGATCTTCAACCCAGTGTTCTCTTTTCTGCTTTCCTCAGTCTGCAAAAATTAATTTAAAGGTTACATTTACTAGCAAAGAGTTAATCCCTGAAAATCTGCAGGCTTAGCTGAATACTGTTGTGTTGTATTGTAGTTAGCTAAAAAACTGGGTTTAAACACTGTTTAGATTTCATTGCAGAAAGCGGACTCAAGGAAGAAAGTCTCTCTTGAACCCAATTTTTCTTGCTCATTTAGATGGTTGACAGTTGGGAAAATACGTTATTTTACAGAAGTTCTGTTATGTTTTAAATATGCTAAAATTTAAATACTAGTTTACAGCCTGATATTTCTGGATCCAAATGTCTCTTCTTAAGGAGGGTCTCTATTTTGGTTTTTTTTACGTAGCAGAAAATAAGTTCATTAAACACTATTGTATGCTCTGGTATTGAATCTCACACTTCTAGTGGGGTAACTAAAGCAAGTGAATAGCAAGCTACCAGTAGCTGACAATTTAAGTCTTGCTACATTTAAGAGTGAGACAAATACTTTTAGTCCTCTGGTTACATGTATTGGTCTGAGCGTTCAGAAGGTTTTACATTTACTAGATTTCTCTTGGTAAAAGACATGCATTCCTTCTGGATGATGAAGATGAGTTTTACCAGAATACAAAATTATCATAAACCACTGACTGAGTTTAAAATTTGCTCCATTAATTTCAACCCTCTGTGGATGCACAGGCCAAACATCAGTAACCTGCAAGATTTGTTAAAGGCTTTACTCTTCCAATTCCCACTGGGGTATTTTAATGTTGACAGCTGTTAAAATTCTCAAACTGGAGCTCCACATCAGTATTCTCTTCCTCACAGACACCTGTAATGGGATTTATACTGTTTTCTTTGTTATTCCCTTTGCTCATTTAAATGTAATGTGCATTTCTCATCAGACCACTGGATTAGTTCTATATAAATTACTAAAATACACAGATACATGAACACACATATGTTTGTCCCAGAAGAACAAAGCATGGTATTTTGGACATGATTAAAAATATGGACAAAGATAAATACAGCACTGTAATCTTTGTGTATGTCTTTAAAAAACAAAAGACATTTTTTATTATGTGGCCAGGAAGGTGTGGCCTCTTGAAGCTCCTCCTGGGATTTTCATCTTCCCTATCCCCTCATCACTGAGATGTGTTCTAGGAGTGGAGAAATTCATTCTATTTATACTTCTGGTGCTTTACTGCCAGTCAAAGGCTCCTCCCCTGACCCTCCATTTCCTCTCTGATTTATTTTAGTTGGAATTTCGGCTTTGATAATTGTGTTTTCCTGGAGGGTTTAGCCAAATATTGGGCTAGTATTGTTTTTAAGGATTACTAATTCCAGTGCCTTTGTTCTTCAATTATGTGTAAATAGATGTGCTAATGGGTGTTTTCACATGATGTCTGATTGAGATTCCTATTGGACCAGTCTTGCCTGCCTTGCTTCACCTACGGTGCAGGCTGCCCAGGATGCCAGCCTTGTATTTGCGATGAGTGAACTCAAAATAGCTGGGGTGCCATGGCTGTACAGCTGAGGGAGCCCAAGACACAGGAGTAGCATTGTCACTGCCACAGGCCGGGCTGCACGGGGCTTTGGGCAGCCTGGGCTAATGGAAGGGGTTCCTGCCCAAGCAGGGGCTTGGAAATAGATGATCCATAAGGTTCCTTCCTACCCAAACCATTCCCTGATTCTATGATATTTGATTTTACAGCCTGTATATGAGGCAGGCTGCTTTTTCATCAGTCAAGGCTCACTTTTTGTGATAAAGTGGTACTTAATCACCTAGAGGTTTACAAAGACAGGGATAGACTTTTGTAGTTTAGTAAATGATCTATGATCTTGTGGGAAAAAAAAAAACAGTAATGCAAGGAAAAGATGTAAAATACTTCATCTGAACAAAACTACATCTAGTCTGCCCTGGCATTTTATTTTAGCTACTTAGGGAACTGGTAATGAACACTGCTATTTTAACTGTGCAATTTTGCCCTTTTAATCCCAACCCCTTATTGTCATTTTTCACTTCGCAGATGCATAAAGAAGCCCAACCCAGTGTACATGGTATAAATATGGTATACTTACTTAGTTAAGAAAAAATCCTGTAAGAAATTGACAGTGAGGAGGTTGGAGAAAAGAAGGATTTTAATGGATCTAAGTCTGAAATATGGAGAATAAGCAACTTTCTAAAATTAGCCCTCAATGAAATCAGATTAAGCAAAGAATATATAGTATCTTTTGTAGAAACAAAATATTTCCTAATTTCCATTCCAGTGTTTTCATTTACAAGGCTGTTCCTTGAGCAAGGGACCAAGATACAATACTCAAAATGTAGAGAGAAGCATCAGTCATGTAGAACACAAGATTCACTTTGGAACAGTACAGACAAGTTCAAGGTTATTAAAAAAAATAATCCCTGAAATTCCTGCAACATACTTTGCATGAATAACAAAGGTAGGTTTTGAGTCTTGTTATTATTTTTGATGGTTTAAAAGTCATATTTGCGTATTTGAATAGCCAGATTTTGACATCTCATCTAAAGCCTTTTCCTGACATACTTAAAAGCAGAGAGTGCACAGTCTCTAATAATAAAATTTTTGCTCTTTTTTAACATAGGCACATACTAGTAAAAGGATGCTACCTGTGCGTCAAGCATAAAGAATAATGTTGTCTTGTTCTAATGTGTCAAAATAGTCTTTAATGAGGAAAGGTATATAAAATGTACAAAGCAGGATAAACCAGCTACTAATACCTTCATTACTGTCTGTCAACAAATGACAGTCCTATCAGTAAATGAATGAGCTAGCAGGGATAAATGGACAGGTTATAGAAATTGCTTTCACAGTGATCTCTAAACACAGAAGATGCAGTTTTAAGCTTTCAAATTTCAATGCATTCATTTTGGCAATAGGAACATATGAATGTGTCAGGTGCCAAAAAACGTTTTACTCTTTATATTTCATAATTTAGCTTTGTAGTATTTTTTTAAATTTTAAATACCCCTTGAGAAATATCAATGAGTTTTACCCTTTAAAACACTAGCATTATTATGGAGTGTAGAATTCAATGTACTAATTATACTTCTAACAAGTATGGTTGATAGGGTTTTGGCCTTTCAGGATTAATGGACCTCTTTTGCTTGAGGCATATCAGAACTTAATACCATGAACAAAATGCTGATCTGACCTTTGGTTCCAGGAGGCAATGCTGGGACATAATATTTTTGCGGCTCATTCCAATAATAAACATACAGTTTAAATGATGGCTCTGCAAACATATGGCAAACAGAAAACACTTCTCATAGATTAAACAGCATCACTTCCATTAAGCCTCTGGTATGACTAAACCCAGTAAATTGTTAAACACCAAAGTGTGTTTGTTGTACTTCATTTAGTTATTTAACACCTGCCTCCTTCCTGCTTTAAGATAATCAGCATTGGAAATACTATTGCTAATCAGGTTGTCAAATCTTAAAGCATATATACAGTTCTTGCTGCTTTAAAACTGTACTGCTACTGCTTCTTTAAAGCTGCACTTGATGTTTACCTGAGAAGCAATGAAAGGAGACTGTATTTCTTATAAATTAATATTTATACACCAGATGGTTTTTCAAGTGCTGGCCAAAACTGATTGTGTTTAAACCAGAGTAATTGAGAAAGATGGAAGAAACTCATGCAAATTTCCATGATGGGGTAGTACGTTTGTCTTCTAACAGCCAAATTATTTATGCATTTGGAAGTATATTCTTGAGCTTCACATTCTTGCTTGTGCATTTGATCCTGTAGTTAGCCTGTGCTTTTAAGAGCATTCTTACTGTTGTATATAGCACAAGATTTGCAAAGGCTGAAGGTGTGATGATGTCATTAATATGAATATCTGTCCATAGAGTCCCTCAGAAGTGAGACCATGATGATGCATACTTTGAAAGAAAAAGTCTTTGAGATGTGGGCCAAGAGGGAGCAGGGAAAAGTGATGGTTTACTGTACAAGTCCTCCCTTTAGTTGTGTCTATTTTATGCAGTTTAAATTAGCTCCATTTCAGTACATTTATTTTGATGTATTTGCCCAAGCACTTTGTCAGTTCGCAAGCAGCATTTGCTAACAGGCTGAATTTTGGTGCCATCATCTGTTGGCCATGTACAATTGCAGCACGGGCAGATGGCGGATCCTGAAGCACTTCCTGTATTGCTTGTTTTACATCCAGCTTCAATCCTTGTGCTCAAAACTAATGTATTGTGCTTTAAAAAAACCAACACAGAAGTCTATACAGTGCAGCAGCCATTGTCTGTTGGGCTGGATGTCATATGTGAATATTGGCACAGACAAAACAGGCTTTTTACAGGGAAATGAACCACACAGTGTGAATTCTAGAAGCATATCTCTAAAGATGATTTTTCATAGCCACTTTATGTCAAAAACTATAGGTGGCTCTGATATTTGGCAGTAACAGTAATGTCTTGAAGTTATTTTCTGTTTGGAAACTTCCAATTAGTTTCAGTAAAGAGTTTGACTTGCATGAGCAAAACTATTTGAAAGTAGTTAATAGTGATTTAATTCTGCTCTAGGAAGCAGACCTCAAACTCACGGTTTTTGGGGGTAAAGTATCTTGCCAGTAATGAGTGTTCTCTTCAAGACCAGCTTCTGCAGAAAGATGATTGGTTTCTTTGCTTTACTAAAGTGGTGTCTTTACATCCAGAGACAAGATTTAACATGAGTCTTACTTGCTGGTAGTAGATTTATACACTGTAATTGGGGTGGTGTAGTAGTAAGAATCCTGTCCATATTTGAGGCTTGTTATCTCTAGATGAAAAACTTCTCTCCATTTGTAGCTTCAGCCTCCATTTATGAATTTCTGTCCAAGTTCAACAAAAGAAATAAGTTTGAAGATGCTGGAGAGGTGTCTGGCCTAAGAGTCACAGTTGTCACAATGAAAAATGAGCCTTGGCTACACCTCAGGGCTACGTGCCTGATGTTTGTGGATGCAAGTAATTGTCCAAAGACGCCTGTGTCTGACTTAATATTTTTCTATTAAGAGGCAGTGCAGAGAGCTGCTGACATGATTCTCACCCTGAGGTAGATGTTTCTAACTGGCAGGCACGCCTGCCTTCTATCCATCGTCAGTAACAAGATTTTGGGAGATGCTATGGTCTGAATTTTGCTGTGATCCCATACAATACAGCCATACTGTCACTGTATTTCTATGGCAGAGAAACAAGCTCCATCATGAATATTTACAAAATATTTTCAACTGAAAATGAATTACTTGGAAAATCCCTGAGCAACATACTGGAAACTGGCCCAGCTCTGAGCAGAGGGGCAGACCAGACAACTGCCAGAGTCCAATCCACTCTCAGCTTGTGTTTCTGGGTTTAAAGCAGGTACCCTTTCTCAAGGGTGAGAACCAAGGGGAAAGCTTTCTCTTGTAATATGTGTGGGATTGCTGTGTTTGATCCTTAGCAACCAAACAGATAGATAACATTTATAATTTGGTGACAGATCTGTGCTGCACAGTAAGCTGCCCAGGTGGACTCAAAACTTGTCACTGATTTTTGCACTCTCTTAATCTTCCTGTTTATTCTGTGCTTCATTAAAGTCAATCTCTGCTGGACAGACTGTCACTCAGGCTAGGCCAGTCCTGCTGTGTGCACTCTCTGGGGATCACCCTTCATCCTGATAAATGGTCTATTAGGAGAGCACGTGTCAGAGAGAAACCCTTCGTGAAGCTAAATAGATTAGAGCCTTTCCCTCTGAACAGTCTCAGTGGAGTGGGGTAGGCGTGATTGTTAAAGCGGATTTAGAATGACAAGATGCTGTTACTCAGGATACAAGTTACTCTGAGTTTACAAAGGTGTGGATTAGTTCTAGTAAATATATAGGGTGGAAACCCTCAATGTTAGCACTTGCCACCAGAACAAATGCAGTATGATGGTCTGGAAGTTGCTGAACTTTCTCATGGTGCCTCCTTGGGAATTGAATAGATCCAGCCTTTCTCTGTGCTTTTGTAATACCTCTATACCTATTGCAATTGCCAGCATGAAGGAGCTGTACACATTCAATTCTTGCAGTGCAGTTTAGCAGCTGCAGGTACATTAGGACTGGTAGAATGACCAGCAAACGGAGGGGATTTCTGGTTCTTACTGACATCCTATCCCCCAGCTGTGGCATTGTGAGTCCTTGCTGCTGTGTCCTTGACCCTCTAAACACATTATGGTAACAGGAAGGCCAAAAAATCCCTCGCAAAAGCAAAACCTGCCTTCAAAATCATGTTGACAAGTGTGACTTGGTACATGGCATCACAGACCCAAATGCCTCTGGTCCATCTTCAGGTGCTGCCTTTACCTGGTGCAGGTTTCCTCAGGTGGGACATGGGGAGGAAGAGGCTCAGGTTGCTCCTGTTTGTTTCTCTGGAGTTTGGGTGTGGTAGGAATGGGAAGATGAGCTCAGTTGTTGCTCTGAGGTTAGCGGATGTTTAGCAGAGGTTGCCTCTGTTTTTGCAGACCCTCAGAGGCAGCTTCAAGCTCTCAAAACTGCTTTTTTTTAAATTACTTTTTTAATAATCTTTCTCCTTCACTTTCATCTTCCTTTTCTCTGCATTACTGGGTGAGGATGAAGGGAAAATGGATTCCAAGCTTTTCCACACACATTTCTGTGTCCTGAGCATCTGTTTCCATTGGCAGCACACTTACCCATATCTCTGGTCTTGAGCTTATTCACTGCTCTGGGCATGTTTGGTGTTGCAGGGATGCCTGTGGGAAAGGAAAGCCTGTGCGAAGAGTAGGCAGGCGAGATCTTGGTGCTTCTTTTTAGTTGCTTGAAGGAACATGCAGAAGCTCTGATTTTCACCCTTGTTGGAGCCAGTCCAACAGAAACATCTCACTTCTCTTGGCACCAAAGAGAGTGGCAGGTCCTCAATGGTGGCATTTGCACCAAAAATGGGGAGGGAATGCTGCCAGAAGACTCTCTTGTGAGAAGAGTGGCTATCACCTAGGGAGAGGATAGAAAAAGATTATGCTAAGGAAGTTAATTTTAAATGAATTAAGGGAAGATAAGTTCAGATTTTACAGCAGAGCGTCTTCCAGAAAAAGAAATCAAATAAAATAACAAAATTATAAATGGCAAATTCAACATTAGTTTCGATGAAGGATTAAGCAGCTATGTAGACTTTTTAATAATAGCAATAAAAACATACAAGTATCTTAATATACATGTTGTAAACTAATGTAATAGCTTGCAGTTATTGTTTCTATACTGCATCTCGCTTTTTGCAACAGTAATATATTCTCTGTCTGCCTGGGAAGATTTGGTAGACAATGACTGCAATGATGGTACAAAAGTTGAAAGAGGTAATCTGGGGGACTTCTGGAAGACTCTTTTCAGCTCTCTCTTTTGTTGTCATTTATTTAAATGCAAATTTTTCAGGAAAAAAAGAAAAAGAAGTCCAAAATCTGATAAATATTCAGTAGCCTTGGTGCATTCATGAATGTGAGGCTGAGGTTATGGAAATGGTGAGTCATACAGAAACTTGTCCAGGGAAACAAGGCACTTCTGTTAAAGGATGAGTAGAGTACAGCAACTTCTTAAATTAAGCCAAGGCCTAGAGTGTATTTTAGTGTCTTGTGATAGTGAATTTTAAAGCTATACTATGTAGGAAAATAGTTGCTTTGGTCATATTCAGACAGCCTGTAATCAGTGCAGCCTCTGCTCCCAAGTCCAGGAAGGACAAATGCCTGGGATGTTACTGTGAGAAAAGTGGGTGGTTACAAAGCCTGAGACCAGGTCACCACACACAGCTGGAGTCACAATTGAGGGTGTAGAGGGTGGTGTCCAGCAATGTGGTTCTGCTGTGCTGTTTCAGGTTCTGGTTTCTGCCAGTAGAAGAGCTCTCCCCAGGCCAGGAGCCACTCCCAGGGCTGGACACAGTCCGATGCAGACAGGTGCCAAAGCTCATTTTCCCTTTCTTTTCCGTGGTAACTGTGACTTTTGCTCCCTGGGCAACATGCCCCAAAATGTGGCCTGGGGATACCCTTCTTTTCCTCTGTCAGCCCTGAAGAGGGCTGTCAGCTGAAGAGACAGCTCCTCCACCTGAACAATTTCATGGAACACTATAAATGTGCTAATTCTCTAATTTATTAAGGTTAAAACTTACTTGACCTATTTTAAAAATGTTGCTGTTTCCAGAGTATCAACAATTAAAAAGGTATCTGAAAGAGACCTACAGAAAAGCTTGGGTGTATGTAGTGAGTGTCATGTTATTATTTCATGGCTTTACATTTAAGTATCTTAATTACCACATCTCCTTACACTTAGAAGATTACCAATTACAACATGTTCAAAACTGTGTAAATGAAATCTGCAGAGCATGAAAAGAATTCACAGTAAACATCTTTTGTTTGTAGGTAGAGATAATACAAAAATGTAGGATTTCATATTTGCTGTTACTGGTATTGTTATTCTTGTCTGTTCCCTATGTTTCTACCATACTTCATTTTGAGTAGAAATTATAGAGCTTTGCCTTACAGTATGACATGACTAAGCTTATGTTTAGCTTATGATTATTATTGTATCATTTGCTTGTAAGCTCTGCCTATTTTATTGCTGAATTATGCCTTTTTAGCAATAATATTTAGAAAATAAATGTCAACAAATGTCTAGGATTTTTTTTCAAGTTTTACTCAGATCAGTTTAAACTGTTCAAATCTTAGATAAAATAAAATATAGCTTAGTAGACTCTATAAAATATAACTTTAACATTCATTTATCACTGACTAGGACTGACCAGAAAATTACTATTTAGGGAGGGTTTCCATACATGTTGGGATGAAAATCATCTTTTTTTTTTTTTTTTCATGACTTCTGGAGGAAAAAAGTGGCAAATTCTCTATCTGATGCAGTTGAGGGCATAGAACATGGATCTTCTATACCCAAAACTACTGGCTATTTAGTATTATCATTATTTAAGATATATCTCAGTTTATAGTCTACATTTCTACATCCCACTTCAAAGCACATTTTGACTATTATTGGTTGGTTGTTTCAGTTGAAGACAAACTGCTGCAGGGACTGAGCCTTCTGTCTTCAAGCTCAGGGTGCCCAGAGAAGGATTTGTGCAGGGGGACTCCCTTCTACACCTTAGGTCTGGCCTGGCTGGACAGCTTTCCCATCCTAGGCTGTGTGCAGAGTAAGAGGATTCTTTGCCATGATTTGCTAAGCCAGCCTGGGAGCCAGGCAAGGTGGTTATTTGCTGTCTGGAAGGCAAAGAGAGTAAAAAGTTTGTCAAATACTGAATAGCAAAATATTGAAATTCAGAAGAAGAAAGCCCCCCACTAGAAATAAAATAAAAATGTATAGTCCTTCAGGAAACATGATTTATTTACATGAATTATCTAGAAGACATAGGATAAAAAAAGAATGAGTATTAAACCAGAATTAATCTAGTGTATAACAGTAAGGAATGTGTATGTGTTCTTAGCAAATTGATAGTGACATCCATTTAAAATCTCAGTTTATATACATAAAAAAGGTGTAAGTGAATGTTTCATCATGTAATTGTAAATACATTTTAACTAAAATGCATGAACCAACTGTTAAGGATCAAGTAACTGAAATTAGAATATCTACAGTATATAAGAACAGATATGTCTGACCAGATGGTGTGAGAATAAGAAGTGACTGGATTTCAAATAAATAGCAAGCAACTAGAAATCACGTGCAATGGGATTCACCTGACCACCACACATTAAAACAACCTACAAAGAAAAGATGAGGCAGTTTGAGAGGAAAGTTTCTATGTTGGAAGAGCAATGAAAAATCTTATTTAACAGAGATACTCTGTTAGTCATACTTTGTTTCTTCCGTCTGCAGAAATCAGGTCTCAAGAGAGCTCTTGGATCCTGGAGAAACCTGATGAGAGATGTCATTCCAAACCCACTGACAGAGAAGGAAGAGGATGTAGTAGTACTCACATATAAATGAAGTGAGGTAACCCCTGAAAAATGCTTCACAACAAGAGGAAAAATTGAGGAATTAGGAGAGCCCAAAAGAGTACTTTATAGTACAAACACCTGTGGGATGGGAAGAAAATACTAAACAGGTAATGGAGATCAGAGAGGATAGAGATAATTCTCTAAAATACTAAAAATGAGGTTCATGAACTACAGTTGTTTCTCTCTAGTATACATCTGAATAGATACAGAGTCAGGAAATGGTTATTTATTAGCTAAAGCAAAAAGTCCATGGGTATTGCTTTCAAACATACATACTATCTAAAGGGCAAGCCTATGTTAAATATCTTCCAGATGAACTTGGTTAAAATTTCAAAAGTGTAGGTGGTTGGGAATGAGGATTTCCAGCATATCTGACAGTAGAGGAAAAGCAGAAACTGCTCATCCTAACATATCTTGTAAAATTCTGTAGGTCACCCAGTTGCAGGTCGTGTGCCCTTATTAAAGCACCAAGCATGTTTCTGGACTAATTACAGGGAAAGCAAAGTTGTTCATCAATGGTGTTTATCTGTTAGGACAGCATAGTATTCACTGGTTCTTGTGTGAGTGACAGAAAGGTTAAGTTAGAGCTCTTTTGAAGGAGGACTTTGTTAGCCATAGGGGAGAAAAAGGACTGACAAAGGTTGTATACAAAGAAGCATTTAATGAAGATTTGCCATAAGGCAAGATAATAGTCCTTGAGTGTTGTGAACTGCAGAAACTGCATGAACACATTATATTTTAAACACTTAATCTGTTTTACAAACTATGTACATTCTTCTGCTAAATAAGATGAATTGGGATTCAAGAAGCAGCACATCCTGACAAATCTTCTCCTGAAGGCATCCATTAATATAAATCAACAGTAGCAATTTTGTTTGATCATTTATTTGCAAGAATCATTAAGGTTTATTAGCATAATTATTCCCTGTGGGACTTCATGTCACATAAATGAAAAATGGCATTATCAATATTTAAAAGATAAGTATGTAATGTACAGAGTACTTAAACAGTACTCTGCAGGTGGTGTCCAGCTGTAGCAAATTAGATTAGGTCTGATTTCTAAATTCTAGAGATATAACTAGAGACAAAACTTGGTTCCTTATTGTGCAAGGCATAAGCACGCAGACACTCTGTAGTTATTCATTACTGTACATGTGTGTATCACTGTTTTCTGATTTCAAGAAAGCAATTTGTCCTAAGATACCAAGGGGGAAGTGAATGTTGCTCACTGGTGGAAATCCTTCTGTAATCTTGTCTTTCTTATTTTTAAGTGCTCTATATGATGACCTGAAATTTTCTCACTGAAACAAGACAACTTTCTCACTCATCTGAGTGGAGACATGGAGAAAGGCCCTGCTTTCCTGCAGGAGCTCTGAAACCAAAATCAGCTGGTGCCTCTGTAGAACTCTGATCATCTGGGTACTACCAGTGTGCCTGGCTTACAGGAGCACTTTTTGGAGGAGACGCAGGGATTGGTGCACAGCAAAGCCTGTGGGTAACCCTGTGGTGTGAACATCTCACAGGCAGACATCTGTGGGCTTTGTCTGGCCCACAGCAATGCAGAGCCAATTCACCACTTCACTGAGGAATTTTTGTTGGAGCACAAAATTGCTGCTTTAGTAGCAGCAAAATCAGAAACCACTGTGTACTCTTCTTCTCTATAAAAGCTTCTGAATAAAACATCAGTGATTTTACTAAACATGCCCCAGGACTCCTCCAGATACATCCCTGTGTGGGGCAGGGAAGCAGAGCCTCCAGCAGCCTGGGGCTCATCGCGACGCTCTGCCGAGGCTGCTGGGGCTGGGCCTTGGCAAAGACGGAATGCAGATGGAATGCAAAGAGATGGATGCAGGCAGCAGAATGACTTTCACCTTTCTCTCAGCCCTTTCTGAGACTGATGTTTGTTTTCTGTTATTGCCCTTCAGTTGCCCTTTCCATTGGTTGGCTTGAGGTTATGGCTGCGGATTGATTTATTTAATACTCTGTTGTTGGCAAATTATATCTTTTTTTCTTAGTGTTCTGCTCTTTGCTAAGCTCCCCTTTGGAGCTCCTCAGCTTTTTAATTATTCACAAAAGCTGAACTGAATTCTTTGGAATTAATTGTGTTTAGTGCATGTATGTTGCAGGAATGAGGGGGCTCTGATTTCTTCTAAGTACATTTCTTGGTGCTTTCAGTTCTGCACTCAAGTTAGAACACATGCTAGCACCTGAGCTTGATGCTTCCCAGGGAGTGGGCAGTCCCTAGGAAGCATATGCCATCTCACCCTTTTGCTTGGTGTATACTTTCTTATGGGTGCTGCTATGGGGAGAGTAGTAAAGCTTAATATATAATAGCTTTTCTCTCAATGTTATTCAGCCTTGGAAATGACAGTTCCTTCTAGAGGCGTATGTTCTGATGGCATTGCATATAAAATACTAAAAAGGAAACCATGTTCAGTGCTTAGTGACAGCCAAAATCAGCTGGAGGGATGATCACTGGGTAGAGGCCATGACTAGTTTTAGTTTTCCCTCTGCCCATTCAGTTGGGCACTTTGACAGATGAGCTTGAAGGCTGATTACTCAAATGTTACTCTACACCCCTCACAAAAAAGACAAGGATAGGCTAGAATAGAAAAAAAAAATTCAAACTAAAAGCTACAAATATCTTGACGGGCACTTTTTGACATATATTTGTATCAGAAGTGCCATGTCAGTTTCAGTAAATAGATACTTTTAAAAAAACTTTTACAAGCAGATCTTTCTTACTCATAAACCTTCAGATTCTTTACTAAAAATCATTTCCATTCGCTTTCCTAAGGACTCAGTCCTTTTGCTTGAACTTAGGATCTCTGTTCTCTTTCATTGGTTATGATAGGTATGTGGATAAAGGTCTTGCTGCAAAAAACTGAAGTGTCATTATACCAGTGTTTTACAACGTTCTTTACAGAAGAACTATGTTTGCCGTCCCTGGACCAGGTATTTAAAAAAAAATTGTAGAGGTGAAGCAGAAAACCTGGTTTTCTCAGCAGAAAGCACTTGCGTGCTCCCCTCAGAAAACTGAGTCCTACAACTGAATTCTTATTAAACCCACATTTGTCTCCTCAGAAACAGATGTATTTTTGTTGAATACATTTGAAGCACTGAGTATTTCTGTTCTTTGTAATATTTTAGTTTAGAGTCCATTATGTCATGAGTAAAAGATTGCTTCTGCCTATTGCTGCTATGGGACATGTTTTCCCTACTACTGCAGGATAATTAAAAAAAAAAAAAAAATAGTACCAAGACTTTGTTGGCAGTCATAGCCCCTTAGCTTCTAATTCTGCTATCCCATCCATCACTAATCTCAAGCAAAGCAAGCACTAGTTTTTCTGTGACTTATCTAGGTCCCTAGTAGATCAATAGCACAGCTCAGATGTTTCAGTCTCTTCCTGTTAATTCACATTTATCTTTTCATCCAAAGAAGGTAAATTACCTCACAGAGAAGCTGTGTTATCCCCAATAGTGGTTTATAATGTTGCAAAGTCAGCATGACCCACATATCTTATCTCAGCTGGAATGCATTTGTCACTGTCTCATGTTATGATCATCTGGTAAAATGCCCTAGAAAAGAGGTAAACCTGCAAAGTGGCTTCACCGTTTTCATTTAATGACCTTTTCTGCTATGTGTTCCTGTATCACCTTCAACTGAAACTGCTAAATAAAGGGAACTTACTTTTTCCCTTTAATGCTCCATTTCATCATTTTTGCCATTAGCATTCCTCAGCAGTCTTCACTTCTGCTGTCAGGAGTTCATCAGTGGGTGCTGATACTGAGTTTAAAAACTGACTCATTTATTAAGGTGCTGTGTTAACCCTGAGAAAGGACTGCTGAGTTTAACTCTACATTTGTACAGTTGGCTGCTGATTACCTAAAGCTTTTCAGGCTCTAGGAGGGTTTAATGCTCTTAGGAAAAAGAAATGAGAATCAGGTCACTGACCTATAGCTGTAACCAGGCTGCTGCAAGACGAGATGCTGTATGGAACAAGAGTTTGATAGCAGTTATGCAGCTGGGACTCATTCCTTTCCATACTATAGGAAGGTACATATTTCATTATCTGTTATCCTAAAAACTTCATAAACCATGTAATGGAAAGAAAACTTAAATTTAAACACACTGGATTTCTAAGAAGTCTGACATAGCTGGTTGCTAAAACAGTGTATTTTTATTCCCCTTTAGAAGAGCAGAGCAATGGACTGAATTCTGAATTCTGCTCTGCAAGTGTGAAATTCTTAGGTCTTTAACTGAGAAATGAGTCTGTGCCATCAAGGAGCTCTGCTTTTTGGCATGAGGAGAAGGTAGGTCTGTTCTCAGCACAGTGCTTGATTTCTTCCCAACTAAGAAGGTACAAGGGCGGCCCCTCCAGGGAGCAGGGACTTGCTGTGCCCGCAGAGCTGGGAGCAGGAGCAGCAAAACCAGGTGCTTCCCTCTCAGGTGGAGGAGCACCGGGCTGAGATGACCTTGATGAGGAGGAGAACGGGATGTGCTCAGAGGGCCTGGCACAGAAACGCTTGGCCGGGTGCAGGTGAGCAGAGAACCAACAGAGAGGTGCAGTCAGTGCCCAGAGAGCAGCGGGAGTTGCAAACTGAAAAAGGGAAACTTCTGCCCGCATGTAAAGGGAGGGAACAAAACAATTAAGATGCCCAAGCTTAAGGACAGCAGCTTGCAGTTCTTGGGGGTGCTCTCAGGGAGAGATGAAATCAGCAGTTGTGTCTAAGTTGAGTGAAACAATTGGTTTCCATCTCTTATGTATTCCATTCAGTGGAAGAACAAGGCAAGGGCATATTGGGTGTGTCAGTGGAGTTTCTGGGTTATTTTCCCCTTTTTGTCCTCTATGCGGAGTGACCATGTGCTGAAAGGTTACTTACCTTCCTTTGGAAATCTACAGGCACAGTTTATTGAGCTGTCCCTGTGGATTAATTTATGTTGGGGAAAGCAATCAGGACTTTCAAGGTAAGAGTTTCTGAGCACAAACTGCCATAAGGTATTGAGGACAAAAGAATTCTCTGGTTGCATTTTTTCCTTCTTTTTATTTTAAGCACGCTTCAACAAATGTGAAGTATATAGGAAATAGAAGAACAGTGAGGCTCCAAGGACTGGAAACCTCAAAATATTTTTCTCTTGGAAATCTTTTGGGGTATTAATCCTGTGTTCTGTCTCTTCTTTGAAAGATAAACTACTAACAAATAGTTTACATGCAAATACAAGCCACCTCTTAATTTTAAAAATAGCTTCGTGAACTGACCCATTGGTCTCTGGTACATCTTTTGTTTAAGCATTTTTACTCCCAGTTTTCTGTCTGAGTGCCTTGCTGTCCTGGAGACTGACTCAAGGTATATTTGTGCTCTCCTTTTAGAGGGTGGCTGTTCCAAAAGGAGTCTGTCATGTGAGGAAAGATGATATTTTACATCTCAAGGTAATTTGCTCTCATTTCCTGAAGTGAAAGGCAGCGACGTTTTTTCCTTCTTTTGTTCAGTAAGAAAGAAAATTCTCTTTATTTCCGGTGAGGTGCATATCTGTTTACTGAGGAGAAGGGACAGCAAAAATATCTTCTGCCTCTTTATCCCCCCAGTTCTGCCACCTCCAAACTTGAGCACTCCAAGTCACTGCTGTGCCAGAGTAGTTAAAAATTTCCTTCTTTCTAAGTCAATGCCTTGGAATCATTTGGGGATGGGGGTGAGTGGGTGAGGTTGACATTTACTTGTTTCCTTGCCTCCATTGAAAAGAGACTTAGAGTGGTAACACCACTTGCAAAGAAGAATTAGGGAGTGTTTATATCTTTTTCTGTCTTACCTCTCTCTGCTTGTTTCTTTTTAAAGACATGGTCTCCTCTAGTTTATTTGTCCCTTCCCCAAGCATTGTGGGAAAACACTTTTCTCATTAAAAGGACAAAATAACCAAAGTTTCAAAAAGAATTCCACCAATTTGGGAAATTTGTAAAGATTATAATAATAAGGGTTCTCACCCCGAAAAAATATCAACACATCTAACACTGTATCGGTAGAAACAGGCAGACTTGTTACCTAATTCTCAGAGGTATTCTTAAGCTTTATTCATTTTAATTAATTTTATAAAGTAGGTGACCTTAATGAATTTGAAATGCTGCTTTAACTAAGCGTAAGTGTCTTTCGTTTTACTTAACTATGTGGAAAGGAACACTAAGGTGAGACAAGTGGGGGGGTAAAGTGTGGGGCATTGGGTGCCACAACGTTGATGTCCTTCTTGGGGCAGATCCAGATAAACTGGAGCAGTCGTGCTCTGTGTAAGGTATCTCTGGAATACTGAGGGCAGGGTTTTCCTGAATAAAGCATGCTCTGTACCAGGTAACCTTACCAGAATCACCTGTTTTGGTGATGGTCATGGTCTGGCTGTTGTGTTCTGCCCTATGCCTGTATCTCCCATACCTGCTGGAGATTCCTCGTCATAGCTGTGAAGGAGTGAAATTCTTAACTAAATGCTGCCACCTGGGGTTTGTGTTTAGAGGTGAGTCAGGTGTCTTAATTTAAAGCCACGATTCAAGAAAGGCGTTGAAATACCATATTTCCAAATCTTCTCGAGGTGACGTCACGCGGCCATGCCCCGCCTACTCGGTGTCACGTGTCGCCATCTCGGCCAATGGGGGGGCGGTTCCCCGGAAGTGAAACCGCGGCCTGGAGCCCGGCGGCGCCGCGCGTTGCCACGGCAACAGCCGGCAGGATGGTGAGGGGAGCGGGACCGTGAGGGGACCGCGGCTGGGGCGGGGGGACTCTGAGGGGAGCGAGATTGGGCGCGGCCTGGAGAGCAGGGCCGTGACGGCAGAGGAACCGCGCGAGGAGCAGGACCGTGAGGGGAGCGGGATCCAGGGCGCCATGGCGAGCGGGTCCCCGCGCTGTCCTGCGCCACCGCCTCTCGTCGCCCGCAGGCGTCTGAGGAGCGGGAGTGGAGCAGGCGGGCCGCTCGGCTGTGGGCTGAGGTGCAGCGGGAGCGGCGGCTGGATGAGGCGCTGCGGGCGGTAAGAGCTGCGGGGGCGGCCGCGCTCGGCGACGGGCAAGGCTGAGGAGAAGTCTTGGCCTGGCTTTACCTTTGCCTGTCAAAAGCTTTCCCTGTTAACAATCATTTACTGACTTGTACAGTCTTGCTCGACTGCAGAGTCTCCTTGCCTTCTCCCAGAAGTGCGTAGAAACGGAAATTGTTTGTTCTGATCAGGAAGAAGAGAACAGAAAGCAGAGAGCGCTGCAGCTGGAGCGAGAGCAAAAGCTGGCAGCTGAGCAGGCGAGGCGGGACCTCGAGAAAATGAAAGATGAGAAGATCCGGCAACAAGTGAGAGCAAACAGGTAATTCAGAAATTTCCCAGTTCTATCAGATTGGTTGCTCCTGTTATCAAGATTTGGAAAAGCTGTAGCAGGAGCGGAGATGACTCCGACGTGGAAGGAAAAGTTACTTTGAGACCGAAGTAGAAAAAAAGGTTAATTTTAAGAAAATTTTGTAAAAAAAAAAAAGTTGATCCACAAAGTTTTCATTTTGAATATATGTGTATGTACACTTGGGCATATCTGTGAGCATAGATATGTATGTATGTGTATGTATGTATGTGTATCTGTGCTTATGTAGTTAGAAGTGAAATATGCAGAACTGTTGATAGCACATGTGGAAGTATATGTAGCTCTTGTTTTTATATGGATTTTTTTCTTTTACTGCCCTTTAACTAGAGCAATATTTTTCATCAGGGTTGCCCCGATGAAAAATGCTGTATTTAAATAGTGATGGAAACTTAATTTTTCTCCTAGATACCTACCCCGTTGTAATAGGATAATTTTTTTCCCCCTGCAGTCTTGAACTTCGAGAGTTAGAAAGAAAGCTGAAATCTGCTTATATGAATAAAGAACGAGCTGAACAGATCGCTGAAAAAAAAGCTATATACGATGAGAAAATGGTAATTAGTGTATCCCAGCACCTGAGTGCCAAAGTAACTCTTTGTATGGATTGTGCAGAATATTTTTCCTTTGACCTTTTTTATCTAAAACATTGTTCAAGCATTCGGTGTTATTCAAAAATATATTTTGTTATGATGGATTAATTAACCACTAATAACTAGCTATAAGAAAAAGGTTTACTTTGCCATTGCAATTGAAGGCATAGTGATTGAATTAGCTGTATGGCTGTAGTTATTATTTTACTGATTTTGTGATATTTATCCAAGTCAAAACTATGATACCCTTTCTACAGTAAGTGTTTCCAGTAGTGGCTCCTTGCCTTAGAGTCTAGTTGTTGAAAACTCTTACTGTTGTTAAGCAGTGATCTGGGTAACTTCAGAAAGACTTGCACATTTGTATTTATGTATAGAAAGATATTGGTGGTCAGGCAGGTGATTCTGATGATGTTAATGCTTCATACAGAGTTCAGGGCAGGCAGTTGCTGTAAGGCAGTGTGCTCATTGAGGGTGTTCTCTGTAGCCCAGCCTCAGTCCAGTCATTGTGCTGATGTGAGTCAGACCCACCTGTGCTCAAATGCTCAATACTTTGTTCTTTAAGTACTTTAGTGCTCCTCAAGTTGGTCAGATCTTGAGGGTGCCCTTCAAGGGTTCTACTCACTGGATTAAGCTATTAAGCGTGTTAAGGCTCTGTATTTATAGATTGAAGTGGAAGACATTAATTTCTGGTAATGTTGCATAATTCCTTTCCATACTGTTTATTTTTTCATTACAAGTTGTAGTAGTGGGAGTGAAAAGGAATCTTGTGTTGCCTTTTTCCCCCTAGAAATGGGAGGATGAAGTAGCCCAAGAGATGAAGGAAGAGTACGACAGGTATCTGAAAGAAGAAATGTCTGCAGAACTGAGGCGAATCCAGGAGAAGAAACTGTACCACCAAGAACTGGACAAGCAGGTTGAGGAGCAAGAGAATAAGAAGCAAGAGGCTTATGAAGAGTTTCTAAGAGAGAAACTCATGATTGATGAGATTGTAAAAAAAATCTATGAAGAAGACCAAATGTTAGTTATTTTGAATTTTCCATATTTATTAATTTAAAACAAAGCAGCTCATATAATTCTGCACAGAAAGTTAATTTGTATGCACCCATTCCATATAGACTAAGACCAATTTTAGTTTTTCTTGGTCACATTTCACTAACAAGAGACTGACTTGCATGAATTTTCCTGTTGAAACTTCAGAATGTCCCAGTCAGTCTCATGTCCTTGTTCCATAAATGGGCTTCCATTGGGCCCATCATGCTGGAAAAACCAGCCTATTATATATTTCTGCCTCACCTTGTGTCCCTGCCTTGCCACCAGATACTTCATTTGCATGTCTTACAAAGAGGGAAGGAGGTTTCTGAGGGCAGGGTATTCTGTGTGTCTGTGGGAAGAGTTTAGGGGTCGTGGTGCTGTTGGGCTTTCTTTTCTTCTTTCTCTTTGATGGGGTGTGTATAAAATGCAGCTGCAGGGAGTACTTTTGTGTACAGTCTCTTCCAGAAAGGTGTTAGGCATGAGATTCCTTTCTTGGGGCAGTTTATTACTAAGTATTTTCAATTTAGCTCTCTGGTTTCTAGCAGAATGGCTAAAGAACATCATCTAAATCTTAGTTTCAGGAATATGTTGTTAATGGTGAGCATCTGGTTGACTAAATGTTACTCCGCAGTATGTTAAATAATTATTTGAATTATTATTATATTTTTTTTCCATCTTACACAGGGAAAAACAACGGAAGTTAGATAAAATAAGAGAAACTCAGATGTATATTGAAGAGTTTATAAAAGAACAAGCTATCTGGAGAAAAAGGAAACAGGAAGAGATGGAAGAAGAAAATAGGAAAATTATGGAATTTGCCAACAGGCAACAACAAAGAGAAGATGATTGGATGGCTAAAGTTCGAGACACTGAGGAGAGGAAACAGAGAGTTCAAAACATGGTATCAAAAATTGAAATTTTAGAAAAACTTGTTGTATGTTTTTGTCTTTCATTTAGAAACCTTTCCTTCTTGTAATAGCTTGCCAAGACCATGGAAAGAGAAGAACAGAGGCGTAAAGAACAGGAACAAATCCGCCAAGATCTGTATCTGGAAGAACAGGAAGTGATGGAAAGGAAAAAGGAGATGGTAAGTGCTGGCAGGTACACGAAGAGGGTTTTTTTCCACACTTTGGATTTCTAAGTCTGCAGTATTATTAGTGACTTTGGGGTTTCCAGTTATGTTCTAGCACAAAGTATTTATTTTCTACTCTGTTTCCTAAATGTTCTCAGTCAGATTGGGAGTTTGTACATTAGCTTAGGTTTTGGAGAGATCATTTTGTACTTTGGGTTTCCTTTTCTTTTCCTAAGTTTTAATTTCAACCAGGTAGACAAGTGAAGGTTTTGAATCCCCTTATGGCCCCGTTTATACATTTATTTATCTTGTGAAGGCAAATACCAGTAACTTTCGAGTTTAGATTTAAGCTAAGCAGTTTCATTAACTGCTTTTTTTCTGCATGTCTATTTCCTATGGGCCTGGCCACACTTCACTTACCTTGCTGTGGATGACAAACAAAATGTAACATAGGTTGAGATACCAAACACTGCTATTTTTAGAGTGTTGTTCAGGATGACTGTCTTGTTGATTCCCTTCATCATAGTGGGTAAAAAAAATCACTTTTGTTTTGGACTTAATTTTGAGAATCTTGTGACATTTGCCAAGCTGATTAATACTGGAGAGCACTGTCACATATGGAATGCTTGCTCTGGTTAGTTATGCTAGAAGTTAAGAGCTACAGTAAATTTATTCCAAGATAAATGTGTAGATTGGCTGCTACTGCTGCTGTGAATTTTTTTAAGTATGTTCAGTAATACTGCATTTTACTGAATTTCCTTTATAGGCAGAAATTGAAAAGAGAATAAGGCAGCGTTTAGACTTAAGGCAAGCATATGAAGAGCAATTTGCTCTAAAGGCAGCAGCACAACAAGCTATGAGAGAAGAGGAGGAAGCTCTCCGGCAGCAGATTTTGGCCAAGCTGGCCGAGGACGATCGCATCGAGCAGCTGAACGCAGAGAAAGGAGAATGAAACAGCTTGAACACAAAAAGGCGGTGGAAAAAATTCTTGAGGACCGTCGCAAACAGTGTATTGCAGAAAAAGTAAGAGTTTCCCATGCACCTTTGGTTTGAGCACAGTGTTTAATATGGGAATACTTGTGCTATCCTTAGGGAACGGTGATGGGAATTGCAGAGAATAGCGGGGGGAACCAGGACTTTGTTTTGGTTTCTGACTTAGAGCTAACTGTTTTTGTAGCTCAAGAGGTTGGGGTCAACAATATCCCTGCCCCTCTGTGTAGCTGCAAATACCTCTTCAGGAGCCATGAGATCAGCAACACAACTGCTGTCCAATCCCACATGCCCGGTCAGCTGCACTGATAATGATATGTGGTGAGGGGAAGGCCTAGCCTTGCTTTGAGGTTAAGTCTCTTTTATTGAGATCTGAGGAAGAAAAGATGTAAGCTGAAAGCTAGACATGGAATCCCATACTGCCGTTTTTAGACCTGCTTATAGGAAATAAATCACCTGTGTAATGTGAATTGCAATTTCCAGTCGTCAGTGTGAGAATTCATACCTTTTGCCCCTTTTCCTGGATTAGAGCAGTAGGAATGTGACAGGCTAATTCATCTGAGAGCCAAAAAGCCACCAGAACTGAACATTCCCTGCCTTCAAAAGGGCTTCTGACACCAAACACTTGGATAGCAGACTCACACCATGACTTGCCATTCAGTTTTCTCTTTTGTCTGAGATTGTTTTCCAGTTGCCAGACAGGTATTGTTTAAACAATGCTTTCTTGGGTTTTACATATGCTTTTCCATCCTTTTCAAGAGAATTTTATGTGACCAGGAATTAGTAAGTGGAAGTTCAAAATTTACTCCACTAAAATGTTTTCTCTTTATGCTGTTGTGGAGAGTGGTGGAAACAAATGCCCACAGAGATGAAACGGAACTTAGGAAAAGTTGTTTATTGTAGGAGCGTGAACTTGAAGAAAGAGAGTTAGAGAAGAGAAGAGAAGAAAGTATCCGTGCAATTATTGAAGAAGAGAGACAGAAACTCTTGAAAGAGCATGCGTGGAAATTGCTGGGTTATCTTCCTCGAGTAAGTGAATTGTATTTTAAATACATTTAGTGTCTGTCCTGTAAATTTCCTTTCTCCTGGATAGTTCAAGGTGAAGTTGCAGAACTGTGGGAGTTCCTGGAGTCAGTGGAGAGCTCACCTCCTCCTTTTGAGTTGGGACCCATTTTCAGCACTGCTCTTCCTGCTGAGGGGCTTAGGGCTCTCTGGCACTACTGATGCTTTGTACAGAACTCGCTGAAAGCTTCCACAATGCTTTGCATGTCCAGTGTTTGAAATATGGAATGTGAGTTCTACAGCAGGGCTTCTCTAGCTAGAAAGGGGTCCACCACATCTTAAAACCTGTTCCCACCAAATTTCTCACTTGGGACTTGGGCAACCATTTCTTGCAGCTCTGGCTTGTCTGCCAAGTATTCCAAAACTATGGACTCTGCAGCAATGCAATGAACTGCAGCATTTACAGAAGCATTACAGAGCTTGCTCTGTTCATCCCTGTGTTTTTAAAAGTTAAAAAGATGGAAGCAGTTATTGCAGTGAGAATAAACTACAATTTTATGTATTGTGCTTCATAATTGGAAAGATCTCCTAATGGTATGCAAATGAACAGAGAGCTGTCTTAGGGATGTAAAAATGCCTTTACAGTAGGGAGGGAACTATCCAGCTGGTTAAAGAAATTCTGCAATACTGGAAAACATTAAGTACAGCAGAGTTTAATTTTTATTCAAATATTAATACGATAATTGGTGCAGGAATTGGTAACACTTGGAGTGAGTTGTTGCTAATGTAGGTTTAATTAAAGGAAAACTCATATTGCTTTAAAGGTAACATAACAGTATTATGGATACCATTATTTTCTTCCATAGAAAATTTCAGAGATCCATAGTAATATCTCTACTTTGTTTTACCTTCTGATGTTTCTCTTCTATTAATGCAGGGAATACTCAAAGATGAAAATGACATTAACATGCTTGGAGAAGATTTCAAGTTGGCTTACCAGCAGAGAAGAGGTAATGAAATTTCAGAAGAGAGCTGAACCTTCCTCCAGCTCAGCTCCTGCTTTGCCACTAGGTGTCAGCTGATCCCAGTGAAAACTCCCATTTGCATTTAACCGTGAGGAATTCTTTTTAATAGCATTAAAAGCCTGCATTTTAAAACCAAAGTACTAAATGGATGAGCAGTTAGTTTTATATAAGTGTTCTCCACTTGCATTTTTCACCAATAAACTGTTCTGGAGTTCTCAATTATTCTCAATTATTATTATTAGTAATGTTAGAAATGTTTTCTTCAGCAACACGGCAGAAACCTAACCTAGCATGCGTATTCCAGTCTGGACTAAAGGATTCTCCTAATGCACTAGTCCTGGGCAGATGTGGCTGTACTGGCATTACACTACTACAATCCTCATCCAAATGCAGTGTGTCTCATCTCCACGAGGTAGGTCTGAGGTTCTTCACTGGCAGGATATAAGCAGAGATGTTCTGTCATTCTGAGGTCAGAACTACTGTTCATACCTCTCTTTCAGTGCATACACTGACTATTTTTTCCCATGTTCTTACTCACACTGAGGGAGGACTCCATTGAAATAGCTGAGGTCTGGCAGAGGTTCATGCAAGCAGCATGGGCTTGTATTGCTGCTATATGTTAATGTACACACAATAAGCTTTAGCTCATCTATCCTCAAATCTGTTCTCCTGTTATTGATTAAAATGACTAATGAAATTTTTAAGGATGAAATGCTCGTAGAACACCTGGAATATGGAGTCATTGCTCCTGCCTGTATCCCAAAGAAGCAGCTGATGGCCAGGGAAAGGTTTAATACTTCACCCTGACTGAAGGAACAGTTTTACACAAAACTCTGTTGGACTGTGGAGTCTGTCTGGGCAATGAGGGGCAAGTCTCATGTATGGTTATGCCAGCCAGGGGCCAAGATGTAATGGCTAAAACAAGTTATGGTCATTTCTATAAAAGAGCTGTTGGTGCTTAAATTAGATGCCAGACCAGCTAGCTTTGAGGGGAGATCTGTTACAGAGAACAGACAAGGCCAATTTTCCAACCACGTGTTTTAAAAAGGACATGACATTTTCTTCTCAACTGGATGACTGGTTACTTTATTTTTGTTGCAACAAGGAATTTTCTGAGACTAAATCCTGACTTCCTTGGACTGAATATTACTATAGGTAAGGTACAGTATTAAATGCTAGAACAGAGCAAACTGATAACAAAGTTCACTTGTTGGAATATTCCTTGCATGGTCTGTGCTTCTCTGCTCCTTACATAATGGGCAGTTTTGCCTGACAATGAAGTAGAAGTTTGTGTTTCACACGCCATTACAGGCTATCTGGCTTACAAAAGTTAAACTATTTAAATATAAGTAAAATCAACACAATCAATTCAGTGGGATGTACAGTTAACTATTAACAGGACTCATATCCAGTCTCAAAATAATCTACCATCTGACTCATCTTTCAAACAGAAGTTATTTAATGGGAACAGTAATTTCCCCACTCAAGAGCTTTCATGAATTCCTCTTCAGTAAAAGAAAGCATCTTGGCAGCTTCAATGTGCATCTGAAAAAAAACCAAACCAATGAGAGCAGAAGGTAAAATAGTGTGAATGACCAATACAAAGCCCTGGCTAATTGGGATAGTTTATGGGTTTTAATAAAACACAGAAATTCCTGAAAATCTGACAACTCTTGTGACTTCTGAAGAACACATGTAAGAAAACTGGTCCATGTTCTTTCAAGACAATCAATAAACAATTTAACATTAAAGTTATTATAAACCAAATCATCCTACTCCTGATATTTAATGACTTTGGGGAAATTTTTCCCTTTATTATTCTTCAGGCTCTGTGCATCTGAACCTGCCACACAAATACAGCACAAATAGCCTAAATCATGTTTTTCTGATTCATTCAACAAAAGGCCTGTTTGAAGCAGACTTAAAGTCCTTCCACTGATTGTGAACACTGAGCACATGTGAGCTTCAGCTGCCCTTCCCCAATGCAATGCCTTCTGCCAGAAGCTGCAAGGGGCAGGGTTAGCCCCAGCCTCTTCCATGTTCCTCCAGTCACAGTCTCTTCAGAAAGGACAGCTCACAGCATCCTTCTGTGAGTAACACTTTTTGTAAGAAAAAATAAGTGGCTTTCTCTCCTATCTGCAGTTCTGATACAGCACTTGTAATTGTTTAAAAATGCGTTTAATGCAGTTTGTGTCATTTGTCTGAGACCATGGGTTTGGTTCCCAGTCAAACAAAACTGCTGCTCTGTGACACCCCTTTCAGTGAATTCATGTTCCAGAGGACAGTGAGCTACCTCAGCTGGAAGAATATATTTTGAGTGAATGCTGTGTAGTTTTCATTCTCAGAATGAACTTGCAGAGCTAGAAGGGCCAACCAAAGGCTAAGCTAGCACTGTTGCTGTTAGGTCAATCCCCAGGATCTCCTCTGCATCCTGTTACTGCCAGAAAAATTCTCTTGCCCTGGAAATATATAAGCTGCCCCACTTCCACTTATGCCACTTACTTGTCCTCCTTTGCCCTGTGTTGGGGAGGGATTCCAGATTTAAGGGTGTCGTTTCATATTGCAATTCCCAGTTCTTAGGATAAGTGAGTGTATTTTGCTCCCTGAAGTTGCTACTTCATACAGAACTATTCTTCCTCTAGGGGCTCAACAGCTTCAAAAGTGTTTACTAAATTTCTGGTGATCACTGACTACTCAGAGGGTAAATAATATGTTCTACTTTCTTATCTCTAAGGCTGGCCCTTCTTAAAGAGGGTTCTGCTCAACAAGCCACTATATATTGCTTGCTTTAGCTGTCTTACAGCTTTGGTTTGAGAGTGCAAGAAGTGCACTGACACCACCACAAAATCAATCCCATGAGATTCAGCAGAATAAGCAATTAGAGGTGACCCACTCTGTGGTGTTAAGGTCCTGTCCAGCTCATAGCTCGACATGCCTCATGCAGCCTCAGAACGAAAACTGATGGAAATGACTGCACACATCCCAAGGATTTTAAGTGAAAACTGTGATGGAACTAGTAAGTGGAAAATCATTTGATTTGAGCAACTGATTAATCTTAGTACACAGTCCTCTCATTTTAGTTTCCTTCCATGTAAACTCGTAGTTTTCAGGATTACTTTACTGGACAGCAGACACATTTAGCTAAAGGTTGTTAACTGAAATACACCCATAGTCTGGTGCTTACCTTTTGTTTCTTCAAAATATCAATTAACTTTAACTGCTTTTTAAAACCTGTGATTAGCTCTCCTTTTTGTTTCTGCAGTTTCTGGTTTTCTGTTTTTAATTCTTCGATTGTTTTGAGTTCTTGGTTAGCTGTATCCTAACAAGGGAAGAAAAGGAGAAATGTATTAATTGTGAAAATGGTGCTTTAACCAATGAAACCTGGCATTACATAAGAAAATGACAAACAATAGCCACACATGATACTTCTGAAAAGAAATGGGATTAATCAAAATACTCCCACATTAAAGCTTAAAAAAGAAAATAAAATCTTGGCAATAAGAGTTGTGGTTCGCCTTTGTATGTGTTAGGTGCGTATGTGTACTTCTCCCTCTTTCTAAACATGCCTCATTTTCACACAAATGAGGAAAATCAGAAAGACTCTAACTTCATTCTGTACATTCCTTCTTCCTGCAGAGGTTGTAGTAGTATACTCTAACATAACTGACTGAGGCTGCCTGTAAGAGGTGCGAAGCTTCCAAAGCCCATCAAGCTTGTCTCATTCTAGTATTACTGAGTTAGGAAAAATTGTTTTCCTAAGCCATAGTACCTTGTTGCTTTGCTTCAGTTTGTTCAGCTCCACTTTGTACTTTTCCACTTCTTCCAAGGCCCTGTTTAAACGAACCTCTGTTGCACTCTGAGTGGCTGCAGCCTGCTTTTGGGCACGCTTTACATTCTCCAATTCCTATTTAAGAAGCAAAGGACAAACCCAACAAAAACCTCATGAATAATGGTGCACTAATGAATCCTGTATCAACAACACACAAAAGGGCTCATCCTTGAAAGCTGTAGTCTGTGAACTTCTTCAGCCTGCAGATAGAATCTACCATTAAAACCTTCTCCTTTAAAATCTTGAAAAAGGATCTTTCTCATCTTTATTTTTTTTACGCTTCTCTTGGACTAACTGTGAAGCTGATCATATGAGTCCACAGGACTGACTGAAAAACCTTCTATGATCAGTCAGAAAAAGAAAAAATCTCACTATGTCCACTCTGAGGCAGATTTTGAAATGGTGGCTCATGTTCCCAGCTGCTTCTTCCCACCTGCTCCTTTCACCTCTTTGCCCCAGAGATTACTACATGCAATTACCACCAAGAAATTAAAGCAGCCTCCTGAAGATGGCTGAGGATAGTGACTATTTCATCTGGCAGAAAATAGTTCATCGAGTGTTATGGCACCAATCAAAGCAGTTGTCTCTTGACTCTGCTGACAGTATTTCATGGTGCTGTAAGTGCAGAAATGAGAGAAAGAGACCAAACTGAGGAACAGAATAATGAGACTAAAGATGAGAGAAGATAGATAACATACAAAGTAAAAGAAATAAACGGGCAGAAAGAGCACATCATGTGTTTTATGGAAAAGAAATAGACTATTTCTTTAAAGTATCAAATTTTTAGTAATGGGAACAGAAAGATTATTTTAACCAAATTAAGGTAATGAAGCAGCCCTCAGACTGCATAATTTCTGAGTAATTGTTCTATTTTCTCAATTCTACACCTGTTCTGTGGTGGTTACTCAAGACTTCCACATCATTTATCCAAGAAATACATACTAATTGACTTCTTTGTCTTGTATCAAGATGATGGAGCTGTGAATAGTCTACTACATCTTTTGTGCTATTCATTTTATTCTGCATTAACATGAACAGCCTTGGAATATAGTCTTTCAAGCATTTAATGACCAAAAACATAGTCTACATGCAATGCAAATTACTCATCAGCTAATCAGATCATTTAATGAAAGATATCTAAAAATTCTTTTAATGATTTTTGATATTTACTGTCACACACAATACCTTATCAGGACTTTTTTGCAGGTCATCCAGTGAGGGTATATTGTTAAATATAGTTGAATCCAATTTTTTAATCTTAAAAATGCCTGAAATAAATTATTTATTTTGTAACTAGGCAAGGTTTCTGCCATCTCTTCAATACTTTAAATCAAAGCTGGATTAGTTTTCTCATCCGTTTCTCTAAGAGGGGGGAGGATAAACTACTGTGTTTTAAAATTGCGTCCCATTTCAGTTTCTGAATTTTCCCTACTGTTCTGCCATGGCTGAGGCACTCGAGTATCAGCAGGGGCTGTGATGGCCTGTGAGTAACCCTCACCAGGCCTTCTGTCCTCCCAGCAGCAGTGTAGGCAGCACTGCTATCTTTAAGAAGCTCTACAACACCTCCCCAAAAAACAGTTTTGAGAAAAGGTGTACTTAACATCAAGCCTGTCTTCAAGGCAAGTGATAAACCCCTGCACAAGAGCTTAAAAAGAGTAAGAGTACAACTTTGGTGTTTTCCAGACCACTATCTAACATTAGAGTGGACTGAACAAGTGAGAGAGAACACAAAAGAAGGAATGTTCTTGTAGACCAGTGGTGAAAAACAGATGAGAGAGGTGATAGCATTTATTAGAGCAACTAGAAAGAAAAAAAAATTGGAATGCTGGAAAGAAAAAGATGGAAATTTCTGGGAGCATCAGAATTCTGTTACTGCCTTAGGTGGGTGCTGCAGCAGTAATGGTTACAGAGACAAAAGGATCAAATGTAAAAATAACAAAGTAGTTACTATGTTTCACGTAAACTGTGAAAAGCAGGTGAGAATCCTTGCCTAGGCACATACAGAAAATACCTGGGGGATTAATGAACTTAAAGAACTTGATAATCTAAGGAGTTGGGGGAAGCATATATCACACCTTAGGTCTACCATCATCTATGTTGCAACAACAGAAAAAGCAATAAAAGCCTCAAAATCAGAGGTTATATTTGGTCTCTCAGCTATACAGAAAACTTTCTCTAGCCTGAGTCGTGAGAGTTTAGCAGCACAGTAGCACCATTTCAAGGCTGTGTTCACAGGAAATTGCTTTTAAACACATCTGGAATTGATTTACACTACATTAATTAAATAGGGTTGAACAATACTTCATATCTAAAAATTAGAACAGTTTTTAAACTTCTAAATCCATGTAAGATTTAAGCAGTTCCTGCAAAATTTTTTATGTGCATGGCTTTTGCAGTTAGATAATTTATTATAGCAGAAAAAAATATGTAAAATAACTTATGAATTAGTGGAGAATCTTTCATTACATATGCTTGCTTTTTTGCCATCTTAGTATTCTAAAGGATTATGACTATTTTTCATGACCATGACTGATTTGTAACCTTGATGAATTTTAGAAAACACGACCTATGAGGAACAATTGCAGCAACTGAGGATGGTAAATCTAAAGCAAAGACCAGTGAGGGAAGTCACTGTATTCTGTTTATGGTACCTATACAGTAGAAGTGAATAAATTTTCATCCCATTTCCCAAATACTTTCTGTGACTGTGTGCAAGGGAGTGGTGGAAACTGCCATTCCAGAAGACTGTAAGTACAGATTAAACAAACACGTCCCAGGTGGTTTGAATATAATTTGCCAGTCTTGCTTTAAGAGAAGGAACCAAATTATTATAAATCTCTAGGTCCTATTAACTGTAGCATAAATACTAGTACTGAATATTTTTCCTCACAGAATTGCAGTCAGTGTAAGGGACTTTAAAATCACCAAGTATCTGCAAAAACCCACAAAGATCGTGTTAAGTTTTAAAATGCCAGAACTATAAAACATTAAGATGCAAGCATGCCCACACAACTCCATACTAGCATTTAATGGAAGTGTGAGACTTTGAAGGGCTGAGCCGTGTTCTGTTCTCCCCAATTTTTTAACTGAAACATTCTCCTGATTGTATTACATGGTTTTGAAGTCAGCTTCTCTGGCTCTGAGTAATTACAGAAAAACACACACTGCCCTTAAGATTAAGTTCCAAACAAAGCAGGCTGTGTCCGCAGCCATCTGCTGCGCCAGGCACGGGCACCGCCGGGCGCGTGCTGACAGCAGCCGCCACGCTCGCTCGGGCTCTGCCACGCTGCAGGCCCTGCTTTGCCAACACTCCATTTCAACAGACATCCCTCCCTTCACCTGCAGCACATACCATCATAAGCTGCAGGTGCTTGCAAAAAAACATGTTCACTAGGTTCTACAGCTTACAATAGAATACAGAAGCAATTCAAAAAAATTTATAATTAAAGCCTGAAAAATGGAATTTCCTTGTACTTTTCAGGATTCCTTTTAAGATTTTACAGCAGTTTCTGAAAAGGTAGTTTTGTCTCTTGTGTGTCTTCTACATAGGAATTTAATTTTATAACACAGAAATATATGACTGTAGAAGCAGAAGAAAATCAGTTAACGAAATATATTATTTCTTCCTTAAAAAAAAAAAAAAAAGATTAGGCCTTTTAAAAATACAATTTATAAATTAACGACACTGAAACAGTAATCAGATCTTTGGACATGGCTCTATCAATCCATCAGGAGCCAACAGAGGATAACTTGATGTGGGTTTTTTCCCTTTTTTGAGATGAGACTAATATCTGCAATACCTTTTCTAGTGTGGTAACCTCTTGTTGTAGCCCTTCAGTTTTTTTTTTTGCTTCTTGTGACAACATTTTGTACTTCTCAATCTGAGACTGCTGCAGGCTGATTGTTCGTTGCAGTCTTGTGTTTTCTTCTTCACTATCTTTAAGACGAGTTTCTAAATTCTGATTTTCATCATCCTGTATGGCAGTAATTAGCAAAAAAACCCAAGTAAATTATTGCAAGGAATCAGGAAGGTAATACAGTAATAATATCTAATTATTATAATAATTTATATGTAAATAAAAGGCAGTAAGAATATCTGCTGTAGATTTAGAAATAGCAACAAGAAAGACTAAGAAAAACACTGTTTTACCAAGATAATACTTTAAAAACCAGTAACACATTTCTCATTTAATTTTCTGCAGTCTTTTACTTGAAACTGTCCTGTAGCAGTATGTAAAATAGTTCCCATAGCTCAAAGGTTTTGAAAATAATCAAAATGTTATAGCATTATATGAGTAACAGTGGCAATAGATATTTTGTGACATTTTTGTGAGAATAGCTAAATACACATATTAGGAAAAATTATGGGAAAAAAGAAGAGAATGTAATTACTGATAAATCACTCCATTATGTTTTAGGAGATTATCTGGTTTTGACTTAAAAGCAAGCTAATGATCCAGGATACGTCAAGTATTCAAATTTAAGATTCTCTTAACATGAAGTGAGTCCTGTCCTAGATTCATGACCTACTGGTAATTACATCCCACATTAAGCATTATAATTCAAGGCATTTTTCTTTTATAACCTTTCAAACATTTTAAGTGAATACTAATGTGGATTATTTCAGAGACACATTATGCCCTGCTTTCCTTTAAGAAAAAGAAACCAAGACACATACAGAAATGGAATTTCTGTGAAAAAAAAGTCTCTCTGTGCTGTTCTCCCAAGTCCCTTAGAACACAAGCTTCCCACCTGGGAAATCTGTGTGCTTTTTCCTTAAGCTTCTCATGACTTCATGCACCTTAGAAACTCCCACCTCTTTAAATTTAAAAAGATTTTCTGCTTCCTTATAACAATTGGACTGCGAATTGGAACCAAAACCAGAATCTATCTCAAGGCTTTGCCAAAATGAAATTTTTGTGTCCTTCTGAATGTTAGTTATTTTCACACCAGAGACACTAGAACCCAAAATGATACATTTACATACAAAGTGCTAAGGGAGCAGGACAAGAATAAGTACAAGGTTGTCTTCTGTCATCTGCTACAGTAACTGAATTCTCTAGTGATTTTGGCATGGAATGATGAAGTTCAATAGCTACTGACAATTATATTTGACTTGAAAATGAAAATGTCTTTAAAATCTAATGTACCGACTTTCTTCTGATCATAGCACAGAAGTATTGAAATGCAGAAGCATCTGTGTTGATAAAAATAAAATCCAGACGTAAAATATCAAAACCTAATTTCTTCTAAAGATTTTGTTCATGTATTTATCTCAAAAATCTCATTTACTATCATCCTGCTCCTTAACACTAAATTAAAAGCTTGTAAGAAAATATATAGGTGTTTTGCCATATGTTCTTAATGTCATTATTACATTTGGGTCTGGGGAATAGGTGGAAAAAAGCATGCTGAAGTTAAGAGAGCACAACTAAAAATAATCCAGTTATGTAAAACGGAAAGTTAGTTCAAAAACCTTGCTTGATTACAAATATATGAAAAAGAAGTGATCTCTCTGGCAGACAGATATGAACTACTTAAGTTTTTACAGTTCAAGAGCTGTTTGAGCCTCACTTTAAAATATCCTGCCAGACAGTGCTGATCATAAAACTCACTTGTACATTCTAACAGTGAAATATCAGTGTAGCTTCACAATGCCTTAAGTTCAGTCTGATCTGCCCAAGTATGTAATTCCAAATACTGTCCTCTGCATCAATTGTACTCTTGAGAACAGAGAAAGCCTAATTTCTGTTTTGATTACAATATTCCACTTCAAATGGAAGCTCTTTCCACACTTGGATCCACTGAAACCCCTGAGAGCACCTGACTGTATTTCTCAAGATTTTCTGTTTCTCAAGCTGTTCTATTTCTCATTCTACCCTAAACATCCATATTATCCCAGCAGCCAGCTCTGGGCACCACTCTCCTCTATGCACTCCACAATCTGCATTTCACTGTTTCTTCCTCCTTTTTCTCAGGCTTCGCTCTCCTGCCCAGCAGTGATGGTTTAACTTTGCAGCACCACAGTGGCCCTACAGCTGGGGCATGTCTTTATTCCTAGTGGTTCTTTCCTGCCCCAAATTATTTTCCATTAAGTGCATTTTGCAAGCTTTTAGCCCAAGATCATGCCTATACAGAAATTACCACCCCTGACTAAAATTTTACGGTATTTTAAAAAACCCAGAACTTTAACTCTTAATACTTGAAGAAGAAAAGTTGAAAGAATTCTGGTTTGGGATTATTTGTTAAAGAAGAACCTATTCCATTTCTAGATTAAAGAATTACTCTCTTACCTTTTTCCTGCATTCAAGCACTACATTTGCCAGGTCTTCCTGCATCACACGTAACTTTGCCTTAAGAATTCTGATTTGAGCTTCTGTGAACATAAAAAATTACATTTAATATACACAAGTACTCATTATTCAGTGCAGAAAAGAACCAAGACTGATATAAGAACTCACTTTCATTTTCTTGTATCTAAAACCACATTACATTGTTTATAATTATTGAAGAGAAATACGCAAATAAACACTTAGATTTCTAAAAAAGTGTTTGCGGGTTTCTCATTCTTAGGCAAAGCTTTGTATAGATTTTTTCCTTTTAATGACTGAACTTGACATCTTTAAAATGTAAAAGACTTGTAATGCTCAGAATTGAAACTTACTGAAAACTTGCATCATACCATGCTGTACATGGCAGCACTTCTTGAGTTTGAAATCAAAACAAAACTATATTGTAGGGCATGTCTACATTGGAATCCAGCTGGAGCTGCAACTTCTGTAGTTACAGCCAAAGTAATTTTGAACTCTGCACAACAAGGAATTTGATGTAGGCTGCAAAGATAAATACCCCTCCCACAGAGTAGTCTATGCTTTTCAAAAGTACATTCCTAACACTCTTCAATTAGTAGTTTAAAATTAAATCCATGTAATCAGATTTTTTTTTCCAAATAAAATACTTTCTTGCTCTTGGACAGCTAAGAAAAAGACTGGCATGACAAAACAAGCTGTGTGTCAACAGTCTGTTCTCATACTTCCTATTCCCCACATCATTCACAAAGAACTTCCCCTTGGACTTGCACAAGCATCAAGCGCGGAAACAGTCTGAGGATCAAGTTGACTAACACAGGAATAACCAATATTCACAGTAGTTACAAGAAGAAAAGAATAAAGTGAAGGAGAAGGATACACAGAGCTAAGAGTGAAGAAATGGATAGGTACACATGTTCATTTGCTGTAAGAGGAATTTGTTTAATTTCACCCACATTCCCTCATCAATTGCAGCTTAAGCTCTAACTCTGCAGAGGCCAATAATAAGTACAATTTAGGAAAACACTGTCAAAAAATAAGATACAGGCTGACTTTTATTCCTCTTGTTAAATCCTTGCTAGCTTCTGGTAACTAGTGGCTATCAAGATGGAGACCATAAATGAAACCTTCATGTTTAATCCCTTTCAGGTACTTCTATACTATTAAGTTATTTGATTTTCTTCATAAAACATATTGTAGTTTGGCATTTACCACATGAGGTAATGAGGTGGTTAACTTAATTAAGCTTTATGTGAAAGAGAAACACTTTGTGTAGCTTACTTTAAATCAAATTTAATGTGGCATTTACTAGTGTTTGCATTAGAGAAAGACAGCTTTCCCTTTACCGTTACTGTTTTCATTGCAGAATTTTCATATTGTTTATATATTTGGTTTCAAACTGAAGACTGAAATTCAAGTTGTTCTACACTTATCATTGCACTGTACACTCTGAACATATATCTTTGCTAGTCCTACATCCTGGATTTGAGATGGGGTGTGCAGAACTGAGTCATTCTCAAAATGGGGCAGCGTCATTATATAATAGCATAATGCTAACAGTACAATATTCTGTTTTCTGCTATCTTCTGAAGGATTTCTGAAAATTCATTGCCTTTTCCACTGTGGAGAGGCAGTATGCTTTTGGAGATTATTTAGTTATCACTAATTAAGGTAAATTCAGCTCAGTAGTAAGTGGGACTGGAAAGCTGTGTTTTCTGTCTTTGCACTCTTTAATACAGAATGTAAACTTGTGCTCCATTGCCTCACTCAGTACTATGAGATTCTTCTGCAATACTTTAGCACCAGTTTTAACTACCCTAAAATCATTGTTTCATAGACAAATTTCTTTACCAGCTATCAATGTAAGCTCTGTGACAGATTCCTCTAGGGCTATACCACTGCCTGTAAAAACCAGTTCTTTTCACCATTTTGTTTCCTCTTTTACTCAGCTATTAGTCCACAGACAGCTTCTGTCTTATTCAGCTGTGTGTCATTAAGAGCACTTAGTAAAGCCTGTGAAAATTCAAGTGTACAGATCAAACCAGACCAGTCCTGGGAAGTGCCCATGATCCAAATCATCTGAATTCTGACAAGGGGTTAATTAAACAATTAGCTTCCTAACTGGTTCAGTTTAATCATCTGATGAGGCTGATAAGGGGGAGTATCACTTTATAGGATGGTCTTAGGTTAAAAAGTAACCAATGATTTAGGGACTGGTAAACCAGAAAAGGACCTTGGAGAGACTCTGATACCCTACAAGAAAGAACAGATTTCTTGAACTCTTGAGATAAGATGAAGGTTAATATGAAGTGTAACACTACATTCAGGCATTTTATTCCTATGTGTAAGGGTATATTAAATAAAAATAGAGCTTCATGTTCAGCCCTCTCTCTGTCTGCGTGCTTCTATCATTGCTGATTACTGCAGAGTTGAATTACAACCCCCAAAACCAGTCCCAGACTAAAATAATGTCTAAGTTACTGTGTTGGCAGAAAAATGGCTGCACTGTGGTAAGCTGTGATCATGAAATAAAGACAGGGAACCCAATTCCAGGAAGAGTGCTGCAAGAAGCTCAAGGATAGGGCAAAGTTATGGAACCTTATCAGCATATTGGCCTAAATAGCTGGGCACAGGCACACAGGCCTAAGGAAACTATTATGGAGATTCCCACTAGCCCTCTCTCTAACAGGGTCATCTCTGTAACATCTCTTAATATATGTGCCTGCTTCCTTGTGAACACTCTAACTGTTCTGAGAGTCTGACACTGCTGGAATTATCTGCAGTAGCTTATTTACCACATTATGGAGGCATTCAGAGTGTTCAAAACAATCAAAATCAAAATGCAAAAATCAATCCAGGGGATTTTTATTTCATCATTAAAGTTACAGAAGTAATCCTCAATACATGCCCTTGGTCCCTGATTACAAGGCACCAGTAATAACTCTTGAGTTTCCTTGAATTAATTTGGTATAAGTTTCCAATGCCAGCCAAAGCAATTTCTTTTTGATTCAGGAAGAAAACTATTAAAAAGTTATCTGAGGATCTGTTATGGGAGACTTGGTAACAGGAGATGTGCATAGAATTACATGAGGTTAGAAACCAAGCTATTTCTGTGTTGGCATGCTTGTTGACATCAAACTGTTAGATTAAAAGGAGAGGGCACAGGCACTTCCAGCTACTGCAGCGAATCTCTGACTTCATGCTCACTTTAGCATTGTAAGGAGCTACACAAACTCACTTTTATCATACCAGAGCCAAAAAGACAGATGTGTGTCATGCCTTTAGCCTCATTGGCAAATGCTGCAATCCCTCCCCTGTTCTGTTTCTAGGACAGACATAAACACACCATTTGGAGTGGGAAAATATCTGGAGGATTCTAATTCAAGAACTGTAGCTGAAACATTACCTCATTTCAGCCCCTTGCTGAGTTCCACAGCACTAGTCTGAGGAAAGGCTTTTGCCTCCAAAGGCAGAGTCTGTGCAAAGAGTGAAGCTCATCTTTTTGGAAATGAAAGCTTAGCATCCTGTACTTCTGTTTCCCCAGTGAAATGAATCAAATGTTATGCACTTATTCAACATATGTAACCACCCAATTACCTCCCTACAAAAGTGGAAAGGAAGACAAACATTCACTTTTCCAGATAATCATTCATATGAGACCTGATTACCCTCAACAACTATGTAAAGTGGAAAACCTACTTTCCCTTTAAGTTAAGGGCTTTAGAGTTTTCCCTGTAATTTCCACAGAAACGTCTTCTCTTTTCTCTCCCCAGGAAAACCCATTTCTAACAGACATGAAACAAGAATAAAGGTAGTAACCATGGAAGGAAACTTACCTGCTCCCATTTCATTTCCAACCCTTGGAATAATATCATCATCTTGACAATCTGGTAAGACTCCTTTCTTTAGTTTTTCTTCAACTTTGCTTATTGTTTTTGTTAAAGAAAAACCTATGCAATCTTCCAGTACTGCAACACCATCAGCACTTTGTACTTCCATGTTCCTTATTTTTGAACTAAAAAAATGAAAACCCTAGATTTTAAACTTATAATACATCATATTTCTACAAAATATTTTTTTGTATTTTCTGTTTTTAAAAGTGTACACTTATTTAATGAGATTTCACTACCTGCATTCAATATGAAAGATTTCTCATTTGCTTTCTGTAAGATACCTTCACCATATTCTACATAAATACTTACAGGATTTTACATACTATAATGTAGAAGGCAGAGAAACCACTACCATTTTCAACTGAGAAGATTCTGGCATGATCTTCTCATCCAACAAATCCATAACTAAATCAAGAGTAAAGCAAAGAAAGAGGGGAATGTTCCATTGGCTTTGGCTACTGTCCTGGGGTGGTCCTCTCTCACCTGTTGTAATTTCTGCTCTTTTCACTCCCTGCCACATTATCTTGTAGAACTCTGTTGCTCCTGGCTGTACTCCAACCTTATGACCATTTCTGCATCATTATGCCCAGCCTAGGAAACTTCACTGATCCCAGAAGTTGCATATCAAAGTTTTCATGAAACCAAGACACAGAGTGACACATCACCTACACAGGGAATCTCCTCAGCTTTCTCCTATAAAAAGGTAATCTTAATTCTCACAGGATCTGAAGCTCCTAAATTCTTATTCCAACATTCATTCTAGCCTCCAAACTCCTCCTAGCTCTAACTTTCTCTCACAACTTTTGGGTTGCCCCACAGGCTCTGTATCTGCACAATTCCACTTCCAAACCTAATGAAGGGGTGCCAGCACGACAACCTCCCCTGAACTGCCCAAGGGAGGTCTGAAGGGTCTCCAGGGACTCTGAACTCCTGTAAGACAACCTTGGCCTCTGTCAGTTCCTGCCACCTTGCAGCCAGTTTTCATCCTATTTTGGTATTATGCCATAATTCATGGTAGTCCTAATTTGCTCCCAGGATTTTATGGATTTTTCAACTCTTCTCTCTTTGTCTTATTTCTTGGTTTTCCAACCTTGAGTTTGCTATCTACAGAGGTGAAGCTTCTCAGCTGAGAGCCCCTGGAAGCTGTGTGGTATTAGTGAGCCTCTTGTCCTGTGAGCCCAAGCTTCACTGTGACAGAGGAGGCCCTTCAAGGCCTCGTGTTTCCCAGCAGCAGCAGTCTGATCACACACCAGGCTGCAGCACCCAGGTGTGCTGGCCTGGGCTGCCTCAGGTGCTCTAGTTTTGCTCACTGGGCCTCTGAAGGAGTTTACAGAATTCAGCTGTGAGCCTTGAGAAGTGCTAAAGCAGAAAGCAACAGTTTCATTGCTGCAATATTAATCGCATATATTCACTGATAATTTTTGGTGCAAGTAAACAGAGATAGCCACATGGTGGAGCTGATTGAGGAGAACCAGAAGCTTGACACATTTATTTGTATAAATATAAAAGCATACATCTATAAAACAACTTGATAGACAAAAATAGCAATGAAAAGACTTCATGACAAACCAAATGAGATGTCTGATATACCTTGAAGTTGTTCTTTTTCCCCTACTTGCATAGTATGGTCTGTTCTGAGCTGTGGGCACAGAAGGAAATTTCTTCTTGTTTTCTACCTAAAAGTTTTTTTTCAGAAATTAGTATTATTATTACTAATTTTAAGTATTACAATTAGTAGTATTATTATTGAAATACTTTTTTCTAGTTTTTTCATGTTTTTTTTTTCTTCTTCCTATATCTATACTCAAGGATAATTTTCAAGTATGCTTTTAAAACTTTCAAAATTACTTCTCCATTTTATTTGCACTCATCTTTAGCTTGCAACTTTTATTTCTCTATGCCCTAATTGCAATACACCCAACAGTCATTGGCTCGTGGGATGACACACTCTCAAAATAAATCTATGCACAAGCAAGGCTCTGAGCTTTTACCAAGGTCTTAATTATTGGACTGTCATCATACCTTCAAAAATATGGTATTTCATGCATTATTTTAATCTTATCAAGTCCCCGTTAAAGGAAGATTTAACAATATTTCTGTTACTTTCACCCAAATAGTCTTAAAAAATTAGAGGGTTTTCTACTGTACTCTGATAAATAATTGCAGATGGTATTTTAGAAGCTTCAGCCTTACCTCATGAACATTTCAATATAGTTCATTAGAGACTGTTGAGATTCTTCCTAATCCCATTTTTTCATTGTATTTTCTAAATTCAACAACTCTGACTACTTGTTAATGATCTAGAAGACACTAGTACTGCCTTTAGTATATTATACAGGTGATGAGGGAAGAAAGCAAGAAAATTATGTTCTAATATTTTTCTAATATTTTTTGGAATTCCTAATTTGATGTTCAAAACACTGAAAATTTATCTCAGTGCTGAAGAGAAAACAGAATTCAAAAACTAAAATTATGTAAGTCCACCAGTGGCACTGAGGAGCCCTGGTAACACTGTCCTTGTAGCACTGCTTTGGGCATCACTTCCCTTTGGCTTGGCACCCATGGAAGTTCCCAGTGTAGCCTCAAAATCACAAATCATTATATTTTTGAAATTATGCTAGAGAAGAATTTAACCACAATAGTTTTGGTACCTTTGCAAGTGAGTGTGTAAGAGCTGAAACTTCAGGACAGAGTGGATCTCTGTATTAAAAAAAAAAAAAAAAAAAAAAAAAAGTAAAAAGTCACTGATCTATAATAACATAAACACTTAGCAGTTAAAACACAACCCCCCTGTCAGAATTGGGAGAGTAACATTTTATATTTTTAGAATAAACAATATAGCTAAGGTGGGAACATATAGCGAGTTCAAGCATAAATTCAGTCTCATTCACAGTCTGTCCAGTCTACCTCATTTGCAATCCAAATCACCTGGTCAGTCTGTGGTATCTAATACAACAGTACTCGTGTGCCAGAATCCTGATCTGGTCTCTGGGAATTCAGGCTACTGGCTTGTTAGGTCACTGGTTCCCTGTACCAGGGAGTTCTCAGCCAGGGGGCAGAGTTACAGCCTCCCCAGGACAAGCCAGAGCCAAAGGCTGCCAGCAGCCTACTGGGCCATAAAACCCCTGAACTCAGGCAAACAAAGGGAAGGCACAACCAGTGTCCTCTACATCCTAGGGATAAGGTAGCTCCACCTGTCCTAGCAGGATCAGACTGACTCTTGTCAGGTTATTTGACAGGGACTGTCAGAGGAACATGAGGTAGATCAAGTTATAAATTTAGCCTCACAGAATTTTCTCTGAAATAAGTATTATAAATATGGTATCAATTTTACAAATGGGGAATAAACCCAAGAATAAAATAAAAACAGCTTTCTTATCTGCTTATTTGGCTGAAAACTGTGCTTACTAGTAACTGAATTTCAGGTTAAGTGATTATTTTTCAAGTCTATTGAAATTAGACTTAGTATGCTGTGTACTATTCAGGTCAAATTCCTTGTAAGGTAGATATACAGATATAATTTTGCTTTCAAAATAAGTTATGTGAATGTATATTATTGCAATGAAAGGCTATTTTTTAACTGCCCTTTATAAATTTTTTATTTCAATTAAAATGCTGGCTTATAAAAGACTTTGAATAAAATTTAAATTTCTGGCTCATCAAGTCACCTAATTTTTTTGCCAAGTTGACTTGAGCAAATGTCTAGATCTTGCCTTTAAAAATTTCACATTCATCAACAGGAATTATCTGCACAAAGCTCCATATTTTATTAAAAAAAAAAAAAAAATAACCAAACCAAAAAACAAACAAACAAAAAAACCTGGAGAAATCATCTGTGTGTGGCTGGCAACAGACTTCAAGAATAGGATGATTAGTTTTTGTCTATTTATCCTGTTTTTCTCGAGCTTTCTCCCTATTGGCTAGCTCTAGGAGCATGCAGAAGGTGAAGATTTGCTGCTACAGAAATAGCAGTTGTATATTATTCTGAAAAATATGAAAATACAACACGCTCTTCTATATTCGAGAAAACAATTACGTTCTTTCCCTTGTTCTACTTGTTCTACTCTTGTCTTAGGGTCGCCTTAAAAAAAGCAAAGCAAAACAGAAAAAACCCAAACACGAACAAAGCAAAACAAAACCCCAACCTCACTGTATGTCTCAAATTCCCCAACTTGTTTAACCCTAACAGGCTCTCTGCTGCTGCCCGCTTCCTTTAGATTTAAGGCCTATCTGCTTGCACAATTTACAAAGAAAAGAATTCTTAATTAAATATTAAATACTTGGAACTAATCTAATTGAATGGCCTCAACGTTCACTCATGGATAATCAGTGTGCCTAATTCCTAGCAAACTTTTTTTTTCCACTATAGAATGGGACTTCCAATCTTTTCTCATCTAAATGTTTACCAGAACACTATGTTTACCAAGCTGTGGTTGTCTTAAGGTGTTTTAATTTATGTTGGTAATTGGTAGGTCAGCTGATACTCTGACACACTATCTGCCCTTTCTGTTTGTTTTTTAAGTTCTTCCAACACTTCAATTTATTTCTAATGTGTACCATCAAAGCTAATAATTCCCTTTGTGGGGCTGAATCTTGAAATCATATTACTTAATACAGCAGCCCTACAACTCAACTCCAGTTTGAAGTTCTTAAAAATTCTCTAATTTTCAAAATCTACCTAACAGAACATAAAACTAAAGTGAGATCCAGAATTTGTTTAAAAAGCATGATTATACTGACTGATAACACATCAAGTTTCTTGCCCCTCACTCCCTCAGCAATGGCTTTAAAATAGGACAGGAATAAATTTTAATTGTAGTAACAAACTTTTGCTGGTAGTCAGGCTTCTATCATAGAAGCTGACTTGCTGTCACACCTTTTTGTGTACTGAAAACCCCTTTTACTTTCAGAAAAACTCCATGTCTTTGCTTCTATTCTACACAAAAGTAACTATTTTATCATCTTTATCTGACTTTCATATACGCTATCTGAAAAGTTTCTGAACTGCAGCTTAACATTTGAAGCATTTTGTTGTCTGTTCCTGCATCTTTCTTATCCAGTTCAGTGGCACCATAAATTTAGGAACCTACAGAGCAGATCCTTGATAAACTGCATCAGTCTATCTAAAATTCACCCATTTCCCACACTACCAATATACAAACCCTTGAACAACTAAGGAAATAATAATGCCTGTGAATGCCCAAGGGAATTCACTCGTGAGCTGAGGGGTTTGGACACTCAGGCTGTGACCATCCAGGCCAATGCATGCAGGCCCCAGCACTGTAATGGTATCCACATTCCAGACGGTGGCAGCTCAATGTCTGCCTGTGTTAGGGGTTTGTGTTTGTTTTCATCAGGCATTTCCTGGCCCAGGAACATTTAGGCCAAGTTAAATGTGAACCAGTATCTATTCCTTCACTTTGTCAGCCCAACTGTTAAAAACCATCCACTGCCAAGTGACTACTGCTTGGTACTGCAAAGACACCTGTGACCTTACCTTGCTCTTTTACAAAGGTCAGCACTTCTTAATATCTTACACAGAACATTCCAGCAAAATTAAGCCTTGCTTGAAATAACAAGGAACAACACTTGCTTAGGATCACTTTTTTTTTTTAATAATAGGAAAAAATTAAGACTCCACCAATGCAGTGTGCAGGAAAGACAGATAAAACAGGAGCATTATTAGGACACAAGGTGTGCAGGATCAGTGTGAGGTTCCCCACCAATTATACACAGAAGTTGTAAAGCACATACCTCTGTCTGTCATCTTCAGGTGACTTACTCTGTACTGAAACTGGCTGAGATAGTGTCTTCTGTTGGCCTTTCTTCATTAAAAAAAAAAAAGTAGTTGATTTTGGGAGAATATAATCCATTAAAGATGAATTACCTATTTGTAATTACAAATTACCTATTTGTAAATCACAAATCACAGTAACTACAGTCTACTATGGAAAAGAATGGAAACTATAGTCTACTATGGAAAAGAACTTTTGAAACACAGGAAAAGATGTCTAAAAATGAAAATGCCGTTGCTGTTTTGTTGTTCAATGTATATCTGTGCAATCTGGCAGTGCCATGTGGTATATTAAGTACCCTAAGAATATTTCATCTTCTGCTATATTTAGAGAAGAAAAAAACAGTGGTTTTGTTGTTACTGTTTTCTAAAGGAAAGAGACTAGATGCTATTTTGTCTGTTTCATCTGCTCCTGTTCAAATGCCAAGCATTTAGCCTCAGCTTGTTACTGCTCAAGAGAATAATATGTTTTCACAGCCCATAAAATTGAAGTTTCAACAGTAGCAAAAGTGCATACAAGTACAGCTTTCCAGAATACTTAGTAATTTGCATTTTAAGCCTTGTTTATTTGAATGAGTGTACTTAAAATGAGTATTTCTAATATGCAGAACACCTCCAAACTCTTTCAGGTATAAACCATACCTGCCTCATTCCCTTTTTATTCATTTGTCCAACTCTCATATAAAGTCCTGACTCTGTCTGGTACGAAGCCACACCAATGTTAAATGATAATACTGATAACAAACAGTAACATTTTCTGTTTTGAGAAAGTTTCCCTCTTACTAAATTCATGTTTTCTATTTATGTTGCTTATTCTTTGTATCTCTTTCAGCTTGAACAATGTAGATCCTACTTCACTAGGACACTAGGAGGCTACTGTAACAGTGTCTGGTTTTCAAATACTAATTTTTAGTATTAAAGGCATAAAAGCACCTTTAGATACTTTATTAAACAACTAAACAAATTTTTAATGTGGTTTTATGTATATATCTGCACAAATGCTGTAGACAAGTTTGTGAATACCTACCTGACGAAATTACATAGAAACTACTTTTGAATGTATTTTTAATACAAGGTTACAACTTTAAAAAGAAATAAATTAAGGTTTACCTTGCATTTGAAAGCAACATGCTTTTAGCAGTCAAGGTCTAAATTTCTTTTGACACTCAACTCTGTGTGCATGTGAATCCAGACTAAATTATGTAACAGTCTGCATAACCTACTCACCATTAGTTCTTCAGCCTGACGCACCAGTTTTTCTGTTTTGGCTTCTAATTCTGCATTTAGTCGCCTAAGAGTAAGAATTTTTTGTCACTGAGTTTTTGAAAGATTTAAAAGGAATACATGTGAATGTGATAGTATTTTTGCCTGAACTAAGTGAAATTTTAATGATTCCTACAAAGGAATGCTGAAATACACTTCAAGGTACTAAAAAAGTTATGTTTCAACAGTTTCCTGTGTTTCAGCCAAATCAATAGTAATAAAACACATATACCCATTAAAAAGCACGGTTTAGACTGAAACTGTGAGAGGTGAAGGATGTCTTTGGTTTTGGACATGCTATTTCTTACTACATATTGTATGTCTTTATTTCCTACAGGTTTTCCACGTTTAACACAGTCCTTTCTTTCAGCATACCCAGCAGCAGGGGCTGGGGAAGCAAGCACTCTTGTATGACTACATTGCTCATCACGTATTTAAAGATGTGCTGCTATATGGATGTCCAGGGCACAGCAGTGAGATGTTGTTGCAAGTTCACGGACAGCCCCTGGAAATGTGACTGCCTGAGTTTGAGACGTGGCTCTCTCTGCACCCTCACCATTCACAGGGGCCGGGCACTAACAGGTAACAGGGACAGGGCGTCTATTTAAAATCTTTACAGCTTTTAAGCTTTTTTTAACAGGCTTAAGCTTCTATATAGTCATAATTCAGAACTAAAGTCAATGTTCGAAGTGCAGAAGAACCTCACGTCCGGGCCTAGAGCCTGCCTGAGGCGGCGGTGTGCCGCGGCGCTGAGCGCTGTCCCGCGGGAGTGCCGTCCGCGCGCTGGCGGGACGGAGCCGCGGCACCGGCTCCAGGGGACCGGCGGTGCGCCGGGCCCGTGGGGCAGGGCCTCCTTACTTCAACTGCTCCTCCTTGGCCAGCCACGCTCCGCTCGGCGCGCCGGGCCCCGCCAGCGCCTGCGGGCTGCCGGCCGCTCTCCGCACCTGCGGGGAGGATGCGATAGTGAGCGGGGCGGGCTCGCCACGGCCCCGCCGCCCCGAGCCCGAGCCTACCCCGAGCCGCCGCCTTACCCCGGGCACGTCCCCGCCCCGCCGGGCCGCGCCGATCGCCGACATTTTGTCCGCGCCGAGGCCGCTGTGGCGTCGCCTTCGCCCGGGCAACCGGCGGCCACCCGCCCTCGCTGCTGCCCGGCCTCCTGCCGTCTCTCCTCCCCTCCGTCCGTGCCCGGGCCCCCGCGGCCGCGGCGGGGAGCGCCCCGCAGCGCCCGGCGCCCGCCGTTGCGCTGGGCTGCCACGGGCTCAGGTGAGGGGCACGTGGAAAGCGCTGAGGGGCCATTACAATTGGTAGTGTGTAATAAATATTTCTTACAGCCCTTCTGGCCTTGCTACACGTTGTTCTGCCAGCGTCCCGTCATTTCGGTGTATCAAACTCCTGTTTGCGGCGTGACGGCAACTGTTCCAGCCTTTGTGCAGCTATTTGGTTCTGTCGTTCCTCTGCATTTCCTGTACACACGTTGCTGTGATTGTCGCCTGGTTTTAGCCTTGCCCTCCGCCATTTGTTTGAATCCCTCAATTATTTTGTCCCTCACCCCCACACAATTTGATTTTGCTGCATTTCTCCTTCCTGTGACCCATGAGCTTGTTCTCACTCTCGTCTGTCACAAAGTCTGAGACACAGAGTGGGTCGGGTTGGAAGGAACCACAGCGGGTCACAGTGGTCCAGCCTCACAACTCAGTCAGGCTCATCCCTGAGCACATGGCACAGGATTGCGGCCAGAAGGTTCTGGAATGTCTCCAGTGAGGGAGACTCCATGCCCTTTCTGGGCAGCCTGTTCCAATGCTTGCTCACTGCACATTAAAAAACTAATTCCTCGGTTCAGCTGGAACTTTCTGTGCCCCAGTTTCTGCCCTTTGCCTCGTGTCCCATTGCTCAGCACCACCAGGTAGGTTGCAGATTACTTACCTGCTCATTCACTCCCATCTCCTTTCCCAACTTCCTAGCAGATTGTGCCCCTGCACGTGACAACAGCCCAACCGTCCTGCACCAGGTATTTATAGAGCAAGAATAACGTGGGTCTATACTGAGTTATGTGGCCTGTATATGATTTTAATTAAGAGATTTGCACAAGGGAAATCAGAAGGGCTTAGCTGGTTGGAAGTAGAAGGTCTGTGCTGAAGGATTTCTGCAGAAGTATTACTTGCTAGACAGAAGAAATACTTGAAAGTTTTGAGCATTGAGACAGGCAGTGTAATAGGATAAATAAGGTTAAATAAAAGACAGGACAAATGCGATCAGTGGAAAGCAAAAAAATAGAAATACCAGTATAGGAAATGAAAGTATTTAGCACCAGCGTTGAATCAAAAGTATTGGCACACAGAGGGAGAAGAGTGAGTCTATGAAAAATGTAATGGGGACTTTGAAAAAAAAATCCATCAAGAAGTCAGTCCATTTCCATAATTTTTTTAAAAACACAAAAATCATAATAGCAAGGGGTTAATGGTGGCATTAGAAACAAAACAAAACAAAACAAAAAGCAACAACAAAACCCCAAATATAATTTAACTCCATCATTTGTGCTTTTGGTTTGGAAAAACAAAAAGGCTGAGGTCAATAGTAGAGTTCTAACCTCCATGGGGAAAAGACAGATTTTGTTAAGAAATAAGTTGTAGATTCTATGAGACGTTAACACATCGTAACCAAAGTCATGTTTTAGAAATATTTCTAGTGACATCCTGGGGGATTTTAAGAGAAACGGGAACTGGAGAAGGAAACAAAGGTTGGCAGGGTGAAAGCCAAGAGGAGAAATACGCTCTTTTCAAACAGGAACTTTTTTCCCCAAAAGTACTATTTCTTTTTGCGGAACTGAAATATAATCTTATTTATATTTTTACTGGGTTTGAAGTTCTCGTACAAAATACCTAAAAGAGTGTAACACCTTAAGATGCAAGAAGTATTAGCCAGAAGATCTCTGCTAGTTAGATACTGAGGCAACAAATTCACTGGTTGAGATTAGAGAGATTAGAGCAACCGGTTTGCTAGCCAGCTTTTAGCTAAGACTTAATAAACAAAAGAGGGGTAATTTATTATATCAGAAATTATTAAATATGTTAACAAACACAGCAACACAAGGTTCTTTTGTTTAAAACCTCCTGGGATTAATAACATATGTACATATTAGGATTGCAAATTTGTGCAATATTTCTAAGATCCACAACATGATTTATTTAATGATTTAGTTTTTGAAATATTCATCAATTTGATTTAGAATTCAACTACCTATATTTGAAATAATATGAAAATATCACTATATTTGGATAATAATTTCTTAGTGAACTTGAAGGTGTTTCTCCAGAAGTGTCATAAACAAAATTAGAAAAAATAAGAGATTTTCTTACATTCCTGATCTCTTACACCATCAAGGTTTTATCACTTTAGAGTTGACCTGATGTGACCTTAACAGTTGTGGTTAATTCTCTAATACATAGTTGGTAACTGGGTAGAGAATAGGCTTATATTAGATTCCCCAACCAATAGCAAGATACATAAGGAGATAGGAAAATTTATCTCAGTATTTATCTGGGGGGAAAAAGGCATTTGAAAGCATAGCATTGGTATATGGTATAAGATTTAGCCAACAATATCTGTGAGCAAATTCCCATTTTCCATTTAATAATTTTTTAAGGCTTGACTCAAACATAGGGACTGTAAAATGAACATGTTTTTGTCATTTTGAGGTGAAGTTAGAGACAGATTTTAACCAGAGTGGTATTTGTGATCATAAGGAGATGTTCTTGGGACCTCTTTCTAGGGACCTCTGGGATTAGTCATATATTTTTCAAGTGTTTCGGTTTTTGATTTCCGAGGATTATAAGATCGCAGAATTAAATTACTTCAACAGAAATGTTTAATTCAAAATGAAGCTGTGTTGCCTTTGGTTTTCTTCCAGCGAAGGGGGAGATAGGTCAGAGAACAGAAGAGCTCTGTCAGTACAGCTGTTAGGAGTGGTTTGGGACAGAAGGGTGTGTGCAGCTGCTGAGATGTTAGAATAGTTTACTCCAGAAGACTGCTGAGGATCGATATACAGTGTTTACTTTTGATTAAATTAAAGCACATGCATTATTTAGTTGTTAGCTGTGACCCTCTTCCTTCTACAGGCACAAATTTTCTGATCTCTTTCCTCATTCAATAAAAATATGAAAGCATGAGATTTTTATATGAGCCTATTATCTTCATGCTTTTAGACACAATTTTTGTTCATAACATCTTACTTGCTTAAAGATTCATTATAAGGAATTTTCCTCTTTTTTCATAAAAGTTGTGATGTTTAGTAGAGACCTAGGAAACTATCAACGGGAAGGGACAGGATTTCACTGTATATCACATTACTTGTCATACACAGAGGAACAGTAGTGGTTTGGCACAGTGTTTTCTTCCACAAAAATAACTGCAAATGTATCAGGCCAAAGAGGTAATGGCTGACACGCTGGCTCAAGCTTTTTGGTTTTGTGGGGTTTTTTTATTGTACAGCCCATTGTAAACAAATAAACAGCACATATAGATGCCACAAATGCTTCCTATTTTTAGACCAAGAATCATGTTAAGGGCTATATATTGTCTCTGGTATGTGGTAGAGCTAAATTTTATTAACCTGCTGTTACTACAGGCCTCTCTCGTTTATACATCTGTTGATTCCACCTCTAGAAGGATCTGTCTTTCATAGGACTTGCAGCTGTCTGCTGTGCCTCCATCCTAGGAAAGAAGGATGCTTCACCAAGGCTGTATATGACTGAATATGTTCCTGCTTCCTTGTCAGCAAGTTCGTTTGCCCAGGACGGTTGTTTCTGCTTCCATTACCCTGCTCTGGGTCAGGCAGCCCCAGGGGGACTGTTTCCCACGTTTCCTCTCTCAGGCCCGGCGCTGGTGCTTCCCTGGCAGAGCAGCCCTGGTAGCAGGCGCGGGGCTCCAGGGCAGAGCTCTCGCAGGGCTGTGCTTTGCCACGGGGCTGCTCCGCTGCATCGCTGCCCCGGCTCTGGTCGGTGAGCTGCTGTGCACAGCATCCTCCTTGAGCAGGGCACGCACAGGGAGGCGCACGCTGCACAAACCCTGGGCAGGCTCAGCCCGGCCACAAGGGCGGAAACCAGGGACAGGCTGACTGCGGCACTCACACACGAAGGCAAATAATGTCAAGCTAGCAGGCAGTTGTTTGTTTACTTATTTGTTCTGAATGTGCCAGAGAGGATGTCGAACTTAAATCCAAGGCGTATCACTGTAACCTAAGCAACTGTAACCATTACAGCTACTTCACACTCAAATAGTTTCCCTCCCTTAAATTTCTCCTTCATCTTTCTCGTTCCAATTTCCTGGAGGGGGGGGGGGGGGGGGGGGGGGGGAAGGAAGAGCAGAATTGTGGAATGAATTTTAAGTGGAATTTAATACTTAGCAGATTTCTGTAAACCTGGATGATTTGGTACCAAATACCTGATTAAGTGTTTTTGGTTTGGTTTTGGTTGTTTTTTTGGGGGGTTGTTTGTTAGGTTTTTTTTTTGGTTTTGTTAGCTTTAAATACTCATCTTGTTTTTTACTTTAAAAGATAAAATTGATATTTCATATTTCTATTGTATGGAGTGTATAATAGCTAATCTTGAATTCACGTAAAAATCAGACTAAAATACATTATTATTGTGTAATCATAGGAAAAAAAAAGCAAAACCACAGCATTTTCAGACATTAGTGGAATGGTAGGATCTAGACAATATGTAGCTATTAAATCAATAATCCAGACATTGAGGGAATTCCCCAGACAGCTGTTGGATATTTCCCTCTAATCAGTAATAATAATAATCCAATGGTGTTTGAAATGGCATGATTGTATATTGGAACATATCTTTGTGCTGATATTTTCTCATGCATCTCTAATGGCTCCCTAAAATATGAAAAGGACCAAGTATTGTTTATAACCATGGATCTGCTGTGAAAAAAGCTGCTGTTTGAATATATGAAGTCAGTGCAAGTTCTTTATCCCTTTCTGACTGACATCCTAAGCTGGTTTAACACCACAATACCCTGGTATCTTTTGTTTCCTGGCAGGATAACTCTGGTGGATGTCAGTGGTGTGTGCCGAGATTTGTGTGGCAGAAGTCGGGGAGGTGTTTGGGAACCAGGAACACCAGGTACAGAGGGACAACAGGGCTGGGAGATGGGCAGGCTCACCTAGTAAGTCTCCTCCCTCTCCAATGTCTCCAGTTTTGCTTTCATATAAATTTCAGTGCATGGAAATATTTTTTTTCCTGTTTCTAGTAGTTGTGTAGACATACACAATACCTAGTTTCTAGGCTGGCCTAAGTTATTTTTTTTATGTAGCTATAACCAGCACACTTGTGCTATCCAGATTCCTGTTTACAAATATAAACATTTTTCTTTGTTCTCTGCTTCACTGCACTATTGGGGCTTACTTATTTTGGTGTCATCCTTCCTAACCTAATCCAAACAATAACCTTGGCTCTACAATTTAAACATATTGAATCCCCAACCAGAGTAGTTTTCCCTAGTAATACTCTGATTACAGCAGCTTTTATGTCTGAACAGGAAAGGACCTTAAACACTAAATCTCATCAGCAGTGTAAAAAATAAGTGGTGAGCATCAGTCACATTTTCTTGAAATACCACAAGTCTTTCTTGAGGCCTAATCCTTTAATCTCTGGATTTTGGGCACTTCTGTTCTGATTACTAGGGATCAAAAGGTTTGGCAAATACTCTGCAGACCACTCTTCAAAATGGCCACTGTAATATTACCAGGTCGTTAGGACAATCGTATGATTTTTTGTTGTAATGGTAGCTGGTATTTTTGGAAAAAAACAGAGAAGTTAGTTCATCAAAGCAATGGTCTGCCACATTGAAAATGAAGGTGTTCCTCCAGTATAGAGGTTCAGAGGATTTGAGAACATGACAATGCCAAAGTAAAGGAGAAGTATCTTTCACTGATGATGGAAATTTCTCCTACTGTGTAAGAGGTAACCTCTCTAAGCTCTCAGAGGGCTGCTGCAACATACACAAGGGCTTTTCTGGGCTTGTTCCCAAAGCTACAGAGTGACCTTTCATTTCACTGCAAATGGAAATCTTATGCCATTTCCTGCCTGAAATACTGTCATGTGTGAAGTTACATAAGAAAAAGGAAAGAATTTGCATGTCATTCATGGACCAAAATCTGCTTCTTAGACCCTCCTACGAGATAGTTTTGTTAGATGTTCATTGGTCTGCTCTGGAAGTATACAGTTTTTCCCTAAATGAGCTAATTTCCTTGACCTATTTTAAACGAAGACTACGTAAGTTGAAACAAATCCGTAACTCCTCCTCCACAAATTTCATTTTACTTATTGCAAACTAGCAATAAAATAAAACTGAATACTTCCCACTATATTTGATCACTGGGATTCCAAAAGACTGTTATTTATGTGTCAGATCTCTGTCTAAGGAAGACAACCCCACCTGACTTAAAGAGACATACCAAGGTGCTTCTGAGAACTCACCCATTTTCAACAGAGAGGCTTTCACTTAACAGGGCAGATTTGGAAAAAGAAACGAGCTTGTCACCTAGATGCAGGACCCTGCAGTTATAACAGGAGCAAGTGCAAATCTCTCCATGCTATTCCTGTTCATTTCAGCCTTCATTGCTGAGCTGCATTTATTGTTCCTGTCTCTGCCGTTGTGAGTAAGAAATCTAACTGGATATTTAGAACCAAAACCCCAGTGCCTGAAAGAGCTAAATACTCTTGTGCTCATCATGGATATTTTATCTGCATAGGTGTGTCATCACCTGCATCCAGTTCCTCTTTATTTGGAAGATTATGTTCTGCTACACAGAATAAAATTGATTTCGAAACATTTTATCCTGTTGCTTTCATGGGATTTGCCACTTTGTATATTGGAGTGCACTTATCAAGGCTAAAAGCAGGTGAAGGCTTTCAAAGTTACTTTGCTGTGTTGACAACACTACAGCAGATCTATCAACCTTTACTATCAAATTGCATATTTTTGTTAATTTTTCAATCAGTGAAATACTCTGAACTATTCAGTGATTGTAGTGGGCTTTGGCCAAGCAAATTAATATTACATATCAAGTATAAACAAGTTGTAATATTTTTCAATGTGCTAATGTTAGCATTTAATATTAGCCTTAAACTAGAATAACACATGTTTTTGTGTATACTGTGTTTCTTGGTAAAAGAAATGCTCATGGGGTCTGTAGTGCCAGTTCAGCCTTTGGCTTCCCTTCTCTCTGTGAGAAACTTGTGCCCATGTAAGAAAAGGAATTAAAAGTCAATCTCTGTGCCCCTGTGTAGAACCCCAATACAAGCACACATGGTTGTGTGTGCACACGACTTGGTTGTGTATTAAACTGCACTGAGAGGTTATTTTGTCTTAGGGGAGGTAGGAGCTTTTTCACTAGCTGGAGGAAAAGATGTGTAGCTCCCTGTCAGCTGGGAGAGAATGCTGGTTTGTTATCTTTTGTCTGTTTTCATAAACAAATGCCAACAACAATTGTTTTTGCAGAGCCAGCAGAAATTCATAGGGGGCTTCTTTTTGTTGTATTGCCACACTAAAAAAAGATGTTATTTTAACAACAGAATGTTTGATAGCTTTTAAAAATACAAGGCCTAGCTTTTAGGCATGCTGAGCCCCATAATTTCTGTTGGAGTCAGCTCTTGCTGCAGATGCCCCAGAACGCTCTAAGGAGTCCCTCAGATTTAAGATCCAAGTACAGCATTAAGGAGCATCTCTGATGTGAGCACAGTCACCAGGAAAAGCACAGAGGCTTTGTTTTCTATACATGAACACAAATTGGACTGAGTCTTTTGGAAGGTACATATATTGTATGTGTTCATAAACTTGCCAAGTTACCATCTCAGCAGCCAGACTTAGTAATAAGTGCAAGTTAGCTTACACTAAAGAATTTCTCTAATGGGAATTGCTTTGTGAGATGGAATGCAGAGGTAAGATTGCAGCATAACCACTGTGGGACATTCAGGCACAGGGAAACATCTGTCCTATGAAGAAACTATCTATGGCAAAAATAACCCCAGACTGAACGCTGAGCTCAATTCCCAGGCTAAGCCCATCTGACAGAGCTTTAAAGATTTTGTGTGGTCAAAATGTTTTTTTTCCCCTTATTGTAATTAAGGTTTTCCCAAGATTTGTGCCTCATGAGGTAACAGTTAATGGAGAAAGTCTTCTGTAGAAAAACCCCACACAACCCCACAAAACCTCAAGCACTTAAGATTTCAAATCCCTAACAAAAACAAATACATAAATACAAATTGCATTTGCATTTGCAAATTAAATGGATAAATTACCTTACTTCCATACCATCACACCTTACTGTTTTCTTTCTCAAACACAGAAAACAGTAAGTAATATTCATTGAGTGTTATAGGACAGCTATACAAGCAATGTAGTGACAGATAAAGGACTCTTCAACCATTTAAAATTTGTTGTCAATTGGTATATTAGCATTACTAAGTGAATATCTGTGTTCAAATATTCTGAACCTTTAGTTAAGAAGGTAGGAGGGAATCAAAAACCGGCTAAAGTTAATTTTGAATGAATTCAGCTCTTACACCTTTTGCTGTCCTGAGTAAAAAGAGCACTCCAAAGGTGTTGAAATTCAGAGAATAGGTTGTGGGTTCTTTTCCCTAAAACCTGATCAAAAGAAAAAGGTCCATTGGAACAGCTATTTTGTTTACTTAGATTTGGACATTTTTCTTCAGTGTTGGCAGCTCAGATTTTGCAATACCATGCCCCTGCATAAGAAGCAGCAAGTGGAATGTAGAGATAAAAGGAACTATTTGCTTTCAAAAAAAAAGTTGAATTCTTACTGTAAAGAGATAACTTGAAGAGTGAAAATACTAATTGTGAAATTATTGCTTATATCAATAAATTGAAAAATTGACCTTAGCATTAAGTGTTAAGTTGCATTTAATAATTTCTTAAATGCATGTTAAACAGCTCTGGTTATAAACATAATTCTGTAGTACTTCTTTTCATTGTAAATTTAGTCTTAAAAGATACTTAGGTAGAATTAAAACTTAAAATAAATTCTGGACTGAGATTGTCATAAACTGATACCTCCAGAACAGTGCTGTGAAGATCACCCGCCTCTTATTTCTTAACCAGGCTGAATTAACAGCTGTATTGCAGAAGATAGCCTTAAAGCAAAATTAGTCCAAAAGTGCACTAAAACCTCACACAGCTGATGTTGTGAAGCATGAAAACTACTGTACTCACTGTAAAGGCACTGTTTGTAAAGGAAGTCATTATCTCTGACCTGAATTTTAATGCAATCAGTGACAACAAACATTGAGACTTTTCCTAGTAACTAGATAGTTAAAAGTAATGTGTGATGCTGGTCATGTAAAATTGCTGAAGTTGTTTATAAATCTTTCTCCTCTTTTTAAATATTAGGGGATTAGTTCAAGTAGAAGTGGAGTAGTTTTAAACTAAAATCAGGTTAAGGAGATACTGAATACAATAAAATAGTATTTTGTGACAACTCAGTTTAGCAGAGGAGTTTCTGAGACAGTATCAGAGTCTCAGGGGTTTGTTCACAGCATCCCTGGTTTCTGTTCTCCGGCTGCTAACAACTCTGCAGTAGGCCTGAGTAACTCCCTTGTTCTGTTCTGTTCACTGGCCTGGGGCACAGTACAATACTGTCTGTCCCATGTGCAGAGGTAGTCAGAGAAGGAACTTTGGCTGATTAGGAGATGATGCTAGAGATCACAAGAACTAAGCAGAAGGAAAACAGATCCCCGGAAAAGGTTGTCAGAGCTCATTTAGCCTTGGTGAATGATCTAAAGAAAGGGTCCCCAAAGCCAGGCTGGGACAGCAAAAAGGGCTGTTAAGAGTTGAGCACACAAGTGGTGAGTAGCAGTGAGCAGAGTTAGTGGAGATTTGCCTGATGACTTTCAAATCAAGCATATGAAGAGAGGAAATCACTTCACCAGCATACAGTGGAAAATTAAGGACTTCAAAAATCTTTGTAATGTATTGCTTGTGAAAGAGGAAAAAAACAGGTAAAGCTAATTTTTCCTATTTATTTTTGAAGTCAGTACAGCATGAACAGCAATCATGCATCCTTTCCCTGTGCTCCTCTGGTACCATGACCAGGAGCTTGCCTGTAGCAGGGAAACCATCCCCACTAAGGCTGCAGTTTATTTTCCAGCCTTTCCAACTGTGGTGCTGTTAACCATGAAGCCGCACATAATGTTATTCCATGCTATGTATAATTGCATTTTTCTTTATGTGGTCAGCTGTCCAACCAGAAATGAAAATTAGCTTCGTCTTTTCTGGGCTGTATTGAACAACTTTTTGATAAGTACCAGGCACCTGTGTGTCTGAGAATTCAGTGTGTCCCAGAGCAGGTTTGTGTCAGTGGAGTTTTACAAAGCTACTCGAGTGGCAAGGGCAGTTGTCCACCTGAAGGGCTGTGCTGAAGAAAGCAATGCTTGTGTAAATCTGAAAACATATTTTTCCAACTTGTGTAATATTTTTATAGATCTCATCTAACAAAGATTTGAGTTTTGCTGGAGATTCATTCTAATGTTGGAACTCTGTTTCAGGAAAGTGGTTAAGTTCATATATAGTAATAAGTATGTGAGCTGTTACCTAACTAGGTTGCTGATCAGATTTGTTCCATCTCTTTTTGACTGGAAATTGATCCATCTTCTGAAACACTGCTCATGCTAATCAAAATATTTTTTTTTTTCCAGAAAGCCATGCTTGTTTAGTTAGTAGTTGCCTTTAAAATTTGGTTTCTCCTGGCAGAGGGAATAGTTTAACTTGTGTCTGGGTTACAGTAGAACAAATTTTGTAATGAATATGTAAGAGATGTGAGAAGCAGATCTAGTTCCTGCAAGTAATGTGTGGCACCCTGTTTTATTGTTTTAACTATGGGTATGCTGTACTGTTTGAAATTGAAAAAAAATTCTTCTTTTGCTTTGAATCTGTTCCTAATGTTTCAGTTCATCAAATATTTTATCCTTTGAGTTAGTAACATGGTATGAAACAGTACTGTCTCTTTCCAAGTTCTTTTAGAATTTACTTTTTTACTTGAGTTTAGCTCCATTTTTCAAAGTGTTCATATTAGCTGTATTCTATCTGCACTCCTTCACTTGCCTTATCTGTTTCTCAAGTTTTTCTATTGTGTATGTAATTTTTTCTGGCAGACACTAAGATGCAGAGACCCACTTTGGGACTGGTGCTGTGTGATCTGGAGTCTTCGCAATGCAGTCACGGACACAGGGTAGGCCTGAGCTCATTAACTCTGCTTTGCACTCATGCTGTGGTAATTGTGTCTAGGTGACTTTAAGCTTTTGCTCTTAAAATATCTCATTGTTGCCACCACTGGTTCAGCTTCATGAGAGCTTTAGTCCGCAGACTGTTCATCTAACAACCAAACTTTTGTGTTGTAGGTCAGCTGGTGTTCAGACATTCATCACTAAAGCAGACAAAATAGTAGCAGAAATAGTGAGAAATTGCTTCTTTAGTAGAGGGAGAAAAACTGAAGAATGGAACGGGCATTTCATTTTCTCAAACACCATAAAGTGCTGACTTTGTCATGTGTTTGCACATGTGCACAGTCTGACAATAACAGCTATCATGCCCAAATTTCCATGGCATTATTCATAATAATCTCTCTTTCTCAGTTAAAAATGTGAGATTTTGGTGAGTTTGGAATTAGTTTTCTGTCGAAAACTATGTATCTTAAAATCTGGATTCAACTGAACTCCCTACATGTCCGATCCATTTGTTTGTTTGTACTTTGACCAAAGGATTACATTGATGGCTTCCCAGGATCCAAAATTGTATTTAATCTGTTTACAAAGCTACATATATTATTTGAATGAGAAAGAGGGAAATGAAAGTGGCCATATCTACATCAACTGGTAGCTGTTCATAGGAAGCAGCAATTACTATCTAGCCTTCTAACCCCGGGAAAGCCCTCCCGACTGCTTCCCGTACCACAGAGCTGTGCCATGCACTGGCACACAGCATGGACACACAAAGTAGCAAATAAAGCACCAGAGAGCAATAAAAACCAGTTTGGGAGGTAGATTAATAAGAATGACAATAATTCCTGCATGAACAGGAATGAAGCTAATTTCACTTGAAGTTGTCAAACTGAGCTAAACTTGCAAGGGAAGGAATATGTGTTCGTAATCAGTAGCTATGCACTTGCAGCAGAGGAGGGACTTGGGCATGGCACATTTAGACCGTCTCACCTCTTCCAAATTTGCTCAGTCTGTGCAGTATCCTGTATTTTTTCCTCTTTGCTTTGTTTGGTCCCAGCTCACATATGTGTGAATCATCCGAGGGGAAAGTTTGAGAGATGCTGTGTGTCAGGTCAGTCCAGGTTCATTCACTGTTTATCCTTAGAAAGGCAGAAACACTGGTGTGTAAACAAGGGGGGAGGGGAAAGGAAGGTTTAATAAAACAATCAGGGTTAATCTTTTCTTTCAATATTGCAAGTAATTTGGTTTTCTGATTATACACTAAACAACAGTTGTATTTTCTTTAATTCAGTTGTACAAACACAGCAGCCAATTAATATTCCTGCAGTCTCTGTGTTGTGAAGGGTGCATAGAGAAAATCTTTGTTATTTTTCTAGTGCTAAATCTGTTCATGTTAAACCATATTCCTTTACACAGCAACAGCAAAGTAAATGACAGCATCAATTCAATCCTAAATGCTTGATAAATTGAGAGGGATTGTTTACCTAGTGTATGAAAAAGTCCCTTGGGGTTGGGTTTTATTGCGATCTGCATAGTCATCCATATTCCTTTACTGTCTGTGCTCATGTTTGTGAGTTAAACATATACAGTAATTTAGCATTCAGATAATCCCACAGCTATAATCCAGACAGATTTAGCTCAAATTTCTCTGGGATTTCTATTATCTAGATTTAGCAATGTGGTGTTGACTGGATATTTTAAATTGCTGCAAATGCTTTTTTCCTGCAATAAACAACACGTTTTGATTTTCTCATAATTGAAGCTGTAGATTCTTTCTGGCATTAACCACATGTAAAAATGTGTCTTTGTGAGGACAGTGGTTGCACAGCTGGAGCATGCTTTTAATGGATTCCAGCTATTTGACTACATACCACATAAGATCATACAATGTTTATACAAAAACCAGAATAACATATGTGAAAATATTAATGAGAATTATCTGAAGAGCATTTATCTCCACACATCATCTCTTTGAAAATGAACTCAACCGCTTCAATTTTAATAATGTTTTATCACAATATATTTGACAGTATAATAATATAGAGCCTGGCTCTCTTACAGCACTTTTCCTAAGTAGACCAGAGCTTTTATTGTTTTCAGTTTCCTCAGATGAAACTTCTCGTCTTTCTCACTCAGCAGTCTTGAGGAAAAGAGGAATCTGGGGCAAAGAAAGAGCATCATTATCTGCATGAAATGAGGGGATATTAAGCCCAAATGCACTGTTCACAGCAGACCACCCTTTGTCATATGTTGCTCTGATTAAGTGCAAATGTATTCAAGGGAGGACAGCAGACACTGAAGAGAGGGTCCAAATGTTCTTGTACCAAAAATGCCAGCCCTCCCACATGTGCTAGCATTGCTGGGGCTGCAGGAGTAAGAATGCTCGTGTGGGAGATTTTTTGGAGGGAAGTGTACTGTGGGCAAAATTGTAAAGCTGCTTCTTCTGCCCGAGTATCTCGAGTGAGTGTCTGAATTGAGGCAAACAGCAGAGCAGGGCAATGCATGTTCTGTGCTCTGCCTTGTAACTGTGTTGCAAATACACCAAGTACATTATTCACCCCCGGGCCAGATCTTCTGGGAAGAGGCTTGTGCACACTTGGCAATAATTTGATGCTAAGATTGTGTCATCCATAAGTGTCTCAGAAATTCAAAATAAGCAAACCACTTGGAAATATTTGGAAAACAAACTATTTGGAACCATTTGTGTGATTTAGAAAGCTATGTGTCTTATTTTTGTTCCCTGAACTGGAGGATTCAGACACCAGTTTAGTAAGTGAGTTCAGGTATGCTGCCACTTAAAGCATCCCATCGTGCTGTGTTCCAGCTGCATTCTCTGACTGTGCATTACTGCCAGCCCAGTAACTGTAAAAATCTCGAGAGGTATCTTCAATGTGAAGAAAGAAAGAGGATGTTAATTCAATCAGTTGTGAGATGTGTAAAATTTATTTGCTGAGTACCCCTTAGTTCCCCAAGGTTCATAAGAATGATGAAAAAAACAAACAAAAAAAAAAAAAAAAAGAACCCAACCAAAACAAAAAAGCATGAATGAGAAAGACTTTTATAGCTAACAACCATAATTCTGGGTAAAAATCTTCTGAAAGAAATATGCTGTGTCTGTGTGGCAGTACTTTTGGTTTCATACTTGCTCTGAGTTGCTCTTTGCAGTACTACAGCAGCTGGGTTTCAGAAGCAGCAGCAGCATTCATCTACGTGCCACAAAAGAGTCTGAGCGTTCACTCTCTTCCTTTCAGTGCCTGCTAAAGCAGTGGGCCTGCTCCTGTTACACTAAAAGCTGGTCTGAGAAGTCATATTTATGCTCAAATAGCTATCAATATCTGTGTTTGATCCCTAATAAGTCAGAACTATGAAGCTGCAATGACTGAGATGGAAAAGCCCTCTGATAGCTCTTAAACTGCTCTTCTTCCAAACAGTGCCTGTGACACCAGCTGAAAACCTCAGATGAGCAGAAAAGTTTAAAATGGACCTGACATAACTCTGTATTAGCTGCATCTTTTTTGAAGAGAAGTAAAATCAATTTCAAGTTTTAGGGTCAGTGTCTGAGGAAGTTGCCAGTGCAGCCACAGGCCTTCTCATTGCTGCACATAGCAGCTCAACTCACCAGACTCACCACGTGGATTCTGTCCGCCTGCTTTATTTTCCTTTGCATTTTCTTTTCATCCTATTGTATCTTGACCTCTCATTCAGCAATTATTTTGAATCATGCTGAGGAGACTTTTCCTCTCTCCCTTTGGATTTCCTTCTGCTGATGCTAATGCATCTTGAAATACCATCTTCTGAAGTTGTTAGATACAGGGCTTGATGATGTGTACTGGGTTTAGTTGAAATATAAGACCAGCAAAGAAAGACCAAGAAATGAAAGAGCACCATGTGAATATCGACAGATTGTTTTCATGACTAAGCTGTGATTATCCTTCATTAATTTGTCTATGCTTTCAGAAAGAGAGGAAATTGCTGAAAAGGAGAATAGTATTTTTTGCAACAGACAACTGTGTGCTGGGATTGTTAAAATTTCTATTCAAGAAATCCCTTAAAATGAAAAAAAAAAAAAAAGGAAAAAAAACCCCACCCCACTGTCTTACAAAGAGGCAGGTCTGCAATGTTTAGAAGTAAAACCAGAGTGTTCTATATCTGCATCTGTAATTTGAGATTAAATACACTGTGGATAAGGTTAAAAACATAATCTTTTCTAACCACCTACCAGGCATTTGTGCAGTATATTGTTTCCTTTCTGACAGTTAAATTACTAGTAATAAAGCTCTGTAACTGTGCCATGACAGTGTTTGTCCTCTAACATGGCTGTGAAACTGCCTCGCCTGCTCTAAGCTGCACCAGCACAGTGAGGGCAGAATCTGGGCCTGTAACATTTAGTTAATCAAACTGTGTTCCAGTAGCAGAACTGATACCTTTCTACCCCCTCCCTTACCTTGGTGCTGGAGGAATAAAGCAGCTCAAACTAGTCAATTGCTGGAATTCTGAAAACAGATTTTCTGTGCACAATCATCCTTTTCCTCTTCAAGTAGCAAACAGCCAGAGGTCCCGAGCCCCCTCTCTGTGTTGCAGAGGGAAGAATCCCAGACATGGCTTTGGTAGCTGAGTCCTGCTGATTTTTTTAACCCATTGAAGTATTTTCTAAAGATGCTCTTCTTTCCATGTGCTTGGCTGCTGTTATGGTGACCATGAGTGAATATATCAAGTTACTGGTATGGGAGTAGCCCTGCCAGGAAGCCAGAGGGCACGGTCAGTGCAAACTGTTTTTAGATGCCTGAACAGGCACAGCTCTAAATTGGGTGCCTGCTAAGTTAATAAAAGGACTAAACATTATTCCTCCTACCTCCTGCATGTGGACAGAACACAGCCTGTATCTGAGGCAAGCCTTACTCCTGGGCTGATGTCTCACTTGGCTAATTGGCTCTTACAGCATTGTGTAAATAGCAGTATTCTAAAACTACGGTTAGAATTTTTGAGCTTGGGTCCTGCTACGATTTGAGGAGAAAACTTTTGAAAAACTGGAAGACGAGAGACTAAGAAAAGTGAACAGAGATGCCCCAACATGAGAATTTTTTATCAACACAATGTGATCGATTCATTCTCAAAGTTAAAGCATATGAGCAGAGGGAAAGCTGCCCCTACTTCCTTTCTTCTTAATACTGAAAAAGATCTGTTCCTTGCTTCATGAAGCTTATAAATTCATGCAAATACATAATATAACTTTTTCCTGCCTTGATTCTGATTATAAATCTGTGAGATTTAGTCCAGCACTCCTTAAGAGTAATTCTGCAACCACATATTTATGTTGAGGAAAACTTTTCAGTGAGATTCTTTTCAAGATAAGTCTTTGCCAACTATTGGAAGTGTGATCATTGCAGAGCCACTAACATTATCCATCTCCATATCAAATGCATCACAAATCTGCCCAGAATCTCTGTCAATCATTTCAAGTGCAGCAGACAAAAATAATATTATTATAATTATTATTGGAAGAATTTATGGTCTCTTATGAGGTGAAAGTGATTTTGATATATGAACAGCATTGGGAGGAACTGCCAGTGTGAAAACTCACACCAGACCTATGTGTGTAATATTCTTGTCTAGCAAGAAGTAGTGGGAGTAGTATGTGAAAAAGAGTTGTTCACAAGTCAGAATCCTTAGGAGCTCTCTAGATGACTCTTCCTGCATTTTGTGATATTCTGTGAAGAGGAAGTTCCTCTTTCCCCTTCTTGAGCCTTTTTATGTCACAAACTGTGACATAAAGGCATGTGTGTAACAGCTCACACTGGTTGCTCAGCAAAGGATGTAGAGTAGGATCAGGTACAAAACAAAGTCTCCACTCATGATGGTGGTTACAACTACAAATAGTGCAAAATAATGATAATTATTAAAAGAAAGGTATTCTTAAAATTGTCTCCATTGTTAAAGGCTGATTCATCTTTCCACTCTATAATGAGATGAACACCAGACAAGCCTTTGCATTGCCTTCACTCACAGCTTAACAGGAATCACAAACAGTTTTCATAATGAAGTATACAGCCTGCAAAAAATTTGTATTCCAAGTGTGTGCCCAGACCCTGTTGTCTTCTTTCCTGAAGTGTACACTGACAAGCTCTTCAGTGTGTTTATTACTGTACAACAGTGTAAGCCAACTGCAGTTTGTTATTGGCTATGCAATAGGTCAATGCAGTTCACCACGAGGTACATTCTCATACAGGCTGTGCCTGGAGGGCACTATCCCTTATGGATCAGCTTAGTAGGGATGTGCTGAGCACCCACCTCAGCCTCAGGGTAGAGCAGGGAAAGTGGCAAATCCTGTCCCTGTAGTCTCTAAGCACAACCACTCATGATTTGTACCTGGACTTTTCCCAGACCTCTGTGGTGGAGGAAATCCTCCTCATGTCCTGCATCACTCCATATAGCTGCACTAAGGCCAACTGCAGTTACTGGTATGTGTATTATGCAGAACAGTGACATCTATGTAACATAATAAATACATGGGTATTATACCTGTTATGTTCATATAACAAAGATGCAGCCATAAAAATACGCACCAGACTGCTCTGTACAAAGAAGACAGATGGTATTTATTCTATATTAATTAATATCACATGCAGAATTTCCTCCCTCTTTAAATATCTTGAACATCCTTTTTCAAAATTTAAATGTACACATACAGATTATTTTTGTTTTGACAGCTGACTGTTGCATTTTATCTCCATTCAACATAGGTGGCTTTGGTTTGTTCTAACAAGTGCTATCTTGTGTATCTTCAGTCTACCTGTTGTTATTATAGTTCTCATTTCTGCTTAAATCAAGTTAATCAATTGATTTAATCAATTTAAAGATGGAAAGCAAACAACAGTGCAAACCCTCCTGTAATTTGGAGAGTTAATAAATTAGGTTTGACAGGATTTGTGTATGCAAGTTTTGGTTTCACTAGCCATCACCTTATTTAATAGTTTGTTTTTTCTCAATCGCATGTTTCAGAATAACATTACACATAAGAATGAAATGCAGCTACTGCTAAAATTTTATTGTTCGGTGTAACTTGTTCACAAATGCTTCTGGAGACATGTGGTCCTTGCCTGCCATCGTAGTTTTACACTGGAACATTTCTGTCATACAATGACAGCCACACATAGACATGGCTAAAAACAAAAAAGCAATGGCACTATCATGGATGTTCCAACCCCATTGCTTTAAGGGATACTTTAAAGGAAAGTAGGCCAAAAACTTGACCTATTTTAAAAGACATGGCAATCTGTTCTTTTAAAAAATCTTTCACACTTCATTGAGTCCTTCTCTGTCTCCTATACCATGAAAAATATTATACAGTGGCAAGAATCAGAATTCTCTCTCTACTATTACCCATACAAACAAATATTGCAAGCTGAAATCTGCAGTTTAACAAATTTATTTTTCTCCATCACTGATCTTGAAAAAGAAATCATCTTAAAAATTACCAAATGCATACACTGAACTAATTAGGTGTAACTAACTAAAATTGCTACATCACTGCACTTTCTCTGCAGTGTTAGTTGCAATGGAGCCATTTGACAACCAGAAAGTCTTAGGATCCATAAAGCATTTTTGCTTCTAGGGAATTCAGTGTTTTGAATTCAAAAACCAGAAGCAGTGAGCCATATTTCTCAGTTATTTTGCTGTTTGAAATCTGGCTGTGAAACTCTGTTTACTTTGTGTTGGACTCCTGCCAGAGGAGGCCTGGTTTTAGCAGATGGTCATGGAGCAGAGGCCAGACGTTTCCTGCTGCGTCCTGACGAGGCACTGATAGCAGCGCTCCCAGGCACGGCACTGATGCCTTCAGCAGCCACCGAGGCTGGAGAGCAGGCACTGCTGACAGAAAGGTTGTGAAGGGTCCATGAAGCAAAAGACTTTGTGGAAAAGAGGTCCTGAACTGGTGCTCAGAAGTGGTGGAGCTGTCAGACAGGAGATGAGCAGGGGAAGAACTGGAGTTTTGACCAAGAGGAACTGAAGTGTTAAAACCAGATGGGCATAAACCCATCTAAGTACAGAGGGGATGTGACTGCTTTGATCTCTGACAGGATGCTCCTCTGTCTTGTCAAGAAGAGACTTGAAAGAAGAAGGTCCAAATGGAAGGCTTTACTGTGGTATGGGTTTACCTGTCTGCTCTACAGTCACCGTGTCCAGGGAGCATTTTCCTTTCCCCCATTTCTGGGGGGGCAACTTCTCTTAGAACAAATATCCTTAATATGTCCTCAGGCTGGGTTTGATCTTTTGAGATGCTGCCTGCTCTCTGGATGGGGAATCAAAGGGCAATGCCATAATCGCAAGCACTTGAGTGTCAGTGGATTGCTGCCTTGGCAATCTGCGTACAGGAGAAAATGCAAACAAATTTCTCAGGGGGCTGTATGACTTTGAAATCTTCCAGAAATCCTTCAGGCAATCCTTAAGGACAACCATAGTTTATCTGGGGATTCAGATCTTGAACCAATGTAGCTAAAATTCATGGTTCCCATGCCGTATGGCTCTGTGTTTGGGAATTTGGTGTTCTCCCATTCCCTGCTATCAGATACCTGGAGCCACTGCATTAGTGTGTCAGGCTAATTTGGGTGATGATTTTGTGTAGGTGGCAAGACAAGGCCCCTGTGAACTGCAGCTGACCCCTTCCTTGCACTCCAGCCAGTCTGCAGGTAGGCAATGTTGGATTTTGAATGCCTGTGCCTTTCCGGTTTACCACTGCATCTCAAAAGGAAAGAAATCCCAGGAAGACTGAAATGGCGTTATTACATGTCACTTGCATATATTTCTCCCTCCTTGGCCGTTATTCACTCAGAATCTCCCCAAAACTGAGTCTCCAGGTCAGCATAAGACAACTGACAAGATCTGGCGTCTGCATAGAGGTCTGACTGAAAATAATTTTTCCCCGAGCTTTTACCTGCAAAGCATCAACATTTGACAACACCAAAAATGGGGGGAAAAAATGGTTTAAAACCTCATTCAGCCAAGTACCAAACTCAGTGAGAGACCTTCCTTCCTACTTATCAGTCTTGTACAGGACAGTCTGAATCACCACGTTCATGACCCACTGTCATCTTCTATGTAGTTTTCTTAGGCTGTAGTAGTTGCTGCTTTTTTTTACCTTATTGACTTCTTCCAACTTGAAGACAAGTATGCAGTGTGTCTAGGAACTCCATTTTTAACAGCTCAGCAGCTGTTTTGTTTTCAGCCCATTTGACATTACACTGAGACAAAGATTTATTGTACTGTACAGAGAAGACAGTCTACAGAAATGAAGTTTCAGAGTATCTGTATCATCAAAGAGCATGGATAGACGTTGAGCATTTAATCTGGTCATTATAACTTTTGGAATGCAAGTGACCTGTGTCTTACCCAAGATGCAAAATGCCACATCCTCCTCTAACCAGCCATGGCGAGCCACAGCCAGGCTGGGAGCCTGGGCTTTGCTGTCTTACCCCTCATGATTGTCCACAGAGGAAGGACTCACATCCCGTTCATTAGCACCCTAAAGCTGCCATGCAGAGGTCTGAACCCCGTTTCCATCACTAGGCAGAGGGGTGGTTAATGCTCTTTCCTTTGCTGGAGAAGGACTCATGATCACGGGACCTACCTCAGACTTCCCCAGCACGTTTTTAACATTTCCTGTTATTTGCCAAGTGGCCATACTGTGCACCACACAATGCTCATTCACACTCCAAACAGATGCTGCAAGACCCAGCAAAGCTTAGAAAATTTCTGGTTAAGCAGGCTTTCATTGTAATTAAAGTAGCCCCTTTTTCACTGCCTGGTTTGAACACAAACCAGTTTCTTCTGTCAGTTGGGCTGATGTGAGTTTGAAGCTGGGCAAATTGGCTTCTTTTTTCATAAAAAATTGTTAGGTGAATTACTAGTTATTGCACTTTGATTTTACAGATACTACATATGAATGGAGATAAGAAAATAAACAGAACCAGAGTGAAATGTCTTGGGCATAGTTCAGGATACACAGAGACAGACATCCCTAGGGAAGAAGAGTTGCAAAAAGGCATCAAAATGGAGTTCACTGAACTGGTGTTTAAAGCTTTCGGGAAGTGTCTTTTTTTATCAAGCTTTAAAGTCAATTATCCTCAGAGGATGTACTTCATGTTTGTCTTGAGGATAAAGATAGTGAGATTTCATAATTTATCTGGCTCATACCTCTGAGCATGCAGGTCCCTGGCCCTGTGCTAGACAAGAGGCAGCAGATCCCTCTCTATGGACAGGAGAGTGGGAAAAGCGCCTTCCCCTCAGTGCTGGCTGTAAGCTGGAGAAAGGGCAGCAAGGCATTCCTCCTTGAAAGTGAGAGACACTGTATTCCTCAACTGTCAGACACAATTCATTATGGAAAAAACCAAAACAAGGCCATGCTAAAGTACAGCAGGGAAAATCCTGGAAAATAGGTTAGACGGTACTTAAGCACAACTTTTCCCCACAGAGAGGGATTGTGTTAGATCCAAAGCTCCAGAAATGGAGGGAAAATAAACAGAACTTTTGGAATTAACCTGGCAAAATGGAGATGGCTCCCACCTGTCACAGGACAGTGCAGCACAGTACAGCACAGTAGAGATTGTCCTCGTGCAGACAGCCAGCTCTTTCTCCAAAAGGGCTCTTCCATTCTCTTTTGAAGATCATCCCCAGATTAGTATGTCTGTTCAGTACAGGAGACTTGCAGTGCTTTCGATTTAGAAAAGAAAAGAATTTTAGCACTAGTACAGCAACATCAGTTTCTAGACAAGTAAAATCTGCCTGCAGAAGGAGAGAGGAAGCCCCCACCTACTCACAGTTTAGCTGCTGTGCTCTTCAACAAGGGCAGATGTTTGGAAAAATGGGAAAGAAGAGGAAAGATCCTGGTCCTGCCAACACTACTCTGGTTTCCAACATGCTTAAACTTTCACACATGTGTTTCTTTACAGTAATGGCACATAAAATTAACTCCTTTGTATTACTTTTGGTGTGGTTTTTATACGGTGCTGACCAGGAGCTAAATCTCTGCATCAAATGCAGATTTTCAGAACCATTAGGTACAAGAACTCCAGCACATGGTTGTAGTGGTCCTTGGTGGATAATCCCTGGACATGTCCAGTCCATTTCATAGCCATTCATCTCATAGCAGATAAATAATTCCCTTCAGTATCTTCAAGTTAATTCTGTCAGCATGAGTTCTTTGTCAACACAGTAATTCTGGATTTGTTCTTTCCTGTAGTCACACATGGCCACATGAACTGTGTATGAGTTGCCACCATCTTTGCCCATTTTGCACAGGTGCATGAGACTGTACAAAACATGAGGCAGATTCAGTTGGTTGTGTGGGAGGCAGCCAGAACAGCCCCCATTTGTGGACCTACGAGTGTGTAAAGGGCAAGGCTCCCCACTCAGTGTGCAAACAGGCACCTAACAGAGCTGTGCTGTTGCCCTGAAAACACCGAGGGAGAATCACTGCTAGCAGGAAAAGGCTTGTGGGGAGCACAGTGGGAGCTTCTCTTCTGTACTTGTACACAACACAGCCCCTTTTCTTCTAAGTGTCATACTGTGAAAAAATGTTAATTTTTTTACTGCTAGGCCTGAGAAGGAAATCTCTTCCTTACCCAAGAGAGGACCTCGATCTCATTTTGGGCTTTTGTGGAATCTTATTTTGGGTCTGATGCTCAAACCCAGCAATAACAGGCTTATACTTGAAAGGCTTCACACCAAAAGGCACAGAAAAAAAAAAAAAAAAAAAAAAAAAAAGATTTTTTTTTTTTTTTTTAACAGAACAATCGATTGATAGTGAGATATGGGAACATAAACATAGCTTTTGAAGACCATGGACCATTTTGACCACAGAAATGCAACCTGGGAATCTGGCTCACTTGTTTAATCTCTGTGCCAGTTTAATCCTGTTTTGCCCTAAAACACCTGGTGTGATTTCAGGGTGGCAATGGCAGCCCTTGGGTTCCAGCCTGGTGATGTATTGCAGATTTTGCAGAAGATAATTTTTTTTTTTTTTCTGTCACATGATGCACATACAGCTGTATTAATAAATATGATTAAAAGGACCTGTCTGGGAACTAAAACTAATGAGGAACTAAATAATAACTTGTCTTCTAGCAATACTGAAATGATATGTATTTTTTACAATTTATTGTAATGGTCTGTGATCCTGCAAACATGATGCACATCTGTTGAACTTTATTCTGAGGTGTAGGGCCATCAGCTTCAATCTGGGACAATATATAGGCATTGGTCCAGAATGATTTTATGGCTTGGATTCCTGTGGGTTAAGTTCTGACCAGGTAGATGTGACAGAGTCCAACAAAAGATCTCAACAGAAGCAATCCTGGCTGTGTTGATACAGTTGCTATTAAGTGGAAATTGCCACAAAACTAGAAAATGTCACCAAGGACATTCACCCTTGTCTTCCTGTGCTAGTTTACCTGCATACTGATGTATTTTCTTGCAAAAAGCATAGCAGTTAGGATTTAAAATTGATTACGTTTCTGTGCATTTCTGATTAAAATTTTAACTTGTATTTTTTTCCTTAATTTTTAAATAACCTTCATAAATTTTCAATTATCATTAAAAACATTTTTTAATAAGAGCTAGGAACAAAAAAGCTTAGGTTTTTTGGTTCTGGTGAGAGGCTTTGTAAGGGGAAGATCACCATCATTGTCATAGTCATTAATGTTCTGATTTTGGAGCAGTGGAGACGTAAGCAAATATTTATTTTTGAAAAGCCTTTGCTTCGGTTGATGACAAAATGCTCATCTCCTAAATTTAGCAATGCTGTATCACCATGTGTATATTTATATTATTAGTCACCTTTAAGCCCACGTTTTCTGTGATCAGCACAGGCTGGGGAGTCACTGCATCCCGGTGTCAGAGAGGGTACCTGCACGTCCATTCCCCTACCAAGTGGGCCGAGTGTCCAGGTTGCGAATTCCAGTGGGAACAGACCAGGATTGGAGTGGTGGGGAAAGGAGGGGCAACAGGGGGGTAGCTTGAGCAGGCTTTGTTACCATAACCCTAGAGGGAAGAGAAACAATAACCACGGAATAGCCAGAGTTGGAAGGGACCCACATGGGTCATCGAGTCCAACTCCTAATAATGACTTTAGTAATGGTCGCCTTGTGTCACGGTGCCTGAATTCAGGTATTTACCTGTCCACCATCCTGGGCTGTGCAGTTTCTCTGGCTTTTTTCATTAAAAGCCACGATCCCAAGGAGCGGAAATATGGCTCGTGCCTGTGGTGGTTCAGAAAAAGCAGTTGTGGTAGCTGCACAATTTAATTTTTGGGAAAATGTTTTCACAGAGAGGCTGTGGGTAAAGGCCGGTGGGACTAATGGCAGCCCGGCGCCACTGATGTCTCGGGGCCGCACAGAGGAAGGCTGAGGACAAGCGATGGCCCGGCCTAGCGCCGCCCGTGCCGGTGTCTGGCTCCCTCCGGGCCATCTGGGCACGGCGGCACTTGTTATTTTGTTACGAGCCGCGGCGGAGGGCGGGCCGGGCGCGGGGGCTGCGGGGCGCACCCGGCCGCGGTGCCGCAGCTGATGTAATGCTGCTGCCGCCGCAGCGCCTTCACGTGTCTGCGGCGCGCCCGGGCAGCGGGGCAGCGGCGTGTGCCGCACGGAGCGCGCTGTGACACACGGGGACACACAGACACAGACACACACACAGACACACACACACACACACACACACACACACGTGTTATTTGCGCCGCCGGGCCGCTCCCGGCGCAGCCCACCCCCTCCCCACCGCGGCGGGGGTCGCGGGGCTGACGGAGGGGTCGCCCCCCCGCTCCGGCTGCACTCGCCGCCCCCGGCCCCAGTGGCGGCCCCGGCCCCGGCCCCCTCCCCGGCGGCGGCGGCGGCGTGGGGCGGCCCGTGTGTCGGGCACGCCGAGCCTGCGCACTCGGCGGCCGGGCACGGCGGCCGCGGGGCGAGGAGCGGCGCGGGGCGGGCCGGGCCGGGCCAGGTGCTGCTGCGGGGCGGGGGAGCGCGGAGCGACCCTGCGCGGGGGCGGCGGGGGCCGCGCGCCATGCGCCGAGCCGCGGGCCGGGCTCGCCATCCTGCGGCGTAGCGGCGGGACGGGTTCCGCCCGTGATGTCCCCCGGGCAGCGGGGGAAGGCGACTCACTCGAGCGCTGCGGCAGAGGCCTAGTGCGGCCAGCGCCGCTCGCGTCCCATGGCCGAGGAGCAGCAGTCGGAGGGGGGCCAGCCGCCGCGGCGGCTCGCCGGCACCCCCGCGCCCGGCGGGGCCCTGCCGGCCCTGGTGCCGGGGCTGCAGGGCGGAGAGGCCAGCGCGCTGCAGCACAAGATCCGCAGCTCCATCTGGTAAGGGCCGGGCCCCGGGCAGGGTAGCGGGGAAGGGCGGGGGGCTGCGCGGGCGCGGGGGGGAGGGTGCGCGGCCCCTTTGTGCGGGTAGCGCGGAGCACACGCGGGGTCGCGGGCGGGGGTCGCGGCCGGGCCGTGCCCGCGGGCGGTGCCGCCCGGGCAGCGCCGGCCCGTGTGCGGCGGGCTCGGGTCACCTGCCGCAGGCGCATCCTCCGCGGCCCGCCGCGCTCCCGGCCGCCTTGGCAGCGCGCACAGGAGCCCCGAGCACGGCGCTGCTGCAGCGGGGGATGCGGAGCCGGGCAGGAAGGGGGCAATTGGCCGGCCTCCTGTGAACCTCTGCTCTTCTGAGGTCCTAGTCAGTTTTGGCTGGAGCTCAGGATGGTTTTCAAGTTTCTCTATAGGAATCCAGGTTATTTTTTGTTGATATTTTTTTTTCCCTAAAAATTCAATTTCTTAGTAAACCAACATTTTATTTACGAATTTTATTTTGTGTATTTGGGGAACGAGATGAATCGAGTTTAGCTTGCTGCAAATAAAGCACTTTGTTGTTGTGGGGTTTTTTTTTAATATCTTCAAGAGGCTGTCACCTGCAGGATTTATATTTTATGTGTGTTTTTAAAAGCTGCTTTTGTCTGAGGGCACTGATAAAGAGTACTGAAAGTTGGGACTTGTAAATACAGGTTACTCATGTGTTTTCCTTTATATACACACGCACCATGTGTATTTTATACATACACTCATCCTAATAAAAACACTGATCTAGCTTGTATATTACGTCATATTACAGTTAGATTATGTCGTTTGAATGGATGTCGCTAGAAAATAGAATGTAATTATAATGTTACCTTCAGATTTTTTTATTGTATGGCATACTGAAATTACATTTATTATTGGGATGATCATTGTTTTGGTTTTATTTATTTAAATAGTAAATAATAGTTCATTCTCCTTCATCCACACTTGCTACCTTTTGTTTTGGTCTTCTCTGCAATGTGACCTACAGAAGGAATATGTAGACTTTTGCTGCAGAAAAATTTGTCTTTTTGGATCATAAAATCTTCACACCCTCCTAATTTATTATGGTATTTAGTGATGGTCTTTTCATGTTTCCTTCTCTTTGCATGAACGTGCTGTTTGGAAATGAGCCTCGGAGAGCATGTTTACATTGCATTCAGATTAGGTATCATGTCCAAGTTGAAGACAAAATGGCTACTAAGTAAAACCTCTGCTTTTATTGTGGGTTTTCTTTTCAAGGAAAAATAGTGTTTATGTTAGCTTCTGAAATGAAAACTGCTTGTTTGATTCAGGTGAACTTGGTGAATAGCCCAAGCCCATGTTTGGTACAAAGGAATGAAGCGTTTTCCCCGGGGTGAGTGGCTCACCAAGTGCCTGTGCCCAGCAGAGGTTTTGCCAGCACCTTGCAGCCCTGTCTCCTGGTACTTTCATAGGCGTTCCTCACCTTCACCGAGTGCTCCTCCTGGCTACCTGTGTCCTGCACCGGGCTTCAACTTCCCTGCTGCTCACAGGCAGCATCTGTTCCCTGCAGGTTGTGCTGTTGAAATGCAGTATTTGAAGAGAAGGTTATTTTTTATAAGAAAACATTGTTTTTGATGTCTTCAAATCTTAAGTTTCTCTATTGTGATCAAACAGTCTTCATGTGAGGTTGGAATTTCACGTTAATTCGCATCTTCCAGGAGATGTGGTTGTTCTGGCACAGCAAGGATGAGGAGCACTGCCAGGGACGTTGTGCACACTGCCCCCCAACAGGCAGTGGAAACTCTCCTTCTGTACTGGCAGTCTGGGGTTTTCTCTTTGTGCAGTGGGTGCTGGTGATGGATAAACAGTGGGAGAGGTTGTGCAGGGCCGGTTGTGCAGGGCCAGTTGTGAAAATGGCAGTGCACTGCTGTTAACAGAACGAGGTGTAATGTGCAGAGCAGAGCTTCTTCCTCTTTTCTCCTTCCCTCCTCTTCCTCCCCTCTTCCCCTGCCATGCCAGTTGCATGTGCTGGCAGGTTCGTGCGTTCAGTTCCCCCTTTGCTTCGCAGCAGGTTTAGCACATCCAGCTCGGCACTCTTCTCTGTTGTTTTCCTCCGCCTCCTTTTTTCCTACACGTGGTTGTGCATAGTGGATCGAGGCTTTTAGTTGGTTGCATTTGTTACAAGTTGTTTGTTTTTTTTTTGTTTGCTTGGTTTTTTAAAAGGTTTCAGTCTTCAGATTGTATTGTCAATGAAAATAGTAGTATAGCAAAATATAGCAGCTATGTAAATGCTGGACTTGAGGATCTCAAACAAGTCTGTGCTTGTCCCTCCACTTTACAGACAAATATAAATATAGAGAGTGATGCAGGCCACGAGTGGAACAATGAGCTATTCGTTATCTCAACTCATACTTATTTTATTCTGTTTATTAAATTAAAATGTAGTTTGACAAAAACATATTAAGTCATTGTGTACATGTGAAGTCCCTTATATTGAAACAATAGTTTAAGTCCTATGGGTTACATTTGCGGGCATGGTTAGTATAGGTACTGAAGACTTAAAAATATGCTTTTTTGGTGTCCAGTCTGTTGGATTTGGGGGTTTTTGGGGTTTTTTTTGCATATAAGGTGACCACTAGTTTGAGCTGAGGAGGGGAAGATAAAAGAGTGACTTAGCTGTGCTTAAAAACAAATCAGGAAGTATTTATTTGCATTATAACATCACATACAGGTATTTAACTGCTATTTGGTTACAGTAATTGAAGCTCATCACTGTCTATCTGTATTTGTGTCTTGCCTGCCCCACTTGAACACATGCAGCCAAGTGGTGTCTGGTTTTGTTTCGTGCTGCCTGTGTGAGTTGCTGAGGCGGTTGGATGTGTTCTTACGGTGTGAGTGAAGTGGGCAGAAATAATACTGGATGTCTTTTCCCATTGACGGATTAGAAGTCTAGACAGAGAGAACACATCTTTGGGAGCCCAGCCTGGCTGATTAGTGTCAGCATGGGTGGGTTTGTAAATTGCCCTGGTCTTCTCTGAACACTGGGCCTTAATCTGCCTGGTTTTATTTCTCTTTGGATTCGTTAAAGCTTTCATATTTATTAATAGCTTTTTGTCCAGACGTTGGAGCCCAAGGCGGGAAAACCTCCCTAGTCAGCAGTCTGAGCATATAGACTAATGGGGTTTCACTGATTTCTTTGGGTGAGGGTACTGTATTACCAAATGTGTGTTATTTGTATATGATGTTTCTGTACCCAAACATATGGTGGTGAAGACAGAGTCTACTCAGTATCACATTGACTTGCCAAGGAATATCTTACAGCTGAAGACAGCCAGCAAAGTATGGATGTAAAAGCAGTGTGGCACGAGGATTGAGACGCAGAGATGGCCAAGGGAGGATGGTGTCAGCTGAAGGTCTGTCATCGCTGGTATAAAAGAAAAAGACCAACAGTTCTAGGCATTTAATCCCTCTGCTTACTGTATTTATCCAAAATCCAGTAACTGAACATTGAAGGAACGGACAGGTTTGTTTTCTTGTTCACTGTTGCAAATAACTGGTGATGGTTCAAAAGCACTTGTTTACCATTGTAAATGGTAATCTGGTGCTTGCATCTGTGCATGGGTTGGCCTCAGCTTCTTTCACCTTGCCTCCATCTCAGCTCTTTTTGTCCTAAAGGCATCTGTTGGGATTTGGATATAGCAATTCTGCTTGAGAGATTAATTTCTCTCATTCCCCGCCCCAGTGTCTCGTGTGTAAACCAAGCTGAGGACCAGGCAGTGTGGAGTGGCAAACACAAAGCACTGCATTTGCAGCCATTTCATCTGGTTGTGGGTGTGGATTTCAGACCCATAATTTTTGTCCTCAAATAGCTCTTCTAGCCAGAAGTTGTATTGGAAAACCACATGAGTGAGTCAGTGCAGTGCTGAAATTTTGTGTCCTAATGCCCAGTTTGTCTCATGTTGAAGAAGGAGTAGGAGGTGAATTGTGCCCTTATTACTTTGGGGCTCTTGGTATTGTGCTAGAAAACCAGATTAGCTCATTGTAACACCAGTGTGTCCTAATCTTCGGAAGGCTCCATTCTTTTTTATGACTTAAAACGTTCCTGCTCCCTCCTGCAGTTGCATCCATCACTCCTCATTAGGCATTGTCAGCAAGCATGGATCGTCACTTAGCTGTTGGCAGAGCAAATGTTCTGCAACTTGGGAAATGCCATTGAGGTTTTTCATAATAGGAATTGGAACTTATTTGTATAGTTAGGTCAGCAGAAAAAATGATTGACAGTCTTGATATTTTTAATAAAATGCCTGGCAATGAAGAGGGAAGCTTGAGGGGCTTTCAGGCTTTTAACAAATGCAGATGGCTATGCCTTTTTGGTAGTTTTCTTCTGCAGTTGAAATTTCTGTATGTATTTTTTTAAAACAAGTATTTCTTGAGTCAGGTTGGATTAATGTGTAAACCAATCCATCTGCATTTTCTCTCTTTTTTGTAGCTTGGGAGAGTGAGACAGGAAGTAAGAGAAAAAAACCCCTAACATAACCTTCAGTATTTTGTTAAGTAGCCTGTCAAAATTGAGGGAACTCAAAATTTCCTTGATTGCAGAGTACTTGTGGTTATTCTGTGCCCCCAGCCCAAAATGCAGCAGCTCTCATTCCCTCCTTGATCCTGGTTAATTCATTGTTGGGGGTGGGAAACACAGCTTACAGTGTGTTGTAGTTGTGCAGCTTATAATATAATTCTTCAATTACTGATTGCTGATTTCTGTAAGGAAAATCAAATAGTTATCATTGACAGATGTACAGGCTACACTCATTTCACTTCATCTGTGCAACATCAGAAGTGTGTTTGCCTCCTTTGAGAAAGTACCTTGAGCCCTCAGCTGAGAGATGATGTATAAAACTGCTAAGTTTTCTTGTCATTGACTCAGTTTTCCCTGGCTTCTTGGTTTCACTGTTTCCAGGTGATGGTAAGGTTTGCCTGTCCTGGATGTGTTTCCTGGTATGGTGTATAAGCAGTCAAATACATGGGGAAAAAAATTGAACCGTGGAGCACATTTTAGAGTAGTTCATGGTGATTTCAGGGAAGGTCACCCCTCCTTGGGCAAAGCATTTAGCAGCTTGTCATTCTCCTTCACACTCTGCTTCCCCAAATGGATAGAACAGAAAGTGGAATTTGTTTAATTTCACTCCCCCTGGTTCTGTACAAGTTCCCATGTAGTTATTGTGGAGGGAAAAAATGCATTTGTTAGGTGAGGGCCAGCTCCTAGGAAAGATATTTCCATAAAACAATGCATCTGATCATTTCATATGCCTAATTCTCTGACTGCAAACAAATTTTAAACCAGAATGTAACCATCTGTGGTGCAAAACTCATGAAATGGGCAAAATAAATCCTACACCATTTGTCCCTTTCTCAGCTTGGCGTCTTCTGGAGATGGCCTCCGTGGGTCGTTGCGAGACCTTCCACTCCTCTGCACAAGGTCCAGGTGCACCCTTTACCTGTTACTACACGTTCCTGTGTACAGGGAACTCCTTTTGTAGGAAAGCCCCCAGAAGAATTCCTTCTCAGCAAAGCAGGGTTCCAAAGCTTTGCTGTTCCCTGCTGCAGTGCATCCCTGTGCCGTTGGGAGCGGGCAGGTCAGCGGCGCGGCGAGCGGTGCCAGGGCGGCGTGGGAGGAGAAGCGCCTTCCGAAGCGGGGCACGGCCACCACAGTGGTGGAGTTTCTAGGTCAGCAAGTGTGGAAGCCAATTTGGTCTGCAGGCGTTTTTACAAGGTTAGAAAATAAACCTGAGTAAAATGAATGGTGACCTTTATGTAACCTTTGGAGAATGGAGCTGAGGTTTTATTGAATATCCTGGCTCTGAGTTGGAGGGAATAGCTTTGCAGAAAAAAGGTCTTTATAAACCTGCTTTAAGGAAGAGTGTATTTTTCACTCTTGTTTGTGGGTTTTGTTTGTCTTTGTTTCTTGAAACAATAGAATCTAAAAACTATTATAAGGGGAAAGCACTATTCAAGTAATAAAATATTTGGATAAGTTTTACTGTTGTGCATTTGGAATGCATTGGAGTGCGTGCAGTTGTTGACTTCACGGTATCAAACGTACGCAATTCCTTTTTTCATAAGCATTTTACTTTCCACCGCGGGAGTTTCTTCACTGAAGCAAGTCAGATGGTGTGATGTTGTGGTTCAGAGCAGTTGTTCTAATGAGTCCTTAACAAGCACAGAATTGCAGTATTGTCATCCCAGGCTTCTGTAGCTGGCTTGCTTGCCATTTGGTAGAGTTCTGTGTTATTTATATGTGTCTGTATGCTACTGCCGAGTAGGAATCCAGATCTCTACCTGAAAAGAACACTTGGAAACTCCCCCTAAAACTTTCTGGATACTGTAGAAATTAATCAGAAAAAATCATATATTTGGGTGAAAGGACAGTACGGCTCAAGCTGGGGTGATCAGACTTATACTGAAGCATTGATCAATCTTTTAATTAATTGGAACTCGAGGTGGTTTTGTTAGTCTTTTTCTGTGTGTGTGTGTTGTTTTGAGAGCAGGGATTGAACTTAATGTTTTTATACAGATCCCATAACTTCTGTATGTTGCCTTCTCTTGTTACTCTACTCAGCTGCTTGCCAAACAGAAGTATTTGGAGAAGGGCCAGAGCTGCAAAATTCAGATCAGGATCCAAATTTGGATTTTTGGTTCAAGCCTTTCTAATACCTAATATTACAAAACCTCATATATAAATAAGGAGCTCTCTATTTTTAAACTGTGGCAATGAGGATCGGGAGTTAGCTTCCTCACTTCCCTCTAGAGCAGTCCAGGTAGAATGCTGGACTGTGTGTTACAAAGCTGGCAGCAGGTGATTCAAAAGGTAGATTGAATAGGTGAAAGAGCAGTGAGTGCACTGTCACCCAGAAAGAGCCTGAGCAAAAAGCCAGCACAAATTGGTGCTTTCAGTTTGTCCTCTCAGTGAGGAGAACCCCCTAAATCTAAAACTTGTGGAAGTGATGGGATGTTTTGGGGTGTTCCATTAGATCTTTGGAAATTTCGAGGGTTTGTTTTGTTTTGTTCTAAATGGAGTTAGCCAGTATCTCAATTTTAATGCTTTCTTGATTTAATGGAGAAAGGATTATCTCTCATCAAGTAGGATGCTTGTTACCGGTTGCTGTGCCATCAACAGGCTTTCAGTAAGCTGCCCAGTGTTTTGTGTTGTCGAATGTTTAATCATTAAGACAGTGGGAAAAAAATTTCAAAACTTCCCTAGTATTTTCCTTGTTGCTTCTTTTAAATTGTTTGTGGTTGCTGTGGTGACATTGCAGCTGTCCGAGGGTGGGGGCCCGGGTGTTGCCGCGGGGCTGGGGGCGGCTCTGGCGGGGGGTCCTGCCCCCGAGGGTGTTGTTGCCTCCGTGGCTCCCGCGGCCCGAGCTGCGGAGCGCAGCCCCTGCAGGGGCAGCGCCGCTGTGCCCGGTCAGCCCCGCTGTGCCCGGTCAGCCCGCTGTGCCCGGTCAGCCCCGCTGTGCCCGGTCAGCCCCGCTGTGCCCGGTCAGCCCCGCTTGTGCCCGGTCAGCCCCGCTGTGCCCGGGCAGCGCCTGTGCCCGGTCAGCCCGCTGTGCCCGGGCAGCGCCGCTGTGCCCGGGCAGCGCCGCTGTGCCCGGGCAGCGCCGCGTGTGCCCGGGCGCAGCCCCGCTGTGCCCGGTCAGCCCCGCTGTGCCGCAGCCCGCGTGCCCGGGCAGCCGCTGTGCCCGGGCAGCCCGCTGTGCCGGGCAGCGCCTGTGCCGCGCTCCAAAACAGCGCCCGTCCCACTCGCCTGGCCCGGCAGCTGCCTGGCAGCGCTGTCCCTTGCCCACTGTCAGGTACTTCAAGTTGGGGAAGAAAATCTTCCTGAGGAGAATCTGTTTATTAAATGAGGCATATTTGTGTGTCTTCCCTGATAGGAAGTTTGTGGTTAAATATCAAGGTCTATGATCGGTGGCTGTCCTTTTTGATGGATGGCCTCACAAGCATGCAGGCAGTCTATATTTTTTAGTCAGAAATTCCTGAGTGCCATTATGAGGTTGCTGGGACACCTGTGGGTGAAAAAGTTAGATTGCACTAGACAGTAAGAATTACAGTTCATGACTTTGCATATAAAGCAGTGAATTATACTGTTTTAAAAGTGATCAGCGATACAAACTGTTGGAACTTTTTCTCAGTAGGAACTAGGTTGCCTTGTAAGTATCTACCACAAGCATTCTTTGAACAAACAAAAAACCAAAAATTAGTGCATAAGAAAAATGTGCTGGATAATAGGATGGGCAGTTTATTCTGTGTTTGCCTTACCACCTTCTTGTTCTTGTTTAGAAATTGCTTGAAAATACCTCGAGTAGTCTTTGACTTCAGTGGAAATATTCCTGTGTGCCTTCTCCCTTGTTCTTCAGAAGCACTGCTACATTAAAATACAGACTGCAAAGGCGGTTACTCAGTACCACAAGTGAAGGCCTCTAAATTGAAAAGTTTTAGCATTTATTTAATATTTTTTTGTGGATGGAATTTTAGTCTTGTTTTTTAATCTGATCTGAAAAAATGTGACAGCTTCTTCCAGAACCACATGTTAGTTTTATTGCTAGTTCAGTAGAGGAAAGTACTCGAGAAGCTTGGGTGCTATTAAACCGGGGGGAGAATTCTGCAAGGGCATTCTGGATCCTGTGTGAACACAGTGTCTGGAGACAATCTGAAATTGAGACTTGAGTCTTCTGCTTCAGGGCTGGACATGGTCTGGCCAGGGCAGTTTGTTGTGTGGGCAGTAGTTTCTTGGGAAGAGCACACAGGATGCCCTACCAAAGAGCTGTGCTCGCTGCTGCTTGACATCATCCACTCAGAGCTCCGTCTCCTGTGCTGCGCTGGGTTCAGGTGCCCTGTGCAAGGTCATGAGAGCTCCATGGTCCACATGCTGCGTCTGTGCAAGTTGGTAGCTGTGGGTGAGGCATCTGTGAGGCTGGCCAGCCCTTGGTGGAAGCTGCTGCTCCTTCTGCTGTGATGGGACTGTCTGAAGAAAAGGCTAAAAATAATTTTAAACTATTTTTGCAGGAGTCAGACTGTGCCACAGAAACTTTTTATCCAAGCTCTGACAAAGTGTGACAAAATTCCTTTCATTAAGAGTGTATAAAATTTTCAATTTTCTTTATGGTGTGATTTTCTTTCTGTATTAACCCTTTTGGCATGATAAATGTTGAGGGCCTACAGTTGCTATTAGTTGCCATATGAACTAAATAAATCAGTGGATATTTAAAAGACAGGTTACTCACTGGCAGTAATCGGAAGCTGCACACCTGGAACTATATTTTGCTAAAGAGCTAAGCCAGCTTTTGGCTTCAGGAGCCTGCTCTGCAGCATTACCTTCATTATGCTTGATTCCAGTGCTATAGTTCAATCACTGACTCCCAAAAAATTGTGAAATAAAATGGAAGCTGAGGGAAAAGTATTTACCTCTTCCCTTCAACAAGTGAGTGAAATGGGAGTGATAGATATAGTTTTAAAATGTGAGAAATATCCCTGGAAAAGGATATTTTGAACATTATCTATCAGTTGTTGGGAGATAGCTTGCCGAACCAAATAAAATATTTGGAAATGTTGGTGGTTTGTGTGTGTTTAATTACACTGGACAAAGGTTTGTCTAAATGCAGTTTATAGTGAATCTTCAGTTAAAAATTAATCTTGAGTATCATTTTATCATGCAAAAAAATGTTAAAATGCTGACTCTTAAGAATTTGGTATAAACCTGTATAAATTAAGTCTGTGATCCATGAAGATACCCAGACACCTTTCTCTTAGATTACTTCTGAGTAGAAGTCAGGTGTCTGATTACCCTGTAGATCCATGCCTGAATATACTTTGAGTAGTCAGTTTTCAATTAATAGCAGCTAAAAAAAAAATGGTAGTAGTCTTGAACTCTAAGGCTAAGAATAAACATGAAACAAAATACTTTGTTTTGTTTAATACCGCTGAATTTAAGTCCCCACTTAGCTTTCATGGAACGTCTGCATGGCCTGCATCTTTCCTGCTAGCAGCTTACTTCTCTTGGAGGGGCTAGGAATGTGGGTTCATATATCACTATGATTTGTACAACCAAGTTGGTGAAACTTGTAACTGAGTAGAAGAGCACAGCGTAGCTCCTGTGAGCCACGGTTCCGAGTGTGCAAGGCCTCTGTGAGCGCTCAGTCACCCACAGGTGCGCTGCCGTGCTCTCCGGGAGTAGTTCGGGGTGAAAATATTTGCAATGGGTAAGTGTTTACAGTGCAGAACTAATAATTATTTGTCACTTCACAGTGATTCTTGTCTTTAGTAAACTTTAGTAAACTTTAGTAAACTTTAGTAAAGTTCTTAGTTACTGCTGAATACTTTAAATAGCCGTAGCTTTGTGGTAAGTGAGGCCCAGTGCAGGATCAGGAGGTAGCTCGAGCGTGTTATGTTCTTCTGGAATTTGTCAAACTCAGAAAGGTGAGTTGCAGTTTTGGCTTGATTAGTTCAGGTCCTGAGCAAAAGAGTGGCAAAGCAGCATATAGTTCACTGTGAAAATTGAAATCAAGCTGTGTTAATAATCAGGAAAGGACATTTTCATTTTCATAATGTGGACATCTGCTCCCCCACTGGAATGTTTACGCATGATGGAATTCACAGGAATGAAAATCCACACTGATCGATTCTGTAGTGCTCTTAACCAATGTCTCCTTCTGGAAGGACCCTTCAGACAAGTAATTGTGGGTAACAATAGCATGAGACTTTTACAGAAGCATAATTCAGTGGATTGTTAGATGCTAAAAATGTGCGGTAGCCTACAGGTGAGTGTCAACAGTGCTGTTACCCTGGTTAGTATTGCTTTAGAATTGTCTACATACATCTGAAATATAATTCTCTGGTGTTATGATTTTTGGAAAACCAGAAGTTTAGTGCAGCTTTTCTGAAATATGATCTAGATTTAATAAGATCTTTTCTGGTTTTGACTCTTTTACTAAGAGTCAAAGTAGGTTGGGGTGTAACTTTGCAGCTCCCTGGGATGTTTGGAATATACATGCTATGAATAATGAATCCATGCAGGTGTTTGCAAATTGTCTGAATAGGATGCTAAACTCAGAGGGCTGTGTGGCTGTGGTTTCAGTACTTTTTACTAGGACAGGTCACATGCCTTCTGCTGCATTTCTGCATTTTCAAAAGAAAGCCATGACAGTGTGAAAACTTCTGAAATAGGTATCAAAATGCTTATGTATGATGCTGTGCCTGCAAAGCAGGTATGTTGCTTGAGAAGAAAATGGCTAAGTTGTTAGGTTTTTGAGTGCTGGCCTGCTGGTTGCCTATAGATGTAAGATGGCAATGCAACAAACTGCACACGTTCCCTCTCCTGAGGACACAGAGAACTGAGCCCTAAAGTGGTGGGGCTTTAAATGCTGGTCAGATGCTTGCTGTTCATGATTTCCATTCATGAGTAGGTTTTCGATGAAGTATCTGATAGACTCACTTGTTCAGTCATCCCAGCTGCAGGGGCAGCCTGGCAGGGAAGGAGGCAGTGTGTAGGGTGGAGTGCATGGTTGGCCTGCCCCACACTGCAGGTTGTGCAGTGCTGCCCTGGAGCTCCGTGCTGCTGCTGTGGAGCTGGGCCAGCCTGATGGTGGCAGCCCCAGAGCTGCTAACATGATTCGGGTGGGAGCAGCCAGTCCTGTTGGCAGGGCCCTGTAAGGTACCTGTTGGACAGAGTTAATTTGCCACCTAGGAGTGAGTGCAGTTGTGTTTAAACTCAGCTTTGTAGGTGCAAGCTGAAATAGATGCATGCACATAGGAACTTAATGGCTTTAGGTTAATTAAATTTTGTGCAGCTTTAATTTTAAGCAAGTGCAGCTTACAGGTTTAGACAGGCTTTTGAGTCTGCAAGTAAACTGAAGTTTACCTGGTTTGTAGGATAGGGAAAGAAAAACGTTTCAAAATAAGTCCTTTAGAATTGGCATAGCACGTGTTTGCCACTCTTCTGAAGATCCTAGTTTAGGATTTAAAACCATTTTAAAAGGTGCCACATAGATAATTTTTCCTACCCCCAGAAGTAGAGGATGAAAAGCTGATGAGTTACACTGTTTTAGCTTTCAGTGAACTGACCTTTGACATAGGCAAGAGTCTTCTGGCTACTTGCAGCTTTTTATTTGCAGAGACCAGACAGCTTCTGTGCCTAGAGTGGGTTGAAGCTGATAAGCAGAGGTGAGTGAGAAGTGCCTCGGTGCAGGTGCGAGGCTGAAGGATGGATGCCTGAAAGAACCTGTGGGAGCTGAAGAGGGGATTTCCTCTGAGATAGGAAAGTTGCATGATCACCATCAGGCAGTAGTGCCATGTTCACCCTTGCATGTGTTCAGCTTTAAATTTTCACCTGATGGTAAAGCGAGGACAGGAGAGGGTTCTGGGATGTGCCAGTGAGCACCATGGCACAAGTTGGAGTTGCCTTTCCTTATGGCAGTGAAGCCATGCCCATGTAGCAGGAAACAAGTGAGTGACCCTTTTAGTAGGCAGATGCTTGGAGAGTGCATGTAGTTATTCAGGGCATTACTCAGCACAAGGAAACCTAAGAGGTTGCAAGAATTGCATTCCATGAGAGTCAGCAATCGGGTACAGGTTCCTCAAGTGGAAAAAAGGGTGCAGAAGAGCTATATGGTGGGCAGCCATGAGAGAAAAGGGAGCAAGGAGAATGCATATGTGCAGGAATCGGGGCAGAAGCAGGAGTAATAGGATGTTGTAAGCAGCACTGGGAGGAGAGGGCTAGAGAAAAGCTGGATTTGTTGGCAAAAACACAGGCTGATGCCTATGGGGAGGTGTTCAATATGGAGGGAAGAAAAGGATATGTGTAGCATGGAGGTGGAACCAAGTGTGCCAGGGAAACCCTGCAGGTTAAGCTGGCCCTCCTCAGTGCAGTGTCTGTGAAAGGCCTAGGACAGCCCCTGGATTGCTTCTGTGCTTCCCAGTGTGTGCCAGGCCCAGGGAGCAGCGTGGCAGCATGTTGAGAAGGCTGGGGCTCCTTTCCGCGCTGGCAGTGGACACCTGCAGCTATTGCCCCTGCAGGTTTTGGGGAGGGGATGGCTGTGTGCAGTGTCTGGGTGCTGGCTGGTTGTGACTTGAGCAGTGTGTGGGGCTCAGCAGGGAGGTGGGGGGGCCTCATCTGGTCCCTCAGGATAAAGGCACAGAGGAGCTTGGACAGGACTGGGTTGTGGCACTGCAAACCTATCAAACGAATAGGGAAATAAAGAGGCACAACCAGTAGCAGCAAATCTGTCTGTTAATAGACATAGCTAGGATAGCTGTGGGTCTTGAAAATGTTGGATGAAATAATGTGAAATAAAGAAGAAAAAACACAGTTTTTATCTGCAGACTTAAATCTGCCATTGGGGCACCTGTGCCAGCATTGGGAAACACATGTGGTAGGAAAGCCTTGCTGCAGAGCTGCTGACACTGGGAGCTGTTCTGTTGGATTTGGCTGAGCTCTGAGCTATGTACAGTAAACACAGCCCTATGCAGATTTGTACATTTCTGGGTGTGTGTTACATGTAAGCAGAGTGTAGAACTCTTCCTATTTTCTCTCATGAATATTTGCCATTTGCCGTCAGCTGTCTGTAGCCACCATTTCCTAAGGGAAAGGCAGCAGAGGACCAGGGCTGTGACTTGTAGCAGGCTGTGATGCACATCAAGGTGCTGCCTTCCTCCTCAGCCTATTGGCTCTACAGGCATGGAAGAGAAACAATTTTCTACACGTGTTTTATAGATGCACTTAATTTCCTGTTTGGTTTTTAAGTGCTTTTGAGGAGTGTCACCCCCTTAGTTTCACTAGGCATCTGTTCTTGGAGCCACGTGGGACAAAGGCTGGAGAACAATCCCAGTGTCTCATAGTTGGCTTTATAGCGCCTCCAGTTCAGACCCTTAAGTAATAATGTTGTGATGGGGCTTCTGATGACCTCGGCTGAAAATAGCACAGCAGATCTCTCAGCTATCTATAGACTGGATTCTGAAGCAACCAAAGGTTGGTATGTTTTTTCATAGTTTTAAACGCAGCAGTTTTCATTGTGGAATACACAAGTTGTTGCAATGGATGATTTGCTGCTTAGCCACAAACCTGCATTTCCGGTGACTCTTTTCATCTTTCTGCTTTCAGTGGGACACTCCTGAGATGAAATTTCTACTGAAACAATCTTTTTTCATGATCCTTGTTTGAGATTGTAGATTGTTAGTTATAAATACAGGATACGGCTCCTCTCAAGTCATTATCTTCCCGCATCCTGTACAGAGGGCACTGCATCCTTGGAACAGAATCTCCTGCCTGAATGTAACAATATGCACTGATTTTAATTCAGAGCAGTGCTGAAAGAACCAGGGTGAGAGCTGTGTAAAAGCATTTTCTTTGTCTGTTCACAGAGTTCATTACAGTAACTTGTGGCAATATACTGAATTTAAATAAATGTTAAGAAAACCCCAGCCCCAGGAACTTAAATGACTGTCTTGCTGGAATAGAGCACCTGGCAGTGTGTGGTTGTTACGAGTTCTTCCCAGTTATTTTAAGAATAGTGGAACAAGCCTTTAGCATTGAATACAACTAGATTTCTTCAGAGAGCTGAAAGAGATGTTTATAGACCTACATTTGAGACATAGGTATTCTGATGTCTGCCGGCTAATTATTTCTTGGCAGTTCATTACAATGGGCTACATCTGAGACTTGGGCATTTCATTAGCATCCTTATCTTCCTTCTTTGTTCAGCTGTTTGTATAGTTGGCATTATTTATACTCATGAAATGATCATAATGTCAGAAATGGTGAGGGGATTGGATTTTTATCCTTTATGAACTATTTTAATTGCATTTATTTTAGTAACAAGTGTTGAAGTCACGCTTTTGACACATTTTAACCTGCATTGACTTCAAGGCATGCTGAAACATTATGTTTTTCAGCACTGTAATGTAGCATTGCTCCTTCTTCTGTCTGATGGAAAACTGGTTTGGCTTTTTCTCTCTGGTGAGTGGAAGGAGGTGGATTAGGTTACAGGGAGGATGGAGTAGTTGCAGCTCACCCTTCTTGTTGCACTCTTTTATTGGCTTGCTGAGCGTTTGCCTCCTGATTTTGCTGAGAAGGGTGGTTTGCCTGGGATTGAGGAGGAATCTGCTTTCAGACTGAAAAAGACAATATTTACCAGTTGGTGAATATTCACTTTGTTTACTTTTTGAGGCCTGAGAGTTGGATACTTTGCTGCATTTCCAGTGGACACGGCTCTATTTTTATACTTTAGGGAAATAAGTGATACTTCATGTGCTTTGAGGATGCAATTGTGGTCCCTGTGGCTTTTATATGGAATAAAAATATATCTGCATTTGAATCCTGAAAGACCTAATTTGTCTTGTATTAAGTGTTTTGCCGCTGTTTGCCTGTGTTTGTGCTGGGCTCAAATGCCTGGTGTCTGGGGCATGATGACACTGAGTTCTCCCGGGGGAGGGAGCAGTGCAGGCAGGGACAGAGCCCCTAGGTGGCATCAGAAGCCACCTGATTTTTGGCTGCTGCACGCCCGAGGGTGAGAGGTGAGCATGGGGGGATGTTCCTGGCCCTGGGGCACCGGGCCATGCCTGCCCGGGGGGTGCTTTCCTTCTCAGGGCCCTGTGCTAGAGCTCTTACACCATTAGCTGAGCAGTATGGATTGTCGTCATTTTGCTAATTCAAACAAGTTTCAACCTTGTGCAGTTCTGCTTTCTAAATATTTAATTGAAATGCTTTTACAGCCATTTTACTTCTTTATCACTGTGAGCCAAGCCAGACAATGTAACATGGCATATGTTAAGATGTTAATTGAGTAGCAGCACACATAGGCGGCTGTTTCATAATTTTCTCCTTAGATGATCCTTGGCTCCAGTTTAACATTTCTTTGTGCTTCTGAGTAGAAGGTTATATAAAGATATATTTAGAGCTGTTAGTCTAAGAAGGAGAAGCATTAATTCAGTAAGATTAAGAATTAAGGGCTGATTGCTGCAGGCACTGCTGGGACACAGTGCTTGTCATGGTAAGGATGTGATAATAGTACCTTTCTGATAGTACCACTTACTGTAATGGGGTTGGTAATCCTTTTATTGAGTGGTTCCTCACAGCACACAGAGTAAATAGAGATTTTTTTAAAATCTTTTTTTTAAATGTCACCTGATGTCATCAGAGTTGTGGAATTCAGATTGAATCTTTCCAAAAGAACGTGTGGTCAGTTTAATAATGACCCTCCCTATTTTAACAGGGTTTTCAGAGAGATGATTTTGCCAAAACTGCTGCTGTTGGTACTTTGTAGTGGAGTCTGACTTGTTTTCCTTGGGAGCTGACATGGTTTTTTGCAAGAGGCAAAGGGGCAGCAGACACTGCACAGGGGAAGGAGTTCCTGGGTGCTATCAGCACCCAAATGCCTCCTGTGCCTGGGAGACGCATGCCTGGCAGTGCTGCTCGTGTGCTATCGACAGGAGCAGCCCTTCCAGACTACCCCTCGGCCCAGTTGCTAAGCAGTTTGACAAACAGCCTGTGGGGATGGTATGGGGGAGCAACTGATGCAGTGGGAAATGGAGGCTTTTCAGATTGCAGTAATTTTTGAAAGGCTGTGTGGCCAAGACACTCCTCCTTTGGGAGACAGCTCTCACTGCTGCCTTGGGTTTCGTTCTCTTGTGGACGGTTTGTTTTCAGGTGTGGCTCAAGTACCAGGGCAGCAGTGTCCCCATGCATTGTCAGGGTCGTGTGCACTGCACGTGAGCCACTTGGAACTTTGCTGTGGCCTGAACAGTCCCTGGTGGGTTTTTGGTTTTGTTTTGGGTTTTCTGTTTTACCAAAAGAAGTTATAAAAAAATCTTTGTAGACATTTTTCCTCTGGGATGGCTGAGAGGGTGGTTTGCAGTCTGAGGTGGATAACTAGTGCCCATGGTAAGTAACTGCACACTGGGATTTTCCATTTTAGTTGTAGCTTTTTGCTCTAAGTCCTGCATGTTGGGTAATAATGTAACTTAATACACCAGTACTGGAAACTGGGAACCTGCAGAGGGGAACCCTTGCTGTCCAGTCAGGAGTTAAGCCCTGCCTTCCTGATGAATGGCTCAGCTATGAGCAGTGATGGAAAGTAGTTTCTTCTCATCAATTGCATTATGGTTTGGCAGAAATAATGTTTTCTATAGGCTGTCCAATAAGTGCCAAGCACATGAAACAGAGCTATACAGAGGCTGTTTTCAGGAGGATGTTTCAGTTCATGCAAATATTTGCAATCTTGGACTGAACAGGATACAGAGTATCTTTGGCAATTTCACTGAATGCACCAAACTTTTGATGAAAAAATCACTCTGGGCCTCCCACATGTGACCACCTACTCAAACCATTACTGAATTTTGCACAACAAATTGTAGCTCCGCTTGTCTGCTGAGTTTGGTTGAACCGGATCTGTTGTTGTTTCACATCCTCCTCTGTTTGAGGAATGAGCCCAGTGCCTGAGTGGTGAGAGCCATGTCCTGTGTGACTTTTGGGGCTGGGTTGTTTCCCCTGACTGAGCAGAACAGCGATGTCCTGGAAGTGCTGCTGTCCTGCTACTGCCAGGCACTCAGCCCAGGAGCCCCTTTGGCAGCATCCTGCCCTGGACATGTGTCCCAGGAGAGGAGCTGTGCTGCAGGGTGGGTGTTTACAGGGGTTTCACTGTGCTCCCACAGTGTTTGTTGGTCACACTCCTGCCTTTCATAGGGGCTGAATGCCCTCAGCTGCAAAGCTGCTAACGGTCAGTATCAGTGCTGTGCAGACTTTGGGAAGACTCAGGGTTAACCAGGCAGTAGCTGATATATTCCAGGGCTTTCTTTTATTTCTCCCAGCCACCTCCCTTTTTCTGGTCTCACAGACATAAAGCTTCTCTTATCCCTTATGGTTATATGGCTTCTCCTATTTACAACATTAAGGAGGTACTCGTGCTCAGAGCAACTGAATTCTGCTACTTCTGGTAATACAATAGTCCCATATTTCTCAGTGCAATTCAGCTGCCTCTTCCTGAAAGCAAAGTATTGCTTAATTAGAGGAAGGTGGGCAGCATCTGGTTTTATGCCACTTAGAAAAAAGCGAAAATTGCATCTCCTTGCCTTATTCTAAAGATTTTTTCCCCTGTTTCTCCTTCAGTGCAAAGTAAACTCAGCTGCTCACCTGAGAAGAGAAGACACTCTGCATTCTGCCCATGCCAAGTCAGGGCTGTTCTGAGCAGAAATACATAAATAGGTCAGGGCAAACAGAAATGCGTACTTTGGCAGAAGATAGAAGAGCAGTTTGAGGAAATACTTTCATCTGATTTCTCCCCATCTCATTCTCCTAAAGATAATTTCAGGAGTTTGTGTTCAGCCCTTAGAAGCTTCAATTGCTACAGCCTTTGAAAGCTGCCTTCAACAATCCTTCAAAGGTCTTAGCCCTAAATGTCAAAAGCTGAGGCTGTTAAGGTGGGCTGGAGACTTTCCTGTGCATACCCCAAGCAGCCAACACATGTTCCCTGAGAAGTTCTAGGGTCTGGGGTTCCCATAGAACACAGCAGCTTTTACAGGGAACTGCCCTTTGCTGCTTCTCCAAGCACAACTTAAGAAACTTCCTTTTCTCTGCTATTTTACTAATTAGTGGAAGCTGGATGTATGTTTTTGAGTGGCTGGTGGTTGGGTGACCAGAGATGACCAGATTGATCCACATTTGGTGGCGTTCAGAGCAGCATGAAGCATTTTTGTGAAGCATTGCTGTAGATGGTACAACAGGGTTTCTCTTGAGCGTGCCTTGACTTTGAAACAATCAGTAGGATGGTACACACTGAATAAATGTCTCCTTGTTGGTTGTGATAGTGTCTCTAATTTTTGTTTGGAGAGGAGCCACATACAAAGTTTTGATATAAAATTTTATGCTCCTCAGTTCTTGTGTTGGATCACTGGGCACAAGTTGGTAAATCCAAGGCAGCTGTAAAGGCAGCCACATTTGTTGTTGCTCACAAGAGACAGCTACCCTCAGAATCACAAATCTTGGCCATCAATGGCTAAAACTGCATGAAGTAGCCTGAATTAATTTTTGGATCAAGTAAGTGAACTAGTTTAACTTGAGGGAGACTGTCATCATGAAGAGCTATGAAAGAGAGAGTAACACCAGCTGTGCTCCTAGATTGGGGGTGAATGACAATGAGCCTCGAGAAGCAGCTCCAGGAGGAGCAATTCTGGCTGTGGGCTTTAGGTGCAGTTTCTGAATTACCTATGGGCTTGGGTTCCAAATAGATTCAAATGGTTGTTTTCATTAGAAAGAACATCATTCCTGCTGCTCTCCTGCAGCTACTCCTAGGCTTGCACCAAAATGTGTGGGTAATAGCCTCCAGATGTTAGAAATGGCCTGATCCAGCCTGGTTGTTGGGATTGCAGGCACTGTAACTGCAGTAGTAATTCGGTAAGGGATGCATTTGACAGAGACAGAAGCAGACTGACTTACTTGTAAATGAAAGCTTACTTGAAACTTCAGCTTTCAAAGCATGTATGTCCTGCTGGAGAAGAAGTGGGGCAAAATAAATTAAGGTGGCAGGTGTGACTGGGATGTCTGTCCCTTTGCCACCTCTGTCACTTGTCCTTTTATCTCTTGAAGTGATGGGGATGTGTCCTGCAGTGTCACCAAATGGAGTGTTTCTGTGCAGTGCTCAGGTCCATGAGAAGATCACTCCCAGTACTGTCCCAGTCAAAGGGCTCATCCTCAGGGTTGCCACTGCTTGACTTTGATGTGGATCACCTCCACTGGCACAAGCTTTATAAAATGAAGCAATGTTAACCTGTGCTCTGGTTAGAAAGAAACCTCAGTTTACCACTAGACAATTTTAATTATGTTGTCCCAGTATACTCAAGAGTGTGGAGCAGGAGATGGAAAAAATTGCTTTTTAAATAGAGATCACACTTATCCCTGCTGAAGCAGTGGGACCTTTGCTTTTTAAAATGTCACGATATCTGCTTGCAGACTGGAGGACATGAACTTGAGTGTCCTTTTTGTGCCACCAGTTGATGATAAGGAAACACAGTGAAGCTGTATTTGCTGGCCCTATTATTGCTCCTCAGCTGCAGATTCTCAACACTGTCGATTGGTGCTATAGGAGTAGAGGTCACAACTGGAAGAGCCTGAACTAAATTTGAGAGTTTACATTTCCTGACTCAGACCGATATTTGGAGATAAAAGGACAGCTCTAGGGATCTCCTGCCCAGCTGCCTCTTGGCAACTTGCCTCTTTCTCTTTGCAAGAAGATGATGTTAATGCAAATGGACATGCTGATGCTCAGGTTGGCAGAAGGGAAGCCATGCTGGCTGGAGTGTGCTCTCCTGAAAAGCCCAGTACATGGTGTTGTCTGCAAGTCTATAGAGGCTGTATTTGGGCTAAGTTTGGTATGTCTGTACCCTGCATCCCCTTGCCCTTTATGTACCCTTTCTGCATAAGCTGTCATGTGAAGCCATCCAAGAGGTATGGATACAAGAATGGGTACATATGCCTGCTTCCTACTTGTAGGAGAGGCTGTTGATCTGTAGCAGCACGGGGACTGAGACCTCGGGGTTGGAGGCGGATAGGTGGAGTCCAGGGTGGAGAAGTGCTGCTGGAGCAGCTGTGTCCCCATCAGTTTGCTCAGCTTTGGGTCAGATGCACTGGCAACATGCAGCAGCAGCAGGTTTCCATGCTTGGTGTCCTTTGACTTTTCTGGTAAGATGGTGGTTTTTGATGAGTGAGATGACATTTAGGTTCCCTTCTTCAGTTGCTGTGAGCATCTTTCCCAAGGCAAGGCAAAGCTTCCATTTTACCATCCTTAGCACTCCCTGTTCTTTAAAAATCCCCAGCAGCTCTGCTTTACTGTTTCCTTGGTGTTCCTGTCTACCCACCTGATGGCTTCTCCTACACAAAGTCAGCTGAAGTGGATGTCTGCTGATGGATCTGCTTCAGTGAACTTGTCAAATATTCTTACCTGTTGAAATCTTTTATTGTATTCTGTCACTATAACCTGAGTAGTTCTTGTATTGGAAGGGATATCAGTGTTAGCATCCTCTACAAAAAAGATTTTTAGACTGATTTGTTTCAAAGTGGAAGTGGTGTAATGAGCAAACTCCTGCCTCTGAGCATCTGATGGAGCAGTAGCTGCTGGTTCCTATCACCACCAGACACCAGAGCTGTTTGTTTTGCTTGCTTCTTACTTATAGTTTTACTAGACCCATCAGCTGCCTGACTTGGTCTAGCTTTGTATGTGATAGCATCCGTACAAAAGTAAAATAACTTCCATGAGATATTTTGTTGTAGGAGGAGATTGAATTATGTTTAATTTACTAGGAAAATAATTGCTCTCTGAAATAAAAAAGTGATTGTTTGATGCTTGTTCAGGTTGTTTGATGCTTGGGGTTTTCTGTATGGGAAACCTCCTGCTCTTCAGAGCTGTGATAAAATGCCTTCAGCCAATGCTGTCAGACAAAGCATGTGAAGTACAGCACCCTTAAGAAACACAAAAGCTGCACATGGGTGTGTTTATAGGAAGTATAATAAGTTCCATACTGTTTGCCTGCCTTGGCACATGCACTGAGGTCATTCCTGGCATATTTCAATTGAGTCCCCACCCAGTGTAGTCTTAATAAGCCAGCTGGGAGGTAGAGAGACTAACTTGGAAAACTCCAGAGTTGCCAGTGGAATAACAGCTGTGTGCCTTGTGGCTGCTCTTTGGAAAGCTAGATATACATGCCTTGAAGTGGTGGGATTTACTGAAGCATGGGGAGAGTGGGATATTAACTGTGTTTACAGATAAACAAGTCAGATGCATTTGAATTGTGTAAGAGCTACCATAAAAGTAGTGACATTCATCCTGGCTGCATTGCAGCTTGGGATAATAGCTTGGGATAATAGTTGCAATGGTATTTCATTTAGAAAAAAAAAGCAGTTCTTATGTAAAAGAACAGAGCAGCAAGAATTCTAACAAGCAGTTAGGTTTGGGTGGCTTTCTACAGAAAAATACCTAACAGTATTATTCCATAGACTAGCAGGATATTTCAGAGCAAGGTATAAAGCTTGTAGTGCAGTGATAGAAATTCTAATATGTAATGTTTTTGTCATTGATTTTAGACTAATTCAGTATTTCTCTTCTCTCTTTCTTCCCTCACATCTAGCAAAACCGTGCAATCTAAAGTGGACTGCATTTTGGTAAGTACAACTCCAGAATGCTTTTCAATATTTAATGAGCTGCAAGACCAAAATAGATGGCTCTAGAGACTGACAGCTATTATGAAGCCTTTGCTTAGCAGTACTTCAATGTACTACCACTAAATGTGACCCAAATTAGTTACCTTCTCAGGTACCTTCCCCAAACTATGCAACACTAAAGGTCCTGTTGGCTCTGCTGTGCTGCTTAGGGCAGAGAGATCATTTTTTGAAGTGGGAAAGGCCCTTGAATTGCAAAAACATCTTCATTTGTGCATTAAAATAACAGGATCTAGGCAGTGATAAGAGATTATTTTTAGGAAGCACTAGTTCAGAAAGAAGTTTTATTTGTTTTTAGTAGTGAGCGGGTTACAAGTTTTTTTAAATCAGAGTCTTGAGTTCATAAATCTTAGGACTGGAAGGGATTGCTTGTCCTGACTTTCTACCTTCAGCACTTCATCCAGAAGTACCAGTGGATAAGATAAAAATGTGTCATAGAGAACTGTCTGGATACTATCAAGTAATATGGCTGAGCTAACAAAGATTACTCTTCAAAGTCACATTATGAAAAGCTAATTCAGGTGGTACTGAATTGTCTTGCCTTAAAATGTTTTAGTTTATTGTTGTATAAAATTTAAAGTTGTATTGTGTTGCAAACAAACTTTGGACCCAAATTAACCTCTGTTTAAAAGTTCTTGGATGCACCCAGTGGGACTCGGGATGCAGAATGTAATTTTTGTCCCCTTTATTCCTCACTGACATTTGTGAACACCAAGCAGGTGCCTTAAGATCTTGATTTTGTATGAGAGTCTTCAGTGGTAAAAGGACAGATTGCAAAACTGCGTTTGTAAAACTCTTTTAACACCAGGTATTTATGTAGAAAAAAAACTGGGAGTTGAGGTAGGTGTTTCTAAGTAGCACTGGAGAGGGAGTAAATAAGTAGGAGGTTAACCAGTCATCTGCTTTTGGCAATCTGTTTTAAGAAAATGGAATTACACTAGGACTATTTTTGCATTCAGTTCTGCAGATTTATGGACTTTGTGTACTGTGGTAGGGATTATCAGTTTGTGTGAGGGTATTGGGTAGGTCTCATCCATTGGATTGACAGAGAAGTCTTGGACACAAAGCAGTCTCTGTGGCTTGACTTGGAGCAGAGCAGCAGAGTCCTGATAGTCTAATTTTCTGTTCCAGATGCCTCCTTGTCTGTCCTGCTGATGAGTTCAGAGGAGTTGTGTCAACAGTGGAAAAGCCACTCTAGGTTAGCAAAAATAGATATAATGCTGTTCAGGTTTTAAAAAAGAAAAATCCAAGATCAGAATAGTTTGAGGAAATAAAAATTTGCCTGAATTCTGGCGAAAGGTTTCTGTGATTTTAGGTGCTTTGGAAAGCTGTGAGCTGCAAGAGTATCTAAAAGCACGTTGAACTGAAGGGCTGTGGCAGTGTATAGCTCTGAATCCCTCCTTTGGTAGCACCAGTCACAGCCCCTGTCCAGAGCCACACACAAATGCTTGTAGGCTGCCGAGTTTGATGCAGTTCAGCAGGGAGAGAAGGAGGAAGACACAGAGGAGATGGCAACAGTCGGTTGTGGTGGTCTCTGACACAGAGCGCTGTGCCAAGCAGCCAGTGTAAGGGCACTGAGACTGCAACTGCTCGTACAAGAGTCTAGAGTTACCTGCCTTCAGCGTGTTACACTGCACCACTCACATTCCAACATACTGTCAGTTTCTGGGAGATCATAAGAAAATCATTGTATACTGTGCAATCCAAAAAAGATAATTAGCAAGAATTGTGGTGTAAACAGTCATTAAAAATTTATTATAACATCTTTTTAACTGTAGTAAACATGTCTAGCAGTAGATTCTCTTATGACTTCACTTGTTATATTGTAGCCACTTATTAAGTGAACTTTTGAACCTGATTTTTAAAATGCTTTGCTCCTTATAATCACTCAACAAGAGGGCCAAGGTTTCTTTCCTTAGTCCTCTGAAAAGAGGTGGGTGCTGGTGAGAGAGTGCTGGATCACTGGCTGTGGAAACCAGAGCTGCTGGTGGCGTGGGCTGTGCTGAGGCTGTGTCCATCACTCCTGCAGTCTGAAGGCGAGACAGGCAGAAGCTTCACGGAGCCTTGGCAGCTGTGCTTGGGCACTGTCAGAACAAAGCTGCCATGTGTTTTTAGGACTTGTTTGGAATGTTTAGCACCTGAAATATGTCCCTGTTTCTGCTCAGATAAAGCGTATCAAATGTATTTATTAGCTACTTTCTAGAAAAAAAGGGTGTTTTTATTATTAGTTATTTTCTGTCTCAGGGATATTTCCAGTGAACCATCTGACCTAGAGTTACTTATTTAACCTTTGCTTTTTGTTTCTCTTTTCATAGAATGGGGAGATGATTGCTTGACTACTTTGCTATTTTTAGTTCTGGTTGTTAAATAATAGATGTTTGTTCTACTGAAGCATGACAGATTTTAGGGCCTTTCTTCCAGTAGCTGCAGGTTACATTGCCATTGGCACAGCCTTTTTCACTTTGGTTAAGAGTATAGATGTCTATAAATACTCAAAATGTGGAAAGAAATATTAAGAGCAGTCCACACTCTCTTAAACAGTAGTCTTGCATAAAGCTTGCAGTGTGCCTCTGGCCTTCAGCTCCCCTTATCCAAACTCAAGGACAGAAATAACCTGTAATTCTGCTTTCATTATGGAAATTTGAAATAGTTCAAATTTGAATGCACTGCGTACATTACAGAAGTAGCAGCTCTTCTGATTGTTCCTTACTATATTCTTCTTCCATCTTATTTAAAGTTTGGCCTGTCTAGGTAAACAATCCAGAAGAAACAAGTAATTTTTTTTTTCTTGGAGTTTTCCTATGATAATCCCTTTTGACAACTTTGAAATGAAGCTTGACTAAAGTTTGTGACCTATCAGTAGATCAGCAGTCAGAGAAATCCAGGAGAGAATCAATCCACCAAGGTCAGGAAACCTTAAAGATAGTCTTTGATTTTGGGGACTTATGTTCAAATCTCTAGGTTCTCTGGTTCAAGCAGAAACATGAATAAACTCTGTTTCCTATAGCGCAGATTAAGTCTTTAGCCTCATTCTGTGCTGAATAGATCTTTGTCTCTTTGTGCTGCAAAACTTGCAGTGGCAAGTTAGTGTCCCCCAGAATGGAAACAGATATCAAAACCTGCTATTTTCATTTTAAAAAAACCTACCCCACATCATTTTGGTCACCCTGGTTTATTTCACAGGTGTTTTATTTTGCTCAATCAAAATGCCTATTAGAATAAAAAAGAAAGTTGCTTCTGTTTCAATGACAGTCTTGTTCTATGTCTATCTTAGGCAGCAAAAGGACAGATTCATTTGGAGCAGATCTGCGTGGCTACTGATCTCTGGTTTAATTAGTTTGCTATTTATTTTGTGCATTTCTGTAGTTACCTGTCTGTATTTGGTAACTGTCAAAACAAAAATAGCAGAGATTTATTTTCCTTTATGTGTTAATTGTAAGTCTTTGCTTAGCTGTGACTTGAGGTTTTTAATTCTTTGTCCTTAGTTTTTCTGTCTCAGAATATAAGATCATGGAGGTATTTTGAGTGCTTGATAGATTTTTTGCTAAATTGAAGCCAAGTTGAAAAAAATAGTATGACCACTGCCTGCTTGCCATCTTCATTGAATCTTCCTTTGTTTTATATGGTTCCAGTTGCAGGAGATAAAGGTAATGTGTGAAGAGCAGCAGTACCAGTGGCGATGCTTTGTGCTGGCTTTACACCTCAGTCCTGCGAGCAGTTTAGCATGCTTGTGCATTTTTCTAATGCAACTTCAAGAAATATGATTTATGAATAGCCTTTGGAGAATTAGGCCGTCTTCATCGATATGATAGAACCAGTCAATCGAGGTCAGGATACTTCAAGCAGGATTTTTACTTAGATTCCTTTAAGTAGTAGAAAAGGATTCCCCAGGCATTGCACAGGCTCTGTGGTTTTTAGAACAACAGTAGCATAAGCTTTAACAGGCTGCACAAAGGGGAGTTTGTCCAAGATGGTGCCAGCATCACATTCTTCCTTTTGATGCTGTGACTCTCGTCCACTCTAATGACCTATTTTTTCCACACTATTGACCTATTTGGGGATTGGGATGGGAATTCATAGAATATTTTGTGTTCTTGTCTTGTTTTATTTATTTCCATATGCATCCAATCCATCACAAAGAAAAACTCAGAATGAATGAACCTTTTTCTTCTTGGTCAGTTAGATCAGCTGAAGTGCTCCTCCAATGTCCCAAACTCTGTGATTCTGATTGCATTAAAATACTGTAAAAAGTTTTGATGCTTTGAACAAGTGCAGCAACTGCAGTTATTACTGGATTCACCAGACCGTTAGCATTGAGAACTGGTGGATGTCAGCTGAGATTGAAGAAGAGACTGTACTTACCAAGACTGTAACCAAGCTTTGAGGGTTTCAGAAATGTGTAGAGAAAACAGCCTAAACAAAACAAATGTTTAACAAATTTTAACTAAACAAAATGCATTCTGTCCCAAATCTACTTGCACTGACTGTCACACTCCATCGCTTTGCTGCCACTTCTTCAGTTTTAAGATGATTTTCTCTAAATAGATTCAGTCTCATCTAATAAGCTTAGGTTTATCTAATTATCACCCAGGTAGGATTACCTCTGTTAACTGCCTGTGACTTCTTTTAACTCTCACATTCTGAGGAGATCCTGCCTTCCCAGTGCTTCCCTGCTACTGTTGCTGAAGGTGAAGGAGTTGTGCAGAAAGTGCTGCCTGGGGCCAGGCATGGAGAGGAGTGGGGTTTGGGTGCAAACAGTGAGACAACATCACTCTCCAGCTGCCTCTGCCAAGGGTGTGAGGAAGCCATAATCCTCAGCCATCTCTGATGTAGGGATAAAGTTTTGCTCATGGGAGAGTCACTGGCTCACTCACTTCCTTCTAATAACACAATCCCAGTCACATTTTTTCCTTTGTCGTTGGGGTTTGTTTTGTTTAGTTTTTCTTTAATTAGGGGGGTTGACAGGTGGGACCTGTGTAGCAGAGTGGCTCAGATCCTTCCACACAGCCCCTTCCTCCTACCATGACACAGAAATGGCTTCAGCTGCAGTGGGCACTGAGACTACTGCAGTGTACTTTGATGAAATGTTTAATATTTCTTCTAAAACCTCACCTTCTGTGTTGCACTTGGGCACATTAGATTTGGAAGGGAGAACTTGTCTTCCAGTTCAGTGTCAAACTCATTGGGAGAGGAGGGGTTGGATTTCTTCTGGCTGGGATGCTTTTGTCTCATGGATTAGTGCTTACCATGCAAGGTAATCCCACCCAGACAGTGCCCTTTGGTGTGCCCCTTGGACTTTTGCCATTTAAAATAAAAAGAGCTAAGTTCCTTGGACAAGAGGATGTCTAATAATGAAGTACAAATTTTCTTGTTAAACTGTCTTCTCAAAAATGATTAGTTTTCTGTAAATTCTTTCTTTGGAGAACATTGACTTTGCAATAATGAGGTTGCTAAAGGAAAGCCCACTAATTTAAATGCCGTGATTCATACAGGAAAGGAAGAACAGAGAATTTGACAAATTGCACCCATTATTAAGAAATACCCCTCTGGATACTTGGTGGTCTGAGTACCACTGCTGTGTAAGCTGCTGTAGAGCCACACAGAAATCAGTGTCAGCAAATTTCAGGAGTTTGTCAGAGGAGAAAACCCCAACCAAATGTTATGGTTTGCTGCGTCTTATAAAAGCAACACATGCAGTGCCTGTTACCTGTGTGCTGCTGGAAGTGTTTCTCTTGGCTCTGGGCAGGTCTGTCACATTGCTGGTGGCCCCATTCCGTGCAGCAGTTCTGGGCTTTGCTGGCCAGGGTTACTGAGTCCCTGCGCCCTCCCAGCACCCTGCCCTGGATCAAGTGTCCCAGCCATCCTTGTGCAGGGGCTGGGGTCAGGGAGGAGGGAGTGGAACCTCCTCTTTTGGGTGCTGCTGTCAGACCAACCTTGCTGGCACAAAACTGGACGTGACTGGGTGTGGTAGGGAGCCCCAGTTTGAAGTGTAGTTTAAGGTTTTGGTTTCCCCATTCTCTCTTCTGCTCACTGCTGAAGTGAGCCAGGTCTCACTGCATGTTGGTCCCTCCTCTTTTCCTTGAAAATGTTACATAGGCAATAAGACACCAGTAAAGACAAAGAGAATTAGCAGTAATCCAGAAGCTGTATTCTGACTTTAAAAAGGACCATGTGAATCTCCAACTCTGTACTGATGGTGCACCACTTCAGACAGTGCTTCTGTAGCAACTTCCTGAAGGAAAGCCCCTGCGCCTCCTGCTGCATGGCTTTCCTTGCATTGCTGCTGAGTAGGCCCTGAGCATATTACTGCAATTGATCTTCCTTCTCTTCCTAAGTCCATGTAGCTGGTTTCAGATGACCAAAAGCTGGTCTCTGTGTAGCAATCACTGGCTGCATACACCAGGTAGAACTCACCCTCGTGTCTGATCCTTAGCTGGTATCCTCTGGAGAAGGAGTCTGGCATAACTGAGATGGATGTTAACTGAAGGGCTTGTGTGCAGTAACGATTTCAATAACTGATTTCCAAAGGAAACAAAAAAATACATATGCACATAGATAGGTTTTTAAATTTACTTCATTCAAGTCTGTGACACTTAACTATTAGTAAATATAGTGGATTGCAGGATCAGGTCTGTAATTCTATGCTACTACAGCATAGCTGGTTGTGATGCTGGATTCTCAGAGGTGCTTCAGAAGTGTACTCAGACAGGACCAAGTTTTCATGTTACGTATCTGGTTACCGAAGTGATCCGTTGTTAACATTTTTCCAGATTCTGCTTTAATTGCAAGTAAATTTTGTAATTGTAACAAGTGCTTTCTGGTGGCCGACAAAATGCAAATAAAATGGGAAATCACATTTCTAGTCACATAGTGCTCACAGTTGTGTTCTTTCACATAAGTAAATATATTCTTGTTTGAAATGATATTATTTAGGAATACACTGTCAGATGACAGTTTTTGGCTGTCAAGCTCAACTATTCTTATTTGCTTTTCCCCCCTGCCTTTCTCTACCTTTTTTTTCCCAAACAACTTAAAAACACCTTATCTAGCAAGAAGTTGAGAAGTTTACAGACCTAGAGAAACTCTACCTCTACCTTCAGCTGCCTTCGGGTCCCAACAATGGAGACAAAAGGTATGTGTGTGATTGTCAAGGTGAGCAGCTAGTACTGAAAACTTGCTTTACTTCCTGTGGTACTTAACTGCTGAGGAATCATTCACATGTTATTGGTAGCAGAAGCAACCTTTATTAAACATTAAGTACTTTTGTTTTCCTGAAGATCATTTTTTTAAAAAAACTTTAGAATCTTTCATCGCATGAAAAGCTTGTGATTATATATGTCCTAAAATGAAAGAGTCATCAGAGAAAATGTTCCACAGTCTGTGTAATTGTTCTTTCACTGTTTATGTATGAAGTCATAAAATAGCAACACCAGTGTGATGGTGGGTGAAAGAAAAAACTGATGGTATTTCTGGTAACACTTGTTTGACTAAAGGAAGTTCTAGAAAACCAACCCACAGATCTGAGTGTCACAAAATAAACCTGTTCCCAGTAGGATGGTTATAGGCAGGCAGGTGTCTAAAGGAAGCACACTGACTGTCTCCTGGGAAGACTGGTTGTTCCCAAAGGACAGCTGGCAAACTAAGTGGGCAAAAGCTTGGAGGTGGCCAGTAAGGAATAATAAATTAAAGAGTCACTGTGTACTTGCAGCTGTGTATCAGACAAGAACTGGAGTGTGGAGTCTCTTTGTTAAATTGTGGATGAAAGAGGGAGAAACTGCAGCCCATGGCTCAAGGAATAGGTAAATCAATGAGGTGCAGGCCCTCTTTGTCTTTGTTGTCTCTCCACCTGTATAGGCAGACAGTTACTAAGTCTACTAAGTGAGGAGGAGCTGTAGAGCCATGTCTTCATCAGCACTGCTCATTCTCTCCCCAGTGATCAGATCTCCATGTCATCCAGCCGTGCCCAGCAGATGCACGCCTTCTCGTGGATACGCAACACCCTGGAAGAGCACCCTGAGACATCCCTTCCCAAGCAGGAGGTTTATGATGAATACAAGTGAGTGCCATAAGTACGGCTTTAGCCACTGCAGTGTTCTGTGACACTGACTCTGCAGGTGCCCCACTGGTGTGTGTGCACATGTGATGGACCATGCTGCTGTGCCTGAGAATGCAGTAGCTACTCTGTGGCAAGCTGTGTTCCTTACAACTGCCTCTGAAGATAAGACTGTGATGTTTAAATTGTGCATTACATGTACAGCTGTTGAAGGAAAGGTACAAGTATTGCTTAACAAGTAAATAGCAGTATTGGGTGAATGAATTTTATGTTTGTTTTGTGCAGAGTGGCACCAGTAAAAAACATCAGTTACTGTCTTAAAATACCTGTTGGTCTGTTTGTTTATATAGGTATATGACTGCCTTAACAAGGCTGAGGGGCTGAATTGTTCCCCATAGGATGCGACTGTTTCGCACGTACGATCTTGCCCCTCGTACCTTTCTTTCCAGAATAATGCATAAATATTGGGCCTTCCTGCAGCAAACCTGATTTCTACAGAGGCATAATATATCTGAATATGTATGAAACCAGTAACCAAGGCCACTGTGAGTCTGTGTTGTCAAGTCTCAAAGCTACCGTGTAATGAGAAAGCGATTAGAAGCAAGGGAGAGGGAGCTGTCTGATGGAAGTTGGATTTGAATTCATTTACAGAACATACCCCATGGGGGAGGGGGAAAGAAATATCCTCAGCCCATTTGCCTGAAGATGAATAACAGATTTATAGTCTAGTATGAGTATTTCCATAATCTGAACGATTACAGTAATTTGCAGGGAGCTGAATCCCTTCACCTCCTAAGTGCCTACAGGATTCAACCCCATAGTAATTGTTATTGCAGGGTTGCCTTCTGCAAATATCTCCTTTTAATTAACTCTCTCTGCTGAAGTGTTTTACTCTGATTGAGCTGCAGCACGATGGCATTGGCTCGCCTGGGGTTGATAAACATGCACACACCTATTTCTGAGCTCCTGCACAGCCGGGAGCGGTGACGCAGCCTGGCAGTGCAGCCAATGGCACAGACGTGCCGGGGCGGCCAATCCCCGAGCAGCAGCCGCTCGCGCAGACACAGCAACAGCGGCAGCTGCTGTGCGGGAGAGAGATGGGAGCGTTTTTCTTAAATATATTTCTTATTAAATAATTTATGGCCTGCTTCAGCAACAAATCTGCTTGGCTTCCATGCTGTGCCAAGCTGCAGATGCCCGGAAATATCATCATCTACAGATTGTGGAGTGTGAAATTTGGATGGCTTTGTATGTAGCTGCATCAAGTATTTGTGTATTGTATTTTTTTTCCCTAACAAAATAAGGGTGGTAAGCAAGTATTCAGGAAAATATCAAATGTTTGGAATCTGTTCTCCTTTGAAAGCTTCTGTTCTGTTTTTAAAACAGTCAGTTTCTTTGAATATTTTCATGAGCTATTCCTGCACACCAAAGGAGAAGTAGTCTTGGAGTGGGACATGGGAAACAGATATATAAATATGTGAGATAGTTTTGATATGTCCTTTTTCTTTACCTAACGGTGCTAAGACCTCTCAAAACTCAGTTCTGTTATATTAACCAGTTACCATTTCTCTCTTCTATGTGCAGAGATGGATCTTGTATGAGCTCACATAAGCAAGCTTATGCACTGTGTGTGTGTATATCAAAAGTGCAAGGCTTCAGAAGAATGCTGCATCATACCAGCATCTTCATTCCTGCCGTAAATTTTGGTTAAAATAAATCTTACAAAACTACTGGCCTTCTGCGTCACCTTCCATATTCTTTTTTCTATGAAGAGGGAAAGACAGAAGCTTGCACTCCACACAAGTTCACCATTGGCAAGTGATAGTGTTTTCAGCTTCTCCACGTGTCAGTAGCCCCTTCTCACTGGGCTTATTCAATACAGTGACTCTTCTTTCTGTTTTGTTAGTCTTCAATTTAAGTGTGAATTCATGTTTCTAAATTGATAAAAGTGAGTGGCTTCATCTTTCTTTTGAAAGGCATAAAATAAATTAAAAACGTATCACAATACAAGGCAGTAGCACTTGGGAAGGCTGAGAGCTTGCAGCTGAATTATAGAAAGGAGGTAGATGAGAGCTGGTTCACCTCTTGTTGGTGCTGTGATGCTGCTTGTACTGACAGAATACATTGAGCTGTAAGAAGCTGGGCTTCTCTTGGGTGCTCACAGTTCTTCTACCGACTTCCTCTACTGGTTATGTGGGAGTACAGACTGGAAAGTGTGGGAGCTCAAGAGGAGGTGACCAGCATGTTATACAGCCTCCACTGAATGGATGCTGCTTCCCATTAGGTCCTTTCAATGTTTTCATGTAAGTCAATTTTACTTGGGTATCTTGTCCCTATTAGAAAACATCCTTTGCACACAGCAATGTGTAGATTCAGCTGATTTTAAAGAATTAGGATTTCAAATCTAAATGCAGTCCTGCAGAACTTAGGCAGGCAAAATTGTTATTTGCCCACAAAATGATTTGTTGAGCCTTCAGTAAACACTTGAGTCCTCTTATCTTACTTCTACTGCCATGATGCAAGGGAAGAAAGTCATTCATATTTAAGTTTGGTGTCCTGAAGATTCACTTGATACACTTAATATGGATTAGGAGGTCTTTGAGTCATCCTGTATCTCTTTCCTTTAGTCTGTAAATCATTAATCCTTGCTTTACTGGCTGCTAGGCTGCTTGGTGCCACCTGTTGCATAGATTATATGCACTAAGTGTTGAGAATAGTAACCAACAAGTTAGAAGAGTATTCAGGAGCTAACACAGAAGTGGGCAGTAGGTATAGGTATACTATGTCTGTTGGACACATAAAGGACACAAGGTACATACTAATCTTGTTGGGTACTGCTTAACCAGGTTTTTTATATAAAATTCCCAAATAGGATGGAACCTATCGTGTTGCAAAGTCTAGCCCCATGTCATAAGCAACTACCAGTCTAATTCCTTTGAAAGCAAATCAAACTCCATCTAAAGCAGTTGTTTCTCACCTCTGCTGCTGCTCTTGGGAGTCTGACCTGCAATTTCATTTCTCTAGTGGTTTCCAGACATCTGGTTTCCATCCTACCTGATTATAAGGATTCATTTATATGCCAGTATTGTTTGTCAGCTTAATGAGCACCTACATCTTTCTGAGGTTCTTATCTCTAACCTATTTTTGGAGACCAGTTGTTTTGGGGATCGGATAAACCAAGAACTCTGTTTTGTTTCGTTCAATAGGTTCTTTATCATTTGCTATTCATGATGTTTTCTTCTGCCCAGGAAGTTGTGTAAACTGGGCTGCATAGCCTGTCTTCATCAGCTTTTTGGTTAATTTCTTTTTTGTGTGTTTTAATTCTGGTGCGCTACCTGTGTATTTTATGTCTGAAGTACATTCATTTGAAGATCTTAAAAAAAAACAAACCTGAAAAGGCCTTTTATCGTGTAGGGGAGCTCTGTACAAAGGAACAAAGCAACCGCATGTCCGTTGTCATTCCTGTCTCTGCTAGACCTTCCCTCCCCCCGTATGTTTCCTACCCACCCTTCAAAGAGCAAAACAGCTCCTGGGCTCAGTGATGTGCCAAGAGTGCAAGTAGCAGAGAGAGGAGCTTCAGGGGAGAGACTCCTGGTATGTCCTGTCAAGTCAATGAGAGATCACAGATGGACACGGAGGGTTCTCGGCCAAGCTGAGGGGGAGGGGCTATGTAGGTTGATCTGTCTGAAATTCCATGATAATACTGATAGCTCAGAAATCACAAGCTTGCAGGAACTGCCACTGTGGATACAAGGGGACCATTTAGACTGTATGTTTTGCTGCTAGCAAGTGATTCTCTTAAACCAAATGTGCTAGACTTGGGGAATGGGTAATTTTCTTTCCTTTTGATTTCTTTATTTTCTCCTAAGGGGGGAATAATTTTAACTTCAAAGTTAATAGATTGTTAGGTCCCTAATCCTGGTATTTTGCTAGCTTGTTTTTTGGGGGGTTTTTTACTTTATTTTGCTGGCATTGTTTAGTTTTAATCAAAGATACTGCTGACTATGGCAGAGAAATTCAGAGAGTCCTCCTTTGAATGAGACTTAAATTCTTGTAATCAGCACCAGTAAGCAACAAAACCCCTCCATTCAGGAATTTTCAGACTAAAGTTTGAATCTGTGATGGCCTGGCAAGATGCAAGGGAGAAAAAGCACATGGAGATGTATATATTACACATGGAGCAATGTCTGATTCCCTTGAGGGTACAGTGAGGCAGGAAAGAATTCCTTTGTAATAACTTCCAGGGGACATATCTAGAAACCAGCTTCTGTGAGTGACATATGTTGAAATGAAATGTGTTGGTATATAAATTGGATATAAAGCTTCTTGATGTTCCACATAGAAACTAGGCTGATGCCTGACTGTGTACCAGTTGTAGGCAGTGTCTCCTGGTTTGGACAGAATGGCCCTGGACGTGTCAGTGAGGCTCTGCAGGAGAGTGTCAGAACGAAAGAGTGTAAATGTTGCCGTTTGTCATCATCAAAATAATTAAATTTGTGGTGGTACTTTCTAAGTGGAGGATACCAACATACAGCCAGGGTAAAAGCAGCAGATACTTGCTCTGTAGTAACTAATATTTTTACTGAGAAAGTAAAGGCAGTGGAAGTATCTCAAGAAATACATACAGCTTTCTACAGAGCTACACCTTGAAGAGAAGACATTTTGACTGGCCCACTTGGATGCAGATTGTTACTAGGCAATGCTGGGGGTGAAGCATCTGTTTCAGACTGCTGCTCTTCTTTGCATCGGCCTGAGTTTCCAGAGGTTTGTTTGTGTATATGTACCTGATTAGAGTAGCAGGCAACTGTGGGGTGTAAAGTCATTGTCTGCTCTCTTGCTGATAACCACACTGATCATGTACAGTCACCTTTTCAGAGGCAGGTTGTTTTTGTGTACTGCTGACAGGACTTCTCACGGGAAACGAGGTCGTTGCTATCTCGTGCTGGTGCTTTGGCTGTTAGGAATCTCACTGAGAAGGTTTTATACAGGTATATTTTAGGCCACAGCACGTCAACCTCTGTTCAACAGCACAGGGATTTTCTGGTTTTGTGCACTTCCAGAGCAGGTCCTGGTTTTCTCCTCTGCTTTGCGATTCTGATTTTCCAGAACATTCACCTTCTGCAGCAAAATCAACAATTCTTGTTCTCTGCCTCAAGAACGTATTGTTTAAATGTCTCATATGCTAAAACAGAATTCCATTTGCTGCTTTTGAGAACTGAAGACAGATAACATTGCCCATTTTAGTAGAACAAGTAAAGATGGCACAATAATTCCGCTATATCATCAGGTTGTATACTGAGTTGCACGATGATCTTCATTTGCAGCAGCAGTTGGAATTGCTGTTAATTTAGGGTTGTTAAATAGGGTTGTCTATAATCAAGCAGCTCTCATAGTTCATAGACCCACAGTGGTAGGAGGACTGGGTCCTCAGGATGTGCTTATGTTACACCTATAAATCTGGTTCCCTGGGAAGGAATCTTTTAAATTTAGTTCTGTTAAGGTCTATTAAATAGAAGTTGTATATGCAAAATCTTTCTCTGGACACTGACACATCTATTACCTACTGCTTTTCAAGTATTCCTGCAGGACTTCAGGCCTTACTACACTCAAGCTGTGCTTCTGGCTAGAACAGGGTCTCTGCTTTGTTATGTCCTGAAATACGTGAATTGAAACATAGGCTTCAAACTGAGTTGTGGAGTAAATCTTAACTGTGCTCTAGATAGTGCCGCTGCTTGTTATGTCTCCACATGACTTGTCTTTGAACTCAGCAGAGAACAAGGCAAATACTATGATATTAATAGCTCTGTTTATACATTTTTAATGCATTCAATTTGTTGTGGATAGCTTCATTAATGTTAAATGTGGTTCTAAATATGGATGGGGATAAGTGTTTTCTTTTGAAAACCTTTGGAGTCTAGCATGTAGGCTGGCCTCTTGTATTATCTTCGATTCCATTCACGCTTTCTTTCTCTTTGTTGCAGGAGCTATTGTGACAATCTTGGCTACCACCCATTAAGTGCTGCTGACTTTGGAAAGATCATGAAAAATGTCTTTCCAAATATGAAGGCCCGTCGTCTAGGCACAAGAGGCAAATCAAAATATCCTTTGCTAGAATGCTTCTCAGTAACTTGTTCTGCACTTGCCTGGAGAGCATCTGTTGTTGTGGCTTAACTACTGGCTAAACGCAGAAGTAATGTTGAATAAAAAATGCCAACACTTTTCCAACGTTCTTTAAAAATTATTAGTTGCAGTAGTGTTAGGTTGCAAGCTATAACTTTGGAAACAAGTACTTTAAATTTAGATTCTGACACTTAGTTGTCACAGCAGCAAGGCATCAGAAAAGTTTTATAATTTGGTGCAAAGAGGAACCAAAACTGTTAGTGATTTTCAAACCAGTTTTTTCATCAGTCAGAATGTTTTCTAACCTGAGAATTACACCTTCCCATGAGAATCCTTGGAAGCCATGGTGAAGTAATGTCCTACCTGCTGCATTCCCCAGGGCTGGCTCTCACTGCATCCTGATGTGCTGGGTAGGCAAAGCCCCTGCAGTATGCAGGGGAGAGAGAGCATGAAAAGGCTAAAAGGCACTGAGGTGCTCATAGGCCCCAGTTAAAAAACACTCCAAAGAAGTAACAGTAATGATATGGATGTGCTGCAATACTGGCCTTCCCCAGGTCTCTCTTGAAGCATGCATTTCGAGAATGAAAAGCTAGCAGGCAGCCCAGAATTGCTTGTCTTCCACTGAGGGAAGACTCCTTCCATTTTGTAGTAAACGGAGAAGTTATGTGTCAGTTAAACTGTTTCATAAAATACAGTGTTGGATTATCTAGCAGTGAAATCTGAAGCTTGCTACTCATGTTTGGATAGAGCTAGAGAAGTGTTAAGGAAGAAATCATATGATGTAATTGTAGCTTGACCCAGGGGATCTCTTTAAGTTCTATTTCCAATGTTTCTAATTCAGAATGATGGAAATGTGACCTTGTCTTACACCTACTGCAGTTCCCAGGCTCCTTAGATTTCTTTTACTGCAATTATGCTCCATCCAGGTTAATGCAAGCAATTGCAAACTCCATGGCCTAGGAGAGAATACAGACATGTTTACAGAATGTAAAAAATTAGTGATCCTGGAAAGGAGTTGTGTGTCATGGAGAAAAGACACTGTGTATGAACTCCCAGACTAATGCTGTGAGATGAAAAAAAAAAGGCTGATGTGATTTTTAGGCCTATAAACAAGTAAGTACGAATAATAAAGGGAGCATATTTTTATGTACTCATTTGGTGAGATCAGTGTAAGAAAAAGTCTGGATCTTTATATTTTTACATAAAAATTATTGTGGATGAGGAAAGAGTGTCTCAAAAAATTATGTGAAATCTTAGGAAGAAATGCACTGCTCAGGCACTTTAACTCATCCTGGGAAACTTCAGTTTGAGGAAGTCCTTCAACAAAAGGAAACAAAGTAAAGCCTAAATTCGAGAATGCTTTTTTTTTTTAATAGTGATTAACTTATTTTCCTTTTTTTTTATTTTTCTCCCTCTTGTTTTAGAAAGAGAGTTTAGTAAAAATTTATGTTCATGATTTGAATATTGAGTAGAAAATTGAAGCTGCCTGGCATGGTTTAGTGCTTGTTCTAAGTCATCAAATGAAATTCATCATGCCCAGCATCTCTGCATAGATTGAGAAACCCAGTGACCTGGCCAAGAATGCAGCCATTGATAGACTTTTGATTCCAGCTGGCTGAGAGATCATGCTAATGGCAGGAATTCTTGGTTCTGTGTTGAGTTTGCTTTTGAAGCTTTTGAGGGTTATCAGAGGAATTACTGCTTTTCTCTCCTATCCCCCAGCTAACAAGCAGACAATGTAGACCTTAATTGTTGTTCACATATTGCTACAGTGGACTAAGGAAGAAGGCTTTTGTGCATATGCCAACACTGCCCAACCTTGACTTTCATAAAACTGGAGATGGGGTATGATATATATTTGCTTATTTATATATATTCCTGCAACTTAGCATTTATTATGCTGTTTTTCTGTCAGAACTTTTCAAAACAAAGATGGGTGCAGCTTTCAGATTTTTCTTTATGATTCTTATATTTTGAATCGATGTTTAATGTTTTTTTTTCTGTAAAGTTTGTAATTAAACTAATTTAGAAGGTGAAGTAGACTTCCAGTGTTCCTATCCACTGTATACATATTTTAAACTCTGATTCTGTTTCGCTTTTACTGAATTTTTTTAAATCATTGCTAGGGAAGAGATACCCCAGTGAAAGAAGCAGTTCCTGGGTAATAGTGACTGCTGAGTTGACAAGACTCTGGATACATGGGATATCAATTGTTGGTGCTCCAAATATTAAGATTCTGTCTGTGATTTTCTTCCAGAAATGTCAATTCCATATAATGCCTTTCAGAACAACCAGTAGATTATCATTAAGACATTCAATTTTGAAAGAAACTGATGTTGTGATCTCATTCTCATAACTTTGTGTAAAACTATGAAAATAGTAGTCCAACTTTCAGTGTGATTCTGATAATAATTTGCTTTCTATTCTGTTTTCATGTCTTAATGACCATTATTAATTAATGTAACCCTTCCTCCTTTGTTTGTTTGGTTTAGTTGGATGGAGCAGAGCCATCGGGGCAGCTGCAAAGTGCTGATGAAGAAGTCGTCTCTGCAGCCTGCCGGCTTGTTTGTGAATGGGCCCAGAAAGTGCTGAGCCAGCCTTTTGATACAGTCTTGGAACTGGCTCGTTTCCTTGTCAAAAGTCACTATATTGGTACCAAGTCAATGGCAGCTTTAACAGTAATGGCAGGGGCACCAGCAGGTAATGAGATAGTGCTGAATGTTGAAATGGGGGGATCTTCCTATTGAGAATGTTAACAGCTTGGTTTAAGGAAGCACTTCTCTTCAGGGCAAACTTTAACACTGACTCTGAGCATTGAGCATTCATTTATTGTGATTTTAGTCACATTGCTGCAAATTACTGTTCTTGCTGGTAATCTGGGTAAAGATCTGAAAATTGGTGCTGGTCTCAGGTTTAGATGGTGATCCTCCCATTGCTCTGGTGAGGACCCTGATCTTTTGAAGCACTTGAGGGTGTGTGAGTACTTTTGCTGAACTTATATACTGGACTAGAACAGGAGTTTGGGGCTGCTACCATGCTGGTTTGTAGATAGACTGCTGTTGTAGCTGTGTTTCTGTCTGCTAACTTGCCCTAATTTTGAAACAGTTTCTGTCATGAGCAGGTTTTTTCCCTTCTGTTCGTTCCCTTCTGCATGCTCGAAATCAGTCACTTAATAATTTAAAGTGTGTTTTGGTGACCGTGGATAAAGTAAATTACAAAAATGAAGGATGACACAGCAAATGCAGGTGCACAACATGCCCTTGGACTTGTCTCTGAGAAGTTCTGACTAGGCCTGTCAAGCAAAATGTCTTCAGATCAAGGCCAACGTCTTGAGACAGTTTTAAATGGAAAGTGGTGTTCAGGTGATCCCCTTCTGGATCATGCTCTTTTTCCTTCCAGCCCTCTTTCCTTTATTCCAACTTGGACCTGACAGGTGGCAGTGGTGGGTTTTGCTGCTTGTATGCTCCATTGTGACCTAATGCTTGGCTACATTGGTTCTGCTTGCTGTGCTGCTGGAAGGGACACTCAGTGTATGGACAGCCCTTCAACTCACACAGCGTGTCCCCCCTCACTTCCTTCAAGACAAGATGGTTTCCTTCAGGAAAAGGACAGTTACTTCCAGTGCATGCCTCTATGGCTTGGATATTAATTTTGGAAGAGATTCTTCCTAGCATGACAAACAAAAATATTTGCATTCCGCTTGTAGGAAACTACAGGGTCTCTGTGCATTAACTGAGAAAAAAACAACTTTTACCCTCAAAGAAAAGTTTGAGGGTTTTTTCTTATCAATATTATTTGCTTATGTAGAAGACTAGTGTGCCAGTAATTGCAATATATTTGGGCATTTCACTGCTCTGTGAAGAAGAAATTGTAAAAGTGGAGATGTTGTGACATTCAACCTCTTGTGGTACATGCAGACTGCTGCTGCGAGAGTGGGCTCCCCAGTCACAGTTCCTAAGCATGTGCTGGGCAAAAGCCCGAATACTTGGGTTTAGTATTGTAAAATTAGTATTGGTGAAACTAGTAAAGTAGTAAAATGGTGTTGATTAGTTTATAATTCAGAGTTATTTTAGAACTGTGTAATCTAATTGTGTAAATGAAACAATGTTAAAGCATTTCTAAAGGAGTAGTTCATCAAGGTTATTTGGTCTCTAAAGAGCATGCTAATCCTCTTGACTGCTAATAAACAAAGATCATAAATGTGATGTGGTTTTATAAGGGAAATTAGTACTAGCTGCACAGAGGACACTCTGTTTTCTCCCTGAAAGCAGCACTTGCTTGCTTTGTGATCAGCAAAGTAATTTCTCCAGAAAAAAAACCTTTTCCAAGTCTAATTTCCTTTGTTTTTTTAACTTTTTCATTTTTTTTTTCCTGAACACTTCTGTTTTTGCCATTTTTCCCCTATTATCCCTGATCACAGAGAGGTTTTGATCTGTTCTGATATTAGATGCATTATATTTAATGCCTTGGCCATTCAATAATGTCATCTGCTCAGAACTGCACGTCTGTGACAGACCCACAGCTTTCTGAAAATGTTTTTTCATTTAAAACTGCCTTAGAACAGGTAACAAAACAAAACCATGGCAGGCGCTGGATTTTAAAGGCTCATCTGAAACATGCCCACCGCCCTCTGCTGCCAATTCAGTGAAGTGCACTGGGCTGAGGTGGTGCTGGCAGGCAAGTTGCCATTTGACATTACTAGGAACGGGGGCCCATACAGAGTATTTTAGCAGCTAATACCCAGCTTGTCTAACAGACAGAGATTTTTCCACAAATGTGGAAATAAACTGAAGCTGAATATATTTAAGCATGAAGTGGATGGGAGCACCTCATGGAGGAGGTGTTCCCAGATTAGTTTTGGAGATGCCTGCCATTCTCTGTTAGATACAGAAGTGGCACCAGAGTAGGCATGGTATGTTTGGTTGTAATTCATTCTCCTTTTGTTTTCAGGAATAAAAGGGATCCCCCAGCCCTCAGCTTTTATACCTACTGCTGAAAGTAATTCTTTTCAACCACAAGTGAAAACTCTGCCATCTCCTGTTGATGCTAAGCAGCAGCTGCAGCGTAAGATCCAGAAGAAGCAGCAAGAACAGAAACTGCAGTCTCCTTTGCCAGGAGAGTCTCCAGTAAAGAAAACAGAAGGCGCTGCAACCAACGGTGTGACCAGTATATCTAATGGAAGTCCTGCCATCCTGTCCCTCCACCTATTGGCATTGTTGTGGCTGCTGTTCCCAGCCCCATACCGGTAATGCTCTCCAGCAGTTCTCTAGAGAATCCACCCTATGAAAAGCTTATACGTTTCCAGCAACTAAGCAGTGGTGTCAGTGGATTAGAACAGTTACTGTTCAAAGGCTTGGGTGCTTTTCTGTCTGGGCTGTGTTATACCACAGTAGTTACAGGGTTGATGCAGAGGTAGAAGAATTCTGATTATGTAACATAAGCCAAGTTCATCTTTGAAGTCATTAAAGTGAGCTTTGACATGAAGTTTACCCAGATGAGAAAGCTGACACTGGTTGTGTGGGTCACTGAGGACCTAATATGGACTCTAAATTGCCTTTCTTCAGCCCAGTGCATTTAGTGACAGGTACAACTATTTTTTTTAATGAATGTCTGTAGTACAGAACACTTTTGTTTTTCAGCCATATAAAATTTGGCTAGGGAGTACCGGAAGGTTATTTGGTTTAAAGATGTTCACTGTGCTGTTCGCTTTCATAGGTAAGCCAGTTTTTCTGCCTGACTGTAAGTTTGTATTTAACTAACTTTTGAAATTTTAACAATCAGCAGTATTTTGAACACATCTTCTCCTCTTTAGCCTTTGTATGCCTGTCTTTTTTCCCAGGTGGTGAAGTGTTGTATGAGAATGACCATTTCATTAGCAGAAAAGCAAACTAGTGTGTACACCAGTGCCTCATGCCTTAAAAATAGAAGGCATGTATCTTAGGCAATCCTTAAGCAGAGAAATAGAAATTGTCTTGGGCAAGTAGAAGAGCTTATTTTGTTTCAAACTGGCATTTACTAGCTCTGGTGTATTGAGCTATGTTGTCTTTCACCTTTGAAATGTTTGGGGCTGAGGTCGTGTGTGGGCTTTGGGGACTTCTTGCGTCATTGCCACACCTTTTCTTTCTCTCTCTTTACAGGTGCCAAGGACCAGGCAGTTGGTGACATCTCCAAGTCCTATGGGATCGTCTGATAGCAAGGTCCTGCCGCTCAATGTTCAGGTGGTCACTCAGCACATGCAATCAGTCAAGCAGCCACCAAAGACTCCCCAGAATGTTCCCGCTAGCCCTGTTGGTGACCGCTCTGCCCGGCATCGCTACCCGCAGATCTTACCCAAGCCAGCAAACACCAGTGCTCTCACCATCCGCTCTCCCACGACGGTGCTAATTACCAGTAGCCCAGTCAAAACTGTTGTGCCAGCTCCACATGTGAATTCCTTAAATGTGGTAAAAATGACAGCAATATCTCTTGCCCCGAGCAGCAGTAGTGTGCCCGTCAAACAGACGCCTTCAGTTAGCACTTGTGCAGGAGCAGTGGAAGAAGGGAGGACTGGTCCACTGATCAAAAATGGATCTGTTGTTTCACTTCAGTCTCCAGGATCCAAGCCTAGCACTGTTGTAGCCACACCTGCAGTCAAGATCAAAACGGAACCAGAAGCAATTCTGGATGAGAACTCTGCACAGGGCCAAGAGAGTTCTGATGTGTCTAAATCCATAAAGGCAACCCCTGACCTGCCTCCTGCACAGCTAATTAATTTTGAGGTTGCAGCCTTGAAGGTTTCAACAGATGATGTCATGGAGCTAAAACCAGGTAAGGGCTGTGATCAGGAAGCCGAAGAAGCAGGGACCAAATATAAGACACAGTCTGATGAAATCACACCAGTTTCTTCAGCAGGCAATAATCAAAGCACTCTTAAGCTCACAGTTGCCAGTCAAAACTTGTCCAGCACCAGCATCAATTCACCTCCTACCGGTGAGTCTATGATTAAAGACAAAACATGCACTAAAAGTCCAAGAAAGCGACAACCTTCCACACTTCAGGATTCCCAGTTACCACCTGTAAAGAAACCACTGGTGGAGCAGTTTGCAACTGGTAATACTGTGGAGGTCAGAAAACTAACAATGTTAAGAAGGCTCTGAAGGTTGGATCACTAGCTAACAGTGACAGTACAGCAACACTTTCTCAAGTTCCCAGCAAGGTACCCGTGACAATACCTGTACCTTCTACAGCTGCTGCAAACTTAGCAACAGACCTTTCTTTGGGCACCAATTTAAATACCTGTGATCCTGCTTTAGAACAGCAGCTTGCATCAGCATCATCTCCAGATATAAAAGTAAAATTGGAAGGAAACTTGTTTATCATAGAAAATGATTCAAAATCTGATGGCAGCTTTAACCCAAATACATGGCACCATATCACCAAAACCTCTGACTTTGCATCTGTGAATTGTGATCAGCAGCAAGATATCAGTGTTATGACTATTGCTGGGCACTCTGGCTCTAACGACTTACAGGAATCTGCGTGGGAGCCAGTGCACTGTGAAGGTATACAGCAGGATGTGTACAGTCAGCAGTTACAGAGCCAGATCCAGGACTCCTTGGATCAAATACAAGCACAGTCTTCAAATCAGTTGCCTTTGCAGTCTGAACTGAAAGAGTTTGAGCATACAGTCCCTCAGTCAAATGAAAACTTCTTTTCATTTGATGATGACCTTACCCAGGACAGCATTGTGGAGGAGCTGGTGCTCATGGAGGAGCAAATGTCCATGAATAATTCCCATTCTTATGGTGGTTGTCTAGGAATGGCACTTCAGAGTCAGGCTGCAGCCCAAGGAGCTCCCGTGTCATCTCATCCAAGCAGCACGCACTTTTACCATTCGATCCATAACAACAGCACTCCAATTCACACTCCCACTCCCACCCCCACCCCGACTCCCACCCCCACCCCAACTCCTACACCCACCTCCGAAATGATTGCTGGAACTCAAAACATGTCGAGAGAGAGCCCTTGTTCAAGGCTGGCTCAGACAACTCCTGTAGACAGTGCCCTAGGAAGCAGCCGGCACACACCCATTGGCACACCTCATTCCAACTGCAGCAGCAGTGTCCCTCCAAGTCCTGTGGAATGCCGAAACCCATTTGCATTTACTCCCATCAGCTCTAGTATGGCTTACCATGATGCCAGCATCATATCAAGTAGCCCTGTGAAACCAATGCAGCGGCCTATGGCTACCCATCCTGACAAAACCAAACTCGAGTGGATGAATAATGGCTACAGTGGGGTTAGTAATTCCTCGGTTGCAAACCATGGCATCCTTACAAGCTACCAGGAGCTGGTGGAAGATCGTTTCAGGAAACCTCACGCTTTTGCAGTTCCCGGCCAGTCATACCAGTCTCAGCCGCGCCACCACGACACTCACTTCGGTCGCGTGACTCCTGTTTCACCCGTGCAGCACCAGGCTGCCCCTGTCAGTAGCACTACCAAGCAGGAGGGCTTTGCTGTTCCTGCTCCTTTGGACAACAAAGGAACTGGTTCATCTCTCAACAACAGTCTGAGATGCCGGAGTGTGAGCCCTGCTGTCCATCGCCAGCGTAATCTCAGTGGAAGCACTGTTTACCCTGTGTCAAATATACCACGCTCTAATCTGACACCTTTTGGAAGTCCCGTGACTCCTGAAGTTCACAATGTATTTGCTAATATCCATGCAGACACCAGTGCCAATAACATAGCACAGAGAAGCCAGTCAGTCCCGTTGACTGTGATGATGCAGACGGCCTTCCCGTCTCTTCAGAAACAAACAAACACTAAAAAAATAACCAACGTGTTGTTAAACAAACTTGATTCTGATAGTGATGATGCAGTGAGAGGTTTGGGAATGAACAACATGCCCTCAAATTACACAGCCAGGATGAATCTCACTCAGATTTTGGAGACATCCACTGCTTTTCCTAGTGCCAACCCACAAAGTATGATCAATTCCAGCACTTCAGTTTATGAATTCCAAACACCAAATTACCTCACAAAAAATAGCAGCACCGATCAGATCAGTTTTTCTTCTGGAGATAACCAAGCACAATCAGACATTGGAGAGCAGCAATTAGATTTTAGCAGCACTGTAAAAGACCTTTTAGGGGAGGACAGTCTGCCAACAAACCAGCAGCTGGTGAATCAGGTGGCATCAGATCTCAATAACGTTGCATCTGTCTTTCCCAGCGACATCAGGTTGTCTTCCGAGCTCTCAGGCAGCATTAACGATCTGAACACTTTAGACACAAATCTACTGTTTGATCCAGGTCGTCAGCAGGGACAAGATGATGATGCTACACTGGAGGAATTAAAAAATGACCCCTTGTTTCAACAAATCTGCAATGAATCCATTAACTCAATGACTGCGTCAGGTTTTGAGTGGATGGAGAGTAAGGATCATCCTGCTGTTGAAATGTTGGGTTAATCTTGTTTTATAATATGTATGTAGCACACTGTATCTAAAAGACAGACGTATTGTATTTGTCTTAATGGAAGTGCCTCCCGCAGCAGAAACACTTGCTATGTATTGTGGCATTTTAAAAAATAAGTTTGCTGTACCTGTTGCTCATTCTTCAGTGAGGAAAAGGCAGTCTTAACCAATTTTAAACAAATCTCTGAAGGTGATGGGCTATCAAAGAGCCAGTATTACAATTTGAATTTTGGAGTGTTTCCCATTCAACATTTCTTATTTTTAGCAAATGAAGAAGTGGTTAATAGCAGCCAGCGATGACAGCTATGGTTGATGCTTTGGAAGGGTTTTAATTCAAGATTGTTAGTAGGCTTTCCATACTTTGTATTGGTTGTTACTTCATAGTAGGTGATCTTTACTGACCTTTGTCATCCAGGTTTGAAATACAGGGTGCCTGCAGGTAGGTAAGGTGGTGGGGAGTGGGTACAAGTGGACCAGATGACATGCAGATGCCTGATCATTGTGTAGCTGTCTGGAGCACTGCTCGATGGTGAACTTTGGGAAGTCTCTGTAGCACTGGTGCCATTGGCATCTCCAGTAAAACACGGAGATGGGAAAAACTGACAGGAATGATCAAGGAAATAGATGCACTAAATTTTTTTATTTAAGAGAAATAAATTTATGTCGTTATTTTATCCATTAATATTCATGACATACTTGATATTTTAATTCTCTGTCAATGTTTATATTAGGTAAAATTAATGCAAAAAAATTTTCAGCACTGAGATTTAATCAGGCATAACCCCCTATTTTAAAGGGATAGGTACTGTTTATCAATGCTAGAAAAGGAACGTGATATTTTCCCTCTTTTTTTTCCTTTTTTTTTTTTTTTTTAATAGAGAGTTGCTGGAGCTCATTAAAATACTGTTTCTAAAGGTTCCTTTTTTATAAAGTTTGCTCTTTCCTAACCTAGTGGAGGGCGTAGGAAGATGTTATTTTTTCTCTCAGTAGGTTGAGCCTTTCTGTCTTTCTTGCTCTCTCTCTCTTTCTCTCAAACAAAAGATTATTAAAATATTAGAAAATGTGGTTAATCTAAAAATATTTCATATAGAGCCATAATACTGCCAGGCACTTTACAGATACACAGTAAGACACATGATCTTTCTTTTGGTAAAACTTCTTTTAAAAGTACTTACTGTTTTAGAAGCCTGAATTCTGTTTTCAAAAATGATTTGACAGGGTTGATGAATCTATTTTTTTTTTTTTTTTTAATTGCCCCTCTGGAAATAAGAATTAGATTTCTGTCTTACTGGTTCACTCAAACCAAAAAGACTTATTTTATCAGCATGGCATACATGGATCTCTAATGGTCAAAAGAGGGAGGTATTTACCCAGCTATGACCTTGGTGCTAGAAAGAGGACTTGCAGAGGCAGGTTTTTACAAGTGATGCACTGAGTATGCTACAATACTATCCCTTAAGCCTAGTATAAAATAGGTTACTTTTCCTGTGACCTGACACAAAGAAGAAAATAGAGAAGGAAAAATTTTCTTCTTTATAATTTATTTGATTAAGTAGTCATGAATTTATGAAGGGGGCAGTTAAGTAACCCCCTCTTAGATATCTCTTAAGGGGAAGATGCTCAGATTTTTCATGTGATTAATGTTTTTCTTTATGTGTCTTGGTGGTCTTCTCTTTCTTCAGTTTCTGAAAATTACTCGAGATCCCAGTACTGGTCAATATTTTTTGGCAGTGCAGATTCAACTTGGGCTACTGCATTAGCACTGGAGGTGCTGGTACATCATGGCTTCCCTTCCCCTTGCCCCAGTTCATCACCAGTTTATGGCCTCTTCTGCAGGGACAAACAGTTGTGCCAAGATATAGCACCTTATGGGGCCTGATTTCACTGTGCTTGCATCAGAAGTTTTGCCACTTCATCAGGAGCAAACCTGGAGAGTTCCGATTCCTCCTTGATGCACAAGGAGGTTGTGATAATGTGGTTTGCTTTAAGACAAGTGACTCTTCCAAGGCAATGGGGAGGAGACTAAAAGCGGCATAGTAACCTGCTTGTTGTCCTGCCAGGTGTCTGTCAGTAAGGCTTGAACCATTTTTCTTGTAGACAAAAGTTGCTGAAGGCAGAGGGCTTGAATCCTTTACTTGCCCATGGCCTTTTGACGGAGATGTGCTGAACATCCTCCCACCCTGGCGGGAGGATGGGTCTGAGAGACACTCAGCACCTTCTTGTTCCTGTTTCCTGACCCTGTGTGAAGTGCCAGCACTACTGTGAATAGGTGAAACCTGCTTTGAAGGGGGGAGGGTCCCTTCCAATTGAGCTCTTGTGTGACTGTGCCTCAGTGCCAGCTGCAGGAGGAGCTGCTCGGGGGCTGCAGCAGCCAGTGATCCACGGCGGGCTGGCCTCACCTCGGCTTGCAGACACTGACACTGAGGGGGGCTTGGGAGAAAGAAGGTTTAGCCGAACTGCTAGATTTTTTAAGAAGATTTCTCACAAAAGCAAGAGTAGATTTAAAGTTGATGCATTCTAAATTATGCAGCCATCACCAAAGCTTTTTAAAAGTGCTTTTAAAATTACTTTAAATGCAAGCATTACATTGGGCCTAACATGTGACTTAATTAGAAGAAATACTCTACAATCAGTGCATTTAAAACAAATATATGGTTAATTTTAAAAGTATTAAATTCGATGAGGTTGTTTCAAGTAAAATCCAAGGCACAGGCACAGCTTTGTACATTGGTATGTATCATTTTAGAGATGTTTGTGTATTGGTGTTATAATTAATGTTAGGTCCCTGTACTTAGTGCTAGTTAGTTCTTTATGATACATTGAGACAGAGCACTACTGCACACCAAAGTATGCAATACCCAAAGGAAATTTCTGTGATCCTAACAAATGGAAGCCTGTCTTTGTCAGATACTCCAAAACTTTGAATTTGAGACAATTCTGACCCCTTGTTTACATTATTGGCTTCCTACTAACATAAGAAATAAATTATTTTGATAGCAGTTTTTGCTAAAGTATACAAACTAGTGAATTTGTACCCTGTGTACAGTATTGCAGCAAACACTTTAAATTTGATTGCTTGGTTAGTCCAGCAAACTTTCTGGGTTCATATATTGCACTAAAATTCTGTTGAACCTGTGGCAGGCACATTCCTTAGGATAAATGCAACAAATACGGCCCACAGATTTAAAAAAAAAACGGCAAAACGAGAAAAAAAAACCCAACTTTTTAATGTGTTTCATTATTAAAAGGCAAAATGTCATTAAAAGTGACAGGTGAAATTGTCTTATGTAGCAATGTGCATTGATCTCAATGAGATATTTCTATTTTTGATTCTCTTACATGAGAATATTGCAGCAGGAAAAATTAAGTTTAGTTTGCTTCACCATGTTAATACATGATCACAAAATGTGCATGAGTGTTAATGACTTAATCTTGTACAGTACTAGATATATTCCTGTAACCACTTTTATTTTTTTATTCTTTTGCTGTATTGAAGCTGGTTTAGTGTTAACCAGGTGAGCATAGTTATTCACAAGTTATTTACTTTTTTATGTTAACTAATTCAGCTTAGTTATTGTTGAATATGTTCCTTTCTTGGATTATTTTTTATTGTTCTGGTGTTGAAAAACATTTTTGCATCATTTTATCATGATAAGAATTCATGAAGTAAATAATTTGCAAATAATTGCAATAAGCACTGACTTCCGAACTGAAAAGAAGGAAAGCATTTCTTGTGCAGTGCATCTGAGGATCATATAATAGTCTTGTACTATACTGTGCTTTATTTACTGCACCATAAGGAAAGAAAAATCCCTGTTCCACATTTTCATTTAGTGCAGGAAATCAAGTTTCTCCCCTCTTCCCCAGTGTTTTGTTGTCTGTTGTACTGCTGAAACTACAGTAGTTGAATATTGCAGTAGCATTTCAGTTATTTTTTTTATTGAAAGTGCTCAAAAATTGTTTTTTAAATGTTTTCAAAAACAATAAAAACATTTTATACTAAAATGATTTCTGGAGTTTTTTTCTTTATATGGAAAATGTGCTTTAGAGCTGACCTAAAATACAGAACTTTGTGTGATGACAAATGACAGCTGCCCAGTTGAACCTTGCTGCAGTTGTTGAGACCAGTAAAGCTGAGTGTGAAGATGGTGTTAGTGTGGCTTGACTTGGTGACATAAAGGGGGAAATGTATGCTTTGATCTATGGAGTCCTGTATTTGGATTGTAAAATTGCATGTCAACCCCATCAGTGCACAGCCTATATGAACAGGATGGAAAGGCATTGCCACAGAGCAGGAGCTGGCTACAAAAAAGTGAGAGGATAAATATTCAGGTTCTCATGCCAAAGAGATAGCACTGGTTGACAGACTACATCCCAAACTATTGAGGTGCTGAGATGAACTGGCAGGTGACAAGATTTGATGGTGGCACAAAATCACTTAGGCTCATCAACAAAGAAAAAGAATTATCAGGGTTTCATAAGACAACATAAAGAGAATCAAAAAGAGATGAACTTTACCATGTCATGGGGGAAATACTATTAATATATCTCACTGCATTCTAAACATGCTTTACAGAGTTCTTAGTAAACAATTGCCAGACATCCTTTATGTTCCACAGTTTTAAAAATGCAAATTTAAAACTCCCAAGGTATGAGATGGAATATAATGTAGGAGATAATAGAGGGATACTTTAGAGATTGATAATTCATCTGAAGTAATAATGGGTTTTAATTGGAACTTCTCAGCTGTAAATTTGAAAGGATTTCTCTTAATGGTTAATAAAAAGGATCAAAACAAACAAATCTGTGAATGGAAATGTCCTAGCAGGAAAGATTTAAGAAGGTAGAAATCTTGGAACTGAAGTCATGAGTTTTGTAGGTTTCAAATTACTAGATGCTTAAGTGCTTAATAAAGGCATTCAGAGTAAGTCCTAAATAATCACTTTGAAATATTTTTCCATCTCCAGAAATACAAATCTGTTTGTATGAATCTAGCTGGTATTCCAGTAAACAGAATTCCATCTCTGGGGTTAAGGATTGCTGTGTCAAATGCTGTGGTTCATGTAGTCCATAAGTGTCCCTGGCAACTGATTTGAACTCAACCAATTGAGTTCTAGACTCAAGACAGAAGTTCCATCTGAAGCCAGGCAGTGTTAACTAATGCTTGGATCTTGCTGCTCTCCTCCCTCTCTTAAAAATGGTATAAGTTAAGCTTGAATTAGGAGACAAAATTGAAGAAAAATACATAGTGAGGCTTACAAATTGGAGCAACACTGGGAAGTTATTCCAGACTTAAGGAAGTATCAGGAACCTGACTGTAGCCTTAAGGTGTTTCTGAGTTGGGGATCTACAAAATAGTTAACAATTAACCTGAATGTGCCTAGGCCTGGGCTGTGCTGTCCCTGTGCTGTGCTGTGTTTGTCCTCTGGCTGCAGGGAGACCTTGGCCAGGTAGCCATAACAGAGGAGCCTGCAGGCAGCTCCCACTCAGTACTGGCAACGATGTCATTTGTGCGTCCTTGCCTTCTATCTGAAAGTGCAGCTAAAAGTTTTCATATGAACATCCTTTCTGCTTGACCTTTAAAGTAGTGAAGAGTTGTTTTCTGGTAGGAAAATTCTACCAATAACTCAAATAAGGCAGCCTTCCATGCGCAAGATGTGTGTGTGGATTGGAGTCCCATTCCATGCTGCACAGTTGGGGGATCTAAGGAATACAAGACTGTGTGTACTGTCATGTCTTTGTAGTGCTTACTCTAGCAAATGGCATTTTAAGGGTTACTTCACAGGATCTGAGTGCTTTTGTTACTGCTGTTGTAACAAACCAACACCTTCTAGTTAGTAGTTAACACTACCTGATTAAATTGCAAATATTTCAGTCTCTTTTGCTTTTCCTACCCAGCTTGTTAAAAAAAGAGAAAGGGGTGAAATACAAACTCAGGAAAGACAGATTAATTAAGTCAGAAGTGAACTGAGGACATGGAAAAAAATTGTTTAGAAAACATTTAGTGCTAAAAAGACAGCTGTTTCTTGCAGATTACAGAGTTTAAATGCCCCAAATGACTACCTTGCTATAATGCAGAATACATTACTGAATGATTATAGTTCATGATAGGTCATAACATTTCTGCCATGTGCTTTGGTTATGTAGGAAGTAGCCTACTAGTGATGTAAATACTTGAAATGTGTTGGAACATTTGTATATCTATTCTCCAATGGCTTTGTCGTGCCTCTTCCTGAGTCTGTTCTTCCTGGACCTGCCTACCCATTTTCTATATCTGGTGATACCTCAGTTCTGAAATCATTAAAAGGGTCCATTTTTGTCCCTATGGCTCATCTTCTTGCTGTCAGCTTCCTTTTAAATAAACTACTTTTATATGGATTATGATAAGTTATGTATCATTGGAATTTTGCCTATCCACACTACCTAATTAGATGATGAGTATTAGAATAAAATTTTCAGTGGATCTCAAGCTGCTGGTTCAAGTTATGTTAGCAGCATGCTACTGAACCAAAGCATACACTGCTGTTTGTGTAGGGGGCTTTTGAGTCAAATGTTAAAATTGTACTTGAAAAACTGGCCCAAGGACTGAAATGAGCCTCAGCAGCTTGTGAGCTTCATTTTAGCCTACCTATGCATACAAGGGGCCACTTTTGATGGAACTGTTTTTAAAGTGGTATATATATATTACCAAATAAGCTAAACGTGCTTTTAAAGCCTTCATTTGTGGTGAAGGTAGGAAAAAGAAGATGCATAGGAAGCTGAAAACACATTTTTATTTCTTCAGGCATTGATAGCCTTATGTTCACTGATTAACTTGGTAGTGGATTTTTCGTGATGACTAAACAGAACAGGGCATTACCTGACTGCTGCTGGGGCTGGGTCCATCTGTAGTCTCAGGGTTTTGAAGCACTATATGGAGGAGGTGGCTAGTGGAAATCAAGAGAAGCTGTCCCTGCAGCCTTTCTCAGGAAGCCAACATACCTATTGCTTCGAATTAGTACTTCTCAACATACTTACTTTAGAGAGCTATTGGGCTCTCTTTTTGCAAATATTCTTTTGTTTCTAGTATGGATGGGAAAACACAGCACTGTAACTTATCTTACCTTATAAATTAACTGATAAGGACTTGTTCATCTCCTTTCCCTATCAAGAATACCCTTGAGTGTTCTATTTGCCTGCTCTGTATCAGTACTTCAAAAAGCCAGTGGTTCCAAGGGCTATGATAATCATTTCCCAGAGAGATCATGCCCAAATCCTCCTTGCTCTGAGACAAGGAGGCATTTTGAAATGTGTTGTTCAAAAAGCTGTGTATAATCATTAATTCTGACTGGAAAATAATTCTTCTTGATTCTATTTCAAATTGCTTTGAAAAATTCAAATCATCTCTTCTTTTACATGTGTAGAGATGAGAAGGATGATGAAGTGCCTGTGTCCTGCTCAAAGATTCTTGGTTCTTGCACCAATGCTGTAACTAAAATCTGCTCTGACAAGGATTAGAGGTGGACAGCAAAACTAACACAGGGGCCTAAAATGGCTGTATGTGAAAAAGCAAAATAGGAGATCTCAGTGCTTACTGTTAAGAAATTGCTGGAGACCTGTTATGCTACACATACCTTTAAATTACTTCAGTGCTTTAAGAATTATCTGAGGTTATCTTCTTATCAAAAATAGTAGCTGTATAATAATAGGAGGATATTTGCATTTCCCTTTGCTTTTGGCAGAGGTAATACTCTAATCATTAATAAATATCACTTTACAGCATGCACAAAGCTCTACATTCTTGTCAGTCAACCTCGTTTTTAGGAGTACCTTCTTGTGGGATTGCTTTCTATGCAAGCCAGACCTGAAGATATGTGGATATTTCTTGGATGGTGTACTAATAAGTGTAGTTTGGCATTATTGGTAATTAATTCCCAGTGACAAATCTTTCAAGATCATTGGAAGCCAATCAGTGGACCAAGGATAACACACTGAAAATCTGTGTACTCAAAATATTTGAACATTAAAAACACCTCAGAAGTAATTCAAACCAACTAATAACAGCAATTATTTACTATTCCCATTTTCCTAATGAAATAAGAGAGAAACACTATAAGAAGGAGCATCTTGTATGAAACTGAGATGTGGGAAGATGGGAGTGCATTAGTGATGCTCAGTCACATGCCACATCAGAACACAGCTTCTCCTGGTTTTAGCAATGTTTTAGGCACTGGCAAAGAGCATATAGAACATACTACTTCATACACATAGGGAGAAGGATAATTGCAAGGTATTTAAAGAAGAAAAGCCCAAATATGTAATCCCTGGAAAGTTCTTACTTCTCTAACATTGCGATGGGTTGAGCTGTTAACAAAAATATCCACAGTGTGTTAAACATGGGATCACTGGTGGATAATTAATCTGGGAACAGTGTGACAGCAGTTGACTGGAGCTCATCACCTCCAGGTTTCTGTTCTGGCAGCTCTCCTCCCCCTCAGGCTGAAAATAGAGAGAAAAAGATGACATCTGAGTGGTGGTGATTCAGACAAGTGTTTACCGTTTCATTCAAATGCATATGCACAAAATGAGTGTGACTTTCCACCTCCACTACAGGTGCTCCTCTTACTATGCAGGTTTGCTCATCAAGACACAGATATTTCCAAAAGAAATTGCTTGTAAACTGTTATACAAGTCACAAAAATTAGGAAAAACATTTTTTTATCTTTCTCTTCTACCCCGTGAGAGTTGGAGAGCTCAGCATCTTTCCTGGGAGACAGGGGAGAAAGGGAGCGGGCCCAGGACAGGTGTTGATGCTTGGGGAACACAGGCCCACGTTTGGAGAGCAGTGTTAAATTTTGTTTACAGGTTGCCCTGGAAAGGAGCTACTTGTGCAGAGAATTTCTGGTTCATGTCTGGTCTGTCCCTGGGTGATGGTCACACCTCGCTGTCGTCCTGCAGGAGGAAGTAGAGCTGCAGGGCTTGAGACTGCTGGAGGAATAGCTTGGCTTCAGGCAACACAGAAAGCACATGTATCCAAACTGGGTTATGTTGCTTTTAAGGAGAAGAAGAAAAGCTAAGGAAAACAGAACCTGTGACTTTGGATTACTGAGTGAGAAAGAGCAGGAAGGGGCAGATGAAAACGTGAATGAGCTAACAGCAGCCCAGTTGCAATGCAATGCAGACAGCTGCCAGTCTGGAGTGACTACCAGACTGAAGTTCTTGCTTATAAAATAAGCCTTCATGTTTGTATCAGTTTTGCATCTTGTTGTCATGGTGTTTGAAATCTAGTATTAGTTGCCAGGATCTGTATAAAAATCTAGTATTAGTTGCCTGTATAACCATAGAGCCAATGAGAGTGTTAAAACTTGGGCTCTTAACTACATCTCTGCATTAATCTCTTTACTAAGACATTGCCTTGATAGTAAAGAAATTGACATTATTAGGATACCAAGAGGTGTTTACTTCTCTTAGTCATAGCAATGACTCATTGCCAATATAATTTTTTTCTATTAATTCTCTGTTGCACATAGATTTCTATTTACCTATTGCTGTGACATTGTGAGTGGTTCATAGCATTTTCTATTGTATGATTCAGTAGAACAAAAGACAATAGGAAAAGAATTTGTTTCTTCCATTTGCATCTGGAGTTTTTTTGTTACTGTTGTTTAGTTACAGTTAAAGTTACATCTATTCCTTTGGTTTAAAGGAACATCAACAAGATAATGTTCGTTTGATTTAAATCCTCTGCAACAAAAGTGTATCCTACATTTAATAAGTTGAAACATACTTTGGTGTTACTTGATGTCCTAGCTTTCATCACTTAACCATCACTATAGTTAACATATATTCTTAAATGAAAGAGTGATAATCCTTTGGAATTCTGAAACAAATCTCCTTTATCCACGTAATTTGCTCCTTTAAAAGCAAATGCTGCTTTGTTGGTTTTTTTTCAACGTAGTTCAGTATTATGGTGCACAGATTCTCTTTGGCCCAAGAGAAGCATTTATCATAAAGAAAGACATAAACCATATATCATAAAGGTATATAAAATTCAAACCACAAATTGCATCTATCAGGATGGATTCCATCAGCTTAGAGATGGATTTTTTTTAAAAAACTTTTGATCTTTCATGGGACTGAAGGTTAATTTAGATGGCAAGAGAATTCAAATTTGTTACCAAATAATAACTCACTATTGGGATGGAGTAATTAGATAAAATATTAACAGATTTTGAATGGTGTGGATATACAAACCATTCCATTGCACTTAGATGATTCAAATTCAGGTTATTCTCTGCAACTGAAAATCAATTATGTGCTTTCAGAAGAGCTCTCTTCCACTAATAGATTGAAATAGCATAACACCATAAAATATTAAATGCTGGAGATAGATATCTAACATAAGAACAGAATGTTTGTTAATGAACATATTGTGGTTTATGTTCCCCCAGTTTTAAGTAAAGGAATAATTTTGGCGAAGTGATAGATATCTTGCTGGAATATTGGAGATAATTATTGATCTCACTGAAAATGCACATAGACCTTAGCTTAATATATGGATGCCTCTGGGTATCAAACCCAGAAACACAAGTTCTTTGTTTCAGACCTTTTCATAGCAGGTCATCTGCTTATGGATTTGGGCATCGACTGTGTTCTAACTCCTATTCTGGACAGTCAGTGGTCTTTCCACACAAAAGATGAGTCATTGCTGTGTTACTCTGCTACTTTAAAAACATAATATAACAAAATTGAGTATGTTAATGTCCTGTTGTAAATTTCAAAAGGGCATTATTTTAAATTTCAAAGTTATTGAAATGGCACATTACCTAAAATTTAATGTTTAAGTTTTGATGTCCTACAGAAAAGCCCAATAAGTAATGTGCTAATAAAATAGTCACGATGAAAACCTTTATTAAACAGGACTTTAGGATGCTTCTTTTTATAGCCTTTACTGTACAGAAAAGCTGAGACTGAAAGAGACTGCAGAAAGGCAGACAGAGCTCTGGCTAGTGACAGTAATGTGTAGTAGGATATTTATAGGGAGAAATATAAGAGTATTTTTTATTAGACTAGCCAATAAAATTCTGAAAAAAAATAACAAAAAACCTCAGCTGTGAGCTTTTGAGGCTCTGATGCTTTCTCTTTGATATGGTTTGTGCACTCTAGCAGAGTATGAGAGACAGCATTGCAAAACCCAGTGTTCGTGTTTGACAGCCACAAACCCACATGCTTTTTCTAGCAAGCTGTAACAACAATTTACTAATCATCGTTATACTCAATCCCAGAAAAAACTGGACCTGAAAATCACGCCTGTTGTAACTTAGGCAGATTTTCCTTCCTTGGCTGTCACCCAGAAACTTAAATTTGGACAAACCTCTAAACTTATGCTGGAAGACTGATGTAGGCAAAGCTGAGCCAAAGGAATTGGAAATTTTGGGTATCCAGAGGTTGAATTCAGAAACAGAATTTAATTTTGTTTATTTTGAAATACCAAAAAACTTTTCTGGGTCTTATTTTTCAAACTTTCTAGGTTGGTTTTAAAGCAGACATTGCTTCCCCAAGTAAATTGACCAATGTATATGAAGCTATTTGCCCGAATGCCACTTTGTCTGTTTGTAAGACACTCACCTGAATTTTCCCTGCATTGATTTTGGGACAGGCACAAACTGATGTTGGTATTGAGATTACATTTCCTTGGAGCATCTGGAATGCCTCTGGAAGGAGAACATGAGCATGTGTGATAATGGGCATAGGTTTGCCTGAGTCTTTCTGAGGAGGTATTCTGTGGTCTGCTTGGGGCACAGTCCAAAGAGCTGAGCCTGGGTCTCTGTTTGTTTTTGAAAGGGAAGAATTTCTCATCAGATGATGATGGCAGAAATAGGTCACCTAGGGCGTGAGGGGCCAGGTTGGAGCAGTTGAAAGGTGACGAAAGACCCTGGTTCCTTGCCAGTACAGGTGCTGCTACATTTGTTTGTTGTTAGTGACCCGTGATTTTCAACAAGTTCAGAGAGGGAGGTATGTTCTCTGCACTCCCAGACTGTGCAGTGCCTGGAGGAGTTTGGCTTAGGCTTGTAGAAAGGCTTAAGGTTACAAAGTTTAGACTAAGCCACTCTATTTACAGCTTTTTTTTTTTTTTTTTCTTGCTGTTGTCCTCTGCCGGCTGGAAAGGCGGGTGGTCAGGGAGGGATTCCTGAGGGATCGATTCACTGGCTTGAACGGGGCATGGGGGCAAGCAGATTTTTTTCTCGAGAAAAGTCTTGACAACATCGTTATTTTGGCTTCAGACACAGCTTTTACAGTTTCTTTTTTCTGTCCTCTGCTTGGATGTTATGTCACATCAGCTCCTCACATAGCTGGGACTTCCTTCCTCCTCAGAGCACCCTGGAAGGCAGCACGGCCTCATCCTGGCGGGCAAAGTCCTTTTTTCCTCTTGGCTTTCCCCAAATTTTTGCAATTTCAGGTTCCCTGAGTACGAGGGATTAGGCGACAGCTCCACAGCTTGAGCTTGGCTCTCAGAGGTGCAAAAATAATCTTAAACTGCAGCAGGAGAGGTTTAGGTTGGACGTTTAGAAGAATTTCTTCACACAAAGGGTGATTAGATACTGGAACGGGCTGCCCAGAGAGGTGGTAGAGTCACCGTCTCTGGAGATGTTTAAGACACTTGGTGCCATGGTCTAGTTGACACGGTGTTCGGTCGTAGGTTGTACCCGATGATTTTAAGGGTCTTTCTCAACGTAATCGATTCTGTAAAGAAGGACCTCGACAGTGTAAAGCGCCGGGGAGAATTTTACCAAGGGGCGTTATCCCGCCGAGGCCCTGGGCAGGGCTGCCGAGGAGGGCAGGGCGGAGCACGGCGCGACTCCCGCGGCGCCCTGAGGGGCGGTGGGGCTGAGGGCGGCGGCCGCGCGCCCCCTCAGGCTGTCCGCGCGGCGCGTGTCTCCAGGCGGGGCGCGGAGCGGGAGCCAATCGGAAGGTGCCGCCGACATCCTGGTGGGCGGGGTCTGGGCCCTTTGCACCAATCAGACGACGGGAATAGGAACGGGGCGGGGCTCGGGGCGGAGGCGGGGCGGGGCGCGGGGCGGGGCGCTGGTAAACACAGCGGCGGGGGCGCGCGCCGCGCGGCCATGGCGGCGTGTCTTGCGGAGGTGCTCGGGCTGCCGGGCGAGGAGGTGAGCGAGGCCCCGCGCCGGCCCCCGCGCCCCCCGCCGCCCTCTCCGCGGGGGCGGGCGGTGGCTTCTCCGCGGGGCTGGACCCCCTGCGGGGCGGGTGCTCGCTGCGGACTCGCTGCGGTGTGGCGCGGGGCGGGGGAATGGGGTGAGGTGATGAGGGGGCTTCCGGCGGGACCGGCGCCCCGGTGCCGGCTCCCCTGCGCCCCGGCCCGCCGTGAGGTGGCGGCTGCCGTGCCGTCTAGCACCGCCGTTCCTGCCTTCTCCCATTGGAAGCTGTGGAACCTCCTCCATGGACGGAGGGATCCGCGTGCGCTCGCAACTTCCTCGTGACGGACGGAGTGAAGCGGGATTTCTTCTCCCCCCGCTCTCTTCCCGGTACCCAAGAACCGCGTCTTTGTTCCAGGCTTTGTCCCAGGCTCTGTGACAGGAGCGGTGCGTGTATTAGAGCGGTACAAAGGCGTTGCGGTGCCTGGGCGATGGGGCTCATCCCAGCAGTGCCATTAGCGGGAGTGTGAAATTCTGTCTGCGTGTCAGTGCTTTTTGCAATAAACCCGCGGGTGATTGAAAGTGGCTCTTGCAGTGGCCTCTGTCCTGAGGTCGTAGTTCCTGAGCACGTGGATCTTTTGGAAGGTGGCTGAGGTTGATGTACCTGTTGCTGGGTGTAAGTGGCAGACAGGTGGGGGAGGATTTTGCTTTGTAACCGAGGCTTGAGCATGGGCAGAATATTTCGGAATAGTTAACTTTATCAAGAGGGAGGAAAGTCAGGGATTTTTAAAATTGCAGATGCAGGAAGACTAGAAGCAGTATCTCTGAAAGCTGTTTGGTGACCCGCGTGAAATGTCAGTAATGTTGTCTTTGAGCCAACAGGATATTTTACCAAGATTGTCTTTGATCAGCTCTTTTTTTGAGTTCAGGCAGAGATGAGCTCTGTGTCAGTGCATACTTGTTGCATCCATAATAAGAATTCAGTTTGTTAAAGCTGTAAAATACTATTCCTTATCTTGTTAGCATGTCATTCTCAAGTTGTGCTTTATTTCTGGAGAAGTAACTAAAAAGCTCTTAAATGACTTTTTTTTTCTTCATCTTAGTATTTGAATTACATAGGATTTCTAATACAAAATTAACACTGCATACTGCAAGGGTTGCATAACACTTCCTATTGCAAGATCCTGTTTTCAGTTGCTAATAACTTTCTGAGGCTATGTAGTTGTACTAAAAGATTCCATGCCTTAGGCTCTCTATTTTAATTTTGTTAAGCTTTGTTCAGTTTAGCTGCTTTGTAGCCTCCCTTGCTATGGTGAAAATATTTTGAAATCTGCTTAAAACTGAACAATTCTGATCTTCCCTCTATCTTTTTGAGCATAAATGTGTTCCAGGAACAGCTGGGGGATGGGAGAGAAAGCACATTAAAAATCTATTAGATCCAACTTTTTCTGTAATTCAAAAGCTTAGCCAAACTTTTTCAAGTGACGTATGTGAAAGGTACAGTTATGCTCAGAAGCTTTAATATTCAGTGAGTACATACTGATTTGCATGTAAAGAACTTGCTCAGTTATCTTCATAGTTTTCATGTGAGATTCTGCATGCGCAAATTACAAATGATCTTGGGTTACAAGAAAACTGCTCTGCTATCTGCTTTTGCATAGAATATACTAGAATGGAAAATGGGAGTTCTCCCTCCTTGGATGGGCTTTTTCTGTCTTCACAGAGTTTGAGTCTGGAAGACTGTATACACAGATGCACAAGAAAAACATGGTCAGAAACCCAAGTCATATTGAAAGTATCATCAAGGACTTTTCTGTCGTTCTCCCCACATTGTTTTGTGGTCTTGTCATTGTTTGCACACTACTGCTTCCCTCGGGCTGCTCTGGATTTGCTTGGGGGGTAAATCGGAATCGTCTAATAAAAGAAAACAATGTTATCTGCCAAACCTCTTGTTGCAGCTTTTGGATATGATCCTATGGTAAATATAATCATTATGAATAAATTTTTAATCAGGAAGTCTGGTGAGGAGAAGTTGGTGTAATTGTTGAAGTAGTTGAATGCAGTATTAGAGTGTGCATTCCATCACCAAATCTCAATTTATGATAGATATCTTTGTTAATGGTGTGTTAATCACTTGGATATAATAAAGGATTGCTAATATGTTGTTGCTGACACAAAAAAAAAAAAAACTGGGATAAAAAATAACGTGTAATTGAGGTTATTGTGTATGCAGTGGGTTTGTATATATGCTGTATGTAGGTATCTGAGTTGCTGTGCCTGAATCTAGCAGGTGCAGTTGTCCTTAATTCTCTGGTTCGGTTTTTCTTCTGTAAAAGTATCTTGTCACCCCCAGGACTTACGGATTGGTTGAGCATTGAAATAATGAGCACTAGTAAGATCAACGTGGAAAAAACAATAGTTCTGTATTCAGAGCAAGGTCTTAGCCGTAGAGAAGTAGATCTCAAATGGTATGGAAATAAGAAGAACATGTTACTTTTTATCGCCTTAGTAACTTTTTTTAAAGGGGAAAAGAATGCGATAAAGTGTACTTCCTTCTTCCCAGCAGGTCAGACTCCTCTCAGAGTGCTCTTTGCTGCCGGTTCCTTGGAGCCATCAGTTGGGAACATTCCCCTGCAGACTCGGGCGTGGCCCGCGGTGTGGCAGCCCTGCCTGCTCTTGCCATGCTCGGGGTACATCTTTCCGTGAATGGAGGGGCAGCTCTTGGTTCACACCCACAGCAGCAGGCTGACACAACTGCTGCTGCCTTTCTTTGTCACAGCAGCGTTTTGGAAGAGGGATTTTCTCATACAAAACTTTCAAGTTGTTAAGACTTGGATTTCTGTAGATTAATCACTTTGATCAAGCATTTTGTGACGAGGTATTCACTTCCACGTACTGTATTTTTGTGACAATTGACTGCAAATACAGTATTTTCTAACAGTGGTTGTGGAATGCTCTTTCAAAGACTGAAGGAAGAATTGTTGATATCTTAGCTAATGCACTGTTATTTCTTTGGTTACAGAAGGAGTTACATTTTTTTCATTGGTTTGCTGTGTTAAAAATATAATTTATAGAGAGTTGTCCAGTATCTATTTCTATTTTCTATTATAATACCTGCTTACACTGTAGGACTTTGGAATGACATTCAATAAAATGACAATGATTGTCTATATGCATGTCTTCTGTAGCTGGTTTAATTTACAGATGTCTGTATGTTAGAGATCCTACTCTCCTAGACTGAATTAAAGACTTATAATTTTGTTTAGCTCTTTTTATGTTGCCCAGATAATATTCTAAGTTAGAGAGGTTTTTCATCTTTTGTATCTGTTATGTTTGGTTGCTTTCAGGGATAAAACTAGAAATGGGAACTTCTCACAGGCAAAAATACACTTCCTACTTGCATGCATTTGCCATTTCAGCTTTCTCAGTCACTTGGGAACTGTCCTGTGTAGAACAAATGCTCTTGTTTACTGCAGGTTGCCTAAGATTTCTCATAGGCATATGGTATTTAATTCTAGAAAGCTTTAGATATGTTATGTTCCTTTAGGATCTACTACTGAGTCTGTTGTTTATGGTTATTTATCTTATAGTTGGTGAACCGAATGTCTTGGATACATGGTTTGTCTTCTCGACTTCTGCACACCTTACCCCACAACTCTTCTCATATTGCTGTATTTTGGAGGTGATGCTGATGAGTAGATGTGTTTCAGATGACTTCAGAGACTGGCATGGGCTACTCTTTCTGGATTACCTCTGAAAAAACCAGAAACGTTTGGCTCCTTTGTGCCTGAGCTTGAGGCAGCCCAGTGCTTCAGTTCCTGTTCAAAGCCTATGGTCTCCCCAGCACCACTGTACATGTCTGCTGTATCTGACTATTATACAGGCACTCAAACAGAAAAAATAGACATGTCTCTGTGCTTTAGAAAGGGTCTCAGTTTCTTTTAGGCTGTGAAAGACTTTACCCCATTGCAGGGCATGTCCTAGAATCCCGCGTGTCTGGATTAGTTGAGGCTCTTGTAGAAATAGTGAAGCTTGCTGGCTTGTAGTCTTGAGAGATTTCCTGATTTTGTTTGGAGTTTGCTTGCATTTTTTGAGCAGCAGTGTAATTTGTGTAGATCTGGTAGTTTCCAGAAGCTATTTTATGTCCCTCTGTTTGTTTTGTGTTGTTTTTTTAAAGCCTTTCCTTTACACAGAACTAATAAACACTGAGTGGGACTGTTATGGGTACTGGGTTGCATACAGGGAAAAATTGTTTGGGTGGTTTTGGTATTTTTTAATTATGTTGAAAAATTGGTAACTCCATTAGTGAACTTTTGTTGTCTTGAATCTCTTCCTTAATTTGTAGTCAAATGCAGGTGTTAAATACAATCTGTAGTAACAGCCAGCATTTCTTGATGGATGAGACTTTTGTATTTATGAGCACAAAATGCTCACATAGCACAATTAAGTTCTTCTAGAGAATTAGTAATACTGATCTGTAGGTGGCAGGAGGAAGTTAATGACTTTCATTATGTTTAAAAGATCAATTAATGTAGTTTTATAATAGGAATCTTTCTGAATCTAAAACTGCTTGTTTTGAAATTATTTCTTCAAGGAAAAATGGTTCAGTTCTGTTGGTCACTGTAGAGGGGATGGTGTTCTCTGGGCTGTGAAGCAATGGTCAAGTAGGAAAGTCTCCTTCCCATTTTCCATCTCCTAGTGAAATGCAGTGATGATGCTAAAAAAGATTTGCTGTCATTTAGATGTCACCTTACATATATGGCTGCCTCACTTGAGAGGTCTGATTATTGCAGGAGTAACTTTTCTCCACCTAAGGCTCCCCTTTCTGTGGGAAATGCTTTCTTTCAAATGAGAACTATATCCAGACATGATATACATCTTAAGAAAGCCTTAATATATAGTTCCTGATATTGCTAGAATCTTTAAAGCTGCTGCTGCTGCTGTACTGTTTTATTGTTGTAATAAGCTTTGGTGCTCTTATCTTGGCTTTCGTGGTAGTTGATTCTTGACCTGTCTAACAGGAACAAAAGAATAACAGGATGTTATTGCCTAGAGGAATTGTTTACTACCAAGTGTTCTCTGTTAGACTACTCAGTCATTTTTAAATTAGCTTCCTCAAAAGAAAGCTATCTAGTAGTCCAGCAGATACTACCATTTTATGTTTTACATTAAATAACCATCCTGGCTTTGGCTATAGTCATCAACATGTCACCATTTCTTGTTTTGTGCCTTTTTTCTCTACCTTTCTTCCTCCTTTTTTTTCTTCTGTCTTCTGCTCTCTCTTGGACTTCTATCACAAAGGCAGGACTCATTCTTCCAGTTGTCTTTAGTGTTATTTTCCTACCATGTGAATTTGGAAAGGATGGGAGTTTATTAATACTTGTCCTTTGTAATTATTGACTGCAAATGAGTGTAAGCTAGGCAAGACCTTTCCATTCTTAAGGTTGTGAACAAGTTTTGGACTCCTTATAAGGTTGAGATTTCTTTCCAAGTGCTCTTTTCTTGTCCAAAATGAACAGTTCAAGAATGTCTCATCTTAATGTATATTTATTGAACATAGGTAGTTTCATGGTGATTTCTGTGGAAATGAAACTGTCTTCTTCTGCAAGTGCCACTTTATTAGTTTGAAACTTGCTTTGCTGCTCTGAGAACACATTTTTACAACTATTTTAAGGCATACATAAAAAGGATCTCTGTTCTATTATCAGTTCAAAGAATCACAAGCTGGAAAGCATTGCCTTTAAAGCTTTTAGTTACTGATTGTCAACATACTGGCTCAGAAATCTTCTATTTCATCCCTTGTTACACAGTATCTGTTAGTAAATTGATTAGAGATGGTGAAAATGGTGTGGTTTAATAGTCCCAGCTATTTTGACTAGCATCTTGAACATGTACTTTAGAATATACTAATATGATTAACATGAAAGTAATGATAAAACCTGGAAGTTGATAATAAGATAACTATCTTGCTTACTCAGCTCTGGAAAGGATGTTTTGTCTCACTTAATCAGACTAAGACATTTGTGATAGTTTAGACTCTGTAATATGTCATAGACTTATTCCCCTAACCCTTAGCTTTAAAATACTATATAACCCCTAAAAACAATTTAAGCTTGCATTTGTTGGGAGCAGCTGAACTGATATGAACACTGTGTGCAGCCACTCCCTGGCAAATTCAATAGTTTTAACGATATTTCTTCTATTTCCATTCACTGTTTTTACCTGTTTTACCTGATTCATATTGGATTAATTACATTCTTAGCGGGAACAGCTTAACAGTTCAGTTTTAACATTACTGTTTTCTGGTTTTGGTTTGTTTTTTTCTGCCTCCAGCCTCTGGAATGGCTGGCAGTCAGAAGTTGTCAAAAGAAGTTGAATGTCCTTGTTCCATCTGCACAAACAATCACTGTTCGTGTCTGTGCCCAGAGCTGCTGCCTTTGATGGGCTGTGCATGTCTGTGTTACAGAGCAGCTGGGTACAAGGGCACTCAACCTGTAAAACTCCCCGTGTGTGCAAAGCAGCAGAGAATGCTCAGTTTCTCCAGCTGTACAGACAGAATAAATTCAGATTGACCTATTCAAGTTCATGTCAGGACTGCAGTAGCTTGGGTAGACATTTATATCCAGGGAAAGTCTCTTGAAATAAGTTGGGCTGAGAGAATAGTCTCTTCAGATAAACTACAGTGCTGCTAGGCATAGCTGGTGTTGTTCCTGTTTACTGGTTAGGTGCCTGTCCCCTCCTCTGCCACCAGAACCACTGGAAGCGTGGCCATGGTGTAAAGGAGTAGCAAGGCAATCTTGAGAGTGTCTGTAGTCAGTATGGAAGAGTAAAAGGTATGCTGATTGCAGCCTGTGTATTTTTTGGACCACAAAAATACTCATGTTGCAGCTGCCTGTGGATCTACAGGAGTTACTGATCCACAGTTTCTTATATGTGGCTATGAAGGATGCAGATAAGGATCTCCTGAACAAAGGTGAATGAAGAGGATGAGGTTCAAAATTGCCTTTAAACCATGAAACTTTGATTTTTGAATCTGTTTCCTGTGGATGCCAGAATCAAGTATCTGATGCTTTGTCTCTGCACAGAGCTTGCATGGCCTAATTTTTATCTGCATGAAATGAGCTTCAAAAGGTCCTGGAGCTCTTTGGCTATTCACTGCTCTCTGGGATCAGTGTGTTCGTGGCAGCTTTTTTGAGCTGTGGCAGCAGTTCCTTAGTAATTCTGCCATCAGTGAGTGAGGAGGAAAGGTCATGTGGTCACAGCACTGCCCGGTATCCTGTCAGCAGGCTGTGCCTCCTCAGGATGTGCGGGGTCACGGCATAATGGCTCCTTCCAGTGTCAGGCCCTCCTGACTGTGTTTGGATCAAGCTGTCTGAATTTTCCCTGATGTTCAGTGCACACTGGTGTGACCAGAGAATGGGGAACCTCATATGTTGTGATTATGTATTGCCCTTGCTTGTTAGCATGCAAGTCACCTATCAGTTTAAAAAAACCCAAAAAGGCGTGTGGTGGCTTCTGGCAGTGAGAGCAGTTAGTCGAAGAAGTAGAAGCGAAAAAGGAGATCTGTTGAAAAGATTGTTGTGAACAATTCAGGAGTTTTTTGAAATAATTTCTGTTAATCTAGAAAGGTATTTCCATGGGGCATACCTTTTCATACCTTTATGGAGGTTTGGTTAGATGTTCTGCTTGGCTAACTAGAATGCTGTAGCTGTCCTAATTTGACACTGACCCCAAATAAATAATAACCTTTCTTTCAGCAAGGCATGTTTAAATCAACCTTCAGCATGCCAGCATTGGGTTTGTGGCTTCTAGTTTCCTGAGGCTATGTGCAAAGCAATTTGTCTTTCTTTAAAATAGCTTTCATATCTCTATTATGGTACAAGTAAACAAACCATGTGATTAAGCCAACTTTAAAATCTCGGGAGCATGGATCCTATTCTGGGATCTCCCCTGTGCAGACTACATTGATGCACTATTAAGCCTGACTCTAGGATGCCTATGCCCAAAAGCATATAGTTGTCTTTGCTTTTCTCATACTGCAATAATAGAGCAAGTCTTGTGGTCTAAGCAACTGAATACAGATACAAAACCTATTTGTCTTTTAGGGCTGTGTGTCCTATATCAGCATCAGCTCTTGGTCAAGGTGGGGTGGTTTGTCAAGCTGGTTTCTGTCAGTTGGGCCCCGTGGGCTGTGGCTGAGGACCATCCTCCTGTTGGAAGGGGGTCAAGGTGCTCTGGGTATCGTGCAGAAGTGCTCAGGGAGAGGGGAAATGCACACATGGGACTCTTCTTGAATCATCGCAGAAACTCACTGATATTGAATGTCACTGAAGCCAAGTAATTGATAGAAGATCAGTTGGACATTGTTTTAGAATGTAAGATGGGTGGATATATTAGGATATTTGTGATACATAAAAACATGAACAAATAGCTCTTCTTAATTTGATGCCAGCATAGTTTTTTGCGTATGTTTCCTTAAATCCGGTCAGTTCTGTTGTTGTCATAAAACACATGATAATGTTATGTACCTTAAAAGCCTGATTGTGACTAAGAATTTTGAAAGTTTGGGCCACTTTCTGGTGGTCAGTGCTGGGAGGGGTTGTTTGTTGGTCTTCCTTTTCTGAGCTCTTAGGGTTTTCAGTAGGAGATAATTTCCTTTGAGGTGAAGGCCAAAGATAGGCTTATGACTTGGCTGGAATTGGCTTGGACAATTGATTATTTTGTCAGTGGATGGACATAGTAGATGGTCATCTCAGTTGCCAGGCAATCACCTCTAACCATAGAGGGTGGGAGAAACTTGTTTACTTTTTTATTATTTTATTTTTATAAATCTGAATGCATCTTGAATATGTTACTTCGTTTTTAAGGAGAACACGCAAATTGTCAGAGTGAAGGTTATAGCTGGAATTGGCCTGGCCAAGAAGGATATCTTAGGAGCCAGGTAAGAATGTCTTGTTATTGTATTAAGAGACAGCTGCTTCTTTATTTACTTTCTACAGCTCTTTAGTTCTCAGTAAATTCTTCTGTACCTCTTGCAAAAAAAAAAAAAAATCTGAACTCTTTCAACTGGCAGCTTTATAAAATTAGAGACTATATAAACATGAAGATACCTGCTTTCTTGTCCAAGAGTGACTTGGACAGATCTTATGTATTGGCAAAACAAAGTAGAGGAGTGTTTTATTCTCTTCATGGTAAAATACCTCTGCCATGGAGGATAGATCCATGTCTTTATTTCACTTCAGGTAGGGCTGCAGCTAAAATAACTACAGTTTATTTGTAGTGAGACTTCTCATGTGTGCTTCAAAGACTTGGAATGAACACAGTACTAATCACTGGTAGCTATAAGACTGTTTCAGTTTAAATTATGTGCAGAGGAACAGTGGCTTAACATTTAGCAAAGGAGTGATGAGACTTGTGAGTTGATAATTGAAATGCTTTTAGGATCTTGTAGAGTTGGTAAGTGGCAGAATGAATTTTGTGCTAAAGCCACTTTTGCTTCTTGCCTTTGTACAGAGGGTCTAGAAAAGCATTGATGGGTTTAGTACAAGTTCTGCTGTAAGCTGCTTTAGCATATGTGCAGGAATATTGTTATTTAGCACTAGCAAAATTGCTCTATGTGACATCAGTTTAGCAATAGAAAAATTTCTCTTGTGAAATTCATATTTTCCCTAAAGCCAGACAGTCTCCCTTAAATTTTTTGTTCGTGTACAATTTTTTTTACTTCAAGCAAAAATAGATCAGCTTTTCTCATCATAACTTAAATATGTGAAAACCATATGCTATTTTGCTGTATGGCAGACAATCTTGGTCATCTTTTATTACTACTCTGAGCAATTGAGAGCTTTGATTGTTCATGAAAAGTAGATATTCATATAACATATTGGCTTTTAGTACCACAGGAAGGGAGAAGGCAGTAGGACATTGTAAGCAACAATATTAGGACATTTTAGTTAACAGAAAAATTCAGATTAAACTCAAACTTTGTCAAAATGATAGAATATTTAGTAAAATTGTTGCATGTTCAAGAAAGTAGCTCAAATTCCAGGTGCTCAAAAGTGTTAAGATACTTAATACTTCAAGATTTTTTAGTCACAACTGATTTTTTTCATGCATGTCTTTGTTGAAATGTGAGAGGATTTATTATATCTGTTCTCCTGAAATAACCGTGAAAGAGGACAGAGTCAAATTGTACTGCTACATAGAATGGCTTAGCTGATATGATCATTATCACTACTAGTGTTTATATTAGTTTTATCTTTGAAACTGTGTAAGAAATTATTATAATTACAAATGTCTGTTGTATTTATAAAGTAATTATAACCCCTGTTTACATAACTGCTATTAATTTAAGCCTTTTAAAACTTGACTGCTGATAATGGTGGCCAAAAAAGGCATAGAGCAGCACACTACTTGTTTGTTTTTTTTTCCCTACCAGTGACCCATATGTGAAAGTGACGTTGTATGATCCAGTGGATGGAGTCCTTACCAGTATTCAGACAAAAACAATTAGAAAGGTTAGTCATCTTACCTGTGTGGGGGTTGTGTGCGTTGTGTGTGTTGTGGTATTGTGTTGAGGTTTGTTTAAATCAGACTCCAGAGGAAAAGTTAAAGCTATTTGAAGTATGAGAATTCATGTCTTTTGAGTGAATGGACGTGTGGAAAGGAGTGTTCCATGGTCTGCTCAGCTTCCCTGTTTATGGCGTTATTGTGGTACTGTCAAAAATTTTATCGAAAGGTAAGAAAAAACAGAGGAATATAAGAGGAGTACTGATTTAAAGCTATGTCATTAATGGAAGTACTGGATTGTTCTGATTTTTCTGAGATTCTTGAATGGTATGAGAACCTTTCTTGTTGTACGGCTTTTATCCTTTTATGTTAAAACACAAACACAATTTGTTCTGTTTAAACATGAAATTGCACTATTCACCTGAATCATGATACTACTTGTTTTTCAAGAATACATGCAGGAAAAAGTCAGTACTGCTAACTTAGTTTAAATAAAAATGAACTGTATATATGAGAGGGAAAACACTCTTACAAATTGTTGTTCTCTGATAGTGGCTGTGTTTTATGTTATGAGATCACTCGTGCATTATTCCTTCCATGTTGATAATTGTTACGTTAATCTCTGTAGCTAAACTATCTGTAGTATTTAAAAAAAAATCACAATTCAAAGATTAGTTTAGTTGGGTGAGTTATGCTGTGTTTGCCCATCTGTGCCTGGTCTGTGTAGTTTATGTTGCTTAGAGATTTGGCATTTGTTAAGAGTTTACATGTAAGTAATGTGGGTGTTGAACTGAGAGGAAGGCAGTGATTATTACTGAAGGGACATACTTTAAATATACTGTTTTCAAGTGTCTAATGCACCTTCTCTGCATCCATGGCATAGCCAATATCTGACAATACCTGCATAAGTTGTCTCCATTCTACACTGCATTAAACAGTACAAGACTCCTTTTACTTTTACCAAGGTTAAAGGTACTTTTTTTAAAGTGGATTTTTACATGGAATAAAATGTGTTATACATGAAAAATTATGTACACTCCTACAGAATTATCAGTATAACTAATGCTCTTTTCTTTTTTCTTCTTCTGCACATAGTCCTTAAACCCAAAATGGAATGAAGAACTCCTCTTTAGAGTAAGTGATTTTATTTATAGCCCTATTACCTTTTAGATATTATGCTGACACATTGGGAAAAGCTACTCACTACTCTCTCCACTTCAGAGCTCTTCCCTAACTCAAAAATAAGTCTACAATTAATGCTCTAAAAGACTCACAAACTGAGTTCTATAGAAATACGTTTGTTACTTCTGGCACAAGTGTTACACTTTCAGTCTTGATATTGCCTTCTTTATTCTGTGAATGTTTAAAAACATGTGCATGAATTTAGAAACAGTTTGGGATAGTAGCAGTTATGACTTATTGATTCTAATAGAAGTGCATTGCATAGTAGAATGGCAGCAAGGTATAAATTTGCTGTTTAATAGACACCTTTCTTTCCTCCTGCATAAACAGAGATTTTGCTGAAGACAAGTGATGGAATTCAGTATATATGTTAATTATCACTATACTTCTTTTTCACAGGTTAATCCTCAGAAACACAGACTCCTTTTTGAAGTATTTGATGAAAACCGTTTGGTAGGTCTTTTTGTGGTAATTTTGCAATGTATTAAGGACTTGAATGAAAGCAAGTCCATCAGGATTCAGTGTGGATAAAAAATCCACTCCAAACAACCTTAATTTCTATATTGAAACCTAAAGCTAAAGGCAGACCTGATTAGTTTATCTGACATTACCACACTCCTGAAGCTCTGAAGCAGTTACATTATTACTGTAAACTTCTAATGTGCTTTAACTCATGAAAGCATCATTCTTTTATAGTGCTGTTCACATGATTAGGGCCAAATTCTTTGGTATATTGAAAGCTCTGCATTGGATGTTTATTTTTCCCTACAAACAAAGTGGTATTGATATGTGCTGTGAGAAGCTTCTTCAGTGTGTGAGGAGTAGCATGAAAGAAAGCATACATGGATTTTCTTTGGAAAGCTCACGAAGAGAACAATGGACTGTGATCTTGTAGATAGGTGTCACTCTGAATGGCAGGTCGCTGGTGAGATAGGGCTTGCTTGTGCTTTTATCTCAGTGAAATCAAAATTCCTCCTCTGACCCAAGCTCTCATTTTGTGTCCGGATGTCAAATTACCTGTATTTGTTTGTGTGTTTCATGGTAAGTGAGTAAGCTTGTAGCAGTACAGTCATGACACTTGCAACCATTTCACTGATGTTCCTTGCCACTGGAATAAATACCTTTCCCTTTTGCAGGAGTTTGGGACTAATAGGAGGGAGTGAGTGCTCTTGCATGCCAAACACAGTTTCATTCCAAATAAAGGGTCTCTTTGTGCTTTGTGCTTGAGTAGTGTGTTGGCCAGAAAAACATTATTTTTTCCTAAAGCTTTCTGAATGTATTCAGTAAATTCTTGTATCTTTTGTCAAGGTGCTGTTTTTCTGAGGTTGGGAAGAGTGAAAATGTGTGTAAATATAAGTAAAAACTGCCTAGAATAATGAGATTTAAGAAGGAGGAGGCTTGTTTCTTGGTTATAGGCATTACACAGTCCCCAGACGATTTACTTCTTAACTGGTGACATCACCTGTCCCAGTTGTTTCAAATATGGTGTTTCTTATTTAAAAGCATGTTAAAGGGAATCACGAGTACTTGTGGATTACATGGGAAGTTAAATGTAGTTTTTAACTATGCTCAGATTTTCATCTGGACATAATATCATATCCCTGATGAGGTCAAAGCACATCTCATTAGAGCATTGCTGCCACCACCTGGAAGCCACAAGGCATGATTAGAAAGTAGGATTCTTGATTTTTGGTGGGGGAGAAGGCCAGTGTTTTCTTTGTATTTTCCTCCAGAACTATTATTTCTCTAGTCTAGAATATATAAATTGTTTGATCTGTTTGCTTATGGAGAGGAACCAATTGAACATTTTGTTGGTATCAACTAGGAGATGGTGCTTTATTTCCCATGCATAATTATATTTAGAGATCAAAGTATCGTGACCTCATCAGTCAATCTGTAGTTCTGTAATAAAATCCCTATATTTTTCATTGTTTCCATCTCACTTGGTGAATGGAACAGGCGATCTCCCTATTTCTCTTTAGCTTGCTCTCAGAAACAGTGTTTTTATCCCAGATTTCTTGGGTTGTTTTAAGTAAGACAAGTTGTTGCCTTAGCTATGATTGTTATTTAGCATTGGCAAGCTCCCCCACTTCTATTAATTCATCCTCTCATGTCAAAAATCATAAGTGCCTTGCTAAGTAGCTATGATCAAAAGGTGTTTCATCTTCTGTTCCTTTAGTATTTTATTCTGCTATTTTCAATGTTCTTTCTTCTACGTGTTGGATGACTATTTCAAGTCTAAACATGAGCAATCTGATAAAACCAAAATATTCTTATATTTGTATCCTCCCAATGGTTAATTTCATCTTTGCAAAATTTTATCCCAAGTGCTTTTATTCCCTTTAACGTTTAGGTATAAATGGAAGCCAGAAATACCTGCTTGTTTTTAAGAAATGTCATGTTCTTGAATCAAGGCCTCAATACCTTTCTTCAGAGTTTAGCTTAAATTTCAGGTCTTGCTACATTGATTATATTGCCAACAGTCAGAGTTGTGACATCTTGCTGTAATAGCTTTAAAACTTTTCAGAAATCAGTTTTCTTGGATTTGATAAAGGAGTGCTAAGTCTAGTTTGTTCTTCTGACTTGCAAACCCTTGGTAGAATAAAGGGCTTGAGCGGTTTGTGGAGTCTTTAATTACGGTTGTCTTTAAAAACACATTAGAAAAATGTCAAGAAGAACATTGAGATCACTTAAGAGATTAATCAGAGAAAGACCACACCTCTTCCTATTAGTCTTACAATACCTTTTCACAATTTAAGTATATTGCAGACTAAGTGCCTAAATCTGTTATTGATACTGAAGAAATCAATGATGTTCAGCTTTGAAAGTAACCATTGGTAATTTTAAAAAATACTAACTTTTAGTTTACTTTTATGCCAACTCTAATCCAGCAACATTGAATTGAACACTTTAAACGTTGCCTTACAAAGCTCTAGTTGGCTGGCAATACCTGTGCAGGTATAGCTATGGAAGAGAGACATGTTGAGAAATTTTGCTGGAATCTTGAGCCTTGAGATACCAAATTATGTCAGTTTATTGTTTTCTTAGGATTTCTTTAGTAAAATTGAACAAAACGTTTCAGATCATCTACTGGGGGAGAAAGTAATGCTTTTACTAAAAGAAACCAGCACTTCCAATGTTTGCACTTTGTCATATCAACATGTTACAAGCTGTGCCACTAATACATTTGTTCTTGGGGAGAGAAGAAGCCTTAAGAAAAGCGTTTTTTACTTTTCACCCACTTACCTTAGGGTGACTTGCTGATGTTTTTGGTTTGTGTTTGGTTTGTTTGGTTTTATGGGTATATTTTACTGTATTGCTTGAAGTTCAAATGTGACTTTTTGAAACTGACCAAAAGAATCTTTTATGGTATTTTCCTTTCGTCTTCTCTCCCCATCCCAGTCCCCCACCAACATATAACTTTAGAAGAAGTCCTGTTGGTTATAATGAAATAAATGAAGTGTTGTATTTGTTGGCTTTTTATGAATAAGTTAGTATTCATTTATTGCTGCATTCTAATAATGGAATTCAGGTAATGGAGGTTAAGTAAGCCCTGGAGTATAATTAGAAAACAAATTTGTTGCCTGCAAACAAGGTACTGTGAATTTGATTCTTGGCTCTTTTTTGAGAAGGAGTTATAAATGTTAATTTTACTGCCTTCAGCTTAAAATACAGAAAAGGTTAAATAAATATGAAGCAGAAAAAACTCCTAGTAGTATGACCTATAAAAGTATAAATGGCCTAGTGTTCTCTTCTGTTTGTACTCTTTCAGCTGCACTAAGTAATTTCATGTTAGTGCAGTAGCATTCAGTACTGCATCATATATGGCTTATGTATTCAAAAGTACATTCATAGCCAAATGGTTTTCAAAGCAAAACTCACAACAGAAATCCCACTTAACAGCAAGATTCAAGATTGTTTTTTATCAGAAGTCCCACTAGGTGCCAGCAAAAGACCTCTACAGATTATATGAGCCACTGAAACATTTTGTAGGAATTCTCAATCCATTTACTCTTGAAAGAATTGACAGTATATTAACTTCTTGACGTGCTGATAATTTTATTTAAAAAATGAAAATTAAAAAAAAAAATAATTATGAATGCATGAGGCAGTTTGTATGTAATTATACAGAATAGCTTTCTTCTGTAATTCTGTTTGGTAATGCTTTTTATCTTGGCATACTTAGTTCAGTCTTCTAAAATTTGTGTAGCTGGTCACATATCTGTAAATCACATTGAACTGTAATGAATGTCTCTTTACTCTGGGCTTCCAGCAAACAAGATGAGGTAGCTTAATTTGTAAGAATAATTTTGGGTTTTTTCTACCTTAACAGCTGTAGTTAGAAGAGGCCAAACTAGAAATAAAAACAAATGCCAGATTATTAACCAGAAAAACTTTTTTTTGGCTCCAATTCAGTTGCACCTAATTTAAAATTATGGATTAATAAACACAGAGGGTTCTACTATGTGCAAATCTTTAGAAAGTGTGATTGCTTAGCAGCATGTGGATTGTAAGATAATTCCAGATTTCTTTCAAGTTTTATTTAAGTAACAGTGCAGAAAAACATTTTCGTAACGGAGAGGAGGCTTATTTCACTAGTTTGTGCATAATTCAGACCTCAGCAGTTTGCTAGCATGGTTACTATTTGGAAATTCAATCCTGGACTTGATACTCAATTATATGGGACTCATTCCTACCAACTTCCTGTAATTCTAAACCTATGGGTAAAAATATTAGTAGTCATACGCTGCTGAGGAAAGTACGGACGCATTAACTCAGCTCGTGCAGCCGCAGCAGGCATTGCTGTTTGGAACTTGGAAGTTCTGGAAGCCTATTAGAGTATTCATTTATGCAAATTCCAGAAGGTATTATTGAAACAAGGTCAGTAGTGTTTGTCAGTGCGTCGCAGCTGAGGTCCTTGGAGCATACGTGCATTTTAAATGAAGGCTTTCTGACTGCAAGAAATCAACGACGGTCCACAAACTACAGTTCAAGGAATGGCTGACTTATTTCAAGAGGTACTTTCTTTTAAAATGTTAGTATCTTGTAGAAATTAGGACAAAGACTGCAACTTTTATGGGCTTTTACTGTTGCGATGTACCAGCGCTGGGTTCTGTGCAGCTGCCTGTAGCCTTTCTGCTGAAGGATCTTTGTGGGTTTCATTTGCTAACATGCATGGAAATGAGAACAAATGGCACGACGGTTAAGATTGCATTTTGCTACCCAAAGAAGCAACACAGATCCATTATCAGAAACCTCTGAAGATTTTTTGGATAGTAATAATTGTATGTACTTCAAAAAATCTCAGAGTTCTGCACCTAGCATTACACAAGTGAAACTAACTCCTAGACAAGCTGCTTATGCACCTGTAGTGCAACAAGTAATTAATCAAGAGAAAAGCACAACTATTTCTTCACTGCAAATCAAAAAGAGCAGTTCGCTGCACATTTCCTTGCAGTCTAGGAAGCAGAGTGGGTGTTCTCAGTTTGGTGATGCCGTGGCTGCGGGCGAAGACACTTCATTCATTGGTGTCGGTAGCGAAGGGAGCTGTGGTGCTGGAAGTGTAGCTGATCACCGATCTAGTGACAGCCTCCTGAGCAATGCTGCTCTGGGCAGAGGCAGCCTCAGCAGCATTGCAGCAAGTGACAGTGGCTCGTTCAGCAGTGCTGGCAGTGACTACGGATCATGTGCAAGTACCACAAGTGATGGAGGTTCTTATAGTAACAGTGTCATCAGTGACAGTGGCAGTGGCACTCTTTGGACAAGTGACAGTACTTTCTGTAGTATTGTTGCTCATGGTGACTCTTTGTATAGAAGCCCTGCAAACAAATGTATTCCCTCCAGGAGTAATTCATCTCAGGAAACACTGTATAGGAGTAATACTACTTTTGACCAAGATGCTTTGTCAGTGAGGAAGAGAACTAAAATTCCATTGCGACGTTGTTCATCACTGGTTATTTTTCCTAGGAGTCCTTCTGGTACTCCTCCAGCTTCTCCAGTAAGCTCAGGTCAACTACCACACAGAGGCACCTATCAAACATCTCACAAATTAATTATTTCTCCTAGTGAGCCAGCACAAAAAGAAGATCAGACTGTTTCCAAGGGATTCCTTTCAACAGCAGTCAATGGCCTTAGACTGTCTAAAACAGTTTGCTCTTCTGGCGAGGTTAGAGACATCCGACCGCTTTATTTGAATGCATCATTACAGGACAAAAGTCAAGTTTTGAATGGTCGTCAGCAGGCAACGTGTGAAGAAGTACCTGATGGCTTCTCACGTGTTTCAGTTCATCTTACACAAAGAGCATTTGCGTCAAGCAGTGAAATGGTTAATGGCTCTTGCAGTCCAGAGTTAAATCCGAACTCCGGTATAAAATACCCTCATTTGAAACTGGAACGTAGCACATCTGCATGTCTGCCCTCAAAAACAGATTCAGAATATCAGATTAATATAAATGAACGAGGAAGACCGAATGCACAGGTCAGCAAAACTCACCATATTTTGCAAAGAAGTGTTTCCTTGGAAGGATCCCATCAAAAAGTTTCTTGCTGCTTATCCAGCCTTAAATACAAGTGTCATAGTGCAAGGACGTCTCAGTTGCACATTCAGTTCAAAGCTGGGAATGAAGGAAAAACAACTGGTGTTAGGAAAAGATATGGAACCTCTAAAAGGGAAATGTCTAGCACTTTGTGGAGGCCCCATAAGGTGAGTATTGTGGTCTATAGAAAAATGTGATGATGGTATTTTACAGTTGAAATTTAGCTGGAAAGTAATACAAGTTTGCAACCGAAACTTAAGTGCCGTGATTTCAGAGTTTCCTAATGGTGTGAAATTCTCACCATTAGGAAGTTAAATTTTTAATTTTCTGTAACATTTGGGTTTTAGATTAGTTTCTTAGAATATGGTACATCCCGTAGTATAGTTGAATAGGCATTACTGTGAAATATATGTATTTAATAAGTTTTAAACAATAGTTTGCTGTTTACGTGAATTCACAGGGATTTTCTTGTCTAGTTATTGAGACATGGTAGTCATTTAAACTTCAGGTGAAATTTTGTGGTTATAAATACCTAACTTTTCAGTGAATTAGTAGTGGTTATTGAAGTTGTTTGCATATAAAATGGGTAAAAATGAGTGATCTTGTAGTTTTATTTCAGATAGGCTTTATATTACAGAGCAGTTTGTTGTATGTAGAATTAAAGATTAGTCGTATTTGAGCAGAGGAACTGTAAATACCATTTGTTTCTGTATACACCCTGGACCACAGGAATTTTCAGAGTTTCCTCTCGCTCTTTTTTTTTTTCCTCCTTCCAGCTACTATTTCAGCCTGAGCGGTACAGAGTAACTTAATACCTCTCCCAATAACATTGCTGTTCAAATTATAGTACTTGGGTCTAGTAGGCTTATATTAAAGATTTTTTTTTTGTAATGAAATTCATGTCCAGCTAAACTGCAGAAGTGTCTATTCTTATTAACTCTGAAGGCAGTTAGTAAAGCACAGGCCACATGAAAGGTGGATTTTAAGTCTTGTTTATAAAACATTGTGAGGACTTGAATTATCTGAATATTTTTAGTTATGAATGCTGATAAAAGTGCAACAATTGATGGTTACTGAAATTGTTTTAAGAACTCATTCTCATTGATTTGAAACTACTACCACATAACTAACATGCTTGTTTAAGCCAAGGGCTTTTTGCCAGAGACCTTATAATTATGACAATCCCTTTCTAAACTACTAAGACAGTTACCTTGGAGGTGTTAGCCTGGAATTTTCAGTCTTTTGTTGCCCTCAGAGCAGAGTCTGATGATTCTACACTTTCTGACTTATTTAGTGCTTTTTGCTTAGAGTTTAAAGAAAAATGCTCTTTCCTTCTTGGGAAACTGTGATTTATGCTTAAGCTTCTTTATAAAACTCACAGCAGATCTCAGAAAATCATTATATGTGTGTAATATATATATTGTTTGGTGATTCTTCTTCCCAAAATCACACTGTAAAGTGAGGAGTAAAATCTACAATAAGCACAAACAGATTAGATCCAGACTAATTAAATGTTGTTATTTTGAAAAGTATATTATGAAAAAAATGTTGAGTCATACATTTCAGGTACATTTCTCATCAACTTGCACTGCTGATCTTTGTGATTAATGGCAGCTGATATGAAAGATATTCTGTATTTTAATCCAAGTTCAGGATTAGACCGTTAGCTGACATTTCCAGAAAACCTTCTAGGACACTGGACTGGCAGTAGTTTGTTTCAGTTCCCAGGAGCACTGTTCACAATGGATTGACACAAACACAGGACATTGACCAGGTACAGGAACCTTTCAGTCTTCTAATGGCTATTTTCCATTTTTATGTAAAACCAGTAAATAGGTAAATATTCTTTAAAATATGTTATCAAAAAATGTAAAAGCTTCCCCCACCAAACCAAGCAAAACCCACAGTTGAATTCACAGCAGTACAGCAATTCACTGGAATAAAATAGATAAATACATATGTATTTGTTATTAGTCTTTGTGGCAAATATAACAGATTCTATAGCAATCACTTAATTACATAGTGCAGTTAATTATCATGGAGTATTGTGACTCATTTAAAAATAAACAACTCCCAAAATATTTCTCTTGACTCCAGTTAGTCTGGCCTAGTATATTGATATGCTGAGTCTGGGTTCAAATTTAACAAGTTGATACTGGAGTAGCATTTAGTAATGTCAGCTATCTGTCCAGGGCAGCCATGAAATCAAATCAGTGCTGTGGTCAGAGACTCCAGAGGCTGAAGCAGCAAAAGGTCTATGCATTCTTTTCTTCCGTGCCTTGCTACCAGCCTTCAGCCACCTCGGATCACATTTCCTGCTTTCCATAATCAACAGCTTGTTAAAGGCTGGCTTAAAAAAAAAAAAAATTATCAACACCATTTCTATGACAACTGGCCTTGGATTATTTTTAATTAAGTTACAAAATGGGACCAGTGGTGGCCACTGCTGGTCTTTTCTGGAAAATTATTGAATAGTTTCTGTAGTAGATATTGGAATGTCATTTATGTGAAGCAGGAGGAAGAGAGAAGTCTGTGGTTACAGCATTGAAGATTGTCCTTGACTATGTATTTTTGCTTTAGTGTTTTGGTTTTTTTCATTATTGTTTTGGCTTTTTTTTTTTTTTTAAGTACATTGTCTCTGCTTAGGGTAGAAATAAATCTGCAGCTAAAGCATTTTGACATCGCAGATATGGATTGGGAGGGTAGGAGTGAGTAAGGGAAGAGGTTACTTATCACCATACATACATAAACACCAAGAGGTACAGAGAAAGGCAGAAGCAATGAATACAGTTCCAGTTCTTCCAGAACATAAAATTCTAAAAAAATGAAAGCTCTGTTAATCTCTTTTGCAAGAATAATATCATGTTAATATCCCTGTAGACATTAGCTGTTCCTTCCCAATCCGTATCACTCTCTATTAGATAATGTGAATATTGTAAATGTACTTGCAAGTCTGTTTCAGCAGCTGTATACCTTTAAGATAATTTCTCATACAGTTGAGGGAATCAGTTGTGCTATAGACCTTTTGTTTACAAGTAATTTTGCTCGAGTTTTGTCTCTAGTTATTGAAATTACATGTTTTGGAGCAAAAAACCCCCCAAACTTCAGAGATGGCGTAAAATAACCAAGCTGTTTTTCTACTGTCAGATTCATGTAAGGGAAACCTTCTAGTTGGAACTCTCAAGCTCTTTTCACCAAACTCTGGAACTTTGCCTTAATAAAAGATGCTATTTGAATCTTGCTGAATTAAATTTAAATTTAGTAAAACAGTAATTTCAGCGGTCTGTGTGTGAGGATTTTTCTCTTGAATAACTCCCCAGCTGATCAGAACATGCTGAGGGGACCAGAACCTGTGTCTAGAAGATTGTGACACCATTGTGATTTCCTTGATAAATGTTGCACTACAAGTTAGTGCTGAATAGTGTGAGGTTGTCTTCTCTCTTGCATTCTCCTTAGGCATAGAGCTTCTGCCATAGCATAACTCCCTCTCAGAAAATAGTGATCCAGCCAGGGAGAAGTGCCAAGAGAAGGGAAGGACAGCTGTGGCTTAGCTCCAGCTTTGCACATGGAGCGAAGGGCTGCATGTGTATCAGTGTCCCAAATCTGTGCAAGGAAGTGAGGTGGAAAAGGAGCAGCAAAAGCTGAAGATTATGGAGCCAATACAAGGCAAAGCACAAACTGGCATCACTTTATGCTACTGTGATATGGTAACCTCAAAATCTAACAACTTTCATATTGTTTAGGATTGCATATCTTGAAGGATCACATTACAGGACCATGTGGTGCACTGCTGTGTCATGGTCTGTCAGTTCAGTCAGGGAGTGTTGGGCTTCAAAGGAAGGTGGTGACTTTCTGAGGAATCAAGGCGATGACTATGTTAGACGTAAATCACATAAGAGTGTATGTGTTGTTCTCAGACAAATTTTAGAAGCTGAAGTATACATCAATACATTGAAGGGAAGACACTGGAAACTGTTAATCACAATAATGAACAATTTATAATTAGTTGTAGGTAATTTCCTTCTTCTATGCTTTAAGTGGCAATGACCTGTAATGCTTTAATAGTTGGTACTAATTTCTTCTGGTTTTCATCTTGCTTAAATGCAGAGTTTAGTTATAACTCCTTCTCTGCCTTTCTTCATGCTTTAGCTTTTGATTAGCAGTCCTTCTTCAGGGGAAGAAAAAGATGGCACACAAAGGATGGGATAGATCTTACAGCCTAGCTATGAATGGTAGCTACCTGGTTGCATTAGCAAAGGAAGTGATCAAATAATATCATTTGGCAGTAACTCAGTCCCTGAAGATTTTCAGGTTTCACAGGTTGTATTTGGCAACTATGAACCGTATGCAACTTTCAGAATATCAACATACTGTAAGGAAGCAGATACTTGAATATACCAGTATATTAAACCTCTAGCACTCTGCAGTCCTCTGCAAACATTACATGTACATATTAAAGAGAAGTTTTATTTGATTGTGCTCTATGGAGATTATGATTAGCCTAATTCTGTTTATAGTCTGCAGCTGAACTGAATTTGGGCAGGTTTCTCATGCCAGAAAAAAATAGGGAAACTTAAACTGGAAAGCCATGCATAGCTGGCCTCCTGAAACAGCTTATATAAATATGTAATTATCCAGCCTTCAGGGTGATTCATGTTCTTTTAATCTGCCATGAGAGAGTGGGAAGCGTTGCTGCTGTGGCTTCTTTAATGTTGCCACAAGCTATAGTTACTCTGTTTTTTAAAATGTGGTATACCTACAAGAATGTGTTAAAGTAAAACTTGTTCACAGGGCAAGCTAGAGACATTCTTCCATTACTCCTTACTAGCCAAAGAACTTGCAGGCTTTGAGATATGAGATCATGATCATTGCTTTAATTTTGGGGTTTTCTTCCAAATAGACAATTTGGAAATCATTGTTAAAAAATGCCAAATATTTCACACATGAAAAGCAGCTCATGATGCACACTTGGTGATGGCCTCCTATACTGGTCAGGGAATGGTTTGTGTTATGGGGAAAGACTCGCTGAAAATGTCAGCTCCAATCTTGTTGAAAGGCAGATAAAAATTTTGGATTTATTAGGGAAGAAATAAACAAAATTACAACCACCATTATGGAATTGTACAAATCCACATAGGTGCATAGCATGTATATTTCTGGTTGTCTTTTTTCAGGAAACATGGGATAACACAACTGTAAAAAGAAGGGTTGCAAGACTGGGGGTGAGTTTTATGTGAGGAGAAACACTAAGTAGGCCCAGGGGGTTTTCAGCTTTGGGAAAAATAAAGGTAGTATGGAGGGAGTTTATAAAACAATGCTTTAGGGGAGGTGAATTCTTCTATTCCACTTTTTAAAAAATATGTTCTCTTATGTTTGCTGAGCAAATTGTCTCAAGGTCTGCATATCAAATGTAGAAATGGATTTTAAGAAGTTAGGTAAGTTGAAGAAAGGTCTATCAAAGGATATTACATTTTCAATATGTATTTTAATGGCAGGATCAAGAGTTTCATGACACTTAGTCATTAGAAACTGGGGGTTGTATGAAAGGAAGTACCGTTTTTAATTGCCACTATTATTATTCCTTAAGCATCTGCTCTTGGCCATTACATGGAAAGGATGCAAGGGTAGGCAGAGTGTTAATCTGACCCCCAGGCTCTCTGGTGCCTGCTCAGCCCTTGCAGCCACAGAGGATCAAGTAGTAGAAATGCTCTCCCCTCAACCTTGGCAGAGAGAGCTCCTCGGTGTTCTAACATGTGTTTTCTCATCTTCCAGAAGTGGATGAATTTCACAGATTAAGCAAGTAAGCAAAACTGAGTGGCCTTTTCAGTCAAGTCATTTGCTTATGACTGACTTTTACCCTTGTCTGAAGGGGACTGCCCTGCATTTCTGCTAAATGTCTCTGTTTCAAGTGTACTTTTTTCTTTATTCCCTGTGACAAACAGAACATGCTGATTTGGGAATGCAGCCAGCAAAATGTTTATGGCTCATTGCAGTGTTAGTTTATGGATCTATAATAATTTCTGTTTCAAGAGAGCACATTATTCTTTTTTTTTCTTTTTTTGTCATTATAGTTTACAGTAAACTGAAAAGTCTACAGATAGCTGCAATTATTGTTTGAGACCTTGGGCTGCTTTCAGCTGTATGAACTGTAACATAAGCAAACAGAATTTAAGGACATCAGCAAGATCCTGGCTGAAATTACATACAAACTTGAATTGGAGTCATTAAAGTTAGGGCATATTAAAATGCAAATGAGACACTCCAGCCACTCAATAAGAGGAATGTAGTAAGAAACACAGAACTGGATTCTTTCAGACCTAGATGATTTCTCTGGCAATCAGTGATTTTCCTTGCATAAGGGAGGTGGCCTCTTTGGTAACGTGAAAGTACAAGGGCTTTTTCAAGGAAAAGGAATTCCACAATTTATTATGAACATTAATTATTTTTCAATAGAGTTTCTGCATAAGCCAGTTATTCTATTAATTATAGTTTATATTGTTTTGGGACAAATATTTAGCTTATTAATGAGAAATCTAAAGTGGTTAACATCTGGAAAATTATAGGCTAATAAAACCATGTCTGAGGTGGGAAGTGCAATATAACTTTGGTAGTGTTGTTGAGCTTGTCTGAAATCAATTGTAATACTGTTTTGTTGGAAAAGTAATTGTGGTTGGATTATTTGTGTTGTGGTCACCTTTTGTCATTAGAGGTTGAGGCATCCAAGGTTAGTTATGCAGACTGGTTTTGGACAGGTGGGATTCATAGCCTGAGCATAGCAGAGTTTACAACAAACCCAACCACCGCGTTCTGCTCTAGCCTGGCCTGTGTCTACCTTTACACCTGGCAGCAGGAGGTGTAGGCTCAGGGCTGGGAGAGGCTGAGAGGTGGGGCTTGGGACTCCTGGTCAGCAGTGGCTGAGGACAGCTGAGTGTGGAAGAGTGGAAAGCTGGCAGTGGCCACTAGCTGTGGGCTTCTGCAAAGGCCAGTCATGAGTTAGTGTTGATGCTGCATTTGTATCAACAGTAGGCGTAAGAATGCTTTGGAAAACTGCTGGGCTAACTTTGGAGCCGGATGAGGCTGTGCAGCCTGCATCCAGCCCTGCTCTAGGCTCATTCTCTAAGAAAGTGGCCAGGTACCTGTACAGCTGATCTGTACAGCTGATCTGGCCAACTGATTTAATTTAGGGCTGAAAAGCAGCTTCCAGGTGCAGCCTGACTTTATGCTTCTGTTTGATCCTGAATTGAATCAAGTGAACTTCATGGAAGTGAGATCATGATGCAGACATGCTTCAATTGCCTTCCCTTTGGAGAAAAGTAGTTTATCTTATTTTTAATTCTATTTCTTCCCTCTTGCTCTGGAAAGCAAAGAGTTCATGGACTGTATCAAATCCTTCAGCTGAATGTAATAATTAGACACTGTGGTAAACAGCTGCAATATCTGGTTTATCAGTTGTTACTTCTGGAAGGAAATTCCACATGCAGTTTTAACATTTGATAGAGTTGTACATTTCTGTGTTTTAAGTTTTGTAGTGTGAAGTGGTGAAGGTAAAAGTGCTCCTGGAATTGTTACTACGAGAGTTTGTTATTCAGACTTTCTTTGAAGTCTTAAGGTTTGGCAAAAAAGCTATCACAAACAGATGCAAGAGTTTTATATTTTTATGCTATTAGGAAGATAACTGGCTTGATGTCAGGAATGATGTGTTGAAATAGTACCTAATTAAATATTTGGCACTGTTTTATAAATTTTTTAAGGTGTATATTGGCAGATTTAACACAGGAGGACAAGTCTGGATTGGCTTTTGACTTTTCATAAAATGTAATGTCTGCTTTTTATATGGTAGGTTGTCACATGCATGCATCAAACCAAAGGAACTCAAAGTCCTGATGAATTAAATCAATGCATTAACAACTTTTGACATGTTCCCTGTTTATGTTGTTGTGAAGTATGCTTTGATTATATTGGACAACTTGCCTTCCTGTGAACTGTGTAAAAAAGGTGCTCTGAAATTGTGTTGTTAATGAACTTTTAAGGACAGGTTCTCAAAGAGCACACATTGAGTGGACTAATATATGAATGTTGTTGTAAAGGTACTGTAAACTAAATATGAACTTTTAAGAGAACGGTGAGATTTTGGTGTTATATAAAATATGTAAGCTATAAACAGAGAAACAGATGATGCTTTTTCTCTGGTCTTTAGATAAGCAGTCATCTGAAAATATCTTTGTAAGTGAGAGAGTATTAGTGAAAATAACCTTAGTGTCATTTCTGAATGCTGTCTGTTAAGCAGATGGTAAAACTGCTGAGGCATGCTGTGCAGACACCTTGGTGTTGAAACAGCCAGCAGGGCTGGAGGTCCTGCAGAAACACATGTTGTGTAATAACCCTTGATCTAAAAGTATGTATTCTTCCTATTTAGAAAATGCTAATAGGGTCTTCTATCTCTCTGACAGAGATGCCAACTCTAAAGAAATGCCTATGTGGCCTACATGTAATTAGAAAAAAAATCTTACAATCCACAGGTCCCCCTTAAAAATACAGGAGACTGGGACTGTAATGAATTCCATGCACCAAGTATTTATTGCATTGCAAGACAGAGAAAACATTACTTGTGGAATCTGTAAATTTGGTACGATCTTCATGTCATAATTGAATCTTGTTTTTTTGAAACTGTTACTTTTCCATGATGAATATCATGTGCTGGCAGTATTTTATGGAAGGAAAAAAAAAAAAGCTTACTTTTTTCAATTTAGAGTGTAAGAGAAGCAAATAATACACTCAGTGCAGCATGAAAAGAAAAATACTTGAATTTGCTAGTGTAGCTCAGGGAAGTTGTTTTCATTCTCATCAAGCTTGTAACTAATGTTAATGTTTGGGTGTTTAAGCAAGAAGAATGTTGGTTTTATAAGGCATCTATTGAGCTCTTGTTTTCTTAAGCAGCGATAGTCCAGATCACTGTTTGTTTTTTCAATTTGAATTGATACTTATGTTCCCTCCAATAAAAGCTGTATGCTTTCTTGTTTTGCCATACAGCTGTGGATTTCTGTGCAAACCTGTGCACAACTACCTGCAAGTTTATTCAGAAAGACTGGGAATATGCTTCTAATTAATGCACCAATACCACCAAACATTCGTCACAAAAATTGGTGGAGAAAATACTTGTTATTTCACCACCCTAGTCTTACACAAGAACTGTTTCAAAAGGCTGTGTGGTGAATCTGGCAATTAAGAAGACATTAAATTCAGTGACCCATTTTCAAACCTGATAGATTTTGGGTTATGTTCTCAGTAATGCTCTTAAGTATGTGACTCAGATAAGTGTGTCTGTTTAAAATCTACTTCAATTTCTGATGGGAGTTACAGATAAAAAAGTCCAGCATCTAAAACTTATTAAGTATATATTCATAAAATAGATGAAAATTAGTTTTGAACAGAATAACTGTCTTTTGGTGCTTTTCTTTGAATGCTTTGGCATTGCACTGGAGTTCTTCAAATGAATTGTTTACAGCAGCTGTCTGTCCTCACCTGTTTTTAATAACTTTCTATAGACTAAACCAGTGAATCAGTAAAATACAAGGCTTCTCTGTTAGTGCAGTATATCACTAATTGAGGTTTCTGCCAAGCAGAAAGCTTGAGTTCTCTGGCTGTTAAGAAATTAGAAGTTGACAAGAACAACTGACCCACTTGTGTGTGTTGCCTGCTCTGATGAAACAGAGATCCAAACAGTTTCAGCTCCACTGGCATTTGGCTGTTGGCTGTGCGCTGTCTGTCGCGGAGCAGCGTTGGCTCCTCTTCAGGCGGCTCATCAGCTTGTCCTAGGGGGCACATGGCTGGAGAGCATTCCTGCGAGCTGATTGATGTGTTAGTTGTTTGGAGGGCAACAGAAATCTCCACTTAGGGTTTTGCTTTCTAGCTGGAGGAGAAAGGACTGTTAAAGAGTTGGTTATTGAGGCTAACTCTACTAAAAATAGCAGGAGAGACAGCAGAATAATAAAGTGAATATCAGGAGCCCATATTCAAATTATGCTGGTAACAAACACAATGTTCTGAGGGTTTCTAAAATAGAGCAGACTTCTGTCCCACATTCCAATAATTTATTTGGAAGGCATGTTCCACTTGAGGAATGCCAAGAACTTTACAAATACTAAGCCTTTTAATGTGTCTAAGGTATGTGCTGTGCCATTTTAAAAAGAACTTCATAGGCAAAAATGATACCTATTTTTTTCTAGAATCTTGTGGTCTATAATAGCACAGAAAGTTTTCCTTCAGTAGTTCACTGAAGCCTCCTCAGGTATGAAACCTGTTGTAGCTTTGTCTCTCAAATGAGTTTGTGGACTAAAAAGGTGGATGTTTTGTATATTCATTTTTGTCCCCTTCAGATCTAAACATGACATCCACACTGCAAACTGAATTTCAAGTGACGTATCTCCAAATTTCTAGCATTTTATCACCTACGACAATCTAGTTGCTCTTTCTGCAGGTGTAAAAATTAGAAGCCTATGTGTGACACTGATTTTCCAAATACATGTGTGACTTAAAGGTTAAATGGATGAACTTAGGACAACAGAGCTAAGGAAAAAAGGTACCAGAATTACTAAGGCAAAAACAACTGCTTCAAGAAATAACTATGCTTTAATGTCAGAGGGACCAAAAAATGAATATAATTGTACTGGCGTTTCAATGCTGTAAAATATTTGAATTGAAAATTAAAATAAGTTTTCCAGAAGAAAATTGAAACACATGGTTTTGTCCTGAGGTGAAGGAAGTAGATATGATGAAGCTGCAGAGCCTTGTGGTGAAAAGTTGTATGGACAAACATACAAGTTCTGGGGTGATTAGTTTGAATAAATGCAACAATAGATGTAGGAAAGAATAGGCAACTTACCTTTTGTTAGCTAGAAAAATCAGGAAGCCTAGAATTTCAGAGGTTGCATGAGGCACCAAGTTGAAGACTTTTACAGCTCCTTACTCATTCCTGTGCAAAAAAGTGTAGTCTTGTTGTAGTGTAGGTTTGGTTTTGTTTATAAGTTAATACATTTTAAAAAAATTCTGTGCCAACCTGAGTTTATGCCACAGACACTGATATGTCTTCATGTTAAATGACACTTATAATACATTTTCCTGCTTTTGTGGAGGTTCAGAAAGGTTTTCAAATTATGAATAATTTGAAGCAGTTTAGCACATTCTCCAGTAATCCAGCAAGAAGTCAGGTAAAGTACTGCTGGTGGTAATTATTGGTAAATACTGAAATTACCAGTGTAGATTACTGAAATCGTAATTTCTTTGGCAAGCAAAAGTCCATGATGAGAACTCAAGTGTGCAGCGATACTGTGTGTTGTCAGTCCCTGCCCGTGAAGCTGCTGTGTTCATGGTCTGGTCCCAGTTGGACAGTCCCAATGTCCAAGTCAGTCAGGTTGAAATCCTTTGGGTGCTCGTTGTTAAAACTAAACTCTGCAGTGTGTCTAGACAGAAGGTATTTTTTCATAGTTCTGCTAGACTTTCATGCCAAGCTTGGGACCACTGGAATTGCTGGAACTTCCAAAGCACTTACCACAGATTACACTTACTTTTGCTTCTTGTTACCTTTCACAGTAGCTGTATGATTTGGAAAAGAAAAAAATGTTTATACATGCCTCTTTTCAACAGCTGCCTAGGTTTATGGAAATTGTTGGGTGCTCCTAGGAGGCAGGTCCTTTAGGACGGTGTTTCTGTTGAAGATGCTGACAGTCTCAGTCCTGATGCTTAACAACTCTCCTGTTTGGTTAACATTAGTCTGTATAATTTAGTAAACCATCTAAATCTCCACCCCCAGCTCCCTCAAATTTTGTTTTGAGGAAGGCAGAGCTGTCCAAGCCTCTAAGTGTTGGGTCAATCAGAACTTGCTCTGTACAGGACAAGTTATTGCCTGTAATTCAAAAGTGCCTTCTAAGAAAGCATTGCTGTTCTATCAGGGTGTGGGGACAATGTTTTTATAACACTTTGCAGCTTTCAACTTTCTGTGGTGTTTGCTTTTGTTTTCTGTAGACTCGAGATGATTTTCTTGGACAAGTGGATATTCCTCTTTATCAGTTACCGGTTTGTATTTTTTGTTTGTTTTTAAGACTATGAAAGGGAAAAGTATTTCTATATGCACTCTATTAGTCATCTAAGGAAGTTACAATACTGATAATAAAGTGATTAAGTTCTCCTGCTCTGGGGGTTCTTTGTTTTATTTTGTAGATCTGTTTGGGCTTTTTCAGTGCTGATGTTTATAAAACAATGTAGGTTACCTTGTTTTTCAATACTGGAGTGCTTTTAGCTTTTCCATAGTCTTACAGTCTTAAAGATAAGAAGACGTAATTACTGTCATACCTTAAAATATTTCTTTAAAGTCTGTAAATTTATCTTTACTGTTCCTTATTCACATAAACAGATACAAAAAAATAGGGTAAGTGGGACATAGAACTAGTGTTGCTTTGGTCATTTTTTTTTCTGTTTCTTGTAATCCTTTTGCAAAGCAGATAATTAGTTAAAAAAAATATCACAAAGAACATTGAAATAAATAAGCTTTTTCATTTTCTTCTGAAGTTTCAAAACATTAGCAGATATTAACAGATTTATCATAAGCTGTCTTAAGAACTGGGTAGCAACCATGGCAAACTCTTTCCAAGGGCAGGTGTTTCATTCTGTAATGTGCCTAGACACTGAAAGGTAATTGTTGTGTTCTTGAACCAGAGTATTGGTCTTACTGCTGAGACTAAAACTGGTATTGCTGTTACCTGAACCTGTAATTTAAATTTTAAAGTATTATAAGGCCTTTAAAAAAATCAGTTGTAAATTTCTGATCGTTTTCTTTGATTTCAAGTGCTTGATGAATATTTTTCTTGAAAAAAATACTTATTCCAGACAGAAAACCCAAGTATGGAGAGACCATATACATTTAAGGATTTTGTCCTTCATCCAAGAAGGTTAGTAAATACTACATGGAAATTCTAATTTTTATATCTAAACAAGTCTCTTGTGTAATTAGTTGTAAGTACATATGCATTTTCTAAGTTTTTCTGTTTCCATCAAAGAAATTTGAGTAGCCATTTCTATGGTATTGATGTTCTACTAAAAAGTCAGCATTATTTTAAATACTGTATTCAGAAGTCTGAAGCCTTGTTGCCATTATAGGACTTAATCTAGATTATAGAAAGTCAAGTTTGTGTTGAAACACTTAAGAATAATCCTCTAGCTGTGCTTTTCAGCTATTTTGTATTACAAGTGCACAATAAGATAACTTTTTTTTTCTTCTGCAGCCATAAATCAAGAGTTAAAGGCCACCTTAGATTAAAAATGACTTACTTACCTAAAAACAATGGGTCTGAAGAAGAAACCACAGAACAGGCTGAAGAATTAGAGGTGGGAAAAATGTGTTTATTGCTGAAAAATGAATGTTAGGAGTCACTAAGCTATAAATAGTGTTTTAGAAACAAACCTAGAAAGCTTTTGAAACTTTAACAAAAGTTAAAAATGATCACTTGTATTGTGCATACAATTTAAAGTGTTTAAGTTTCTGTTGTTGGTACTGTTTAATGTTGTTTGACCTCAGACAGGCACTAACATCTCTCTGGTTTTAGGATTTTAACTCTCTCCAATCCATAGGGTTATTTTGATCTTACCTACCATATATATGTAATCTTTTAAGCACATCCAATTAGATTAATGTATTTCTTTTCTTGACTTAACTCTATATAGTATTACAACCTTTGCTGTAATTAAACTTTGTTATTGAAGGATGTGTTCATCTGCCTCATACATTCGCAGCATATGTATAAAATGACAATATTTAAGCTTTTAATGTATTTTGTGAATGCTGTTTGTTTTCCTGGAATTAACAACTTCTGATACTACTATATTTAAGGATCTTGAGTTAAAAATAAAGACATGCATAATATGCCCTGTCATTTTTTATAAATAAGCACACTAAAACCACAGTCAAATTTACTGGCTTAAGATGTAATGGAGCTACACCTTAAAAGGGGGAGTGGCTTGATAAATTAGGATATGTTTTGCAGCTTCTTTAGTATTAAAGGTAGTTATATTATGTCTTTCAGCCTGGGTGGATTATATTGGACCAACCAGAGGCTGCTAGCCAGCCACAACAGCAACAGCAGGAATCTCCTCCACTGCCTTCAGGCTGGGAAGAAAGACAAGACATCCTTGGCAGGACCTACTATGTCAATCATGAATTCAGAAGAACACAGTGGAAAAGACCAACTGCACAGTATGTCTTTTAGCCTGAAAATTCAAGTCTTATATTAGCTAGTGTAATTCACCCTAGTTATATTGAAAGCAAGGAGAAATAAAAAATTAACAGCTTGAAAACTAGTAGAGAGCTCTCCCTCCCTTAATTTAGAAGCCCTCATGCAGTGGTCATTTTGGCTGTATTGTGCTCTGGAAGTATGTGTTCAAAGAGAAACTGGTTGCAGTTGAAGAGATGACAACTATAGGAATGGAAAGTAAATAATTTTTCAGTTTTCAGCTTGTTTATTTCTTCCCATCAGGGACTTGGTTAAATTATTTGCCTTATTTTTTTCAGGGTTGTTTTTTTTTTCCCTGGAATGCTACCTGGTTCTTCAGCTTACACTTCACATTGACATGAATGCTTATTCATTTTAAACAGTTTACTTTAATTTATATAGTCCAGACTGTTTCTTTTTCTTCTGCCAAAATGACTGTGATGTATGTTTTTGTTATTAGCCTGGCTTACTGTTGAAAGATAAACTCTGGCTGCTGTTTGCTGACTTCTCCCCCCTGCCCCACCAGGGACAGTGTGGCTGTTGCAGATCTTGGCAGTGTGCAGCTGGAGGCCCAGCATGTGTTCACTCACCGGCGACAGATATCAGAGGATACAGAAAACACAGACAACAGAGATTCCCCTGAGGTAAACAATACATCTGGAAATGGTTCTGAAATGCAAGTGATTTTTTTAATATAGCCTACTCAAAAAAGTTGTCTTAATTAATTGTGACTTGGAACTACTTTTAAAAAATGTTTTCCTTTTATTTTCCTTTTAAAGAGCTGGGAAATTATAACTGAAGATGAGGCAACAATGTACAGCAGTCAGAATGTTCAAGTACCTCTCTCGCAGAGTAGCTGTGATATACAGAGTCATCTTGCAGAAGAATTGAGTAACAGACTGACTACTTCTGGAGGTCCAGCTACTGGCCAGTCAACAGCCTACACTGTAAATTATTCTTCTCATTGTTCTGGTAGAACTAGATCCGTAAATACTATATTTAGGAATTATATCTTTAATTTCATCTCAAATGCGCAGACTTTTAAGAGTAGTCTTTTTACTGTAGAATCTCATCTAAGCAAGCATTTTCTTCCTCTTTGCTTTGCTTATATGGCCTGAGGTTAAAAAAGATTTGTGTGAACTATTTTTTCAGTCTGTAAATCTACCTCTTAATCTAGTGTCACAGAATGCTGAAAACTGTGAATGAAGAAATCTGTCAGTATTCTGAAAGCTTGTTTCTAAGGGAGTTGTGCTATGTGAGTTACTTTTCCTGTTAGAACAAGTTCTAAGACTGTTTTTCATTGGATATTGGGATCAGGTTTTATGATTGGGTTGAGTAAACCTGCTGCTTCCTTAGCAGCAAAAATGGGAGTTTGCTCATACAGTTCCACAGCCCTTGTGCCAGCTGTGAAATTTGCCTGACCTTTGCATGAGTCTGTTCAGCTTGCTAACCCAGCAGCAAACTACTCTCTTTTCCCCAACTTCGCTTTTTTTCAGTTTGAGCAACTGAAAAAGCATGCTAGGTTTTCTGACAAATGCTACAGTAGCAGAGGGAAAACAGCAGGAGAATGTAGCCAGGGTGAAACTCGAGTTTTTGGTGGTAGCAAGCAATTAAATAAGCTCAGCTGTCCTGTGAAACCCGAGCTCCACAAACAGCCTTGTAACCTGATACATGACATGAGAAATCCACTGTCCATTGAGGAAAGCCTGCAGAGGTGACCCAGGCCATCTAGTCTGTTAGATATTGGTATTGAAATAATCATTAGTTTTTGTGATATTGAGAGTGCCCTTCCAAAGGTAAATTTAGAATTGACAATGTTTATCTGAATTTGTGTGAATGTAGCACTAGTGTTGCTGGAAACAGTCAAGTGAGTAACAAGACTACTTGATCTCTGCTATTTAGTATCTGATGGATTGCAAGAAAACTGTTATTTCAGATTGTTTGGGTGGCCTGAGCAAAGAGAGGCAGATGTTCTAATTATTTACAAGAGTCAGCTAGAATGGCAGTCTTGCCTTCCTTCACCTGCATTATATCCTATCCCCCACACAAAAAAAAAATTTTAAGTTAATCATGCTTTTTCTTTGAAGTACTCCAATAGTTTTTGGATAGGGAAAAATCCTTCAAATAGTTGTGGAAATTCTGGAGCAAAATGAAATACAGGTGCCTAATTGTACTGAGTGAGATCTAAATGTGGCTTTAGGCAGGAAGGTCATATGCATATGCATATATACATATGCAAAGTCCAAGGATTGAATTGCTCTTCTCAAATTCGTTATCTCAGACTCTCATATCTTTTTATTATTGACCTGATCTACTCTCTGGAAAGTCGTGTTAACTCTATCACAGACTTTGCTGACAATCCAAAAAGTTCTATACTGTAAACTCAATTGTACTGTAACTATTTGTAATTAATGTTTTACATGCCAAAACATCTATTGCTAGAGTTTTCAGAACTTTTGCAAGCCTCCATCATCCTAAGATTGTAATGGACTCTGTGAACTTGATGTTTGTAGCTGTTTAAACAAGATTTAAGAAAATACGATATTAAATCATGTTTCAAAACTACTTTGCTCAGGTAGGAAACTGTAATAGCTTGAAGTGTGATAACTATTGTTGGCTGTCTGCTGCCATGCTTAAAGCTGCAGTAATAACTAATGTGTCATTCCTCCCCACTCCTTCAAGAACCATTCCAGCAGAAGAGGTAGTCTGCAAACATACAGACTTGAAGAGCAGCCTGCACATCCAGTGGTAAGTCATTTTTCAAAAAACACAGGCTTTTAGCTGTGTTAGCTGCTGACATTTCCAATGAGATTTGGCCTGCCTTGCCCAGCAGCTGTCCTGACAAAATGGCAATTATGTGTCTAGTTCAGCTGTAAAGCTTTCACGTTTCAGCTTTGTTTAGCATTAGCTTGATGCATAGCCTGCAGGAGGAAGTAGTTGTGCCCTGATGAACTGAGTTTCTTTTTTGAAATGGTTTGCCTTATAATTGTTTACTTAATTAAAAGCTGTACCACATTCCATTATGTTTTCATGGTGACACTGCAAACTGTGATCTCATAGCCAGAAGTACTAGACTGGATCAGCTTAAACCAAGTATATAAATGAATCCTTTAAAATGAGGAGTTTGAATTTTGTATAAACAAACAAATAAGAATCTGTTACTTCATACTATTCAGGAAGTACTTAAATACTTCTTATCTATTTTATCCAGTTCATAAAAGTCATGAACCTACTTGCATATAGTTTTGTCATTTTAATTTTACAGAGGAAAACCTTTTCTCAATAAGTTTCATCGTTTCCTTATTTGTTTTTCATTTGTTATCACTAATATTTAGTTACTGCCTACTTCATCTGGATTACCCCCAGGCTGGGAAGAACGACAAGATGAAAAAGGAAGGTCATACTATATAGATCACAATTCTAGAACCACTACATGGATAAAACCAGTTGTACAGGTACTGCCTGTCTTCAGTTTACTGCTGTTTGCACTCATTGGACCTTTTAAACATCTCACGTAATAGTGGAGTGATGGCTTTGAAATAGAACACATGAAAGGCATAAACTGTAAAGTACCTCATAAAGTATGTGAGAGACTGCACGGAGAGTTAGGAACAGTAATGTTTGTGGCAAGTCACTCTCCCTTCTGGATAGTGGATAGACTGAGGAGGTTGGAAAGGTTCTGTAAACCTTCAGCACAATCAGTGATTGTTAGTCAATGCAGTTGATATTATGAAATCTGTCAGGGACTTGCTTTATGAAACTGGTTTCATGAGTCAAAAATATCGGTTAATAGAAAAAAGGTGTTGCTTTACAGGGCTTTGATTTGATAGGATGTTTTTTGGTCATTTACCGTAGAATGCTGTGGAAACAAGTCAGGTGTCAGCTGCACAAAGTATTCCTACAGGAAGACAGCCACAAGCAACATCAAGTGATTCATCACAACAGTCTTCTCAGCAGCAGCCTGAAATGGAGCAAGGATTTCTCCCTAAAGGCTGGGAAGTCCGACATGCACCCAATGGGAGACCATTCTTTATTGACCACAATACCAAAACCACAACATGGGTATGAACTGTTAATGAACTGAAAATTGTAGTTCCTTTTGAATCAAAATGTTGCTGCTTTCAGCAAGCTTCCATATGTTTCTTTAGTGCCAAGATAGCTGTGTCTGTTTAGGAGCATGGTCAGAGCATGGTGCTAATAAAGCCCAAGTGGGGCATTCAAACCCTGTACAGGCCATGGAGATGGACTTCCATGGTCCTTGTGGGTCTCTTCCAACCCAAAATATTCTGTGTGAGTCTGAGTGATATGTAATAAAAATGCCAAGTTAAAATACCTGTCATGAGTAGAAGGTTATTAATTTTACTAATTGTATTGGTACTTCAAAGTTTAGCTTGGAAAAAGGAAAACAGAAATCTGCTTTGCAGATGTAAAGCCCCTCCTGAATGACACTGCAGAACTGTGGTAGCTTATAGGAGCTATTCACAGAAATGAGTTCTGTAATCTTCAACAGGAAATCCATTACCTTCCATTTATCACAGGGCACAACAGAAATTTCTGTGAATGCTTAGAAAAGCAGACCAGGTGCAAGTACCATATGGATGAGGGAGCTGTACAGCTGCAGTTCCACAGAGGGGCACTGCACACCACTTGGCTGTGCAATTAGATGGGCTTAAGCATCTCAAGAGTAAGTCAGTGTTACTGTCAGGTGGAAGAGAAGGAGAAATGCATTAAATTGATTCAAAATGTGTATTCTTTTCTCCAGGCAGATGAACAGAGCTCATTTAACGCAGCCACCTTTATCCTGGCTCCCACAAAAACCCCCAACCTATCAACCAAACAACAAAAAATCCCACCAAATCCAAAACATATAAGGTGTGTCAGGAATTGTGTGGAAAGAGTAATTTGACTCAATTACACAAAAATTAGTTGAATGAGGGATTTATATATATATATGTAAATAAAAAAGTGAGCGGTTACCAGAAAATTATTGTAAACTACTGGAGGACTGAGAATGTGCAAGGATTCCTCTGGCTGCAGAATATGCAACCATTACCTAATTGGTCCTAGGCATATTCTTTCCAAAATCATTAATAAAGACAAAAATGTGAAGCAAATCAAAACAACCAAATGATTTCAACATGCTGCTTGTTTTCTTATCAAAGGAAGATCCAAGACTGAAAATTTCTGCTCATCCAAGGAGAAAGACCTCTCTAGATCCAGTTGACCTGGGCCCATTACCAGTAAGTAAACTATTCTCTACTTGTTTTTCAGATGAAACAATTTAACAATTTAAGTTAGCATTATTGAAATTTGTACATGAGAAAATGCAGCCTGTTTTTTTTTTCCTACAAAAATACTGTTTTGAATTTAAGTGCTGACAGTAGGTGGGGATCTACTGCAGATCATGTTGAGTTCTATGCACACTATATGATCAGAAATTTGTAATAAAAATATGTAATAAAAATGTTGCCTTTTTACAGCCAGGGTGGGAAGAGAGAACTCACACAGATGGAAGAATATTCTTCATAAACCACAGTATGTACAATGAAGTATTCTTCCTTACTCATCATGATTTTATTTGTGAACATTATTTAAATTAATGGAACTAATTAAAAAACGTCTTGCAGATACAAAGAGAACACAGTGGGAGGATCCTCGGCTGCAAAATGTGGCAAATACTGGACCAGTAAGCTTTCTTAATGTAGATTTCCTAATGTAGATTTTCCTGTCTTTCAGAAATACTGTTAATAGAATCCAAACAAACTCTCGTCATTTATCAGTTAGTTGGTGTATAAAGTGAAATTTTCAGAGTGTTTGAACAAAGTATTTTTGTTTCTTTTTAAAGACTGTTTAGAAAGCTTTCTGGGGAAATGGTCTTTAAATGCCAGAAAGAAAAAGCAGTTCCCATGGTACTAAGAAAGTTTCCTTATAGACTAGGGGGAGGGCTTTGAAGTGGGTAAGAAAGTCTGTTTATTTTTTGTCCACATTAGCTCAATTCATGAAGTAAATTTGAGAAAAAGGAAGAAAAAGAGAAAAAAAAAAAAAAAGAAAGGGCTTAAAGAGGAATTAAATTAATTTTCAACTGAAAAATAATTATCCAGCCTCAATACTTAACCTGAAGTGCGAAATTACCAGAACTAATTGCAAAGATAGTTTGCATTATAATTATAGATGGGTTTTAGTGTTCAGCTGATATGTGTTTATTAATAGCCAGCGTATGTAAACAACTTTCCCTGTCCATGGAAAATAGAGGTGTTTGTAGCCAGGTCTCTCATGATACAGCAGGGAAACGGACGCGTTATGGACGTCACCAAAGGCATTTTGGTCACTTTGATCTGGGCCACTCAGGGATCTCAGGCAGTTACATCAGCTAATGGGGAAGTACAGCTTGAATTCTGGGGATCTGATCTGAACAGAGAAGTGCTTTTCATTCCTGGTGTTTATAAATCGGAAATCTCCCTTGGCACTCAGTAAAACATGTGTTCCTGTTATCTCAGAATTTAAATGGGTTGTCTGTGTTTCACAAGATACACGAGACTTCTTTTTTTCTCTTTTTTCCCCCAAAGGCTGTGCCTTACTCCAGGGACTATAAGCGGAAGTATGAATTCTTCAGAAAGAAATTGAAGAAACAGGTAAATAATCAGTAGGAATCCAGCAGAAGGTTATGAAACTTAGGCCCCTAGACAAGGGAGAGCTTAGCTTACAGGGATTTATTGTCTGTTCACAATTACATTTGTGTAGCACCAACTTGGTAACAATTAGCATTTATTCTAACAGCAGGGTTTGTGTCTTTATGCACTGATGAGACTACAAGCAATCTAATTAAAAAAGTAGAAATTCTCAAAGTTTAACATGTTGTGAACCTGAAAGTAAGGCTGGCAACAGAAAAGGTTGGAAATCAATGATCAAGCATAGAGTAGTTTTTGAAAGTCAGAATATGGAAAGTTCTCAGAACAGATTTTAATCTGGCTGTATAGAAATCTCTACTGCCATCATGATCAGTCTGGGTGACTGCAATAAATTGTTACAGCCTTAAAATCTGAAGCTTATCCATCTTGTTTCCAAACTCTAGTTTGAAGTGTCAGTGCCAGGTATATTTATAACATGTAGCATAAAAGACTGTAAATAGTCTTCTGGACAGGCAGATAACAATGAGTCGGCACAAGTTCAATCAAATTTTACATCCTTGGGAGATATTTTGCATATATAATAATAGTCTTTGAGTTTAGATCCGTGTTTCACCTTCTACCTGCCAAGTCTGCCTGTGCATTTTGAGCTGACATGTAAATTGCGCACAATTATACATGCACCTTGTTTTTTGTTCTTAGTCAAATAAGATTGACATTCATTCAAATGTCAGTATCTTAATCTGGGAAGTGATAGAGAGCTCAGCCACACAATGCAATTGTGGTAGTTGAAGAATTAAATACAACTGTAGATTTTATCTTAAATAAGAGAATGGGACGCTTAGGCTCATATTATATTGAACTGGAAGGTGAAATAAGTCAGATAAAATGGTTCCAGGTAATTTTATGTGTCAACTGTGAGCTGTTTTTAATCAAGTGTGTAATATGATAAATGTTCAGTGTCAGAGACTCCAACTTGCTGCATGCAGAGCGACTGCCCATATGCCGTTACTAGTAAGAACTTAGTTTAGCTGTGTTTTCTTAGCATGAAATGGAAGTTAGTATCTGAAATCATCTTTGCTAGTTGAATTGTAGGTAAGTAGAGCCTCTTCTCAAGGATATTGTGTTAGGTTTTCAAGTTATGTAAGGAAAGGGTTCCTGTGCCCTGTCTATTTTCAGAATTTGCATATTCTACAAAGCTATAAGATAGTGCATTTTGTTTGATTTTTTTTTTCATATTCTCTTTTTTAGAGTGATATTCCAAATAGGTTTGAAATGAAAATTCATCGTACAACAATCCTTGAAGATTCTTACAGAAGAATTATAGCTGTAAAAAGAGCAGATTTTCTTAAAGCAAGACTTTGGATTGAATTTGATGGTGAAAAAGGTTTAGACTATGGAGGAGTGGCCAGGGAATGGTTCTTCCTTCTCTCTAAAGAAATGTTTAATCCTTATTATGGATTGTTTGAATATTCAGCTACGTAAGTAATACCACTCTGGAAGGCATGAAAACTTAGGAAAAGAAATAGTTTCTCATGCCTTCTTTAAAAACGGGGTTCCGGCTGCCCTTGCAAATGCATGAGAGGGTTTAGTTGATAATAACTGTGATAATCTGCACCCAGTTGCTTGACAGAAGAGTAATGTAGAGGCAGGGCTTGTGGGGATTTTTTTACAGCAGTCTAACATATGCCATGGCATTTTTGCATGGACAAGCATGTGTTTGCAACCATCTCCTGCATACAGAAGAGGCAGTTTGTGACCAGTAATGCAGAGAATGCTTTTCTACTTGAAAATTAATGGGAGTTAATCCCTTCTCTTTGGTGCATCTCTAATTTACTCAGGTAGTTCGTGGTGGTTGTTTCTGATACACTAATAGTCTTCTATTGCATCTTGTTTAATATTAGATATCATCATGAAAAGCGATAACTGATCTTCAAATGTGAGACTGTTTCAATAGTACATTTTGTTTTTCTTTCTCTTCCCTGCTCCCTTTTTCAACTTCAGAGATAACTATACTCTGCAGATCAACCCAAATTCTGGACTTTGCAATGAAGATCATCTCTCTTATTTCAAGTTTATAGGCCGTGTAGCTGGAATGGCTGTTTACCATGGCAAACTTTTGGATGGTTAGTATTTCTTATGTAATGTGCTATTCAGATTAATATTGTGTGTGTTTTGAGTCCTTAGTTACATCTGTTAAATTTATTTCTTCTTCTTTATAGCCTTTTTTATTCGTCCTTTTTATAAGATGATGCTCCAAAAACCAATAACACTACATGATATGGAGTCTGTGGTATGTAATTTGCTTTAACACATAGATAAATTTCATGTTTATAATTATGTATATATATGTATATATTTAATGACATTCTGCAGGTTGAAAATGCATGATTCAAAGATCTCTTAGGCTACATCTTTTATAAGTCTGGAAGTTGTATAGGAATTTAAACTTCTGGTGAAAATCAAAGACCTAGACTTAGGTTCAGCTCAGTTAAACTGTATTGGAAACTTGAACCTAAACTTGCTACGCTGTTGTCTTAAAATGTTTTAGACACTGAGGTTGGTAAAATTGAATATAAATACTTTTAGGATTCCTGTCTTAAACTGGTTTTTAATTAGTTTTTTTCTTTGATTATAAAAGTTAATTTCAGCGACTGAAAATATCTAAGTGATACAGTGTAATTTTTTAGAGGAAAATATGTCCCTTAAATTTTGGTTGGTTCCCTGATAACAGCTCTTATCTAGAACACCCATGGACAAAGTGGGTTTTATTCTGTCTTTTTAATCTGTTACTGGTTTTGCTGCCCTTTAAGATTGCAGTATGTGGTTGCTGTCTGTTTCTGAGTAACAGATTTGTAGATGTGTCCTGATTTTTTTGTTTTGATTTGATTTTTGTTCAGTACTCTAGAATGATGGAATGGTTTGGGTTGCAAGGCAGGGACGCCTTTCACTAGACTGGGTTGCTCCAAGCCCTGTCCAACCCGGCCTTGAACACTTCCAGGGATGGGGCAGGCACAGCTTCTCTGGAGAACCTGTGCCAGTGACTCACCATAGTCACAGGGGAGAATTTCTTCATCTCCAAGCTAAATCTACCTTCCTCATCCTGTCACTACACTCCCTGATGCAAGGTCCCTCATCATCTGTTTTGTAGCTCCTGTATTCATGCTGGAAGGTCTCCTGGAGCCTTCTCCAGTCTGAACACCCAGCTCTCCCAGCCTGTCTCCAGAGCAGAGGTGCTCCAGCCCTCTTAGGGTCTTGGTGGCCTCTTCTGGACTTGCTGCAGCAGCTCCATGTCCTTATGCTGGGGGCCCCAGAGCTGGGCACAGCTGAGATGGGGGACAGAATCACCTCCCTTCACCTTCTGGCCACATTGCTTTGGATGGAGCCAGGATGTGGTTGGCATTATCTTAATATTCATTTCATAAGCTTCTTTGTAGGGAATGCTTGACAATAACAAGCAGATAAATAGAGGATGAGAGGCAGGAGTCCAAAATATATTACTTCAGATAGTATAGCACTATCTTACAGCCAGTTTGCTATGTGAGATGTTTACATAGATTGCTGAGCAATCAGGTTTCAAAGGTCTTCAGAGCTTTGTACAACTGCAGTGACTCTGTATCCAGTATAGGATTACCCTAGGCAGAAGTGTTCACTGGACTGTCATGGAACCTCTTGCAGTTTATAAGGTGGCTACTTTATTTAGTGTTTACTATTTTGCAATTCTCTCTTAGGATAGTGAATATTACAATTCTCTGAGATGGATCCTTGAAAATGATCCAACAGAACTGGACCTCAGATTCATAGTTGATGAAGAACTTTTTGGTCAGGTTAGTATGTTCATTTAATTCAGAATAGACAAAATATCAAAGAAAATACTTGACCTGTGGAATTAGGGCATTTTATCTGTATGGTGTTAAGAAAACCTCTTTGCTCACTCATCTCTTTCTACTCATGCAGTGCTTTCAACCTGGTGTGATAAAGGACTTGGAAATAAACAGAGCTTTAAAAAATTGCTTGTGCTTTTTTGTTGAATACTAGCATTGAAATGTAGCAGTTGCTGTGAAGGCAACCAAGACAAAGATATCCATAGTCCATTATTTGCTCTAAAGTAGAGGTTGGACTTATGCAATTGGCTGGAAAGGATGAGCTCCTTTGGAAACTGATGGAATCACTAGGAGATAACATGTTTCTTTTCTCTAGAAACCTATGGAATAAACAAGTTAGTTATTGCATACAAAGCTATTTAAGATGAGTCATGTAGAAATACCATAGGTCTTGAATAAAACATCCAAATTACAGTTGCCAGCTAGATCTAAGGATAATAACCTTGTGTAACAATGGTGAGCCTAAGAAGAGGCAATGAAAATGTACATCCATGATGACTGAAAATGAGATATTTGTCTTCTGAGGTTCTAGTAGTAGAAGCCACTTTATAAGAGAGATGCACATTGATTCACTGCTGGTTTGGTTCAGAAACCATCAAAGTGGTTTCTGTAATTGTTTTTCCTTGAGATTTGGAACAAGGGCTGGATCATGGAATATGCAATTAGAGAAGTGTCCTTACTCTGAACCTGTGTGCACTCTTGGGTGGTATGTTGTAGCAGATCAGACAAAATGGAGGTTTCCCATTGCACTCTTAAATAATACATGTTTCTTTTAAAAATGTACCATCTTCTAATTATTAGGTTACCTGTGTGACTGGATTTGTTTCTCATAGTTCTCAAATTCTGCAGTCTTCAAGAACTGCACGAATTACCTAATATTAACATAGGAATTCTGTTATATATTCATCTTGTTTAAAACCTGTTCTGTGCATTGCATTTAGACCCATCAACATGAACTGAGAAGTGGTGGATCAGAAATAGTTGTCACCAACAAGAACAAGAGAGACTATATTCAGTGAGTAGTGGCTGCTGTGTGCAATGTATCTCGCTGGCTTGCCCTCTAGTACAAGGGCTCTATGTTAGCTTTATTTATTTATGAAAGGAAGTTGTTGCTTTGTATATAAATCACTTTTATTTTCAATGTGATTGTTTGTTTTTTTGGGTTTTTTTGCAGTCTTGTAATTCAGTGGAGATTTGTGAGCCGAGTACAGAAACAAATGACAGCCTTTAAAGAGGTATAGTTTTAATTACAAAATAAATTCTAAGAGTTTGTTGCATCTGATATTAAGGTTTTTTCGTCATCCTGAAGACCCACTAATAATTTTGTTAAAAGTATAAAAAAGGCAGTGATACTGTTTGTAGTGTCAGCTTTGAATTATTTCAGAGTTAAAAATATTTTGGGATGTTTTTACTGAGGTGTTTAATTCATCTTGAAACATTTGCTTATTTCTCAGTCCTGACTGACAGCTTTAGCTGTAGAGCAAACTGTTTAATGTCCTCTGCAGAAATTAAGCTTAATTATATTAGTTTGATTTAAATTAGGCAATTTACCATTTTTTGTATACAAATTGTATTACATAGATGATATTCAGACTTCCATTCAGTGTTACACAGGAAAGGTGTGAGAAATCAGTTAAAAGTACTATAACGAAACTGGGGACTACTCGTGTCCAAACATCTGTATTTGATATATTGCTTTGGCTGTGTTTACCAAAGCCTCTAAATATCCTTCTCCATGACTAAAAGTGCTAAAATAATATTGTCTTGATTTTTACAAACTTCCTTCATCTTTTTTAGGGCTTTTTTGAACTAATACCACAGGATCTGATTAAAATTTTTGATGAAAATGAGCTAGAGGTAGGTGTATCTTGGAAAAGAAAACAAATTATGTTGGAACTGTAGTTTACTGACTTAAACTTTGGTCTTCTTTGTTTTTTTTTTTTTATCTGTGTAGTTATTAATGTGTGGATTGGGAGATGTGGATGTGGCTGATTGGAAACTACACACAAAATACAAAAATGGCTACAACATAAACCATCAAGTAATACAGTGGTTCTGGAAGGTATCATGAAGTTCTAATATTTTCTTATTGAAAGTGTGTTCAAAAGCTGCTGCCTTTCTGCTAGTTTATAGTTTGATTGATTAAAAGGTTAGGTAAATATTATTTGACCATTAAAATTCCTGAGAAAGTAAGAAAACTAAAAATGAGATGCATGGTAAGAATGTAAATGCAATACTGATGCTTGCTTTTTAAAAAAAATCCCTGTCTGACTGGGGTTAAAAATATTTGTGCAGGTTTTCCTGGCATGGTTACACTAAAGAGGTGTTAAACTCTTCTGTTTAATAAATTACAGGAATTTGGCTTCTGGTTCATAACATCAAGAAACTTCAAAGAAAGTAGGGGGCCAGATCTTCAAGGGAAGCATTTTAACAGCCTGCTAAGTCAGTAACCATACTCTCGTTACAGTGCCATTAAAAAATTGTTGACTTCATAGCTTTAAACAATAGGCAGAGAAGTAGACTGTCTGTGTCACTAAAAAAGTGTAAATATATATCATAGATGATGATTTAGAGGTAGATACTATGTTGCATAAGTCTACTAGCTTAAAACCTTAATTTTAAAATAAATCCTTTATTGTAATCATTATCATATGTAGGCAGTCTTAATGATGGACTCTGAAAAGAGAATAAGATTACTTCAGTTTGTTACTGGCACATCACGTGTTCCCATGAATGGATTTGCTGAGCTGTATGGTGAGTACTTAAGATTATCCTCACAATTAAATAACAAAGAACCCGATACCAGCATTGTCCTGATGTTTGACTCCGGACATTGTCAGATTATTTTTTGGATTTTGTTTTAAAATTTAGTATATACTGGCAGTTATAAGAAACAAAGTTAGAGAAGAATCACTTGTATAATTTTCCCCATGTTCTATATGGTAACATATTGTTTTAATTCTGGTTTTGGAAGTTTTTAAATGTATAGGAGCTCTCAAATGAATGTGGATTTTTGAAGTCCTCAAGAGCTGCAAAAATCCCTGTTTAACACATGATTGAGCTTGAAGAAAATTCTCAGTTATCCAAGATCTGATTACAAAGACATGCTGGCATCAGCAGTTAATTTCAGTTCCACAACTGCTTTTATCCACTCACAAGCCACGGTTGTACAGATGCAGTTGTTTGTAAGGATATACTCAAAAGGGGACCACTGAAATGACACGAGTTAAAGTCAGAAGAAAAGTACCGAACTTACAATGCCGAGACTGAAACAAGCCGAGGACAGCAGGGAGCGAATTTCAATAGCAAAGCCAGAAAAGCCACTGTGCGCAGACTGTGGGCAAGCAGATAGAGCAACCCACAAAGGGTGGGGATGTTTGGCTTAGGGGAAGTCCGTTCTCAGCTGCCATCAGCTATTATGTTTTCTTCTAGACTTCATTATTAAGGTGAAAAGTGCTTGAGATGCTGTGCAAATGACTGAATAGCCTAACTTGCCTCTTTGATTAAACATTTCCTTTTCTATAAACAAGACCTTAATTTGTTTATAAAACAAAGGATTGTGAATAAAACCACCCATCATGTGTTCCCATTTCTCCATGTCTTCATTTTCATCATGAATACTTGGTTTAGTCATTTCTGTTCCATCAGTTAATGAATGGTGAGTTCCAGTGGGAAGAACAGTGTTCAGCAGGCTTAGCCATGTTTCTGCTGCTGCACCTGAACCTTGGCATTGGTGTTACAGCACATGCTTATCACAGGGGAACCCAATCAGAATGCTGCTGCCTCAGAAGTTCTGCTTATTTGTCTAAGAACTCTACTAGAAATAGAACTAAGAATTGATACAGAGAAAGAAACTGCTGAAGTTCTTGGCTTTCTTCTGCTCAGGGATAAGAGTATCCTTGGGCAGTCTTCTGTAGTTGTGTTCGTTAATGAAAAATTCAACTAGCACAGTCTTGCACAGTGCTTTGTTTCTCTTCCAGTTATTTCTGCTTAGCTGTGGCCAGCATGCCGTCGTTGCTAAACCCCAGCGACAATTATATTTCCTGTACCTTGTGCTGAAAGAGCCGTGTGTGGTTTCTCAGAGTTTCGTGCCGAGCGTTGCTCTCCCTCTGGTGGCGTGGCCCGGCGCTCCTGCTCCTCTGGCACGAGTGCTCCGGGGCCGCGAGCAGAGCAGACCCGCCCGCGCTGGAGCACGGCACACTAAACAGATATTCTCTGACGAGATCTTCTCTTTTTTTTTTTCTTTTTTTTTTTTTTTTTTTTTTTTTTTTTTTTTTTAACTGCACAGTCTTCTCCCAGCTCAAGGAAACCGTTATAACCATATATCCATATAAACCATATATCCTCTTTGCATCTACTTGGTGAGAATTGAGAAGTCCAAGAAACTTTGAGAGAGGAGATTCTGTAAGACACTTGTTGTAGACTAGAGGGAGCTGGGGCTGCCCTTGCTGGCCAAAACATGTTCTCTCAGGTGCAGAAGAACATCCTGGGAGTACACATATGATTGCCATGTTTCCAAAAGTTCCCAGTTGCTCTCCTTTATTGTTTGTGTGGGTAAAGGTGGACATTGACTACTTTCTACCAGGTTATAAAACTTTTCACGTGGTGATAAACATGTATAAGTTTTTACATGCAAAATTTAAAGCATTATAAAATTGTCTTGTCCAGAAAACTTTAGTGCTAGCTACTATGCATATACATTTAGATCTTAGGCTTCTGAGCTTAAGGTGTGAAAGTCTCTTGAAACTGAGGTATAGCAAGAAATAATTAAAATAGAAGTGAATTAGGATTATTGACTATTATTGCCTATAAGTCTGAATTTTATTCATAATAGCTCCTTCTAATGTCAGAACTGGATTACAAAACCCCAAAATACGTCATAATTTGAATCTCTGATTATAGAAGGATTTCATATTAGGGTGAAAATTGATATTGTTCTTTTTTTCAGGTTCAAATGGACCACAGTTGTTCACAGTTGAACAGTGGGGTACCCCTGAAAAACTACCAAGAGCTCATACGTGGTGAGTATTTAATTCAGATAAATTAGGACCTCTCGTAAAACTGATAAAATACTTAAAAGTTTTCATCTGTTTTCCAGCTTTAATCGCTTGGATTTGCCTCCATATGACTCATTTGAAGATTTGTGGGATAAACTTCTTCTAGCGATTGAAAACACTCAGGGTTTTGATGGGGTTGATTAAAACACAGACACAAATTATGTTGGTCCAGTGCTGCAATTTCATTTTAAGGGTTTACAAGCAAATTTGAATTTTCCAGGGACTACCATTGTATTTAGTCACATGGCTATTGAATCTTCATAGGATAATGTGTAAAATAACTAAGTATTAAAAATCACTAACTTTTGAAAATGTATTTTGTCATTTCCCTAGTTTTTGTATTTGCTGATACATGCAATATACATATTGGATCAGCCAGTGCCAAGTAAGTCAAAAACTAAAATGTTTTTAGCAGTTGCCTCTTGTACAATATTTGAGACTGTCCTGCAGTAAACTACTGAAGTAAAGCTGTGAAGAAATCTTTGCAGAGGATTTAAATTTGATTTGCTGCTTTTAGAGGAACAACTGAAATTTTTAAACTGTTTTAAAAAAACCCCGGCCAAACAAAAAAATCCAACAAACTTCATGTATTACAGTATCATAATCTGTGCTGCTTCAGGCTCTTTGCAACAGATCTGCCCGAAGCACCTTATAATTCAGCATATTAGATAAAACATTGGAAAACATTTGTTTGCAGAACACTGACTTGCTGACACAGTCGTTAGACTTCTGTTTCTAACTTGCTTTTGCTAAAACAGTATAGCAAACCCAAGGTTTTATAAAAAAAGAGATAAGCAGCATAATTCTGAGTTTTAATGAGAAATTATATCCATTTTTTTGTTTGAATTTGTATACTGATGCTGGTTTACTGAGTGTTCATCACTTCTTTTGATAAATTTGTAGTTGAACGATAATATTTTCAATTCAGCCTTTTGCAACAAATCAATCTTAAAGTGAAATTTGTATGAATATCACTCAGTATTTACTGATAGTTAGAGGCCTTTATTATCCATTCTTGCAGTATTGCACTACATAACAATAAAGAACATGTTTACAGGGTTTTCTGGGCCAAATTCAGCAGTCTGTTATGTGCAAATGCCTCTGAACTGCATGGAGGTTATGCACATGTGATCAGGTGCAGAATTTGGTTCTGTGATATGTTTACAGGTTGCTAGTTCCTACAGCTGCATTTTTATATTGTTTTCTCAGTGTTAGTCTAGAAACCAAATTTGTTAATAGATTATAACCAAAGTCATAACCAACAATGTGCAATTTATTGTAGATCAACTTGTCATATATAAATATTAATTTGATTTCTTTTGTAAATGTGGGTATATTTTGTATTAATGTTAACACTTTTTTTGAGCAAGTGCTGGTTAAAATTATTGGCCAGGTTGCTTCTGAAAGAAAAAAATTGGTTTGTATACTTGGCTTGTTCAAATTTTAACATTTTATTACCAATATGATCTGAGGAAATGACAGTACCTAGCTTTGGCCAGCAAATTTCTGTTTAGTCACAGTCTTTATAAATATGCAAGAAGGGAAGTGTAGCACATCTCTCTCTGAAGATATGTAAATTATGTAACAAATGTTGATGGGTCTTAAGGGATATTTAAAATCCCACTTTGTTTTATCCTTTGACTAGGTCATTAGGACTGAGAGTATTACATGTAAATAAAGGTAACTTATATGAATTTCCCAAATCTATATGCAGTTTTGTAAAACGTGAATGATATATCAGTAAATCTGTATAGATTTGAATGTAGCAGGTTTTGTTGCATACCTTAAAGTATAAAATAAGGATCCTGAGAGCAGTAAATAAAAGTTTATTCTAATAAGTTGTGATTCAGTTCTTTGAAGTGCAAATCAATAATCTTGAAATAGCAAGAATTGAGTCATTTTTATGCTCCTAGGTAGGCCATGGCAGTAGTTCCACCATAACATGCTGCTACTTTTGCAGAGCTGTGAAGATGCATCAGTGCTGTTTCCTGGTGTTCTGCTCCTGAGATGTGCAGCCTTGGAAAAACACACATTGTGTTTTTAGAGAAGCTGTAGGTCACTGTCAGCCTTCACTGCATGGCCAGCCTAGAGATGCTGAGGGGAGGCCCCTCAGCAAGGCCACTGAGCAGGTGAGGCAGGGCCCGCTCCTCCCTGCTCTGGGAACCTGGCAGCAGGTGCACAGCTGGGTGGGAGGGGGAGAGGGGCCCTGAAACCCTGCACCAGCAGCAGGGAGTGCCCAGCAGCTCGTCCTTTCAGAGGGCTTTGGAAGAGGTTTGTGGGCGAGTGGTGGTAGCAGCTTAAGTCAAGTTAGTGCTTAAGTAAAGGAGAGCTTGGTGGTGCTGAGTATCATATGGACCTAGGTGGGAAAGGGACCCTGAACATCATCCAGTTCCAGCCCCCTGCCATTGCCACACCTACTAGACCAGGAGGGAGAGGATGTCTGCAACAGGGATGGTTTTGCTTTCCTCAGCTTTAAAAGCACCACACTGAAAATTCAGGGGAGTTTGTGGTTGCGGTTTTCCTGGGCTGCTCCAAGCTGGAGAGCTGTAAGCAAAACAGTTTCCTGCTGTTGGTTGTGGCTTCTGCAGCTCGGTACTGATTCCAGACATCTTGTATAGAACATGGAGACTCCAGCGGAGGCTCTGTCGGGGATTTGGATTCTTGGCTGGGCTGGAAGTGGCCACAGGGCCTCCCTGGGCACTGGAGATGGATGGGCCAGGGCCCCTGGGGTCAGTGGGTGATGTGGCACAGCAGGGACATGGGCTGCTGGCACAGGGGTTAGATGTGTTAGGATGGTGTGAAACCTCCAGGAAACTTTTCAGGGGCTGAACTTCCCTAGGAGGTTAAACTATTCCTGTTGCGTGTTTAATAAGGCTGCCGGTGATATTTATTTGCATGTTAATTATTAGTTATATAGTAAAGGGTATTTCTGAATAAATAGTTATGATGCTTTTGAAGAAGGGAATTTATTTAGCCTAAAAATGGTAAGTATATAGATTAACCTCCAGAAAGACTTGCAGTGGAAACTTTTAAATTTCTCCTTTACTCTGAAGGTAATGTATGTGTAACTGCTCTGCAGTCTGATGGTAGGGAAGTGATACTTTAGACATGAACAAGACACATTCAACACTCACTTGGAGGTTTGGAGCTGTGGGTTTTTCCCTTCAAAATTAATTTCTCTAAACAGACTTCTCAAAGTGGTGTGGGTGATTCTTCAGTATTCTGGCTGCATCATGAGGTAGACCTGTGGGTTAAGAAGAAGTTAAAAGAAATAATTTCTGTAGAAAGTGCCACTGAGTCTTCACTTACGCAGTTTGAAGGACACATGACCTAAATTCTTTTTAATTGCTATTAAAAATCACATCTGTGGCATATCAAACAAGTTTACATTTTTTTATTAGAGACTAGGACTAATGCATCAAACCTGGTCAAAATACATGAGTCTAAACTACTAATTTTCCTTCTTTATCCTGTTTCTCTAACCTCACTATTTATACATACATTTACTTTGTGAGCTATCTAGTGCCTTGTCATTTGATTGTTCTGTAGATCCATAGCACAGTTTGGTGCTATTTCACTATTTGATGACATCTTCATAAAAATCTGTGCACATGTCCTTGAAGTCCATGTCTGCCTCTGGCATATTGTCGATGTGGAACGTGTGTCCTGGATCAGCAGAGATTTCCTTTTTTTTTCCCTGTGTACTTCTGTTGGTGCAGTTTCAGCATTATTTACCTAATACATTCGTCGATTCCCTAGGGTGGGAATTGCATCATGGCAATGGTAGCATGCTAAAACATATGAAATACTTAAGACAATATTTAAAAGTACATTTTAATTTTACTAATTTCTTGCGTGGTCAAAAATAATATCAGTCATTAGGAGACCAGGCTGTTTTGTCTGTCATTTTTCATGTCTGTTTATGTGTGTTTTCCTTTCTATTTCTCATTAGTTGGTGTTTTGGTGCTTGAGTTTTTCACAAAGGGTCTTAGGATATTTTTTTTCTAGAGATTCTGCTTTTTATCATGCAGTTTGTTTATTTTAATATCTCCCCTTTTTAATCAGCCGTTAAAAGATTCAGTTTGCAGTTCTTATGATGTGAACTGAGAGGAACTCTGACCACCACCAAGGATCCATACCTCTGGTGGCATAGAAGCATATTTTTGAAATGTCTGTACATTTAAAAGACAACCCACACATACCATCTTCCATGGTTATAAATGGGAATTAAGCATTTAACAGCTGCCATTTTGCTCTGTGGCATCACAGAATCAGTAGGAGATGCAAGTTTTGGTGCTCTTATACTAAATCATTTTTCTTTGAAGTGGAGACTTAATTGCTTTTTCTCTGTGGAACATATATCGTTAGCACACTAATCAGAATACAAACAACTCACAAAGGGGATAATGAGGGAGAACTTCCATGTAATGCTTGGTTTATGTCCACGTGATTCTGTAGAAAAATGTTTTGTTTTGCTGAGCTGTCCTTAATTTGAGGTTTCTTGCTTAGTGAGACTTCAAACAAATTTTGCATTGTAGGTTTCAGGTTCTCATCCCAGAGAGAGGCTTGGGCTTTTGAGGAGGGGGGGAGGCCAAGCAGCTTGAAAAACTGAAACATACATTAAGTAAGCGAGCTTGCCTCTTGAGGAAGGATAGATAAGACAGCCTTCCCAAATGTGACGGAATGTAAAACTTCCCGTTGAAATACACCACAGTCTAAAAACATACATTACACTTTGTTTTTCTTAACCCATTTTGAGTTTAATTTAATGGCAAATGCTTTCATAATTGTCTGTTAGCTTTTCTGATATTTTCTACAAGCTGAAATATTTCTGATTGAGGTTTTGTGTTGAGGGCTGGGAAGTATGACCTTTTAGAGGCTGTGTATACACCTCCTTCTATGCACTGCTGCTTGAAAGTATGCAAAATTCTAAAGGTTTAAATCAAATTGCCCTGAGGACTGCTTACTGACCTTTTGAATGCAAAGCTGTCAAAACCTTCAGCTAGACATCAGCTAGAGAAGAACATTTAAGGCAGATCAATGCAAATAGAAAACAATGTGGTTTTGACTTTTGATAATTCCTAGTTAGTGGAGAACAGTTCCTGTGCTGCAAGAGCTGCTGGAAGCAAACCAGAAGGAAACACTGTGCAGTGTGAACTGTGGAGTTGCTGTGAGTAATATGTAATAGTTATTTTTCAGGGAAAAACTTTTTATAATCTACTTAAGAAATTAGAAGTTTTCATTAATTGCCAAATCCTGATATAGTTATCTGAGCAGGATGCTTCATTGACTTCAAAGGGATTTTTGTCTACTTAAGGAATGCAGGGTCAGGCCCTTAACTAGTGATAACTTTCTTCAGTGGGTTGTCAGATATGACAAACTATGCCACTTTAACAGAAGTTACCCTGACCAGGCCATGTCATGCCATCCCTTTGTCTGAAAAATCTGCTTTCTTCCTTTGCCCAAGTAAAGCAATTTCTTTACAGAAGATACTAGAAATTACTCTCTATCTGAAGCTGTGGTTAATGTGACTTGTATTTTATTTATTGTGAACAGCTACAACACATTATTTTCTAGTTATGATAACTAGATTATATAATAAATTCAGTTTCAGAACGTGTTTGATGGAGTTATGAGCCTCCCCATTCTGTGTATTGCTGCCCAGCAATTAGTTGGCTATCTTTAAGAGATTTATTCCTAATTAGTTGTTCATTCACTATTGCGTGCTGTGATGTAGAGCTTTAAGTAAATGCCTTCCTTTCTATGTAGACCTACAGAAACAGGCCCAAAACCAGGGCACTGAGAAGCTGTTTATTCCTATTTTGTGTCTCAGTCCAGTAGTTATAGGCATCCTGTGCTGAAGACTCACAGAATAATTGTTTCACAGGTTAGTAAAACATAATTCTCTGTACTTTATCAGATTGTTAGAAGTGCTTTGCTTAGTATAACTAAAGGTTAGCTATCAAAATGTGAGTTGCTGGTTCATCCAATATAATATAATTGAGTTCTATTAACATATAGCTAAAAATTATTATTTTGCAAATTCATTTTGAGGGCGAGAATTTGGAGTCTGACTGTAAGCCTTTCTAAGATCAGATTTTCATTTATATAAATGTCTACAATTTTGTAAAGATAAGAGGTGAAGTTGAAATTTTGCATGCTTATATAGGACCTGAATTTGAAAAATTAACAACATTTCAGTCACGTAAATGCTTTTCTGTACTGGCAATGGTCCAGCTATTTAATTGACTCTTAAGGTGCAAACAGGCTAGATCAGTTGATCTCTCACTGGAGAAAGAAATTAATCGTGATCATGCTGTATCTAATTGAAACAGCTCAGTCAGTTGGTGTGGGGCTGGGTTTGTGGTGGGGAGTGGGCTCCAGGATGTGACTGGGGGTGTCCTGTACTGAAGGTGTTAACGGAGCAGGCTCCTCCTGAAGCCAGCAGGAGTTTGAAAACCCGGCAGGATTTGGAGGGCTCCTGTCTGTCTGTTGAAGGTTTGTTCTGGTTAGGCATCGTGCTTTGGGTGCTGCAACTTGCTGAGGCTGGGTGGGGTGGGCCCAGCTGGTCCAGATGGGACTTCCATCCAGTGACTTGCAGTGGCCTAGTGCTCAGCTGAGCACATTAGGCCAATTTAACTCCCTAACTTGTCATAACTGCCCCACACACATGGCACACATACTTTTTTTCCCTAGTTACTTAGCATGAACCTTTTGGTATGTATTCCATATGTGTATTATTGAAACAAGTTCTGTCATGTGCATCTGGCCGCTGTGATCTTACTAAGGTATCTGAACACAAATGACAGCAAAATGTTATTTAGCATTTAGCAAACATAATCCTGGACTAATGATTAGCATCACAGATAGATGGATAGCAGCACAGTTATACTATGAGCAGCTTTAACTACTGGTTGCTCTCCTGGTACATTATGCAGCCCTACCTGTGTATGCCGCACATGAAATTGAACCAGAGAATTAATTCCAGCAAAACAAAAGTTGTAATTTGCGCCCCCCCCCAAGTTATTTCCATCAGGATTAGTTCTCTTGATTCCTCACTTGGCCACACGGCCTCTTTGCAACTGGGAGTGCCTATGCTGGGTTGGCAAGTGCTGAATTGCATTAAACTGAGGCCACCTGGGGATGTGCTTCCAGCAGAGCTTCTGATCTTCTCCAGCTCTGCTCTGCCGGGCCAGAGACCAGGTGGAGACCTAAGCCAGGTTAGTAACAATTCAGGGGAAGGAGGAATTGGTGTGGACTGCTTTGTTTCCCCACAGTCCCTTGGGCCATGCAGGGAACAGTGATCCAGCTGTGTCTCCTGCCTTCATATCCCGTCCAGACAGTTCTTCCAGAGCTTTAAATAGGGAAGATCCCCACAGGCCCCCAAGTGACTCCTGCAGCCCAGCTGAGATGAAGTCCCAGCAGCTGCAGCTGATGGAGGCAGCAATTTGGGCATCAAAAGAAATCACCCCTGCAATGCCCAGCTTTTGGCTCTCCTCGGTTCACCCCCCTTAGCTTGCTCCTTGCACCGGGGTGTTGCCTTTAGCGGGTCAGCCCGAATTCTTGGTTAAAGCCGTTTTGGTGCAAGTCACAGCTTAGTGTGGCCCTTCAAAAACATCTCGGTCTCTGTCCCCAAAGCCGCCTTGTGCACAGGGGCATTTGCCGGCCGAGCCTCTGTATGCATTCGAGGGGGAGGAGGTGCTGGGAACATGCCTTGAAGGCATCAAATCTGTTTATCTTCACACTCCTGAGAGGCGATCGCTCTCCCGTGACAGGGCAGTGCGCTGGAGGGAGCAGCGCTGGCAGTGCCGAGATAAACCGATGGGGCACAGCCTGCTTTGGCCAAGTGGCCTCTCCCTGACCAGCAATTCCTTATGTCTCTGTGAGATGAAATGGGACAAGAGCAGCAGGAAGCCTCCTCCAATCCTTCTTTTTAATAGTTCCTTGGGATAAATTGTAGATGAGAGGAGAGACTGCATTGTTAACATGCTGAGAATGCAAAGACAAAGGAAAGGCAATCTTTCACAGCAAAAATAAACAGGTATCTGTAGCATGGTATATTCAGCAGTATGTCCAAATGCTAGCTAGCCTCTGACTTGCCTTGTTTTTAATTTATTTCTAATATTTGTTTTATCATTGCAAACATATAAAGGAAAAGAGGAAGAAATTATTTACCTGTTTCCTGTTGTAACAGGATGCAGAATGAAGGTAACTTAAATAGGGATGAAAGGAGACCATATTTCATGCCTGTTGCTAAACAAATAGCTGCAGAACAGTGGGTTATCATGATAAGCATGACAGACGAACAAAAAGCTGCCTCCGAGAGATTCCTTTGTAGATGCAAACATAGAAATGGGTAACCTAGGAGATACTTTCTTTCTGTTTAGTTATTCTTGGCCTGATACTCATTGTATCGACCCAGTGCCTAAACCCTTTAATTTATGGAAGATAACATCAGAATACAGTACTGCAGCCTTTCCAGGATTTTATTTGATTCCATATTGGAGAAAGGGTTAGGAGAGAGGACTGTACTGAGCCAATTAAAAAATATATACATTGTAAATGCGTTTTATGGGAGTCTCCTCTTGCTGAGTATTCCAGTGCCTCGTGATTTCTACATATGCATAAACCCTTTATGAAAATACTCTCTGTGTTTCAGTGTGGAAATTCCAGCTGCTGCTGCCAGTCTGCTGTCACTTTGGCCTCATGCCAGCCAAGTGGTGAGGACTTCTCTCCCAGGAGTGCTGAGCACCCCTGAGCTCAAAGGGAGTAAATTATTCTTAGCTCCTCGTTAGGGATCCCAAGGTGGCATGGCAAAAGTGTGCAGGCTTCCCAGCCTGGGAACTGTTCATGGTGGTTTGCCTGATCTGAGCTGCTGTCCCATGCTGTTGCCTTACCTTCTGCTCCATATTGCGACCCTTAGTGTTTCCACTCATAAGAGCCAGGTTAGGGAGATTAACCAGAAGAAAACAAGTTCTATTGAAAAACAGAAAGGATTTTCTAGCAGGTTATACATTCAGAGAAATTAACTGAAGCAGAGGTGCATCAGCTATAGCACGAAGGCCAGAAGAGAGTTTGGAGCTGCAGTAAATCCAAACTCTACACCATAAATTCTTTACACTGTATGGGAGGGCAAGAGTGCACCTGGGATCAGGTATTCCCCTTTCTCTGTAGCTGAGTGGGTTGTTAAAAGTACCAACAAGATCTGGAGGCTTGCCTCTAGGAAACAGAATGCAGACTGACCAAAAATACAGAGGTATTTTTCACACCTTCCAGTAGTAGCAAATGGGCATGGGAGAGCAAGGGAATGCACTTTGCCAGATCCCTGTGACCTCGCTCAATCTGCCTGCGGTTACCTCTGGCAGCAGAGGAGAGGATGTTGGGGTGCCATCCATCTGCTGAAATTCGTGGCAGGGTTCCTCCTCATTCTGGTGTGGCAAGCCTTCAAGGGTAGGGGTACACATCTGGAGGCTGCCTCTGGGTGCTGTGAAACAACCTGGCCAAGGCACACCACTGATTTGAGCCAGTGAAACACTGGAAGGTAGCTGGAAGGGGAAAAAATGCTATTATAGCAAATAATTTTATTGCTTTCACTTTGGAGTTGTTTTATGATGAGATGAGATCTGTGTTAAAATCCCTTTGTCAAGGTGTGCGTTTCCTGTACAGGAAGGCTCCCTGGAGAGAAAGTTCATTAGCATCCTAAGGGCTCAGCCCAAAGTGTGCTTGCCCATCTGCTCACGGAAGGAGTGAATCTCTTCTGAGAAGGCAATGCAAATGATAACTGTACACAGATTTAGAATGAACCAAACTCTACTAAGTGACCAAATGTGCCAAAAGTAAATGTTTTTATGGTGGGTTTTAATATTAGTGTAACATACTTAAAATCTAGGAATACAGTTCTACTTTGGTCAGGAGCTTGGCATCAGAAACAAGAAAGTGTCTAAACATACTTACAGTGATACCAGATGAAAAACACTCGAAGCAAGAACTATAAGGACAAAAGGTTACCCTGAGAAGAAGAGTTAATGACACCCTGCCAGGAGTGCAGTGTCGTGGCAGCCCCTTAGCTGGGCTTTGGGCACTCTGTCTGAAGGCAGAGCTGGCTGGTGCAAATTGCTGTAATTCCCCTGCAGTTAATGTGTTTCTGGCAATTACCACTGTTCCCAGCCTGCCCTGGGCTCCAGCTCCTGTTCTGCTACAGCCACACTCAGCTGCCCATGCTGCCGGTACCCTGTGGTGCCTGGAGGTCCAGCTTCCTCCACACTAGCAGTGACACCCAGCAGCTCCTTCCAGCAGAGCTGGAGGATGAGCTGGGACCTGGCACTTGTAGCTTGGAAGGGCTGAGCCTGTGGGGGACCAGGATAATGATTATATGTCTGTTTAGAAATGGATTTGGGCTCTGGGACCCCACTACCACATCTTATGGGCTACAGCTAATTGAGGCTAGAGATTGCACATATTCCAATGGGGACACTTTAAACTGCTGTAAATAACTCTCTCCCCACTGCTCATGTTTCCTACCCAGAGGTGCTCGTTCCCCTCCTTTTCCATGACATTATGGTGTTAGAACACAGCTGTGTGAAGCCAAAACAAGAGAAAAGATCATGTGCGCATACCAAACCCACTTTCCCATTTCTGAGGTTGTTAGATCAGGTGGAATGCAGCAGCATGTGGGAACCCAGCTCAGGCCATTTGTGGCCATGCCAAACACCATCCATGCTGCTGTGACAGCTTTCTTCAGACCACAGGGATGAAAGAGCTAACATGATGCTATTCGTTTTCTCAGATAGGGGTGAAATGCTCAGTGCAAAACTGACCACAGACCAAACAGGACTGTTTCTGGTTAAAGCTGAAGGAGATGTAAGTGTTCTAACATCAGAAAAATCTTATTCTAATGTGGAAAGAAACTGCATTCTCCATCCTGGGCTTGGGGATGCAGTGATCTCATAAATAGGGTTCACCTTGGGAAGGTCCAGTTAGTGAATTTTTCAGCCTCTTTCCTTTTCCTGAGGCTGCTACATTGCATCCCAGGTAAGACTCCTGGCTCTCAGTTTGCTTTCTAGAGATGTTTAGACAAAGCATATAAGCATCATGATCATGAGATTTCATTCATGTTTGGAAAATCCCTCTCTTTGGTTCATAATAGTACCAAAATTCTGGATTTTATAGCCCTAGCTCAGTTTAGCAGTCCTGGATGTATTGCCAGGAGCCCATGGAGCAAAATATTGAGTCAGATCTGTTCAAGTCAATGTGATTTTTAAAATCTTTCTTTCCAGGAAACATATAGATCGGTCTGGCCAGGGCTGAGGCTAAAATGTAGCATAAGGTAAACCAGGTTATTTACAGATAGCAACCTTGACAGCATGCTGTTGTTCCAGCTGTTGATAGCACTTCAAAGAGAGCTCTTAGATAAAAAAGGGTTTCTATGGATTTGAAAAGAACCACAAAGACTGGGGAAGAAACCGAAAAAGATAGCTTGAATCAAAAAAAAAAAAAAAAAAAAAAAGTCTCTGTTGGTGACAGAAGAAAAATTGCTGCCTTGCAGCAAAGTAGGCATGACTTTGTTTATGTTGGCTGGCAAGATCTTGTACTCCTGGACTGCCTTTCTGTCTTTCTCAAGATAGTGTTTCTGAAATGGTTGGCCAAGTAAATAATTGTGTTCATTGACTGCATATTTACAAATACAGTCTATTTGACAAAGTTACAACTGGCAGTGCCTTTAAACTGTGGTTCAGTGAGTTTATCAGTTATGTATGAATTTAGATATGTTATCGCAAGTCTGCACTATCTCTTACCCAATTAATTACTGGGAAATGTGTTAAAATAATGAATCCTGACAAATTAAAGAGAGAGAGAGAGTTTATACTCATCTAGCTATTGAGCTGTTTAATTCTAGTAGGAATTGTATTACTTATTTTTTTAAACAGAAATGTGACAATGAAAATATTGGTGTTTGTAGCTGCACAGGCACAAGGATCATTCCAGAGGGAACCACTTACTTTTAAGTCATTTAAGACAAATATTGCATTTGATCTCATGAGTCAAAATCTCCTGCTGGCACAGTGTAGTTTGGAGAGATGGTAAAGCAGTTTTCTTATCACAGTAGAATACAGCAGTCAGCAGAAATGACACGGCTAAGGGAAATCAGCCCACAAGTACGACAGGACTACAACTTGCTTGCTCTCTGTTGGCTTTTTTTTGTCCCCTGGTCAACTCAGACCAACTCCTCCTTCAAAAAAGGCTAGTGAATTGGGCAAGGCGGTGTTCCCTCCAGGACAGGTGGGATAGTGTCCAGTGCTCAGCTCAGCCACCTACTCATGCCTGCAGGAAGTAGTGCCAAGGTCTGCAGGGAAATGACCTTACATCTCCCAGGGACAGCCACTCCACCAACTGACCAAGGCATAGAAATGTTACTGGATTCTCTATTGTCTTTTCTTCTAGGTGTGCTGAGCTCCTCTAGTCAATCTCAAATGCAGGTCACAGTGATGAACCAGAGTTTAGCAGGAGAGAGAGAGTACAGTGCCAGCATGAACTGCAGATGCAAGTCGTGAGTTAACCATGAAAAAAAAGAATATTTAGTCATTAATGCTCAAAAACAATATAAACAAAACTGCTTGTCATTTTTTTTTCATAGTTCACAATGTTCTGATAAGATAAATTAAAACACTGAGGAAAGTGATGTAGGTCAACCTATGGCTTACATCACATTTTGGTAGTTCTGATTTTCTCCCAGAGACTTTGAGAGGAGTCACTGACTCAGGCAGTAGCCAGTCCCAGTGATGATGCAGCAGAAGGGACTGGTCTGGCTGCCAGCTCTCAGCTCTGTGAGCTTTGCAGTGCTGGCAGGAACAAAAAGCAGTAAAAACTTGCCTGTCACTGAAGTCAGCAGCTCTCACAATGAATGCAAACATCGGGCAAATCTGCTGAGTAAGAAGATGCCTTCCTACGTGGTAACTTTAGAAACTAGAAATCTGAACAGACAAAAAAAGAGACTAGAAATTGCTGGCTGCAAGCATGGAGTAAAATCAGGGGTGGAACTGAAAGCTTAAATTATAGCAGCAGCATTTGATGGTATCTTCTGTACACATTATCCAGAGGATGCTGATAGTGTAAATTCTCAAGCCGTGTTTGCTGTTTACGTTGCTTTTTTGCTAGCTAGTTTGAGGCAGATGTAAACTTAAGGCCGCTTTCTGAGGATGTAAGTAAAGGGCAGCTCATCCTCGACAGCACAGCGCTGTCCCATGTGGCCAGTTGGAAGTGGTTTCATTGGTGCTGTAGGATGGGCTCAGTGCGAACCACTAATAAAATTGGCTCTTTATTTCTGATCAATGCCCATCCTCAAGTCAAACATTTGTCTGCATGTGTGGGATGGCCAGTTTTATCTGGGTGTGAGGATGCTCTGGCACACCTGGACAGTGCTGCACCTGCGCCGGGCAGTGCAGGGTCCGGTGCTCAGCACCGAACCAGGGGAGCTGGGCGGGGAGCTCAGTTTGGCACAACCCTTCGGTAGCGCCGCGCCGGGTCCAGCGCACGTGCTGCCGGTGCTCGCCATGCCCGTGAGCCGTGCCGTGGCCTGGGGGAGCCCGGCGTCCCGGGGGAAGGCATGGCCGGCAGCTCCAGCCGCGGCTGCAAAGCTCAGCCCGCCCGCCGAGTACCACGGCCGGCAGCGTCTGCCCGGCTCGGGGACCGGCGGAGCTGCCGTCGGGTCCCGGTGCTGTCCGGGAGGGCCCGCGTCTGCGGGGCCGCGCTCGGCCCAGATGGCGCCGGAGCCCGCGGCCCCTCGTGCGCGCGGCCGGCCGGCCCTGCTGCCCCCCGCCCCGGCGCATTGTCCGCCGCGACCCCCGCCCTGCGGCCCGCCCCGTCCAGCGGCGTCCCTCCCTCCCTCCTCCGGCCGGCCCTGCCCCTCGCCCCTCTTCTCCCCAAAGGCCAATGGAGACGAGATGCAGAGAGTAGGGCCGGGACGGGCGCGCCGGGGCCGCGCCGTCCGTCGCCAGTCTCCTCCCCTCGCCCGCTGACCGGTCTGTGGAGCGGCCGGCGGGGCATGCTAGCCGCGTCCCGCTGAATGGCGCCGCTCCGCCGCCGGCCGCTGCTGCGGGCGCTGCCGCTGCTGCTGCTCCCGCTGCCAGGTGAGTCCGGCCGGCCCAAGCGCCATTGTCCGGCCGCCGCACGTGGCTTTATTTATCGGCATCGGCGGGACCGGCCGGGGAGGGAGCGGGAACCGGCGGCGGCTCCGCGCTTTGTTCGCGCCGCGACGGGGCGGGGGGGCGTGAGGGGCGCGGGCTGTGCGCGGCCCGTCCGCTTTCTGGTGAGGGCTTTTGCTAACGAGTCCTTGTAAAATCAGCCTTTTTACGACGCGCCCCGCTCCGGCTGCTTTGGTAGGCTTGTAAAATTAGCGAGCGGGCCGGGCGGAGCGGTCGCACCTGTGTGGCCGCCCCGGCGCTGCGGCCCCCGGGGTCATCGCGCCCCCCGCCCGTGCCGTGGCGGTGCCCGGGCCGGTGGGGAAGGCGCTGGTTCCCTGGCTCCTTGGTTTTTTCCAGCCTGAGGGCTTCGCGCCGCTTGGAGTCAGTACCAAGTTTCCCTAGAGTTGTCCGAGTTCGGAGCGCTCGGAGCCTGTGATAGCGATGGCTTTACCTCGTGCTGAAGGTTCCGCGGGATGACTCGCAACTCACAGAGCGCTTGGTAGCTTGCACATCTCTGCTTACATGTCTGTCCTTACAAGCAAAATATGTGTTCTTTTGGTTTTTTGTTTGTTTGTTTGTTTTTTTTTTCTTCGCTCTTAGGAGTGTGGTGCTTTAGTGAACTGTTTTTTGTGAAGGAGCCTCAGGACGTTACTGTGTCAAGGAAGGATGCAGTGGTTTTAGACTGCCAAGCCCGTGGTGAAGCTCCTATAACTATTACATGGCTGAAAAATGGAGGCAAAGTATCCGAAAACGAACGGATCTACACTTTATCCAATGGCTCGTTGTACATCATTGAGGTGGAAGGAAAGAAGGGAGAACTGTCTGATGAAGGATTTTACCAGTGCTTAGCTCTGAACAAATATGGGGCCATTCTCAGTCAAAAAAGTCACCTCACACTAGCAAGTAAGTCCTAGCTCCTGTTTATTAATTTGCTCCTGAGTTTGTGACAGCAATTCCCTGAACAGCACACAACAACCTCTTGTTTTGATTGTGTACCTGAAAAGTTAAAATACAAAATTATAGAGTAATTCTAGAGAACGTTTATTTGTTTTTAAATGTTTAAAGATTATGGGAAAAACTTATGGTGGTCCGTTTTTCAGTCCCTGATGTGGCAGAAGTGGTGCAGGCACCTGCAAGACCTCTTGGGCAGTGGTGCCTTGTGTGGGTGGCATATGCCTGTCACTAGTGTCTGGGGCAGGTGGTGATGCAGAGTCATGCTGGCTACAGAAGTCCTTGGTCTTTTTTCCCAAAGACAGTTCTAGCAGCCTTACAAGGGTTATCTACAGATCTGATTAAAAACATTTAAAAATTCCTTGTTCAGTAACTTGGTGTTGTGTCGTGCCATCTTGGGGCAGGGTGGAATGATTAATGTAGATGTTTATCTCTGAGAGGAAAGAACAGAAAGGTTTTCTGGGCAACTGTAAGGCCTTGCTTTTCTGGCACGTGTTCAGCCAAGAAGATGTGGATGCTGGCCCTTTTGGTTCCTCTGGAACCTCCCATTATGTTGTGTAGTTCCACTGGGAAGGGAGAGTCACGTTTCTGGAGTGACTCCCTACTACTGGCTGAATGGTGAGGGAAATATTTGTGTCTAAGTGTCTTTATGGCTTTAACAGACTGACCCCGGGTGTTTGTTGCCCTCCATTTTCCTATCATGTTTAAACATTGAGCAAGAGATGTGTGTGAAGGAACGGAATGCTGTGCCTTTTTCCATGGCAGTGCAGAGCTTTGCCACTAGACTACTTCAACAACATGATCTCCTTTTGCTTTCCAAAAGTACATGGGAATGTACTTTTCAGGGAAAAGTAAATTTTGGGAAAGTAAAGAAAACTTTCATTTCAAAGAAAGTATAACACAGAGAGTACACAGTTTATGTAGTCTTCTCATGTTCCCTCTATAATAGGACTTAACTGATGAACTTAATCTAATAGGAAAAGACTTCCTTTGACCTCTTCGACCCTGTTCTTAGTAACAACTTGAATAAAACTAGTGCTGGTATACCTCTGTGAAAACTTGACATTAGTTCTAAGTTGCAGCTTTTACTCAATTCAATCTGAAACTACTTAATGAAATTGGTTTATTAGCTTACATTAAAAAACTTGTGAATGTTAACATTTGTTAGTTTTTTTCTGTGTCCTTCTGACGTGATTGTAAAAACTGGCTATGACATCCCCCAGGAAGGTGTGAAAAGCCTTGTTCACTGAGCCAGAGCACTGGGTGGTTCAAAACCATCCTGGAAGCAGGTGGCTCCAAGCGAGTGCTGAGGTTTCACATGCTGTAAGAATGTGAAACTCTGAACTCTACAATTCAAAAACCTGCTTACATATTACCTTTTTTATCTTGCTCATATACAGGATGGGTAGACTAAGTAATTCGTGTGTGCTTTTGGTAAAATGGTGAAAAATAAAGTATTACAATTTTTAATATGTAAATTAATCTCACTAAGTTTCAGAATGTCAGCATGATTAGAAATTACACAAGAAAACCCTTCTAAAGAGGAAAAGATTTTTTTTTTGTTGTTATTAACCATCATAAAGCTAAGCAGTGGCTGATGGATTCTGTGGGTAGGACCGGAAAATTCAGGGCCCCTTTAAATTGGAGACATTGCAGGATGAGCTCTATGCTTAATACCAGAGAACTTCTGGAGCAGTACAGAGCACGTTAGTAGAATCGTTTGGAATGCAATTATAGTATTTGGTTTTATTCAGGCAATACTGGACTTCTGTTAATGTTTGTTTCTCACATACACATTATTTCATCAGAAAGGTAGTTTAATTTTGATGATTTTCACCAAGAAAGTCTTGTGAACCAATAAATTGCATGCTGTGGAGTGAGATTCTTGTTTTGCAGCCCTTTTTTTTTCCTTCCTCCCCTTCTCTGTAAGACTGTGACAAAAGGTTTCTTTTTCTTCTTTGAATACTTGAAAGGCTTTCTATGGCTGTTGGAGAAAACTGGAAGAGATAGCGGATCCATAATGATCACAGTAGGTGTTGTTGACTTAGTGATTAAGTGGTTAACTAATGGCCAAACATGAAGTTATCCTATGTAGCCGTCTCTTCTTTTTAGTCGTGCACCAATCTGACCCGTTTCAGAATGTCATCTTTACTGTAAAGGTGTGAAATTGGGCAGTAATTTGTATTGTGATAATTTGGAGCCCATAAAACACGTGCAAAATTAGATTTCTCTCTCATTTTCACAGTGCTTCTGCCTGCTCTCATGAACTCATTGAACTTTGCAGACTTTTTAAGTGAAATAAATGAAAGTGTTTGGGGGGATTTTGTAGCCTTACAATTTTTCTTTTTAGAAGCAGTTGTCCGTTGCTGCAAAGGCAAATTACCTTGTGGTCAGGGTACAGAAGGAACTATACATATTAAAGAGGTGGAGAATAGGCATTAAATGGGTATTCTTTCTTTGGAGGAAAAAAGCAAATGCTCTCTTCAGTTACTGGTAGCAGCAGGGTGTGAGGATGTTCTTTTACTTTGCCTGGTCAGAGGTTTTGCCAATAAGCTTATCTTTTGCTTCAGAATTGTAATGTTTAGTGTTGCATTTGGAAATCAAAAACTTTAATCTGTCCAAGAGTTTAAGATCTGAACACACAAGGAGATCAGGTCTTGGTTTCTAAAGTTAGAAACTGGAAGCTGAAGGTTGCACTCTTGGCAAGAATTCCATTATTCATGTGCAAATTAAGAATTCACAGGGTTAAAAGGTTAGAAACTGGCCAGGATGAGGTTTACCCTTGTGATAAAGAGCAGATGACCCTCATTCATTGGCCAAAGCTTTCATGTAGCTCCTCTGCAAAGTTAGTGATTGCCATGAATTGTTCTTGAGGAATGCAGAAATTCAAATGTGAGCAGGCCTTTCCTTAAGTGTCACTATGGAGCCTTATCTCCCGAGCACATCAGAGTAGGTCTGCAGGGACAGGGTTCCTCCCCAGAGGCCCCAAGGCTTTGCTTTCCTGTTGTTCATCCATGCACAAAAGAATTTGACTAATTTAGGGCTTTTTTTTTTTTTTTTTTTTTTTTTTTTTTTTTTTGTGAGATCCCCCTACTTTTTTAAAAGGAAATTCTGGTGCTGAGGTAGTGCTTAGGTAAAACTGAATATTCGTTTCAGTACGTGCTTGTAGTTGCTTCCAAAGCTGTCTGATTGATGTGGGGGCAGAGGAGGAGGTCCTGTCTGCTTCTTTGTGAGGCAACATGTGGGGGGAAAATGGTACTGCTTAAGAGCATGACTTACTCAAAATTCAGCTTCTGCCACTGCTACTGAGAGAGATCCCTTTTAACAGAATATAAGGGAATGTAAGCTTCAGAGAAAGTCCTTTTAGTACAACTTCGAATCAGCCAAAAGTAAACAAGCTGAGATTTTTGTTTTCCTGCATTTTAGAATTTTGATTATTCAACCCCAGTTAACTAAAATTCTGTCTAAAAATACAGCTAGACTTCCTGTAAAATATTATTCAGGAAAAATGGAGAAGGTGGATCATGTTCTGAAGCTGGTAACATGGGCATTGGGCAGTGATTGGATAGGTTGCTCACTGTTTGTGTCCTTTTCACAAAAAGTAGAAATGGAAGTCTTGAGATGTTTGGGTGGTATATAAACAGCATTCCTAGATAACCCTCTCTCCTCTTGTAACTTGGCTGAATTGATTTTAATGCTTGTGAACCAGAAGAAATGTAAGCCTAATTCTCCTTGTAGAGGTTTCTACATTTCACAAGAGTGAAAGGTTATGTAAGCAGGTTTCTGGGAACATGCTCCTGGAGGGAAACTGTGTGTGCCTACTGCACTGCAGCTTGTGGAATGCTGGGCCCTTTACACATAGCAGGCTATACTTGGTGGAAAGTTCATAATTTTGCTTGCCTGCTGAGGCAGTGATGTGACTTCAGATCCCACTGTCCTGCCAATAATTGGGCATAATTATGTTTTTATAGCCTAATAGCATCTTTTGCTCTGCTTTTAAATATTTGCACTGAAGAGTGCATCCAGCTGAGCCTCTTTCTGTACTGTGACAATCATGTTTCCTTAGCAGTTCCAGCCGTTTGTTCCCATTTTGGCATTGTGCTGTTCCTTGTGTGGGCACAGCTGCACGTGTAGCTAACTTAACAGCAAACTGGTCTGGTCTGGGTTAAAATAATAGAATTAAAACAAAAGATGCTGTTTAACCCAGATGAGTTCCCTGATATGGTTTGTCTTGGAGTCACTCAGTGATTGCACTGGTGTGACTGAGAGGACTGAAGTGGAGGTGGGAAGACTTAGTGGGGACAGGGGAAGGTTAATGGAACTTACAGTCATCAAACTATGGACTTTGTGAAACGTGTAGGGAAAACTTCTACCCCTCTGCTACTGATTTTTTTCAAAAATAATTTTGTATCTCATCTTAAAATAAGAGGATTAATAGCTGTGGTCTATCAATATAGTTTTCACTTCCTATGTAATCTGTCATTTCAGGTGTTTTCCAAATGCACATAGAACTCAAAGTTATGTTTAATTATTTTAAATAGTAATGGAGAGAGGTACAAATTGTGAGAAAAAAGTGTGGTGTTAGGGGGCAGAAGTGGTTTTGAACTGAGATGGAAGTGAAATGGCAAATGGCAGCTGTAGGCAATAGTCTTGTATTGAAAGAGAGCCAAGTCTTAATGCTGTAGAACTGGTGTGGCTACAGACAGCTCAAGGAACCTGGTGGTCTGGGTTTTGACAAGTGCTGCCCTGCTGCTGTTGCTTTGATTAGTTGATTGAATATCCTGAGAGGAAAATTTGTTTCTAAGCTGAGAGTGCACATGGATGATCCCTAGTACATTTAAATTCCAGTATTTTTAGGCAGGAGGATGAGGTTCCAATGTCTTAGTCAGCAATGTCAATTGATAACAATGAAGAACAGTAAGATTTTTGTTCTTTAACTGAGATATCCTGAAGAAATAAGAAAACTGGGAAATGCTATCTTTCTTAACCCTTTTTTTGTAGTATTTTCCTCTACAACTCCCCAGGCATCTTTTGACCTGAAGTCCGGCAGCACCTTGATAGAAGACAGTTATCAGCATCCTTTTAAGACATAACCATTAATTACTTTTCTTTTTGTTGTTGGTACTGGGGCATTCCCTCCTTTTTCTACAATGACTGGGCTGCACTTGTAAGAGCTCTTCCACAGAATAAGGAATGGGGTTTTAGATTGTTGCCAAGATAAAAAAAAAAAAATGTATAAAACTTTGCTTAGTGCACATGAACAGTGTTTGTTTCCACTGCCATGTCACTTGAGAGGTGAGCTTTTTATGGGTTTCCTCAACACCTCAGTTTCGAATTTGTGTCAAGCCTAATGCCAGACTGAGTTCTTCCATGTCCTTGCCTTTTCTTCCTAGCTAGTCAGACCAAAGCTGTTAGGGTTTATTTACTAGTTTTTATCAGTGTAGCTTTACAATGTAAAAGGTTTTACTAGCTTCTTTTTAAAAAGAATGTTCAATCTTTTCGGCAGTGCATTCTGTAGCCAATAAAACCTTCACCTACATGAGAAATGTTGAAGGAAAACACGGCACTGGGCTACACGTTGTTCAGAACTGTGACCAAAAGCACTCACTCCTTACCTGGTGAGAGTTCTGTGTGTGCTGAGTGCACAAACCCACGGAGATTCCTTTCCCACTTGCAAAGCAATGTATGGCAGCAAAAGATGCTGTTCTGTTCCTGCAGTGTGGTGCTCCCCCCCACTGCTCCCTTTTTTCCCCCTCCCTTTTTCTCTGCATTTCTTGGTGTAGAAATTGTTGAAAGGGCATTCACTAAGGCCCCCTTTTGTCAGCCCGCTCTGATTATCCTAAAGAAAAGGATCTCACTCTGAGCAGTTGTTTGCCTAGAGACTTGTTGTCACGTCTTCACAATTTAACAGCTGTGGCTATTGATGGTGTGCAGAACAATTTAAGACAATGGCAAAAGAGAATCTTGGAGGAAGAATTTAAAAGTTAGTAAGCATTTTCCTACAGAAACATGGTCGTGCCCATTGTTGTACAAACTTGTGCTTAGTATTTGTTTGTTTTCCTTAGCATTTTGTATTTTTTCCACACTTTATCTCCGAAATTGTAGACATAATCTTTATTTAGTTTTGCTATTTTTTTTTGTTGTTGTTTTTGTTTCATCAATAGGCCCAGCTGTTAAATTGGGATTGATTACTTCCAGTCTTTATAACTGGTAATCACCACCTAAGTGAAAAAGTAATCAACAATGTCAAATCTCCACATTTTGTTGAGTAAGTGTGGGTTGTATGGTCAACATTAGTTACTAGGGTCAGCCTCTAGGTAGCTTTTAAGCAGCAGCATTTTAAGGAGTGTCTACATTTTAAAGTTGATTGTCTCAGCAATTGAGTTAGAGGTGGAAAAAAAATCGCACTAGATCATTTATGCTGGGAGTCAGAAATCCATCTGGCAGCCTTCCAAAACCTGTGTCTGTAGTGGAAACAATTTTTGGTTATATGGATTAAATTGTTACTTTTAAAAGACATAAACAGCAGACTTAGGGAAGAGATGTCTGTGAAACCACCTGAGTATGGACAGTTTGCTTATCACTTAGTGTATGGAATTATTGTTAACTCCTCCTCTGTTTTTTCTGTACGTAAAAGATTTGGAGGGAGATGGCCTTCCTAATTTATTAGAGGAAAATATAAATAAGCATTACTAGACAGATTTTTTTTCTGCTGCTTTTACTTTGTTTCATAAGTCAATAATAATTCTACTGGTTTTGTTGGCTTTTTTTTTTTTTTTTTCAATTTAATCAAATTTGGTCTTAGGTGAGTGGAAGTTTTTTTTTGCTTTTAACAACATAAATCAAAGACATCAAAGACAAAATAAACTAAGTTGCATCTGATAATACAGTCAACATCTCAAGGACCTGTTCAATGTGCTTGTTTCTCAAGTGTCCATCTCTTGTAGTTCTGGTAGAGGTTTCTGACACATCAGAGCCTTTGCAACATAGGGAAATAGAATCTAGGTATCATTACCCCCAGAGGCAGACAGGTTTGCTCCTGAAGTTCACTTAGATTCTTATTATCAAAACTCAACAATTCCAGAATGTGTAATCTTTGTATTTTATGGGGTAAAAGTTCCAGTGTTCCTGAGTCTTTCTGTGCCAGTATTGTACTAAACAACTTCTAAAACTCCCACTGTGATCAGGGTCTCTTCTGACTTCAGCTGGTGAGAAACCTGTAAATTTTTTTGTAGCTAAGCTTGAGCAAGTTTGCTTGCAAACTAAGCAAACAAGTTGCAAGCAAACCAAGTTTGGTTCTAGCCTGAACATTGTAGCAATAGTATTCAGTAAGTAGCTGCTCATTTACTGGATGTCAGAGCAGTAGAATGCAATGCGAGAAATTAAATACTGAAAATGGACTTGTTATAAAAGACATAGGAATGCTGACAACAAGCTTTATATCCAAAGCTTTTATCAGGATTTAATCAGTTGAGACAGAAGTTGCAATGTACCAAGACACTATCTCTGGCAGGGTTACTGGGGAGGAAGAAAGTCAGGAAAGAGTGCAGTTGTTAAACCTCCTGTAGACATGATTCTTGCATTTATACCTGTTTTAACTGACTTCCTCTTCTGATTAAAGTAATGAGAATACATCCTTATTCTCATAAATTATTTGGAAGTGTTTTTATGACATTGTTTCTGCTTGTGGCCAAAGCTCTGAGGGAAGGAATGACTCCTGGAACACAAAACATACAATGATGATCAACTCTCTTCCTCTCAAGACCTCACTGCTACGTTATGACTTGTATTTTACCAGTTTTTTCAATGGTAGAGTACTGCTGAGCAAATGACACCTCTAGCCTTGGAGAAAAACTGTTTCAAAGAAGTGTCTGCCATCAGAGTCGCAGTACAATTCTGGATAGTGAGGTTGTTTTAGAATGGTGACAGAAATGTGTTGTGAAAAGTACAAAGCCAACTGCAGAGAGGGTCTTTGATATATTTTCCCATCTACAGAATCTTAGGAAGAAAACTTCCTATGTACTGACTGATACCAGGGGTCTGGTGGTAGGATGGGTTTTGTCTCAAAACATTACAATTCACTGTGTCTGTATTCTGATGTGAAACATCTTTGCCGAGCACATGTTTTAGGTAGGGGATGGTGTGGGCAACAAATTCCATTATCTGCAACACTTTTGGAATCGCAGCTTTAGGTGGAGCAAACACAGGGTTTTAGAAAGGAGAAAAGTCTGTCTTAGCTGCAAAGCTACTCTGAGTGGTTTATTGATGACAAAGCAGCAAAACTTACCTTGTCTTAGTCCTCTAGCCTCAGAACATAGTAAAATTATGATTTAGAATTTAATATTATCAATAATTTACCTTGGCTTAGAAGTGTGTTAGAAATTTACTCTTTAGCTCTGAGGTGCAGTAGTTTAGTTTTGAAATGATTTGGTTATGAGAGAGAGCTTTAAAAGAAATAATTACTGATGGACCAGGCATAAGAGGTACTTTATTACAAGAGGTAATAAGAGGTAAGTTATTGCAAGCATTAAACATGTCATCTGGTGTTCTTTTAATACATAGCTGGGGGGAAAGTTAAACTAAGTCTTTACAGCTTGTGGTGTGCATCTTGTATATCATGAAGAATGAATGTTTGAAACCAGTGAGGATCCCATGAACTGAAACAACTTTGTATTTTCAAATTTGATTTTTAGTGTCTTCAGATAATAATCCTGATCACATTGATTGATTACATTGTTTGTTCTCATTCCAGTAGAACAGAATTTCTTGTGTAAAGCCTTCATGGTTTCTGGGTTTTCTTGGCTCTACTTTGAGCCATTTCAGATTAAAGTCCAAACAAATTAAAATAAGTTCAGAAAACCAGCTTACATCTCAGCCTTTGCTGCATAAGTTTCCTATGTGAAGTAGCAATGCTCCATCTTCTCTCTCAAAAATCACAGAAGTTATCTATCACCATCTCCATATCACCATATTTTACAAAGTGGATTTGTCTGCTCTCTTAAGCTGTATTGGGACACTTTCTGTACACCTTAAAATGGAAAGGAAAACATAACAAATAGCAGAGCTTTTAATTTATTTGCTGATCTGCTCTAACACTGAAAATTTTCTCATCATTTGTGTCCTCTCCCATGTTCCCACTCTTTCTTCCTTCTCATATCATTTGCAGGCTGATTTTTCTGCATTTAGTTAGTTTGGGTTTTTTCCCTTTTCTCTTATAGTCACATATGTGCTACATTATTGCTTTTGATCTGCAAAACTGCTTCTGGTGTCTCTCCTTCCTTATCCCTGTCTGATGCCTGGAAGGAGGTGCTGTTTCCAGTGGAGCTTATTTTCACAGCTGTGATGGAGGAGGGAAGTGTCATAAGATACTTTGAGGTCAGTTTTGACCCCAAATTTAGATGAGGTTAAAATGATTCTACAGAAGTATAATATCTTGTCTCAGGTGGTCTGCCTGTCTCTTAAAATCAGACAATAATTATGATTAAGGAAAAGCAGATTTAATAGCCATTGCAATAATGTACAATAAAATCAAGACAGTGCTACACAATATTATTTTTGCTTTACATCTTGTTACAACTGGAAGTTTTCAAATAACCCGTTATCTTTTCAAAGAAACCTTAAAGTCTTTGAACATGCAGAAGAATTTTAAATGCTTACTCCTGCTTGTACAATCTTGAACATATTAATAAATTGCTTGGATGACTTATCAGCAAATTAACTAGAGTAAATTATTAAATTACCATTTCACTGTCCACATCAAGATCTCTAGTAAGCCTCTAATAACTGTAACATGTGCCTCAGGCTGAGCTGTGCATTATGTATGTTCTTTGTAAGGAGAATTCGTTGACTTTATGAAGCCATTGACAGACATTTATCATTTTGTTCATTAAGCTTGTCTGTGACATCCGGTAAATTGATGTTAACTGGAAATATTCTCTGGGAGTTCTGGCACGACTCTGTCATTTTGCCTGAGGAGAAACTTTGTACCTTGCATGTCCCAAATTACAAGGGTGAAACTTCCTTCCCCCACCTCCTCTCTGAAAGCCTGAGTGAGCATGTGACCAGCTCTTTTTTCCCCTCTTGCTTTTAATGCTTATTTATGCAAACAGCCCTGTAGCCCACGGTTTGCAAGCAGATTTATCATTGATCTTCATTAGAGGTTGGAAGTGGATCCTGCTTTTATTAGTTCAGCCAGTCTGTGCCAGGCAGGCAGCTCAGTTTTATCCCACAGTGTACAAGAAATTAACTGTGTAACTCTTGGTAGCATTGATGGGAGTTTTGTGACATTCCCAGCATGTGGCAGTTGTACTTGTTTTTAATGGTCATAATCTTAACCCAGCGTTGCTCACTGCTGATTCTTACAGTGTTTGGTAGGTGCCCAAATGCATTGCTGAAAGCCTTTGTAATAGCACTATGTGTGGTCTTTTGAAATACTTTGTGTGGAATGATGAACAATATTTCATTTTTTTCTGCTGTTGAGCAACCAGTGTGGAAAAAACCCCACACTTTTAACACCTGCCAGTGTTATCCTGCGGGATAGCTATCTCTGGTAGTGGTAGAGGTTGTTAATAGGATATCTGCCTGCCTTCTAGTGTTCCTATTGTGCTACCTGAATCCAGCTCTATTGGGGATCTTGCAAACAGAAATGAATGCACTAACAAATTGTGCTATAACTGACCAAAATATTTATTAAAGTGTCTAAGATACCATCAAAAAATTGAATATTAAGAAAAAATCCATTACATAAAATTTTTGTCTTTTAAGGGAAAGAGTAGAGCAGTTGGATCTTGAAAATATATTGTGTCTCACTACATAATAGTTCACTGGATTAAATGAATTTATTGATTTCTGCTTCTTTACTGACACACATTTATGAGCAGCTTCTTTGGCACCATGGCCACATGTCAAAGGTCATAACTTTCCTTCACTGTGGAAGAATAAAAGCTTTCAGATGGTGAATCCTGAAATCTAAGCAGGGCTTTATCCTCCCTTCCCCCCTCAATATAATTACTGGTTTTGCATGGATTTATTTAAGATAAATGCACAATAATAATAAAAAAAAACTGTACATACTAAAGGAACCCCTATATTATCTATCATAAAATAGCTGCAGTAAACTCTATACATAAAAGGCAACATATCTAATCTGCTAATAGGTGTCATTATGGAGCCCATGGTAGTATATTAGACTCCTTTATGGTCAGAGATTTTATGGAAAATGGTCACTTTTTAGAATAGAATAAATATTTTTCATGAATAATTTTATTAGCTATAGTTTAGATGCTGTATTTCTTTCTTTTAGAGTTGTATATACTTTGTGCACCTGAGGAGATCCTGGTAGTTGCTCCTACTGAGAGAGTGAAGCACGTTCAAAATCTGTGCTTTGTGTTTAGATGAATGTTTGAAATGTTGACATTTTCTTTAATGACCTTCATTAGTAGTAAGTAGCCTGTGGGGTTTTTGGTGTGTACTAGATATGAAAGTCCACTCGTGATGTAAACATGAAGTTATTAAAAAAGAAACTACAGTGATACATAAAGAAGTTTAATCAGTCCACTAGTTTGCTAGAGGTAAGTAGGCAGGAGTAGTGGGGCTTTGGGGTCTGTCTGGGAAGAGCTTGTCTTCTCTTTTTGGCAGCTACTGACTGGTAGATGAGCTCTGACCATCTCAAGAAAGAGCAGTGTGAAGGTAACCTCACCAAGGTGTTGATTTAGAATAATTGAAATACTTGTGCTAGGTAAGGTGACAAAGGTTTGAACTGTTAGTGTGGTCTGGCTGTAGTCCTCTAAGCAAGGATGTTTCTGAAGGAACAGCAGAGCCTAGAGCTCTATCAATGGGAAAAACGCCCCATGTTTTTCTAAGAAGGCATAAAAAGTCACCCCACTGCCTGCTTCAAGAAAGAATTTTCTGCCAGACTTTATTTTTGCATAGTAGAGATGAAACTTATTGATGCTTTTAATCATGATTCTTGGGAAAAAAAAATCATCAGTAGGATTTTCTTCTGCTCTATTTTTGTGTGTGTGTGTGTGTGTGTACAAATGAGGATCTTCTTTTAAGGGGGCTAGTGGTACTCTGATCTTAAATTTACCAAATATTTATATTGTAGAACTGTAGCTGCTAATTTTCTGACATGTTAACATTTTGGATAGAAGTTTGTCATGTCAGTATTCATCTCCACTTTTTAATTTTTCTAATACGGTATATTTCTTCAGGATTGTTTACCCTGTTCCCTAGATTAAATTGAAGAGGAAACTGTTTTCTCTTGGCTTTGCTTGCTTTTTTTTTTTTTTCTTTTTTTTTTTTTTTTTCTTCTCACTAGGACAGCATGGAAAGGTCTACTTAGGGAACAGAGACATGGAACTTATTTGAGTCTTTGTGTCTGGAAGTAGATTTTGTCATTGCTAGGACCAGAACTAGTTGTCATGTAATTGTCATGTAAGTTCATGGAAGAGGAAAAATCTCAAACTCTTTTGTTTTTTGGTGTATGTTCATGCAGCTTTACTCAGCTTGACTAGCTCAAGACAGGAGGTGATGTTTGTGCTGAGCCTGTTGCTCATGAACACCGAGCTGGGCTTTCCCTCTAAGCCATCCTGGACAGATGTAGACTTCCTTTTTTTCCCTGTTCTGCATTAATGAGGAGCTGAAGTGTGATCTAACACTGCCTGGAGAAACCAGCTGGCATCGAAGCTGGAAACAATGCTCTAATTACCTGGAGAGGAAGTTTGGGAGGGGAGGGGGTGAGATGGAGGGGTGAGTGGTCTCATTTGTCCAGAGGTCAGGAAGGGTATTGGTGGGTAGAGATGAGTGAGGGGACATGGGTTTGGCTCATTTGCAGATTGCCATGGGTACAAGTTCAGAGTGGGGGAGGACTGGGGATCTGGCAGAGACACTCAAGAGAGTGTGCCCATCAGAGCAGCTGATCTTTCAGGCCATGGAATGTGGACCCAGGAGGCCTGGACTTCTCTTAGGAACTTCAGAAAGACAAAGAATAATCTCATCTGGGGATCTTGAGAGTATTAAAAATGCATTTCTGCTTCAATTGTCCCAACTCTTCACGGGAAGTCTTTGATTACGTATTTCTTTTGGCCTCAATATTTGATACAAGGTTCTGAGGTCTGGTCAGCTGGAGCTGCAACAAGTTGAGGGAGCTGTCCATGACTGGACATGGAGCTCTGTGAAGAATCAGTGTTGTGCCTTGGACATCTAAATTTAGTGAATATTTCAGTCCACCATCCAAATGTTTGTCTATACCTAACAGTAAAATTAAAATAATAATAGAACATAATCTCAAGGTTTGTGAAAGTGGATGCAGTAACATTTGTGAAGAACTGTAGTGCAGAGCCCTGCAGGGAAGGGCAGAAGGAGGCTGGTAACTGCTCAGGGTAGTGCTTAACACAGTGTAATAAACAAGGAATGAGGCCACACACTGAACAGAGAGGAGAAAACAAAATATTGAATAGGTGCTCATTATGTGAGCACCATTCATTTGGTGCTGTGAATAGTGGGGGAAGTGCGATTATGCACTCGTATTGTTTCCTAAAGCATGTATATAAACAGAGCAATTCAGTTACATAAACAGCATCATTTATTCAGTTTCCCAACTTCTGAGCATTTGGGAAATTTTCATCATGTGTGTATACACACCTAGAAGAGATATATTGAATGTGTGAGTGAGGGATTAGCTTAATTTATCTAATGATGTACATAATTAAAAATCCAGAAAGTATTGGAGTTTTATATTGGCAGGATGTCATGAAAAAAAGACTTGAAGTAGAGGGTCTTGTGGCAACTTCCTAAACAAGTAAGTTTGTCAGAACTTTCTGATTCAACCAAAGCATGGGCTGGTATCTGAGCATGTATTTAGCAATAACTTTAACTTGATAATAGCAGTCCTTAGGTAATATTTTATATATATATATACACATATGTATATATATACACATATGCTCATCTATGCACTCTGTGGTGTCTGTCAGTACAAAATTTACTCTTTCTGTCATCTGACTGAGATGGAATTGGGTGCATTGCTGGTGCAGAGGAGAAGAGCTTTTTTGAGGTGCCAGGCAGGACTGTGGGCTCCAGTGCTGTGGAGAAGTTGGCACCTGTGTGTTTCACCTCCCCTTTCATCTGCTCTCTCTTCTCTCAAATCTTTACTTTCCTATGTAGCCTAGATGACCACCTGCTTGTTAGGCTACAGGTTTTATGTTGAGCCATAGGGCAGGTTTTTAGAAATACAGTCCTGCAGTAACAACTAGAGAAAAGCTCCAATACTTGTTCATTTGTTCCTTTTTTTTTTTTTTTTTCTTTTTATTGCTTTTCCTGATACATTTATGTAAAGAATCTCAAAGGCAGCAGAGTATTCAAGACCTCGTGCCTTCAAATGCAACATGTACATCTAGATCCTCTTGTGGATCTGTACCTTTGGGTCCCAGGACCTTCTTTCTCTGACGACGTTTTTCACAGGCCTGTTCAGAAGCTGGAATTATGGGGAAGTGTAAAGCATTATTTTTATTTATTTTATATTGTTCCTTTCCTCACTATTTAGTTGCTGTCATGTTCACCATTGTCTTCCATTTATCTAAATAATGGTTGCTTGGCCTTTCACAAACTTGTGATGGGGAAAGATGGTGACCACCTGAAACAATAATATCTGTGACAGAAGAGCCTGAGAACTTTAAATAACCAAAGGGGACCGTTTCCAAGGCAGCTAAGTGACCTTTATATCCCAGGAGTAGACTATTCATAGAGGCAAAGCCTTTGTCCTGCTTTGCCCAGTGGTCAGTGAACTCTGGCAGGCCCCTCGGCTCACCATCTTGGCCCTAGACTAGCAGCTGGTGATTGATTCATTTAACTGTCCAGATTCACATTCTTCTGTCAAGGACTTGTCAAGGAAGAAAAAGGTTCTATGGAGGGCTATTCATTTTACTAAAAGGAAGGGGATGCATTATATGATTGAGTGGATTACTTTTGGGTCAGAAGAGTTCCTGCATTGCTCTGTTTTAATTCGGCCTTCAATCAAAGAGAGTTTTAGTTTATCAGTGCTGTGTGGTGCTCATGTAGAGGGACAGATAATTTCAATTCCATCAGTGCAATAGGGTTGTTCTGTTTTGTTTGTTTTTAGTTGCTTCCCCCTGTCCTTTCTGTAATTTGTCCACCTCACTATGTTTCTGCCCAAAAATCCATAAATTTTTGTGATTGGTTGATATGACAGAGTTAAGAATATTAATTACTATTAATCTCACTCTTAGATTTAGGAAGTGTGTTATTTGAGCATTAATGTTCCTACTACCTCTCATGTATGGTTTTGAGCAATCCATGAAAGTGTCTAGTAAGTACAAGATTAGTGTGTACCTCTGTTTTGGATGAAAAGTGAGAAGAAAATAAATTTGACAGGGTCAAACTAAAAAACTGCTTTCCTCCAGACAACACAGGCGATGGTAAGCCATGGGTAGAACCTCTTTTTCTATCTAGTACTTGTTTTCACCTGAAACAATAGTGTATTGTACAAATTCAGCATTTTCTCAGTGCTCAGGAGAGCTGTTTCCTACTGCTGGTTTAGAATGCCCTTTTTTGTAAAACTAGGAAGGTATTTCCTTGCCTTATGAAACTTGGATCATGTTTTCAGTTTTACAACTAATACATCCCCAAAACCACCTTTGAGTTGCACTAGGGAGGCGTGTTTCAGCTTCAGCATGTTTCCAGGCTCCTCTTTCCATTTGCCCTCCAGCTGGGCTGTGTTTCCTTAGCATTAGGATTTCCTTGCTGGTCCTCTTCACGAAGTACTGAGCAAAGCACGTCGTTGCTTAGCTCCTTCCACTGGAAGTAACAGGCATTAGAGAGCAGATCCTGCCAGTTAACCTTCTGCCTCCGTTTGAGTGAACATGAGCTGCAGCAGATGAAATGCGACCTTCGAGTTTCTTTTCCCCACTCTCATAAGCTATGTACTGTTTTGATTTGGCTTATTGAATGTATTATGAGGGATTTCTGATTGGCTTCTGGCCAAGGTATTATACTTCTGCTGATGGAAGTACAAGTGCATAATTTAGAAGAAAATATGGTGAAGCTTGATCTCTTACTCTCTCTCTTTTTGTGGGGGGGAAAGGGAGAATTTTGTATTTTTAAAGATAAATGAATGGCTTAACTACCTTAAGAGCACAAGGGAAGATGGAAGTCTGAGATAATCTAACCTTGCGAACGCTTCTCTGTTATACACCTCTAAATATGTGTCAGAAATCTGGGATAAGTAAAACACCTGTTGAATATGCAGCCTTCTTTCATGGAGGCGTGGTGATATTCCTCTCCTGCCAGCAGTTGCATTTCACAGGGATCAGTCTCCTTGCTTCGGACTTGCTTGTTTCAGAGATGTCTGAGATGGGAATACAGCTTCTCTGGGCTCCTGATAACACTTCCCTCACTTCTTCCCTGGTGGCTTTGATTTATGGCCTAACTGAGTTGGAGACAAACAATGAACTTTTAAAAATCATGGAAAGGAGAAATGGGTTGTCATTGTGTATTGGAAAATATAAGTAATTTAATAACTAGATATATTGCCTGCTTAGTAGATCATGGTTGTTTGGTTGTGCTGTGACTGGACAAACTGGAAATCCAAGAGTCCAACAATTGCCTCCCACTCAAGCAGTCAATAGCCATAGGCAAGGTGACTTCCTCTAAAGACATTGAAGGCAATATAATTTTTATCTGGAAGCTGCGCTTCTGATTTGTTTCATGTGAAAACTGCAAGAGTTGTAAAAACTTTCCCCTCCCGTACCTCCAGAATTTTTCAGGTAAACATCTAATTAGAGGATTTAAGTAGCTTCAATAAATAGGTAATACTGACAGTGTCTTTTGTTGCTTGGGGTTTTTTTTATGATGTTTGTTTCTGATTTTCTCCCTGCTACTCTCAAGATTTAGAACATTCAGATTTTAACTGTTAGTTACTACCCTCTGCTGAAAGACTGTTCTTGGGTGAGATCTCTGGTCTGTGTAATGCAGTAGTGGGGCATTTGGCCCTTGAGAGTGGAGGGACTTCTTCTTTCCTTTCCCCATGGGAATGAGGAAATGTTGACATTTGGAGAGGGGCCTGAAGGGCTTGAATTCCTAGCACCCCTGCTCAGCACTTTGCATTGAAACAGTCTTTCATCCTGGGATGCTGATTCTCAAACACTGTAAGCAAAAAATGGAGAGTGCTCCTATCTCTCAGGAATAGCATTTCTGACAGTCTGGAGACTTAACAGCACCACCATATCAACTTACACTCATTCATATGGGGATGGTGTCAGTTTGCCACTGTATGAAATGAAACCCCTTCCTCTGCCTTCCCCCAGATGTGAGGCAAGGCTCAGGGTGGGTGGTGCAGCATAGGAATGTGTGGGGCCCCACTCCTGGCCTGGGATGTGTTCTCTGGTGCTTCCTCTGATTGATGAGCTAGGCAGGGTGAGGTGAAGAGTGGGTTTTGCATTCTGATTCGGGTCTAGTTTTATTTTAGCCAGGAATAGCATTTATTTATTTTTAGAGATACAAGACCAATAAATAGAGGTCTTACCCTTCTGCTGGCATCTGCAGTGAAATCCATTTGTCAGAATGGGGCAGATTTATGCTTCCAGTGCTGCAGACTTCTGTTGCAAAGTGTTGAAATTATCTTTTCTGTGTTGCACTGAGCAATTATAAAATTTTTCTTGTTCTTTGAGGAACTTTAGAATCATAGCAGTCAATCTTTAAGTCTTTCATAATCTATTTTAATTTCTGTGGGTTTATTTTGGTTTTGTTTGGGTTTGCGGGTTTGGGTTTTTTTGGTTGATTACGTTAGGTGTGAAGGGACATGTCTTTTGTTGCAAAATCCTGCTTGTGTTCTGATCCTTGTCTTCGTGTTGTAAAGTGCAAAACTGTGCTGGATGTTCCCCATGCAACAGTTGGGCTATTAAGCAGAACTAATTCTTCACAGAATGGCAGCAACTCCAAAGAAAGGCATCTGTGGGATTAAGCATAGATACTAGAAGGCAATCATTGGGTAAACTGCTGAAGGAAATCAGTCCTTGCAAGGGAGAAACTGGTGTGTTCTTCCTCCTGAATGCATGCAGCCACACAAGTAGAACAGCTTTGAAGCTGGTTAATGTGGCTTACTGTGTGCCTTTTCTCTCCTATTTCCTATGCTTCTTGTCTGCAGAAGAGCAGAGGGGAATTCCTTGATAAGTGCATTAGCATTTATTGTGCCTTCTGTGGCCACACACTGTTGCCTGGATGATAGATAGGCTGAGAAGGGAAAACCCAGCTGGGATGCCTTCAGAAGTGAAAAGATCAAATCTCTCATGATTGTTTACATGGTTCAGTAAGGAATGTCAGTCACACCATCAATAAACTGTTGAATATATAGAGACACATATTTCAAAGCCTCAAGCTTTTAATTCTTTTAAAACAGTGCTAGTGATAACTCCTGAGGTGATATGTTTTTCTGCTTTTATTGGGAGGGGTGATGGTGGTATATTTTTTTGCCTCCTTTTAGATGATTCAGGTGTAGTAAGGCAATATGTGTACTCATGTGAGTAGTTTGTGTGGAGCTGCAAGAGTGCCATTTTTGCAATATTGCTAGCTACTTTTACCAAAGTAAAGTAGAAGGACCTGCGTGTATGGCCCTGTACTTTCTTCCCTCACAGACTGAGAATTCTGATGCATAGCCTTGCATTGCAGTATTGGATTCTCATCTCAGCGTGGCTGTAAGAACACCTGATGGGCGGGAGAACAAACTGTCAAACAAGACGTTCATGGGTTTGTAGTGTGTCAGTGAGGATCCTCCTGTTATTTTCTCTGGCACATTGCTGCTGCCCAGGATCTTGTTTATGTCACAATTATATTAATATGCCATGGATAACGAGCTCTGTGTCTGTTCCAGTTGTTTGAAGAAGTGAGGGTGGAACAGAACATTCTAATAGTCACCTGTCAGATTGTGCCTTTCTGTTCCTGCATGTGTGTTTCTGCATTGAAGAGAACTTTTTGATGAGTGATTATCCACTTCTGAGGAGCCAGTTTTCTTTGACTCTTTTGAGATTTTTTTCTATAACATACAGAATGGACCTGCTAATTATGAACTCTTTCTGTTGCTAAGGTTAACACTACAAAATTTAGCACTGCCTGTTTAGCAAAAGAAAGGAGCATCTTTCTAAAAGTACTATATATCTGAAGAAATGATTGCTTTTATCCTTGAAAAAAATTATCAGTATCAAAAAGATTCCTGATGTATTATGATGTTGTTGAGGTGTTTTTTTCTTAACTTTTCAAGGTTTTCCTCTTTTCCTGTGAAATCTCTTCAAGGTTTGTCCACTCGAGTCCTCTTCTCTTGATTTTCTGTACTGGAATAGATCAGAAAGTTGCTCACAAAACTTCCATTCTATATGTGGATATCGAGGTTTTAAGCTGAAACCAGGACAGTGGAGAAGACAATGTGTTTTTCTACTTTCTGAGGATACTGTAACAATGAAGGAATAAGGATATAGTGTAACAAAGAAAGGATAGATGAGTGCATTTACTAAAAACCTGGTCCAGAATAGCCTAGTTGACTTCCAGGATTTCAGGAGGAGAAAATACTATATATGAAACTTTAGACTGGTCTTAACTTTGAGAAGCTGGTGGTGAAAACTGCCTGTGTGTGGCCATAAAGACTTTTATAGAATCTAGTCCTGGTCCAAACGACGGAGAGCCGAGTGATCTTCAGTGAACAAATTCAGACTTGGTTACTCTTGTACAGGGATTTTTAAAATGATCATTTGTCAGCCACTGAATTAGGAGCTTTAAAGAAAGGAGCAGGGGGACCTGAAAGTGTTAGAGGAAACAAATGAGATTGCAGCTGACATCTCCAAGGGAACTTTTGTTCGAGGGTGCTCAGGGTGTTGACCTCTTTGCTTCTCCATTTCATTGCCTTTAGATTATAGCATTCTTCAGTACCAGAAGAGAAGTGGGTAGTTTGTGAATGGGCAATTTTAAGTTTTTGGTTTTTTAAGTGGAGACACTGGACATCGCAGTACCAAGATTTTAATGCACAAAGTAACAGTTTTGCTTTGTGTTTTATAAGTATGGGTTTTGTGTATGATGCTAATGATTTTTCTCCCATCTTATTGAAGACTGTAGAGTAATTCCTGATCTGTGTCTTAGTTTGGAAGTAATTGACTCTAAACATTGCATTTCTTAGATATCTATGTAAATTGGCAAGAATATGAGAGAGGAAAGGAAAAATGAGAACATACCTTTGTTTTTTACCTTTTCCATTACTTTGTCAATGGCATTTCTCTCTCATTGTTTAGTTTAGTATGGAAGTAAGTATGTGGTAGGCTTGGAGGAATTGTTTTTGCAATAAGGTGACCATAAGTTTCAGCAGTGCAGTTTCCCAAATTGTCTGGCACTATGTTGGAGGCCAACTGCAGCAAGCTGTGCAAAGGAGCTCAGCCTTTAGCTGAGCAGTTAGGGCCTTGGAGAAGATTTGTCCAGAGCAGAAGTAATGAATTGAGAACAGCAGAAAGGGCAGATGGCCCAAATCCTCACTCATCACCTCATCTAGGATCTTCTTGGTATTTATCAGTGAAAGCTTTCTGTAATTACTGCTATGTGCTGATGTGTTTTCTGGTCCGTCCAAAACTCAGAATGTGATTTTGAAAGGGTTTTGCAGGCTAATGCCTCAGAAAAATTTGCTCCTTAGATACAGAAGTACTGTTTTGTGAACTGAAACGTGAGGAACGCATGGTGGGAAGGATCAGTGTTGTCTAAAGGGAATGTCAATTTTCAGAATGTCAATTTTCATGGCCAGGCCTGGCTCATATTCTGTGCTTGTGTTTTTCACATTGTAGAAATGGGGTTTCTAATCTTGTTAGCTTTTTGCACTATTTGGGTCTATTTATTTATTTATTTATTTATTTGTTGTTTTTTAGGTTTATGTTTTCAGGAACCCAAGCTGTAGTGCTAAGCTAGCAGCTCATAAAATGCAGTTCTGTGATTTCCCACTCTGCAGGTTTTTCAAAGCATCAAGAGAGTATCGTTGCATTCTGTACAAACTGTAATTCTGATCCACCTTCTATAAAATGTTAAAATGCCTGCTAGGACATTCTGAATGGCAAATGTTTTAAACAATTGTGGGATAGAGTGATTATTAGGTTTCCCATATCAATTATTGATAGCGTCAAATCAATGTGACAGTTTCAGTCTCATTTAACTTCCCTATTATTTAATTGTAAGGTAATAGTTTGAGTCTGGACTCCTTTTTCAATGCATCTCTGAACCATCATCCTTAAAACTGCTGCTACAGTGTTCATACTAAAGGGAAGGATTTCCTTTCTTAGATTTTATATCAGTAATTCAAGTGCTGCTTTTGACTTGGTCTCTCTGTTTTTCTTTCTTCCTTCAAATATTTCTCTCCTGTTACATAATATCTGAATTGGGTGTCATTTCCCCACGCACTTTTAAATGCAACCTCTAGAGTTCCCAGGAAAGTTATTTTCTCTTTCATATTGAGAAATTACGTGTCATAGTCATGGCAAACCAATGTATTTCTGTCATGTCGTCTTTGATCTGTCTATTCTGCCTCCTTTCTAAGAGTGAGTTTGTTATAAGCAGCTTGAAAGAACAAAGGAAAAGCAGGAATTAAAGCTAAAATAAGCTGGGAAACAGAACAGAAAGGTAAAATGAATGCCCTTTAGCAGGATGACCACGTTTCCAGGCAATTTGAGTGCATACTGATTTTAAAGTCATGTCTCACAGTTTAGTGTTAGTGCCTCATTAAAATCCAGGGATTAATAGCCACAATCTCCTTGTTGCACATTAAAAGGATTTAGTTTAATTTGGGATTAGAGGGTACAAGGTGCCATTCTAGCAAAGCTTTTCCCAAGATATCAGTGAGGTGAAGTGAGATAGCTTAAAGACTGTGGTTTTTCTAACCATTGCGGTTATGCTATACACAGACACACACACACACACACACACACACACACACACACACACGTATGGATTTTAAAACTGTGCTGAACTGGTTCATTAATCCTGTAAAATGTATGCTACCTTTGGAAGTGAAATTGTCTGGAAAAGCTTGTTTGAAGTGTAAAGTTGGAGTAGGAAAGGCACTGAAGGTGTGGTTTGGCCTGGGTTAGTTCAAGGCCATTAAAATCTGTGGATCCTGGTGTTGGAGATTGAGTCTGTATTCAAGACTTCCTTGTGCATTAGATAATGTGCAGTATTCTGCTCTCTTCTCCAGGGGTTGGAACAGAATTAGTTATTATTCTGCTCCCCTTTTTCCCTCCTACAGGTGTTTCTCAGCATGCAAGTGAGAAGAGCAACCACCCTGAGAGCCTTAAGTTATATCTGAGAAAGAGAAAAGGCTTGTGAATACTACAGTCCCCTCCCTGATTGTAGATTTTTGGGAGAAGGAGAGAAGAGTTGTTTAGTTGTTTTAGTGCTATCAGTTGCTTTTTATTAGGCTAGCCCAACTCATATTAGCAATGTGTGATAACATTTACTGCCAGGGATTATTAATACAGAGAAAGAAAAATACAGTTTGAAAATTCTCGTGTAATAAGTTAAGCACCTGATATAGCTTTCTCCAGAATTTTCATTGAGTTCTTAAAATGTGGGCAGTGATGTCAGCAGATGATTTATCTGATTACTTATTTTTTTAGTGCTGCATCTGATTTTTTTGGGGGAAAAAAAGCCACTAATTTTGTTCCAATTAAGTTTAAGTATCAGGCTTTCAGCATGGTTTTGTTATTAACTAAAACTAAGTATATTAAACTAAAGTTTTTAGCCAATAGTAGCACAAAAACATGCAATCCAGAATATCTCTTTAAAATGCAACATTAGAGAAAGTGTATTTTAGTTAACCTTATTTTTCCAGCCATTCTGGCAGAAATTAAAAATAAGAGCTGACTTTATTGAAAAAGCCACACTTTGCAATTTATCAGAAGAGTTAAATCTCTGGTAATTTATAGAAATACCATTACCAGTATGTTGTTTGAATTACAGTCTTTTATAACAGTCAGAATGAACTGACACTTCTCCTTTGTGCCTGAAAGGGCCAAATGTGTTCTGGATGATATCACTTCCTCTTACAGATGGAAGTCAGTTCCATCTCAGCTCAGTTGTTTGCCTTAAATAATGGCCATTAGAGGAGGGAGATGCCTGTGCAGACAATGAGTGAGATAAAGTCTTTGCAGATGCAGTTGCCTCCCTTATTTGCCTGCTCCGTGCCAATACATTTCCATTCAACAACCTCACCTGAACTTCCCACGCTGGAGCTAAACCCTCTCTTGCTTTTTCTGGTCTTACAAATATACAGAGAAGTATTAGGGAAAACAGGGAACAATGACTCTCATTAATCAGTAAGACTAACACTTCTCTCTTGAGATTCCTTTCCCAGAGCTAATCAGATCCTGGCTCTTTTAATCTTTCCTTACAGGTCAGGTTCTTTTTCTCCTGAAATCTCTTATTTTTATGCCTCACATTTAAAAAGTAGTAATTCTAAGTCAAACACTTGATTAAAGTTTTAAGGATGGGTGTAAGAAATCACTCTGCTAGTGGTATGGTAGCACATACAGTATGCCCTTTCACTGTAATCTCTTTTCACTTACAGTTATGAAACTCTTTATCTATATTGCTGTAGTTGTGTGATATTCACCTCTGAACTTTATGTAATAAGCAGAACTTGGACTCCAAAAAACTTAATTTTTAGTAGCATCTCTTGGGAAACTCAGGGAAAATTCACCCGTTCTTTCACTTGATGACAACCCCAGCTGTGTGTACTCCACATGCTTGTTCAGAAATGAGGAGAAGGGCTGTGTGTCTGCAGTCTTGCTAAGTGTCTGGGTCTGTCAGTATATACACATATAAAGTTTATTTCAATTCCAGATCCAGACCAAAGTGTGCCATTTGAGCAGTATACCATTGGAAATGTGTGTCTATATAGCCAAAAGACATGGCAGAACTCCTTTCATAATCTCTTTTATGCCTCATTCCTACAAAAACTGAGAAAACTCCAAGAAAATATGTACAAATTTGCTTTGGTGTTGAAATATAATACACATGTGTATTTGTTGGATTTTTCAACACTGTTTCGGGGAGAGTGCATCACAGATACTAGGTCAAGAAGACAAGAGTTGTCATGTGCTTTCCTGAAATCTGTTTTGTTGGGAAAAGCCATAGCTTCTCTTTAACATACAAGTTCATTTTTCTCAAATGAAATTTCTTCACTAGAGAGTTTAAAAAAAATTGAAAGATTCTTGGTTTCACTTGAAGGGTTAGGGCTATTGTGAAATTCTCAATAGCATTAGCAGATACCTTGTAAAAATGGCATTTCGCACTTTTGTTCTTTCCACCTGAGCAGTCAGCCTCTCTGAGTGGCCAGTATCTCTTGAGAAACACTTAAGCATCACCATCATATGCTGCAGAGTTTCTCAATATTTGGTGCATTCTGGTTAATTGAAAACTGCTACTGTTTCAGTTCTGGGTTTATCTTTCATTCTTACAGGTTTTTTATTTCACAGTTGTAGTCCAGTCTTGGGCTAGAGTCAGCTGTGATGAAACAGTAATCAGCATGTAGGTTGTTGGAATTTCTTTTGCCTCTTAAGAAAGCTCATTCAGAAAATGATTTCATAATGACATGAAGTGTGTAAGTAGAAAGAGCAGTGTGTAAGGGAACAGGTCACTGGATTTGTGTTGCAACAAGCTTCAGGACTTCAGGAGGGAATGAAGCGTATGTGTGTTGTGCTTCTTTTTTGCTTGTTTGTTTGGTCTTTTCATAATTAAAATCAGTGGAGCGCTGCTGCCTGCAAGCAAGCAATGGGATGAGAGGCATGAGCTTCTTCACTTTGAAGCTTCTTCACTTTTTCCTACTGTAATGGTTTAAATCTGTAAACCTGCTTAGGTACGCAGAAAGTTTTGACATGATGCAGGATAGTATTCAATCCATGTACATCAGCAGCAGTTCTCTAATACCTCATCAGCCACAGAAAGCAATCATTTGGGAGTTGAACCTGTGGGTGTTTGCCTCCATGGTAAGTGAAGGAACTTGTACCAGAACTGAGGTCTGATTTCTCTCTGCATAGGTAACATTGATGGCATAAATCACACAGTTCTGTCCAGTAAAGATCTTCATTCTCAGAAGCAGCCATACAAACACACGCACCTATCAATAAATTTCAGGAATTTATACAAATAAATTCAGTTTCTAGTTATTGTCTTCTGCTTCTGTAAGCAGCGTTTGGGGTCTTGCAAGTTAAAAAGAGTGTGAGCATCGGCTTCTCAGAGTAGCATTAATCATTTTCTTTTGGCTATAAATCTGGGAACAAAATGATGAAATAGACTGGAGAAGAGGGGGGAAGACTCAAATAAAAAGGCACTTACATTTATTGCGTTACAGGGTTGTTTTTGGGAGCAGGGTATGTCTCTTGAGACTTTGTTTCTTATCCATTTTATAGAGCTCTGGCCTCTTAACAGCACCACTTTAATGACTTGTTCTTGGGGTTCTGATTTGGAATCAGTGCTTGCCAGGAAAACAAGCTTGTTACAAAGAGGTCAGATTTCATGAGACAGCAATAGACTTGTAAAAACAGATTTTACTGGAACAAGTAAAGTCAGAATTAAGAAGAAACCAGAGATGTGTGTTAAGAAAGATACAGAGGAGGCAAGTATTAAGCTAAACTGGTAAACAGTGTATAAACTTATATAAGAGGTAAGCAGGGATTTTTTTGTTTCTAAAAACTACATTTAGTAGCATTAGTAATGGGGTTTTTTAAGATTTTGTGCATTTCTTCATAGTTGTGACTTTTGCTGTCTTTAAAGATGAATTTTCAGGGGAAATACATGGTTCCTGCTCAGGTGGAAAAATGTTCTTTGCATATCAGCTTCAATTAACAACTTGCACTGATCTTTCCGTACTGTGTAGCTGAACCTGTTCTTGCCTGCTCTTGTGATGGCATTTGTGCACTGGGAAATACTGATTGCCCTCAGTTTGCTTTTTAGCTCTTTAGAGTCACTTCTGTCTTTAATCTAGCTGTAATGTACCGAGTGTATGGAAGTAGATAATTCTTTTTATATACATAAATGAAATTCTAAGTTGTGTTTCATTTGTCTCACTGTGTCTTTTTAGGTAACTGTACCAATATAAGAAAATTCTGGATGCAATTTTTTAGTTCCAATGGAGATGAAACTTTTAAAGCTGAGAAAGCACTTGGCTTCAGTAAGCCCATATGATTACCTTTCTGCCTTGTTGCAAAGATCCTTTATCATTCCATTGGCTGTAGTGTAGCTGTGCTACTGGATGGCTCTGGAACTCACATTGCATTGGTTTGGATTGTTCATATCATTTATGCCTTTATTATATTCCTAGAGATTCTATTTTGAAATGTGAAGAGACTTGTTTATTTGCTGCATCATACTTTCAGTAAATAAATGAAGAATGCAAAACATTGTATTTTCTGTTAAGAAAGAAAATCTTTTAAGAATGGCACTAGGGAAATATTGTTCTGACTCCAGGTGAACCCATGTTTGTGTAGGGAGAAATTAGAATGAAAAAGGGAAGGAAATAAGCTTGGATTCCTTTTATTCCTGTTTTTTCTTCTTTTTCCCCACCTCTCTATTCCGTGGTGGAAGACTACAGGAGAGCTGGATAGCATCAAATCTAGCACAAAGCAAATCTAGAAAACTTAGAGGTATGGGAGCAACCTGCTCTGTGTGCAGGTTATTTGCCTGTACTGAGTCTGTTTTGTGAAGCTGAGCTTCTGTAAATAGTCAAAAACCTAAGTCTCTTTTTTACTTCTGATGATTTCTTTGCAATTGAAAGAAAATCTGTTTAAGGCAAGAACCACTTTTGTGTCTCCCTCAACAGGCTTTAAATGTGAGTTCTGTTGTAACCCCTTTATGCATGTAGTGGGGCTTTTTGGTTCCTGAACCTGGTACTGCTAGAAAAGTGAAAGAAAAAGCAAAAAGTGGAGCCTAGTTCTGTTGGTGAGAGAGGATAGTTCTGGCTGCAGTGAAGGTGGGGCATCTCTGCTGCCTGTGTCTGGGCTGTCTGAGCCCCATTCGAGGTGCCAGCCCTAGTTTACAGTGGCCATGGTGTTTGCATCATGTGTCTCCAGCTGCTTTCAGGTGGTTTTGCTGTACAAGGTGGTTCTGTGGTCTTTGGGAGGTCTGTTCATGAAGCTGCAACACTTGGACTGCTGGTGTGATTAGGAACGCTCCTTCCTGCAGTGTTGATGCACCTACAGGAATGCAGTGCAAAAAAAAAAGGGCATTTATTCACACCTGAAAAGTGAAATAGGCACGTGAGTACTAGGAATCTCTCAGTTGTGTAGTTAGGCCTGTACTAGGAGTTAATTTGTGCATGATGGGGGAAGCAACCAGGTGAGTTCATATTTCCTTCACACCCCAATATTAATCTCTCAATGCTGTGCTGTACCATCAAAATAACAGGGAGGGTGAACACTCAGTAGAATGCCTGGTGTGCATCAGTGCTGTCTGTATCCTCCATGGCATTTTGGAGGATGTCTTGGAGTAAATAGGATGAAAAACCATTTCCATTAATAAAAAAGTAAAATAGAGAAATTATTTAAACACAAAACTTGAATATCAAGAGATTGGTAACTTTTTACTGTTGGTTTAATCTATTACAACCATGTTTCTACATCAGTTATACAGGAGTAGAAATTTGATTGGAATCTGATTTTTTTTTTTTTAAGAAGAAGTGATATTAAGTTTACAGACATTGTTCCCTCTGCAGCTACAGGGGGTGGAAATTTGTGTGAAATTATTTTGTTGAGTTAACCGAAAGGAGTTGCTTCTGAAGAATTGTTCTGTTAGTTGTAAGTAGCAGTAAATAAGCAATTAATTAGCAGGTTTTGTGTTACTTTCCCTTAAGTTTGAACAAGGAAATCCAACAACTGATCAGTTTCTTAGCTATTAGCTGCAGAGTATCTATTGATCTGCTGCTTCAGTTGGCTCAATATTGTGAACTCCTCAAGTTGTAGATGCTCAAAATTGCATTGATGCTCTGTGCATCAGATGTTAACCTGGTGACTGCTCAGACTGTTGTCATGAGTGTTCTCACCTGCTTAAATTTATTTCGAGATCTGGGGGGGTTTTATTTTTATTTCTTTTTTTTTTTACCACATATGAGCTTGTACAACTCTGCAAAGGCTTTCTTTTATTAAAGTGAGTCAGGAACCAAAAGTTGTTTTGGAAATTTCCTATTGCAGTCAAATTTTTTAAGGCTGTCCCAAACTAGCTGAATTTACTTGAACTTTGTTAGTCTAATAATAGATATGGTTTCCAGCTGCATGCCAGTCAATTTGTACGCTTAATTGTTTTTCAGTGTGTCATATTTATTTTCATTGAAACATTTTTTTGCTGAACTTGGTTAGAGCAAAGTTATTTTAAGTAAACCTTCAACCAGTGAAAGCATGCTCTTGGGCTAAGTTCACAAGGCAGTTAAATCCATCTTTATTTACATACAGAAATAAAAGGACTATATGAAGTATTTCTGGGTTTTTTACAAGTTGATCTATGAACTAGAGTTTGATTTAACCAGGAATTTTTTCTCACTTTAGTGCCTTAAGTTTGATGTTCTCTTGTATTTAGCCATTTCTGCATTTGAAGTCCAGCCACTTTCAACTGAAGTCCAAGAAGGTGGAGTAGCTCGATTTGCCTGTAAAATAACAGCAAACCCTCCTGCCACTGTGACATGGGAAGTGAATAGGACAACTTTACCCTTAGTCATGGACAGGTATGTAGGGTTACACATTTTAGAATATATTTTATTCTTTGCTATCATTTTAATCCTGCCACAAGAAGAAAATCTGAATACTTGCAATGCCATTACATTAAAAAGGTTCCATGTCACCTATTGAAATAACTGGTAATATACCTATTATTGTTGTTAATGAATTTTAAGTAGGTGTTATGACTGCAGACCAGAGTTACCCACTATTGTCTGCACAGTAATCACTGATCTTTGTATTCTTATTCGTGAATTTTGTATGCAAGTTATCCTCAGGAGTGGGCATTGCAGTGGGGAATGGAATGGGTAAACTTGGCTCTGGGAGTGGTGTGGACTAACTGGATTGCTTTCACTGGAGAATTGATGCTGAACTTGTTTTTCTTTAGAGGGACAATAAAGAATTATATATATAGAAAATTGAGTTAAAGCACCTGATACCAGGGAAATTCTATGCAAGGGGTCTTCTCATGAACCGATTAACTTGAAGAATTCAGTCTTCTCTCTGATAGATTCTTTTCCATGTCCAGTTTGTATTCATTGAACGGACTCCTGTGCTTTTCGACCTTGAAATCCTATTTGAAAGTGTCTAAGATACCCTGCATGCAAAGGAAGGAAAAAAGTTAAACTAAAAATTGAAACTATAGGTGGGTTTCTGGGAACTGTATATCAGGTATGCCCATATACCAGAAACTGCTGAAAAAAAACAGCCAACCTGAACAGTATGAATATAGTAGCAGGCTAAAGAAGGCTGGGATGGTGGATTCTGAGGTTGAGAAAGATCTGCTTGCTGAAAGTAAATTCCTCTGCTCTCATTGTGGTGCTGGGGGCAATTTTGCCTGTGGTTTGGAAAGGCAGGAAGGTGAGTCATGTATTGGGAATGTTTTTGAGTCTCCAGCCTGCTGTTCCCAGGTCAGTGTAGCAATGGCTGTTTGTAAATCAAGGAGTTAATTCCACGATGATGTTCCCTGGCTGAATGTTTATCTCCATTTCTTATTTTCGGTTTCTGTGGCAGGATAACTGCTCTGCCTACAGGAGTGCTTCAGATCTATGGTGTTGAGCAGAAGGATGCAGGGAATTACCGATGTGTTGCCACAACTGCAGCCAATAGACGTAAAAGCACTGAGGCAGTGCTGAGTGTTATTCCAGGTATTTACCATGTGAGGTTTTTTTCATATATTCTTTCTTGCAGTATAGCAAATCGCTTTAAATCCTTGAAAAGCTGTAGGTGAACCATTTGTCCAAATAATTTTGCTTGCTTTTATCTTGTGCTAAAATGTTGTTCAGTGTAAGTTTCCCTTTAAGGCTTTGGTATAAATGTAACTTTCAGCGTCTGTAAAAAAAATTGCTTTATTTAATGTTTAATTAAATTTTTGTTCAACTGTGCTCACTTTTTATCATTTTTTTTTTTTTTTTTTTATCTTTGCAAAGCCTCAGACTTGAAGCCTTTTCACAAGCCATCTATAATAGCTGGTCCTCAAAACATTACAGCATCTCTTCATCAAACTGTCATACTGGAGTGTGTAGCCACAGGGAATCCAAAGCCAATCATCTCATGGAGCCGGTTAGGTAGGTCTTAAAATTATAGCAAACGACCTTCAGCCTGTGGAGAGGAAGTAAAACTGGAAAGAAAGGATTTGAGCAATTAGGTTTCTGTTCTGAGGCTTTGTGTAGTAGGTAACTGATTAGAAGGTTAAGGTAGGATGAGTGAAACGCTTTCAGTTCCATGCTTCAGTACTGCTGTCAAGAAGCCCTGAGGTTTTCTGACGCTTTTGACTCCCTTCTTCTGCTGTCAATCCAGCACTGCCCCAGGCACAAGGACAGGCAGGGTGGTGACCTCCAGGGATCTGTGACTGGAGTAGAGTCGGTGGTGGGGGTGGGTTGGGATGGCTGCATCCATGAAACAGACCTGTAAGAGTTCCTTCCACTCTTCTTCTTCGAAGCCCTGTGAGTATGTGATTTGCATCTTGTGCTAATGGGCCGTTTGGACTATGAATAGCTATAGACAAACCCAGGACAGTCAGACTGCAGGGGGAGAGGAGGGAGTAAAGTAAGAATAATAACATTGAGCAGTGCATCACATTTTTTTCATGAAAACTGCTTTCTGTAGTACCTAAATGTACCTAAATGTGGAAGGCGGGACTGTACATGTAGAAGCAAACCATGAAAAATTTTCCTCCATTTCTATTGCTAAAAGTGTAAGAAATAAATGTATCTATCCTGATTGATTCAGTGACTTTTATAGACAAACAAACAGGAAAGAAGTTCACATCATCATCATAGAGCATTTGCTGTGAAAATAGGAGAAAATATACATGGTAATCAAATACACTAGTTTTATCTGCAGCATAATTCAGGAGAAGGCTGATCACCATAAAGATGATGTGGTTGTTTGTAGTGATGAACTGAATCAGTGCTATGCAGATGGGACGTTAACTTCTAGCTGAGGTGGTGAATTCCAGATATAAACTATTTAAAAAGTGGTGAGGCCCAACCATCTGAACTGTCAGGTAATTAGTGAAGAGCAACATAAATGCAAAATGGAAACTTCTGAAAGGTCACCTGTGATTTCCTTTGCATTTTTCGACTTTTGCACTCTGATCTAAGTGTAGACAACCCAATGTAGGTAAGTTATTCGGCTGAACAGCCTTGTAACCCACTTCTGCTGCTCTCTCAAACAGACCACAAGTCCATTGATGTGTTCAACACCCGGGTCCTTGGGAATGGGAACCTGATGATCTCGGATGTGAAGGTGCAGCATGGAGGTGTCTATGTCTGCCGGGCCACTATCCCCGGCACTCGCAACTTCACCGTGGCAATGGCAACTGTCACTGTGCTGGGTGAGCCTGCTCCTGTTTTCAGTGTGTTTGAACACCTTGTGTCTGTCCTTGTGAGCTCTGCAATGTACTGGGATGACATTTTGTCTCCAACATCATGCCAAGGGCTGTAGGGAGACTTCAGAGACTGAACAGATCACAAAACTGTGGCTGGCTTCTTCTGTCTGTTGACTTAGATGAGAAGTGCCAGATACTCAAGATTTGAGTTGTGAGCTAGAACTTGGAGATACCCAGGTGCAGTGTTTGCTCTGGGAAGACAGGCTTTCAACACAGAAAAGGACCCGGTAACCAAGTTGAAATACGTAGCGAGTATCTGAGAGAGCAGTATGACATAGTCTGGAGTTTGGTTTGTTTGTATTCATAAATGCATGAACAAAAATACTATCTGTGCAGATAGTGTATCTTTAAACAGATGTGCTTTGTTTACAAGGAATTTGCTTTCTGCCTGTGTTACATGTGTGTTTGAGTGGCTTGAGGAGAGGGGTTTTTATTTGGAAAACTAATTATTATTATTGTTATGACTGTCCTTGCATTTGTAGGGGCTTGATTTTTGAAGTATTTTTTTCCTCTTATAACTTATCTGTAGCTCCACCTTCATTTGTGGAATGGCCAGAAAGCTTAACAAGGCCTAGAGCTGGTACTGCTCGTTTTGCTTGTCAAGCAGAAGGAAATCCTGCCCCCAAAATTTCATGGTTAAAAAATGGAAGAAGAATACACTCCAATGGTAGAATAAAAATGTACAACAGGTAAGATTGCAATTGCTGTAGGAGAGCTGTGCTGGTGATGTGCTACCAAGAGATGACATTACAGTAGCTAGCTATAGACAATCAAGGTAGAACTCAAGTCAACCTGGAATGGGACATTAAATGTAGTGATGGATACACATTAATCAGTACCTAAAATCAGCAAAGCTTATATAAGTGCCTTACCTGGCAGGGAGGGTGGGCAGGACTGAACAGAAGAGTTTTGCCACAGAGTTACTTTAGATTTGCAGAATAGCAGAATCTTGCTACTACTTCTGTTGAGTGAGCAGTTAATATTAAAGAGTTGTTTAAGGAATTAGTAGCTCAAGGATCTGCTTTTTGCAGGGAGGGAATAGATGTGTAGTTTTGTTTTCACTGCCTGGCTTTGCAGGTACAAACAGAAACATGGCAGGTTTTGCAGAATGCTTCTAGGTGCTAAATTTCACTGCTGAGCATCCATTTGTAATAGAAGAATTTGTGGCATGTAAATCAATTATACTAAACTTAGGAAGCAGAGTAAATATAACTGTTGTTTCATTATGTGGAGCTAAGTTTATCCAAGATGTGAGCTTCTTTTCCACCTTTTTCTTCCTTTTGGATCCAGTAAATTGGTGATTAACCAGATCATTCCTGAAGATGATGCCATCTATCAGTGCATGGCTGAGAACAGCCAGGGCTCCATTCTCTCCAGGGCCAGACTCACTGTGGTTATGTCAGAAGACAGGCCCAGTGCCCCTTACAATGTCCACGCTGAAACCATGTCGAGCTCAGCAATCCTGCTGGCCTGGGAGAGGCCACTGTATAATTCAGACAAAGTAATTGCATACTCTGTGCATTACATGAAAGCAGAAGGTAAGCAGTTTGATTTAAATGCCATCTAATGATTTGAATATGACAAGAACTTGAATGTCCTTGCAAAAACTGTCAGATTTGAATGGTTCATATTCAGGGCTACTTCAGAGCATCCCAGCATGTAAATGCATGCTATAATCGACAGGCAAGCTTGGGGAATGATGCTTTTCCCACATAATTTCATTTGTGGGACTGAGTGTTCTTCCAGCTTACCTGTATCTGATGGCTCCAGTGAGCAGATTCTGAAGTTAGGATAGGGCTTTGGAATCTGGGGCCTCTGTAGTGCTCTCTGGATTTCCCTCTGTCGTTCTCTCTGGATTTCCCTCTGTCCTCAGCAGGAATTTCTGCCTATTCTCTCTATGTGTGCGTGGCAGGGAAGAGCAGAGCATACAGCAGAGTCCTGGAGGCTTACCGAGTTGAACTTCTCACCACAGACTGCTCTTTGGTCTAGATCCCCAAATTCTTATGACTTTACTGGTTTTCATACATTTTGGAGTAGAAGAGTTGATACTTTGTCTTCACTACCTTCTCTTAAAAGGAATATTGGCCAAGTGGTAAAATCTACTGTTCTTTCAGTCTTTGGTCTCCTGTAATGAGAAAAGTCTATTCAAATGCTGAATGGCCATGAGGGGCTTATCCTGGTCTCTGAAATTATATACAAGTTCCTGTATAGAATGGAATGGATAGTTGGAATAAAAACGAATAACTAGACATTGTAAAATCCCTTAGTATTATGTAACTGCTTTGAGTTATGGTAATTTAAGGTGGTAGGAAACAGCCATTTTTCAAAAGCAGGAGGCGATGGCTTAATGGCTTGAAAAATTGTTAGGTGCATGGCTTCAAGTAAGCCACATTGCAGCCCTTTTTTCTCAGAGTGATCTCTGTTTCCATTTCTATTCAGTAAGTGGTTTATTCAAGGACAGCACTGCAGATGCTCAGCTCTGTGTGGAATTCCAGCCTGCCATCTGCTAAGCAGAGTACAGGAAGGACAGCTTAATTACTCTAATACTCATGCAGGAATAGCCACGTTTGCTTTTGCAAGTGGGATATTTCAGGACACAGGCAAATTTTGTCTGAAGGAAGGAAGGAAGGAAAGAGTTCTAACAGATAATAAGGACAAGAGGTGTGGGAAATTACCCTCACTCTTTCAGTCACTGAGGTATTGTGCTCACAATCCCCTCTTACAGCTAATATGAATAAAGTCACACTGGATAAGTTATCTGGATAATTGTAGAGAGCAGAGACCAGATAACTTCAAAGAAAACTGGGAAAATGTCCTCAGGGAAGTTTGTATTCGTGCAGGAAATAATCCTGCACACTAGTGAAAGGAGGTATCTTCTACAATATGTTTTTTGCAAAATCATTTTGCAGTCCCTGATTTATTTGCTTGCTTATCCAAAGGTTATATTTTGTGAAATGAGATTATAGCTTGTCTTGGTTTAAAAAAACAAAACAAACTTCAAACAAAAGCAAGCAGCCAAACAGAAACCTCTGATTTATTTGAATGTACTTTCTCAAATGCCCTTTTTTTTTTTCATCTTTCCTGACTGTCTTGTGGTATTTATTTTATTTAATGTAATGTTGTTGTATATCCTTTCACATTAGTGAAAAAAAACACAAAGGAGAGTGGAGAGGGCTGTGTAAAGAGGAGTAATTACAGTGGTGGGATTCAAAATGTAGGTGATCGGTGTGCATTTTTAGTTTTGTAACATGATTGCATGGTATCAGAAATTTGCAACAGAACTTAAACCTCACTTTCATCTTATTTTATAGAAAAGTGTTGAGCTTCAAGGGCTAGTGGACTGCACTTCTGCAAGAATAATAGTTAAATGATAGAGTGATAGCCTGTAAACCTTTCTGAGGATCTTGCTCTCTGTATCAGAGGCATTATTGAAAGTCTAGAAAATGCCTTTGTGAAAAATTATCACATCAACCATCTCTCATGCAAATTTAGAAACAACTACCTTTAAAGAAATGCAAATTAAATATTAAGGAAAATCTTTTTATGAGATTCACACCATATCAGGTCAAAGAGGTTCTAACATAGACTGCTGACATTGTCAACATCTTATTCACTCTCTAGGAATTCTACATAATTATGTATTATGTAAATATTATGTGTGAATGTATTGCTTTCATTATTCCTTTCAGCTTGTCTTTTCCTATTACACCTCACACCCTGTTTCTGACCCTAAGGAAGGTTAAAAATTATCTTAGATACATCTGACTTGACTAGGTTTTATTTTTGCTTGAAGCTTCTTATGAATATAAATGTATAAACAGAAAAGTTATGGACAAACTGCTCTCTTGTTTTAGTTAGGAACCTCCTTTGCAAGTGTGAGTAAAGAATATAGTATTGCCAAAGGAAAACAGTGCTTGCCAAGTCTCCTAAGTTGTACTGATGTTTGCAATTCCAGTAACTTTAAACAGAAAGCAAAACTGGATAATGCATGAATTGTATGCAGTTTTAAAGAGTTTTTTTTTTTGGTAGCCATCAAAATGTGGTAGGTGCTTTGAATACAAAAGATACCATCACTTATTGTTACACTTCACAACTCACGTATTCTGATGTTTCACTGTAAAAACAACTTCAGGTTCTCTTCCATATATAAAAAAAGTTAGTGTTTTAATCAAACTAGTTGAATAAACTAACAGGTGTGGGTTTTGTGTGTTTGTTTTTTGTTTCTTTTAGCAGAATATTTTACATTCAAATTGGGGTCATAGTAGCAAGAAGAATAAGGGTCTGATGAGCCTGCATGTTGGAGTGTGTTAATTCCTTGTTAGTGATTTAGAAAAGGCACAAAGGGAACACTGATTGTGGTGGAAGGCAAGCCTTGTTCTCTATTATGGCTGTTTCATTAGGGCCTCTGCATGAGGCCTAGCAATCCATTCAATGAGAGAACAAGTCCTTTTAATTTGAGCTCAAGGATCTTGTTTAGCAGGTCAGAAATCGTGCCTTGCAATTCGTAATTAACAAGCCATTAACTAGTCTGTTGTGAGATGCTCGTAATCTTGTCTAATTAAAATGCTATCAAGTTAATTCATAAATGTGGGAAAACTTAATGGTGGAATTTGCCTTTCGTTTTGTTTATAAATTCAGTTGTGAAGAGGAGGAGCTGGCTCTTACAGAGTTTTGATTAAGTTGACATGCACTTGGTGTGAATTGTTCGTTAACACAGCAGCTTTCACCACACTTGGTCCACTTTATAGCCTTCCCTATAGGAATAAAGCCCAACAAAGACAAGGACTGCTGCATGCATTGCTATGCATATTTTAGTGTGAATTGCTGACAATTTTTCCTTTTCTTTTTTTTTTTTTTTTTTCTTTTTTAACAACTTGCTAAGGAGCCAAATATTTTTGAAGATTATTCTCATCTGCTCGTATTGGCCTTTCTCCAAATCGAAATAAAAAATGTGTCAATCAAATGTAATAGAAGTTGCAGGCCTAAAATGAGATCCTTTTGCTGAATAAATTCTTTTTGTTTGTTTCTTTTTGGGGCAGGAGGGTGTTTGTTTTGTTTTCGATGGAGTGGAGCCCTCACATTCCTCACAGTCTGCTATAGAAAGGCTCTGTAAATAGGTTTTGAAAAAAAAAACCCTGACTCTAAACGAATAGATTTAGAAGCTGGCTATGAATGATAAGGCTATTAGAGCTTGTCTGTTGTGTTACTGTACATTGGGCACAGTTTGTTGTGACTGATGCTAAATAGGGTTTAGAGTTGCATTCAGCATCCCTTATTGAGGAAAATCCTGAAACACCACAACCTATACTAGAGCAAGACACAGTTACTCCTGTGCATAAAAGAGCTTTTACGTAGTGGGGTTGAAGAAATAGAGGTAGGCTGGGGAAGAACATGAAGTAAACTTTGTAAGATCTTAAAGCCAAGATACTGTGATGTTTGAGGATTTTGGGGAATTTTTGTTTGTCTAACCCTTGTTTTATACCAGGTTTAAATAATGAAGAGTACCAAGTGGTCATTGGCAATGATACAACCCATTACATTATTGATGACTTGGAGCCAGCCAGCAACTACACCTTCTATATTGTAGCTTACATGCCTTTGGGAGCCAGTCAGATGTCGGATCATGTGACTCAGCACACACTTGAAGATGGTAAGAAATTATTTTGGTGAACATTTTTATCTGCACCGAGTCGAACTGCGAAATCCAGTGGTAACAGTTCTTGAGAGTCTTGAATTCCCATTGATACCAGTGAGACTTCTGGATACCACAGTACCAGAAAGAAGCTCATGAAAGGAATGAGAATAAAACAACATTCTGACAGAGCAACAGTGTGTATTATACAGGGTCTCTTTCTATGGTGAAAGACATTTCATTAAATCATGTCAATGACTGTTCTAGATCTCTAAGAACTCCTTTCATGATGAGAATTTGACAGGAACCTAGGATTTAGTCTCGATGATGCTCTCTTGGTTAAGTGTGCAACTGCACACTTACCACATCTTTTGCAAATTTTGTAGGAAAATTTGAAATACAAATTTACTGTATGGGAAACAATTTAGCCTATTGTTTTTTTTGTTTTTTGTTTCTATGTGCCTTTTTTAGTAGAATCAGAATTTTGTAAAAGACCCTGCTAAGTTATTTTTGTGCAATGATTTAATTAACCTGAACATCATGGCAACAACAAACTGTTTAGTGTAGATCATTAGATCTGATTAATAAATTCTGACAGGGTTAAGCTTTGGCAGCATGGAACATTGCCGTTTCTAGTTGTCTGCCTGTCTCCTTGTCAGAACTCTCATTACATGGTAAGTGGAAGAAAACATGCAGCAAGTGTTCAGCTGTGCAGGTTGTTGTCTGGGTTCTCGGTTGGAGTTGCTGCATCTAACCTTGGCAGGCTGTGTGTCAGACCACTCAGATGCTGATTGCCTTTGATTAGTGCTGGCAGCAATAAGGGAAGAAAATGTTGAGGGCCTTACAGAAAAAGGTCTGCTTAAGCTGTGCTGCATGCAGCAGGTGAGAAATGTGAGAAGCGTCAAATTATCCTTAAACAAGAATCTACAGAATTTGTTGGATTATTTAGTCTTACATTACTGGCATCTCATTGTCGGCCGAGGTATCAGACAAGAATTTTCTGTCTTTTTTCTTGAGCTCAAAAGCTTTGTCTTTGCCTTTTTAGTTCCCTTGAGAGCCCCTGAAATCAGTTTGACGAGCAGGAGTCCTACAGATATTCTCATATCTTGGCTGCCAATTCCTGCAAAATACAGGAGGGGCCAGGTCGTCCTGTACCGTCTGTCGTTCCGCCTGAGCACAGAGACCAAGGTCCAGGTGCTGGAGCTTCCCGGCTCTTCAGATGAGTATCTCCTCGAGGGCCTGAGGCCCGACAGTGTCTACCTGGTTCGCATCACTGCTGCAACGAGGATTGGCTGGGGAGAGGCTTCTCTGTGGACCTCGCACCGAACTCCCAAAGCTACAAGTGTGAAAGGTAATTCTTAGCATACTGCTCACTGAACAGCAGGGGCTTTTGGGGTTGTTGGATTTTTAAATTTTCTTTTTATTTCAGATTATATAGAATAGAAGAAAATGAGTCCAGAAGCTAAAACATCTGAGTAGCTCACAAACATGAACTAGAGTTTCCTGTACCATTTTGTTCAGTGTAAAATACATTTCTGCAAACTGGAACACTACACATTAGCAGTGTAATGTGCTAATAAAGGATCTGAGTTAATGCATTTATGTCCATATTATAAAAAATGCATGTATCTTTTGAATATACAAATTGACGACATGTGAAGTCTCATTTGTTATAACTGAGCTTTGGATTTTATCATTATTATGATGATTTAGTAATATTATGCAGACTAATATTCAACTTTACACAAATAGCTCAAAAACTATGCAGATTTGAACTTTATTCCTTAGCTGTAGTCCACATCCTTTTGCTTTGGATTTAATTGAGTTTTGACTGCTATAGTGAATTATTAACACTCGGTGAAGTGTGATGGTATTGTTAATCATACTTGCTCTGGCTCACTTTAAGACAGGAAGTAACTTTGTAATTATCTTTGGAATGTTTTCATTTTTGCTTAAAAAGAACTACCTCATAAATTTATTTGTTTATTAAGAAGCAGAATTGAAAGCTGTTTCTATTCTGTTGTGTTCTAAATTAAGTTGTTAGATTTAGGTTATAGGGAGTCAGCCATCATAAGAAATAATTAGAAATAATTCACCTTGAATACACAGATAAGTTAGAATCAAAGTCTAGAGTGAATTTTGGACTGATGGGCATCCAGATTTTTGCATGGAAAATAACTGTTTCTAGAATACAAGACTGTTTTATATACATACATACATATATATATGTATTTCTCTAACCCCAGCGCCCAAGTCTCCCGAGCTGCGTTTGGAGCCCATGAACTGCACAACCATTACAGTGCAGTGGCAGCAGGACTCTGAGGACACTGCAGCTGTCCAGGGGTACAAACTGTACTACAAGGAAGAGGGACAGCAGGAGAATGGACCGATCCTGTTGGATGCCAGTGACTTGGAATACACTGTCAGTGGTTTGGGTGAGTGTACAAAATATTTGTCAACCCTTTTGGAAGACCATAGCACCTTAGAGAGCTTAAATCACTAGGCTTGCAAGGCAACAGAGTTACTTTTGGCCACCTATTTTCCCAGCAATCAGTTTTGCAATCTTGAGTTAGGCTGCTGAGGGAAAAATCCTCTTGCAAAATACGCATTGCACAGCACTTAGGTAAAGAATTATAAATAAATCTTTGCAAGATAAATCTTATGAAAGATTTACAGATCTTGTAAATCTTGTATAAGCTGGACGGACACCCAACTGCTTATCACAAGATACAGAACTTAGTAAATAGTGCAAGTAAATGACGTGTCTTTTTAATATTCACTTTAATATGCATGTGTTTCATAATTTTGGAGTTTATGCCTGATCTAGGAACAGTGAAAGATTAATACAAAACACCAAAGATTTTTCTCTGCCATTTTTAGCTTATTTCTTTCTTACTTGTAGCCTTTGTCACAGGTAATCTGCATGACAAGCACTCCTTGTTCAACATAGAAGCAAGTAGTTCTTGTGCATGTTATAATCCTGTTAATATTTTTAAGGAGTACTGGTAAATATTTGCAGGACTGAGCACAAAGATTGGGGCATGGAACTTGCTGAGTTCCACTGGAGTCTTTCCACTGATTGCCTGACTCTTTCCTCCTGTAGCTCTTGCAATGTGAATTAGTACAGATGTGTTGAGATTATCCCCAGGTAGAAGGTGCTTTGTTTACATGCAGAACTGAGAGTTTCTTTCATCAAAAGATCCAATCTATCACATAATCAGCAAAACTAATATAGGACTTGACACTTGCTGTTTGAAACGTGTTGAGATAGTTTACTTGGTGGTATTGTGGAGAATTAATATTGACTAAGTTATCAAAGTTGACCTGCAGTTTTAACTAGGTCAAATGCCTTCCTGACCATGCTCAAATATTCTCATCTGCTGCATACAGTTGAGAAACAATTTTAGGGGAGATTTGAGAAGAATATTCTGGTCTGTTAACTGGACAACTGACCATCTGTGACCATTTCTAGGCAGAGCATCTGGCAGTAGCCAACTGTTTAACAGAGCTGAGAGACAAAAGAACACTTTTGAGAGCACAGAAAGGATGTGGTGTCTGTGTGTCCTAGGACAGAAATGCATAAATCCTTTTCTTATTATGCAATAAAAAGCTGTAATTTTAAGCACATGCAAACTTATTAACAATGTGAGTTACATGATATGGATTTTCTCAGTACACTAATACTCTTCAGATGAAAATACTGTTTCATGGAATTATATTAAAATGAATATTATCTGTGTGTTTTTGTTGGATTTTCTTTCCAGTAAGCATGTAGACAAATGAGAAAATGAAAGAAAAGTGAGCTTGGAAATGACACCTTTCATGTGGTCACAGTTGATTGAATAGCAAGAAGGAAGAATTCATGTACTTGAGTTAACCATTCACTCATGATGCATGTGATGTGTTGAGTGTTTATTCCTTATCATAATTCTTAGTACCTAAATATGGCAACTGAGACATGATGCATTTCATATACTCTGCTGTAATTTGGTGTTGTTTTTTTTTTTTTTTTTTGTTGTTTTTTTTTTTTTTTTTTTTTTTTTTTTTTTTGCTTTATAGCATTTACAGTAAAAGGCATTCATCACTACAGCTACAAAAGACTAAGCTCAGGAAAATTGATTAGGTCATGATTTTCCACTGCTAAGATGATTACTTACACTGCAGCTTGGAAAGTTCACAGAGACTTCTTGTAGTGATAATGCCTGTCTGGCTACTGTGTTTGCTCTTTGCCAAACTGCCCGCTTGAAATACTTGTGCATGCCAAATTGTTTCTTAGAAAACAGTACACAGCCAATCATCTGCCTCTGGCAGCTGCACAAATGGAGATTGTAGCAGGTAGAATTGTATGCAGTATATAAATCCACAGAGACTGTAGCCACATCCATACATTAAGAAGGGGATTTGTTCATCTTTATATTTCTTGTGAATAATCTGAGTAATTTGGACCAGGACATTTATTTATTTATGCATTTAAAAATTAAAAAATATTAGTTATTAGGAAGTGGTCCTACCTGGTACAATTTGAGGTGAAACAAGGCAAGCTACCACACTGGGTTTTGTGACTATGGTAAACTGATTTTTCATGAACTGGACAGAGGCTTTGAGGACTGATGTTCTGTCATCCATTTGTCTCTCCTGAGGACACTGAACTACTGATTTATTGACAGAGTCTTTAAAATAAATGTCTTCATTATAAGCTGCAGCAATTAGAATACTGCAAGTGTGAAACTTGAAGGGGAACGGTGTGTGCTAAGATTTGGTGTATTATATGTTGAATAAAATAGAAAAGGAAAGCTTGTTCCTAATTTGAAAGAATATGCTCACAGTCCTAGGTGATGCCCAGTGGCAAAGAAGGAGCAGTTTCTCATGCATTATCTGTTGCCACTGTATTTATATGGCTTCCAAACCCTCCCTCTCCATGTCTTTGTCATGACCTACGGCTGCCCTACCATTCCCTGTTCTTTGGCATAGTTAATAAACTGCAGATAGACTTCTAGTGACATTTAGAGCATGTCAATACATCTGTCCATGGAACTTTCTGCACGTGTTGGTACAAATGCCAGTTGTGCAAGACGTGTATTTAAAAAAGACGTTTCACTTACCCTGTGGCAATTAAAGTGCATTACAAAATGAGATTTCATGATTGTCTCTAATCAGAGAACATTAGCATTGTTATTACAAGCACTGTTGATTGCTTGGTTGTTGATAGCTTTGATACAACTACTATAAATGATTGCAAATGTCTATAGGACTCTTGACAGAAGAGTAATTATGATAGATAGAGCAGAATCAGCAGTGCTAGTGTGAAATAGATTACAATGATTAAACGTGGCACGTAGCAATATGAATATTATGCTGTGTATTTTTAGTCTCTTGCTGGTTCCTACCATGTTTTCTGAGAACTGACCTCTCTTTCTCCAGTGTAGGTCTACCCAGTTACTTCTGTGTGTTTTTAAACTGGATTATTTAGCATGATAGTCACCACGTAAATAGAATTAAATGATCTGATCATTTATTCTCAAAATAAATATCCATAGTTTCACATAGACATTTGTTTGTGTTAAAGGTCTTTACATTTATTTTTCAATAGCAGGCCGTTTCCTAGTCCAGTGTAAAATTCCATTATTACTTGAATTTTCCATAGAAGCAGACCCCTGGGTGCATACCATGCATTTTTGCCTTTATTTTTAATGCCTCCGTTGCTTCCTCCTGGTCTAGAAATTTTTCCCTCACAGAAAGTCTTCCGTTGTGAGACTTGATAAGTGTGCTGGTACAGGTAATGGTTCAGAATGTGTTTTCAGAAATTGAAGTGAGTTTTGCTGGTGGAAGAGTTTGTTGGGGAACCTTCTTGCTATGCAACAGGAGAAGGATTGGCAAAACTTGAAAATCAAAACAAAGACAGTGTCCAGAGAAGCTCAGCTCCCCCTTTAAGTGTGTTCAGATTTTTTTTTTTTTTAATTGTATATAAATCACGTGCATGTGCGTCTGTGCCTCCATGAAGTTGGTATCACTGCTGGGCTACGTTACCCAGCAGAGCTCACTGTATTTGCAGCTGTATCATTGGTAGGAAAGTGGAGCCTATACAAGGATGGCAGTAACTCAGAAGAACCCATCTGACACTTATCTGGGAGGATAAAATCAAATTCAACTTCTTGGTTAGCAAACTCAAGAAAGTGTGATCAATTCTGATGCTGTGACAGAACTATTTTTCAAGCCTCCTGGAAATCTTAATCTCTGTGAACTTCATCGTTCAGTTCTTATCATGCTGGTAATCAATTAAATGAATACCACTGGTAATGGAGGGTTGCAACATGTTCATGTGCCTGTAGCCTCCAAGCCTTCTATACTTGGAGGGAGGGAGGAAAGCAAGAATTCCCTCAGCTAATTCATTCTTCCCTGGCTGCTGTGTGGGAGCTGTACCACCCCCAGTGCTGGCAGTTACATGAGGGTTTCAGGAAGTTGCACTTTGGTGACAAGGCAGACATGGGGTTCCAGTGAATGCACCCACAATCCTGAGGCTAGGAGGTACTGGCAGAGATGTGCACACGTTCTGTAGGTGCTCTTTTGTTTTTGCTGCATGATGATATCAGGGTTAGATCTCTCACACAGACACCTTAGGGGATGGAAAAACTAGTCTGTTTGCTTTGGTGAAAGTGCCTTGAGCATGGGAGCCCTGGTTCCTTGGCCTTTCCCTGGAGCTGGCCCCTCCCAGGACAGCCTGTGGCCTGGAGAGTCCTGTGCTGGGAGCATTGCTGGCTCCCCACAGCCTGGGGCTCCAGGGGCACTTGGCAACTTTTGCCAAGTGCTGGATGGCCATGAAATGGAGTGTTTTCTAAACCAACCATTAAACTAATAATTTGGTGGATGAGTTCTGAGAGGCTTGGAGACACTGCAAGCTTTCCCTCTGGGAAAGCTTCTCCTGTGCTGATGGGGTCATCTAAACTGTTTAACATGAAGTGCATAATAACCCTGGTACTTCTCTTGCTACCCTGGTTTTACATTACCCATTGGCATTTCTCCCTGTCCCAATCTAGTACTTTTGAAAAATAATTAGATTCTGTCATACTCGTGTGTGATGTACTCCAGAAAGTTTGGTCTTAGTCAGAAAAGCTTCCCAGTCTGAAAGATCCTCTATGTTAAGCCTTTTCCCAGTTACAAAGAGGAGAAATAAAGCAAAGTGCATTTCCTGGTGTTCCTTGGCTTGGACAATATTACCAAGTGAAGAATTTGTCAAAGTCTGAATGACACAAAGGCAGATTTTGTGTATGGCACTCCACTTTGGAAAGGGAGCTTCTGCTGAAGAATTAGCCAGCTACCTACTACACTTAGGATTCCTCCAGAGACTTGGCCTTCGGTTGTTTAATTTCCCTGGGATCTATTTATATTGTGTTACAGCCATGACTGTAGCTAAGCTTTAGTCCAGGGCAGTAAAGATGACAAGGTCATTCAACAGTCTATAGAAATTGAATAAGGGTGTGTAAGAAGAGTCAGTGCAAAGAATTCCTCCAATTAAGCTGCCTGATGCACATCACCCAAGCTTCTTGTGTAATTATTCTGTTCAAGTGCTTTAAAGTTTCATAAAGCAGTCGATAGGATGGTCAGATAGCACACAACAATTTCATTTGCACCATATTGAAAATGAATGTGCTGGAAAATGTAAGTTGTAAAAACTTTTAATGGCACCTCTGACAGCGTTAATGCTGCCTTTCTTAAGAACTGCAAATGCTGAAGTATCGAGAAGGAACACTGCAAGTGCATTTCATGTGTTAATGTAGTTGTTTTTGAAAGCTGGGACTATAATTTCAGTTTTATCCCAGGTCTTGTTGGTGTCAAAATGTAGTCTCACATGCTTGTATTTGACAGTTCTGGAATACTGAAAATTGTATATATGGGAATAGATATTGCTTTTTGTTTTTGAGTTACTGTGGAAATTCAACTTCGAATTCCCATACAAATTCAAGGAGCCAGGCATTCCTACAGTTTCATGAAGTGATGTGAAAGAAACAGTCTTTCTTGAGAAAGACTCCTTTTTTTTTTTTTTTTTTTTTTTTTGAATATCATTGTTAACTGTTCTCGAATGGCATTTAAGAAAACATAATTTAGTATAACAGATTTACTTTTTTCTGCTTGAGGTATTTTACATCAGATCAGACATTCACAGTTAATGAAATGCTGATTTGAGCAAAAGAAACCTCTGTTAAAAAATAATTTAAAATTGCTTTAGTTCTTAAAAAAGATCAACTAAAAGCTCATTTTTCTTACTCGGTAAACCAGATGATTGCACTGCCTGCTGTATATACTGTAGTCATTATATTTACATTGTTACATAGTGGAAAGTGTGTAATAGCTCAGTAGGTGACCAGGACAAATATTATCATTTATTTCCACTGTTTACAGCTGGGTCAGTCTAGTGTTTACTCTTGCTGATTACATCCTTAAACTAAACCTCTTATCTGTCAATTCTCCTGATTGTGTGTAACAGCCTTGCTACTACTACTTATCAGCTAAAACATAAGGGATTTGCTGAGAGGGGAGAAGGAATTGCACAGGAATAAAACCAAAAGCCCTAGAAGTAAACTGGGTATGTTTCAAATCAGCTAACTGTGACCCCTTTCTCTTTCCCTACCATGGCAGATTATGTGTATTTGTAGTTAACAAGCCCAAGCTCTTGCCTAGCCCTGCTATGATAGTGCTTCTATGGCACGTCAATAGACAAGAGACACATTCCTTGCTCCATAATCATGAAAGACAGACCTGTCACCACTCTAAATGAGTCTGTCTTCCAACTGCAGACATTGCATATCTGTATATAATTTTTCCTAGTTTTTTCCTTTCAGGTTTTGAAAATTAGATTATAGATTAGAAGAGAAAATGGAGGGAGGGAGCTTTATTACCCTGTAACTTTTTTACCTGTAAGATATCAAAGCAAATGCTGATTTGATAAGCTTTTACCTCTTTTATATAAGGAACCATATTTCATTTTACAGGCTGTAAATGTAAACAGAGATCAAACTGGGTTTTGTGTTTTGTTGTGATTTACAAACTGCTGGATTGTGTTTTGTTTCCCCAGTGTATGTCAGTGCTTGTAGTTTCTCCAGGTCTGTTTGTAGCAGAGAGCTCCCTTTAGGCTCAGATTTACCATCCATGCTTGTGGAAGACCAGACTGAGCGGCAGAGGCAGGGAAAGCATCAAATCTCTGTCCTGTGTGACATTTCTGCTCATGTACTTGTTGGGCTGTGTGCAGCTGGGCTGTCCTGGGGGAATAGCAGGAGGCTGCACAGTGCCAGTACACTCGACGTGACCAGACACTGGTTCCTGACTCTCCCACTTGCTGCATGCCTTCCTTATGGAGGGAAACCACCACACTGCTGGTGTTGAGCTCTGTGGCCCTTTGTAGAAGCTTGTTGGCCTGGCATCCATTACATCAACTGTGTCTTGGGCAAAGCTTTATTTAAGCACTCTTGCACACAACTGAGTGGGAGTCCCAGATAAATATCAGCTTGTTCTGAGCACATTTAACTCACATTTAACTGGGGAGCAGCCTGTTAACTGCCAGCTGCTAATGCTGCATACCTTTAATGCAGTTCAAGTGACACATCTGTAAAAAACTGTAAGGCCTTCCTTCCTGTGTAGTTCTGCCATTATTTGTTTTGCATTGTGCAATATTGCAGATTGGTATTATTATTGCATATTTTCACTTTAATTTTTGTTCTTAAAAAAAGATTGCTTTGTCCTCTGTTTTCTGTAAGAATTTAAATTTACCTCTATTCAAAAAATTTGATTTATTTTTTTAAAATCACATCACAGTTACTTCTGCCCGTATTTTTTGAAAGTAAATGTTACTTTCATACAGTTCATTTCTAGTGGAAAGTTTTAATTAATTTTTAATGTATTTGCCAATTTTCAATTATGCCATCAAGGCTTTTTAGGTTACCAATTTAGCCAATAAGCAATTTCAGTAGGAACTGGAATACAGACATTTGTAACATCTGCATTAGCAGCATAACTTGTTTTGGTGCTGATTAAAATGTTATGTATGACAGACCCTTATGAAGAGGAATCCCTGGGCTTTCTTTGAGTTAACTGCAGAGACACGAAATGGCTCTAAAACTCACAGAAATTGATTCATTTGTCAGCATGATAAGCACTTAATCTTGAGCCAGAAAGATGCATTCTTGCTCTCTAAGATCTTTCATGAACAGCTAGACTGTGTTTTGGCAGGATTTTTATGTCTGATATATTTTTATGTAACCTTTGGAGCATGCTCTAGTCCAGTTTGAACTCAGTTATCTGGGAAAATAATTGTGACCTCCTCATTTAAACATGCTGTGACTTTTAACTTCCCAAGGTAGTGGCTCTTTAAAGGGGACGGGCACAGCAGGGGAGCAGATCCTCAGTGCAGAATAGAGTTTGAGTGTACTGCACTTAAAAAAATCAAAATCAAGAGTGCTAAGACAAGTTAAGCCCTGCTCTAATGAGATACTGTGAGCTGTCAGGATGGGGGAAGTGTCATTGCTTGGGACAATGCCTTGTAGCAACGTTAATGGGAATAATGTAAAGATAGGGACTTTGCTGAGGCAACAGGAGAGAGATTATATTCCATGGGTCCACTCCAGTAGCACGGAGGGGTTTTGCCTATTTTTGAGACTTTTGTTTCTTTATCAACTATCCCCATAACCAAGCTGGATGCACATTTTTCTCAGGGGATCAGGTTAATTGTGTCACAACTTGAAGAACTGGAATCAAGGGTGCTTCAAAACCTTCAGAGCAGGAGAGAGAGATTTTGCACTCTGGCAAAATAACTTGCCAGCCTGTAGTGAAGCAAAATATGCTGTCTTCAGGATATTTAAAGGTAAACTTTTCGATGGTGGGAAAGCGATTAGAATCTTGCAGGAAATGCTCTCTGCTGCTCTGCGTTCCTGGGGCAGGAATTCCACCATTTAGAGCTGAACCTGTGTGGGAATTCAGCTGGGAGATTGTGTCATGTTGATTGAGTAACAGTTAGGATGCATGCAAATAGTGTTGCATTGTTCATTTGCCGGAGCTGAAGGTTAAAATTTGCTTCATGAAAGGACATTGATCGCTCCTTACAATAAGAAAGTAGTAAATAACTTTAAATTAAGAGCCTCCAAATTGTTTTTAAATATTACAATGAATATGTAATAAATATGTTATGATAGTTGTAAAGTAAAAGTGACCACTAAATAAAGATGTAATTTCTTGAAACTGGAAATTAAGTTAAATATATGCCCCTTGTTTAAAGGTAAAAATGAGTAAGCAGATAATGATGGCAGAAATTACCAGATAAGTGATAAAGTTTCTTAAACAAAACAACAAAATAAACCAAACCAAAGAGCCCCAGAAATCTGAACTACTATGTACATTCCTGCTGTACAACCCTTTTTAGATTTAAACAGAACTTTAAATATGGTAGGTGGGCTTTTTTTCCTCCTTTTTTTCCTGGAATGAGAGGATTTGTCTCTGGGAGACAGCATTATTTAATTTGCTCTTTATTGGACTTCATTAGTAAAATACTTAAGTCCTGGATTGCAAAGAAACTGCTCCTTGGAGAAAGCTTAGAGAAAACTCCTGTTATAGGAAATTAAATCAACATTGTCCATTAATCATACTGCATGTCAACCCCCAGACCTCTCTTGATTGTTCTTGGTGAATGTGAGGAACCATTAGATGTGTGAGGTCCTTAAAGGTCTGAGTAAGTCAAAGGGGAAGAGTTTAAAAAAATGCCACCATTAGCACATGAAAGAGACTTCAGACTGGACAGAAGAAAACATTTGCTGTACAGGGCTAGTTACATTTCTTAATCTTTTTTTCCTTTTTAATTTATTATTTTCTTCTGTTGTTAGACAACAATCCAGATGTTGTGATCCAAATGTTAATTTAATTCATCCTGAAGCTTTTTTTCATTTACTTTTTTTGGAGTCGTGTTACCAGTTGTAGTGGTATGGGAAAGGTAATAATAGGGAATCTTTGTAATTTCTGTGTTAGTGATAAGTAAATGCACTTCTAAGGCTAAGCTAATATGCTTTCTGGTAGCTTCCCTGCCTTGAGTAACACCTTGGTTATATATTTGCCATGAAGGCATTAATGCTAACAGAAGCATTTTTTCAATTTTGGGAAAAGATACAATTGTGAAAAAGCACGTGTTTGTTTTTTTCAGGCTTCCTGGAGTCACACTTCTGTGGCAAATGAAGGTGGGGGGATGCAGGAAGTGGGGGAAAAAACAATCTTGTGTTGGAAGAAGCCCCTCTTGCTGTAAAATGTCTCTTCCAAACCTGGATTTTAAGTGGGTTTTTTTTTGTTTGGTTGGTTTTTAGTTTTTTTGTGGGTTTTGATTTTATATTGTTTTCTAATCTAGGAAAAAATATAAAGAAGATTTGCATTAAAAGTGTATTTCAACACTTATACTCACTTTCACAGTGTTTTCTTACCTTTATCATAGCCAAATATTGTGCCCCTGTTCAAGCTGGTTATCGTTACAGAACAAAACCACTTGTTACTGCACGTGCTTGTAGAAGCCAGGACAGGGAAATCATTCTGATCCTCTTTGATAGATCCTTGAAAGACTTGAGTTTTCTGCCTCTTGTCATATCCAGTTGTGCAAGCTGGGGGTCTTTGTACAACTGACACCTTTGTATACTCAGACAAAGGAGGAGTGTATAAAATCCTGTGTGCAAATACACCTTGAAAATGTGGATTTTTTTTAAGTGAACTGGAGATATTTTGGGGTGGTAGGTAGGATGGTATATGTGGGAGAAGAGACAGATGGGTAGATGTTGCACTACTGTGCCTTGTGTCCCTTTACCAACTTTCTCCCTTGTATATTTGAGGTACAGGGAAGGGCTGCACTCACTGCCTGCTGCCCAGCCCAGTATGTCTGTATTGATGTTTGCACGTGTAGGTAGATACTGTTGGGAGAAAAATAGGACCTCTTTTTGATCCTCTTTGTCTTTAGTCTATCCCACTTGTCCATCACAAGTGTACCTCTTATTGTATTAGTACTTTTTATTCTTTGCTATTTTCATGATTATTGCTAATGGTCTAATTTGGCCTTTTTTTCTCTCTTCATGTCTTGGCTGCCTTTTTACAGCTTCTCACCTGCCTTTATTTAATGTCTCATAGTTTCCCATCAGCCCTTGTTGCCTGGGTGACAGTCACTTGCCTTGGAAATCTCTATTTGCAGCACTCCCTACCAGTTCATGCTGGAAAACTTTTCTCAGAGGAGGCTTGGATGTGTAAAATCTGTGTGTTATCCAGGCAGAGTAGAAAGGCACACATGGGCTGTGTTTGATCACTGTCAACTAGGCAGTGATACTCATCCTTCTCCTTCAGAACTGACAGCCAGATCTCACTTCCAGCCAGCCCAAGCAAATACCTGAAGAAAAGCACCAAAGCACAGTCAGTTGTAGGACAGAAAAGTGACCTGCTCGGTGTGATGCAGATTGCAGGCACTAGTCCAGGGTACTCCAGCTGACCCAGCAGTGCCTATAACTCCCTCTTTCCTTTGAGCCTCCCTGTTGGAAGATGTGTCTCTCAAGGGTCATCTTCCCCCTTGCTGCAGCCTGGAGGAGTCTGCTAGTGGGACTTCAAAGCCTGTCTTACCTCTTGTGCCTCTGTGCAGGGCAGCTGAAACACCCTGCCTGGAGCATTTACTTCGGGCAGTTCTTGCTTCCACTTTTCTAATAACATGTGTTATGTGCTAATAACATAATAATATACTTATTATTATGTATATATATATATATATGCTAATAACATAATAATAACACTTTTCTAATAACATCTGTCTGTGCTAAGAATACATACAGTGTTCTTCCAGTAGTTTGTAAGCAGTCCAATGAGTTTCACAGGTGACTGAGTGTTCACTGTCCCATGTTACACACCGGGTACCTGGAACACAAGGAAAAGAAGAGCCATTTTCATGGTCTGCTCGGGTACTGATGGTTTAAGCTGAATTTGATAACGATATCCCTGCAGTCAGTGATAGAACTGAGCTGTGAATATCCAGCTTTGCTTTCAGTCTATTAGATAACAGCTCCCCCTTGAGGGAAATGTCTTTTGTTAATAAACTCATAACACAGCTCTGGGATCAGTGGAGTTTTTTGGGTAGGTTTGAGGGTAACAGTTTCACCAGGCTGTATAAAACAAAGCGGACTCACGGTGGCTGTGCTGAGTCCTGACCAGCAGCCAGGGCTCCCTCTGCTGCCTTGAGATGTGGTTTAGCTTTCAGAATTCATCCAAGCACAACTCAGAGCACAATAAAGTAGCTAAAGCTGTCACTTTAGGAAGAAAACACCCCACATTCCTTGTGTACCTGTCTCTGTGAATTTGTGCTCCTGCTCTCTGTGCTTGCACACTTTGACACTTGTGTCAGGGCACAGGGACGTGGTGGGAAGTGGCAGAGGAAGGCAGTGGCTGTGGGAAGTGGCAGAGGAGGGAGTGAGTGGCTGAGGGTGAGGGGAGCAGGCTGGCTTCTTTCAGCAGCAGCACAGCTAATGCTGCTTTAAAATGCTCATCAAGCTGCAGGCTCAACGGAGCATTTGTAAAACCGGATTGATGATGGGAAACCCTTTAATTGTAGAGAGGGAGATAGCTAGCTAAGAGTTAAGTAGCTGTGTGTTTATTTTACTTAAGTAATCAATCAGTCAGACTGCTTTCCACTTTCTAAGTGTTGTCTAAACTTCATATGTGGAGGGATTAAATCAAGATCATTTTCTTATTTTTTCAATGAAGATATTGATATAGGTTGAGTTTAAATCTTGAATGCATTAGAAAAGTTAACAAAAATAACTTTCATTATGAATTGTATCCTGTTCTTTTGCTCTGTACCTTTTAGTTTGTTAATACAATGTTTGACATGTATTAAATGATTGTTCTTCACAAAACTATTAAATAATACAGTAGGTTAGGCAGATTTAAATTATAACTTGTCTGTAGTCAAACATCTGGACAACAGTAGCATTGCTTCCTATGAGAAGTGATTTTACTTATTAAAAAAAATTAAACATTTTTAAGGAAAAATTTAAACCAGAACAAATTCCCATGTATATAATTATGGAAAATACTTTACAGATGCAAGAAACGTTCTTGAAGAAAAGGACACAATGATGAAAAAAAAGCACAATCATGATTCACTTTCTGCAGAGGTGTATTTTCTTTTCCATGTTGTTACTGTTATTCTGAGCATCCTTTAAAGTACAATAGTTTTTACCTGTAGTAAATACTATCTATATTAAAAACATGTAATGTTGTAACCCATTTCCATGTGGGGAAAGATACACTTTTGTCTTTATGAAATACTACAAAGTATAAAATGCATAGTAGAAGCTGTGTTGTCAGCCAGAAGAGCAAAAGATTTTCAAAGGTTTGAGGAAGCCTGAAATCTTTCAGTATACTCTTCTTGTTTAGCTGCTTCATTGTGTGGACCTTAAGCATCTTTGTGGAAGGGTACTCAGGCCACAGTTCACTGAGTAAAGGATTTGAGCTCCTGAGAATATTAGGACCAAATTCAGATTGTACATGTTGACTTCTTTTACACCACCTGTAAGATTTGTCTCTGCGGGTTGTCAAGAGTTGGTGTTTCAGAAACTTGTTCTTAATTAAATAGTCTTCAAATAAACCATTAACATCTACTTAACTAAAAGCAACAACATCATTAACTTGCACAGCTGCTGCCACTAATATAGACTGAGTAATCCTCCTGATAAATTATCTTAGAAGAGCAGAGTCTTGGCCTGGAAAGAGATGAACACAAGATGTCATTGAAATACTGTTTTGGGAGGAATCAATGGAGATGAAAAGTTATTATAATTTTTACAGAGAAGCAGGTTGTGCTGGCCTTCTAGATGGGTATTTTCAGCAAATTTCAACATACTGAGAGTACTCAAAAATAAGTGTATGTAGTATATCAGGCTTCATTGCCTGGTGACAAGCTGTCAATTTTTTCTTTTAATAAACGTTTCTGTGCAAATTCGTATCACAAACCTCATTATGAATAGCTCCTGCCAATGTGCCATTGGATATAACAGTGATGAATATTAGAACCAAGGATGCTGTAGGGTCTGGATGTTTCTATTGTCATTACAAATGGAAATTTTCTTTAGGGCATGTGTTAGAAGTTTGGGATGTGCTGTATGAAAATGTAAAGGCTAAAAATAACACTACTGTGCCAAACCATTAGGGAGGTGGTTCAGCATAATCTAAATGTAATTAAAATGAATACCCTTGCCAAATGTCTCATGTGTAACCCATCAGAGACACTGAAGGGAGTGAGGCCTCTAAGAAGACAGGGAGGGAAAGTAACAGACACGTTCATGTATAGGAGAGATCCTGCAAGGCATTTCACAGCTGAGGAAACAGAGCCCTGGGTCCTCGTGCCATCACACTTCAGGTGAAATTACCTGCTGAGCTAAGGCATTTGAGATGTACTCTTTACAAGTACCGTTAGCTGTCTTCCCCGCTTTCTGGTTTACTAACATGTATAATTGAAAAATATGTAGCATGGTATGATGGATTTTTAATGAATAATTTATATTAAAAGTAGTGTAGAAGAGAAAACTGAATGCCAGCCCTTTTGTTGTTTTTTCTTTTTTAATGCATCTGGATTTAACGTCAGCAAATGAAGTATGAGAGTTGTAATATTAGCAGTAGATGTGTCAGTCTTACTGGAAGCTCATGACAAAAGGGGTCAGTTTAGCAATTTCACTATAAAATTTGTCAGCTGTCTAGGCTAGCTTGCCCTCCTTCCCCTGCATTCAACCACTGAGTGCCAAAATTTGAGCTTCCTTAAGGGCTTCTTTATTTACATCTGCAGTCTGTATGATAACAGTTCAGTGCCCACACAACTGTGCATGTCCCCAAGCCCGTGGACAGAGTGCAGGTGGGTGTCTGTCTGTCCTGCAGTGCCCTTTGGCTGCCTGGTGTCCCAGCCCTGTGTGTGCAGGAGAACAGGGCCTGTGACACCTGCAATAACAGAACATGCCCCTGAAGTTTGGGGTCCAATTATAGATGCAGCTGCATAAAGCCCATGCAGCCAATATTTGACCTAAGAAAAATATAGTAGTGGTTTCTCCTCACATGTATTTTGTTTGTTTTCCTGTCATGATTGCCTTGTTTGACATCTAACAAGTTGAGAGTGTTTTAGTGCAGTTCCTTGTTACCCTCAGAAGGAGGAAAGAACCAGACTGATTTTTAGTTGCCCTGCCTGAAACTTTTGCATCTTGCAGTCATGCATGCAACAGCACAGATCTTAAAGCTTGAGATCTGAGTCACCAGATCACAGATGTTTTTGCAATGAAACCGTGCACCTCCTAAAAAGTCACTGTGGTGCAAGTAATGATAGATAGTGTTTTCATTTTGCTGCACAAAAGGGTCAAAATGGCACAGGGAGTCCATGACAGACCAGCAGAAAATGTTGGTTCTGAAAGAAAATTTATATCGTAGCTCGAGGGGAAAGTTTGGGCACTGTGAACAGATTGCCTTTGTCATTGTGTGCAAATGTGTTGTTTGTAAGGTCATGCTGGATGTCAGGCAGTAAGAGCATATGTATGATAGAGCTTGGTACCTAAACAAATGTTAGATCAAATTTGGTAAAGTGCTTACTGCATTGTCTTCTGGAAACATTCCTCTTAGCATGAAGGCCAGGCATATTATCTAGACTTTCTTCCTATCTGCAACCCAGAAATGTTGGTCTCTGCTGAGGAGATCATCTTTTCAGCCTCTTGCACCTTACAGAAAAGACCTTTTATAGCATGCTCCTGTTTCAAGGTGTGTTTGTAACAGCATTTCTGTGTGGATTGTTTCTTTCCCCTTTTCCTGAGCCACCGTTGTGATGTTTGATTCACTAACAGCGTTCTGCCACTTGGGCAGGGCTCACTGCTGTATGTAAGGGAACCTGTTGTGTGGGGTGGCACATCCTGTTTGGATCACTGCATGAATTCTCAGTGGACATGTGTGTGTTAGTAACTGGGGTAATTACAGCTCTGCTGGCTCCTTCGGACACTCTCTCCCTCCCCCCTCGCCCTCCCTTTCTTCTTCCAGAGATGGCCTCTCTACATAATTCCATTAAAGTGATTGTGCTCGGAGGGGTGGTCTGAGGGGCAGTGCTCTCATCTTTCAAAGCAGGACCAATGAGCTATGTGCTTTCCACTGGGCAGCAACAAAAGAAAAGGTCTCTCAGAAGAAAAGACAAGCACAAAAGATCAAAATTAGGTGTTTGTCCGGGCCTCTGGTATTACTTTCAAGTTAGCTTTTGAGGGCTCACTTTGAAAACGGTGAGCCAGGCTAGTTAACATAAGGGTGTCTGCTGGTTTAGAGAGCCTTGTTAGAATAATACTGCAAGAGACCTTTTTGCTTGTGCAGTTCAACAGTTCTCTGAAATGGAGGAGAAACACAGGGACTGATGGCAGACCTTACAGTCACAGTGGGAATGGCCTTACCAGTGAGGAAATCGAGAAAAATTAAAATCCCTGAGATTTGCATCACTTATTAAAAGAAAAAAAAAAAATAGAGACCTTTAGATAGTTCATAATTCTGTGAGCTCTGAAATGCTGAAATGCTGTGTGCTGGGAATTCATCCTGCCCTGCCAGCCCTCCCCCAGCACTTTTTTGTATGAAGCTGCTATTGCTGATGGTGGGCAGTAGGAGAGGTGATGTTTTTACTGCAAGGGGTGTGAGGTGTTGTTTGTCCTGGGGCCCTCTAAGGGGATAGCACAAAGCTACAAAAGGGATACAGACCCTTTTCAGATTTAGACAAATAAGCAAGAGCCATCCAAAGCTGTGGAAAGCCAGACTGTTTAGCTGGATCAATTCACATGTGTCATATGTTCCAGTTTCTACCAAAATAAACTCTTACAATGTTGTACAAAGAACAAATTTCTTAGTTTCTACTTCAGGTATTTGGTTTGCAAAGGAAAACATGAGTATCACAGACAGTCTTTGTTCCATCTAAATGTTTAATGTTTAAAGTTACCTTTAAATTGAAAAAAAAAGTCATGAGATGTAAAAGATTGGTGATTTGTAACTACTCAAACTATTTTAATGTGATATTAAAAGGTTGTTATTTAAAATTTGATCAATTCAGTTGTGCAACCAATTGCAATTCCAACTCATATAAAATAAAAAATTAAATATTATTTGAATATGGTAATAATGCTTAGAGACTGCATATCCAGAGCTTCAACAAGTCTAAAAAAAACGTAATAGAATAGAGTTGCTTAACTGTGTTTAATTGTTCAATGATATGCATAAATAAATTAAAAGGGCATTTTTAGAAAAGTGAAATAAAATCTGGCACTGACAATCTGCAAGGGAATACCTGCTTTAGAGAGGAGCAGACCTGAGTCTGTATTATCCTCCTGCCTCCCAGCTTTCTGTTCCTGTTTGGCTTGATGAGTTTCTCTCTGTCCTTTTCCTCTGGTACATTTGAAATGTATTTGCTTATTTTCCTAATAAGTTTCTGCTGTATTTACATTACTTTGCTTCAAAAGTACATTTTTAAGGATAGTATTTCTCAGTGCTCTTCCTTTCCCACCCTTCCCCCTTAATAATTTTCCTGGACCTCTGTTGCTTGGAGCAGACTTTGGCTAGCCCCAGATTCGGTGTCAAAGGCCGTGACCCGATGTCAGAGCAGCCCATGCTGCTGGCCTCTTCTTTGAATAATTATCTGGAGTTTATTGTGTTGAAGATGGGCTCGGGGGCAGCACAGTCACCCTGGCAAACCAGACCAATGAGCTCTCCAGCCAGACCACTGCCCAACAATGGACCTGTGGGTTACACAAAAAATCCAGCAGCACAAAAGATTAAATTAAAAATGGACATTTGGGCACAGAAGTTTTGGCTTAGAACAACTATTTTTTCAGTCTACTGTGGGTTTGATACTTTTAACTGAAAGGAAATATGTGTTATTTTAAATTTTGTATGCATGCTAGAATTAAGTTGACATATTTTTATCTCCTTCCCCAACTGTTAGAATTGCCTTACTGGCTGTAGCTTAAGAAGTTATTTCTAAATTTTTAGTCACGGAACTTGGATCAAACATTTTTTTTTTCTTCTAGAAATTTAGTGCTGTACCAATTATTTCAGAAACAAGAGCAAAGCCCCCAGTAATTTAATTTCTATCAATATTTTCCATCTAAATTACTGAGAATAAGCATGTTCAAAATAGGCACGAAAGTGTGCTCCAATAGTAAATGATAGTAAAATCTCCATTTTCTTTCATCGTCCCTATCTTTTCCTCCCCCCAAAGAGAACTTAAAATGTCTGAAATCCAGATTGTGGGGTGCTGTCTCTTCTTATCAGGACTGAATGAAAGGCTGCTGGAGGTGGACTCGCTGTTCTGGAGGGGTGGAAAAAAAAAAAGAAGTTCTTTCATGGTCTGACCTCGGATTCTTTCTTAATTTTATCTAGCCCTGACCTGTTGGCTCTGCTCTGGCTCCTTTCAAGGCCTTCAGAGCTTCACAAACATGCAGCAGCTGAAAGAAACAATGACAGGGCTTTTAGGGGTTGCAATATTATACTCTCTTGTAACCTTGGCTAAGTAGCCTGTAAACAGATGCTTTCTCTGAAGCATTTGCCAGAAAGCCAACATTTTGGCTGTGTTGATATCGGCAAACACTTTTTAACACTTTTTGTTTAGGTCTCCTGATTTTGTATTCAATATAAGCTTCAGCTGAATGAGCAGTTACCCAGAGTGTGTCTCGTGTGTACAATATATAAAACCTGCTGTTACAGGTTTTGTACTTATCTTTAATGCTGTAATTTTACCTAAAACAGAAGAATTATATGAAGACAAATTATCAAAATCTGAACAGGATAGATTGATTTGAATGTTAATATGTCATCAGGACATCTGTATTTCTCTGTATTCTTTTGAGAAGGAAGGATGGAATTATACATTGGTTAGGATTTTTCATTGGTTGTGTTAGTGTCATGCTGCTTTAGTCTTAGAGTGTTTTAATAATGTAATACAATATTGAAAATGGAATTTTTGTTCCTGTGAAAGTGACTTTATTTTTCTTGGTAAGTTTTTCTAAAAGTATGGTCTGTGCAATCTTGGTAATTTAAGAATGAGGTAGCTGCATTATAAAGTGATTCACCAGCTGCAAAGTGGTTAGAAGCCCGTTTCTGTTTTCAGTTGTTTAACTGCAAATACAGACATTTCATCTTTGATGCCTCCCGTTTTTCCAGCTGTGTCCTTTGAAAGTGCATGAGGACACCACCTGGCTGCTGTGAGGTATAACTCTACCAGATGGAATGAACCTTCCTCCCCCCATGCCACCTTTATCACTTGGGAAATGCCTTCAAAGAACCTTCACTTGCTTCTGCCTACCAATTTACTAGGCCATTTATATTATCTCCGGCTTTGAAAACTAGGCTCTGAATGTTTAATCTGTGTTTAACCAATAAATAGACATGATTTGAATATACTAAAAATATACTAAAATCTTAAGTGTTGGGAAAGAAAATGGGAGTATCTGAATATGAATATTTCTGACCAACAACTGTTATGTAGTTGCAAGTTTTCCCCTTCCTGAAAGAGAAATGGAAGATTTTCATAAAAGCAAGGCTGATGGCAGGAGTAAAGAATACTGAATATTCATGCTGGTGCAATAAAATGTAAATATTCCAATGAAGTGTAGAGCAACAGAACTGCTAATAAGTCAAGTCTCAATTCTTTGTGATATTTTTGCAGTCTCTCTGTTTCTCACATCCAGACAGGTAAACAGTTGTGGTTCTCCCTCTATGCTGGGAAATGAAATGAGTTGCCACCAAACCAGGTTGGAACATCTGAGTGCACTGTAGTATTTTTCTTGAAGAATTTCTGTCTGCTGTGACCTTCCTGTCTGCTTTCTGACAAGCTAAATATAATCTCTAAGATTATATCTCAGGGATGTAGTAAGATGCTAAAATACACCCATAAATCATTGTCATCCAAATTCTTACTGGAGTTCAGCTACTGTAATGATTTATGTTTTTCCAAGTTACAGTTTTTAAAATTATCATTCTACTTATTTTTTTTTCTCATACTTGCGGTATTTAACTTTGCTCTAGTTTTACTCTGAGGTGTAAAATCCATTCATAGACTCACAAAACAAAGGCTCCCCCAAGTGTCTCTCTGCTGAAAGACCTACCATGGTTGGATCTGCAGGTCTCACTGCAAATTTTTATGTGAGAGTGAATGACAGGATATGGGATTCCAGAAGAATATCACCAGGGAGCAGTGACCTACCTACAAAAACTGCCATAGGAAGATGAGGCTGATCTGACATAAATTGCAAACCAGTGATTTTTTGGGACAGTATTTATTTTGATATTTGAAGTTAATCAAAATAAGGCATAAACAGAAGACTTAGATACTTTTTCCTACTCTTATTTTATAGGAGTATTTTTACCAGAAGCAACATTTGTGCTTCTGATGGAACTGTTATTCATGTGTTCTTTATACTGATAGGTTTTGGTTACACAAAAAAGGTGTGTGCAGCAAATCCCTTGAACTGTGAGAAGCTACTCCAGCTTGCAACATCCACTCTGTGATGTCTTTTAAGACAACCTCTGCGTGTTCCAGAGGCACTCTTGTAATAAAATCTATGAATTACCTTTAGTGTGTTACTATCAGCATCACTGCCAACACCCTGAATTGTACAAATTGTGTAGATTTTTTTGTCCTTTCCACCAGCTGATTTAAGTAATAACAAAAGAAATGCCTATTAAAGACCTGTAGATGCTGGGACAATTCTAAAACAATCTAATACCAGCAGCACAAGCACCCCCAAATAATATTTAACAGAAACAAATTAACAAGTTCTGTCTGTTGGTAAATAGGCTACAAAATTGTTCCTGTTTGCCTTAGGACTGGGAACAAGCCTTCAGCCTCTACACAAATGCTGGCAATTGCACGACAATTAATTGAAACAATTCAGTGTTACCAGTTATTCAGAGAAATTTTGAAATGCAGAGATGAAATCTTAATGTGTTTTTTTTACTCAAGTTGAATTTACGTTGGGCTGTCTGAGTAAATCACTGTACCTGCTTTGTTTCTGAGGAGCAGTGATTTTCTGTGGAGAGATGTTACTCATGGATCTGTTAGGAGCCTCTCGTGCATGGAGGAAACATGGATTTTCACACTGGATTTGAGACTGTCAGTCCCCAGGTGGCCATGCTATCACCAGTCTTTTATCAATGATTTATGTGATTTATGTGTAAACTACTCAAGACACCTGTGCTGGTTAAAGATAAAGCTCCTGAAGTTTGTTTTCTCTTTACGGATATGTCTGGCTTTGAGTGTTTGATCCAGCTGATGAACTGCGAGATGAAAGTGTTTGTGCCAGGTGTGTATTGGGATTGCCATTAAGGAGTAAATCATGCCATTGGCCTGTAAATGAAATGTAAAATTGTAAAAAATATTCTAAACAAAGGCTACTTCGTATTCCCACCACCTCATAAAATAAATAGTGAGCAAATAACTGTTGGAACTGAGGCAGGTCTTTGGCAGAGTTACTGTGTTTGGCACAAGGTGAAAAAATTATCAACGTGGATCTGCATCTTGGTGGTGTTTTGAACTGGTCTTTTGTTATGTGTGTACTCTCTCAAGCAAGTTTCACATCAATTTCTACTACTGCTCAGCACACTGTCTTTAATTCTTTTCTTGTGTCCTTTTTAGATGACTGTAGCACGTAGGCTTTCCTGGGCCAGTACAAAATGTAGTCCTCCCTCCTCAATTGCTATTTCAATTATAGAAACCAGCAGATGGGTTTAACTATAGATGCCCTAATGTGTGACAGCTTAAAAATTCTGACATCGCTTTTGGTTTGAACTGGTCCTGCTACCAATTAAACCATGATATCGTGAAGTGGAAAGAACCATGTTTTTCAGATGGTAGGGACCAGTTGGGGACTTGACTTTTAAAAAGGTTTTTCTATATAAAGATAATTCTGCTTGAAACTTCTTGTGTTATACCGGTGTAAGTTGAATAGCATTCAATATTGCGCTTCTTCTATATGTAAAGTGTTAAGGATACTTAAAGTAAGATTTTTAAAACTTGCTTTTCTCAAAGACATTTGAATTTTTTTGTGGGAGTTAGATTTTTTTTGCCATTCTTCCACATTCCGTTATTCTTCCTTTTCTCCTCAATCAAGTGTTAATGAGGAATTCAGTTAAAAAAACTGCAGTGAGGATAAACAGACCTCACAGGCTCCTCATTCAGCTCAGCGGGGCGCTGAGCTCAGCTATCCTTCATTTCACAGTGAAGATGATGGGTTCTGGGTGAGCACTTTCAAAGGGCAGGGGTTTTGAGGGTGCAGGGCGGGCTGATGGATGGATGGCCCATCCTGCCGTGCCGTGTCCTGGGTTCAGGGGTTGAGGGTGTGCCCGGAGCTCTGCTCCCAACCTGTGCTTCGGCTCCCGGCGCTCCCCTGCGCGCTCCTGTGGGTATTCCTGCCACGGGTCAAGAGCCGCGCCAAGGTCTTTGCTGCTGCTTTTCTGACATGCATGCTGTAACATTCCTCAGCAAGGCACCATGCTTGATTTTGATGTATTCAAATCACTTGGGACTTTTGAAAGATCTTTATCATTTAACCTTTTGGTTGAGCCCATTGTTCTTAAATTCACTTTGCATTTTAAATTTTTTTAAAAAATATTGCAAATTTTTATGTTTAAAATCTTACTATTTTTCTGAATTTTCAATAGTAGAATTCCATATTTTCTTTCATCACATGCTTAAGATTATTCTTTTTGTTTGTATCCATCCCCTTTTTTTCAGATTTGTACTTTGTTGCCTAGGAACAACTGATGTCATCTGTTGTAAAAGTGCTATTGTAAAGTGCAAAAAAACTTCAAAGCAAATGAGAATTTTACTTTAGTTTAAAAAATTTTTTTTTCTTCTACATTTTGTTATTTACATTGTCTGCTTGTGATGTTAAAGTCTTCAAAAAATGAGAATGGCCTCTTGCCTATTTTGGCATTAAGGTCAAACACATCAAAGAAGTACTTAAAATATGATAACCCAAATACAGGAGCCCTTTTGCTTTTGCACCTATATTTAGATTTTGGTAAAATAACCTTTCAAAAATAAACATAAAATACAGAGAGATGTTAACTCTACCTAGTGATATTTCATTTACAGCTGCCATGGGTAAGTACAGCACACAGAGGGTGTGTATTTCAAAATAAATACTAAGAGGATGTATAAAGGGCATTATTAGGAAATTGCTCTGCCTCTTTTGCAGAAACATCCAATTGTTTTGTTCAGATGGTGTTTCTGGTGCAGTGACTGCAGAGGGAGCCAACAATCTGATGGAAACAATAGTCCTATTGCTGGTTGAGAAATGTCAGGACTATGTGTTTCTGTTTATTTCATGAGAGGCCACCTCAAATCTCCGCTAAAAGGAGAAAGGGAAGAACTTATTTTGAGAAGGGATAATATTATGATATCTTTGGGCAAGGAAAAAAGACATGAACAAGATCAGCACAGTTATATGACATCTGAACCTTCCGAAAATCTTAATTAAAAGAAATAGGTTCCTGTCATTCGAAGTGGAGAATATCTCAGTATCTGCATCAGTACTGGGGTGAAGTTCAGCTCGCATGAATTGGTGGCAAATGCTGCCACCCTGAAAATCATTGTTGTGTGCCAGGAGTTGGTTGCAAATGCAGTTGCAAGGGAGTAGCTGCAGGAAGCAGAGCAGCCAGCCTTGTGCCTGCACTCAGCCTCATGTGGGTGCCCCACACCATCCCCACTTAGGGAGCTCCAGGTCCCTTCCTCACTCCCTTCTCTGTAGCAATTTTTCGCTTGGCTCAAGGCCAGCATATCATCAATAGAACAGAGAAGCAGAAAACTGAAATGTGGGCACCCAAAGGTGTGGACAAAGAAAGGGAATGGGGAGCTCTTTCCAGCTTGGAATGGTGACCCTCTAGGAGTGCCAGCCTTCAAGAAGACACATGGAGGCAGAATTTCCTAGTCAAAGCATTAATAACCATCCCTGTTGTTTCTCAGTTTATCTCGTTTGAAGCCTGGAACCAAAACATTTCCCATTTCTTTGCTGGGTGCTGTGTTGCCATTGCTTTGACTGCCCTGCTTCCTTGCAGCTTGTGTATCCAGAAAAAAATGTTGGTCTCTGTGGACCTCCTGCTGTTTGTTTTAACAAATCTTTATTAAGGATCTGAAAACACTTCCAATATGCTGAATTGTGCTATTAAATCTAGCTCTGTAGCTGTAAAGGTGTGGCTTTGTTACAGATAGAATGTGAGATTTGTCCTACTCCCATTGATTCTGTTATAGACCTTTGCTTTAGGCTGTTGTAAGTGTGACTGGGAGATACCTGACTGTTTCTGGGCAAAGAATTCACAGGGCTGGAGAAAAGGCAGACTTCTAGGCATCCAGCCTGTCCATCAGTCCACTGATATTTCAGTTTTGAAACAAACTTTCAGGAGCATCAATTTGTCTCACTATTTGTAGAATTCTGTAGAAGTCCAAATATCTTTTTTAGCTGAATTATTTCTTTGCTCTTTCTGCAGATCCTAGAAGAAAGTATCATGTAAGACTGCTGGCATATAACAGTATGGAAGAAGGTTATCAGGCTGACCAAACAGTCAGCACTCCAGGATGTGTCTGTAAGTGTTATACATGCATGAAAAATTTATTGCTAGTTAAGGTGCTTCAGGGTCCCAGCAGCTCTGTGTTTTTAACTTTTAAATAATCAATTTATTCAGTGTAAAACAGAGAACAAGAAAGATCATATCAGTGACAGATACTGCCTTAGTCATCCTGCAGTTGATGATGTCCTGTGTTCATGAAGCTCAGTTGAAGAAACAAGACAGCCCAAGCGCATTTCCCTCCCTTGCTGAACTATCTGTATCATCTAACATGATGTAGCCTGTGTCTTATGAGAGATTTATCTCTTTTTTTTGTCTCTGCTGATAGTTTTGGCATCATTTTTGAATAAACAAGTAGGCTTACAGAAATAATATGGGACATGTATATGTAATAGCTTTAACCAGATCCCTGAGTCTGAATACCAGGTAGTGGTGGGTTAGGGCAGATTTGTATCTAAACTGTATAAATCTTCACATCACCAGTATCGTACAGAGTGCAGTAAATGATTCCTGCTCCTGTTTTGTTTCAAACAGCTGTCCGTGACCGCATGGTGCCACCGCCGCCCCCTCCTCACCACCTGTATGCCAAAGCCAACACGTCCTCCTCCATCTTCCTGCACTGGGGGAAGCCTGCCTTCACCTCTGCTCAGCTCATCAACTACACGGTGCGCTGCAACCCCGTGGGGCTGCAGAACGCCTCCCTCGTGCTCTACCTCCAGACGTGAGTGCAGCGCTGCTGGGCACACTTGGAGGGCCAGTTCCACATCCTTCCCACTCCGCTTCTGCTCTTCCTGCTCTCTTTCAGTTTTCTTTTACTAGCAACAACTTTTATTGCCCTCAGAGGGCTGTGTGTTTTGCCCATTGGCAACTAGTTAATTTTCTTGGGTTTTTTAAGATATTTTCTTAGAACAGCTTCATTCTCTACAAGTGATCCTTGTGTTGGATCATTGGGCTAGCTCTTGATTTTTTAATGTCTTTTTTAGCTGTCTCAGTTTAATTTAGTTTTAAGCTCCTTTTCAACTATACAAAAGACAATACATATTTTATAGCAATAGATGGCACTTAGACAAAGATGGGACTTAGTCCAAGTGTCTGATTTTAAGACTGAAATTGAGAATTTTTGAGGGGTTGAGCATTTCATTGTGGGAATGCCATGTTCCTGAGTGTGTGGCACCCTGCCAGGGGAAAGCTGAGTAGGATTGCTAGCTTTGCAGAGAAGCAGTGAGTGAGGCACAGAATGGCTGACCAGGGAAGGGAGCCTGCCTTTGATTGCTGTTCAGCCTCTTCCCAGGTGGTGTGGGAGCAGAGCACTTTGCTCCATGCAGGGGGCCATGGGGCTTGTGAGGGAATCCATGTGTGTAGCTCCCTCAAAATTTCAGTTTACTCAAGCCTCTAAATAAGAAAAATGCTGTCTTAAAGGATAAATAGTTTCCATCCTTATATTCATGGTTTTCTCTTCCAAGAACACATCTGCTGCTCTATAACTCCCGGCTTAACGATTAGACACAGTATAATCACCATGTAAAGTTCTTAGTGTGCAATGTGGAGCAGAGCAATGAGTGCTGCTTTCTGTGATAGGATGAGGCTATTGCAAGCGCTGGTTACTGCTGCTGCAATACAGAAGATGAAAATACTAAATGAGATTTAATAAAGCAATCTCTGTAGAGTAAGACCATTTTAAATTGAGATTTAATCTTGATTGGGGTATTATCATCCAGGACTAACCCTGGCATATATGAAATATTTCCCTCTGCCCCAGAGTCAGGCGAAATGTCTACAATTGACTGTGATCAAATTGTATACTGCAGTATTAAAATTAATAGAATCAATCCTGCAATTAATATATTACTGAATATTGCTACCAGGTGAGTAAGGGGCATTCATATTCATCCCCTAAACATGAGGTGTGGAGGCCATAAGTGGAAGGGGACGTTGCCCATGTAGCCTCTGTGTGTGAACTGGGAAGCAGATCCAAGAGCCAATACCACGTGCCTTGTCAGCTGTGATGCTTGCTGCAGTTTGTTACTCCAGCTTGAAGCACAGTGGTGTGGAAAGAGCTGAGTTTGGGATACCAGCTGGTGGTCCAGCCAATAATATTGTTTGTGCATCACCTGTTCAAACAACATTTATAAAATCTTGAGCTCCTGTCAATTGACAGCAGACATAACATCCTCCTGAGAGCTCCAGGGCTGGTACAATTACATTTCCAGGTAGGCAGCACAGATGTGCCACTTAGCTGGACTTGGACTGGTTTGTCCTGTGTTGAACTGACAGTGGGAATCTACTCATGTGACTGAGACATCTGATTTGGGGAATCTTCAAGTCAGCTGCTGCTGTTTAATGTATTTTATTCCTTCATCTGTCCAGGTCAGAGACTCACATGTTAGTTCAAGGTCTTGAGCCAAAAACCATGTATGAATTTGCAGTTCGACTGCACGTGGACCAGCTCTCCAGTCCTTGGAGTCCCGTTGTCTACCACACTACCCTCCCTGAAGGTAAGGAACCAGGAGATGGACCCTATGGCTCTAAAAAGAACATTCTGTAAAACAAATGGCCTGAAAAAGTGCTTCTTAATTTTAAGCTGTGTGTAGGAGAGGGAAATCCTTTCCTCTGAGACGCGGATAGTGCTCTTCTTGGTGAGAGACAGAAAAATGCTAGCAGGGAAATTCCTGTTTTGGAACTGTGAAATTATTTTTCAAAATCCACCCTAAATCAGCATTGATTTTTGTATTAAGTGGGATGCTTTCACTACTAGCAGCCACTGAGTAGAAATAACTTTAATAAAGACTTCAAAATACATGTGTATTGAAGAGGTGTGGCTGATTCATAGGCATTTATGAAAATGTATTTTAAACCCTGTAAGTTTTGGAAACTGTAAGAATATTACATATCTACTGCCTTAGCTTCTGGTTTGATTTACTGTCAGATTGGTAGGGAAAAATCCACACCTGCAGTTTCATGTTCTCACCAAAGCAATGCTTGGGAGGTACTTGTTCACAGGATAATGAAGTGAGGGGTTATCAGTAACTGTTTCTTTCTGGAGTTGAGAGAAAAATACAAAACTTGCTTTTACAGAATCTAAGCTATTAACCAGCACAGTGTTAACAGGAAAGTATCTCTGAGGAGCAGTATGTGTTTGTTTCAATGTGGTTTCTGGGATGTAGCAGCAGCCATTAGGACTGCACATCAGTTCCTTTCTGAGCAATTTAATTGTATGTAAATTGGGTTAGCCTAATAGCATTGTGTTACTGTTCTCACAGCACCATCTGGCCCCCCAGTAGGAGTAAAGGTGACTTTGATAGAAGATAATACTGCTTTGGTTTCCTGGAAGCCACCTGATGGTCCTGAAACAGTTGTTACACGGTACACTATCCTCTATGCATCCAGGAAGTCTTGGATTGCTGGGGAATGGCAAGTGTTGCACAGAGAAGGTAAACTAAAACCATGAACCTATGAACTGGGCAAACAGTGATGCTACTTATGAGATGCTTTGTTACTTTCAGCAACCTCAGACTGCACTACTACTATGAATTATGAAGTAAATTCATATATGTTCACATGAAAGTTCCAGTTAGTTTAGAATTATTGCCATGGGAAGATGTATTAAGAAACAAGTTCATATTTAGAAGGTGAGGGGAGAAGGGGCTCTCTGTGTTGCTTTGGAGCTCAGTGTGTGCGCGTAAACCAAAATTTCTTGTAAATCCAATTACATCCATCTCAATTTTGTTGTAACCATAATTGTGATGGTTTCATTTGGTAAATGCACTCTTTCAAATCTAAAGTCTCCAAGATGCCTTGCTCTCCAGAAATAAATATTTAAATGTGTCTGTGTGGGTTTATATGTTTCTGTCAATCACTGCCAATCCAGTTAGCTCAGTTTGCTTAATGAACCTTCTCCTACTCCCAGTAAATCACTCTGCAAATTCAATTTAACTCTCTGGCTCTATTCTACTGCTGAGCCCCAGCTAATCTCACACTAACTTGGGTATGCTGACGTGAACTGCAGTCACATCTCTGTCATTAAATGTAGAGATAGTATAAATTTTCGTAAACTCTTTGCTGAATAATACTGGGATTTGAAGAGCTGAATCAGGAACAGATTTCTACTGTAGGCAGAAAAAAAGTAAAAGGCATTTATTGTTCCATTGATGATCAAAATAGACAGAGGAAGTTCACAATAGATAATGTTCTAATAATGTCTTAAACCAGAGAGTAAAGTTCAGTGTTACAAAGTAAAGTCATGTGCTTGAGTAGCCTATTTAAAAGGATTGCCCTGGAAGAGTTACAGTTTTGTTGTTCTGTTTTGTTACCTGGCTGAAAGCTTAGTTGTCAGCAGAGAGTGAGGCTATAAATTTTCTGTGGAGATAGTTCTGAAAACTTAATGAGTATGCTCTCACAAAGGATAATTCATTTCACCATCATGGAGAGTGAGCTGATCTAGTTCAGAGCTGTTGTTCTTCATGCTCCTCCTGAAGAGAGGACAAAGGACCAACAGCCCCTATGAAAGGTGGCAGTGCCACTTTGTCTGCTGCAGCACAATGGTGCTTGTCAGGCTGGCCTCAAAAAGAATGGGCAGCTGTGAAGAGTAACAGGAAAGTGACTATTAAACTAAATTTGTGAAAAATACCTAGTCGCTGAAATATCAATCAGGTCTAACTACAGGGGAAGATTGAGCCCGTGGGTTTTCACTGTTAAAATTGTTCAATGAAACAGTAATTTAAACAAAGTTGTCCCACTAAATTGTTATATTAAAGGACAAATTTACTGTTATTTTTTTGCTCAATTAAAAACCCAGCAGATTTAAATTCACTGAGAGCTTATATTTGAAGCCTAAATCTTGTCATTCTCTTGATGATACACTGTATTTTCTGCATGCAGCAAAGTGGCTGAATTGCTTTCAGATACATTGTTGGGCTCAGTCATGCCTGTGAAACTGAACAGCATCTCTGATAGTATTTCACCAGAGATTTCGGATGACAGGATGGCAATAACAGTAAACATTTTCATGTGTTCCCATACTGAAAGTGTTGGAGGGAATGAGCAAATGGAGAGCTATAAATCTCAATGTATTACTGTGCCCATAGAGCCACAAATTTTGCATTTTGACAGATATATTAGGGTTTGAGGCATGGCATGGAATTCAGGCATCTTGACACACTAGGACAATCTGTTACTGTCTTAGTTAAAGTACAGATGAAAAGGTCTGTGAAAGGAAATTGGTATGTAGAGATAAAATTGGGCAAATACCATGATCAGCCCTGTGACAGTCCTTTCATAGGTAATTTGAGGTAATAGCAGGGTTTGGGTTTTTTAATGATAATTATTCTGATTAGATCAGTTATTATTTATGCAATGAATAGCATTGTTTTGCTTTGATGCTAAACTTGTTCTGCAGATTTGTGAAATCTTGAGTCCCTTCCATTCTCATTCCTCCAGAGAAATCCCTTCAAATAAAAAAAATATTAAAAAAACACCAAACCCAGCAACCACAAACCAACCCTGCAACTTATAAAAGTCCTACCATGGTCTTTAGTTTATGCAGGAAATTTTCTCCCAGTCCACCCCCTAATTTGACTGAGCTTGTGTTAGACCTGGCAAAACCAGAAAATATAACTGCATTTTGGTGCTGATTCATGATGTGAGTTATCTTCCAGCCATCTCCCCCTTCTTCCCTAATTCTCTTCAAGTGGATCAGAAGTTACAGCCCTTGCACTCTTGGTGTGCAGTAAATCAGTACCAAGTGCTCCCTTGGTTTAGCAATGCAGCAGATTGGAAAGGAGCTCGTGGCAAGGAGCCTGTGATATTGAAATGTGACCTTTCACCCTTGCTGGTGCTAAATATTGCAGCTCCTTTGGTTACAGATACCTCACATTTTACTTCGAATGCTTTCAGCTAATGGGGTTTTTTTATGGAAAAACTGAAAGAGCTTTTGAAGTAGCATCCTTTTTGCCAAATGTATAATCTGTTCTATCAACATAACAACCTTCTATTGTATGGGTGCCCATGGTACTATAAATTTTGCCTTCTCAAACTGATTAAAAAAGTTAAAATTTTGACTTAAGTCTGAGAAAGTAAATGGAATATGTGAAAGTGAAGAGATGGATTTAATGCTGAACTGCCACTGTTAGGAAATAAAAGCAGCATATTTCTATGGTAGCAAGAAACACAAGCATTTTAGAAATGAATTGGAATTCTAGGCAGTAGTTGCAGTCCCTGGGCAGGCAAAGCTCTCATTGACTTTGATAGGAGTTTTGCCTGTCTAAGGACAATGCTAGTGAATCCTATTTATGTTCTTAATCTTTTTTCTTGCCTTCAGGGACTTTAGGAAATGAATCCCTAGCATATGAAAAAGACATTTTCTATAATATTCTTAGCAGCACAGCTTAGATGCACAGTAATCAAGGAAGTCTACAGAGGTCTAAATAGGGTTTAATTTTAGTTTAAAATCAAGGTATAGGGTACTCCTGCAGAGTAGTCTTGTTCATTTAACTAGACATGAAATTTGATAAACTCAACCTGATTCTCTTGTTATGTCAATTTTCAATCACATTCATGGTGCAGTAGGTGGAAGAGACACATATGTTCTATATGAGAGAGGTTTAATGTTCTGTTTTTTCTGCCTGAGAGTCTGGGTGCATCATCTCACAGATGTGATCACAACAAAAAGGCTGTCACACTGAAATGCAGCTGTGATAGATTTAGGGTTAGTGTGCTGTGTGTCATAGCAAGTACTTGAGTCTTGGTTTTGAACTATATTGGCACTTCACAATGTCCTGTGTTCAAATAGAATAGAGAGAAAGGAAACAAGGGATGAGAAGGCTAGCCCAGGGTTCATTCTGTAGCTTGTATATGCAGGGTAGAATGAATCAAAGTGATCACAAGCCTCAAGCAAGATTTAGAGGTGCTATTGGGAAAAAAGTGTAGGTCCCAATGTCTAAATCTGAGTGTTTTGCCAAAATTTTGCCAAAGTGGAACTGTTTTTTATATCTCTTCATAGGGGCAATGACCATGGCTTTGCTGGAAAACCTTGTAGCTGGAAACATCTACTTGGTTAAAATAGCAGCCTCCAATGAAGTGGGAGAAGGACCCTTCTCAAATGCAGTGGAATTTGCTGTCATGCCAAAGGAGACATCAGAGTCTAACCAGAGACCTAAGCGCTTGGATTCTGGAGATTCCACAAGTCAGTTGTGATGTTTTGATTTTCTCTGTCACAAGTATTGGGGAGAAAAGATCCCTGTTTGTTTTAGCTGTAACCACTTTCTAAGTAAACCATTCTGTTTTATGTGAGGCAGTCCTAACAGTGTAGCATTTTCTTCTTGTAAATGAAACAATTTTGTATTTTTTAATCTCAGTTCAACTCAAAATTGGTCTAATTCTCTTGCTCAGAAACGGAAGGCTTCCCTCTCAAATGAGAATATGTAACTGGTTTGAACTTTACATCAGTAACTTTGCTGCCAGTCTTCTAAAGCATTTCCTCTAAGTCCTTTATCTGGCTTGAGTTACCAATTGCACTGGGTCTGTCCTATGCCTCCCCTCCCAGGACTGCATTGACCAGACACTCCTCTGGTCTACAGGTTTTATTTTCAAAAGTATAAAAATGTATGACAGAGAAGGCCTGGAAATCTCATTAGAAGGAAGCATTTGTCTCTGTGGTTGTAACTGTAACCCTATTAATTTCCTGACAGGGAGCAGGGGTTAACTCCTCTTATTTACTGAGCCTTTCTATGTTCCTTTTTGATACAGCTTATTCTGACTATTACCATCTGGACCAGAAATCAATGACTGGCATTGTTGTTGGGGTTTGCATAGCCTTGACCTGCATCCTTATCTGCATCCTGATCTTAATTTATCGCAGTAAAGCCAGGTATGTTTTTGTTTTCGAGGATTCAGCTCTTTTTCAATGCACTCACTCTTGGACATGCCTTCTCCTCCAAGAGTGCTAAGTTCTCTGAAGTACTCTCTCTCTTCACCTGTTTCTACTGGAAACAGAGCACTTTGTTGGCTCTTCTTGAGCCCCTTCTCCAATGCAAAGGAGGAAGAACCCACAGAGAGAGTCAGTGGTGGTGCTTTGACAACTCGGTGTGAGGCATGTTTCCAGCTGAACCCTCATTTTGGGTCAGACAAGTGTGCTGCTGCTCATCATCTGTTCCTCCTGCTGGACCCTCCAGCCTGCACACACCTGGCTTGCAAGAATTTAGTCCCCACAGGTGCTGCTAGACAAGAGGAACTCTGACATAAAAAGTTCCATGATGCAGATTTTAAAGCAGATCCATGATGCAGTTTCTTTGCAGGGGTGCAAGCCACTGTCTGTGTCTGCCATCAGCTGCTAGAGGGTATAAACTGGCCTAGTCACTGCCCAGAACTTTGGAATCAGAACAAATATAAGTCACTTGAAATAATAAATTAAAAAACTCTCTGAAAGTGCTTTTCAGTAACAAGGGCTTTTTAGCTCACATGCAGGAAAAAATATGGATTGGGAGACAGCCTCTGTGTACTATGGTAGAAAGGTCTTAATGTCATTAGTGGTTACTTCCTCCAAGTAATATTACTAATCATGACAATTTCTGTCTGCACATAAGCTTGTACCCTACTGTGTATAATTAACTGGAAGCAGATGTTATTTTTATCACAAATAATAACATTTAAATTCCATGTGAGTTAGGAGTATCATATAACAAAATGTAAATGCCAAGAATATACCAGGATTACTTGATTAATAATAGCTTTGCACTCTATCCTTGATTTTTTTTTTTTTATTGTATTCCTGTGGGTCAATTTTATTCCTCCTTAACATTGTGTAGGAAAACATCTGCTCCTAAGCCTGTGCAGCAGAGCACTGACCAGCTGTCACATACCAGCATCTCATTAGCCAGTCCTAATGAGGTGGAGAAGAATATTGAAGGAATTACAGAGAATGAAGAATCCTTATTGCCAATGATAGTGAAAAACAGCTTCATTGATGCTAAGGTACTGTGAGTTTTACTAACTCCCAGGTCAGAAATCTTTCTTATGTTATTACAGTGTTATTACCTCAGAGTCCTTATCAAAAGTAAAATATATATCCTACAAACCTCCAGGAGGCTGTTTTATTAATGGGACAAGCACAAAGTTGGCAATCTAGGCTCAGATTTTCAAGACTTGTCAGAAAGTTCATATGGAGATCTGGTTGAATACACTTGTCTTTGACTGTACTCTGCAGTCTGGCCCTGGCACAGCATCAAAGGATAAAGGCTCCATAGACTCAGGGCTGCTTGGTGGCCTCTGCTGGTCCCAGGAGATAAGTGAGGGTCCTTGTCAGCACCTAGCTCAGCCAGTGCCTGTGCACAGTCTAGTCAATTATGGCACTAAGCAGGTGTTAAGAAAAGTATTATTTTTCCATATATTTACTGGTAAGACAATGTTGCCATTTTTAAACTCTTAGATTATAAATTAGCCTAGATGGCAGGATGTACCAATGGACATGAAGAACCTTCAGTCCAGGAGTCCAGTGTGACCCCACACAGTGGCCTTTCTTTCACATGCAGACCTGCTGAGTTCAGGCTTGTTCTGTTCACCCTGAAAACTTAAGTGCAGCTACTCCCTGAGGATATGTGTGAGAGCTGAGAAATAGAAACAGACCCAGTAGAGGCCCAGGCACTGCCTGTGAATGGCCACATTGTAAGTACTAGAGCAAGAGCAGTTGCTGGAATATTTTGCTGTGTGCCTGCAGTATTGCACCTTTGGGTCTGGACAGAAAGCTTGCCAGATTTAGTGGGTCTGTTCTTGACTTGTCTTGAGCAGATGGGTACCAGACCACAAAGATGTGACTCACTACTGAGGCTTCATTTTTCTTCATTTTCAGTATGGAACCAATAGGTAGGAATAGAAAAATACTTTCAAGTATCTTAGAAATTTACTTTATTAAAATAAATGTCTTCCTCTGTCATAGGGAGGATCTGATCTGATTATTAACAGCTATGGGCCTGTCACAAAGACTAATGGCAAGAAAAGGTGGCTGTTCTTCCAAGATGCCAAGAAGGCGAAGACTGAGGAGGTAATTGCTCTAATGGGCAGACATGCACAATCTTTACTGTAATACCCTCTTTGCAAAGGAAGATACATAGTTTTCTGTTTATGGGAAAACATATTTAGTGGTCTTAGTATTAATTGGATAGTTTCAGTTGTGTAAGGTTGATGGTGTTCTATCTCACCATAGTGAAGTCTTACAGAAATTCCATTTTCTGACAGATGCTGTCATCAGGACACTGACAATTTACAGTGACTCTTTACAGTTGGCAGACACTGTAACTGTCAGTAATTGTTGTCTGTAACTGTAACTGATTGCTTGTTTTCCTTTGCCTTTGTATCTGTGAGCAGAAAGATTTCTGTGTACTTTGCATTGCATGAACTTATTCTGCAGAGACTCTGTATAAATATAAATACAAATTCATATTTACAAATTAAAATAATATTAAAATAGAAATAATATTTTCCTACCCTGGCAGCTAAAATTTGTTGTCTGAAGAGAGACAAATGAGGGAAACTAGATATACCCAAAGTACTGAATACTTTGAACAAGAGAACCTGAATAGAACTGTCTGACTTCTGAAATTGTTGGCCCGGATGTATTTACTATTTGGCTGAGAAAAAGAACAGTTCAAAACTGAAGTGTTAAACCAAATCTGGAACATTACTATGTGAATTCACACCTATGGAGCATATAACCATTCTTCATTGCATTTTAACTTGTATTGTGCTCTTGTGTGTTTAAGAAATAGAAAGTCTTGATATCCATGTTGTAAAATCATATTGAAAGATATTTCTACAAGCAGCCGTGTATTTCCAATGCCTCTATATGAAGAATATTTGCTGTCACCCAAGGAGCAATGTTTAATGAATATGCATGAGGGGATGGGAGGGAGCTCTACCAAGTGTGTTTTCAAAATATTCTTCACATCTCTCCTGTGAAATAATTTTTTATTAGCCATGCTTATCAAGAAGGATTATTTCATCTACTGCGGAAAAGTATGAGCAAGACTTGAGATTGATTATTTTTAAGCTCCTCTAGGAAAGCCCTGAGAGAAGCATTCTAGTGGAATAGGAGACAGGAAATGCAGTAAAAATTCAGATCATGGCTCAGTTTTTCTCCCTGTGCTTTCGTGCAGCCGCAGAGGAGGTTCGTGCGGGCGGTGTGTCTGTACCAGCCCGGCCCCTCGGCGCGGCTCTGCCCGGACGGCTCCCCGGGCCGGCGCCCCGAGTTCGCGGGGCCCTGCGGGCCGGCGGCCGACACCGAGCATTCGGCCAACAGCGAAGGCAGCCACGAGACCGGCGACTCCGGGAGGTTTTCCCACGAGTCCAACGATGAGATCCACCTCTCCTCCGTGCCGGGGGCCACCCCTCCGGGCTGCAGCCCGCTGGCCAGCAGTGGCTCGGCGGCGGGCAGCCCGGCCCCGCTGCTGCTCGCCGCTGCCCTGCAGCTCCGCCCCGCCGGGCCCGAGTGAGCGCGGCCCGCAGCGCGCGTCTGTTCGAAGGACAATGAACAGCGAGCCAAAGTTTCACTGTGGAAACCTGACTAACCTAGCAGGTGATCCACAGTTCTGTTGAATGTTGGGGGGGTTTTTTTCTATATTTTGGTTTGGTTTTTTAAAGCTCACTCATTTGAATGTTCAGTGGTCGAAAAATGTGAAAAGAGTGAAGATTTCTGACTAAAGTTAAAAATATGTCACTGGAGCAAAGGGAAGGCTGTTGGCCCTTTTGCTGACTATCTACCTCAGTTTGCCGAGAGGTGAACTCTGAATGACGACTGCTTTACCTCATTTGTGTTCTAGTTGGTCTCAGCTATGGAACCCATGATACTTCCTAGTAGTGTTGTTTTATTTTGTTTTTTTTTGTTTTCATCCTTCCCCCCCCCCCCCGCCACATTGTTTGTAGAGAGAGTGTGTGTGTGTGTGCATGTGTATGTACTCAGTGATCAGGGAGTTGTATAGGTTGGTGGACAAGATTGTTTAGCTGAAGCTCTGTCTTTAAAAGAAGGAAACCTCAGAGTATAAAATGTTATGATTTCATGTGGTACTCAGAGCATGTTAAAAACTGGGAGAACTGGAACTTCCACATATACAGCCACGTGAAATCTTTTGTACCTCTTGATTTCTTAGACCCTCATTAAGCCTAGGACAGTGCCTTTCCTCAGAAATCTGTGCCAGCAGCTGCTGGCAGCGTATGTGCTGTGTCCCCAGTGCTCTGGGATGTGCTGGATTCCCCACAGTGTGACAAATATTGCCCCTGTATTCTCAGTTAAGACTAAAAATCATAGCAAAATGAAGAAGTACTCGACATTTGCAAACAGCTTGGCTTTGCCTGAGAGTTCTGGAATAGATAACAATGCTGAGTATTCCAGTATCACCGTACTTCTTAGCAGTGGTGCCTTGCATTATATATTATGAAATTACTGATTTGCCTTATTCCTTTTTAGTATTCATAAAGTTTCTTCAGAGTACAGAAAGATGCCTTAAATGCTTCTTAGATACTTTAAGTAAACTGTAAAATGCATTTATAGGTCATTTTTACCCATCTTTGAGCGCTGATAAGCAGTGCTTGCATTGTAGTCTCAGATGTCTCAGAACTGCTGTTGGGATGCAAACCTGCTCCTTGCCTTCACCTAGTGTGCTATTAGCCAGGAATTTTAGCTCAGGGAGTGACTTAACCTATATGCCAATCTAAAACTCTGATTAGTCTACCATGAGAAATAAAAAAGCCAGAGCTTTAGTTGAAGAGTCTGTTGAAAGAGGTGAGTACTGCTGCTGCCTCAACAAACCCATGCAATTCCTGTTTTATACTACCTCCTTTAAAAATTATTCTAGTGGTTTTTTTTATTTTGTTGTTGTTGTTTTTTCCTGTACTCAGGGAACAGTTTGTTACTTTTTAGCTGCCTCACGGAAACGTGGAGCAAACTGACAGGGTATCATTTTGTGTTTGAATAGGAGAGAGCGAGAGACAGGGAGGAGGCTGGAATCATCCAATGTTTTAAACTTGCCTGTATCTATAGCCAGTCCTCTTCTCACTCCTCCTCTTTCCCTGTTCTACTTAAAAAAAAGAAAGAAAGAAAGAAAAAAAAGAAAAAGAAAAAAATTAGGCATGTGTTTTTACTTTAAAAAATTGTTTAAAATATAATGTTGTAAGAAATCAACCATAGGAACTCCTGGCTCTATTTAAGTCTGTCAGAATTCCCACTGACTTTACTGGGGCTGAGATGTCACCTCCAGGTTTGCCAGGCTGACTCCTGTGTTGCTCCTCAGTATCAGTAGGTGGTGAGAAGTTGTGGGCAAGCCCTACTCTCGTGCTTTTGTGCTGAGGAATGGGGCTCTGGTTCCTGGAGCTCTTTCCATTGGAACTGTTGCCAGTCCTGAAGCACGCAGTACACATTCACCTCTCCCTAACAGTGTTGATTCAAATGCTTGAAGAATGATCTTGTACCAAAGACTTTTCTGTGGAAGAGAAGGAAGCCACATATTGTCCAAAAGAAATTGAACTAGTTAAAAAGCTATAGGTTTGAAGAGATGAATACATTTTATTGTATAAGTAGTTACTAACAAAACCCAATAGGGCTTTCTTGATTGTAGTAGCCGATTGCATAGGTGAATCGTATGCTTCAACAATTTTAACTACCTTGTTGTTACAAGAGCCTTTAAAGAAAGTTATAATGCCAGCAGATATCTCCAAAGAATTCCAAGTGTAATTTTTTTCTCCAGCACGTAGTTGATGAACAGTACAGTATTAAGAAAAAATATTTTTAACAGTTTTTTATCTACTTGCTGAAGAAAAAGAAAACCTTTTCACCAAAGATTTATTTTTGGTCTTGTCGGGCAGAATGTGTAGTGTACAGCAGAGTACTGTTTTTAGTTAGGTAAAGTGTGAATTAATCAAAACTAGAGTAAGAATGTGTAACTGTAGCATGAAGTTTCACACTTCATTTTTCAGAGTATCCTCTTGTGTTAGTTGCATTCAGAAAGAGCTGATATGCAGATGGTAACTGCTTCTCCAAAGACTTGTTTGCTGTAAGTACTGGCAATGGGGTATAACTTCATGATCTTTATCACAGGTAAATGCTATAAATTCTTAACTCTTCCTTCCAAAGACCTATTCTATAGTTTAACCTATGGTTAATCTGAGAGAAACAGACTTCATATAAAATCTGCCAGTCTTCTATAGATGCTTGAAGTTCAATAGCCAAAGTGCTGAAAATACTCAATGTATTAGAGAGCAGCGCATCCAGAACTGGATTCATCACTTAATGTTTTATCAAGGTACTTCTTATCAGCAAATAAAGAAAACCAAAGATATTTAAGGTTACCTCAGCGTATAGGCAAGCTTAGTTAGGCATTAATTATTCTGTCTTTTTTTTTAATTTTTTATGTTAACCAAATAGAAAACACTTCTCCAGAACCCAGTCTACATTCATGTGCTTCCCTTTGGCACAGTCATGATTGGTACAGAACAAAAATCTCCTCAAAATTCATGGCCTAGTATTAATATATAACAAGTTTTTGTGACAGAAAATTTGTCTTATCATTGAAAACACCAACAAGGTAACCAAAGGAATATCCAGAAAAATTGTAAAAATTGATGTCTTTATTGAACTTAATAGCAGAATCAATCCATCATAATTGTAACAATGCAAAATTAAAAAAAAGTTTAAATCCTTTATAGCCTTGAAGCCAATGCATGTAATTATAAATATGATCTTACAGATGATAATTTTTTTCAAAATTTATACCTGTGGCTGTCTAAGGGAATGAGTTTTTCACTTTGTTCATTCCATTTGCCTAGAAAAAGCTGGCAGAATGCAGCAGGCAGACTGGTTTCAGGTTTTCCAGGTTATTGTTCTAGGTTATGTCTGTAGAAACTGGGTCCTGGAGAAAAAAATATAATTTCTTAATTATGAATTTTGCTAAATATGTTCTGGAAGATGAACATAAATGTGGAATTTAGTGTTACACTATGTGAATTGATTTTGTTTAAGTGTAGTAAAACTAAGGGGCCATGGCTGGTGTAATGAGTGTATGTGCAACCCTTGTGTTTAAAAAAAAAGCAAAAATGCTACCGTTGATGTGACTTGAAAAGCATCAAAACTTACAGAGAAAACCTCAAAACTGACTTACCATGGTGATGGTGTTTGAAAGAGAGGATCTGCCCTTCGGTGCCACAGCAAGGCCTGGAGCCAAAACTAAATGCTCAATCTGCCCACAGCTACACTTGTGTGCTTTCTTCATATTTAACAAATACAGAGCACTGTCATCTTTCAGGAGTTATCCAGGATTGGAGATGTGTGTGCTGTGCAGGACAGGGCACATCACTTGGTTACTTCTTAGTAGCTCTGCTATTGTAAGAGACCTGAAAAATCTACATATCACTTTCAAGTAATTTCCTATATTATCTCTCCTTTTTTTGGATAACTTATGATATTTTTAACAGATAAGAGTATCACGAGATCGCTTCACCTGTTTTTAATTATTCTTATAGTTCATTCCCTCTCTGGGTTTAATCCCATGCCTTAGATATGAGCTTCATCTTGTTTGCCTTATTCAAATCAGGGTCCTCATCCTGTTTCTTTTTAAGCCAATGGGAGAATTAATTTGTATTTCAGTTTGCATAGTCTGGACAAACAAAATAAGCTTTGTTTTGTTTTTTAAGTCTTCACAGTACTGATATTTTAAAAGGACAGAAGTCTTAGATGGTTAAAACTTCCACTGGCAAATAGATTTTTGTAAGGTAAGTCACCATGCATCAGAGGTCCTCAGTAACTCTCCATGAATCCAATATTAGCCTGTAGTAAACACTGTGCATTTCAAGTCAGTTTACCTTTTTTCATTGCAAATCAAGTCAACTTGAATGACTTTTCATTTGCTGCAGCCTGCGTGTACACAAGCATAGTTACTGCTGGCTTTCAGTAAAATGTTACTCTGAGCAAACTCTGAACTTTTGTTCATTTTATGAATTTTTGTTCATTTAATGAAGTTCATGCAGGGAAAAGTCCATCTCCTAACATGGGGAACATTGGCAGATTTTGCAGGGTGCTCCATGTTTAGCCAAAAATCCCATTCATGGCAACCAGAGAGAACTGCACAGATGTAATGCTGGTGGTATTTCACAGAAATCAATTTACTGACATTATTTTCATAAAATTGAAAGCAGAGTTACACTTAGTAATTGCTAAAGTGGTAGTTCTTAGCTTGAACAATTGTTACACACCAGTTGCTGCAGCTGCAGCTCTGCTAATGGCAGGCACTCTCTAAAGCAGAGGGATTCCTGTCTGCAGGAAACACTGGGGACCTTTCTACCATAACACTGTGTAGTACTTTGGAACATGTGTTTCAAAAACCACAGTTCTTCAATACAAGTCCAAACCCAAATCACTTTCTGTTAACAGAGAAAAGAACACAAATTCAGTTTGGCTCAAATAAAATTTATTTCTTTGAAATTACTCTAGATTTTTGCTGAGCCACTCCTAACTGACTCAGAAGGGATTAAAAGCATGCTTAAGGCTTTGCTGTGTTGGGCCCTCTGGTTCCATAGGGCTCCTTCAAAAAATGTTTTCAGCTTTTCATGGTTGCATATACTCACATTGCATCTGCCTGGTGTGTTTTCAGTGAAGACTGACTGTATATGAAAAACTGATTTAGACAAATGTTGCTTTTTGATTTTTTTTTTTCTTTTTTTTTTTTTTTTTTAAGTTGTGAATGACTTGCCAGTGTAGGAGCCAGGTGTGTATCTGACATTGTGGTGGTCTGGATCCTTTCACTCCGTGTGCCATTTTCTTCTAAGGGCAGCAATGGCTGACTGGCTAATGGAGGATGGAGCTGAATTTTATTAATTTTATATTTGTCTCAGGGGATCAGCTCCATGAATTCCATTGCATGAGGGAAGCTAATGTTTGCCCTGATTTGAATGTAACTTTTTAATGTCTTTTAAAAACTATTTTGTTTAATAATGTGGATTTGTTTTTCTAGCATTCTAGTAAATGTTACCTAGTGTGTTGGTTCATTTTTCCCCTCCAGGGTTGTTTATATACTACCCCAAGGTCATGCCAAAAAATAATAGAAGTTTAAATGCCAAATGTTTATGAAACTGCTGTCTAAATACTGAGTGATTGCACAGTTGAAATAAAAGTTTTCCTTAGTAAAAATGTTACTTGATACTTTTTTTCAGTGTCTCTGAGGATCAGCTGAAAACAAGGAAGATAAAAATGGCAGTGCCTCATTTCAGGCTGAGCAGATAGGGATAATTGTTGGTGCTTGAAGTCATAAAAAGAGGTAGACAGTAAACTGAACTTAAAATTGAATTTCATAGAATTTTCCCAACGATGTATTCATTTATCACTTGTGTACCTGGAATTATTTCCCACCTAAATCTCTGTGTCCCCCTGCTGAACACCCATGAAAGATCTCTGTTCTGCTTTATTTTCATGGGGTGTGAAACACGTGGTTTTCAGTGCAGTTGCTCTCAGAAATCTGGAAAGCTGCTGACAAAGCTGCACTGCTGAGTTTCCCCAGCACATTTACACCTGTTGAACCTGATGTTCAATGTATGACAAGACTGAAAAAGGCAGCCTGCTGTTGGTCAGGAGGCAAACTGCTGCTCTTACAAAGGACTGCATTCTAGATGGAAGTCGATCAAGTTCAGTTAGTGAGGGAGTTATGTTCTGGAGGGATTAAATAGTTTCTGTTCTAGCAGGTTGATCACTGATTTCCCCCTGAGAGCAACAAAAACTTGTCTGGGCAGTTTAGAGAATTAGGTTCAGAGCTGGATTTAGAGCAATGGTGCCCATGCAGACTGCTGGAAATGAAACCACAGAAATGTCTGCTGTCATTTACAGGGTCTCTAGGGAGACTAAAATCAAAACATCAGTGGAAGTGGAATCTTTCAATACTTGATAGTACTTTGACTTCAGTTTTGTCTGTATTGTTGCCTAAAAGATTTGAATTCTTCTTTACTGGCACTGGGTATACTTAATGGAGAAGGAAAAATATTCACAGATATTTCAAAGCTTTCAAATCACAGTATTGGAAATTGAAGATTTGAATAAATGTCCACTAACTTTTTTCCATGTCCAGGAAATGACTGTTGAAATGAATACATTTAAGTCTTATTTTGACCATTGGTAAGAGGCACGGGCCCTGTCACTTTCAGGTGCCCCTAAGAGAGGGCACACTGTGAACACCCCTGGGAGTCAGAGCTTTTCTGCTCCTGCTGGTCACCTGGGATGCCTGAATTCTGCAGCAGAACCATGAAATCTCTTTCCTTTTGAATTCTCTGAAGACGAAGGAAATCCCAGAAGCCTCATCATGCTTCTTTAAGACTCACAGCTGTTCCTACCTGCAATCTGCTTATAAACCAGTTCTTCCTTGTTTATAAGACATTTATCCCTGTGAGGGAGTTTTTGAGCACCAGCTGTGGAGATTATTTATAAAACCAACTCTAATCCAAAATTCTTTATTTCTTATATTCAAATATAGGAACACTGAAATGTAGTTCTTGAGAGATAATTGAGAAAATTAGACTAGTATTGAAAATATGATCAAGTATTTTAAGAGAGTATTTGTAAAAAATTTAATAAATCCTAAATAGAGTAAATAAATTACATTTTTAAGATAACAATTTCAAATAGCTAGGGAACAGTCAGTCTTGGACTGTGCAATAATACAGGAGCTCTGCCAGTGCAATCCACCAGAGATGCTGCTCTTTGTCTAGGTAAGAACAGGAACCAACTGCAGTTCCCAGTGATATCACTGCTGGTTAGTACAGGTTCATTTTACAGTCCAGAATCCCTGTTCTCAGCAGAAATAACTAAACAGTAAAGCTCCATCTTCCAAGGAGTTACTATTGCAAAGGAAAGCTTAGAAACAGCGCTGGTTTGGGATCTGATCTGTGCAACCTGCCTGCAGTCTGCCACCAGCCTGAATGTCTGAGCTACAGACAGGTGAGTGCTGTGTGCCACTTACACTGAATGGCCACATTCATTGAGGTGACAGCATTGCTATTTCTTTGTTTACTTTATCAGTGACAATAATCTAGTCTTAGCTTATCTGTTTTTTGGATAAAAGGATCAATACCTTGGAATATGACTGTCAGCTGGGCTAAGAATCTCCTTTGCACCTAAAGCCAGACTTCACATCTTGTTGTATATGAAAGAAGACCTCTGCTTTCCTTTCATTTATTTAAGTCACTTCTCTGAATATTTACAAGTAAATCCATTGGGGTTTATGTTTGGGGATGCATAAACTTTTGTTACCTGTAAGATTAAACTGTTCCTTTTCTTACCTCTGATACATGTTGGGACTGTGCAGCCCAGCCTGTTTTCTCTTCTTCCTTCATCTGCAGTCACAGCTCAGCATTGGTTGCTGGACAGTAAAGCATATCCTCTGTCAGTAAGAGAGAAGCTGTAGGTGCTGATGTTGCTGCTGTCCATGTTGGAGAGTCCTACTCTTTCTATGACTGTTATATTAGGCCTTGGCTTCACATTTTCTTATGCACACAGCAAAGAAGATGAGATTTGGACCCCTCTGTGTTCACATACTTGCATGTTAGAGCCTCAGGTAAACACATTCAGATTTGACAAGGAGAGATCAAATTGTTTCTACCTGAAAGAGGAGTGTAAGATTTATTTAAATCCTGTAATTTACATCCTATTTACACAGGAATGCACCATTAAAACATACAGAAAATATGAATAATTCAGGATCTAGCTGTGCTCAGTGACAGAGATGCTGTGCACAGATATTCCTGGTCCTTAGGCTCACCCTTGGCTGCCAGCAGAGGCCCGGGCTCTGACCTGAGAGACTCCTGCCCATCCCCGTGGTGGGAGTCCCCTTTTGGCCTGCAGCAACCAGCTGAGATGGTTTGCTGACAGTGCTGCCAAGTTCCTCAGGGTTTCTCTGGAGAGATGACTCAAGCATCACTGGAAGTTTGACCAAAATTCCAGGTGGGTTCAGGGGGTGCTGGGATACTGCAATTATCCACAGTTTTGAAGGGAGAAAGTAAATTTTTATGGGCAATGAAAGATAATGTTTCCTATTTTACTCTGTGGGACATTTTAAATTACTGCCTAAAACACTGGATTCTACTCTATCTGGAAATAAAATGGGGACTCCCAGAGCTCCTGTTAATAGAATGGTTTTGAATTTCCTTTTATCTGCATAGCAATACACTGGGAAAAAAGATTTTCATGAGTAAAGCAGCAGATTTCTGGCTGGGCTGCCAAGCTATTGCACCACATGAAAGCAGGAAAAGTGTTGCATGCACTGTAGCTCACTACAGCCTTTTAACAATTTGCAGTTCAGTGTGCTGTTCTAGGAGATTAACACCTCTGGTTTGCTGTAAACTATCACCAGGGGATGAGTGACAGATCTCAGTTTGTGCTGCCTCCTCACTTTTTGCAGTTTACAGACACAATAGCATGAAACAATCCCACAGACCTACTTGCTCATAGCCTTCCTTATGATAGATTATGCAACTGAAGTTGGAAGTAAGATAGTTTACAGCACAGACAGTAAAATAATGATAATTAAAAAAATCCATTAGAATTATTCATGTTAGCAACCATTCTGCTTTGGAATAGGTCCTGAATATTTAAAACTCAGTAACAGCTTGCTCAGTCTCTACCAAATAAAACAATCTGGCTTTGCTTTACACAAAACCCACAGTCAAGGCAGAATGAATCCCTTGAGATCAAGATTTCCAGCTTCAAAGGAAAAGTAAACCCCAGGCTTGAGTTTCTAAGTATTTCAATTAAAATTCTTCTGATAAATCAAAAGCAAGGCAACCTCTAGTTCATAAAAGGAAGAATTCTGGCTTTAAAATGCTTTACGGAAAAATGGCTCTGTTAAAGAGGAAAGCACTCTCATTTTTCATAAGCTGCTTCTTCACCCTTGTGGTGTAGCCCAGGTAGGATAAAATCAGTGAAGGTCAAGGTGTTAGAAGCCGTTGTAGCCCAGCTGACAATCCTGGCCAGTGCCCAGGAAAGGCTCAGAGCTTGCCTGCAGGCTGGGCTGTTGAGCACTGGCCAGGGGTGGGACCCTGGCACCCAGCAGTGCTGGCTGCTGCCACAGCCTGGGCTTCAGAGCCCAAGGGAGGAGGTTGCCATTTATAGTGGGGATGACTGGAAACAGCCTTTTAATAGGAGCACTCTAACTTGGTTTAGCATTCAACAAGGTTTAAGAGTTTATGAGGATGTTTCTTTTCTGTAGCTCAGATGGGCCAAAACCTAGAGCCCAGCCCTGCGGCTGCAGATAAGAAAAGGACACGATCCCCAGAGGAACAGCTGTATAGCATCCTAAAACCTCTGCCTCTAAATTTCAGGTTTGGAATTGTCCCCATTAGACATAATTCATGCCAAGTAATTTAATCCAGTTTGGTGTTTGCAGACAGTGCATATCTTTTAAATAATTCTACATTCTTTTCTTGAAATCCTGGATTTCATGTGAATTTTAGCCTGGGGATTAGGGAGGCTCCTCTCAGATGTAATGGGTGAGTGCAGCATCTATGTAACTAGGTCATGGTGTACTTAGGCATATTTAGTTATCTGTTCTTGTGTTCTTCCCTACTTTAGTAGCACAATAAACAAAAGAGGGAATGAAGTTGGATTTGTTCTCTCAAAGGATGGCAGAAGAGACGTCAGAGTGGAGAGATTTTTGCTGCATTTTTTAACAATGTATATGATTTTTTTTTTTCATTTTGCATTTTGTAAGCAATGAAGTGCAGGGATTAAATGCTTTCCTCTCTTTCCATCAGCCCACAATAAACAGGAAAAGGATGCAAAGGATGCAAGATGATGATCAAGAAAGAGCAAGAAATTGCATTTCTTTCCTTTCCCCACAGAGTGTCCCCATTTCACTGTTCCTTACTCAACAGGCGACCACCTCTGAGTACGCAGAAGTCCATTTAGCAGAGAAGCCTTCAAAGGTTACTTAAACATGTATTTGTCCCTTTCTAAAATGTATTATATTGCAGTTAACAAGGCAAACTGAAAGTTCCCTTTTACTTATCGTGGAGGTTTTATCTATCTTGGTTACTTGAAGATGAAATGATGGGTTTTAATGCATACACACACATTGGATTTCTTGTCAAAACCTTTGTTCTTTGGTGTATATATAGCTGTAAATACAATAATTAAACTTAAGTTCCTAGATAATATCATCTTTATATTTTTAATTCTTTAGGTACTAATTAATTTTTATATGTTGGATATAAAATTTTATAGTTTAAAACTATTGGAAAATTGTAGATTTTAATTTTTAAGTCGTGTGTTCTTGGTAAGAGTATTTGAGTGCATGAAAGCTGTTTTTTTCTGAGGTACTTGAACATATACATGTTTTAGATATAGGCTGAAAAAATAAATGTGCACTCAAAAAAAATATCAATTAGTCTCACTAGGTTTCTTAACTTAAGAGCTTGCTTTGAACTTAAAAATTTTGTTCCAGTATTGATATGACATTAGAGTGGCCTTTGTACAGCTGGGACATTTTTTGATCAGTTCACTAATAACTTGCGAAGCTTAGAAAAATGTGTTTTATCAGCCAGTGATTTGCACTGTGATTAGACAAAGGCATGATCATTCTCAGACTCGTGTCATATGGAAGAAAACTAATGCAATAGGCTACAGATAAAAACTTACATTCTTTCATGAATCAATTCATAAGCCAACATATTTTACACTTTTTTTCTACAAACAGTTATTCATTTCAGACTGAAGTTAAAACATGAATAAAAGATTAATTAGATTCTGTTTTGTATTTTGTACTTTATGGGGCTAAATGGCTAGTGCAGAAGTTTAGACAGTCCTAATTTTTGCTGATTAAAAGCAGAAACGAAACAGACGTGTGCTGGTGAGGCCTGGTTTACATCACCAGGACAGATGTAGCATTCACCAGCAGGCAGAGCAGTTTGCACTGAAATGGCTTCAGTGACTCATGAACTGTTTCAGTTACAACTCCAACCCTGCAGCTCGGCAGGGATGCTCAGCATATGACAGACCCAGGAGGGACCTGCTTAACACATTTTCCCAGGGTAATATCAGCTGCATAACCAGCCAGGCTAAAAAAGCATAAAAAGCACATCTCAGTGTAACTTATAAACATGCACGTGCTCAGTTTTACTACCAACAAAGTAGTGGAGGAGGAGAACAAATAAGTCTGAAGCAGGGGTGTAAATCCAGCAGAACAACAAACCCAGATTTTTAGTCTTGTCTCAGGCCTGATAAACAGTCCTCTATCACAGTGGTGCTGTGAAACATGTACAAGGTTGTAGAATTAGCACTTAAATTTTTATGACATGAAAAGATGCCTTTCAGAAAAATGAATTTCATGAAAAATTTTCATAACAAGTGGGGGAATGGAATCTTCTGATGCTGGAATACTATTACAAGCCAAGACTATTGCAATCCAAATTTCCTTACATGTGTTCCTTTTTTTCCAGCTCAACACTTTCTATCTAGGTGGGAGAGACTACGGGCTGCTCAATTTGTGTGTCCATATGCCAGGAAACCTGCCCAGGTGCTGCCAGATGCTTCACCTTGGCACTGCCCTTCTGCAGGACCTGCTGGTGTCCCAGCTCCATGTCCATTGCGCAGGACTTGATTTCTCTCTGTGTAAGAAATCTGCAATGAGCTGTAAATCAGAATACAGCTCTGTGTGTATATGAAAATTTTCTCTATTTTCAAACATACATCGCTTACATGAGAGAAAAACATCTGGAATTTCCCCTGGTACTAGAAGTGGCACAGTTTACAGATTAGCCACTTTCTGTTTTTCTTCTTCTGATGTCATACTTTCTTTTTTATTTCCTCATTTTGTTCCTCTGAGATAGTATCTTGGCCTCCATAAAATCAAATATAACAAATCTTTCATTTTTTCCTTTTCTGAATTCCTTAAACATCAGTAAATTTCTCTAAGGTGTTTTTTCCACTAGTACTCCTGTATACATTCATACGTTGTCAGAATGGCCTTCTATGCTCTGATACTCTCTGCTCCTGAGATATGCAGTAGACACGTGAAGAAAAAGCTCTAAAAATCTGTTATGGATCCAAGTCTAATTGATACTTGTCTCCTGAAATGTTAAACAGTGCTGAATGTTCAGATGCTATGACAATTAGTAAAAAAAACTTCCTCCGCCTTCTGGTATTTCACACAAAAAGATTCTTTCAGTGGCCTTCTTTATAACCTGAATTCAGAGGGGAAGAACCTAGAAGTTATCAAACCAGCTCCTCTATACTTAATAATCTTTTTAGGTCTGATGAATGGTTGAGGGTCTTCACATGGTTGAAGCTGCTGTTATTTCACCAAAGCCACCCTTTTCACAGTCAGGATTGGTTATACTGAACAACCGTGTCTGTTCACAAGAGTACTCTGTCAGGGAGAAAGAGCTTTCTGAGTGGTTAGTTATTGTGAAAAAGAAGAAAATTATTTCAGAATGATAGCATCATTACAGTTTAAAAGGGCTTTGAAGGTCTTGACTTTGAGTCTAGCCTCTTGCACAAAAGCAAATCCAACACCGAACCAGGCTATTCTGGATTTTGCCCTGTTGGAAGCTCATTTCAAATTATAGGTCTAACTTTTCTGTCACTCTTCTGTGAAGAGCTGTGTCTCTTCTCTTGGCAGCTTCCACTTAGGTGTTGGAAGGTTGCTAACTAGCTACCCCTAAGTTTTTTTAATTAATGCTTTTGAGAGGAAGAAATGTTTAAGTAGTTTTGAGGACAGCCAATGAGCAGTGAGGCTTATCAGACGGTGCACAGCATGTCATAATAAGAACTTCTGTAGATTTTTGGGAAATATTTGGGATGCTGGTATAGCAAACACCTGAGCCAGTCAATTAGTTCCTTTCAGATACCACATCAGCTATTTCCAAAGAGTTTAGGAGTCCAACAGATTGCTCGCAAAAGACCTGAGCCAGTTAAAAGCTGAATTTGGATGAACAGCAAAACAGACATAATTTTTTGCAACTAGAGCACTGGGTTAAATCTGAATTCCCAGCTCACATTTCTGATGCAGACACTGTCCCCGTAGGAATCTTTATAGACTCAGTGACATCAATCTGCGCATCCATAATTACAGTCTACATGCCATTACACGGCAGCCGTGCACACAGCTCTGGCAGCCTGGGAGAATCAGATGGGCCTGCAGCAAGCTCTGCCACAGAAAATGCAAATCTTTTCACAGACAAGGCTCATCTTCCTCCAAATATAGACAAGCTCACACCCACCTTGCTAATAACAGGCTCTATCTAGTTCTCTTCAGGAAGATTACACAAAATCAAGCAGCACATCCCATGAGAATACTGGTGGTGTGCTGTACTTTGAGGTACATGCATCTGGGATCGGTGCTAAGTAAGAGACTGTGGACAAATAAAAATGATGTCTAGGGAAGGACAGAAATCAATGTAAATTGAATTACTTTCTCCACTTTACTTTTGCATGTGTAACTAAGTAATAGCCATACCAATATCTTAACCTTTACATGAAGGTAACTTTTTCCCCTCAGAAAAAGTGTTCCAAATACTGGAAAAGTATCAGCTATTCATCTAACAAGAAGGTACGTAAAGAAATAGCACTCCCAAGTATTTTGAAGTTGGGCATGTGAGCAAACCACTGTACAACAGGCATTTTTTATCTTTATAGGGAAATAAGTCTTTATTCTCCCTATAAATGAGACTTTTAATGAAGTACTTTTAATTAAGGTAATTAACAATTTTGATCTAGATCAAGAACTCTATATGTAATACCTCTAAAACGCAGCCACTTCAGAAGACGGGAAACTGAGGCAGAATGTGTTTGCACAAAATTACACGGACAGCGAATTATCGGACTGATAAATGTGTGCTTTCAAGGGCTCCACAGGGTTTACTGACGCTGGGAGGGCAGCGGCTGGGCCGGTGGTTTGTGCGGCACCCGCAGCTCGAGAGCAGCCCGGCGGTGATCCCCGTGTGAGGGGAGCCCTTCCCCGAGCGCGTTGCTCCAACGCTTCGGGCCCCCGCCCGCGTGGGCTGGGAGAACGGGAGCCGCAGCCCGGAGGCGGGAAGCAGGCGTGAGGCACGTGCCGCACCGGAGCCGCGCAACCATTGCCGGCCCCGGTCCTGGCCAGCGACTCCCGTCGCACGGCGGCCGGGGCGGCCCCTGCCCCGCTCCTGCCGCGGTCCCGGGCACTGCCGGCCCCGGCCCGTCCCGCGGTCGGCCCGAGCCCCGGCGGTGGCCGAGCGGAGCGCGGTGGCGCCGGCGGAGCCGCCCCGGCGCGGCGCCTTTGTTCCGAGCGGCGGCGCGGCCGGGGCCGGCAGTCCCGCCGCGCTCATGGCCGGGGCAGGGGGAGCCCCGCGGGCGCTGCCGCCCCTGCGCGCCCGGGAGCCGGCGGGCAGCGGGGGCTCGGCGCGCTGAGAGGCGCCGTGTCCGGCGGGGGCGCTGCGCGGGGCCCGGCACTCCCGGCGGCGGGGGCCGGGCGAGGCGGGCGCCCGCAGCCTGCGGGGGCCCTGGCCGGCGCGGCTCGGCGCTCCGCGGACCCCCGGGCGCCCTCGGGGCAGCGGCGCTCCGCTCGCCGGACCCCGCCTGGCCTGGCCCCCACCGCGGGCTGTAGCCGAACCCTCCCGCGCCCAAACTTTGCAAAGTCTCCTAGCTCCGCTACTGGGGCGGCGGCAGCTACGGCAGCAGCGGGCGGGGGCGGTGGCGGAGGAGGAGGCGGGGGCGGAGGGGGCGGGGTGCGGGCCGGCGGCGGCGGCGGCAGCAGCATCAAAGAGCCCCGATTCTTGCCGCCCTGGGAGCCATGCGCTGGTGTCTGTAATGTCAGCGGAACAGGAGAAGGACCCCATCGCGCTGAAGAGATCCCGAGGTACGGCGAGGGCTGGGCCGGGCCCGGGGGCGGTCGCCGCTGGGGCCTGGCTCCCGTGCGGAGCGCTGGCCGAGCCGCGGGATGCGCGCACCGCCCGCGCCGCCGCTGCCCGCCGGGCTCCGCTGGCCGCGCAGCGCAGCGCGGGCCGGGCCGCCCCCGCCGCGGTCCCTCCCTGCGGCGGTCGCGGGGCCGCCGGTGCGGGGGCCCCTCGAAGTTTGGTCGGTGGGGCCCGGCCGGGCCCCGCGGGCTCCCGCAGCCTGCGGGCCTTGAAAAGCAGCCCCGGGGCTCGCTATGCGCGCAGGTGTGCCCCGCGGGGGAGGGCGGTGTACGGTCCTGTCTCTTGTGTGTCTGGGGATGTGCAGCACATTAGTATGCAGCGAGCATACTGCTGGTGCAAGGGAATACGGCGGCAGTGCCACATGTCCGAGTTCGTGCTGATGCAGAGCTCATAAATTACACTTGAGTGTTCCCTCTTCTGCCCCCAGTCCTGCCTCCTGTGCTTGAGTCTAGGTGGGGTTTTGTCTTTCCCTTTTCGGGAAATGGAAAAAAAAAAAATCGAAATATTATTCTTTACCGATAGCACTGGTGTATGGCTCTGGTGAGGTTTGAAGTATGCGTTTCTTTCAAAGGTGTAGGGAAAAGGGCAGAAATGCAGGGTCTCCTCTGACTTCAGCAGTGCAGCTGACTTTAATGGCAGTGGCACATCAGCCTGCACAGTGCTACTTGTGTCCTTATAGACCTTAGACACAGAAATGCCTTTCTGAATGAAATAATCAAAGACAGCAGGATGGGTGACAGAGTTTGGTGAAAATCATGACAAAATTATAAAATTGGCAGTTTAGTGCTTCTCTTTTTCTTGTCTCCTGTTTTGCCCCTAGAATTCTATTGTTCTTGCTGTTTTAAGCATTTTTCTGGTTGGGTAAGTGGGAAAAGGTGTGGATTCCACGGTGCGTATTGTCATTGATTTACAGTTTGCTTTTCTAGAACTGTTATAGTAACAGCTGGATTGTAAGCTTGAAAACGAGAGAATGAAACACACAGCAGTGTTACAAAGGGGACTGGGATTCATTAGACTCCTCCGCTCTCAAGCCCTGATTCTGCAAATATTTAAGCATACATGGTTTTACATGCCGGAGTTACCCACCAGGTTCCACCCGATTACAACTTAATATCAAAACTGTTTACAGTCTCAGGGCCACAGAACAGGCTTACCAAATCTGGTTGAAGTTAGATTATTTTCAGTTTTCTGTCTATAAAGAAAAGTTTATTCAGCCGTTTTGTTTCTTGGGAAAATGTTCTTACTGAGATAAAGCACTGTTTAAAAAGACTGTGGCATCCATAATCTAAAAACCTAGACAGAGATCTGTCAGTGAATATGAAAGTATTCTATAGTCTATTTGCAGTATGTTAAGTATGGCATAAACTACATGCAAAGTCAAAATCCCTTAATGTGTCAACAGAAATACAACTTGCAGTTGTCCTACCTAACACTGAAAATGTCCATCTTAGTTATGTACGAAGTAAAAGAGAATGTGAGGCTTTTCTCTTCTCCTTTGCCCAAGTGTGAATGGCTGAAATTAATTTTATTTGTAGTTTAATAGGGGAGTAGTTATCTGATATGTATTTATATCTTTAGATCCATGAGACAGATGATTGTATTTTTGCCCGAAAAGTTAGTCTTGGACAATGAATAATTTTTTGTTAGTGCAGTGTTCCAAAATGCTTGGTACACCTTTAATGAAAGTCTGTGTGGTACGTACTGAAAGTGACTTTGTGGAAAGTTTATTTTGGCTTCATGAAAATGAGCCTTATTCACTATTTTTTGGAGGTATGCTAGGACTAACATTCTCTTTCCTTTCATGTATAAATTAAATCATTATAGAACCCACAGGGAAAATATAAATTCTTAGGGCTGAATTAAATCATTGGCCTCACACGGTGAGAACTGAAAATACAAGAGCTTTGTGCCTTTCCAGACACAGGACTCCCTTCTGTAAACCGAGGCATGTGAATGGCTTCACCGATGAAAGTAATTAAGGTAGAAATTGATGCAACTTGTCACTGGAATTCTAATGGTCATATGCTTAGGCTTTTGAAGAGTGATATCCCAGAGAGGGAATTTATATGTAGTTTTATAAAGTTTTAACTTCAGCTGCTGTAAACCAGCACTTGTGGATGACCCTCAGTATTCTAATTGTTCACAAATTTCTTGATGTCTGTGCTGCTAGTTGTTGAATTTATTAAAAGAAATCTGGATATTTGGAATATTTTGCTGCTGGTGGTTAATGTTATGTTTAAAGAGTATGGGGACATGAACAGGAGTGTGATTTATGCAGTTGTGAGGATTAGTGTTCACAGTGCTATCTTACACTAAATTTAGTATAAACTTACAGGAATGATGGAGAAGAAGCCAATAGAAAGTGCAGGAACAGTTTTGAGAAAATAAAGATTATAAAGAAGGTGATTTATAGAGTTGCAATTTAGGGGAAATTTGCTATCATTCTTTATGTAAAACTTTATGCTGTAATCATTTAGTATCTACAGGTAATGCAATGGCAATGCTTCATAGCACACTAAGTATATGAAGGATTTTATATTCTAAATCAAGGCAAAAAGGTCTCTTTTTAAAGAGTAATCCCTAGATTCTCTGATTCTCTTAGACCACAATATGCTATGTGCAAGCATGAGTTTATTTTGAGAACTTGATTGTGACATCATGGCCTTGTCTTTGAAATTCAGACTTAAAATTTGATAGGTGTTGATCTTTCCATCATAGATGGATACCCATGTATCTTCCTTATGTGTAATGAAAAATAAAATCAAATTTCAACAGTGACAGCTAGAGCCAAAGGGAACTTATTAAAGCAGAGGCAGAACTGGATTCTTACTTGAAGTAGGACTTGTAAATTCCCTGAAACCTCTTAAAAAAAAAAAAAGGAGACAGGGAGGAAGGAAGTGCTACTAGTGAAGATTTGTCAAGCCTCCTTGGATCGGGAGTATTTCAAATAACTTGGATATTTTAGTCTGTGTACAGTAGCACTGCTGCTTCCCAGTGAGAAGAGATTTTGTGTTATGTTGCTGAATAGTCCTAAAGCTGGTTTACCTGTCTGCTGGGAACACTTGTCTAACAGAGCAGTGTAATGTCATACATTGTGCTGCTTTGCATAATACTGTTGATAACTCACAGTTATCTCCAGGCTGTCCTTGGTAATGAAGACCTGTGTGTTCAGCTGGATGCTTGCATCTTGATCAAGTTTAATTCGTATTCTGAATGTCAATTTTAAACAAACAACAGTAAAATTGGATTGCCTGCTTGCTGTTCTGTGCTGTTGCTATATTTATATAAAAGAGCAAATAAGCTATTATCTTTATGGGTCTGGGAAACAAAGAATTAATATAGTTTCTTAATATAATGATGTTAGTACTTTAACATGTGTTGCTCTTGTATCACCTGAAAATACTTCTCATACTTCAGCTCAGGGTTTTCTTTGTATTCCCATATTGTGGCAGTTTCACTTGAGCCCGTGAAGACAGACTGACAGGGATAATAGTGAGTGTGCTCGATTTATTTTTCATCTAGGGGTTAAAACTGAAATTTTTCTAGGGGTTAAAAATGAAATCCACAATTTATACAAATTTGAGAGCTTGTCCCACCATTGCAAAAGGTGAAGAATCTGAGGTGAAGTACAGGTATCTCTTTGTATTGCTCAGGGTCAAGTCTGATTGAGCAACCAGTGAAATGAACATTCCTTACTTCTTTTTGTGCCAGGTCAGCCTTGCTCAGTTATTCTCTGAGGTTTCTGCAGAGGTGGGCTGGTTCACTTATTGTTGGCAGGTGTCTTTTTGTTTGATCAAGTCTGGGATTTAGTGAAATTTACATTTGAGGCACTGGAGACTTGTCTAAACAACATGGCAAGTTTTCAGTGTTTTTTGTTCATAGGTCTACTACTGTTTGCTTTTCCTTCTTGGTGGATTGTAACACTATGTTGTATATTGCTACACCGAGTTTGATAAATGCTGTGTGTATGTGAGTTAAAAAAGAGAGGAGTCTTAGACACGGCTTTTTGCAGTTCTTTTGAAAGTTTTATGATTTATGCAAACAAGAAATACTTCTAACTTATGACATGGAGATGTTAAGAACCAAGGGACAGATAAAAATAAAATAAATGGAAATGTTTATTTCAACAAGAATGAGCATGAATGGGACACAAAAGTGATAGTAGACAGAGGTATAGGAGGGTTGTTAGCTTGCCTCCAGATGTGTGCTCCTTTAGCACTTGCAACATAAGGCCCCAGAGTCAATGCAAGTTCAGTATTTGTAACAGGTATCTGAGGCCATGGTAGTTACAGGCAAGCTTATTATGGTAGTTATAGGCAAGAGAATTAATGCACTATTGCACTGATTGACATCTTGTAGGTGGTGACAGTGGATTGGATGGGTTAGGAGGACCAGGAGTTCAGCTTGGAAGCCCTGATAAGAAAAAGCGCAAAGCAAATACACAGGTAAAATCCCTTTGCTTCTTTTGAATTCTTAAAAACCAGTGCTCTCACATGTTGTTTGCTGGTATGACTATCTCTTGTTCAGAATATCAGGTTGTTGTCTCAAATAGCAGCTACATACCAAATATTTCAGTTTCACTTTGAAGTTGAAGTCTTCCTAAATACTAGTTATTTACACCGAAGATATTTTAATCCCTGTAAGTTGCCAAAGACATATGAAGAGAGGAGCACAGTGAGACTGCAATGACTTATTTTTACCATAGGGATTTGATTCTGAGACAGACTTTTTTAATGACTTTCTATCCATTGGTAGAAATCTGTACAGCATGAGTAGTTGCCATGGGACTACTTCTCTCTTTACTTTCATTCCTCTATGTGTAGGTTTGTGGGCTAACAAATCAGTACAGTTTATTAATGGTTTGACCAAATTCTTGGCATACTCCCCAGGTGATTTTCAAGCAAAAGCTAAGGCAGGTACAGCTCCTTTCCAGTGAATCCTTGCAATGTGACATTTCTATGTAGTTTTTCTTTCCAAAAAAGAAAGCCTCAATATGAAATATCTTAAGCAATTGGATATCTATAGTGTCGAGTTTTCCTTTGTGTGTTCGTTCAGCTTTGAGTGAGTCTATCTGTTAATTTGGTACTGCCCAGTGGGAATACCTTTATTTATGTAGGTAAAACAATCACTTTCTGTTAGGCCTGTGCAGAGTCCATTGAGAAGTTGATCTGTTTTCTTCATTTTTGTTTTGTTTTAAAGGAGTCATGCTGAAACCTGCTCTGAGAAATATCCAGTTACTTTACAAGGTTTCACACCTCTTTCTTGGTGGAGTTGCCTTGTGTTCTGGAGTAGTAATAACTCTAGAGGACGTGCAGATTAGCTTGTGTTCCTTCTGACCGGGTTAAAATTTGCACTGAAGCAATTTTTTTTTTTTTTTTTAAATAAAATTTCAGTCTTAGTTTATTAGTACTTAGGAGGAAGTGCATTCTGTGAGCACAGTTAGTGTGAGGGTGAATGCAGTAGATGTTCTCTACAGGCTAGTCTAGAATGAATTTCAATTGTATGACTGCACTGGTGACATTTAAACAGACTCCAGGCTCCATTAAACACTTGATTATGCTCTGTAACCAGAGCATAATCCTCATGTTTCGTACCTACTGACTATGCTTTGCAGACCGTCCACAATCACTGTTTGATATAGAAATGTACAGCATAGAATATTCCTCAGACTATAGAAAATACCAGTCAGCTGACTCCTATATTCTAAATGTCCTTTTTAGTGTTACAGTACTATTAGGTTTGTATATCCTCATAGAAGTGGTGTGTCTTAAGAGATGTATATTCAGAAACATGAACCCAAAATAAAATTAAGAAAATGCTTCAAATCTGCCCTTCAGCATTTGGAAATACTTTGTGTATGTGTGTTTGACAGTTGAATTTCTGTGCTGTTGCTTGTCTTTTATAAAAGATTATTAAATAGAAGTCACATATCAAGTAGTATTTTCAACTGCAAACTTTATAAAACACTGAGACTACTATAAATCACCACATTATCTGGAGCCCAGGCTCCTCTCCTGCCTCTGTACTGAAATTTCAGACAGCCTGGCAGGGTACAGTGGGTGAATTTTACACAACAGCTGAACAGCTCTTTCAGCAGTTGTATTGCTAATCCAGAACCTTTGTGATTGGTCTGTCTTGCAGGGAAATACTAAAACTAATTCAAGTGTTGTATTTAAAATATTTGTAGGGGTCGTCATTTCCTCCTCCATCTGAATATGCTCCACCACCGAACCCAAGCTCTGACCACCTTGTAGCTGCAAATCCGTTTGATGACAACTATAATACTGTGTCTTATAAACCACTTCCTTCAGGAAATCCATATTTTAGTAATCCTGGTTATCCTGGCTTTGGTGGCTATAACACTTTCAGAATGCCACCTCACATGCTTCCCAGGGTGTCCTCACCATATGGTGGTTCTTACTCCCTCAGAAACCAGCCACATCCTCTTCCTCAAAACCCTGTCGGCATGGGTTTCAGTCGACCCCACTCTTTCAGCTTTGGTCCACATGATAACCCAGGTTTTGGGAATCAGCCGCCTTATAGCAGTGGTCAGATGAATCAAAATGTCAACATGCCTGCTCAGCATTTCAGACCAAATCCTGGGGAGAACTTCGGCCATTCCGGTCAGATACCTCACCCCGATGTGCCAGCTAACTTTGGTCCTGGAAACAATCCAAATTTTCCAAATTCTCAGCTAGAGTCAAACCATTCTTTTGTTCCTCCACCAAACACGTACAACCAGACAAAATCATCAGCACAAAAGCAAGACTTTAGTCAAGGTGCAAGCAAAGCATCCAGCCAGAACACTGCTGCTCATCAGCATCATCACAGGACAGAGGACATTGTGAGTCAAGGTAACAGTGACCTGAAAAATGTTACTCGAAACAATGTGGTAAATCAGGATAACAGCCATTCTAATAGTGCTGATAACACCAGTGCTGGCCACTCAAATGGGACACAGAGCAAGACCCGCCAGCCTCGAAATGCTGCTGAGGGGTGCAACTCTGAAAAGAGCAGCAAAACACCCCTCCATCCCAGTCGTCATGGACACTCGTCCTCTGAACCCGTCTACCCATGTGGAATTTGTACACACGAAGTCAATGATGACCAGGATGCCATCCTGTGTGAAGCCTCTTGTCAAAAATGGTTCCATCGGATCTGTACAGGCATGACAGAGTCAGCCTATGGCCTTCTCACGGCAGAGGCGTCGGCAGTGTGGGGCTGTGACACTTGCATGGCTGACAAGGATGTGCAGTTAATGCGCACGAGAGAGACTGCAGGACCACCTGCCCTGAACACAGAAGGCTGACAGCCTGAATGGGTGCCAGTGCAGCAAATACTTGCTATGAAAATTCGGTTACAAATTGGGTACTTCACTTTCTGCAGACAATCAGTTGTGTTTGATTGCTGTCATCTTTTTTTCCCTAATCTGTTTTCATTCATAAACTTCCATCTCAGCTTTTGTACTTTTAGTTTTATGTGTGCAAATGTTTTACAGGATGGGATATTTTTTGTTCTGATTAAACTGTAACTGACAATTGATCGGAAGTAGGATGAGCATTGACAATATTATTGAAGGAAAAAAATGTGCCTGTGTGAACAGCCCTAATTTGCTAGTGTGTATTAATATGTTAACTAACACTAGCATTTAGTGCTTGGTTTTAATGGTACTATATTTACAAGTACTCATTACTTTGTTTTTTCTTTTGACGTGAATGTCTGTTATTGATTTTCTTGCTAGCCTTTCTTTGAATATAGTAGAGATGACATGGAGGAATGTGCAGTACTAATAGTTGTTATTTTAGGGTAACTACAGAGAATTTTCTATGTGCTTTTTCCCATTTTTGAAGTAAAGCATTAATGTGCTATTCAAAAATCACAAATTCATGCTTAGTAACACAATGGAACCCACTAACTATTACACATTTCTGTTTCCTTGAAAAGGCAATAATCTCTTGACTTCTCAGCAATTACTTGTTGACAGCTCTTGCTAGGACTTGCATTATTTGGAAATTGTTGTGAAATAGGATTAAATCGGCAAAAGAACACATTGAGTTAATGAAGTCCACTGCTTTGAATCTAGAGAATGCCAAAACTAAGGTTGCACACGTAGCCTTACTTCATTTATCTTGAGGACATACCTTGGGATACAGTCTGCATCTGTCACAGTTGTGCAGTCATGCACCTCTCTCGTTCTTTCTCACTGATGGTTTCAGTCTCCTGCCTCAGTGCTGCCTGAGAATTGTGGATGAAGTAGTGCGTGGAAAATCCTGCCCAGCTTCTAGGGCTGTCATCTCCAGCCTGCTCAGTCACCCTGAGCTTACACAGTCCACTTGGCATGAAGGAGGGGGCAAGGCAATGGAGTGTGCTCTGCACAGGCTCCGAATTGCACGATAATTTGGCTAGTAAAGTCTTAAAACTAAATTCCCACCACTACCTTAGCCAGTCTTGCAGTGAGAGGGTGGGAAATCTAAGGTGAAGAAAGAAAATACAGCTGCCATATCAGGTGAGTTTAGCTCACATCAGACCTAGGTAGTCAGAAATTTAGCTCCTTTGCTAAACCTGATACCCTGCTGACAAGTATGAATGGCACTAGAGCTTCATGTGTGATGCTAAGAAATTCTATTTTAATAAGGGTAATTTGATCTTATTCTTGATCTCAAAAATAACTCCCCTTGTGTTTTGAATGTTGGGAAGCATCTAACCTTGAACAGTTCAGCCTTAGCAGTGTGATGAAGTTGCATGTGCAACTGGAAAAGTTTCTTTTGAGAGAACTGTTGTTTTAAATTAATAAAATCTGTGCTAACAGATTCTGCTTGGAATGTGTACCACTTTGCTGGAAACAGTCTTTAAAAAGCAATTAAATCATATGTCAAGCTTGCAGGTACTAATCATGTTCCTTAATGTGTTAAATTTTTCAGGTCTGTGATGATGAGTGATACAGGAGTTTATAGAGAATACAGAAAGAGGTAGTTTTTATGGTAAGCCATGCTAATGAGTGAAAGTAAGGCCTGTTTGATAGTTTGTCACTGTATTTGATTTTAAATGGGCTCTACTGTGTACATTCCTGGGAGATACTGTGCAGATTTACACAACTTGTTTTATTTTAAAAGTGAAAAATTTTGCTGTCTAAGTGCAGGATTGCCCTAATTTTTTGGGGTTTTTGGCTTGCCTCTCATCAGGAAAAAGAAAATAATATTGAAAGTGTGAATTTATTTCAGATCTTGAGAATTTTCCTGTATGGAGATGTAAAGTGTAAGATAGATCTAGAGCTTCTGCTTTCATCACTAGTTGCTGTAGTTTAGTACATTAACTACACTTAATCTTGTTTTGTTAGAGGTGTGATTTTAAAACCACCAACAAAAACCCAAACAAGCAACAACCTCTGTTAGAGAGATTTATTCTTCAGTAGTTTTCCTAATAATTGACAGACTTTGAATTTGCTTTTGGTACCTGAAGTAGCAATTACACAAAACCTTGTCTAGATAGATCTGTTCCTCTGGGAATCCGTTTAATCTCTGCAACAATTAGCACTGTGAACATAATGGAGCTGGTTCACACCTACAGTAATGTAAATGAAATAAAAATTTTGCTCAGTAAAAATTCAACCAAAGCTCCAGTGATTATATTGTTACCTTTCTCACTCCCACACCACATGCCTCTTGTGAGAAGATTTTGTGGCATTTGTTCTCAGAAGTCCAATTCATGTTTTAACATTTTGGAGCAGACATTGTATTTAAAATATCCATGTATTTCTTAATCTTTTCCTCAACCCAACATCAGGTTAAGCAACTATTTTCTAGATTTGCTGTCAGGACATTAGTATTTCAATATTTCTTAAATACTTAAAATCAACTGGAATATCATTTTATAAGGCCTTAAATTGTGTATTTGTGAAACTTATTATAAAAGTTTATTTTAGATTTTTCTAAACTGGTATTATATTGGGTTTGTCACCCAGTAAATTTTCTGCGTTTATTAACCTGTAAGTTCAAGGCATTAGCAAATGCCAATGATATCAAATAAAAACAAATGAACAACCAATCCCACAGTTGTTAGCACACTGATCCTAGAGATAGGACTGATGAGGATCTCCAGAAGTCATCCAGCCAATATGCTTGCCCTACTGATATGCTCTTGGCATACTTGAACTCTTTATCTAGAGAGCAGTTATATTTTGGTTTTCTCTGCATGTGTTGACTAAGTAGTAGTTCAAGTATGCACAGGAAAAACAGCAATCGTGTTTAATTAGTAAGGTACTAGGAAAATGTCAGCTGATTAGCATTAGAAGTTAGTTCTAGAATGATGGGTGGGTGGGAGGGAGGGCTGACTAGAATAGGTGAGGTTTTTTGTAATACATGAAACAATTTGTATTGAACTTTCATGTGCTTCTTTCATTACTGGTCATTTAGATGGTACTGGTGCTGCACACCAAAAATATTGCAAAGATTTTGTAAATCTTGCAAACCTTAACATTTTTATGGGAAACGCCTGTGTCCTTTTTAAACAATTTCTGGTCATGATCAGAAATGCAGCCTTATATTGCTCCCAGATTTTTTTCCCTCTCGGGCTGAAATAAACAGGTATAAATTGGACTGTGCTGTCCTTAATACTTTTTTGCTAGTAACCAGTTTTAAACGAGAAAACATGTAAGTGACATTGCTGTATACAGACTAGAGGGCAGGTAGCAAAAAATCCTGTTTCTTCCTGTTTTACTCGTTCCTTCCACAACTTGAAACTAGCAGGTTAACTGTGCCTGTCTCTTCAGAAAGAAGATGGGACTGATGCTTACTTCCAAAGGTTGTCTAGTTACCATTTGAGCTCTATAGATGTAAGAAGCTAAAGAAAAGTAATGAAGTTTGCTCTACTTAAAACAAAAATATAATTTTGGGGGCTGCTCAAAGAAGATTATACTTTGTGACCTCTGAAGTTTTTAATCTAAGAACCAGTTTTGTAATCACATTTTTCAGGCTTAATTTCAAGCATGTGAGAATTAATGAAGTCAGTGAAGCTGCATGCACACAGTCAAGAATGTTTTAAAGTGTTTGCAGTTTGGGGCCTGTGATATTTGCAAGTGAAATGCTTTTATGGTTTGAGATTTTTACAAAATCACTGGTGTTAAAAATGTAGCACCTTTTTAACATTTGTCTTTATTCCAACTTAATACAGTAACACATCTGCATTAAATATATCCTTTTCATTTTATAAATAAACATTGCCTGTCAGTAAAAGTATTGGTGTAACATTTTTAAAAAAGGAAGTCATGCTTCTTATCATGTTGTATGTGACTTAAATGACTGTTTCATATTAAAACTAATCTTTCCTTATGTACTGCTTAAATATACCTGTTTTGGGATATCAGTTCAGTACTTTTTATACGATCTTGAATGTGTTCCACATTGGTGACATGTATTTTTGCAGCAACTTTTTTGTTTTGATTTTAAATTAGAGCATGTCTGATGTAATACATGCATTAGTGCTGTGGTGTGTGACAAAGTTAATGTATGTAATTCAAATTGGAAAAGTTTCCAGACTTTGTCCAACATTAACCCTGTGGCCAGGGATTAAATTACTATGTAATACAAATTATTTCATATCATGATGTGTTTTAAGCTACTCTATGAAGTATGTGAAACATTATTGTTTATGGATTGGTAGCTGGTGAGGTATCTTGCATAGGATGAGGTATGATAGATGGTAGCAATTCTTGATAATTAAAACTGAGTACCTTTCAGAACACACAGCACTGATATGCATTATCATCTTGTTGCCATTACTTAATATGAATTTCTTAATATAATCCACTGTTCTATGGGTGAACATTTGGTAATGAGCTCTTGGGTGTGAAAATTCTATTCTAACACTCTTTACTTGTTTTACAAAACATATAATTCTGTTTGTTTGTTTAGAAGGCATATATTTTTTTTGTCTCTTGGATGTGATTAGATATATGTAGGAGGATGTAGAACTGGATGTGTTTTAAAGTTATTCTGCAGTTGCTAAGTTTTGGCAGAAGCTTTCTATATTAGAATAGACTCTTCCCTAAAATTGGAAACTAAGTGTACTTAGCAGAACTCTTTAAGGCAATATAACTATCCTACATTACATCTTGAGTTATGCACGTTCACTTCTTTATGTGGAAGTGACAACTTCTGCTTTATCTAGAAGAAGAGGGAGGTCCCTTTAGTGGCCTAGTGCTGTGTGTCATCAGTTCTGGGGTAATTAGTTCGGAGTAGTGCTCAGCCCTCAGAGGTGCTGCCTCTAGTTTGAAGTTTTCAGTGTCACCCTTTGTCTCTGTGTTTAGAAATGGCTTATCCCAGCACCATAGGGAATAACTATTTCTTCATTGTTTACCATAAATAATTTTCCTTTTCATGTTCAAAGAAACTGTCTCAAAATTATTTTTTAATCTAACCCCACTTTTTACTTGGAGATTTGTGCACTGTATTTTAGGAATTGCTATACTGGAGACTTCTTGGAATTGGATTTATGAGAGTTGTCTCCTCCTAGACATTCATCTTTTCCTCTACAAAATGGTCTAAATCTGAACTTCCATGTAACTTAAGGAGAGCAAGCTCTTAATATATTATTTTTTTATATTTGTTTTTCTTTCTTGTGTTTTTTTTTTTTTTTTTTTTTTAATGTGAAATAATATGAAGTTGTTAGTGATTTTTATTTAAGATGTGGTCTTTCTTCCAGTCTTGTGTTTGTGGCCTTTAGAGCAGGCACTGTGGTCTTTAGGGCCTTCTGACTTGGAATTTTTTGTCCACATTCTCCTTTAGAGTTAAAAGTGAGTAGAAAAAGGCAAGTTACCAATCTACTGCTGTCCAAACAATGCAAAATATAAGCTGCCTAAGATTGTTGACATTTAGGGTTTTTTTTTTGTTAATAATGATGTGATATTTTTACCTTTTAGAAAAATATATATCAGAATCTGATTGAAGTGTTCTTGGAAAATGTATATGGTAGACTTCGTCCAGCACTGTATGTAACTTGGTTGCTTTCTGTTGTCTGGTTTCAATTTCTTTTAAAATAAAGATAATTTTTGTGGGGAAGTTGCTTGTTGACTTTCTGAAGATGATGTAATACCTAGATGAACTCTTCTAATGTTCTGCCTGTGAGAATGCATTTGGATTAAGTGTAATCCTGCAAGAAGCAGCATGAGGTCATATGGATCAAAAAATACAGTCCTGCCTCTCTTGGAGAGCTCCACTGTTCTGTAAAGGTGTTAATCTGCAGTAACTTCAAAGCAGATGGGAAAAGGTCTTGTGCCTTCAGCTCCATTTCATTCCCCACAGGATGGGAGGGGAGGCTCAAGCACCACTTGTCCAAATAGATTTTTTTAATAACATTCTGCACTTGGAAAGTAATTATACAAAGAATTATTTATTCCAGTTCATACAGTTGTTACTAAGCTCTTTCTGTTAGTTAAAATGCCAGAACTAACATACCAAATCACTGCTTTACCAATAATTTTTAAAAGTAACTGATATAGGACCCAGGCCACATATACAAAACAGTTTGTTGGAATAAACACAGTCTCATAAAATGTTTCTGCTTTTTGTTAAAAATATGGAGGGATGAGAGAAAATTTACAAAGGATGGGAGAAAAAAGGGTTAATAATTAAAGGTAAGAAAATGCAAACTAGCTAAAGGAATTTTTTCTCCCATATATTAAAACTTCTGAAGCCATTAGAAGTGAAATAACACCAGAAAATATATATGTATTTATACGCAACTGGAAGGTCCAGAATATTAATAATATTAAGGTTTGTCTGGAACATAAATCTACATACTTCATAGTTCAGGAGATGGGAACTTAATCAGATTTTCAATGGAAAAATTTATCTTTCACTGCAGACTTTTGACTGATAAAGTTAGTGCCAGCAGAAGAACCATGCTGCTTCTGTGTCTCTTGTTGATTTTGCAAGTGTGTCACAGCAGGCAGGAGCACAGCACCTTACTGAATCCTTTTTGTGTCTAGCTACTTTGCTACTATCTGCTACTTTGGCATAAAAACATGTGAGTGATATTTACTGTGTCTCCTACAAGCTTTGCATCACAGACCTAGGCTTTAAGTAAAGAGACATTTTGGTAGATATATTGGAGCTCTTTTGTGTAATTTGTGAAGACCAAATACTGGTAACCATAACTGTGTCTTGTCTTGTAAAGCATGTATGCATAACATAGTTCTTCTAGCAGGAATAAATAATAAGCTGCTTCATTTCAGTATAGTCTCTGTGATTAAAAATGACACCTGGGTGACTGAGGCAGAAGACCTGCACTCAAAACCTCTGACTTACTGTCCTCAAATGAACTCTCTGTAACTGGAGGATGCTTTCTGGATGACTACAGCTGGAGCTGGAGCGGTAGGAGATTTTGAGTTACTACATTATAATCATTCTAGCTGCTGCTATGTACTTTAAATGTTCTTGGAAAGAGGAATTTAATTCAATTCTTGGATTCCAGTCCATGCGAGGATTCTTCCAGATGATATTCATGTGGGTGAATGAGGGTGGAGAATAACCCAGAAATCATATGAGTTATGATTGATTTCTTGCTCTGAAAAGTTTTAAATCTCTGTGCTGCCTTTTTTATATATGCATTACTTAAAAGTAACCTCTACTATTTGAATACTGCTGTGTATTATAGGTAATAGAACATAAAAATTAAATCTTAGCATAAAAATTAAATCTTCAGTGATACACATCTGAAATACTAGCTGATGTGAGCCAAGTTAAACTCCATTATTCTTGGTCTCATTTTAAAAGAAAGAGGGAAAACTAGACATTTTGTTTCTGGATTTTTCCTAGTAGTTCTAGGTAGTTGTATGCTTTTGAGGAACTTAAACATACCTGATTTTTTTTCCAGCTGTGTTTGGCTCATCTTTCAGGCCATATTCTCCAGAAGCACTTGCTTTCAATATACTAGACTTTATTTTGGCAGATACAGTGTTACAGTTTGTTTGAGAAACACAGAGTGGTAATGTGCAAATTACCTCCTGGGTTTTTGGCAGAGACAGTACAGCAGACAATATTGCCCAGCAGTAGTGGGAGCTGCCTGTATGACCCAGTTATTTTTAGGGGACATGTGGAAGGTTCAGTGCCAGCATTGCCAGAGCAGGTCAAGGGAGGTGATCCTGCCCTCTGCTGAGCCACACTCGCTGTACGGTGTGCAGTGCTGGGCTCCTCAGTGCAGGAGCCGTGGGGCTCCTGGAGCGGGTCCAGAGCTCCTGAGCTGGTTCAAGGTGTGGAGAATGCCTCTTCGGGGACAGGCTCAGGGCCTTGGGCCTGTTTGGCCTCAAGAAGAGGTGACTGGGAGGGGACCTCAGCAATGTGCATACATGTCTGAATGAAGGGAGGTGCCAGAGGATGGAGCCAGGCTCTTCTCACTGGTACTGAGCAGTAGAACAAGAGGCAACAGGCAGAAACTGATGCTCAGGTAGTTCTACCTGAACTGAGGAAGAACTTCTGTGTGGGTGCAGGCTGCCCAGAGAGGCTGTGGAGTCTTCCTCACTGGAGGTATTCTAGAACGATCTGGGCACAGTCCTATGCTTTGTGCTCTACCTGAGCAGGAAGGCTGGACCAGATGGACCCACTGTGGTTCTGTGTATCAGTCAAATCTGTCCTCGGCTTTTGATAGTTTTTTGTCAGCAATTCTCCACTAGCAGCAGTTTGTCCCTGTCTCGCAATGTCCGTGGATGATCCGGGCTGCGTTCCCGGCCACTCTGCCGAGCGGCGCTCGGGCCCTGGGCCCTGCCGCTCCCGGCGTGCGCCGCGGGCGGGGCGGGGCGGCAGCGCCTGCGGCCCGGCCATGCCGCTGTGGCTGCGGGAGCACCGCTGGCGCCAGACCCTCAGCGCCGTGTTCCTGTCGCTGCCTTTGCGCGGCGCCCGGGCCACCGCCGGCAGCATTTTCTGCAGCGAGCAGTACCTGAAGGTGGGCGGCCGCGCCCCGCTCCCTCGCGGTTCTCCCGCCGCGGGCTTACCCCTAGCGCCGCTCCAGAGCACGCGCGCCGTGCGCCATGGCAACCCGTCAAGTTCATAGCCCTTTATCTTTTATAATTTCGTAGCCCTTTATCTTTTATAATTTCATAGCCCTTTATCTTTTATAATCTCCCTCTGCGTGCTGCAGGCTGTTAAACGCCCGTCCTGCGGCAGATAATGGCTTTACCGCTGCTCATTCCCTCGTAACGCTCTTGCCACTCAACAGGTGCCAGCTGCCTTTACTCTCATGAAAGGACTGAATTTATACATTTGCTTATACTGTTAATAATTATTCTAAATTTGAAATCCACGGCTTCTGTTGTAGTGCTGAAGAGCGAACTTTTTCAATCTTAATAAAAAATACGACCTTTTTACGACCCACCCTCAACGAGAAGGAAGCACCTTCTCTGGGCTTCGACAAATCTCCGCAGTGCATACAAAACAAATTAGTTCTGTCGATAGTATCTATTTCTTATAAACCTGTTTCATACAGGTTTACTGTATGCTTGTGCTAAGTGTTTTGAATATGAAAGAGTTAATTTAAAGTAGTAAATATTAGTACAAATTATATTTTTGTAGGTGAGCATCCCTCCCTTTTTATTTGAAGCCGTTTTATATGCTCCTATTGATGACACAAATAGCACAGCAAAGATTGGAAATGGAAACATTTTCTTCACTTTGTATAAAAAAGAGCCAGCTATGTGGGATTCCCTAACTCTAGCAAATGGTAAGTTTTCTACTCTAAACATTAGATTTAAATAGATGTAAGAAAACCATACTGTGAAACTAATTCTGGTAGATATCTGCTCAGTTCAACCTTGTTTATTATTAAAAATAGAAAGTATGTGAGAACAAAGAACATCTACTGGTTCTAGTGCATATGAAACAAAACAACCTTTCTTGTAAAACTTAATTTTGTGTTTTAGCAAGTCTTAATTTTTCTCTTTTATAGATGGGCTTGGTTCAACACTGGTTTGTTGAATTTTAACCATGTTGTATTTTGCCAAAGTAGCAGAAGAAATCATGTTTTCATTGACCTGATACATACCAATAGAACACCAGGCCTAAATGACTAAAATAATGTATTTTTTTAAGCTGACAAGGAGAAATTACAGTATCTGAGAGAGGCTGCTGTTCTAAAAGCCCAAGAAAAGGCAAAAGAGCAGACGGAAGCAAAAAAAATTTCAAAACAGGAACACAAAAAATATGCCTTGGAGGCCACAATGAAGGTAGGTTTTGAAGGAGCTCTGCAAGACATACATATAAACAGCTGCCAACCAGTCTGGTAGATAATTTCTTAAATGTATGTTAAAAACTATGAAAAGTTCTAATTTTTATTTAACCTTGTTATTTCTTTGCACTTAAAACATATTTACTGTTACTGACACAGTGCTTAGAAGTTGACATTTTCTGCGGTAATACTAATTAAAGTTTTTTGTGACAGGCTCAGATGTTTTGTCTCTTCAAAGGAGAGTATAGTCATGTGGCAAAACTGTAGTCCTCTGTGGCCTTTGCAGGTGTTTAGTCCTTTAGCATTGTGAAAAATACTGATTTAAAAAGATCTTACTTATGCTTTGTTGTATTTTATATCAGACTCAGACTTTTCTTTTGTGGACCATGGCTAGGAGATTTTCACTGTTTAAAAGTAAAACTTATTTCTGAATGTTTCTGGATGGTACCTTAGTGTTGTTAGTAAAATAGTTTAGATGAGACCTTTAAATGCTAATCAGAAATCTTTACTCTCACAGTAATTTTTAATCATCTTAAGTAATTCTGCTTGTATGGTCACATGATTGGTTACACTATGCTTGGGATATGCAACTGGGAAAATAATGGTAACTTTAACTTAGTCATGTCAGTATTATCAGATATTATGTATAATATAGTTTTTTGTTCAAATAGCTAGAGGAAGCAGAAAGGAAAAGAATTGAAGATCTGAAAGAAAAGGAGCGGCAGAAGGTCACTAAGGAGTTGGAGTTATGGAAAAACCAACAAAAAGATGGTGATAAATATAAGAGCATACAAAAAAAAGGGGAATTACAACAAGAAATAGAGAGAAAAAATGAAAAAATTAACAAAGCTCAGATTCCTAATGAAGGAACTTCTAAGACCAGACTCAAATCCATGAAAGGTTGTATAATTGAACTGTACTTTATAATTCTTTAAAATGTGGGTATGTCTTTATTCCTAGATGTTTCTAATTCATCACTTTTCTTTGTCTCCACCCTAGCAAACCAGTTCTTTTAGCTCATGCTCTTTTAGAATTGTTATTTTCAGGCAATTTATTGAGCTAAAGCACATGGGTACTTAGCTCTTGTTGAAGTCTTTGGAAATACAAAGGTGGGTTTTGTCCTAAGCTTTAGAAAAGTAAATCAGAAAGCCTTTCTGGCAGTGTAGTGCAGACTTTCTGGGGGTGGGGTTTCTGTTACCCAAAGTTACCTCACTGCTACATTTCATAGAAATATACAATCTCCTTTTGCTCTCTTTGTCCTGTGTCTTGGCTCCGTGGAGAGCCAATTCAGGGAACTAAACCAGCAGAGGACTTTTATTTTTTTGTTTGTTTGATATGATAGGTTAGTTTTAGCTCTTATTGTTGTCCTGTCTCATCATCATACAAACAATAAAGAGAGAGGAGTAAGAGGAGTTTAAGTTCATTTGTGACAGATGCTGTGTAACTCCATTAATTTACTTGCTACATTAGAAAGAAAAATGGTTTGAACCTTCCCTTCAAAAGAACAAGTCTGAACGTTTCTCAAGCGATAAGAGGTTTAATTCTAATGTGGCACATTTCTAAGTCAGGTGAACATTGGACTTTGGTAGAAAACCAGAAAAATCTCTTGCTGCATTTTTCATTTCCAGTGCTCTAACTCTTTTCATAGGTTCCCGTAGTATATTTTCACAGAATTTAAAGGAAGAACAGTTACCAGTTCCCCGCGCTGCTGCTACAATTAAAGTGAACTTTACACCACGAGTTTTCCCCACAGCTCTGCGAGAATCTCGCGTTGCAGAAGAGGAGGAGGTAAGGTGGGGACTTATTTATTGTGTATTCAGTCAATACAAAAATAGTGTCTGTGCCAAGGAATGTTACCTGTGCAGTATCCTTATCTTCCAAGGAAGGCACTCTTATTTAAATTAAGGTAAAAAGAGACAATTTTATATAAAAATTCTTTTCATCATATGGTTGTGCAGGTTAACAATTAATAATTAATAAAACATGTTCCTTTTTTGAGAGGTGGAGAAAACGCAGAAATATTGATTTAATTCCTTGAAGTACAAAGTTTGAAATGTCCTAACTCTTATATTTAAGATTCTTTCAGTTCTGTCTTAAAAGAAGCTCACAGCTCTTTCGAGCTTGATTCAATGTAGTGTAATTTTGAAATATCGAAATAGACAAGTAAACAAAAATGCATTAGGGATGTGGTAACCTGACTTCTCATGATGATAAAATATTTGGGGAAATGTTGAAGTTTTTCATATTGGACACGATCAAATATTTTCCTCTGTCCAAAATATGTGGTCAATAGAATTCTTTTGATAAGTATGAGTGAAGAAATGAAAATAAAATCCTTTCTTGGATTTGAATTTTTGCTTCAGAAATAATACTAGCACATTTTGTATTTACAGTGGCTACATAAACAAGCAGAAGCTCGAAGAATAATAAATTCTGATTTATCTGAGCTGGAAGATTTAAAAGAAGAGGAGAAGAATCCAGATTGGTTAAAGGACAAAGGAAAGTAAGTTACATTCCACTTGAAGATGTATTGAAAAATTGATTAGTTTTATGGTATTTATCTACTGTTCAGTTTTGGTATATTCTATTTATTCTAGACAGAGTTGGTGAATGTCTAGAGTAGTTGTGGTAGTCGTACTAGAGATTTTATTGACAGCTACATGCAAGGTGCACTGAACTTCAGGTGTCTTGTTCTCAGAAAAGGCTATAAAGAGGCATTTCAAAGGAAAAGATGCTAATACCTCAAATTTTTGAAAATAACAATAAGTTGTCATTTATTTTGTATTTATCCCCTTCTTTAAATTGCACATTTCACTTTTTGTTTACTACTTAGCAAAATGTTTGCAATGGGAGACTACCTTGGGGCTGTAAACGCCTATAACCTTGCAGTGAGGCTGAACAATAAACTTCCCCTGCTCTACCTGAACCGCGCTGCTTGCCACCTTCAACTGAGAAATTTACACAAAGCTATTGAAGATTCCTCTAAGGTATGAAAATCCAGGAGCTCAGGCTGTCTTCTTATCAATTAATGTGATTTGTTACTGTGATGGTTCTGTTTAAAGCTGATCTGTAAGTACATATTAGTGCAATTCATGGTTTTAAATTTCCAAATTGATATAATTGATATAATGAAGCCACGGTGAAATATTAAAATTTTATAGTGATTAATGAACTTCCAGAAATTTAAAACAAAATAACAATATAATAAATCCTAAACCAGGCCTCCACACATTCGTGACAAATATATTGGCCAGTGTGTTTCTTTACAGAAAAAAATATTGTAGCAATATGTACACTTGGAAAAAAACTCAACTTGGAGCAGAGAAAAACAAAACTGGCAAACTGGGGTGGTGGATACAAACCTTAATGACTAGATTCTCAAGCCATTTAGAGTTAAATTTGAATAGCTGTTTTCTATTTCTGTTTTGATAGTGATTATGTCACTGTATAATAATAGTAATTAGGTGAGAGAAGTATTTGTAAATTAGAAGAAACCCCAAATTATGGAAAATCTTTTTATAAATACTTTGGGTGTTCTCCTTTGTAAAGGCACTGGAGCTGTTGACACCACCTGTTCCTGCTAATGAGAACGCTCGAGTGAAGGCCCATGTGAGACGTGGAACAGCATTTTGTCAGCTGGAATTATACACTGAGGGTGAGGCCTTGGTTTTATGAAAGCATGCACAGGAATTATAGTGGCTTGCAAGTAACTCTGCTTAGCTCAGTGGGGCTGCTCACACCTTTATGTTTTCAGGAGTGACTTTAAAGGAGGTCTATACAATCTCTGCCTCTTTGTTATGAACCTTTATACCAAGTTCTTTAATTTTTTTTAAATTTACTTAATACTTGAAAAATCTTTACAAGTTTGAGACGATGAATTGCATTTCTAATTTAAGTTTTTGCATTGAAGATATTAAAATAACTTGAAATATTTCTAAAATGCTTGTGAAGTGCTTAGTAACATCTTTGTAAAATGAAGTAACAAACCCATGTTGATGAGTAAAATGATCCATAAAATACATGTGATTTGTGTGAAAATACCTGAATTTACAGTGTCCCTATTCAGTTCTGCAAGAGTATCAGATTAGTTTTTTAAAACAAATTTACAAGTGAAAGCTTATAATAGAAATTGAAGCATATTCAAAATGTCACTGTTGAAGTACTAAATGTTTACCATTTTTTTCTTAGGCATCACTTGGTTATTCCCTTACAGCTTCATTTCTACTTTGAAACCTTATAAATAAGAATAACATAGGCAAGATTTTACTTCCTGTACTCATGATTTGGTTTTTTCCCCACAAGATCTAGTTTTCACAGTTCCTGTCTTTTTTTTTTTTTTTTTTTTTTGTTCTTTTTTTCACACTGATCATTTCTTCTCTTCTGCAGAACACTTTAGAACATCCCCTCATGCACACACACATATATAGGTGTATATGTACATGAATGAAGAGGCTCTGTTTTCATGTTTTAAAACCTGAAAATGTTTATGTGGTGGAGTGTTTCTACTAGAACGTTTTGTAAAATAATATAAGCAAAATATAAGTTTATTTACTGATGGAAGCTAAACTTCATTCTGATGCCATCTTACTTAAGGACAAACCTCAAGATCAATATGCATATGACTGGGGAGTAGTTATTTCCAGTTAGTTACTAAAGAGGATGCTCTTGCATTATTGATTGATATTAATGTGTCTATATTAGGTCTTCAGGATTATGAAGCAGCTCTCAAGATTGATCCTAGAAATAAAAATATAGAAAAGGATGCTGAGAAGATTCGACGTCTAATTCAAAGAACGATGCAAAGTTCTTAATTAAAAAATTTATAAAAAGTGAAACTCTTTGATGCCTTTGAGGACATCAGAAGGAATCTTATTTCTCTTCAGTGTGTGTTACCCAGACGTTTTTCTGCTTCACTGTGAACACTTACAAAATTGGTAAAAGATTTGATATGTTATTGGAAAGTATAGTATTATAAACATGATTAGATATAGTTTATATAATTTTGATACAGCGTTGTAATATTTTTGCTTTTTGTTAGCATTCTCTATTCCTCTGACAGTCTGAAACCCTGGAGTTGAAGCAGTTCCTTTTAGTTGTGGTCTTTCCAAACTGGGGCCATTTCAACTACACTTTTTTCAGTTTTAGCAGACTTCTGAATGTTCTGCACCTGTCTCTTTCCTGAATACCATTTATGACTGATTTCTGTCTTTATAATAAAGTATCTATCAAGCAGATGTATATTATTGTATGCAAATTTTATAGTGTTGTTTCAGGGAGAAGGTGGCAGGCACTGTTTCCAGCTGTTTTACTTAGAGCCTTGAGAGGGATGCTGAGGTGAGTCAGAAATGTCTGGGGGAACTACTGCCCCTGCTTTCCTTACTTCTCTGAGTAAGGGACCTCCCTTAGTGCTGCTGAGCAAGCCAGTTACAACCTGCTGCTCTTCAGAGGTGCAATGAAGGCTTTTTAATTTGTTTCTCAGTCATGTAAGGCATGAAGCTGACACTTCAGTTGCTATCTTAGATAAAACTTGAGTAAGACATTGACTTAATGAGGCCTGTTGTCATCTCCCATTTATTTTTTGTTCCAGTATCAGAGCACTGTTGGGGTCTGAACCTCTGGGATTTTGGATCTGCTCTGTTTGAACAGTGCCTATTGATGAGATGTGGTCTAGAAGCGTGGGTGGGAGTTAAGAGCTGCCTTATCCCTGATCCGAGTGGCTTTTGGGACAGCTTCTCCTGAAGCAGCAGGGCCTTTGCTTTGAGGTGACTTTCCAAATTAGTTAATTCCCAGTCATCAGAGTTTTTCCTGAGGCTAGAAGAATCAAAGATTTGTTGTCCATATACAGCACCTTTGGGGTTTGTTGTTGTGGGGTGGTTTTTTCGTTTGTTTGTTTTTTGGTGGGTTTTTTTGGTTTTTTGGGTTTTTTTTGGTTTTTTTTGTTTTTTTTTTGAGCGGGGCATGTTCTGGCGTGTTCTTTGGCGGGCCTTGTTGGTTGGTTGATTTTTTGAGGGGTGAGGGTGTGGGCGGTGGTTGTCTTGTCCTTTCCCTTAACCCAAGCGTTGCTGGCGTGTAACGGAGCGCGTCCCCTCGGAGCCGGCGGTGCCTGCGCGGCTCTCCCGTGATCCCAGGGCGCAGCGCTCCCCGCGCTGACGGGCCCTCCTCGCAGGCTCCGCCCGGCACAGCCGGCGCCCGGGCCGCGGGGCCCGCGCTCGGCGGCGCGGCGTTGCCATGGCGGTGCCCGGGGCGGGCCGCGGGGCGGGCCGGCCGCTGCGGGCCCGCGGCCCGGGCCGCTCTGGGCGCTGTGGCCGCCGGGCCGCGGCGGGGCGCGGGCTGCGCTCGCCAGGGTGCTGCGGGCGCCGCCCCGCGCGCAGGCGCCGGCCCGGGCGGGCCGGGTTGTTTGTGACGGCGTCACCGGCGGCTGCGGCCGCGGCCCCTCGTCCGTGCCGGGCCCCGCCAGGGCCGCGCTCAGGTACGCGGCGGCGCCGGCCCGCGGGGGCGGCCGCCCTGCCCGGCCCGACCGCGGGGAGCTCCGGGGGGCGCGGCGGCTGCCGCGGGGAGGGGCTGCACGGAGCGGGGCAGAGCGCGGGGCGCCGGGGCCGGGGCGGCCCTTCTGGGAGCCGGGAGCGGGCGAGCGGGGCGGCGGCGTCGCTCGGGGGCGAGCGGGCTCCGGGCAGCGCTCACCGCCGGGCCGACCCCGGCCCTGGGCGCTGGCATTTGCCAGCTTCCTTCCCTGTCATCATCTGCCGCTGCCTCGCCGGCTGATGCAAGGTGCTCCGTTTCGTAAACAGTGTCCTGGCGCTGGAACTGCGCTGGCGCCGGGCCGCGCTGCGGTTCAGGTGCGCTCCAGCAACACCTGCGCGGGACAGGACGGAGGGATTGAGCACGGAGTGCCCAGCCTGGCGACAGTCCGGCTTGTAGAAGCCACGTTTGTCTCTCCTTCGTAACAAGGAAATATTCTGTATCCAATATGGGTTGCTAGATATATTCCTAGAGAAGAATGTTACTTGGGGGAAGAAATTACCACTTAGTAGAAATAATAAACTTCCATGAGAACCCTGAAGTCTAATAGCACTGAACCTGCTTTTATTTCTTTTGTGCAACAAAGAATCGACGGTGGAAGAGAATTAAAAGTTTTTATTTGGAATGACAGCACAGCAAACTCTGTAGAACACATTCTCTTCGTGCCAGTTACTCATCTTTGTTAATGCTTATTGAAGGTTATTTTTTTTATTATAGGAAATCCTCTTTTTAGGTGATAGAACTTAAGGGTTTATTTAGACTGAAATGATTCTTCTTTTTAAGACTGGTATTTCTTCTGCTTCACATTGAATAAATAGGATGTGGCATCTCAGATTTATTTTTATATAGATATCTGGGATAACCTGGTTTTATGTTAGCAACAGTATATATGGCTGTATGCTTTTACACCTTATACTTCTGGTTTACATTTCATTAAGGATAGGAAAATAGTTCACACTTTTGAATTCCTGCCCCCCTTCCCCAAATACATACAAATTGAACTCTGAACGTAATAGATATTTAATTTGTCCAGACAGAGATTAAGAAGGTGATGTCAGAAGTGGCAGTGATGATACATAGTGAGCACACAAAACAATGCATCATGGAATGTGGTTTTGGTTGTTTTTCTTTCCCAGTCTTTCCTTCTGGCTTGGGCTGACATACAGGAGGTGTGTAACACTACTGTATCCTCCAAATATCTCTGCTGTTATTGGACTAGGACCCATTTGTGTCATCTTGATTCATTAGGAAGTTTGAAGGCTTTATGTCTTTTTAACTCCTGCTCAAAGCTAAAATTTTTTAGCAAGTTGCATTCAGGCAGACAGTGGCAGCATTTCCAGCCCCTTTAGGCTGGTTGGAGAAGCGTACTGGTTTTCAGTGGGTCTTTGTCATTTGGTGGAGAATCAAACTGGAGGAGATTTTGTGAGTGGATCAGTTTAGCCGTTGGGTTCAAATTAGTCTTCTGTTTTTCAGTGTACTTAAGGGATTGAATTTGACCATGGATTTAGTTATGATTATGTGCATTTTATTAATCTGCTACAGAAATAGGCTGTTTAGCTGATGATGGAAGCTTAGGAACACTATCTCTAGGTAATTTCTTTATTAAAGCTTTTAGGTATTTTTTATCTTTTAGATATAACTAAGTAATAAAGTGCTTTAAGGTGTATGTTTGCTGAAGGTATCTGTAGGAGTACATTTAGCATAGAGATGCCTGTCAGTCTGGTGCCAAACTATCTAGCTATTGTAATTTAGCTAAATTTAGCAGTTCTAACTATAAATCTTAATTTTCTTCTAATTATTCTTTTTTTTTTTTTTAAATAAAAAATCCATTATTTTTCTTAATATTAGAAGCTTTTCTGTTTTGGTGATTTGTCACCTGTATGCAGCAAAATATGCACTATTTATGTAATATTCTGGTTGAATACAAATAAATAACATTTAACTTGAGGCCATTTATCAAGCCAAGTGAGCAGTAGAAGATGATGATTGTCTGCTTGTTTCTCTGTTTTTTTAAATATATTTTGATGATGTCGGTACCCACATAGGTCCCAAAACTTTTGTTTGGGATGGGAAGACGGATGTTTAAGTGGAACCCAAAGCCATGGTTATATGTTGAGGACAGGAGATACATTTGGGTTTCTACAGTGCTCAGTTCCTTGTCAGTGTGTTTGTAGCTGGAGGGGGAGAGCAGGATGGTGTTAGCCAGGGCCCAGGGTGAAATGCTGAGTTAGCTGGAGGAAGAGAGATATTGCAATATCCAGCACAAAGTCTGCCATTACAATCTGGGCTTTCAAAATCTCTAGATGCAGTTGTATCAAACTGTACTGGAGCCCTGAAGTTGTCTTTTAAGAGTTCACTTCGGATTTTGCAAGCTAGCCAATGTTGTTTCTGACAGGCGACAAGTTCTGGTGCTGGGAGTTACCTTCCTGTGAAAGGAATGCTGCTGCTGCTGTTGCTGGATGCCCAGTCAAACTTAGAGTAATTAATGACAGCAAGCAGATGTCGTTGTCACATGTAAACTCTAGAATTTAGTCTTTGCCATTTGGGCATTTGTTATTTTGATGACTGAAGAAGAGCAATTTAAAAATAAATCTCGATTTAAAAAAATTGATCCTTGAATGCAGTGTGATTTAAAAACCTCCAAACAACTCAAACCAAAATAGATTTTATTCCCACCCCCTCCCAACCTGACATTCCCCAGTTGAGATTCCAGGAAAAGCACTAGTGAAAACAGAAGAATATCTACAGGAAAATGACAACCATATTCAAAGTAGGACTTTATAAAAAAACAAAAAGAAAATCAGTTTCTCTCTGGGTTTCATAAATAAGTTCATTTTTAGTGAATATTTTTGCTTAAACTGCTGTTGTGATTGTCTCTGTTGCCTTTTTTTTTTTTTTTTTGCAGAGGAACTGTAAATATATTAGTTGAAGTTGATGAGAAAACAATTTTATCTTAGAAAAACATGCAATAACTAGCATAATGCAGATATTAGATATGTGTTTACTGTGTTTTGTGAGAAAAGTAAATGAATTTGGGAGTTTTATATTTTGTTGTGCCAGTTTCTAGCCATGCTGTTGTACTTAGATGTTCTCATTCAAAGCTGTGTGTACAATTTTGGAGTTGAGGAACCGGGAATGAAGAACAGGATTGATAAAAAAGTAGAGAGCAAATAAGTTTAAACACATAGATGCTTTCCTCTGTGTTCTTACGGGATTAACTAAGAGTTGGAAATAAAGCAGGTGTGTGAAATTCTGTGATGAAAGCTTTACTGAACCATGATTTCTTGGCTGTTTTATTATGTTGATGCATAGTTTAACAGTCACTCAATAGGAAATTGTTCAATTTTGGGAAGATTTTTTCCACCAAAATGAATCCATAGTAAATTTTATATAACTACTCGATATATTTTTATTTCACGGAGCAAGAAATGTATTAAACTCCTTTATAAAGTCTTTTTGCTGGTTAAGGACTTAAATGGTCTGACTGTGCAACGATAATGAATACTCTGAATTCCTGGTAAATTCCTGTTAAAAAGGAGAAAAGGTAAACAGGCAGCTTCAGCTGGACAGCTCTCTTCTGAAAGTGGCTACCAGTCATCTAGTAATATTGTTAAAAAAAAAAAAATACTTTTGGTTATTTGCATTCTGGTTTTGTAGTTGCTGGGTACTGTCTCAATTTTCCTCAGCATCACTGTATTTGAGAGTACTTGAAAGGAGTGAAAGAAACAGGAAACATTGTTTTTGCCTAGTAATTGAAGAAAATTAGTTCCAAAAGATCCTAATCTGTTCTTCTCAAAAAACCTCAGTGTTTTTCTTGAATAAACTGTAGTTGTTGTGCAGGTAACAAAGCAGAAATTATTTCATGTACTGAATCATGTCTTAAAATTTGTCTATAGCATCATTGTTTAACTTTATTAGTTTATTGACTAGCCTCGTGTGTTTATGTCTATTTAGTCTAAGAGCTTTTTGGCTGGCTGAAATAGGTATGTACCTAGCAAAGCTGTATTTGCTCCAATTATAAAGAAGATAATAGGAAATAAAAACAAAAGAATATATTTTATTTCTCAATTTCTATTGGTTTTTTCCTCAATTCCAAACTAACAATTTGTATGTTAGTATATTGTTCTGCAACATCACGATTTCCATTCTTCTGTTTATTTTTTTTTAATAGAGCAGTGAAATTGTGTGTCTTGCATATTAAAAGAGTATGCTTTTACCTGCAGTGTGCTTTGAAAATGTCTGAAAATTCCAGTGACAGTGATTCATCTTGCGGCTGGACTGTCATCAATCATGAGGTACCCAGTTTCACATTGGTAAAGTTCTGTCAGTTTAAGGCTATCTATATGCAGTAAAATATAATTTCTGCTTAGTAATTCTTGTTTTGTGTGGATCTTGCATACCAACAGAGGATATAGAAGAGAAATTTATAAGTAAATCATAAAACTGCTATTTAAAAAAATGTATAGTTTTACTATAGTTGATATAAATTTTGATATTTAAAAGAGTTTCTTTTTCTGCAAAGGTTTTACTTTGAAGAACTGGTAGCATTTTAGTGGCATGATGTCTTCTGTTCCATCCTGCCTGAAAACATTAACATTCTGTGTAACTTGTCTGTTGTTGCTTATATATTTCTTCTTCTCCTGATAAATCTGTACCCTCGCCAGAACAAAGTTGGGAATACTGGGCAGGAAAAGTATCTTGTGTGGAAGGGAATGATTCCATGATTTCCCCAAGTTTTTTCTACCATTAAGGTATCTGATCCTAATTTCAGCAGTGACTGTTCAGGAAGAGCCCTCTGTCCTTACATAGTCTTCCTTATAAAAAATTAGGATAGAGACAATTGTATGTCCCATGACTACAATGGGACAGGTGTCTGGATCTGATGTTGGTTTCAAAGTTTGCATTGTGTGGATGAAATCAATGCTGTCAGTGGAGTCTGGAGAGCAGGAGTCTTATGTCAAGGTCAGCACTTAGGTTTGCTCAAATGACTAAACTGCCTGATTGAAATGGTGCCTTCAACACCTGCTCAGGTGTAGACACATGAATGTAGATAAGAAGAGTTTTATCTTCCCTTCCCACACTGGATAAGTGGGTCCGAGTAGCTCAGAACCTCTGAGAAGCCCTTCTTGGTAGAGTGGTTTCCCAGTTTCCTTTCTTCCTTTAGTCCTGAGGATTTTTGTATCTCTTCAGATCTTGGCTGATATGTGAGTGTAGGATGGGTGGGTTTGTTTGCTTGTTTGGTTTGGTTCTTTAGTATAGTTAGCATTATTAGTCTTGTAAACTGAGGAGGCCATTGAGCCAGAATCCTCAGGACAGACGGGTTGACAGTTTTCCTGGAGTGACACTTAGGTATTGCCTGCATCTAATTGTTGCTGCCCCAGAAAAAAATTCAAGGACCAGTACTTGAGATGTTTCATTCAGAGAAGGAAAGTATGAAAAAATGGCTGAAGATCATGCATAGTGATTAGCTGTCCTTCATTGCACACAGAAGTGCACACACTATAATCTGTTTTGCAGGTTATAGTGAAAATGGGTAGCTCGGAACCAAACTATTACAAACTTGTGATTGCACTCATGTTTTGACAGTTCCATGTCACAAGTGATGCAGTTTAATGTTTATAAATATTGGGCCATGCTTTCATTTCTGTTGGTGGCAAAGTGGTATTTAAGAGATGGTTAAAAGTTCTTTTCCTTGTTTTGGGCTGGATGACAGGTTGGGAATCTTATCACCAGAAGAAACAGAAAACTGTACAGGCTGTTAGACTTTCAGAGTTCAGACAAAAGTGGAATGATTTAGGGGTTGAGTTCAGCAGTTGAGCTATTGAACTGTGAATCACAGACTTTTTTTTCATTCTTGGAATGGTTATTTTACAATGTAACTGCAAATGAATTATGCAGTCTAAATAAGTTAACATAACACAAGATTTTAGGATGGCTGGGATTTGTCTAGCCAAAGCAGAACAGATTTCTGTGACATAGAGATTTTGTGTTCGCAGTTATTCATCCCTGATTCAGTGAATTAAAAATGGGGAAACACTGGTGTTTGAGGGCTGCCATTATTAGCATTCTTCTCGTAGGACAGCTTTGAATCTGAACATGAAGAAAGTCAAATGGATGGGATGGCCAAGTACCCTTCACACACCCAGGGAGGGGACACATGGACTTCTGTTCAGTGTAGTAAATTGTTTTGGATATTTAGGACAGGGGTAGAACTATGGGTTAGGCAAATTTGTTGTACTGTGGTATTATTTTCTCACATACTGTTGTGAGCTGTACTGATGATGACACAGTGGAATCTGTTTCTGGATATGTTTTGCAGTGAGTTGGGAGGCCAGAAGTGGCCGTTGGGCAGGCTGTGGCTGTGCTGTGTGCTGTGCCACAGCAGCTGTGTGTGCTGGGCTGAGGGTGGCTCTGGGCAGAGAAGCAGAGCATTGTTGGATTGCTCCTAAGAGAGGACTTGCTAATTTTGTGTAGGAGGGTAGGGAGGTGACAGTATCTTTTCTTGACCTCTTGGCTGTTGCTGAAATGGAAGAGTGATGAAGGTCCAACATCTGATGAAGTGTATCAGAGAGTTCATGCATTCACACCTGACTGTATATTTTTAGGAAAACATGGCTTACCATGTACTCAGCTCGCCCATTTTCTTGGGTTTTAGCTAAAATTGTAATCTGTCATAAGCAATACTCCTATGTTTTTCTTCCTTTGGAGCCTGGGCAAACTGAAATGTCATTTTTCTTCTTTTTCACAATTTAAGAAATTAATATAATGAAACACAAGAAAAAATTTGTCACATAATAAACCTGTATACCTATTTATATAACCCAACCAACCCAAAACCCCAAATAACTTCATATTTTCTTTCCTGAGATTTCATTCAGATTATAGTAAATGACTTGTAAATGAGAGGTTAATTTCTGCAAAATACATCAAATCAAAGTTGTGATACTTATGTAGTGGAAAGGAAAAAAGATACAAAGTGTTTAAAGAAAAAAGAAAAAAGATACAAAGTGTTTAAAAGTTTACCAAAGCAGTTAATTTTTGAAGCCTTTTAAAAAGAAACATAACTTTGTAACAAGATTATAGACTGTATCTTTTCCAATTCTTTTGAGGTATTTGATCTTCCTGAAGTTGTGTCTCTGTAAAAACAAAGCATAAGTGTTTGCTTGAGGCCTGAAATGAGACATGCCTGGAAACTGATCTGGAAGTATTGCTCCTACTGTAATTTCACACCTGCTGTTGCAAAAATAACTATCTCTGTTTACAAAAACAGCTCAACTTATTTATGGATCAGAGTGACTTAGTATTTTTCAGTTACGTTTTGCATGTCTGTAGCTTGCTAATAGCCTTACTGATGTCTCATCAATACTTCTAAGCAAAAATTACAATATGAAGATTAAATATTTGGAATTGTCAGGCATATTGCTTGCCTTTCATACTCCGCAGTCTCCTGTTGTTCTTTGCAGTTCCTGTTGTGCTCTGGTGGTATTGCTGCCTGGCAGTTGACTAATAATGAAGGCTCCTTTCTGGATTAAAGACAGAAATCCAGTATAGAGTTTGTATAAATGTTTGGTTTTGAGGTGTCAGAGATGTGCTATATAAGCAGCCTTTCAAAATTTCTGGCAGGAACTGAGATGGAATAAAATTATACATAGTTTTTCCTGGTAGTAGTATTTATTATAACTCATGTCTGTATGCTTGAAAGTTCTTTCTTTGGGAGGGTGTGTGTATTTGTGTACAATAGATGGACCTGGGAGCAAGAATTAGATCCTGTATTCAAAACCTCCTCTGTTTCTCTAAATTCCATTTAATAAACAGGTCTAATAAAGACAATAAAAATAGTTACTTAAAATACTCAGTGTAGTTGTTAATTACTGCCTAAATTGTTGTCATTTCCCCCCCCTAGAATTGTCCTTGTCTAACTTTTTTTGACCTTGGTCATGGGTATTGCACACTAACACTTGTTTCACTCTAGTTAATTGCTTGGTATTTCACTTGCTTTTCTTTGCTCAAAGTTGTCTTCAGTTTTAAGGCTCAGTTTTTCTGATTCTGTTTTTATTACTAATAGGGTGTTTTTTTTGTCACCCTTTCTTCCTACTTTACTGTTGGAGACCTCAGTAACTGTAACGTCCATTTAAACTCTTCACCTTCAGGGCTCTGACATAGAGACAGTAACCTCCGAAAATGGAAGCACAAATGAGAACCATGAGTTTGTTTCAGAAGAATATGTTTCTTTGCAAGAAGAGGAGCAGGCAATTGATTTGCAAGGTAAAATATTAAAAGAGGAGCAGTTTCGTGAAATAGCTCAATATTTCTTGTAGCATTGGCACAAAATTTGTATTTTAAATAGATTTTTTATGTACTTTGTGGTCCTCTGTCAGGGTATTTGCTTCACCAGTGTTATAGAAAATATTCAGTCATCAACTTTATAAAGGTATTTTTTCCTGAAATATGTGAAATTACTAGCATGTCTTTCATTTTGTCCATACTTTAGATATACTGTGGAATAGTGTGCACTGGTGTTGCTGGAAGATAGTTTATAGAAGTGTTATGGATGAAAGAAGTATTCCCTAGTAATGTGATCGATCAAATAAGAATAATTTGGAGGGAACCATCAATGCTTGTACTCCTAAAAAATGACATTGTGACACTGTATTTTAATATTATACAGGTGTGGGCATAATTTGTGGTTGCTGCTTTTAATCCCATGTTCATTTGCTTGTTTATTTCCTCTTTTATTCATATAGCCCAGTGCAACAATGATGAAGAGATCCCAGCAGTAGATAATACTCTATCTGGTTTTGAGGAAACTCAGACAGTTCCAGAGGTAAATTATATTACAGATTACATTAGTCAGAAGCTTCTGTAAGCCCCATCTGTCAGTGTCAAGAAATGTTTTGAAGGCATTAAAATAAAGATACAAATTTTTCCTTTCCTAAAGTTAAAACAATTCTTGGGGTTTTGTTTGTTTATTTTAATTACTTTATGTTTTTTGTGTTTGAGTAATTCTCACATTGTCCCTTTCCTTAGGGAAATAAAGAAAAAGTTCCTGATGATGTGTCCTGTGTTGGAGCTATTAGCGATGATTCTGACATTGTTACACTTGAAGCTCCAAAACCAGAAGAAACTCAGAGTCAGGAGGAAGCCCCAGCTGATGGTGAAGAAGCTCAAAGTACAGAGGATTTTAACATGGGTTCCTCCTCTAGCAGTCAATATGCATTTTCCCATGTAGAAACTGGTAAGAGCAATGCAGTCCTAAGGAAACGTGTGAAAAGATGTCACCAATCTTTGGTTAGGGAGCTCTTTTTTTGTGGGGAGAGGGAAAAATTATGGTCTTGTTGAGTACATATCCAAGTATTTGCATTCTCTAGAAAATCTGTAGGTACCCTTTAGCATTTTGTCTAAATGTATGTCTGCAATCCTTTTATTTGAAAGCAATCTCTCTCATTAAGTATTCACTATTTTAAATAGAAAGTTAATTTGTAGCTTATCTTGGAGAATTAAAATTACTTTTAGTTCATAGGATAATTGGAGGTTTTCTCTTAGCAATATTTTTGTCTTTATATAGTCTTGGCATAAATGCCTAGCAAGTGGAAGATGATTTTTGGTGCCATGAGGACTAGGCAGTATGACTACAAAAACTTTTTACCACCCTCATAGCTATGTAGCGTATATTTTTATATTTAAGATACTCCCAGTACTTGGCTGAAATAAGCAGTGCATTATAATCAGGAGGAAGGAGATGACTATTTGTCCAATGAAGAACAACAAACAAAACCCCAACAAATCCAAACAAAAAATTTCCTGTATTGTTGCTTTTCTCTAGTCTTCCACTATAATTCTCTTTGGCTGCTTGTTTGTAATCTCTTCAGTTCTCTTCATTCTCTATTACACCTTTGTATTGCTGGTTTTTATCTTTCAAATTAAGTCTATTATGCAAGCAGGATTTTACCTAAAATACTGTTTTATCTTACAGCTTTATTAAATGTTCATGTATCTGTATAGTATCCACTGGAAACAGAAAGTGACAGCTTGGCATCTCATTAAAACCAGTGAAGATTTGTAACAAAGCTGTCACCTTTAAGTCTTCTGGGGAATCTGACTAAATTTTCAAGTTAAGATTTAGTTGACTTTTTTTTCTTCTAGGGATAAGTTCTAAAAGTGCCTTTTTTTTCCCCCTATGTTTTTGTACACAAAAGTCAGTTGGCTGGAGAAGCTGTGGAAGATTCCGGATTGTGTAAGGGGATGGGGAAATGAGGTGAAAGAGCATGTATCTCGCAGTCTTCCTTTCCAAGGTGGTGTGATTAAATTTGATCAGCTTGTGCAAAGCTGATTGCTTATGGCTTGCATGGAGTGTTCTTACACTTTTTGATAGCAATCTGACTTGATCTTGTAGTAGACATGTTCTAGACAGATGCTGAAAGCCAATCCTCACTGAAGAACTTGGCTAAGCTGTCAGTGTCTTACATGCTTCTTTAAAAAGACGTTAACCTTGCATGTAGGTTTGGAGCAGACATCAGTAAGGTTTGTAATACATTTTAATGTATGCATTTGATTGTTTAAATGGATAGTTCTTGTTGGATTCTAAGTCTATGTGTGACTGGCAAAAAGAATTTCTTCCTTCTGACTTAAGTTGATTTCAGCATGGCCTTTAATGCTGTGCATTCAATTGATCAAGAATTGCAGGAATTGTTTGGAGTATTTTTGCAATTATTTTAAATGCTGAACTTTTAGCAGTGACAAAAAGTGGCAACAGAAATCTTTGCCATCCACTTGCTGTTGAGTGTTCTTTTATGTTGGAAAAGGATGAGCCTTAGATTCTCCCTCATGTAGATACTAAAGTGTTCTACAAGGGTTTTCTGTCACATCTTTTTGCAAACCAATTCCTGTTAAGGCTGTCTTTATCATGGAAACAGAAATGTTTTAATATTGCTTCATGAATGACATTCAGCCAGCTGAAGTACCCATATGCTGCAGTGAACTGTATCTGAGGTGTGTCTGTGCAGAAATGTCAACTGACTTAATCTGATTTTTGGTGTAGATCTGACACTTCAAAATCAGAGTAGGAACTAAGATTTTACTGCTATTGTGGTCACACTTTGTTTCATTTGTAGTCTTTCCATCCTGATACTGTTAGAGCACAGCTTTGTACTGAACTCTTACAGCAGCTGTAAGGCAGTCATTCTTACCTGAAAGTGTAATTGCTGTTGACAGCATGCCAGTAAGTGCTTATGAATGGCTTTAAATGTCTTTCAGCATTTTTCTTTCTGATTGTCTTTTTTTTTTCTCCTTTCCTATTCTTTGCTGTCCAGTGTGTATCGAAGAATTTTCCCATTTGGCTAAAAGCAGATTGTTCCAAACCAAAATACCAATTTTGTATTCCATGTGTGTAAGCTTCTTTGGTTGTTGAAAAACCCTAAAAACCCCACAGATGAGGAAGAATAATGCCTCTTACTCAGTTTGTCCTGTATATTTCTCTGTAATGTCTGACCTCTGTATTCTAGGAATGCATTGTGAATGTTTGCCTTTGTTTTCCAGGATTGAGAAGTATGCATCTGCTTAAATGACTGATTCTGAAATAGTGTCTTTCTCTACTAAACTATATAAATTCATTTAAGTGTCTGCATGTCCGAGTCACTGTTAAGTGATTTGTCCTTATTGCAAAGTCTGCTTGGTTGGTCTGGTTTGACTGATTGACTAAAAAGGAGTTTTTTGTTATTTTATTATTATGTCTTTCATAATCTGTCATGTTGCTTTTCCATGGACGTGGTAATTAGAAGTGTTCCCGATACTAATTGATAATCTTTTCTGGGCTTGACGCAATCACTTCTATCAAGTTGTAATTTATTTTAAGTGAAGAATCTTAAGTGGAAATGCATTTTACAGATACTAGCTAGCCCTGCTTGGCATTCTTGTCTGTTCAGTGATGGGTGCATGGCTTTGCTCAAACAAATGATTTTTCAGTTGTGAATTGTTCAAGGACAGTCTCTCTATATTTGTATTTTTACATTTTGAGTAATGACATCTGATATGAGAATGAACAGCCATATTTCTAGGAGGGACATTAGCATTGTGTGATTGTGAGCAGCAAAATTAGTGTCCAAGCAGGAGCACTTTGTCATGTTGGGAGACTTCACTGATCCCAATGAATTTTAAAGGAGGGAGATTAAATAATAATTACTCATATACCGGATTATATAGATCTATTTACAGTATATGCAGCAAACAAATGGGAACAAGCAATTACAACTCTGTTGTTATTTTCCTGGTTAGAATATGTGGCTTTTGGGCCATGGGAACGTGAACATACAAATGGTATAATAAATAACATTTTACAAAAATTCTATAAAAGGTTATTTTTTTAAGGTTAAAATTTGTTCTTATGTCAAATCTTGTCCAATTTACTGAACATTCAGTCAGGTAATAGAAGAGTGTTGGGAAAGAACAAACAGAAAAGCACCTGAGTGGTTTTTTTCCCTATGCAGTTGTGGTTGAAAATGGCTTTTTTGAAAGGAGGGTAAAGATACTAAGATATGATAGTATATGGGAGCTATTAAAGTAAACAGAATTGCATATTTAAATAAATTTATATCTCAATTTTGACTATTTTTAATAGCTGCATTGATGGAACTTTAATGAAATGTTGTCTGCAGTTGCATGCAAATCACAGAATGAAGTTTTTTGAGAGTATGTAACAAAACTGCATCTGCCTTCTAGGAGGTCTTCTTTTAGCAAGCCTTTTATTGTTCTTTCATTAGTAAATATTCAGTTTTAATAGCTGCAAGAAAAGGAAAACTGAATTCTGAGTCTTCCTTCCTCACAAGAATTCGCAGGGGCAGTATATGTAGGTGCTTTGGAAGCAGGATTGACTGAAACACTTTGTAATGAACGAGTGATAAGGTTCGGGGAAGTGCCATACAGGTTTTTAGTGATGATTTCTTGATTCTCTATCATTTAATTAAAAAAAAAAAAAAATTTAACTTTGGAGAGCACACATTCCTTGTATAATTTCCAGCACAAACTGTATCAATAGATTTTCAATTTTGTTTTATTAACGTTTCCAAAGGTAAACACCTCATCCGTTTATGCATAAATATTATGGCTCTTGATGCTTACTTTGCTCTTGAACGCGATACTTAATGCGTTTTCACCAGGGCTGTGTGTTGCTTTCCAGTGTTGCCCTGTGCGGCCAGCGCCGCGGAGTCGAGCAGCGATGACAGCAGCGGCCGGTGCAGCCCCGCGCTGCGCAAGCGGCGCCCCCGGCGGCGCGGCCTCTCTGCCGGCGAGCCCGAGGCGGCGGCCGAGGCGGAGCCGCCCCGCGACCAGCAGCACAAGCGCCAGTTCGGCAGCGGCCTCAACAGGTGCATCATCCTGGCGCTGGTGATCGCCGTCAGCATGGGCTTCGGGCACTTCTACGGTGAGCTCCGGGAGGGCAGAATGCGCAGGGTCCACCTCCTGCATAGCAAATGCTGTTCTCTTGTGACTCCAATGCTTTTCCTTGTTCTCTGCTCCCCACCTAAGCCTAAAAATGAGAGAAAGCAACTGCTTCTGTATTGGTGATACAGGGAGGTCCTTCAGCAGTGCAAGTGTGTGTGATATATGCTGCTTTGTATAGTAATGTGGTAAATAGTAATTTTTCCTGAGTAGTTCTAGTTTTATGTGAAAATATGCCTTTCTAAAAAGACACGTGATTCAGTTGGAGATGGTGTATATCATTCTCTTTGGATTTGGTGTTGAATAATTGTTAGGGATTTAAATTTTGGCATTTCTTTTGAGATTTGCATTAATTTTCACTTGATTCCAATTTTTTTTTATTCTTAGGTAAACCTGAAGGTAAGAGCCAAGAGTACATGAGCCACACGTACTGTGGATGCTGTGCTTGCATTCAGATTTACTTTTTAAACCCTGCATGTGTATGTGTACGGACACATCCATATATGTATGCATACTTACATTATGAAAATAAAACAATAAATCAAGTCTCAGGAATTGCTGATGTATGTGGGATTATAGGAACAATTAATCCACTCATACACTTTATGTAGCAGTTACAGCAGGCAGTAGTAACTAGTGTGAAAACTGCTGAGCATTGGCATGCTAGAGGCATAGAGGAGCACAATGACCAGACCAGTCTGTGATAGTGCTTGTGGTGGGAACTTGAGATTTCAGTTGTTAATCACTTCACTGTGCTTAATTTGGTGTTAATGATAAAAATTATCCTTTTAAAGAACTTGGAGATCTATGGATGAAAAATACACTTTGAATGTGGACTCAAGATAATACATTTTTTAAGGAATTCACTTGTTCATTCATTGAATCTGTACTTCTAAACAAAAATTGTTATTAATGATGACAGTGATGGCAGCATTTTCAGCAGAAAGAAGGCAACTCTGTGTTGCTTCAGTTTTTGCTTCTTCAGGTGAAAGTTCTTCATGGTTATGTGGTAACTTATCTTTCTACAACTAGAAAGGAAATTAAGTCCTGCTTCCATCTTCCTGTTTTAGGTTTGGGTTTTTTTCAACATGAATTTGCAGAGGGAAGTTCAGCTCCTTAGAGTACTACTCTGTATTTTTGTGGTTCAGCTTGGAATTAATGTTTCCCACAGCACTCTTCTAACGTTAGGCTTATTGCCATGTAAGGATCGTAAAGGGTAACTTTTTATAAAATTACTTTTCTTTTTTTGGGTAAATATCAGGATAGTGTTTTCCTTTTAGCTAGAGCTCCAGGACCCCCATATAGCTTCTAGAGATGTAGAAAGCAACTAAGGTTAGATTTTAATCAATAACTTTATCCTAATCACTATTAAACTGAGTTAACTGGCTTTATGATGCTCTAGGGAGGAGAACTGAAAGAAGGCAAACTCTTCAGGTAATGGCTTAAATTAGGTAGAAAGTCCTTGCCAGAAAAATGTCTCCTTATGGACATTCAGATATTTAATTTTTTTCTTTAACCAGAAGCTGCCAGGGGGACTGTAGCTATAATGCTAGAGATTTGGATTGGTTACTTAAAGAATCTGAAGGATACTATGACTTAGAGTACCAGCTGGAAACACAAACCAATTACTGAGCAATGGCCCCTCAACATGTTCATTTTCAGTGTTGCTAAATGTAATTTTTGCCTACTGTACCTAAATTGGGATTTTTGATAAGGAGAGAAAGAGAGCTTTAAATGTTTTTCTGTAATTCAGGTTCTACATAATATGAATCCTTTACACTAAATGATGATTTTTCAGATGCAGGCTTTAGATTGTCAGGATCTATGGACTTCCTCAAAAATATCTAAAAAGATAAATATTAAAACCAAACTTACTGTCAGTATACTTAAATTTGTTTGTGAAAGGATCTGTGCTCCCAAGAAGGGTTTACTAGGATTTTGCAGATGTAAAATCATTGCTGTAAAAATGTTGTCTTTGCTTAGCTGAATCGAACTATTATAATTCAACTTGGTTTAATATAACAGTCTTTTTTTAAGGTCACACTTGACAATAGATAAAACTTAAGAGAGCACAAAACATTCATCAGTAGAAGTGTACTTATAGTATTTCCTCTATTTAATAATATGTCTCCCCCTGTCTTTAAATCCAGAAATAGAGCTCTGAATATGCTGCATTGGTTTTGAAAGAAATACCTAAAAATTGCTGTTGCCTTCTTCTCTCGAGTCAATTCAAGAGAATCTTACAAGCAGATATATAAAAACTACATCAGTGTTAGGTGTTAGTACCAGTCAAGAAGTTGTTCTTGATGAAAAAATTTGGTGGCTAGATACTTTTTCTGAAAACCAGGGTTGCCTCAGCCTTTGTCTGGCAATTGAGAAACAGGACATTTGCTTACTCTGCAGCCTTTGCTTATAGATAAGAAAGAAAAGACATGGCCTGCAATACTTCTGCTTTGTGAGCAGTGTGTAACAATTGTATTTCTGCATGAAAATTTAAATACTGTGCTATTACTCTTATTCATGTAATTCAATTAACCATCAAGGTTGTAGTTCTGAAGTGGATATTGCATGGACCAACAGTCTCCCTTTTATCATGGTTGACTTGCACGTTACTAAAAAAATTACAGAGAAGTCACAAATATTCTTTCCTGCATAACTTTTGTTGGTTTGGATCTAACTTATTTCTATGTAGTGTTCCAAAATTCCTTTATTTCTTACTAATGAAAAAACTGTGTAGAAGCAAATTTTTGGGTGCAAGTAATTGTCTGTCATTGAAAGAAGCAATTTTGCTACAGCTAAACAGTTACTGGTAAGGACAGGGCTGAAATGGCACGGTAAGAATGCTTTTGAATTTGCAGAGAGAATGAAGATGATGTTTAAGTTCCTCTGTTCCTCTAACTGCTTACTCTAAGTCAGTCTGTCAAAAAAACTTTTTTATCTTTGTAGGCACAGTGCAGATCCAGAAACGGCAGCAACTGGTGACAAAGACACGTGAATTAAAAGATATGAAAGATGACCTTTACCAGTGCCAACAAGAGCAAGGAGATCAAGTGCACCACAAAGTGGGGGTAGGTGTGAGCTTAGCTGGAAGTCATTGCATAACCCTGTCATTATGTGTGTATTTTACGCAAAGTGAAATGAATTTCTCACACAAATCCATTAAATTTTTGTCTTTAGTAAGTTCTTTCAGAGAACTTTCCCCTGAATTCTTGACAAAGATTGATGTTGATTGAATTTGCTCTCAGAATGTGTTTAAACATACTGGGCTTTATGTCTGTAGTCTAGGAGTTATCTGGACACAGAAACTGTTTCCCTGTGATACAATGCCAGGCTGTCATTTCTGAGGACAGCTGAAGTAGAAAATGCTTGTAAAAACGTGTTGACCCTACAGGTTTTGTGAATTTGCTTTCTAAATTATCAGTGGTTATTAATTTTTAAAATACTTAACCTGTACTTCTGTTTTTTTACTGTTGCATCATCCAGAGAGATTAGGGAGTCTTTTGTTTTAGGTTTTCTTTTATGTATCTGTTAGCAGCATTTGTACATAATTCAGTATGTTTTAGAGGTTGTCAATGATGAAAACAGACTGGGGAGCTCCTTTTGTGTTAGTATATAGTTATGCAAACAGGTATTTTCAGCAACAGATTTGATTCAAAATCAGTTTGAATTTCTGCCCCAACAGCTAAATGCCTTTGCTTCTGCTAATTTATTTTTGTAATCTGGAATCCAGTTTGCTGAACATAAATCAACAGCAAGCATGCACATTTTTATTTCCTTTTACAATGTTAGAGTTCATGTACCCAACTATCCTTTAGCTAGTTAAGCCAATACAAGTGAGGGATGATGACCTCTGGCTGTCTGGGGGAGTTTCTCACATGCTCTTTGTTGCCAAGAAAGTGTGTGATAAACAAACCAAACTGAGATAAACAAACCAGCTCTATTTTTGCATTTTGTGGCGCATGCTTCACTGCATCCAAAATGACAAGTAAGCTCTGTTTGGGCTACCTTGGTTTTTCATCTTTCTAGCTAAAATTTTAACAATTCTAATTGTAGTATTTCTGCTTGTTTTCTTTTTGTTTCTTTTACTCACTCAAGGGAGATCTTGCCACATGTTTGACCTTTACTGAGGTGGAGAAGAAATCCTCTGATTCTCAAAAAAAAAGTCTTGCTGCAGAAAATCAGCACTTAAGAGAATCTCTAGAGAAGGAAGAAAAAGCTTTGGCCTCACTTCAGGAAGAATTAAGGAAGCTAAGACAACAAATTAGAAACTTAGAAGATAAAGGTAGTAGCACTGAATCTATTGTAATAGAAAATCAAAAACTAAGGGAGCATTTGGAAGAGGAAAAGCAAAGGAACAGCAATTTTCTCAGGCAAAAGGAAACGCTCTTTGCAGAGGCACAGATGTTAAGGCGAGAATTGGACAAAGAACGTCATGTTACAGAAGCTCTGAAAAAAGAACTAGAACAGTTAAGCTCTCGTCAAATACCTGACAGTGCTAGTGATGATAATGATGAGACATTAAGAGAAAATCAAGAGATAGAGACTCTGCGAGGAAGACTGGCAGAACTAGAAAAAAAGCTGAACTTTGAGCAACAGCGCTCTGACTTATGGGAGAAGTTGTATGTTGAAGCAAAAGACCAATCTGAAAAACAAGAGATTAATGAAAATGGACAAAAGAAAGGTGCTAAAGGGCAAAGTAAAAGTAGAAAGAAATCAAAGGAGACATTTTTTGGTTCAGTTAAAGAAACTTTTGATGCTATGAAAAATTCCACAAAAGAGTTTGTAAGACACCATAAAGAAAAGATTAAGCAGGCCAAAGAAGCAGTGAAAGAAAACTTGAAAAAATTCTCTGATTCTGTAAAGTCTACATTCAGACACTTCAAAGATACCACAAAAAACATCTTTGATGAAAAAGAGAAGTCATCAAGTGATAAAAGATATGAGGCAAACAAGAAAGCTCGAACATTTTACCGAGACCATAACTCCTATGAGAATCTGAAGCACATGCATTACAGGGGACCTCACATGCCAAAAGAATCCAGAAATGCAAGAAAACATCATTTTACAACATCTGAAAAAGATTCAGATTCCCAGAAATGTCTCAATGATCACTTGTGTAATAGAAAACATCAGTTTGCCCTAAAGGGCTGCTCTGGTATTTTTGAATGTGCTCATCAAGAATTCATTAGTCTCTTTAACAGGGTTTCAGATCCCATCAGGGTGGATGAATTTAATCGGCTAATGAGAAAGTATTTGCAACAAGTTGTACATAACTTTCATCACTGGAGAGAACTAGAAAATTTCATCAGTAAGTTTTTTCATAATGGATTGTTTATACACGACCAGATGCTGTTCACTGATTTTGTTAACGATGTCAAGGATTACCTGGAAGATATGAAGGAATACCAAAGTAATAATGAAAAGGTTTTTGAGGATTTGGACAAATACGTCTACAGATACTACTTCCATTATGATAATTCACCCCAGTATGGACCCAGGTTTGTTTCCCTGTTTCCTGAACTTGTTAACACACTGGTTTTGGAAAGACAACCAATGTCCTTGTTGTAATGGATGGTCTTTGAGCAGGTATGTGTATGTATGTATGTGTGTGTATATGTATACACACACACACACATATGCTACAAGACTTTCTGAAGGACTTAGTGGAAATATTAGATTATGTTACATAAAGTGGATCTGTAGTACCTTTTATATAAATTTGGTGTGTGTACATAGCACAATCTGATGTTTCTGCTGGGTTCTTAAGAAAACCGTAATTGCCAGTAGGATTTCTTTTGACTGAATAGTTCTGATTGCCCATCTGATGGAATGAGTAACTGTCTTGGAGCACTAGCTAGGGCTTCCTTCTTGTCCTTTGCTGAATGAGGTTTTTGAGTATACTTGAGGGGTCTCTGAGTCCTGTTCTGGCAGATGCATTTCACTACTCCCTTGTAGATTAGTGTAATACTGAGTTAGTCTGTATGTCCAGAGCAGAGCTCATCACACCCCAGGCTTTAGTTCAGATCCTGACCCTGACTAACTTTTGTTCAGACTTGCTCACAATGGCCCTTGGTGTCAATTTTTCCTACATTCCTTTCCTGGATCTAAAGGTGTTTTCAGGGCTTTACAGATTTACATTTGTATTATTTATCATTTCATGTACTTTACTGCAGCTGGAAGTCTGAATTATTAACTAATTCGTGGTTACTAAATATTACATGAGGTAGCACTTTCTCCTATTGAGAGCTGAATCATGAGGGTGATTAGTGTGATAGTCCTATTATCAGCTACCCAGTTAATGTGGTTTTGGCAAAAGCATAAGGTTTATGATTTTATTTACAGTCCATCTTTCTTATTTATTATCAAATTAACTTTATTTTTAAATTAAATATCTAATTTGTGAGAATTTCAGTTTGCACAAAAACAATTCCAAATTCTTTTACTGATACTGTTATACAGAAGCTTGTGATAGCAGCTGCATTTTTATTTTTAGAAAGCATTTCTTTTATATATACTGTCTTATTGATGATTTAAACAAACAAATACCTCCCCCATTTTTCTTACAAGCTACAGGACAACTTACTACTAATTTTGTTTTCAATGAACCTCAGCATGTTAAAAGTTGTACTTAAAAATGTAATTGTGTTTCAAAATGCTTTTAGTAGTAATAAGCTTTTGTTTACTCCTTGCAGTCGACCTAAAAGACCTTTTACACAAACTGAAAATTCCAGACATGAAAAACAAGCTCAGAAGTACCAACACCGTAATAAAAGAGAAGGTAAATGGCATAAACATGGTCGCACTAATGGAAGACACATGGCAAATCTTGAAATAGAATTGGGGCAACTACCCTTTGATCCAAAATATTGAGTAATTTATTGTAAAAATGAAGATTTAAAATTCACATACTCTCTGGAATCTAATAGTTTTTCAACAAAGCAACAAGATGCAAGGTTTTTTTCTGAATAATTTGATTTTTACACATTTTTGTTAACAGGCAGAAGTCAGGCTTTCTAATTTGCATATTCTGTACCGTTGCTTTAACTGTTCTTTGGAAGCGAAGATAGTTTGGGTGCCAGCAGTATTGTTGCAGAAACTAGGCATGCCATGACCTGTATATGAAAAAATGCTTAATTGCATTCCATTAATGTAGTTAAAGCTTGAGCCATGCATAATGTACCAACTACTAACTCCAATGTTTGATATACTAACGTCATCTCATCCTTCAAAAAATAGGTCAACATTGTGGTAATGTATTTGTTAGTGTTTTGTAACCTTCTATTTGCTTCTTGTCTTTGGGGGGGGTGTTCAAGAGCCTGTTGAATTGTGAAGAATTTGCTGTGCTACATTCTAATCAGCGTGCTGATTTAAACACTTGAAACGTCTTGCATATCTGCATATTGTAGAAGAAAAATAAAAGAGACATTGTGGGTAAAAAAGTCTTTATTTATAAAAGAAACTTAGCATAGCTGTACAGTTCTATAAAAATGGTCCTGTCTTGTCTGTATTTTATTGCTTAAGTAGTCATATGGTAACTTTGGTCTTCCCAATGTTTTCTGGTGTTGTAAGGTAGGGCAGCAAGCCCACCCTGCTCTACTGCTACTGAAGCTGCCTCCAGGAGGAGGTTTGTGTTTGCAGACAGGCACTGGCTGCCTCGTGTGACTTCCCCTTTGCCTTCCCCAGTGCCAGACTCACTGCTCTCTCCTTTCTGCAGTACAAGGTCTAAGCATAGCTACTGCTATGCAGAACTGATCTCACGAGGTCTGAGGTCTAGACACGGATCTTCAGGGATAATTCACTTCAGTTTTTCTCCTGTAGATGGAGATGTGGCTTCCAACCCGTCCTTGAGGTACATGAGTATGAAAGACAGTGGCTGTTTTTGCATAGCCCCTTAAATCTAGAAATGGTGATATTTCCTGTAAATGAACATACATTAATTTCCACAGTAAGAAAACACAGATGGGAGTATAAGAATAGTGTTCCAAAGTCTCTTGACAACCATCAGTTCAACTGTCCCTGGGAAGCTTTATCCTTTATTTTAGGAAAGCCTGCTAGAAAAAGAAGTACCTATCCTGTTTGATCCTGTCTGGAGTGGATATTCACCAGCCACCGTTGTTTGAGTGCATGGACTTCATTAAAGATTTGAGGGGTTAAAAGGTACTGTGACTGCAGGTGTTTTTGGTTTTCATTGTTGCTTACTTAAAAGTGCAGTTTCTGGGAACAGATGGCACGTTTGTTTTAACATGGATTGAGAAGAATTCCATAAAACATTACTTTGTGGCCTGTAGAATTCACACAGAGGAGAGGGCATACGTGAACATTAAATATGTATCACTGGAATTATATCAATACTCTTATTATGGACTAGAGGGGTCAATTTTAATATAAGCTGTGTTTTAAAAAGTTGTGGACAACAGGTCTAAAAAATTTTAACTATAACTCTTCCCTAATTTATTTTCCCTAATAATTTATCCTCAGAAGTAGTTTGTTTCATCTTGCAGTTACCATACCTGTTCTAGAACATTGAAGAGGATTAAGTGACTGGGTAATAACGTGTCATTGTAAAACTCCTTATTCAGCCAGTCGAGTGGGTTAGAGTAAAACACATCTGCTTCATCAACATAGCTCTCATTGCCAGTTAGGTTTGGTGGACACTGAAGGAATCTCATTTTTAAAGGACAGTGAACATGGCTAGAGAGAAAAACAAAAGCACACATTTCATGATAAACTGAGCAGAATCAGAGATATGACGTGACTCATCACTTTAAAAGATACCTGAGTCAAAACAAAAATCAATTAAATTTTTTTCCTCAGAGTAGTATTTTTTTCCCTTCAGTACTTCATATAAAAGCGAAGTAGAACAAGCGGACTCCGCTCCAAACTGCTGGGTCTGTGTTGTTAGCAGTTAACAGAAAATCCATTTATCTTAATAAAAATACCCTTTGCACTACATCAGTTTATTAAAAAGGTACTTTTCCATATCAGCTTCACTATTTATATCTGCTTTAATATTTTGTTTACTTGCCAGGATCTACTGCAAACTTTTTGCAATGACCTCAGTCACTGTTGTAATGACATTTCTTTACTGCCTAGCAGCAGAAGTAAAATTAATACATTTCCATTGTAACAATTAGTGTTGTTACAAATGTTACCATAATGAAGTGTGACATATTTGGTGAAGTCATTAGACTTTCTGCATATCCTCATAAAAAGCTATTTCACAAAAATAAATAAAGCTTAGACACTGAATTTTATTCTGTGGTATAAGCATTTGGCATATGTCCCCTATTCACTCTGTATTAATTGTATGAAAAATCAAAACTCTTCCTTGTATACATTTATCTATCTCAATTTATTAAGCCTTGGGAAAAAGAAATCTTGATTTCTGAGTAAGAGTTTTGATTTTAATGTAGTAGTAGTTCACTGTTAATGCTTTTACTACCTGTAAAATGGAGTAGAGTGGCATGGCATCAGGATGAAGACAAAGGCTTGTGACTGCAGAGAATTATTGCAGAGTTGCTGGATGTGACTCATAACATCCAGAGTGCCTCGCTGGTGAACCAAGCCTGTGTACAGGGCTGGGACTACATTGGATAAGAGCAGGAAACTCGCTGCAGTTTTCTTCCATGCTTTCAGGTGTTTCAAAGAATACCCTACAGAAACATTTGAGTAAGTTTGGGAAATAAACAATTCACACATTTTTGAAAGTACCCTCCGGTATTACGGTACCTTCAAAAATTACTCATTGACTCCTTACTTGGTCTATAACAATACCTTGCTTTGAGATACTTTACTACAGTGTTCTTTGAGTCTTTACTCTTTGAATGGAAATTCAAAGGTTAGACTTTGCTCTTTTAATTCTTGGATTTAAAAGAGTAAATCTTAAGCCCACACCTGTCTCCAGAAATACAGAAATACAATTTCAAAACCAGTGTTTTGTCTCTTTAAATTTACTTTCTTGTAGTGAAAAATAGTCCATTCAATAGTTTGGATGAATGATACATGGCAACTTACTGATCTGATTCATGCAAGTCCACGTAGAGCCAAAATAAATGGTAACTGCATGTGCATGGCTGTGGTATTCTTCTTCTCCAAAATGCTGAAAACTACAACATTCCTTTATTGTTACTAAATTTTGAGCTGCTGGTCTTGGAAAAGCATACTCCTTTTTTTTTCCCCATCTCCAATTGCTGTCCCTTTTCCCAACTTTTCTAATAATGGGAAAAGGCATTTTTCCTGGTGGGAGATGGTTGCAGAAGTCCCTTCCTCACAACCACAGCTTAGATGAAGATGGCACAGACACCAACTTCATGTCGCAGCCATGCAACATGAAAACCCTTTTCAAGTCATGTGCTTGTCAGTATCATGAGAAAAATATTTTGTGTAGCTTTGTGACACCTGAATCACAGAAAACAAGCTACAAGGCGTGTTCCAGAAATCAGTAACAAGCAAATTAAATTAGTCTTCAGTTGGTAAGTTCTGTCAAATTGTATCTTGGATGAAGTCCACTAATTAGTTTGTGGTTTAAACAAAACTAGTAATAGTCTATTAAGGACATTTTTTTAACTGCTTTTGTGAAACACTTGGCTTAGGTTTGTGTGCTTGGAAATTACTTTGAAATTCATGTGGAAATTTTTCTGCTTTTATTTTATAATGTTTTGAGCAGTTAAGATCTCTGTGTAACCATGGACTTATCAGAAGTAACTTTTTTTGTAGTTTTTTTAAGTATCTGAATGGATGATAATGAATTGATAAATCGTATAGATGACCTCATTCCCTTACAGACATGAAAAGTGAGGGATATTCAGTATTTTTTGTTATTTGACTGGAATTCTTCTGCATGTAAGGTAGAATGGGTTCATCTTGCTGCTACTGATCTAAGCTAAGACTCATTACATATTTGATTTTAGCAGAGATCAAAATTATTGAAATAATATTTATTTTTGTTTAGACTAGCAAAATAGGTTAAAGAAAATGACAGTGTTCAGTGATTCATCAGTTTTGAACTTGTATTTAAACTGAAGTTACACAGCTTCATGTTCCGGTTTTCATTTTCCTTTGTAACATCTGAATCTAGAAAAGGGTAATTTAATTTTTTTCTTGAATACTTAAAGGCATTTGTCAGGCATATTTGAAAGTACTGTGTGGAACAATACTACAAAGGAGCCAAGGAACAAGATTAATTTTAAGGGTGGCAGTGCTGAAAAGTTAGGAGTCACTGACACAATTGTCATGTTTTTGCAGGAATACTTTTATCCATGCTAAGGATTCTATATCTGTGCTTCAGTCACTTGCTCTTCCTCATCTTTTTTTCTTTCTTTTATTTTAACTAGCTGTAAGAAAAGGCTAGGCTAATTCTAAGAATCCTTTATCAAATACCTGCATCGACCATTAACAGTCTGAGTGAAAATTATATCCCGGTAAGGTTGCAAGACATTTGAAACCAATGCTTACCACAAAAAATCATGCAGAATGGCAACACTGGATAGATGAACCTGAATTCCTTATGGCTCAGTGTGCTGTAATTAAACATATAATAGCACATATAATAGTTAAATGCTTCAGTTCTGTTGTTCTGTGTTTTAGAGCACAGAGGACTGGAAGAGCATGTGCATGCATTAAGAAGCTTTTGGTATTGAAGCAGTTATTATTGAAGAGTAAAAATCCAAATTGTCACTTTTGAAGAATATAATAAGTACATTCGAATTAAGATTATTTGGTCAGTTTAAACCAAGCACTGGTAAAAATTCCTGGCTACTGCAATTAAGTGATCTGATTCTTTGACAACTAGATGTAATTTAGCCAGTACTTCACAAATCTGTTTTCTGTAATAAGACACAATAAATATTGTGGATGAAAAGCTAAGATTCAAGTGCTCATTTGTATCTAGCAAATTAACAGTCACCCCTGCTAATACAACAATAGACAACTTCCCATGCCAACTTTTTGGGCTTTTTTGGGGATTACTGCAACATTCATGTCTTGGGAATCAAAGGGGTTCTTACAAGATTAAGGGAGGTAAAAAAGTCGTAAAGCCAATAGAGCTACTTCCAATTTTAAGCTGGAAAGAAGAAATGGCATTTCTGGTCTTGCTACTGTTTTGCTGTAGTCTATTACTATGATAGTATAAAAGTATTTATGGCTTAGTATTTATTTACTTGCTGTATTTTTTCTTGTCTGAAAGTGTCTTCTGTTTAATCTACAGTTAATTCTGATGCTTGAGAAAAAACCTACATTTTCTATATACGTCTGAGCTTAAAATGAGAAATACAGCTTTATGATAGTTAAGAGCTGAGTGTAAACTTGTGAATGGAGTTAGTTTGAGAGGTCTATGAACCTCTCATCTTATGGGGATGTATTAAAGAACCAAATGAAAAGGTGTTTTCATGAACAGGCATCTAGTGAACTCAGTTTTCTAACTAGTTCTATTTTTGCTTAAACACCTGCTGGGTGATTGTTGGTTTTGGGATTTTTTGAATTTCATTTTCCATTGCATTTCATGATGAATTATCTTATTCTTTAAAGGTCTAATCAATTCTAAAGATACAGCTTGGTGACAATACAAGCAGCTGTATTATACAAAATTCTCGACCAGTTTTATAACTGACTGCATTTCTTGGAGTGTTTGAATAGTTTAAAGTTTTCTATCACTTAACCTGAATACTACACTGCTTTTTTCTGGAGAGGACATCAGCTTGCAAAGAACATAACGAGTGAGAGGCAGCAGTTCCACTCAGGAGGGATTACCTGTACACCAGCACTGTCCAGATCACTGCCAGTAGAAAGAGGCGGTACCTCCTTGGTGCCAGTGCACAGCCATGAATAAAGAAAGGCAGATGGGGACCCAAGACCACTGGGAGGCCCTGAGTGAAGTACCAGTGCCAAGGATGAGAGCCGTAAAACGTCCCCAAATTCTGCAGCACGTTGAATTTCAAGAAGTTCAGCTGAACCAGTACCCACTGGGAGATGGGGGGGGGAGTTAAACACAAATCCAAAGTCAAACACAACAACTACATCGGATTACACAGTCATCACTGGCCCTATATAATACATTTTCACTCCTCTTTCAGGTTGGGTTATTTTTTACTAAAACTCAGCATGGACTTCCTGTATTTAGCAATTAATCACAGAAGTGTGTAAGTTTGTAGTTTGTTGATAACTATTGAGGACCGAGTATACTGATTTTATAGCAGTCCCTCATTTGAAATACCTGAGAACCTCAGTGTTCAAGGGTTTGTAGCTTAGGATAAATTTAGAGATCATAGACCAGACACTGTCCCAGAAACAAGAGAAGTCAGAGAAATCTGAACTATCCATCAATGCTAAAATACTAAACCCCAACCTTCCTCTTATAAGTCAAGATTAAAACAGCTTACCTCACCAAAAAACACACGGTCAATTATTAAAGAGGTTCCTACTGTGACCAATCTGCAAAAATGGAAAGTTTGTTGCACTGATATTGCCTGAATTGCTTTTGTATCTTCTCCAGATAGTTGTCAAAAATCTGATTCCTAGTATTTTTGAGATTATCTACACTCATGGCCATTTTACAGTGGCCACTTGCCAGCACCTGCTATCCTTGGCACAATCCCAGATTAAACTGGAATGCTGCACGTCTCACCCTCATGAAATCTTTCCTGGTGCTTTTTTTGCAGCATATACAGCAGTTTAAATGAAACATGCTACTTCCATAAACTTTTGCAAAAGGACTCTATTTGTTCTCTTTTTTATTAGATGATATCAGGATTTTTTGTCTGCCTTTGCAGGGGTAAAACCAATCTTAAGCTGTAGCTGTGCACAGTCCCAGTTTAAAGTGAGAAAGAACTTACCCAACTGGAATGCAGTTGTGTAGGATAAGGTCTGCTTTCCTCTGTTCTTGCAAAAAATGACTGAAGACCAAAGGCATCCATGGGATAACAGCAGTGGGACGGATAACAATGGCAAATGCTACCAAAGCTAGATACTTAGAACTAGAAGGAAGAAACATAAAAAGCCCAGCAGGTTATCAAAAGGTCTGGTCCATTCCTTTGTAGACAGTGACATTTCAACAACTGTCATGTCTTGGGCCAGAAGCTTTTCATACTCTCTGAGTGCAGGTACTCTGTTTTGCTTGGAAGGCTGCAACTCTAGAATTGCTTTGTTACAATGAAATTGCTAACTAGAGGTGCCTACTTTAGAATAGTGATAAAGAAAATTGTGACTACAAATTCACCTATATCTGGCCCCCAAATGCCTTTGTTATCTTTTCCCAAGTTGCCATATATTCTATTTTATTTAAAGTTTAAAATAAAGCTTCTCATAAAGTCAAATTTTGCAAAAGGAAATGGGGGAATAGCTAATTTTACATACCAGCTATAACATAGTCCTAAAAAAACATTTAAGGAAATACTAGAGTCTTCCTTCCATGAGACAGAACTCTTGCTACATGAATGAGGGGGATTTGGTTACCTTAGATGTTAAGAAAAAAGTTAGCATTTTAAACAGTATCACTAGACTGATGTCATACCAAACCAAAAATTATCAGTACTGTGAGGAGAAAGTTTCTTACCTGTTCCCCATCTTGGAGCCTTTTATCGGATAGTAGGAAAGAGCAAAAATGGTAAGAATAGTCTCCATGGTGTTTGTTAGAGTTCTGGTACAGGAATACCATGTAAACCAGGAACAGAGTTGGCAGAAGAACTGAAAACAATTATGAACACATGAAAACAAGTTCACCTAAATGAAGGTGATAATTCTTCAAGGTGTGATGTATCATTTTGCTCTTACAATGCAAAACCAGTGTTTACTAACATGTATCGTTTTTTTAAGGTTATGACTCACCACAAACTTTGCTGTTTCTGCATTTTCAAGGTGTTGCACTAATGAGTAAAGCTTCACATCAGCAAACGCAGCCAGCACTGCCTGTGCAAGCCTAGGGACCCAGATCTGTGTAAGCAGAGAGAAAACTGTAGTCGCAACAGACCAAGTTATATTCCAAATTTTACAGAGGACTGAAATAGTGAATTGGTGAATATTCTTTATAGCTTTTTATGATTTTAAAAATTAAATAGTAAGGTCCTAAGATAGTATTTCTGTCGAAACAGAGAATGTCTATAGTTCAGCTGAAAGTGTTCAGAGATGGAAAGTAGAATTATCTGCTTACATCTCCAATAGAAATCAAAAGGGGCTGTTAGTTAGTTGTTGTGACTACAAATATACATTGCTAAACACTTTGAAACACTAAACTACTGTGCAATTATGATGTAGTGGCAAACACAAGCAGTATGAAACTCCAAGGGAATGATGGAGGCCAGGAATAATTCTCTGCACTTGCAGGCATCAGTGCTGAGACTGGAAATCTATGAATGCATTCTGCCCACATGGGAAGTCAGTGGGGTCTCCGTGCTCACACATCTGTAACTGCCAGACTCAAGGCTTTGTATTTTACTTGGACAATGATAAAAATACACTGTGCTTAAATACAATGCTTTAAAATTGAGATTTCGTAGCAGATGTAAGTTTTTTGATTATACTCACCAACAGCTGAACGTTATCCTTAGCCAGCAGCTGTAATCCTTTGTATATGCTTGCAAAGATCAGTGGGTAGGAGTAGCCCCTTAAGCTATTTGTCCATTCCCAAGTCAGGTAACCATAATTATGAATATTAAGGACAGATCATGACTAACTGAAAGGAAAACGTTCACCCGAGCCATCTGGGTCGAGTCCTTCTGTCCCCTTGGGCTAGACTGGTGGAATTATTGCCGGGGAGAGCCGTACCCGGGCACTCCCCCGCCCACGGCCCCGCGGGGAGCGATGAGAGGGCGCGGGGCCGCAGCAGGCGAAGGATATTTGAAGACCATGCGATGCGCCACCTCCAGCGACTGCCAGTACTCGTCCGGGACGAAGCTGGTCTGGACCAGGAAGCAATTGAGCGTCCGCAGCGCCAGGGCGAGCGCCAGCAGCGGCGCGGGTGCGGCCGCACCTGCGGGGGTGAGGCTGGTCCATCACGGCCGGCCCCGCGCTGGAGCCGCCGCCCCCCCCCGCCCGGCCCGGCCCGGCCCGGCCCGCTTACCGGCGCCTCGCTGCGCGGCGGCCCCGCCGGCCGAGCTGTACAGCACGGACCGCCGCTTGCGGAGCCGCACCGCCTCCGGCATCGGCGCCCCAGCAGCGCGGCCGCCTCCCCGCCGGGGCATGCGCGACCGCGGGGGGCGGGACCGCGCCGCCACTTCCGCCCGCCGCCCGGAGCGCGCGGGGGCCGCGCCGTGTGCCGCCTTCAGGTGAGGGCGCCGCCGCCGAGCCGGGGCCGCGCCGTGTGCCGCCTTCAGGTGAGGGCGCCGCCGCCGAGCCGGGGCCGCGCCGTGTGCCGCCTTCAGGTGAGGGCGCCGCCGCCGAGCCGGGGCCGCGCCGTGTGCCGCCTTCAGGTGAGGGCGCCGCCGCCGAGCCGGGGCCGCGCCGTGTGCCGCCTTCAGGTGAGGGCGCCGCCGCCGAGCCGGGGCCGCGCCGCAGTGCGCGCCCGCCCCACGCGTGTCCGTGAGCGCGGCGGGGCTGCCTGCCGCCATGAGGGGGCGGCTGCCGCTGCAGCACGTGGCCGTGGCCGTGGCGCTCGGCGTGGCCAGCGGGCTCTACATCTACGGGCCGCTCTTCCAGCCGCCCGCGGCCCCGCCCGGCCCCGCCGCCCCGCCGCCGGACGCCGTGCCCGAGAAGAGGCCCTGAGGGAGTCGTGCGGCGCCGTTCCCGGGCATCGCCTCGCACCCCGGCCCTCGCACGATCGTCCGTCGGGGGCAGTGGAGCCGCTCGGAGCCGACCGTCACCTGCCGGGGCCGTCCCGCCCGAGCCGCCTCTGGCAGCCCGGCCCCGCGCTGGAGCCGCCCGCCTGCTGGAGCTGCAGCCGCCTGCCTGTGTGTTCGGTGCCAGACTTCGGGACGTGAATGTTGAATCGTGTGTGACATTGCGAATGTCTGAAGGTCTATTTCGCCTCTATACTTATATAACATCAGGAAACTCGAAAAAGAAAGCTGTATTGTTATACTTCATGGGTGTTGTTGGATTTCCTCTGATCTGATCTGATCCTCCAAGTGATAAAAACCATTTATCTCTGCCTTTTATGGTTTCAGTTCTTAATACATCAGCTCGGTTGGGAAAACAGTTGGCTGAGAAAGGAACTGCACCCAACTTTGGTATTCTTAGCTTATAATCAGACTTGCTCATGTGTACATACACACACATACCACATGTGCTTATACACAGATTTCATTCATGACAGAGTGAGGCTACAGTAGATTCTTAAATACATAAATCTGCCTGGAAAATGGGTTGTACTTGAGAAGAGCCTCAGTGTGTAGCTCAGGAAGACATCATGGCTCTTGGAATAGGTGTGGATTAGTCTGACAGAGGAAAACCTGAGACTTGGGGAAACCAAATCAGTAGATATATCAAGACTTCGGTAAGTCTTAAAAGAAACCAAACCCATGAGATCTTGGGACAAACTTATGCCAGGTTTTGGTTTTAACCCAGAATTTTGTTTGGACAGAATGAGGGAAGAAATCTGTTGTCTGGGTGTCTTTATACTTTAAGCAGGAACAGTGTTACAGCTGGAGGCAGTGGTATGGAAGCTGAGATGGGAGGATAGCAGTAGAAGGTGGGCTGGGAGGTACAATTTAGTGCAGTTTGGACAAGACATTAGCAGTGGCTTTAAACTGAAAAGAGGGTAGGTTTAGACTAGATATTGGGAAGAAATTTTTTACATTAAGTGGTGGTCACTGGCACAGGTTATCCAGAGAAGCTGTGGTTTCCTCATCCCTGGAAGTGTCCAAGGTCAGGCTGGATGGGGCTTTGAGCAGCCTGGTCTAGTGGAAGGTGTCCCTGCAAATGACGGGGGCTTGGAACTAGATGATCTTTAAGATCCCTTCCAACCCAGATCATTCCCTCATTCTATGAGGAAATGCCATGAATTGCCACAGAAATTCAATGGAAACACTGAATTACTGCAGTGACTCTGGCAGCTTCCTTTACAATACCACAATATATTGAAAAGGTTATTTTGAAGAGGTGTAGCTCAGGTCTAGAAGGCACTATCTTTGTAAATATAATGACTGGAATTGTCCATAAAGATGGCAGTTGAATTTGAAAAGCCTCAAGAAAGACGATGTCTGAGCTGATGCAGGTAGACAGGGTTATTGATGCAACTGAGCTTGAGACTCTCCTCGCTGAATTCTTGAGGCTGCTGGATTTAAAGCGTTTATTGGTTTATTGGGAAGCTGCTGAGAGTGAGGAGCACTCTTCCCTTGCGGGGGAAGGCAGGCAGCCAGCAGGAGGCAGGAAAAACTCATTAAACCCACAGTGGTGCGCATTAACCAGGCACCGCGGATTTTCGCTGCAAAACCTGTTTTGCCTCTCGCGAATCCTTATTAAACGGCGCGGGATCTTTCAGAGAGGTGAGGAGGGAAGGGCTGGCTCTCCAGCCCGGCTAACGCCGCGGAGCTCTGCTCCGCGTTGCCCTGGGGCCGCGCTCAGCCCGCCCAGGTGGCCGCGGCGGAGCCGGGACACGCCGGGGCGGTGCCGCCCGGCCCGCCCCCACCTCGGGCTGTACGGGAAGTGATGTTGCCTTGACGGAAAAGACACGGTTGGAGCCCAAAAAAGGGCAGGTGCGCTGTGACGCGGCTGCGGGAGCTCCGGCGGCCGGGAGGCGAGCAGGTAGGGCGGCAGGGGAGGCGGGCAGGGGCGGCTCGGCTCGGCTCGGCCGGGCTGGCAGAGCGCTTGGCCAGAGCCCCGGGACGGTGTTTCGGGCAGGGAACTAGGTGCCGGCGGCTCCGGAGCAGGGAGCCGGGCTTTAACAAAGGCGCCTCCTCGCTCGGGAGATCGCGGCGAGCCGTCCGCAGCCTCGGCCCTGGCGCTGCCCTCCGGTGCTTCCCCTCAGGGCTGCGGCCGCGAGCGCGCGCACAGCCCGCTCGGGCCTGCCCGCGCCGCTGCCGCGGGACCGGCCGGCTGCCGCCCTCGGCACGGGCGATTCTTTCTGCGCGGGAGGAGCGGGTTGCTGTCTGCTTCAAATTCTTAAAAAGGCTTTAAAAATGGCAAATCGTTCTGAAAGCCCTGTAATAATGTTTCATGTGCCTAGCCGGGACTCAGATCTTATGCGTGACTATCAACAGACCTGTTGCTCCTTTCTGAACACCGCCTGTTTGTGTGGGGGAGGCTTCCTGCTAGGAAGGCCCTTCAGCCTGATTTGTAATGCTTGGGCTGAATTTACAATTTGATGATCTAGGGTCTAAAGAAAGCTAAATCCATCAGAAAACCTATTGAATTTCCTAGCTCTGTAAGTAACAAGAGTATATTAATACATAAGTGGTATTTTTCTAAGTAAAAAGGACATGCCTAGGACTGTTGAAACCACTCAATTTTTATCTCTTAGAGGTGTGTCAGGAATATTTTGGGCTTTCTGTTTATCTGACTCCTCTAGTACTTCCCTCATGGATGGTGCTTAGGAGATTTTCATCAGGACAACACATATACCTTTGGAATTAGATCTATAGCTATTCTTAAGGTTTTTCTTTGAAACTATACAAAATTTATTCTGCTCTTTCTTGGAAACTTAATCTTACATAGACATCTTCTCTCAGCCCTTCTTTCTGTCTTCTTGCTTCTTCCTTTTCTTAACAGACTTTTACTAATTTTGTGAGTGTTCCAAGTATTTTCCAGCCAGGGAAAAGCATATACTGCAATATGCATTTCAAATGTTGATATGTAAATGTAGGAATGGTATTTGTAATGTTAAATGAATGTCTCAAAAGCATGTCTAAAAAGATGGAAAAAAGAACAGCATGTTCCTGTGTTTCTCGTTCAGGGTTCTGATTTTACATCTGTTTAGTCTCTTGCACAAAGGAGTTTGGGAGAGAGGGTGTGCTACAACTTACACTGGTTTATTTTCACAGTTAACAAAATTTCTCATGAGCAACCAGATGTCTAAAACCAGACCATAAGTTTGTTTCATCACTATCGTTAAACATGGGAACACATTATTTTATCACTTGATTACACGTTTCCTTTTCTTTCCAAGAGAAGATAAGGTGAGATAAAAGAGTTCTGAAGTAGCATTTGACATTTACAGAAGCAAGTATTACGTGCAGTAATCCCTGTGTGCCTTTGTATTCTTGGTTGTGCTGTTCCTGTCAGGTATCTGCTGTGCTGGTAAATGACCAGTGATAGGTCTGTCGGTTTCCAGCACAACCCTGGACTTGCAGATCAACACCATTACTAAGATCAGTCTATCACAGTCAACAGAGGTAGTTAGAATTTAATTTAATTTGAAGAAACAGGCAAAAATGGCTCTAGAGGTGGAATATAAAGAATGAGAACTTCTTTTCCTCTGTTGATATCTCAGCAAATAGGTTGCATTTAAAATGTGTTAAACTCATGGTTTAAATAATTAACCATCAAGTATTCTCATCTGTATTAAAGCTGTATTATTGTACTCTGCACATGTGATTGGTCCTTACTTAGATACTTATAGCTAAACTTTTCCTGGGCTGGGCATATGTAGTGTTCTGGAACTTGCTTTTGCTCCTGTTGTCTTGGAGAGACCACTCAGTGCTGCAGATACAGTCTATGAGTTTACAGCACTGGCTTCAAACATGCCTAAAAGTTAAGTACAGCATGGTTTGATAAATTCTTACCTAAAAGGCAGCTTTTTTAGCAGAAACACGTTTTTATTTTTTTTTTTTTTAATATTTATTCAAATATATTCCAAATCAGTCTTTCTCTGGATATAGCATCTGGTTATGAGGTTTCTTTTCCTCATTTCTTTTTTTTTCTCTTCTTAGTCAAAACTGCATCCCTGTCAGGAGGCAGGACTAACTTGAACCATGTTAAATCAGCTTAATGATTTAATGATCCTTTTATCTCCAGTGGAGCTTTATGAATGAGTCTTAGCCCTGACTTTCTTTTCTGGAACACCTTCCATTGTTGTTTTTTCATACATAAAACAGCGGAATTTACTTTTGATTTGTAGTAATAATAGTCCCAGTTCCTGTGATTTATTTTCCAATCTAATAAGCATAGATTTTATATATATATAGTGCATAATATGTGCATTATATTTATATTATTTTATATGTGCATATATTATGGTATAGATTAAAATATGACATATAACCAGCATACTCTTTTCCTGTGATGTTGGTGTGGCTTCAAAGGGCAGAGGATGCTTTGGGGTGTGTGTGCCCGTTTTGCATATCCAGGGTGGTGGAATTCTTTTCACACACTGGCACATTTCAGCAGTCTGGTGCTGACCTAACAAGTTCTTCAGTATTTTAGACTACAGGAGGAAAAGAAACCCAGGCAAATATCCTTGCTTCTGTGGCTCTGAGGATAATATCAAAGTATAAACCAGTGTATTTATATTTTCCTGAGTTTGCAAACCCATTTCTTGTAGCTGTTTTCTTTGTCTGATACTTTTGCTGATGAGAAATGGGTAAAAATCAAGTGTGTCAGAAAAAGGCACTTCTGAAGACAGTGTGAAGATTGGTAGTAAGGTAGCAAAGGGGCAGGAAGCAGCAGTTAAGATACAAACTTAGAAAAAGTACAACTTTTCTAGAAATCTGTGATTTGCAACAGACAAAAGAAGGTTAATATGTATTCAGTGTTTTTAAATAAAAAGTCAAATTTGTGGGCACTTGCAAAAAGTATTTTGAAAATAACTGTACACTTCTGCAGTAATTCTGTGTAAATGTGATATGTGAATGAAAGGACTGTAAGGAGTACATCTTGCTGAAATATTTTATGTGCAAATACAACACTGGGAGGGTATAAGGACACAGCTACACAAATCGAGTAGCTGAGTCCAAATGAAGTTTGGAGTTTGTGACTGCAGTTTTGCAGCTGTGTACTGCTATTGGTTTAAAAGGTGGTAGCAGGGTAAAGGAATAAATAGCAAAGTAGGTAAAAACTGACTCTTCAGTAATACTTTCAGGTAAGGAGAGCTCCATGGGTAGAAGTAATGCCTTTTTTAGAGCAGTTTGTTTAGTTGGAAAGGATAGGCTTTCAGGTATGCAAGCCCCTTTCAGGTTTGAATTAGGAACAGCAGAATGCAAAGCAAAATTGAAAACAATGGATGCAAAATTTTTATAATACTTTTGTTAAGCATATGTCATTAGAAGGTGATGAAGGTTCTCTGGAGACGTGCTGTGGTCCAAAGTCAGCCCAGTCCCACTCTTACGGCCTGGCTCATTATTTTCATAACTGTGGGATATTTCATTTGGTTCCCTTACCACCCAAAGACTGTAAGGAATCCAGTTGCTCTATGAACTGAAAGGAAGAGAACAATTCATTCCAGTAACATCCTTGGGGAAGGGGAATATTTGAACTAGACTGAAGGCTGCTAGTGGTGATAAGGGCTAATAAAGCGTGTATGGTGGGTAGGGGAAAAAGAAACTTCATTCATTTTTATGAATAGAAAATGCAAGTTTTCTGTTTTTCTCATGTGTCTCTACCAGTCTTGCTAGTATAGTATTTTATACTGGTAATTGCTGAGGAAAATTACCTTCCTCGTGGAGACTCCTGCTGATAATTGTGACTGTCATGGAGTGTGGTGCATTTTGAGAATTTCAGGATATTTTTCAAGGCTCACAGTTGTGGGGCTTTTTGTGCTGTGAAATGGTTTTATGCAAGGTTGGCATGAGATGATTTGCTGCTACAGTTATTGCCAGTGGCTTGTGCTTTCCACATCTGCTTGGAAGCCTAGATAACATTCAGAATGCAGATTATAGCAAAAAGCTGGATAATTGGCATCTTTTTATTGTGGCTTGGGTTTTTTTTTAATTGCAAAGGCTAATCATAATTCCTTCTCCCCCACCCTCAGTTGTATGTTCTAAGCCAAACTTTATGCATGACTGAATATGTCCCAAAATACAGGTATCAGGGTAGTTCTAGCCCTGCTGGTATTACCCATTTCCAACAGAGTTTCTCATGCAGCACTTTCAGATCCTGTGCACGTAACTGCACATGATCCACTGACTTCCTCCTCTAACACTGATTCAGCTTGACAGGTCTTTTCTGTTGGGGCATAAACTGTCTGACTAATACTTAATTTTTCCATATTTTCTCTTGGAATGGTGTCAGGATAGACATCTGTGTACAGAGATGGTGTTAACCAAGTTTGAAGGTAGTACCGTCTGATTTGATTGTATTTCTTTTGAATTTCATGGCAAAATTCTCATAATTTTTGTTTGGATTAATATAGGCTCAAGTGGGAATTGTTAAAGTAGTTGTTTTTGAATATTCTTTATCTGTGAAATGGAAGAGGTGAATATAAATCTTTATTTGATCGTTTTCTAGAATTGTCAGTTTGGATATAGCCCACAGGGCTGGAGATCCTGCTGTGTGTCAGGAGGAGCTGCAGGAGCAGGCTTTGAAAGGCCTGTGAAAAGAACATGTTGCAAAAGTGGAATCATGCTTTTTAGTAGGTTTTGAAACAGAAGACAATTCCTCCTCCCCCAGATCTGAACTGCTGATATGGCGAAACTCCACTGGTTTTATTCAATTCACTTTTTAATAATGGATGTGCTGAAATTTAATTTGTTTTTAAAATAGATACTGTCTTTTAAATCCAACTTGAAAGAAAATGTCAAATTGAATGACTGTCACAGTGTGTCTGCAGCAGGTACAACCTGGGCAGCTGGTGGGTTTCCCTTGCAGAACTGGAAACTGTAACTGCCAGCTTGCAGGGGAGGTGCACATCTCGCTCTTCCCTTTATCCAGTCTGCCATTTTTTCACCAAGTGTTCAGGAAGTTGAGATCATTGTGGTGTCTTCCCCTCTGTAAAAGAGTGTTAAAGGTGATCAGCAGATTCAAATGTTGGGGGAGAAGGCAGAAATAATAGAAATTCCATGTCTCTGCCCCTCTCTAATGAGCTTTGTTTCCTTAGGAAACCAGGCTAAGAGGCATGTCCTCATTTCAGCTTTGTTTTTTGCATTGCAAATTTGGAGCTTTGTTCCAAGAAGTCCTTATTGCATTCATAATCTCCAGTGTGGTGTGTTGAGCCTTAGGGAATTTTTCTTCAGCCTAGCATCCTGTGGGAACATGAAGAATGGAAAGCAGTAACCTTTTTAGCAATTGGGAGTCACACAGGGAGTGGAATGGGGGCAGTGGAACTGAAAGACCTACTTTGGTAATGTACTGTAGAATCACCTCCTTTCCAAGCCCACCCATTCCTCCTGCACAGCCTGAAGGAAGGCAGATCAACCAGTCAGGTTAGTTAACCTGGGGAGTCACTGAATAAATGGGAATATGAAGGAGCTAATGTTTATGGTGTTCATGCTTTAAGAAATGGTAGAAAAAAGTAGGCATCACAGTTGTTTCATTTGGTTTCATGTGCTTCATTGCATGGAAGATCAAACAATACACTGCAGAAGCAATACTTTGCTGTAGCTCAGAAGCAGCAGACTTCTCTGTCTATCACATAGTTCACATAATTAACCTTTCCGTTTTTCCTCCTGAGAGCAGAGTTAAAGTGCAAAAGGCACCGTTGTCAGCTTGTGAGGAAAATGATGAATCACTTGCCCTATTAAGTAGATTCAGAAAAGATGCGAACAGGGTCTTGTGCTGGAAAGAAAACCCAGCTCTCCTGAGATTGGTTTTCAAATAACATGTTGGATAAGGTAGTGCCAAGAATAAACATGTATCAATTAAGCTCAAGTGTGGATAGAAATGTGACAAAAACTTTCAAAGCTATATTAATATGGGATTGTAAAACACTGGAAATCCTTTCTTAGGTAACTGTAGTGCATACATCCCTTTAAATTGGTACAGCAGCTTCCTGTAAGATATTATGGTTTTTTTTAATTTAAAACGTTCACTTAGTCATCAACCCTCTAAAGCAGATAAAGATCATTGATCTAAAATGAGATTTGTTGCTCTTCAGGCTGAAGATAGAGACATCAGATTATTGGTGTGCTTTTACAGCTTCTCACCCAATGCAGAGCCACTGGTGGCTCATGCAGTGCTGCTCTAGGTGCTCTCTTCATGCAGTCACACATTCCCACAGAAGAACTGTAGCATGTCAAATAATTCATCCATCTTTAGGGTAAATGTTCTTTTGAATACAGATTATGTAATTTGACTAGTGTGAATGTTGCCAAAATACCATTTCCTGCATGCAAAATGATCACATTTACTCATTTAATACACATTTTATTGCCATTTTAAATAAATCTGTTTTGAACATTTCTTGGTGTTGTAACATCTTATACAAGGACATGTACAATAGTATTTTTAATACTATTTTCATTCTGATATTTCAGAACTGTAATAAGAGGGAGAGAACCTGGTTCAGGTATTAAAGAGTTCTTTCCTTCCCCTTTTGATTCAGATCTGGAATAGGCATCTCTACTTGGCTTTGCCTTGGGACAGGCTGCATACATGGGCATTAATAGAAAGTGGTGTGGAGGCAGAAGCTTGCAGTTTTGACAGAATTGACAGATCAGTTAGAGTCTCTTGCTTGGGATAATTTTACTAATCTTTTCTGAGGTCAAATATAACCATATATAAATCTTATTTGGGAAGCAATCTTTTGCTGTTTTTTCTGATAGAGTTTGGTCTAAAGTTTTTCAAAGTTCAGACATTGAGTGCCCAGCTGCTGCAAAGGATTCCTGTCTTTAGGCAGTATGATGTTCTATGAAAGCAAATGGATGCTTTTCATTTGTTGATTATTTTACTGTTACTGTTTCATTGTTGAAGAGACCCTGGTAATTCTTGGAAGTCAGTTATCTGGAGCCTCTCTTGGAGGGGACTGTTTTTACAAACCTCCTTTCTATGTAAAATGCTACAGATCTTAAATATACCAATCCTTTATCATATGCAGTGCTAGAAGAGAGCCCTGTGGCCATTGCTAGAAATTGCCTAGATTGGCTTACAGTTGAAAAAGCATAATGAAAGTTTTACTTTACCCTACAATATTACTAAATACTTAGCAGTTGTGCCTTTGGGTAGCAGGAAGGCCTGCCTGACCTACTTTAATTTTAATCACTGAAGGGATATTTCATTATTTGGTCTTGGCAAAGTTCAGCTATAACAGTTCTGGTGTGAAAGCTGATTCTGTGAGTGTGGGTTGCATTTCTTTTTCTCCAGGAGGATATTGGTGAGAAGAAAGCAAAAGAAAAAATCCTTTATATGGAATTTATCTCCTCTTTTCAGGTCCTGTTAGTTCTGTCCTGATGCACTGGCATGTTAGTGCAGAGCAGGGGCAGATGACATTGATGTCAGGCACAGCTTTTGGCTTTGGAAACAGGGATGTGTTCTGTAGCATTATCTGAAGTGGGCTTTTACTAGATCAAATTTTCCTATTCCTCTCTCCAGTGGTAGAAGTCTATTTCTGCAGGAAAGTAACAATCCAAGCTTTTCTTGTATAAGAAACATCTGCTACAGGACAGTTTGGACACCTGCAACTTTTCTCAAGGGTATGGAGTATATGAAGGCAAATGTTCTGATGCTTATAATGAAGAATGCTCCACACTGTTCGCTGTGTTTAACTCCTCAAATGTCCTCCTAAATTTCTAGGCCTGTAAAGCATAGAAAAGTTTTACAAGTAAACCATAACTTACATGCATTCAGATAATCTTGTTCATACAACCTGTTCATAAAACTTGTAAAAACATTGAGATTATTGAATAACTAAGTAGATAGATATTCCTTTGTAGAGCTGGAGCTTCAAAGCGACATTTTCATGGTTTCAGCGATTTTGATCCCCTGCATAAACCAAGAAATTGTTCAGCACTTACAACCCCCCTAGGACTGGGGTAGCAGTGGGAGGAAGGCTCACCTTGGCCTGCTTGCAGTGGTTCCTGTTCCAGCTGTTGCTGCTTGGTTTGTGTTTGCTTCCTGCCACCATAGCAGGGCTGCCTCAGCTGCCTGTGCAGCATTTGCTGAGAGACTGCAAACATGTTTGTTTAAAAACAGAGACTATAAATAACCAAACTGATGTCCTATCAGTTTATAGCTCTCCAGTTTGAAATCAACTTCACCCTCAAAAACCGCTGTATTTCAGCTGTACTTTTCTAGCAAAATCTTACTGTTTCAGATAAAACCCTTGCCTGGTAGGCAAGAAGGAAAAATTAGTTGGTATTCATCACACCAAGGTGGTAAGAGACAAGTTGAGCTGCCCATTTCATCCTGAAATAAAACATTGAAGTCTGGGGATTATTTATGAATTGTTTTTCCATTAAAGATGGCAAACATCTGACTGTGTGGAAGACTTTGAACTCCATTTACATTGCTGGTTGAGACTTCCAGACAGTCTGTTTTCAGTGTGTGTAGTCACTGCCCAGGGCTGTTTGCAACATGGCAAAAGAGTTGCTGCTTTGTCTGTCAACACTTCTTATCCTGTTCCTCCTTCTGCACTCTGGAGCACTTACCAGACATGCTGGGGTGCTTGTGGTCTGAATATTTCTTCACAGTTAAGCAAATGTGCTGGTATTGATCAGGGAAGCAAGCAGTTAAAGATTAAAAATGTGGATGTTGCTGAAAATCTAGCGCAATTCTGGTTTTTAATTGCATATGGGAGCAAAAAAGGGCCTTCTATATTAACTGTTATAAAACTGGTGAGATTTATAGAAGATTGGATTGAGCCAAGAATGGGTAGAGTTTTAAAAATTACAACCTGTAACTAAATGTCAAAGAAATGGATTTTAGTTAATTCTGGAAAAATGCTAAGGCAGGGCATGAAAAAGTGTTCCAGCTCTGTATAACAAAACTTAGATGTTCACCAGGGCAAGGAAAATAAAAACTTGATTCATATGAAAAGAGGCAAGTTAGTTGAGCACTGAAACAAGTGAGAGTTAAGAAGCTTGTGGAGTTGTCTTTGTTTTACTGGTAGATGAATCCATATGTTAAATATTTGTAGCACCCTGTCTGCAGCACTTCTTAAATTGTAAGATTGGAGACTAGCCTGAGACACCACCTTAATTTCCTTTCTTTGCTGCTCTTAAAGCAGCTTGAGGAAAGTAACAGAGACAAGAAAGGATTGGGCAAGGAGACTTGTCTGCAAAAGCTCACATCAGCTGACTCTTACATGATGAGTGCAAAACTTTCTTTGTCCACACCTTTCAGCGCTCTCCTGTGAGCATCTGTGATGTCGGGGTGTCTGAGAGGGGCCGAGGCCTCCTGGGACTGGCAGGGGCTGTGAAGGTCCTGTCTCATCCCTCGGACCCAGTGCAGGGCCCTCCCTCCAGTGAGTGCCTTGGTGCAGACTCTGCTGTTGAAACTGGGGCAGACCTGTGAACTCTGCCTCTGTTAACAGGCCCTTGTGAACTGACTCATTGAAGAGTTGGTTTACATGTTAAGTCAGTAGCTTTATTTCCTTGAAGTTATTTAAATGTTTAAAATATCTACATGTGCCTCTTAGGACTGGCAGGGACAGGAGCTTGTAGGTTTAGTGTCTGAGTTTCAGAACTCAGTTCTGAAAGTTTCTGGCAACATCCTCTGATCTCCTCTTGGAGCTTATTGCCATCAGCAGTGGTTCAGCAGAAAGGACTGGACACAGCTGCCTACAAAGCCCGATGGTACGGCTGCCACTGTCCTCCCAAATCCTTCCAGCTCCCGCTCACACGGTCTCTCTCTGGTGTCTGTGCCAGTTTTGTAATCAGTAACTTCTACTGTTTGTAAAGGTGGGGAATAAAACCAGTTGGGGAACTTTGGTACTTGCTGTTTCAGTTTAGTAGGCTACTATGTTTGCTGTATTTTATTTTTTTTATATACTTAGAGAAAGTCGTGCTCGCACACTGCAACTTCCTCTCCCTAAGACAAGAAGGAAGGTCAGTAGTTTATGCAAAAGCTCGAGATGCATTACCTGGTTTAGGGAGATCTAGTTAGCTGCTTTGCTTTCTTTTAAAAGGGGCAAAAGAGATCACTTGATCGGTCAACAAGACCACATGACAAGCAGCTGAATGTAATTAGGTGGGGAGGGTGGTTATGTGGGGCTGGCAGTTTCCCATGCCCTGAGAATATTAGAGCTATTATTCTGAACTATGCTATTTTGGTTTTATTTCTTTCTCTGCCGATGCTTCCTGTAGATGAGAAATGGCTCTTTTTGCATGACTATGGTATTCGAGAGATCTGAACTGTGTCAGGAAACTTGTCACTGAAGCGCATTTGGAAAACCACAGATCCATTCACAGCTGTTAAACATAGGTATGTAAACACTTTCTCTTTTCTGTTTAAGAATATTTATTACATTGTTTTCCTTGAGCTGACTGTGTCAGCTGTTCTTCTGTTAAGAGTTTTGAAACACTGTTGCTGCACTTTAACAAGCTGCCTGGAATACTCTGATTGTCAGAGTTCAACATTTCTGCATCCTCATGTTCTAGAGAGAAAAGTAAAGCTGGGGAGTATACTTGGCTTATGTAACACAGGCTTTGGGGTTAAATGACAAAATTGCAGCTCTTTTGGTATGTATTTAGTAATTACTTTTCATAAATAAATCAGTCATATTTAAATACGAACCAGGGTAAGTTTATTAACAAAATAAAAAAAAAAAAATTCTGCAGTGAGCAGTGCCTGGATCCTGTATCATAAGATGCCTGTTCTGGTCCCAATTTATCAGCCTACATTTTCTTCTGTGGAAAACTTGTCAAAACTTGTTCTGTAGTTGGAAGGTAGAATTAGACCCCTGATAGTAAAGTGTACTTTGCAAATGATATTTAAAATACTGAACAAAGTAACTCAGTATTTTTAGATGTTGCAGTGATTGAACCTTTTTACCCTTTATTTCTTCCTGTGTTCCCGTTAGCATTTAATGATAAATTATATTGAATAAAACATTCCTTTAGAATGGCAGGGGGTTTAACTGCATTGTGCAGTTTATCTGTTTTATCTGTTTGCTGAAGGGATGATAAAAGGCATGAAAATGGTGTGTTACCATGCCATACATGTGTAAGTCATGCCATGCCACCCCAAGCATGATTTATAGTCAGGCATCCTTTCTAGCCATGTGTTTACCAGCATTTTTCTAGTCATGGGCCAATACTCCAGTTTTTGTAGACTGTAAATAACCAAGGAGGAGTCGTTCAGAGAACAGAAAACAGTATTCTCCTCCACTTCTGTGGAGGTCACAAGGCTTTCTCAGGGTTTTATTCAATGTCTAGCATAGAATGTCTAAAGATGATTTTTCTCCACCATATCATCACCAGCTGACTTGTGTTAATGAGAGAGATGTGAGAAATTCATAAATGTAGTTCAATAAATATCTTTTCTTGCTGTTTCCTTATAGCTATTCCCAGTGTATGAGAAGTTTATATAAAATAACTGGGAAAAAGGTTTTTGTAAACATTGATGCTTGGCTTACTGTTTTTGTTTTTCCTGTGCTGTGTGGATGGATTGGTTGTTGTAGCTGCTTCACTGTAATTTACTGTTATATAATACTTTCATTTATTGCATTTCATGTACATTTTGAATGTGTTACAGAAGCTATTTCTAGCACATTTTAGTGTAGCGATTTCTAATAGCCTAAGTTATTTGAGGATTAAACTTTGTTAATGTTGTGATTCTTTTGTATACTGCAAAACAATATGCTAGTATTTGGTGCTGCCACCCTTGCCCTCACCATCCTCTTGTGGATTTCTGTATATTTGCATGTTTCCAACATGTCTTTCATTTCACTGTCTTAAACAAAACACCCTTAGTAATTAAGCCTGGTAGAGACAAACTCAGAATCTAATTCAGCTGGGCTTCTTTAAGCATGTGACTAAAGATGGCATTAAAGAGAAATTGTAATATTTTTCTTAAGAAAAAAGAAAACCAACAAAAATTCTGAAACTGTAGAAAACTTAGAATTACCTAAAAAAAAATCTTAAAACCAGTTAATGGAAAAAGATCTAGAAAGTGTCCTAGTAGAAGAAGATAAATAAATCTAGACAACAGAAAAGAGAAAAAGGAGTAACTTTTATTTGCTCTAAAATGTTTTGCTTCATAACTGAGAAACAACATAGTTCCTGCTTCTGAATTTTGTTTAAACACTGTTGTAGGGGTAAAATTTCTTTCAAAAAATCTGTTTTGATACACTGTGATGCCACTGTTAGTATAAACAGAAGAACTGGGGTCTCGGTGAGGAAATTCTCTGGGAGTGAGTGGTTAGTTAGCACAGCTCCACTATAGGCACTGCAGCTGTACTGATTAGTGCTGAGACTTTCTTTTTTCACATACTTAATTTGTTTTTACAGGAATCTCATTACTGGATTCTTAGTTTCTTCCATAGTAAATCACATGCATTGATTTAAAATCAAACCAAATGCTGCAATCCAAAGCCACTCTTTTAGCAGATGATGAAACAGCACTCCCATTTTCTTGTGAGTTGTGCTCAGAAGGACATAGCTGAATAGATTCTTTCCTATTTTTTACCTTTTATATTCCATTTTTCATTTTTGAAGTTTGATGCCTTTCTCAGTTATGGTGTAGAATTGTTCTGTGAAGCTGGTTTGCCAGTTTGTGTGAGATTTTTGAGTTCTTTACAAGCAGGCAATATTTCTGTTCGGTGTCTCACCAAGACAGCACAGTCTATATGCACTGTAGTGTGATAACTGCATACACATTTCCCTGACACTCTTCAACAGGAAACTTGCACTGCTTGGATCAATTAGAGCATTCTGACTGGCAGTTAATTTTCATAGAAAAGGTTTGTATATTTTTTCTGGAACTTGGGTTATAGAGGTGGTTGTTCTGTAAGCTCACTGCTATTAAGCCATTTATTAGCTATAAACAGAACCATTCAGAATTTTAATTGAAGACTTCTAAGGGTAGAGGTAGGGAATTGCCTGTTACTGTAGATCAGTTCAAGTGAAACTTGAGGATGCTTTGTGTGCATGAAATGTTATGAAAGAATTCTGTAGGAAGGCACCTACAGCGTGTAAAGCTGGCAACAGCTGCCGGGTTTCAGGTGGGATTTTACTCTACAGCCATCTTGAGGCCCTCCCTCCACCTGGCAATAACTAAAAGGAAAGGTATGGGCAAACTGTGGCATTAGACTTGTGCTGCTTTTTGCTTTCCTTGCTCATATATTCCTATAAAACACCAATTAGTGTAAGAAATTCTAGTCTGCTGTGCTGTTTATCTCAGGAGTCTTTGCTGTGTATCAGGATTTAACTATAATTCAAGCTGTACTATGGGTTTCTGATCTGAGCAGTGAGATAAATATTGTTGGCAACTCAGGTTGAAAAACAGCAGGATTTTTGAATGGAAGCTTTGTGTTGAGCAGTTCAGCCTGCTTAATCAATGCTTCTCTTGAATTATGCCTTCCCTGAGGCACTAGAAAGCTGTGCTAGGATATGAATTGAAGCCAACATTTTGCCAAAGCACTGTCTGAGTATTTTGGCAGACAGCAAGGCCTCAGTAGAAGGCTTGGGCAGTGTCAATTTGTGCTGCAGTTCCGGAGCTGTTCAAGTGGAGGATAGGGTGGAAGCAGGGGCTTGGCTTTCAATTCTTGAAAGCAAAGCCCACTCAAACACCATAGTTATAGCTTTGCTTTAGTTTGGGTGATACTTTTGAGACACTTTTTGAGCATGCTACAGAGTGGTTGTGTCTTGCTGTCACACAAACATTTCTGCAAAGATTTTTGCTTTGCTGTCACACGTTAGTGACTTCCTGAAGAGAACGGGTTGTGGCCTATTGAATACAGCCTATTTCAGGCAGAAGTGATGTTTTATTATGTAATGGGCATGTGAAGTTATGGCCAGGGTATTCTCAGCAAGTTATCATAGCGTTTATGAAACATGGAAGCATCACATGCACTCACTATCACCAAACATGTTTACTGAACAAGTCCTGCTCAGTAGTGGCTGAAAATCTTTTTCAGACTGTATCCTTCCATCTCTCTCCATTGTGTACCCTTCCTTGCTTAGCACCTCTGACTGTCCTGTGATGCTGGATTTGAGGAGTAGAAGAATAACCTCTTCTAATTGCTGGATGGTGTTTTAACTGACAGTTTCTCTTGCTTTCCCACAGATAACTATGGGCTTATTTTGTCCTTTTTGTTATATTCATTTAAGAAATCCTTCTGATTAAATATTTTCACCAGTAACTTTTTGTTATTCCTAATCTTGTGCCTGATATCCCTAGATAACAGAGTTTTCCAGCTCACTAGAAAATATTCAGTCAGTAACTTTGATAAGCACTAAATTTTATGGGGAACAGAATGTTTTCACTGGTTGCTGGAAGAATGATGACATTAGTCCTGCTCCAAAAGGCCATGATGTCTTGTGATTAGCTGCTTTCAGAATAACTTCTGATGGACTTCAAAATTTTTGGATATTGCAATCACACCTAAATAATGAGAAAGCATTTAACTTGCTAAGAAATAACTAGAAGAACAAAATGTTAGAAATCCTCTATATTGTGACCCCTGTTAGTTTAGATCTCAGTATTACAGAAGAGCAATAATGCTAAAGAATGCAGTGGCTGCTGAAGAAAAGGTTGTTGTATCTTTCAATTAATAACCAGATTAGCAAGAAATGTTTAATTCCTATGAAAAACAAAACCCCCATGTATTTCCCAATCCAAAGGATGAAAAGGTGGATTAAATTCTGCACTGCAGTTCTTTCCTGCTTCACCCCTTTGTATGATTGCCCACATCATGTTAGATGAATGATGTAGTTTTATAGTGCCATTTGTATCATATTTTTGTGGTCTTCACTTTTATCTAACAATGATTAGGAGGTATCTTCAGGTGTCTGGTAGCTGCACTAGGGTCCTCCTGTATGGGGAGTGTTGAATAACCATCTGCAGCATTCCTACTTTTATTCCTCATTTTTTTACAGTTCCATGCTGCTTTTCTTTCATTTGTGTAACTGAGATAACCTTTGAAATCCAACTGCCTGATTGCTGGTTTGGTGATGCTGAAATGCAAATGCAAATGCAAAACTAAGTCTTGTTTCATTTCCTGCCTTCTCCATTCCTACTGTCTCCTGGTTTTCTGGAAACAAAGTCCAGAATCTGCGGTTTCCTTGCCTGGCCTGTCATGCAAGGTTCTCACCACATCAGACCTGCTCTTCCCTTTTGTGCCCCCTTTTTTGGTGGATTCTCATTTTCTACCTGGCAGCTCCCATAGTAACTCATTCTCACAGTGCTTTGTGTGCCTGTCAGTTCATGCTCTCAAAATGCTGCAGTTGTAGCAGTGCTGAAAAATGGTCGTAGAGCATCTTCAGCCAAGTAGAAGTGTTTGGAGGCTAAAACCTCCCAGCCTGTGTTTTGTACCTAGTTTTGCAGATTCTTATGTATCTTGAGCACCCTTAGTTAGATCTTTCCAAGAAAGAGGCACTCCTTAGACATTGATCCTACAATTCTTAGAATTCTTCTACAGTTGAAACTAAAAGCATCATAACAGTAAAATGTCAGGTAAAGCAATTGAAAGTAACAAAGGAGGTTTTTTTTCATGTTGTTTATATTACAGAAAAGCCCCAGAAGTCACAGAAAGTGCAATTTTGACCAAAACTAAAGCAAGCCAGGTCATACATTTTCCTAAGAAAAACAATAGTGCAGCTCAGAACATTTTGGTGAAGTGCTTATTCGTTAGTTCTCTTCCCCCAGCACAGCAGGTACTTGAGTTTATGAACAATAGTTGTCGTGATATGCTTACATTACATTTGTACAGATCTGGCAGCTTTTAACAAAGCACTTCTAACAAAGTGCTGACTAAGCAGGAACATTATTGAAGTCCCTGTCCCCTGTTTGGGCAGAGCTGGCTGGTGTCTGATTGACCAGTTCTTCAAGCATTCAGGTGCTGCTGGAGCCTTAGAGCAGGGTGAGGCCATTCAGAGTGCTTCGCCCACGCCGAGCAGGAATGTGCTCATTTCCTTGCTGTAGTGTGATGGCAGTGCTGGTGTGACGGGATTACTGAACATACTCCTCTGCACTCTGGATCACTTTCTCAGTTTTTACTGCTGGAACAGATGGAGTAACATGTAGAACACAGTTGAAGTTTAAGTTTGTATAGTGCCTTGTTGAAAAAACATTTGGTATGAATTGAAGTGCACTTGCAGAGTAATGAAATCTGTAAAAACACATTATTGCCCACTGAGAGACCTGCAGTGTCCTTTTTCTGGCTGTGGAGGATTTTGGACTCATTTTTCCCCAATGCCCATGTCAACTCTAATCACAAGCATGGAGCCTCAACAGAAAGAAAACAGCTGTGTTCTCAAACCTGAGGTAAAGAATGTAAAGCTATGAATGGAACTGAACAGGTGTAATCCATATGCTCCCTCATTAATGCTTTTTTTTTATGAAATTTTTTTTTTCCCTGCTGGGAATGGTGTAATTGTTTTAAGGTGTGTGAGATTTTGCAGCAATTTTAGATCTGTTCCAAGGTAGGTCTTGCACAAATCTCTTTTGAAATGCTGTTTGCCTCTAGGAATAAAAGGGACATGTGAGCTGTGTAATTGCTTGCTGGCCAGGCAGGGAGGCAGCACCCTCTTAGACACAGACATGGGCACACCTCTTTATCTCTGAGCACCCATCAACGTGGATGCAAACAGCTGACACGTAAGCCTCTTGGCTGTGTGCTGAAGAGGTGGTGCTGGAAAAGTACTCCTATAGGAAGTACTATCTCCAGTGTGCCCTAACTATTCCTTTTGCAGAGTTTGGGGTAAGTGGTATACCTTACTTTAAACTGATGTGCTTGAGGACTGTCTGATTAGGGGCATGTTCAGATTTCCTGAATTTTACACTGTGTGTATGTATACATGTTTTTATTTGCAGATCAAGGCTTTTGGGTTTTTTTGGCTTGTGTTTCCATATATTCATATCTTTTGCTTTCTTCCTTTTTCCTTCTCTCCATCAGCTCAGTAGCAGCACAGGAGTTGCATATTTTATGTAAGGCCAGTTCCGGAAGCATGTTCCCTATTCCCATACTGCATGGGGGAAATCGTGCATGCCAAGCCAGTTTCCTTAATTTATACAGAAGCAAATCTGCCATAGTCTGGAATGTTTAATCACACAATAGTGCTGTCATATCTGTGTCCCAGAGGCAAAAAGATGAGCCCATTAACATTGATATCTGTAATGTGAAAGAACCTCAGACTAAGAAATGCAGGGAACAAGAGGAGCACTTTGATTTGGAGAGAATCCCTTCTTGATAAGGCATGATCTGTGTGTGTGTGTAGGCTCCTGAGCAGTGGCTGCACAGGCACAGCTCAGATGCTGGCTGTGGGGGTCCTGTCAGCCATGGAAAAGGCCAGTGGAGCTTTTCCAGCACTTGTTCATAGCTCTTGTCCATCTGCATACCAGGCAAAGTGCAAAGTTAGAGCTGAATGGGATTTCAGGAGGGATTTACAAGAGGCAAAATTGTGGAGGGCTTCATGTGGAATTTAAAACTTGGTCCATTAGTGATTTTTTTTTTTTTAATCAAGGAATTCTTACTCTTAGAAGCACGATTTGGGAACAATTTTCTTTTAGTAACCTGGCGAATTCTAATTATATCATTAGTGTTTTCAGAATCTTCCTTTTTTACATCCTACTCTCCTGATATATGAGGTATGGAAAAGTGGAAGGAAAGACTGGGAAAGTGTGAAGATATAAAGCATAATTAAAAAAAGAAAAGCAAAATTGCAAGGAAAAATGGGATGGGTTTTGGTAACAGGGCCATGATTTTTAAAACTTCACAGCAGTTTTTTCTGTGAATATACTTTGTAACATAATTTCTCTTATGTGAAACTGGATGTGTCTGCACACTAGGACTGCAGGTCTCGGAAGTGGAGGGTGGAGATCACTTTTTAAATATTTGTACAGGGAGGAGGACAAGCCTTGAAACTGCTATGAAAATAGCTCTTTACATGTCTCCAAGGATAGGTTAACTGTGCAGGGTTTCACAAGAACCACTCCCTGGAGATATTTGAATAATAGATTGACATTATGGGGTGCAGTGAGAGGTGTGTGCATTTTAAAACCAAAGGACAAAATTTCCTTCTCAAGCAAATATCTTAGAAAGCATTTTTAGAACCCTTCCTGTGATGAGTTCCTCACCCTCTGTCAGTCCTTTGGAAATTGTATTTTGTACCAACCACAGGGAGAATTGAGGTTTCAGTGAGCTAAATGATGAGGCGTTTGTCCTGACAGACACTCTACAAATCAGATATGATGGCAGAAATACCTTTGGGTTTTACTTCCCCAAGGCCTAATCTTGACCTTTCTGTTTTGGCCAGAGCTCTCATGCAGCCCTGTGCAGTGGAAGGTGCAGCTGAACTGTAACAGATCCTTACAGCTCCGTGGCAGAGTTGCAGTCAGTGCCTGCCCTTCCTCTGTGTGGTCTTGCACAGGGTGCAAGGTAAACCAGCAGTGATCAGGGGCACTGCACTGGTACTTGTTATTAGAAGTATGTTCATAGACCTATAGTGACCCAACAGGGAACCAACAAGAAAGGCAAATACCTCTGTGCAGGTGGCATAGCACAGTAAAAGGCATGAAGCAAGCTTTTCTTTGTGTAATATACTGGCCCTAAGATTTACATCTAAGTCTTTTAAAGCAACAATTCATTTAGGGATATTGAGACTGAAAGAACATGTGCTTGAGTAGAGGATAAGCTTACACAGCTCTTTAGCCTTCGAAAACATCTGAGGGCAAAGGAAACACCATGTGTGAGATGGGAGTCTAAATCAAATGCAGTCTTCAGAAAAATTCTCTGTTTTTAAAAATATTTTTCCTTTTTTTCTGGTACATTTCAATGAAAAGACTTTGGTAGAGCTGCAAGGTAGGTGATCTGGTTTTACTTTTTTTTCCTTCACCAGCAGGGGAGAGGATTTAAAAAGTGAAACAATCTCCACAAAATTATTTTTGCTGATAACGTGTGAATGTGTCTAATGGATTAGGGTTCTAAATTTCTTCTGAAAATGTTCTTATGTCAGTGTTTGGGCTGCTTATTCCAGTTGCTTACTTGAATATGCTGCTCCTTCAGACCTGCATGGTGGATGCAGTCCTGCAGTTGTGGTGCATTTATGTAGAAAGCTCACTGGTAACTCTTGCTGCAGGGCTCTCCCTTTCAGGCTTCAACTCTATTGCAAAACTTCAGTTAAAACACAATAGTAGGAAGTAAATTAGCTGGCTGTAGCATAGTAGTGAGTGTAAACTCTGCCACCTAAACCCCTTTCCTGCAAGCTTTTACTGGCATTGATGGTGTAATGTGAAATATACATTTGCTGGGAAAGGGAGGCTTCAATGCTTTTCAAAAAGGAAAAAAAGTGTCAGTTGCTTTCCCCCGACTTCAGCTGGAGAATATCTGGGGTAAATCTAACCAGTGTCTGCTTTTTAGTAAGTCACTGATGGCCACATCAGCTAGTCACAATTCTGACTTGTAACCAAGAGTGGAACAATTATAAAGGTGAAGCTGTAAAGATAGTTACGGTTTTAGCTGGATGGTGGTGATTGACACCCACATGCTGGAGACACAGTTTGCTCCAGATCTCAAGCTGTGAGTTGATATTCAAGAAATGAATTGGTGTTTTGCCATTAATGCAAACTACTGCAGTGTTTGACTTGAATTTAATAATTTTTATCTAGTTCAGTCTGCAAGTAGTTCCAAAAACACAGTTGAAACAGCAGATTTTACTCTTTTAAAATATTATTTCATCATCTTTTTTTTTTTTTCTTGTATTTTTGACATACTTTTCTGTCCTTCATAAGAGGCAGTTTTATGCCAGTTTTCTGTTGCTTTTTGAGTGGTTATTTTAGGCTTATCTTTTCATATTCATATCTTTGAACACAGCACAAGGCAGCTCTCTACTGTTTGTTTTGGGGGAGGAGAGGCTCAGTAGCTACTCAACAGGAAAGTGCCAGTGGACTTACATCAGCTTTTCTAGTACATGTGCATTTTGCCAATGATTTTTGTTACACATTTTAGTTGTTCCTGCATTTAGATCAGACTATAGAGAATATGGTTATTTTTAAAAAGGCACAAAAAAGAAATAAATTTCTTAAATGTGTATGAGCCATGGAAAAAATGCGTGTTTGTTTAATGTCAATTCAGGATCAAGATTTTGTTTGAATGGCTAACTAGCATCACAATGAAAACTTTAAAACTGATGAGTCTTCCTTAAAATAGGAAACTCAACAGCAAGAAAAAGCCTAATCAAGACTGAAAAATAGCTATTAATAGAAAATTACTGTAAATTTTGTTGAAATATAATGGACAGTCCAGGAAAAAAAAAATCAGGTTTTTTTTCATATGTTACTAATGCTGTAGTGAATATGAGACTAGAATTGCATTGCTAGTACAATTAAGTAGTTTTTGCCAGCTTCCATGAGGATTAAAAACAGTTCTGCAGTTTGTTCCAGATACCTTGAATAGTTTGACCTTGGTTTTCAGTCTTTCCTGAAGAAGTTAAAATTGTATTTCCTTCCCTTTCCAGTAAGAGGAATGTAATAAAACTAAAGATGCACTTTTTCAGTCACAGCTGAATTTGATATTGGTGATTTGTGTAATTGAAAGTTTAAAGTGAAGTCAGTGTAAAGGAGCACAGAACTGGCCCCACCACTTGCTGCTTTGTAGTTCAGGGTGGGATTTGTATTTTAAACATTTGTCAGAAAAAGTCCTGGCAGAGCTCTGGACTAACTATTCCTTTTTGCTTTGCTTTTCAAGGTGCTGCCTGAATTCTCACTATGTCTGATGGGGACTACGATTACCTCATAAAATTCCTAGCACTCGGTGATTCTGGAGTAGGAAAGACCAGCCTTCTTTACCAATATACAGATGGCAAATTTAATTCCAAATTCATCACAACGGTGGGCATTGACTTTCGGGAAAAGAGAGTGGTGAGTTCATATGAAGAATGTGCTGCTTGAAAATGGTGTCTGTGTGTAGGTCTGCAATCAGTGTTACTGTGGGCTTCATTTTGTGACAGGAAAGGCCTCATCTGACCTGGCTGTTTTTGTCATTGCTGTGTACAGACTCATTTCCCCAAAAAAGCCCTTTTTGCTCAGCAGGTGTTGATGAGTGTGTCTACTCTGTGACTTATGCACTCAGTGCCTGGAGTAGCACTTGTACTACTGAACTCCTTTCACAAGGAAGGGACTGAACTGTAGTAAAATGTTTTTGCTGGGTGTGAACTGAAATGGCCACTAAACAAAGATGCATTTTTTTCAATGTGTGGATGAAATGGTACATGCAGCTGATCTGGCTTCCTAAGCAGTCACCACTAGCAGAGAAGAATTATGAAATATAAGGTTGCTTTTTTCAACCCCTGACTTGTTATTAAACTACGCAAACACACTTCTGATATGAAGCTGAGCACTAGAGTATGATAGTCAATGGGATGCTGGTCCTTACTGGCACAAGCTTTTTACTGTTATATGCAGGTATTAAATGTCTTTCATTGTAGCCTGGAGATTTCCTGTGTTCAGAAATCTGGATGGTGTAATGGGCATTGTGCAGACTGATTTTTGGTGCATGACATGCACCACAATAGTTCAAGGACTAGATATCTTAGTTAAATGCCAAACTGGTCTCTTGAATAAGTCATAAGTCAATGTTCCTTTTGTGGGATTGTAAACATGGTGGTTTACTTGATCAGCGTATTTGATAACTCAGGATAAGGTTTAGGCTTCAGAACCTGAATCTTATAATAGATAAACTTGCTGAATTTGTGGATCTCTAAAGATATGTTTGTAGCTCTTGTAATCTTAGATACAATGACATTTGAAGGTAAAGAAGATGACCTAACTCAAAGCATTCTAAACAAGAACTCAATCTATTTTTATCTGATCCTTCCAAGACTAATAGATGCCCTTATTTATTTTCTCATGCTGAGCAAACTCTTCAGCTTTTATTTTTATCATCCAATTTCTGCTTTATAAGCTGTGATCTGATAAGATCTACCCTCAGCAATTTTGCAGCAGCCTTTTGGCAGCTAAGTAGAGATGTCATTATCTCTGAGTATATTCTGTTTGCTAATGAGGTTCTGCTACTACTACAAATACATTGCCAGATTGCATTGTTGCTTTCTTATATTTTATTTTGAACATGGTGTAAAAAACCCAGAAAATCAAACTACAAAAATTAATTTTGTCTCATGGCTCTAAATATTTGTCTGAAGTCCATAGTCTATCGGGTGCTGGTTTTGCAGTTTCACTTTTACCCTTATTTTTAAATGTTTAATTGGATGAAATATTAAAATGCATCTCATACTACTTTTGTCTTACAAAGCAGAGGACTGAGTTCTAGTTGGAATCTGTGCATCAGCAGTGCTATTTTTGTTGCATTTAATGACTTTAAATATCAGTTCTTTTGTGTTCTGTAGCAGCTGAACCAGTAACAGTCTTGCCAATTTACCTTTTCCAGGTGTATAGACCCAATGGACCGGATGGTGTTGGTGGCAGAGGACAGAGGATCCATCTTCAGCTCTGGGACACTGCAGGGCAGGAAAGGTATGGCTCAAGATGGCAATGGGAGCTTACTTTAACAGCAATGGAAAGCTTCATATGAGTACCCATTACATTCTAACTGTAATTAACAACTGTAAAACACAAAACCTGTAATTCTTGCTTTTTTAGTCTCTTTTTTTCATTGCCAGCGCATATAAATACTTTTAAAGCTTGTCTTTGTAAAGTTCTCTTAAGTTTATGTAAATATGTTGAGGTCTTGGGAAAGTCAGACAGACAAAAGCATCTCAAAGGAATCTTTTCTGTTGGCCTATCAAAAGACTAGCATTCTGTGGTTGTTAGTCTTAAATTCAAAGACTGATGTATATAGGGGATAAATTTTTTGTTCAAAGTTAGAATTTCATTATTGTTTTAGTTTTTGAATCTTGACCAAGGCATGCTTTATAGTAGAAGACTGTTTAAAGCTCTCACACTCAAGTCTCCTTGGTACCTTAGGCCACAGTCATGTTAGCAATTTTTCTTACGCACGCCATTCCTCAGCAAAACAACTATGAATTTTTCCTTCTGGTTCATTCAGTCTTAAGTTACCTCAGTTCTTCTATGGCTGTAAGCAATTGTTTTCAAAGAAACTTGTCAGATGAGCAAATTAATTTTACTTTGCTGGTCTAGGTTTCGTAGCTTGACTACAGCTTTCTTCAGAGATGCCATGGGGTTTCTTCTACTCTTTGATCTGACAAATGAGCAAAGCTTTCTGAATGTCAGGAACTGGATAAGTATGGCCTTTTCTTTTTTTTTTTTTTTTTTTTTTTTTTTCTTTCTTTGCATGGGTGGAATGGGAAGTGGGGGTTGTTTGTAAATATGGAGTCTTACTGAGAATTAGAACTTAAAATACTGGTTTTTTGGCTTTCTCAGTAAAAGAACATAAATGTATTCATAATTGTAATAGCTGCTAGTGATGGCTTCTAGGGCTCACCTGAAATTCAGCTTTGCCTACTGAACTTGGACCTTAACCTATATAAAAGAAAGCTGAGACAGTATCCTATCCCTGGCTTTGGTGCTGTTCAGTAATTTAAGTGTGTGGGAAGGCTATGCAAAAGTATTTTGACTCACCTGAAGCTTTGTCAGCAAAACTTAATGGAAGACAAATATTACCTGGCTGGTATATCTAGGCAAAGGAGTTCCCAAACTGCATCATCCATCTGGAGAGGGAAGCAGAGCCTTTCCTGGCAGCTCACTGTAGATGCTTAGTGAGTCTAACTCCCTAAGCTGCAAATACACAAGTTTCTGTGCTAACTTAGCCAGGCTTCTGTTGCCCTGGGTTTTTCACTGGGTATGTGACAGTGGAAGCCCCCTGTTCTCTGGCTCCTCAGTGCAAGTGGAGAAGTGCTGTGAGCCAGGAGAGAACAAGCTTGGTTTGTGATAGTGTTCCTAGGGAGCTGTGTGTGGCAGTGACTTGTGACCCCTCTTCATGTTGGTGCTGCCAGGTCAGCTGCAAATGCACGCATATTGTGAAAACCCAGACATTGTGTTATGTGGAAACAAGAGTGACCTGGAGGACCAAAGGATGGTGAGGGAAGAAGAGGCTAAGGAACTTGCAGAAAAATATGGGTAAGTAACTTTCTTCCAATTATTGCAGAATGAGATTTTTTCTGTAATGTTTTTTTTCTTTATACTGAAAGGTTATTGTGAGAATAAGCACTTTAGAATGCTTAACTGGCAGATATGATATCTTTTTTTCTGTCTGAGATTAATAATATTTAGTACATTGCTTAGTATTGTAATGATCTTGCACTGGAGATTGGCTGATCTTCTTTGCTTGGCAGTAAACTGTAAATTTTCACAAACATTCTGGAGAAGAGAGAATTTAGCTAGAGGTGAGTAACAGGGTCACTTCTTTGCTCTTACCTGTGCTGAGGTATCTGCACTCTCACAGGCTCCCAGGGAGTCTGAAAACTGAGTCAGACCAGTAGGAAGACCGGGTAGCCTTGCCCTTCCCCTTCCTGGCAGGCAGAGGACATGTGCCTCTGAAGGAAGTATGTGAAATCTTTGTTCCTATCAGATATTAATTTGTACTTTTATACTCCCTTAACTCTTTCATGGGGCTCATCTTTGGATTACATTTGCATTTCACCGAGAATCAGAAACACACTTCTGAAGCAAATCATCTGATGCGTTTGTTGTGTTTTAATTTACATAGTGGAGCAATTTTCTAGCACATGAGGTGGATTCCTTCTCAAATGAAAACTAAGTTAAATGATGTGCTCCAACCACTTATCCACCTTCATCTGGAGGGATAGAGCAGAACTGCTCCAAGGTAAAGCCCACAAGACAGGCATAGTGTGAACACTGGCTGCTCAGTGCAAGCTGCCTTGTTTGCAGGTGTTCTGCTGTGTCATGATGTTTACTAGGCACAAATTAGCTTGCCTTGGCCTCAAAGAATCATTGGAGACAAATCAGAAGCCATCTGATATGAGAGAGAAATGGGTTTATACCAGTAATACCTTCTTACTTTTTCCTTCTCCAGTGACAATGCTTGTTTGAATTCCATGTCACACAGAAAACGTGGTAGTTAGACCAGCTGCTTATGAAGGAGCAAGAAGTTTTAAACAGCAGCAAATGGCATGTGACTGTATCTTAAATCTCTTTGCATGTGACTTCTGAAAATAATTTATGAAGTATTTATCTTTGTGGCTGAAAATGCAACTTAATTTAGGACTAGTGAGCTAAAAGTAAAGGTTGTGGTCGCATCCAATCTGTAGCCAGTTACAAAGTTCTCCACCCTGTAGAGGTGAGACAGGATGGCTGCTAGGAGTCACTTTCTCCTGAGGGGAGACAAGATATATCCTGCTGCAGTGAAGAGTCTTCTGGTAACTATATGAATATCCCCTTCTGTGGAAGGGCCTTGTATGGATGTGTGATGAATTTGAAACAGGTTGCAAGAGACCTGCACAGACACAGTTAGATGCTTTTGACCACTCACTGGGTCTTGCAAGTTAAGTAAGAAATACTTAAAGTTCTGAAGTGATGGTATCAGTTTCCTGTGCAGTAACACAAATGCAGCCACTGTAGCACCACACTGGGGAGTGTGAAGTACAGGCGGCCATAACCTGTGGACCCACAGTGGAACATCCTGGTCTAGAACAATAAAGAAAAGAAGCAATGTACTTTAGAAACCAAGGTACCAGAAAGTTTTCTTGACAAAGACAATAGGTGTTCTGAGCACAGAGATTTCTTCTTTTATGTAAGGAAGTTTAGAGTTGTGGTGTCAGTAGGAGAAAATCACCTTCTGTAGTGGTGATGAGTACCACCACACTGTGGGTCTTTAGTGCCTTGCCTGCAGAGGAATGGCCATAGCACCATTCCTTCTACTGCAATTACTTTATATGTTCTTCTGTGCACAAGAGTTCTCCTTACTGATTTCTATGCACATCACCTGTGGAGTAACTGCATCTCTTGCAGGGAACAGAGTTTGAAAAAACAGACCTCAGGAGCACAACTTTGGGAAATCATGCTGACAAGTGCCATTGTAAATTGTGGACTCCATTAACATTTGCCCTTCTGCCCTGCCTTCAGTCAGCCATTTCATTAATTTCTTTTGCATTTCAGACCACTGAGCACTTAGTGTCTCTCTGCTATGGAGTAGCAGTGACAGTCATTATGTGAGTTCTAAGGACATGGCAGTAATACTGTATTTTTTTTTTCTCCCATGAGTGACAACTGTGTGATGTAAGGTTATATTTTTTTGTCTCCTGCAGAATACCATATTTTGAAACCAGTGCAGCAAATGGGAATAATGTAAGCAAAGCCATTGAAACTCTGCTTGACCTCATTATGAAGCGCATGGAACGATGTGTGGATAAATCCTGGATCCCTGAAGGGGTGGTGCGCTCCAATGGGCACAGCTCTACAGAACAACTGAATGAGGAGCAAGAAAAAGGCAGATGTGGTTGTTAGCCCAGTTACAATTAACTTTAATGTGTATGATACAGTACAGTTGCAGCTTACTTGTTTAACTTCGAGACAAATCGCTTTGTATAGTTATTTAATGAGCTATATTAATTCTTGATACAAATTTTTATTTGCTTTCTCTCAAACAACATTGATCTTCACTTGTAAGGTGTGCAGTTTATTAGATGTGGGACAGAGGTTTAATTTGGTTTAGCACTGAATGTTCCTCTCATTCTCTAATTGGGGGGAAAGGGGAGGAAAAGAATTTTCATTGCCAAATTCAGAAACATGTCTCTATGGACAGCCAGATAGGGTAGGCTTCTGAGTGGAAGGGTTTGCAGTTGCCCTTGGCAGTCTCCATTAACTACACAGAGTAGGCATTTTGATTAGATATTGTGACAGCTCTTGGTGTCTCCTAACAGCAAGATAACCAACTTGCTTCTTGATTTTAAACAGAAACATTTAATCATTTCACCAGTTAATAACAGTTTTAAAGAGCACATCCTGTGTTTTCCACAAAAGCCTGAGAGTAGTTTTTCCTTGCGCTCCTAATCCATCAGTTTTCAGTGAAGAAAACCAAAGGGAAGCTCTTCAGTACAGCATAAAAAGCTCCAGAGAAGCCCAGGGGTGTGCACACAGAGCACTTGGGGCATGTCATGTAATTGAACATGTAAACTACAACTGTACTATATGGAATATATCCAACGCAGCCTATGAGACCTCCTGACATCATTTGAATTTCTAGAATGTGCATGTATGTAAATTTATATGTGAATGGCATAACTGTGCACCTGTTATGTTTCTTTCCTATTGCTACTCGTGTTTTAACAGGAATGTAGGGCAACCTAGATGTCAGGAAAACTTCATCAGAGTTGGTGCTTTGCACTGAATTTGTTTTACCAAACACAAATTGAGAATGTTTCTTCAAATTTGGATTGAGAAATGAATGATTATTGTCTTCTGGTGAGATGCAGCTAAGATACTAGTCCTGTAGATCAGTATTTCTATGAATTTATAATGCTCATTTTATTCTGCCAACTTTTGTGTCCTGAACATCTTGGTTATCATATAGTCATTCATGGCTTTTTCATTTTCTTTAGATTGTATTTTAAAAAGGATAGAGTTACTTTTCTCTCCCCCCCACTATGGATCACATAAATGTAATTTTTGGTTTCAGTGGATCATGTTACTCTAAACATTTTTATTTATTCATACAACTTAGGAAACAATCAGTATTTTTTGGGCTTTTGCCCAGACTGATTTATAAGATGTGCCTACCAAACTGTTTTTACCCTGGCAGAGGTTGTATAATTGTAAGGTATTGCCAATTAAAGTCATAACATGCCAAATTGAGTCTTGTAACAGACCTTCCACAGCAGCTTGTTTACAGAACTCCAAAGCTATTGCTTCTTTAGAAAATATGTATTTATTTATTTAAATATTCTAACTACTGCAATTTAAGGCAAGTATTGATACCAGTTATGAACATGAATTACAGCATAACAAAATTTTTAAAGGAAGGACCAAAAATGTTTCTAGAATAGAACCTAAGGAAAAAATATTTGATGTAGCTTCTGGTTATATTAATTAATACAAGAATAAGTGTTAAAACTTGGTTCTTAAAATATTTTACACAGTAATGCATTGTTCTTTAACAAACACAACATGTAAATATTAGATTTTTATCACAGCCTACACAGAATATTTTAAAAGTGCAATATAATTTGACTGCTCTGCGGCTAGGACAGAGATAAAAGAAATTTATATGAGTATAGGGTTTTGGTTTTTTCTACTCCACTTATAAAATGCTTGTAGACCGGAGTTACTGTAGTTTAATTCAGAGTGCCTTTTGAAGTTACCATCATGTTTCTGACCAGTAGAGTAAGAAACTCTAGTGTAAGACACAATACATTTCAATGTACTTCAGTGTCTGAATTTCTTTTAATGTAACTCTTTGCTTTTCAGAGAGTTGCAGTGGAACTTTATCATGCATTAACTTAAAATGGGAGTTTTTGTGCTTATGGCTCCATCCAGTTCCTGAAAACTTTAAGGATTATTGCAACCAGCTATTGAGCTAAGTGACTACTGAAATAGTGTAAAAATATTTCCTTTTGAATACTTATGTTTAAATTGGATATTAAATATTAAATACCGAAACTGTCATATTTGTGTCATGGCTATTATTTGTTAAAAATGCTTTGATGTCAGCCTTTGAAATGTGCCATAAGATTTATCTGTTTGAATTATTGTGTGACAAAACTTTGGTTTCCTTTTAAACTCTCATGAAAAATCACAGTAAATCACAGTAAATTTTTCTTGACAGTAAATTACACTGCTTTTACTAGACTAGTACTGGTTTGAAGAAACAAAGAAACAAGAATTCTTATGTGATGTGAAACTGTTATTTCAAGAAAAGTTGTTTCCATTCAGTGTCACGTGGAGACCTTGATCTGTAACTGAACAAAGTTTTGGAAAGCGTTTCCATTAAGATGGATTGTCTCATGATTTCTATTGTAATATAAAATAGTTAAACATTCCTGATATGAACTTTGCCAGCACTGTTGAACTGAATTGTAAAATTTCCTGTTGTTTCCTCAGTTCAGTAGTCTGTGTTCTGCACTATCCCTGTGTGTTGTGAGGATTCTTTGTTCAGATGTCCAAGGTCAGGATACTTCTTGGTGACCCTCTCTTGCACTGACCAAACCAGTCAGACAGGGCCTGGTGAATGCTGGGTGATGCCAGGAGGAGCCCAAACCCGGAGAAGACAATGGAGACATCAGTTCTGTGTTCATAAGACATTCAGAACACTGCTCATCTGAGCGTGTCGTGTTCAGAGCAAAGGGAATCAAACAATACATTTTGTCAACTTTATTGCTTCTGCAGACACAAGGACCCAAATTTTTCAGAGTTACTGCTTCCATCAAGAGCAGCGTCTATTACCAGGTAGGTTATAAAGTGCTGAGGACATTGCTGTGATTCAGAGGTTCCTTGACAGGAAGAGAATGAGCTGAGCTAAACCTCATTAAGTTTAAAAAGGGCGAGTGTCAAGTGTCACTGGGTATTCCACCTGGGCTGCAATAACCCTTTGCAGTAGTGATAGTTGAAAAAACATTTTTCAGTTAAGGGGATTAGCATCCTGTTCTAAAGCAGGGTGAACAAAAGGCAAAAGTGTGCTGCTGTGGCAGAGGCCAGCTGTATCCAGGGCTGCACTGGTAAAATGAGGGCAGCAGGTTGGGGAAGTCAGTCTTTCCTTATCTTCGTTAATTAGAAGACTGACTGAAGTTCTGTGCCATTTTGGACACCTCAGTAGAATAAAGGCATTGACACGCTGGAGTGAGTCCAGCAGATGTCACCAAGATCAGAGAGCTGGAGCACAAGGGGTAGGAAGAGACAGAACAGAGTTTGCTTAGCTTTAAGCTAAGGGAGACCCTTCTCTATCTGAACTCTAATGGGTGAAGCCAGACCCATCTCAGAGGACACAGGGATAGGAAAGAGGCAAGAGAGAAACATTCTCTAGAAAATTAAGATTAAATAGTAGGAAAAGATTGTCACCCTACAAATAGTCAGAAATTGGAACAGGCGTTCAGGAAGGTTATGGAATTTCCATCCTTGAAGACACAAAACTAAACTGGATGTGGCCTTGAGCCTTTGTACTTTGTTGCTTTGTACTGCTTTGAGTTGGACTTTGCCCTAGATGACCCCAGAAGTGTCTTCCGCCCAGCATGATCATATGTCTCTGAACCAATCCTACAAGTGCATTTGCCTGGCAGTTGGGTATTCATTCATGTGACAGTATTGACAGTTCTTTTACTTCTATTAGGAAACTTGTACAAGTATGTAGATATTTGCCGATCAGAGCTTTGCTATGAGTTTAAGGTAGTGAGTTGAGATGTTTGGTGAAACAATTCCTCCTGTACTAATCTGTCAAAAACAAATGAGCTACTTGTTTTGTTGCATAATCTTTTCCTCCAGTGAGGCTATTTTTCAGCTGGATACCTAATTCTGTCTGTGAATAACTATTGATGGAGTAGAAGTATATATTGTTTTTTAATAATTAATCTGGATTTTGTCACCAGCAACCTTCAATCTATATTGCCTTTTAGTCAGGAACAGCACTTGAAATCTGTAGCGTAGTGGCTTGTAGAGGAGATTATGCTTTCACATGCTTTTATGTGAAAAAAAGAGCTGGAGGTGAAAGTCTAATGGTAAATGTTTATATTATCACTTCGCACTCACATCCTGTCTGCTGGACGTATTAGTGACAGTCTGTAATTCAAAGTGTTGAAGCTGTAGAAGCCACCAAAGATTTCACAAGACAGTGCTCTGCCAAGAAAAAGCTGTCCTCTGCCAGGAAAGTGAAATAAATACAGCCCATGGGGAAAAAAATTGCATAGGCAGGAAACTCAAAGTAATCAAACTGAAAAAGGAGAACAGCCCTGGACCTAAGCAGACTTGTTTACTATTTGGTTTTGCCTCTTGCTGTAAACTTGTCTCCATAGCTTTCCTCATAAAATTGGAGTGTGTGTGTCTTTACCGTTTCCTCTTGTGCCCGTGTTGCCATCCTCTGACAGGCACCGAGCGCTCGGCCGCCCGTGGTCAGAGTCACCCACAGCCCGGCCAGTCCTGTGGACGTGCCTGAGGTCTGACTTCCAGAAAGACTGCAGACAGCCTCTGTGCTGAGAAGGTGACTCCGCTGTGCTAAGGCAATTTTCCTTTCTTCCTCTGATATTTCTTAATACAGCACCAAGCTGACTGCCTTTCTTTTGTTCTATATACCAGAAAGCAAAAACTGCTTTAGAGGCACATTCAATTCAGCACATGGATTTTTTTACCGGATACTCAGATAGTTAATTTCTTTTAGATGGAGAGGCAAGAACTGTGGTGGTAAAGTCTTATGTGGTGAGGAGGATTTCAGACTCAGAGCTGAGACAGCATCCTACAATTGAAGAATAGAAAGAAGACCTTCTCCAATTCTGAACATTTTGGAAGGTACAGGGCCTAGGATTTAGGTCCTTTCACAATAAACAGGTAACTCTAGGAGAGGGAACAGGAGTAATAGGTACCTGTATGGTGTGCAGAACCATGGGTTTTAGACAGGACTTCAAATTTTGCTTAGATTTTGGATTTTACAGATATGAAAAAACCACGGAAAGTGTTGCCTGAATTTTACGGTAAATCAACTGTAGGCTTAAAAATCTATGTCTACCTCCCTCTCTTTTCCTTGGGTCGCTCTGTCTAGCCTTACGTTAGTATCGGTTCGTTCATTTTCTCGCCCTCGGAACACCCTTTTTCCTTTACGAACAGAAGCCGGGGCCTCGTACCCGCGCGGGCCCGGCGGGGCCGGCAGGGGGCGCTGCGGGGGCCGCGCCGCCGCCTCCGGTCAGCTGGGCCGCGTTTCCGCCCGCGCCGCCGCCGCCATGCGCATCGAGAAGTGCTACTTCTGCTCGGGGCCCGTCTACCCGGGACACGGCGTCATGTTCGTGCGCAACGACTGCAAGGTACCGCCCGACGGCAGCGCTCTGCCAGCAGGGCTCTCGGCCGCTCCCTGCGCCGGCCCGGCCTGTGCGACGGGCCCCGCAGGGGCTCGGTGTCCCCGGCCGCGCCTCGCTGACAGGCCGGGGCCGCGGCTGGCGGGCGGCACCGGGCCCTGCCGCGGTCCGCAGGCACGGCCACACGGCCCGGCCGTGTGGGCACGGGCGGGAGCCCGAGATGGGCGCAGCCGAGAGCACCGGGGCCGTCGGTTCGATCCCTGGGCAGGCCATTTGCTTAAGAGCTGGGGTTGGTAATCCTCGCTGTCCGTGGGTCTGTTCCAACTCCGACCGTTCTGTGAATCTGCGACATTCATGTCTTACTGATATTTAAATAGTAGGACCTGGAGCGATACAGTAATTTGGCAGGTGCTGTGGCCATCGCCAAGAGTGGGGGCTGAATTATTTGTTTGAAGTTTTTAATAAGAACTAATACACCTCGCAGAGCAACAGAGAATGCTCCCCCGTCCGTTTTCAGACGTCGCCTTGCGGTGGCAGCAGGTGGGCGTTCGGCTCCGGGCGGCTCCGCGGTGTGTCCGCGGGCGGCGGGCTCCGCCGTGCCGGGGCGGTGTGGCCGCGGGCGGCGGGCTCCGCCGTGCCGGGCGGTGTGTCCGCGGGCGGCGGGCTCCGCCGTGCCGGGGCGGTGTGTCCGCGGGCGGCGGGCTCCGCCGTGCCGGGCGGTGTGTCCGCGGGCGGTGGGCTCCGCCGTGCCGGGGCTGGGCGCTGCGGGCTCTGCCCGGCCTGACACCTTCGTACGCCCGATGTCGTGGATCGTTTCCCAGCCTCTGCCGCGCTCCGTGGCGCTGCTGCGGGGCGCCGGAGCCCGCAGCGGGAAGCGAAGCTTGCACAAATCGGTTCCTTGCCGGGCCCGGCCGTCGGAAGAGATCCCGGGCGGGCCGTGCGCTCGCAGGAGTCCCAGCGCCGGGGGCTGCGCGCCGACACGGGCTGTGCGCTCGCCACGGCCGCGAGCGGCCGGCTTTCGAAAAGATCGGTTGGGAACAGACACTCTGAAAAGTCAAAATACGCTGGCAGGTGTGCCTGAGTAGAGGTGAAAAAACGTGGTAGAAGAGTGTGAAAAAAAAAAAAAAAAAGTATGTTTGGATATTTGCCTTAATTAAAAGTTTCATATTTTCTATTAATTTCTTTTAGAATTTGCTATTAGATGGGAAGGAGGCTATGACTGTAGAACAATAGGGTTTTCAAAACCTCATGAATAACATATCATTCTTACAGTTTTTAAGTGAAGAGTCTAGTATTCTGTAGAATATGTAGAAAAATAGGGAAAAAAGAAAAAGGCTAATTAAAACGTTTTGCTGTATATTTTAATCGCTTTCAGTAAATTCAGTCCAGGACTTAACGAATGTGCTTTGGACTCCTCTAGGGCAATCTTTGGGGCTTAAGGCTGCATCCCAGAAAACATACGTTTTTGTGTGTGTGTTGCATTCAGTATGAGAGGTGTGAGGATTTTTTGTTGTTCTCAGGATGGTACTGTATCTAAAAAGTGCTGGCAGCTGTAGAAAATTGTTTATTCATACTACAGGTTTCGTTTTATGGTTGTTTTTGCAGATGATAATTCTCAAAACTTAGGTGTATTTCATGTATAATCAGCTTAATTTTAAGTACTTGTGCTTTACTCTGGCAGCTGTGAAAATGGATTTATAATGGAAAAACAATATTAGTGCTTGAAATTATTTTTGTTAATAGCTGTATTTTCTATAAAACCCCTGCAATTAGAAGCTGAATATAATTTCTAATGAGCAGTATTGCTAGAGTAACCTCAGTGTTTGTTATCACACTTGCAGTGGGGCATGAAGAACATGATTTGGCTAAGATTTTTCTTCTTTATCACTCCCTTCTTTAAGATATTTAGATTCTGCAAATCAAAATGCCACAGAAACTTTAAAAAGAAGCGAAATCCCCGAAAGATGAGGTGGACTAAAGCATTCCGTAAAGCAGCTGGCAAAGAACTGACAGTGGTAAGACGATGAACTCGTTCACACTTTACCTTAGCACACTCAAATGGCTCTTCCCATGGCACACAGGCTGGGCTAGGTGGCTTAAAGCATTGTCATTTAATGAAATGAGCTGGGGGGAAGAGGGCTGTGGAAGAGAGAGTTTCTTGAGAGTGAGCTGTTCATTCAGCTTGATTAAAACCTGGGTCTTCCCCCTTGGGGATGAAAGCCAGTACACCAGGTGTCTGTGCTGCTAACGCATGGTGGCTCCCAAGTCCAAGGCCACCGATAAATCCTCTACTCTCTGTACATGTACCATTGGTAGTTGTATTTCTGCATGAATCATCTGAGTTACCAGGTACCTCAGGAAGTCTGTCTATGTAGACCCTTAAAATATTTACCTGTGAAGTCTCTTTAAAGCTTAGAATGTGTAGGGAACATCTTTGCATAGATAGGAATGTTTGAAAAACAGCATGAGACCTCAAATGCAATTGCAAACCAAAGTTGCTTCAGTGGTAAAAGTATTAAACATTCGCATTTGGTGGGACAGTCCTTAAATAATTAAAGAATTACTGTGACAATTACCTACTTTTTTACAGAATATTAAAAATTTGGTAAGCATTTTGAAACAGTGATTTCCTGCCTTCTGTGGATCTTTCAAGGGAAAGAACCTCAAGAAAAGAGGTTTTATTTTTTAATGTGACTCTGAAAAGCCATGATTAATTAGCGTCTTCAATAATTGCATTTCTTGCTTTTGGGTTGTTTCTGGCTATGTTTCCTTACCTTTCTGAAAATAACTGAATTTAAATTTACGCATGTCTAAATCGGTGACAATATGTTCCAATTTTGAGATACATAATGTGTTTTAAGATTAAAGCCAATATATGAACTTATTGCTGTGTAACTCAGCTTTACCTCAACAAAAACAACTTTTGGGCAGGGAGAAGTCCTCAGATTAAACTGATATAAAGCAAGTGTGCCTGGCAAAAAAAAAAAAAAAAATCAGGAAACTGTTTTTTTTGTCTTCAGCTCAAGGGGATGAGGGGACATGGTTGGGGGATGGCAGCTGTCCCAAATGCCAGATTTATCGATTGAAATATTTCACAGTTTCAAATTAGACTGTTTCAGTATTCTTAAAATGAAATAATGGTTGGGGGTTGTTTTTCAAACCATTTCAAAATTACAGGCTGTTGAGTAAGAACTTATTTGTCCTGCAGTAAATGCTTTTGAATCTACAGTTTTCCCATTTCGCCTTCCACCTGTCTAATCTACTCTGTATGTCCTATTCCACATGGGTTTTCTCTGTTCCTTTTGTCTTGCTAAATAGAAAATAACTGAGGGAGATGTTGTGGTAAATAGTTCTCTTCAGACAAATCTCTGTGGCTCCTGACACTTTGAGGTCAAACACTCAACTCAATTTCCTTCTCATATTTATCTCTAATGATTGTTCAAGTAGGAACTGAACTTCCAAAATGAGAGAAAAAATCCCATAAAGTATTCAGTTATGTGAGCGACTGCTACAGTAAGAATGTATTGGTCTAAATAAGCTTCTGCAAATAGTCTATATTTACTTTTTCTTGATACAGGATAATTCATTTGAATTTGAAAAACGTAGGAATGAACCAGTGAAATACCAGAGAGAGTTGTGGAACAAGACTGGTGAGTCTTTATAGGAAAAAATCAAAAGATTAATTTTTTACTTCCCACGAATGTGTTTTCAAAAGACTTCTTAGAGTATTGACAGCTTGTAGTGATTATGTTTGAAATTAGTGAAATCATGGCCAAATTCTTAGTGTGTGGGCAAGGTTTGAGTTGTAAACAGGTGTGGAGTTTCACTTGATTTTTTTTTTCAGAAACTGGTTTGAAAAAAAACTTTATTTTGAATTTTCTTCAAAACCCCCTAGTGGTTTTCCAGCTTTTTAAGAGGCTGCCATTGTAAGGCTTTTACACTGATGCAGTTGTTTCTGGTTGTGCTGATTCCAATTCAGTTTGTTTCATAGAACCAATTGCCATAAAACAGGAGAATTGCTTTTATCCATGTGAATGAATGCCACAAAGGAGGTGGTAACTTGAATCTTTTTAAAAGTAGAGCCTTTTGCAGTGAAGGTTAACTATAGAAATTATGTGTAGGCACTAAAGTGGAAGCATAAATAAGTTATAAAATATAAGTAATCAGAGTTGCTACACAGAATATTGCCTTATCCTGCTCTTTGTGGAATAGTGTAAGTATAAGTTACTCTGTATAGTGTAAGAGTAGCCTCTGGTATATAGGTATTATGGGAGTACTGGTAAGAGCTGCTTTACAAAAATAGCATGGGTTTTCTGCTGCAGGGATCTAAGCACATTTAAAACAATTTCTGCTTTATTTCAGTGGATGCAATGAAGAGAGTGGAGGAAATAAAGCAAAAACGCCAAGCCAGATTTATTATGAACAGGTGAGAATTATTTGTGTGATGGGAACCCCTTGCCATGTGTGTGTTAGACAACCTTTCCAGAAATGGGATGATCCAGTTTAAAGGGTAATTTGCTTTGTATATACACAGTTATCCAAGGGATGGGGTATAATACACTGGGTAGGCTCTACCCTGTGTTTTTGGCTGTCCAAGGAAATGTAGCTTTTGGACACTCAAGGATAATAGTTGTAATGTAGTACTTGTTTTTATACAGAGTCTTAAATGTAAACAAAATTCTGATAAGAGTTGGTACAGTGCTTCATTTTTTTTTTTTGTGGTTTTGTATTCAGTATTTTCTTGAATTGGTTTTCAAGTACTTTTTACCTTTATTTCCTCGTAATCATAGTTATGTACAGCCTGTATATACCTTTAGCTAGAGGTATCATGCATTAAAATCAAAGCATACCACTCTTCTTTGAAGGTAATTAAATCCAATTTTCCCCTTTCCCAGATTAAAGAAGAGCAAAGAGTTGCAGAAGGCAGAAGACATCAAAGAAGTCAAACAGAATATCCACCTTCTTCGTGCTCCCCATGCAGGTAAGAACTTGAGTTCTTGGGTTACTGGTTTACCTGCACAGTTTTAGGATGAGTGACTCATTCTACAAATGAATAATCCTGTACATTTGTCTTATATTTAATTTGTCCGTTGAATATGGAGAATAGTTCTTGCCACTAAATGTCAGCAGTGTCTTTGTTCTGAATCAGATATACCTTTTTTATTTATCTAGACCTGCATTCATCATTTCTCTTCCTTATTTTCAGTGTTTTAAATTGCACTCAATACCTGGTGCTCAATGAACTGCATGTTTGTTATCCAATACATTTATCTAAGTCTTCTCTTTGAACTGGTTAGTTGAACTCTACAGACTCTACCAGTGAGTGATATAAAATAGAGTAATTCAGCTGTGCTGCTTGAATTTGTCAGTCAGTTGTGTAGAACTTACATGACAATACTGTTCCTTCAGTAAAGTCACATTTTAAATAAATTATTTGTTTTTAAAAATACACTTAATGAAGTAGAGTAATGAAGACAAGTTATAAACATTTCCATTATCTCTTGTTTTATAAAAATTATCAGTGATTTTTTTTCTTCATTATTAGATATTAATTAGAAGTCTGTTTGATATGGTTTTTCTTAGATTTTTGTCAGGATGTATTTAAACTTTGGTTTAATCTGCCTAACCTGTCCCATTGATTGCCCCTCCTTTTTTTTTTTTTGAGGTTTTGGGATTTTTTTGGTGGAGCAGGGGTTTTTTGGTTTTTTTTGTTTTTTTTTTTTTTTTTTTGAGGAAAGGAAAAAACATCTGAATTCAAAAGAATAAACTCTAGTATCATCTGTGTTTGGTTTTACTTGTATTAGATGAATTATGTACAGCACTGTGTGGTATATCTGTTGGTGAAATACCGGCTGCCTTCTTGGTATTCTGCAATTCTGACTGGGCAGAGAGCAGAATCAAATCTAAATCTTGGATTTTTCTTTTACTTTGTTTTTCTTTTGGTCATCTTATTGAGAGGTAACATTCTTGCTGTCCATCACAGCATTCAGGAGGGCTTAAACCTTCATTTAAAAACCAGTGTGAGAAGGCTATTGATCTGTAATAAATAATGAATTTTTGTAGTTCTTTGCATGGTTCTGTGTCTTAGTTTGGAAGACAGGTATCGCTAAGGACAAACAGGACCCTCTCCTGAAATGGAGAATGAAAAAAAACCCCTCTATCCGAACTGTTGTAATTTTAGAATTAAGGGGCTCTCAGGCGAAGATGTGAGGATATGGATAACAGTTCTTTACTTGTGTTTAGCAAGGCAAAACAGAACAACAATAACTATGAGATGAACAACAGACAGACCCAGTGAAACAGTGCCAGTTTTCTCTGCCGCTGGCACCCTTTCCCCGTTGGTGCAGTTCCCGACACAGGCAGCTGTGGTGCAGAGTCCCGGGGTGCTGGAGATGGATCAGGAGCTCCCGGCGGTGGCTGGAGCTGCAGCACGAGTCCCGGCAGGACAGGGGGTGCGGGCTGGGGACTGGAGAACACTCGGAGCAGGAGCGAAGGGACAGCGAGGGGGGCAGGAACTGCAGCGGCTCCCGGCCAGGCAGACAGGGGCAGGGTCAGGATTGCCGGGCACACACGGAGAGACCGTGGCAGGAAACCCCGAACTGCGCTCCAGTGGGGCCAGTGAAAGAAAAGATCTCTCCCTGTGCAGTCTGAAAGCCACAGCCTGCTGTGTCTGCTCCCCACAAGCACACCCCCCCAGAAAAAAAACAAACAAAAAAACCAAGTCCACGTGTTCCTCCCCCCCAGGCCACTTCTTTTGTCTTTCTTAACTATCCATAAGTGCCCAGAGATCAGTTCCCCCTGGCAACTTATGGGAAAAAAATTCTACAAAATAACCCAACATTCTGCCAGGTATTGGCAGCTGTATCAGTTGGTCGTAGCAGATGAAAATACAGGTTTTACTACATTTTAGATTTTGCATAAAAACAGCATCAGCTTTTCTGCTAAAACAAGTTTTAGGAGGTGATGGAGGTTACCACTGAATACCTTTGAGCTTGATGGATTTGCTGGTAAACTCTTCAAGCAACTTTTAGGCTATTTCACCTGAAACAGGCGTGCATATTGTTCGAAGAGAAGCATTTACTTGGGTTTACAGAAACATGTTGAATTTGCCTTGTTTTTTTGAAGGTACACCAAAACAACTGGAGGACAAAATGGTGCAGAAGCTACAAGAGGATGTGCCTATGGAAGAAGACTCTTAAAGTGCTTGTATTTGCTATTTATATCTCTTCAGCAGTTAATAGTTCCTTTCTGCCTCATCTGACAACACTCAGAAATGTGCTTACAGTTGAAGAAAAGTACCTTGTAATTAATAGTGGTCATTTACAATTTGAATTTTTTTTTTAATGAAAAATAATAGGATGGGTACTAGTTTGGGCAGTACTTAAAATTCTGCAATTTGAGAAAACCTCATCAGCAGGATGGAGAATGAAGCTATTGTTTGAGATACCATGTGCTCCTTGGAAAGTTTGCTGGATAACTTTACTATGTTCATGCAAATAATTAAATAATGAAAGATGCTAGCCCTGAGCTTTTCCTACATTGTCTGTTGTTCTTTCATAGTGAATAAAGCAGCTAAGAATCTGTTTCAGATATGAGGAAGGAAATGCATTCCTCTTTCCACGTGAACAGCTCTAGATCAGGTAGTGGCTTGCCTGAGGAATTTGGGGATATGCAAATGGGGAGCCCTTATCGGCCTTCTGTGTGTGGGGTTGAGCCGTGCCCCGTACCTGGGGAGGCAGGACCTCCAAGAGCAAGCTGAAGAAAGGGCATTTTATGAGCAGCACATTGTTATTCAGAAGAAATCCTGCTTTAGTGCCATCCATCCAAATCACTGGTCCTGTCTGTCCTGCCGAGATCTAGTAGGAGCAGAGCACAAGGTGCCTATGAGAACAGACTTACAAGATAAATGATGATGATGGGGTGTGAATATTTAATCAGAAGAATTATTTATGAATAACTGGTGGTGCTAAATTCTATTATACAGTCTGTCTTCTTGGCATTTACCAGATCTAACAAACTATTCCCATTTTGTGTTTGTACTTTATGCTGTCAGAAGCCTTTCTTCAAAACAAACAGGCACGATCAGGACAAATGAGATAGTCAAAAGCAATTTTAACAAATGCTTTTTAGTTTCAGTTGCTGTCATCTTTTCTTACAAAACAAACCCAGATGTATAGTTGTTTTCTTTCTTTTTTCAGACTACAAAAGTTGGAAATGTGGAGTATAATAGTGATTTAGTAAGTGTCTATTTCCTCTTTTCCATCTTTAATCCATCTCTTGGCAATTTCGAGTAAAACGCGGGTTTTTCATGCTAACACGTTTTGGCTGCTCCCTGGCATTCAGCCTCAGTTCCGTGTGCCCAGTGCCCTGAGCCGGGATGCAGCCCTGAGCGTGAGTGCAGCCCTGAGTGTGCGTGCAGCCCTGAGCGTGCGTGCAGCCCTGAGTGTGCGTGCAGCCTGAGCGTGCGTGCAGCCCTGAGTGTGCGTGCAGCCCTGAGCGTGCGTGCAGCCCTGAGCGTGAGTGCAGCCTGAGCCGGGGTGCAGCCCTGAGCGTGAGTGCAGCCCTGAGCGTGAGTGCGGCCCTGAGCGTGAGTGCGGCCCTGAGCGTGAGTGCAGCCCTGAACGTGAGTGCAGCCCTGAGCGTGAGTGCAGCCCTGAGCCGGGGTGCAGCCCTGAGCCGGCGTGCAGCCCTGAGCGTGAGTGCGGCCCTGAGCGTGAGTGCGGCCCTGAGCGTGAGTGCAGCCCTGAGCGTGAGTGCAGCCCTGAGCGTGAGCCCTGACCGGGTGCAGCCCTGAGGGGCCGCGGGGTGCAGCCCTGAGCCGGGGTGCAGCCCTGAGCCGGGGTGCAGCCCTGAGCGTGAGTGCAGCCCTGAGCCGGGGTGCAGCCCTGAGCCGGGGTGCAGCCCTGAGCCGAGGGTGCAGCCCTGAGCCGGGGTGCAGCCCTGAGCGTGAGTGCAGCCCTGAGCGTGAGTGCAGCCCTGAGCCGGGGTGCAGCCCTGAGCGTGAGTGCAGCCTGAGCGTGGCAGCGTGAGTTGCAAGCCCTGAGCCGGGTGCAGCCCTGAGCGTGAGTGCAGCCCTGAGCGTGAGTGCGGCCCTGACGTGTGAGGTGTGCGCCCTGAGGATGCAGCCCTGAGCGGGGTGCGGCCCTGAGCGTGAGTGCGGCCCTGAGCGTGGTGAGGGTGCGCCCTGAGCGTGAGTGCAGCCCTGAGCGTGAGTGCAGCCCTGAGCCGGGTGCAGCCCTGAGCGTGAGTGCGGCCCTGAGCGTGAGTGCAGCCCTGAGCCGGGGTGCAGCCCTGAGCCGGGGTGCAGCCCTGAGCGTGAGCGTGAGTGCGCCCTGAGCGTGACTGAGTGAGTGCAGCCCTGAGCCGGGGTGCAGCCCTGAGCGGGAGTGCAGCCCTGAGCGTGAGTGCAGCCCTGAGCGTGAGTGCAGCCCTGAGCCGGGTGCGCCTGAGCGTGAGTGCAGCCCTGAGCGTGAGTGCAGCCCTGAGCCGGGTGCAGCCCTGACGTGATGCAGCCCTGAGCCGGGGTGCAGCCCTGGGAGCGGAGGGTGCAGCCCTGAGCGTGAGTGCAGCCCTGAGCGTGAGTGCAGCCCTGAGCCGGGGTGCAGCCCTGAGCGTGAGTGCAGCCCTGAGCCGGGTGCAGCCCTGAGCGTGAGTGCAGCCCTGAGCGTGAGTGCAGCCCTGAGCGTGAGTGCAGCCCTGAGCGGTGAGTGCAGCCCTGAGCGAGTGAGTGCAGCCCTGAGCGGGTGCAGCCCTGAGCGGGGTGAGTGCCCTGAGCGTGGTGCAGCCCTGAGCGGGGTGCAGCCCTGAGCGTGAGTGCGGCCCTGAGCGTGAGTGCAGCCCTGAGCCGGGGTGCAGCCCTGAGCGTGAGTGCGCCTGAGCGTGAGTGCGGCCCTGAGCGTGAGTGCAGCCCTGAGCCGGGGTGCAGCCCTGAGCGTGAGTGCAGCCCTGAGCCCGGGTGCAGCCCTGAGCGTGAGTGCGGCCCTGAGCGTGAGTGCAGCCCTGAGCCAGGGTGCAGCCCTGAGCGTGAGTGCAGCCCTGAGCGTGAGTGCAGCCCTGAGGCGGGGTGCAGCCCTGAGGCGGGGTGCAGCCCTGAGGCGGGGTGCAGCCCTGAGCGTGAGTGCGGCCCTGAGCGTGAGTGCAGCCCTGAGCCGGGGTGCAGCCCTGAGCGTGAGTGCGGCCCTGAGCGTGAGTGCGGCCCTGAGCGTGAGTGCAGCCCTGAGCCGGGGTGCAGCCCTGAGCGTGATTGCAGCCCTGAGCGTGATTGCAGCCCTGAGCGTGAATGCAGCCCTGAGCGTGAGTACAGCCCTGAGCCGGGGTGCAGCCCTGAGCCGGCGTGCAGCCCCACCCGGAGTGTCCTTAGTGTCCTTTGCCGAGCCCCTCTCTCTGCGGCTGCTGGCGGCGGTGCGTGGGGTGCCGGCCCGCTGGAAGCCCGTGGCCCGCTGCGGGCGATGCCGTTCTTGGAGCAGCTCTGCCCGGCTCTGTGGGACGCCGCCCTCGCGCGGCCGGAGCGCGGTGGCAGCGGCGGATCGGGCTGCGGAGGAGCCGCGGGGCGCGGCCCGCAGCCAGAGCCCTCAGGGCCGCCCCGCGGAGCCCCGGCCCCTCACGGCCCGCAGCCAGAGCCCTCAGGGCCGCCCCGCGGAGTCCCGGCCCCTCACGGCCCGCAGCCAGAGCCCTCAGGGCCGCCCCGCGGAGCCCCGGCCCCTCACGGCCCGCAGCCAGAGCCCTCAGGGCCGCCCCGCGGAGCCCCGGCCCCTCACGGCCCGCAGCCAGAGCCCTCAGGGCCGCCCCGCGGAGCCCCGGCCCTCACGGGCAGCTCGGGCTCCCCCGGCCCGGCCTCTGCCATCGCTTCGTGCAGAGTAAGGCCTGGAGAGACTTTTTCTTGCCTTTGGTCAGGGCTTGGCTTTGCAATTCACGCTTCTTACTTTGGTTGTCCGTGGAGGCCTTCTGCTCAAAGATTGATCCTGAGGGAGTGACCGAAAGAATGGCAGATGATGGTGGGGTTTTGGTTTTGCTTTTTTGTTTGGCTTTTATGATAAGCAAACTGCTTCTTTTAGGATTCACTTTCAGTCTTTCCTTTGCAAGTGCTAATACAGTGTGGAAAAAGTGTAAAATACAGCGTTCTGTATAATCAAATTGTGCTGAGCTGGTGCAGACTTTCTTCGTAGGAAATTTGGGCCTTCGTGCAGTTTTGAGATTTTCTAGTCGGAGGTTTTCCTGATATTCTTGCTTCAGAGTAACAGCACGGTGGAGCCCAGGACACCTACGAGATCTGTCTGTGTCTGACAAAGAAACATAAATCAGTTCCATATATTGACTTGGTCATAGGTATCCATGGCTGGAAAAGCTACAGACAGCTGCTAATAGGTCCAAAGGCTTATATCCCAGGAGAAGGTATTTCAACCTCCAGGCTGTTCAGTTCTTCAATTACTGTTCTGGCCTCAAAAATTCAATCTCCTTTACCAGCCTAACTTATTTATGCGTTGCACAGAATTGCAACCAGAGAGCAGAAAGCTGAAATAGATCAAGCACTGATAAAATTGTTTAAACCTTCTTGTTGGCTGTCTGTCTATTTTTAGATCTCAATTTAAAGAGACCATATGCAGAGTAATTTATTTTGTTTTATTCGTGTTGAACAAGCAGCATTACTTAAGGTTGGGTAGGAGCAGAAGGAGGAATAAGGATTTGTGGAGGTAGCTGTGTTGGGAGACATTCTTTACTGGTTTGGGGTTTGTTTGTGTGTTACTTTCCTCCTCCATCCTCCTATCCTTAGATTTTTTGCATTATATTTAGTTTGGTGTTATCTTGTTTCTTAAACAGTTGTTTCTTCATCTTTAAAGAGTACTGGATAACATTTTGTCTTACGTGTATGTGTGGCAATAAATGTATATACCGAATAATATACTCAGCTCTAGCCCTACAAACTGTGAGATTTATTAGTGACATTGTTTCAGTGTGGGAAACATACTCCTGAATGGAAGTAGATGTATTATTTATAAGGCAACAATATTGTGCATCCACAAATTATCACTGGTAATCAAGGCAGACATCTCTGCACAACTGAAAAAAAATGTTGTTTGCAGGTATTTGAGCTGTTTTCTGTAGGCTCTGCTCTACACTTAACTTGCAAATTAAGAGAGTTGCTTTGTTAATCAACTTGAGTGAAGTGATTCCTGAGTGGAGAATTTGAAAGATTTCTTATTACTTGATAAAATGCAAAGCTGCCAGAAATTCTCCCTTGTGTTGAGGTGAGGTAGGTTAAAGTCTCTCTGTTTACACAAGCTCTGCAGAAGAAAGTGTTTTCATTCAGCCTTGCTGCAGAAATTGACACTGCAGAAATCAACTGCAGAAATAAACTGCAGAATTGTTTGGGGTGAGCAGTGAAATAACCAAATGGTTTTCTCTCATATGACCATTACCTGCCATTCCCAGCACTGGGTAAATCGAGATTATATCTCAAATCCCTGTGTTTCCCAGCTTTTTGTGCTCCCTGACACAAAACTTGGGGACAGAGTGGTACAGGCCATACAGGTTTAGCTTGGTAGATAAAGGTGGCAGACATGAACCCAGCAGTCTTCAGGCCTGGCTGTGCAGACAGCTTTTTCTTCTAACAAGCCAAACAAACTGGGTGGGTTTGGAAGTCAGAAAGAACCAGCTAGGCAGCTGCCCCGGGCTGCTCCTGCCTCCTCTGTTTGGTTAGTTGTGCTGGGCACAGATGGAAAGTCATTCAAGGTTAATTTGATTAGCTGTACCCAGCTTCTGGGGACCTGTGGGGAAAATCTTTCTTTTGAAATAGGAGATGCAGATATCATAATGTGGTCTTAATTCTCAGGTGATATTTAGAAAGGGACAGTATTTAACCTTGAGCTAAGAACACATTTAGAATGTTCTATGCATAAAGAAAGCATGCTTTAATCCAGATTTCTTTAGGGTATGGCCTTGCTACTGCTTGGGGTCTCACATAGGATATCTGGGGAATACTGTGATGCTGCATTTAAGGAACTCGTGCTTTTTCCTCCATGGATGTCTGCTTCCATGCCTGGTATTGACTTGGGAGGAGATTGTGTGCCAGATTTTGTCATTGATGCTATCAGAAAGCTGTGATACAAAGGTGACAGGAAGCATTCTTCACTTTTCACAGCTGCTATAGATTCAATTGTTTTGAAGAGGAAGGAGATGGCTTTCTGAAAATTGTTTTTACTGACTCTTGAAGAATTTCTACAGCAGATATTCAGAATTCAGCTTCTGCATAAAAACATCCAGCTCTGAACACAAGAGGCATTTTTAGGTCAAACTAAAGATGGTTGAGCAGGATAAAGACCTGTAGTTCTCTAGTAAAAAAATTATCTGCTTCCCGTGTTGATAGAAAAAGGAATTAACAATATTACAAGCTTTTCTAGTAATTGTTATGGTCTGCACACAGTTCAGTTTATTTTTTATTGTATCATATGCAATGATCTACATGAACCTGGTCATATGAGGACCAGGTATTCTCCCAGTTTTCTACAGAAGTGCCAACTTTTGTTAAACTACTGCCAGACTGCATAGATTTTTTGGCAGTAATTTTCATCTTTTTCATTACCTGAGTTTCATCTGCTTGTCCAAAATCTGTTAAGAGTTTTAATAGTTTTTCACTTTTCATGACAATCCTGTTAATTCCAGTTCTGGAAATGTTTAAAACCTTTAGACTGAAAACAGAGGAACTTTTATGTTGGTTTGTATCTAAAGTCCATTCAAACTTGTACTACCCATGATCACCAGTATAGCAGAGCCTTTCAGAGAGGATCACAAAGCATCATCCTAGTGCCCCTTTCCATGGTTTATCTTCCTAAATGCACAGTCGGTAATTTAGGGATTTCTTTGGAAATTTCTGGTGAACCAGTCTTCTGTGACTGTATCAAGTCTAAATTTGAACCCCTCTATACTTTCTCAATGATCTTGTGATCAATACTTCTGTTTAACTGATTATTGTGAGGAAGAACTTTGTGATTCAGATTTGACACCATTGGGTTTTCTGTAGGTCTGGTATTGTGGGAAGCTGAATTACTACTTCTCTTTGCAGTGTTGCTGTGTTGTGAACCTCTAGTTACCTATTTTCTAAACCAAAGAGTCCTGATCTCTTACCCTGTTCTGTAGGAAGGTCTCTGAGCATCTTTATTGCTCCTTATGTCTGTTCTTCTTGACTGGTTTGTGGGATGAAACGATGACAAATTCCTGCAGTATTCAATATATGGATGGGTGTACCCTTTGTCTGCACTGCTTCTCCTTTGTTCTTTGTTTCTTTTGTAACTGTGTTTTTCAATATCCCCAGATTTTTCCTGCATGCTTTGTAGAAAGAAAATAAAAAACCTTCAGTGTTCATATTTATTTAGATTTAGAATTTGCCGGTTCATTCACTTTGTTTTCTCTTTCTGAATCTTTAGTGAACAGACAAGTCCACGACTACCTGAATGCATCATGATTAAGACTGTCCTGTTAAGGGAAGTAAGATAGACAGCATTATAAAAAAGATAAACACATAAAAAAACCCCCAACGTGCAAAGGAATTAAATTCTGTCAAAACAGATCTCAACAGATGGGCATCAGCTGCTCTTAGCAAGCAGAGAGAATCCCCTTGAATATTTGTTCTTGAGAGCTGTGACTTGGGAGTGAGTGGCGCTATTCTCTTAAATGTTTAAACATAGTTGATTGTAGATGCAGGGAAGTGTTTGCTGGTAGGGAGTTTTATGAATCATTTACCTTTGTAGGAGTACATTCTGACATCCTAAATGCAGTATGCCATTTCCCTTCCCACACATTACATGCAATAGCTAAGTGGTGAGTAGACAGCTACAAGTCAGCAGACCTGAGTTTTATTCCTGGCTCTCTTTCCCTTGTTAATTTTACTCAAGTTGTTCAGCTTTTCTGAGTCTTCTCTAAAATGGTCTACCTGAATCACAAGGAATATGTTCTGTTTCTTCCAACTTTTCCATGCATATTAAGACACTGATGTGAGACTTACTGCAGGAATTAATGTTATCTTGGAATTCTGTGGGACATTTTTTATGTCATTTTAATCTTACTTTCCCAGCTCTGAAACAGAGTTCCTTTCAAATGGGGTTCCTTTCATTCATCCTTTCCATCACTTTTCTTGGATAGGTTTTTGTCACTGACTAAAGCCTGTGGGGCCAGGTTCAGTCATGAGACTGTTTTGTGGTAGCTCTGGAAGTCAGAGGGAATTGTTCATGTGTGTGCCCAGCAGAAACCAGTATGATACCAGTCTGACTCAGTGCCATTCAGTAAAGACTGGCTCAGTTGGTCTGACCCCAATCAGCCGGCTGGAAGTAAAGCAGCTCCCATGCAAATAAGAACTTTTCTGTTGTTTTACCAGGTGATTGCCAAGGGTGTTGGATGTCTTACTTATTTCTGCTTTTCTGCTGAAGTTAAGTAGCTGGTAATTCTTCAGTTCTTAAATCTAGTAACACTTTGTAGCTGTGATTTTTCCCTGAAGCCATGTTTCATAAACTCTCCCTGCTTATGTAATTTAGAAATCCTAACAGAGCAGTTTAAGTATAGTAAGCAACCAAATTTATCACTGGAAGCTTTATATTTATTATCACTAGGGACAGAGGACAAAAGAGCTGAAATGTTCCCAAGCCTATTCACTGAGGACATAGCACAGGTACTTTGTGACTCCAAGCTTGCAGATTTTATGATTTGTAGGCTGAAACGTAATCTAGTATTCTAAAATGTAAATGAAAACTTTTTTACTTAGTCCTCAAGCTTATGAAGAGTATATCTGAGCCTGAAAGAAGTGATGTTTTATTTGGTCTGCAGACAAGCAAAACAGATAAGAGACTTTCACTATTCTAAACCCATTTTTAATTCTGAAACTTGAGTTAATCAAAATCAGAGCTGTCAACTCTTCACTGTTGATCACAGTACCATTTGATTTCATCTTGCTGTTGAAAAATTGCTCTTATTATCTGACAGCCCTGAAGGTTTTTGTGATTAATTTATTGCCGATCAAAAATTTTTTTTGCTTATTGAAAATTCAGAGAAGGAAAGTTCAGCATTCTAATAAAAAATATATGGGTTGCAATACTATCTCACATATTTTCATAAATCTCAAAATTCCTCATTTGAGTCTCATTCAAAATTCTCATTTCATTCCTCATTTCCTCATGTTTTAAAGAAAGAAGGCCCTGTTAATTTGTATCTGAACACAGTGGAAAATTATGAGGGAGATAAATATCCTTGGCTGAAATCAGATTTGAATGACCCGAATTTTAGAAAGTTTGTTTGCTCGAGCCATTGCAGCCTGAAAGAAACAAGTATCTTTCTTGAAAACTTGATGATATGATCCCAGATAATCAGTAACCTAGGGCATACTCCTATGGATGGAGAAAATGCAGTCAGAAAAGCTTTCCTTGGATGATAAAAACTTGAAATGAGTCTCAGCATCCAGTCATTAGCATTCAAAGCCCTATCCAGTCACAGAAATGTCTTTTTGCTCTTTCCCCCTCAGTGCTATATTTATTAGGAGGTAAGAATGTGATACAGAAGCCAGAACCTGAGGTGTTTTGTGTGCTGTGATTCAGCTGCCTGGCAAAAGATCTTACTTTGGCAGTCCCCAGACTAGTCTTGTGAAGTATTCCTCAGGGAGGGAGATTTCTTTCCAGAACTGTCCTCCTTTGGTGTGACCATCTGCCTCTATATAGTCATTTGGGCAAAAATAGAAATTACAAACAGAAAATTGCTCTGTTGCCAGATTAGCTGCAGAATACACACTGATGCTTTACTCACTCAGGAGGATTTAGTGCCAGGGTTCTTTGCTGGGGATAAAACATTGTATCATATTTTCCCTTCCTGTCACTGTTGGATTAAAAACTAAATCCTGCTCATTTTACTTTCAGAAGTAGTCCCAAAGGATTTTGGTAGGATTAATTGCATATGAAAAGCAAGTAGGATTTGGCATTCTGTGTACACTGAAAATTAAACAGAGGTAAACATTATCAAAAGTTTTAACTTACTGATATTATTTCAGCTCGTTTTATGATCTGAATCTTTTCTGTTAAATACTTAAAGATCCTTATGGAATTTCAGGAAAGTCACATCTCTGAAAAGAAAAGGGAAGAAATCTGTGTGTGTAGGACCTCAACGCAAAGACTTGAAATAGCTACTCAAGTCCTTCTCCCTTCCTGAAGTTAGGCGCATATGTAGGTTGTTGAATTTGGGATTTAACAAAGAACTCTATTCCTTTTTTAAAATCACATGGACACTTGTTTTTTTTCTTTAGTTTTTCTTCTATAATATTCTAAGGCTTCTGCTGGGGAGAGGATGCAAAACACTTCATGATACATTGGGAATAATGCCCTGAAAAAAGTTCTGTTTTATGGATTTAGAGTTTACAGAACAAATTTTAGTTCTATAGGTAGTGTGGGTGGATGTAGGGATGAAGAGCTCCAGAAAGTAAAAGTCAATACCTGATAAACTTGGAAAGTTACAGCATCAGCTGTTCTAAATTTTTTTATGATGAGGGAGTGGAAGAAGTTCTGTCAAACAGACCGAAACAATTTTTTCAACCCTCTAATCTTTTGTAATCTGTTCTGTCTGGGTCTTCTGTGAGATTATTTCACCTGCCTCCGTCTTTGACTTTTTTGTTGATGTTACCCCCATTTGTAGTTAAGGGTAGATTTTTGAATGTTGTGTGGTGGAATCTGTTTAATTACTTGCTCTCATGCATTTTACTTGAGTTTACAGTACTCTAGAAGTATCTTTTGGGGAAGGTTGTCTTTCCTAGGGAGGGAATGGAGGCAGTCTGGGTGTCCATGTGCCCTAGGAGCACAGAGCACACGTAGGCAGGGAGATCAGTTAAAAGACAATGTAATTTTCCCCAAATCCTTCAGAGTGCATGGCCCTAAAGTACATTAGGGATACCATAATTTTCCCAGAAACTAATTTCAAGATCCAGGAGAGCAGCAGTAATCTTGAATGGAGCCAGTGGGCCTGTGTGAAGGAGTGGGGAGGAAATGCTGTTTGATACCTTTAGCTGCAGGGTTTCTGTGTAATGGGGGTTCCTTGTTACTGTTATTTTTCTGTCTTAAAATTAAGGCTAAATATTTCACAAGGGTAACATCCAGTCTGTCTTGAATGAGTTGTGCCTTGGGCTAGAAAGAAGCAAACTGGATCTGAGGCCATCCCTCATTCAAGGGAGACTTTGTCTGCAACAGTTTTTGTGCAAGTTGTATCACAGCTTGAGCAACAGCTTTCATTAAATGAGAAGTTTCCCTTGTGCATTCTGCTGCCCTGCTCTCTTTGCTCCATCCAGCACCACTGTCCTTCATGGTTTCCCCAGCAGGTCCCTCTGTACCTGCCCTCTGTCTCCTTGCATGCTGGAGTCTGATCCTTGCCTTTGCTGTTGTGGTAAACACTCTTGGGGAAGAGTAACATTGGGATCAGTACTTCAGCTGCATTTTGAAAGCTGCCTATAAAATGAGTTTAAGCGAAATCCAAGTCCATGGTTCTTGACCTGAATCTTTTGTTCCAAAGAAGCATATTCACTTCCTGAATAAACTAAAAAATGACCTAAAATAACATAATGTGGCTTTCCCTTGAGACAAGGGCACAGTGCTCCACTTGTCTGTATCTCTACATTTGCCATCTTTTTCAGTTACCTTATGCATAGCCCAGAAGGTTTTATGGGAGCACAGGTAATAGTCCTACGTGATAGCTTTCTTACTGCTGCTGCCTGATCTGGGGTGATTCAGTGTCACTCTCAGATGGTGACAGACAGCTCAGCAAACACCAGAGCTGGATGTGAAATAATCCCTGTGGTGCTCTTTGCCTCTAATTCTAGGCAGAGAGGAGACCTGATAAATAGTTTAAATGCTGAAATATGTAATGTGGTTTTAGTGTTTTCTCTGTGAATCCCTCACATTGTGTTTAGGTACTTGTCCATCATGAGGTATACTGGTTGGTTATAAAAAAATTCAAGAACCAAAGGCATAATTTCTTGTAGGCTGATATTTAGGAGGCAGTGTTTGTGATATGCTGGTATTTGAAGTACTTTTGAGTTAACAAACTTGTGAAAAAGGGAAGAAATCTTGATATAGTTTTTAAAAATTATTTTTTGAGCTTTTCTTTTGAGTTATCCTGATTTGATCTCAGAAGTTCCCTAGTCTTTTGTTTCAGCCTGTCTTCTCTGGATATTGATAGTGATAGAGGATCCAATTATTTAATCCTTTCATGCATGCTTTCACTTTCAGCAAAGCAGCAAGGTGCAAAATCAGAGCGTGTTTAAGACAGTTTTAGTCCTCATTTTTAGCTGTGGTACATTACCTCTACAAGAAACAGCTGATGGTATGTGAAGCATAACTACTTGAATGAAATCTATCTACTACATCTTTTAATTCTCAGTGCTTTCTTGGTGTGTTGTATGCAGAACTATTTACTGATTAATATTTCTTTGCAATTAGCAGGGAAATGGGAAATGTGAAGTAGTCCTACAGGAACTGCAATATTCTGGAGAAGTAAGCCTGTTATTTTCATCCTTCAACAAAGTATACCAACTCCCCACTGTATGAGGATACATTTAATTTATTTTTTCAGCTATGCCTTATTGATTCCACAGTTGTAATGTTTTCCGTTGAGTTTGTTACCAAATTTGCACTGCTCTGATCTTGTGGCATCACGTTTAGATTTCGAACTGCATCATTATGTTGCCATCTGTTAAAGCCCTGTGTCTGCTGAGCACTATTCTGAGAGAGGGCCAGTTGCTGGCTAAGTCAGAGAGGGTGACAGATTTTTAATTATGCAGACAGGATGGGAGTGGTGGGGGACTGAACAGTGAGTGATGATTGCTCAGACAGTGGCTGTCTCTCAAACAGCCTGCTAACTGCAGTCCTACCACGAGTGGCTGAAGTGCACAGGGAATGGCTCTTTGGGGGTGAGCTGAGGGAGGTGGGCTCCTTGGGGGGACACTGTGATTGATGGATACCTGGTGGGTCAGAAATCCCAATGTGTGCTGAACCTATGGCTTCTTGGTTTGATACTTGAGAAGGCCCATATGAATAACTCCTTCCTGTATTTTCCATTGATTGGATTCAGAATAGGCCACTTAGGAATTGATGATGAAGAGATTAGGTGTATACAACCCCTGTCTCTTACGCTGCACACCATCTTCAGACCATTTTGCACCAGCAGGTTGTGAGTGCTGCCTTGGCCAGTCTCCACATGTGGATCTCCATGTCATCAAAGGAGACAGGAGGGAAGAGCCCCAGCAGCTCAAAGCAGGTCTTGGTTGCTCCAAGCTTTAATTGGAACTTGTTCTGCTTTATTCTTTCTGTGCCTTGATGAGTGTACTTGGAAGGAAAAAGGGATTAGAAACTTCCATAACAGCCCTAAAGAACAGAGCCTTGCAGGGGTTGTGACTGTAATTAAAGGCCAGTCTGGAGATGGACTATGAGGGTTTACTGTTCCCTTAGAACTACTGTGGGCAGATAGGACATAGAATGAATTTGTTTAGGATATGAGAAGGAGGCGATGCCATCTCTAGGCAACGAGGCTGCCTGCAAGCTGTCTCACTGAGTCTGGGTCCTCTGAGAACGCTGCCAACGCTGCAGGACCCGAGGGCTGGGACAAGACTGGAGGCTGTATATTGCAGGAATGTGCTACATCCCCACCACCATGTGTGGAGGACTGGGGAAGAGGGATTGTTCTGATTCTGCCTTTTGAAGCATGACATTACAGGAAGAGATTAGATTTATGGGCTCAAGCCTTTCACCAGTCCTGAGCTCTCCTGGCTAATGTTTTTAATTTCAGCACTGACTCCCCTTTCTGGAGCATTTTTAATCAGGGGTTTCTTTTGCTAAAGAACTTGTACCTGACATAATGGAAAGAAATTATAAGAAAGCATGAGCTTTTGGTTTCTTTTCATGTCAGTTCTGCCATTCTACCACCTCTGGTACTGAATAAAGCTGTAAATAAATTTCTTCACTGCCTGGGCTGTGGGATGGCTGCAGGTGCTCTGTGCCTACCTGGTGGCTGCTGCCTGTCCTGGGAGGAGGGAGAAGCCTGCTTTCTCACACACTGAGGCAGCTGCTGGAGGTGTGGGGATAGGAGGGCCCCAAAGTCCTGTATTTCTGCATTTTGGGACTTGCTGTGCACCCAATGCAAAATGTTCAGCCCCAGAGGTTTTTGCCCAGAATGCTGTTTACTTGCTGATTAATGCATTAACTGTTTAAAATAAGGGAAAGAAAAGGTAAGTTGTTGACTTGATTTCCCCTCTGTTGGGTACCTCATTAGACTGCACTAATCCATGTTATGACTTCTGAGATTTTCTCATCTGTTGATGTAAATCTAGTCAATGAAATAAAATCCTTATGGAAATATAATTTGCTGAGTCATCAGATCTCTCATCTTGCTTGTTTGTAGCCTTGTTGTCAGAGCCAGGCTTATTGTGCTTTAAATTCCTGGCTCATTACTGACTTGTTTAGCATGGAACTGAGGGCATCTTTGCAATGTAATAGGCATGGGAATTTACTTTCTAATTCTCAGAGAAAAAAATGTTCCTGGCTGATGCAAGGGTAGCTTACTGCAGGAATTCCAATAAAATTAGGGGGATTGACTGTTTTGTGGCTTTTTTTGTTTGCTTGTTTGTTTGTTTTTGATACAGGAGAGATATATTCTTGGCATGGGATCTGTTGGAAAGGCATTGCAAATGCAAGCTTCTGAGTCAGCAAAGAGATGTCCAGGTAAGGAGTTGGAACGAATGGTACAAATTGTTTTGACAAAAACAAATGAAACTATAAATGTACCTGTTTAGGCTAATAAATTTTTTCATAAGTATTCATGCCATGTCCTGGTTTGACTCTAGCAAAAACCTTAGCTGGTCAAGAAAAAATAGAGGAGAATTGGAACAATTTAGGCGAAATAAAGGCAGGAAAGAATGGGATTTAATGGGAATTAATGGGGTCTTCAAATGGTAATTCCACTGAATTGTGACTTCTAGCCAAAATAAATGGTGCAGTTCTACAAATGGGGAGGCAAATTTTATGGGATAATATACCAGGTATCACTGACAGTTTTGTCTGTACTTTCATCTGTGTTGCTAATGTGAGTAAGTTTTAAATGAGCTGTCTTCAGGAGATTTCACTCTTTTGTACAGTGGCCTGTGCAATATGGTACTCAGGCTTAGACATTTGTGTCTTCATAACTAATTATAACCTTCAGTGTGGGCTCTGGTGGACAATAAATCCAATTATCTCTTTAGATCCCCAGGCCAGTACTGGAGGGCTGTGTGCAAAGCAGAAAATGGTGCTTGTTAGTATATGCTAAAACCTGTAACAAATATAACTGGGTTATTTGAACATATTACTGTTACAGTCCTCTCTTGTATAAAAGATACGGGAAGAGTTTCTTTGCCAGAAATATCTGATTTAAAAACTGAAGAAAAATATTCAATCCTGTCTCTAGCTTTGTCCAGTATTAATATTGCTGGCTCAACATACTCATCCAGACTATGAACATAATAAATAAAGTGTTTTTTCCCTGGGAGATCAGAGCCTCTGTGCATCAGGTGTGTGTATGTAGCTGCTGGGCTGGTCTCACTTCCCAAGATGTCCCAGTGTGGGGTTGTTTCACCTGCCCTCCTGCTATGGTACCTGGTAGGCTGGCTCAGTACACGCTCTTCAGAGCCTCCTTCAGAAGGTAAAGTGCTGAAGTGCAAGGTTTACTAAAGGACAGGCAAACAAAGCAAGTTTGGAGAAAGGTTGTTGATGGATGGTGCTGGTGGATGGAGAGAAGTGATGCATTTCTTCTGGCTGACACAGCAGGGCCAACTGGGATAGAAGTCATGAACACTGAAAATAGCGAGGGTTTTTTTTTTTGTTTTTTGTTTGGTTGGGATCATCTGTATCCCCATGATAGTGACAGAAAGAAGATTATGAAATCTTAATCACTAAGAGATTCTTCCAGGAGAAAAAAAAATGCAGTTTTTGTATAATTATAGTGATATTTAGTTGAAGGGAATAACAACCTTTAAAAAAAGTTGTGAACACATTTCTAGTGCTAAGCCAGGATTAATTTCTTTTGTTGTTTTTTTTTTTTTGTTTTGTTTTGTTTTAGCAACAACTTTTTAATTTGTTGAACAGCCAAAAGCCATTTTGGAGCTCACCCAAGGAAATAAACCTTCTGCGATATGTAAGTCAGAGGTTATAAAGCATCAGCATTCTAGTGACTGCAAAACTAACATTATTATTGAATTATTTCACAGGGTCATAAAGGAGATATTTTAAAAATAGATTCTGAACCTATGCTCTCTCACTGCTTACAATTTGAATTTTAAATTTAAAGTATTTTAATACACAGTTGTAGGGATAATGATTATTCTTATCCTCATTAAGGTCCTTGTTTGGAAAAATGAGTGGGTAATAATAAGTGTGAGTAGGTATCTAGACAGCAGGGTCAGTAATAAGAGCACAATTGCTGTCTGGTAATGACTGGGAGCTATGTTACACAAAGAGAAATTAAACAGAGAAACAATGGCTTCTAATAACACAGCAAAAAAAAGGCTGCTTGTTTACAATACACAGCTGAAATTATATTGCAGTGAGGGCAGGAGGAGAGATAACCAGGCCTCTGATAAATGGGAACTGGAAATGGCTAATAAAGAAGTACCACGCATATTGATATTTTGCCTCTAATGTTGCCTGGTTTCCATTGACCCCAGGAATTCTGCCCATGGAGTGATCTTGCCTGCCAAGGAGGCTTGGAAGTAGAGAAAAAAAATATTTTTCCTGAGTCTTCAAAGAGAATTTTGATGTAAGCTGATGGTAAATATGGAAAATGTGAGTAAGTAATCTTTGGGAGCTTGATCCTGCTGGCCAAAATTTACCAGTGTTATTCTCTCATGACTATACTGGTGTGTGACTTGCCCACCTTAAGGTGAGGCTTAGCAAAGCTCCTTTAGTTTTAATATTGCTGCAGCTGCAAGTCAGGTCTAAAAGTCTTGACACCATTTCTCTGAGTTCTGAGAGAGGAAAATAACGCTTTTAGCTTTTAGCATTACATTTTCAAGGATTAGGGTATAGACCGTATCATTAATATTCAGAAAAGGTACTGAGTTGTGTCAAGTTGTCAATTACAAACATATCAGCCAAAATCAGCAGCAGGGAAAACCTTGATAAAACTAATAGAAAGTGGTTTATCAAAGACAGGTGCAATTTCATTGGAAACACATTTTGGTTGACTGTTGTTTTTGATTAAAAAGATAGTGTGATTGCTGGTGGACCTTGTCTAGGACAGAGCAATCGTACTCATTTATCTTGCCTTAGAAAAAGATGCTGATAATCTTGTTGAAGGGAAGAGTAACATTAAAATCACGAGCAGAAGAATACAAAAGGAGAGGAGTGAGGATTTCCATGGAAAGAAGGTGGAAAGTGGTGGAAACTGCAGTTCTATGGGAGTTTTCACATACTCTCTTATTCTCCTGTATAGCTAAAATACATTTTTAAAGTGACTATTGTTGCAGAGCAATCAGAACTTAGTGTTGTGATATATTCAGGAAGATGTTTGCATCTTTTGTGCAGTGATGCAGCTGTGCTGAGCAAATATATACTTCATCACATGATTTTGTTTTGCATGCCCCTTGGTTAAAGTTAAGATGCTTTATAGTAGAATTCCTCTTCTGATTTGCAAATCTTGTTAGAGAAAGGGGATAAATGTCAGCAGTAGGAAAGAATTAAAAGATTGGCCCTTTTATGTGCAGAGACAGCCTCTTGTCTGCACTCAACTTGTTTGTGACAGCAAAAGTCAGATAGGTAAAACCTCCAGTGAAGCACTTATATCTCACTTCACAAATCAATTCCTGGGTATCCCTGGAGGATTTGCACTCTAGTCCTGCACAGACACTCTGACAGAAGGGAAAAAATGCACTAAACTTAATTCCACTGTCTGCAGTCTTTGCTTATAGACTCAAACCAGGCATGGGTCTCATGCAGACTACTACAAGATGCATGTTCAACGTATTTCTCTATTTTTCAGGTTCTCAGCAGTTATTAGAACAAGTGGCTTATGAATTAGTGTGTCTGTCACCAGCCCTTTGATAGATCACATGCCTGGTGTTATTGTTAGGACAACATGTTTGGTGATGTCCATTGCAAGAGTTAACCGATGTAAACTGGACCTGAAACAATGAGAACTGTAGGAATTGACACTAGAAAGGATATGTCCCACTGTCTCTGCTATCTGCTGATTGTTTCATAGTATGTGCTATTAGCACACAGTAATTTGGACCAAAAAGCACTTATTTTTCAAGTGAGTGAAAATAGTTGCCTCTGTTTTGAAAATGACTTCTGGTTTTTCCCATGTTCCCCACCCCACTGGCAACCATTCTGTTATTGCACCTAGTTATTACATCTTAGTCCGACTTGCATGTCTGGTATCTCAGCTGAAACCAGCAAATTCTTCTCAGCCAGCAATGCAATAAGAGAGCCAAGGGTCCTGATCTGGAAAATCTTGTTTCCAAACATGTGTACTACTTTTGCAGGGTATGCGGCTCTCATTCCTCTTTAGAACATTCCCTACTATGATTGAACACTCAGCACTTCTGATTTGTTCAGTCTTCTGTCTTCTCTTTCCTCCCTTTCTTCCGCAAAGTCTTGGTTTTCCTCCCTAACAAAATTAAAAATCTCCCTTCTATGTGCTTGGCAGTTGGGTTTTTCTGTTCCTAGAATTTTTCCTTCCCTAGTTTGAATTCTTGGTATGTTTGTTTCTGGCTGCCATGATTAGAGTGAGAATGTCTATCAAACAGTCTTGGATGGATTCTTGCAAATCTTGTGGCATGCAGATGATGAACTGAGGCACAGAGGCAAGTGACAAGGCTGCAGAGGATTCACTGGCAGAATTGGGAGCTGAGCTATGTTTTAGTCACAATGCTATTTTGCTCACTACATCAAGGAATAATTTCTCAATTTTCATCGTAACTCTTTCAAAAAATGTCTTGGATTATTTTTGGCTTTGAAGTGAATTCAGAAGTACATGTCCATTTTTTGCAGAAGTCTTGATTATGAGGGCAAGTTTCTGTTCTAGGCTTGTTTCACAACATTGCTTTTGTTCATTGCTGTCCCAAAAGACCAGGAGAGGGAGACTGGGATAGGGATGAGTGGCAGGCAGAAAGGGAATGGTTCCCATCCTTGCTTTCTGTGTTTGTTTATTTTCCCTGCTCTTCTATTCCTTTCCTCCCCCTCGTTTCCCCCCATTGTTATTTGTCTATGAGTCGCACTTCTCCTGCTTCTTTTCTGCATTCTTCTCCTATTTGTCCTGTTCTTTCCTTTATCACTGGAGTGCTGTCTCCTTCATACATCCAGCATAGTTTACCGACCGGTCCCTGGAGTGTAGCAGACTCTATTTGTGACTTCAGTTAAGGAACTACATGTGGCATGTTGTTGGTCTCAGCTTCTTCCTTTTGGCTCTCATGATTTAGCTCTTTAGTGTTTTATGGGGCATGATGGGACTGAGAGGATGACTTTAAAATAATTACACTTTCTTTAGATAATGTGACTCGTTTTGTGGACAAGATGTCAACCTGAATAATAGTCATACTTAGGTTCAGAGATGGTTACTGATAAAGATACATGCAAAATACTACTCTGGGCCAGGGCAAAACAGATTTTCTTCAATAACTACAAAAATGGCTCTTCTCAAGAGGGTACTTGGATTGCTTTCCAGTCAGTGGATGCCATCAGCATCCAACAGAAAAGTCAGGTTTTAAAATCTGGTGTTTAAAGGACTCAGAGGAAAGCATAAACATAGACTGAGGAGGATTCTACTAGTTTGACTGGATACTGCAGCAGTTGCTTTGTGCTGGGATTTGTGGGATTCCTGTATTTCAAGTACTGAGTCACTGAAGTGTTATGAATAATTGTGGCATATGAGAGCCCAGAATGGCAGGACAGGATTCTGGCAGAGTTATGTATTTTCTGTCTCCTTAGAGCCATAGACACAAGCAAGCTGTTTTTTACTTCATCTCAGTTTTCTGAGCTATGGTGATTTGTTTTTGGTATTTGCATGTCAACTGCTATCTGACTGCCTGTTGCATTCTGATATGGAGAGGAAACTGTGATTCAGTTTACCAAAAGTGTTAACTTCAGAGACCAGCTGCTTATGGCTGTCCCTACCCACATCCAGATTCAACAAGCACATGTGAGGTAGCAGATTTGCATATCAGCAAAATTTCAAACGTTCCAGACATCAGGGTAGATTTTCCTTCACTTTGGAGATTGTAGAATTGAATTCTAGTTCTGCCTTAGAGTAGTATAGATTCTAAGATCATTATTCCTGTAAATATTGAACTTAACTAATATTCCATAATGTCCATATTCACTAGTGAATAAGGGGCAATGAAAATCCTTTGCTGCTATATGGCTTTGTGCTCATTAATTTGCTCTTTTTTCCTATCTGTGGTGTAGTTTGTGCATCCCTGTCATATTCCTTGGAGAGGTTGCTCAGCAAAGTTCACTGTGCTCAAGCATATTGCATGAAGCTTCTCCCTCACCTTTGTAACAAACTGCAGATGAGTGTCCATACTGCCCTTTCCTCTGACGCCATAATTTCCTTTTCCCTTCTTGGTTTCATCTCCTTGTAGTAACTACTCGTTCCAGGTAGGCCCCTCCCTCTGTTCAGTCAATCTGGCCATATTTGCTCCTTTCAGCTTTGTACTGATTTCACTTGTTAGCTGAATTACTACAAGAATCCTCTTCTCTCCTCTTTTTTTAGTGTAAATCATGCTGGTATTTAAGTACAAGGGATTGTCATAATATGAGTATTGCTTAGGCAAGAAGCATCTCTCAAATATACTTGGATTTATAATTATGTCAGTTACACTTTCAATATCTTTCTGCTATGTGTATCTATAGAATATGTGTGTATGTGTTTGAAATCAGCTCTTTTCCTGAGTTAAAATATGTTTATAGCTGTGAAAACTCCAGAGTATCCATTGAAGCAGCCTTGCTGTTATGATTAGGTGAGGTTTAAAGCCTGGTGTCTTCACTCTTCCCAGGGCCATTTGAACAAACATCTGAGCTCTAGTGGAGTCCTGATGACTTCACTGAGACCTCATGTGTGCTCAGAGGACAGTAAATGGATCAGGAAATAGATAGCTTAAAATCAACCACAAAATTCTATGTAGCATTGCCTTTTATTTCCAGGTAATATGAATATTTTCCTGTTTTGTGACTCTTTCATAATTCACAACTTTTTTTTTTTTTTTTTGTACTTGAAAAGTTATTTGTAGTGATGAGGGAGAGTATCTCTGAAAATAACTGAATATGTCATGGAAAAGATAAAATAAGCTTTATAAAAATACTTGTGATTGTACAAAGCTTCCAAGTGAAAATGTGGAAAATTTTTTTTCTCCAATCTTTGAGAAGCTTATTGAGTTACAGCAACTCTGGAGTAAAAAATAACTTGATTATGAATTAGATATGCAGGTCTCATTATCATCAAGATTTAATGACTGGCTTCTCCAGTCCTATATAAGATGTTCATTAAAGTCTTTATCTAGTTTATGGTACAGCAAGTTTTGCTTGGTGCACAGCTGGATCCTGTCCGTGTGCCTGTAAAATCAAAGGATGGTGCCCTAAACAAAAGAATTCCAGTAACTGGCTGGTGTGTAATTGGCTTAAATTACAAACTCACTAAGGAGAATACAATGGCTGTAACTGAACCAGTTTTTAATCTGCCTCCTTAATTTGCTTTAAAAAAATTAAATCAGGTATATCTACACAGAACAAGAGATCAGCTCATTATATTCTCTCTGAAAACTAGTCTTAAATTTGCAATCCCATCCTTGGCATGACTTATTATATACTTAATGCTGTAGGGCACTGCAGAATCATAGCAACAGGCCATATGGCTTTTCTAAGGAGCACTTTTTCCATCCTAACTTCTGGAGGAAAACAAAGTCATCTGGATGCTTACATTTGGTGTGTTTGGCTAAGAGTCGTGGGGGATTGGGGAGGTAAATGGAACAGATAAAACTTGAAAATAAAACAAACAAAACAAAAAAAGAAAATAAATAGAGGATTAGGGAGGCTTTGAACAAAACTGTGTGTTGTGATTGGTGAACAGACTGAATTAGGTCAGGACCATTCCTTTCTCTGCCCATCAGGTTTTCAGCAACTGTAGAGCAAGGCTTGGGATATCTTCCTGGTATTCTGCCTTGTGCTGGGCACTCAATACTGATGGGAAGTCATCTTCTCTTTACCTGTGGGTAAAATGACAATGAAGTACTCATCTTGCTCTCAAGGAGATGAAAAGATTTCGGTTTGGTTGTTGGGCTTTTTGTTGGGTGTTTTTTTGAGGCATGCCAGGTTGCCACAGGCAAACTGCCCTTACTGTAATGAAAGAATTTCTGTTAAATGTGTGACAGTGCTGTGTGAACACTGGCTGTCGTGTTCCTCTCTCAGGTCCTCCTTGTTTTGGGAGTTGTCTATTGTGAGGAGGAAAAAGGAGAACCATTCTGGGGGTGCCCTCAAAGTCAGTGCTGAGACAGAGCAGCTCACCTGGCTTCACCCAGGGGCTGTGGAGAGTGTTGGCACAGGTAATGTCACATCTCTGGTGTATCTGTAGCAGCTGTACTGAGATTGTGTCTCTCTGTGCTCAAGTAACATTGCAGAGATCCTCAAAGATGTGTCCAAAAGAGATCCAAATTTGCAATTCCACCAGAATCCTGGGTGTTTCACTGATTATCAAGAGTGAAAGTATGCATTTAGTTTCCATATGGATTCTTGTCTGTTTTCTAACACTTGGCTAATTCCTGATGAACTTAGCTACTTGGAACCCAACTAATTGCAATTTTTTGGCTGCTGCCTGATCACCCATTTTGGAATTCCTCCTGTGACAAGGGACTTGGCTGGGAATATTTGTTGGCTGCAATGGAGAAACCGACTTTGAGCAGTTCACTTGGTAAATTACAGGCTGTGCTCCTAATTATAAACACACACTTGTGGGAACATAATCATACAATTCCCTGAGGTATATCTGGATTGCTGCATCCAGATTTTGAAAGCTAGAGGGTAAGATACTGAGTTTTCTTTAACATTAAATTATGAAGTGAAAGCCAGGGGCCTGAGGTTACACAGATCAATTCATGCTGTGCTAGCAAAATAATGAATGCCTGCTTTGAAGAAACACAGGAAAATCTGCCTTCCCTATAAATACCAACCTGACCATCAGAGCAGCTGTTTAGTTCTTGAGTCCTTACTCCTTGTCACAGGGCAAGAGCCCCTGGAGGATATCAGCCCTGCAGTAAACTATAATCACAGAAGACAGCTACTACCCTGCAGTAACCTGTCGAGGCTCCAAGGCCAGGAAGCAGCAATGGCAGCACAGGGGGAAGGCTGAGGTGTGCCAGCGTTTCATTTCTGTACTGGGTAACCTCCTACTTAACCAACAGCTGAAATCAGAAAATGCCATTTTATACCAGGTGGTTTGGGGTGAAACATCTGACTTTTCTACCATAGGACAATGTGTAAGCTGCTCCTCAGCAGCAGTACTGCAGACATGGCTCTGTAACCTGTGTTTATTTTGCTCTTGGAGTTGAATCCTTAGAACTGCAGTCAAGGAGCCACTCTGTGCTGCAGCCCATTCTCAAGGGGACACACCATGAGACCAGTGTATCCTCTCACATGAGCTAACAATTTTCTTCTCATTCCTCACTTCCTGACATAATTTTATCCAGTGGGACAATGAGGCTGATTCTATTTTTTTTCCCCAACAAATATTTTTGGTTTTTTCCCAGCAAATTTTTTTCCCCCAGCTTTGCTCAGTAGAGTGCTGTTGCCTCTCTGATTTAATTTTTAGTCCTTCAGCTGACACTGACTGTGTGAGGACACTTATCAGAACAGTGTTACAGGTCTCATAACCCATTTTTGAATGGTTGTTTTTCCTCTTAAAAGACTACCAATAGTCAGATTGCAGCTTCCCAACTAGGGTTAGTAATAACCTTCTGGTGGATAACTATCCTGGAGTCTTGGGTCATTGACATCTCTATTGACTTCCATGCTCAGAGCAGTGTGCAGCACCCAGCTGGTGATGAGACCTGTTGGGATAAGAAAACACGTATCTGGTCTCTTGCCTTTAAGATTTGTGGCTTGTCCTTCCCAGCACATTAGCAAAGACATTGTGGTGAAAAAATGGACTGCTAGAAACCTAGGATTGCTGGAAGCAATAAGCATTTTGTGTAAAGGCAGGAAAATCAGGTATTTTCTCTTGGGAAATGCTATTGCATAGTAGGAAAAAAAATCTAGGTGGCTAAAATATTAATGGAATGTTGCTATTATTAATGTTGAAATTGTTGAAAGGCTGCATATTAATAAGGACAGTATTTCCTTTAATCTTGTCTGCAAAGTCAGAGTCTGCTGGTTTTCCTGGGAGGTTCTAAACAGATTCACCAGGTTTGCTTTTGGACCACTGCCACTTTGGTTATTAACTCCATTTTGCTCTGTGACTTGTCAGAGTGTCTTTGTTTTGTTCATGGTTACATCCGATGAGCTAGCAGATGTTTGCTGTGCTCTTCCTGAGCTGTGAAATGGTTTGGGTATCTATCCAGAACTTTCCTTTTCAGTACCTTAGAAAGAATTACCAAAAAACAAACTGGCCATCACATTTGTTTATTACACGTGAATGCACATGTGTATAAAATCCATGTATCTGTTTGCCATGCTTCTGATACAGGGCAGAACTGCCTCCATAGAAAAAGCTTTTTGCAGTCTTGAAACTGACTTGTATTACTATGACATTTCCCCCTTGCTCAGCGATATATTTAAATGGGGTTTTCATGCCACTGAATCATATTGTATACAAACGAAGGAAAATGACAACATTATGAATCTTTTTCCTTGCTTCCTCAGGAAAAAAAATTGGTTTTTACTGTCTGGATTTTGCACATTCAAAAAGAAACTAACTCCTGTCACTCTTCAATCTGTTTGCTGGCAAACAGATGTATTAGTGCAACCCAGCTCAATTACCTACAAGTTCTGAAGTTCAGTAAGTGTTACCATGCCCTGAATAGCATTTCATGTACTTTGGTTAACCTCTTAAAAATGCTGAGGTAATTTATCATAAATACTTAATTTTTAATAATCAAGCTAATTTGAAATAATTTATATCTCTGGCTTCTCTATTACATGAAAAAGTAGGCCAAGGAACAAGTTTTGTCATGTTACATGTTACCACCTCTGAGTTTATGGCTGTGTGTTTAAGTGTTATGCTCAAAGCAGTTATGATTTTAAGTGTTTAACTTCTATGTGTCCAGGTGCTAGGGAAGCAAAAGCTTTATATAAATTGGTGTGATTTCTTTCTGATTTTTTAAGTGCTAATTGAATTTGCAGTGGTACTTGCTCCTGCTAGAGTTAATAATTAAACAAAGTGAAATTCCTGTAAGAACTATTAGCAGACTCTGTGTAATTCCATCACCTAAACAGTGAATCATTTCACAGAATGGTTTGGATATCACAAATGGATATCACAAAATACCATCCTGTTCCAGCTCTCTGCCATGGGCAGGGACACCTTTCACCACACCAGGTTGCTCAGAGCCCCGTCCAGCCTTGAACACCTCCAGGGATGGGGCAGCCACAGCTTCTCTGGGCGACCTGTGCCAGTGCCCAACTCAAAGAATTTCTTACTAATACCTAAACCCACCCTCTTTCAGTTTAAATTTGTTATCCCTCATCCTATCACTACACTCGGGTCAAGAGTCCCTCGCAGCTCTCTCAGAGCCCCTTTAGACACTGGAAGGTGCTCTAAGGTCTCCCTGGAGCTTCTCTTCTCCAGGCTGAACAACCCCAGCTCTGTCAGCCTGTCTTCATAGGAGACTTTTTAAACTGCACATCTATTGTAATGCCAAGTTATTTAGATAAATTAACAGCATTATTACTACTTTCAAAAAAGACTATTTCTATTTAGTTTTTGTCTTACTTTCATCTCACAGTACTTACAGTGTAATTGCAAAGATTAGCAGAGAGAGATTCATGATGCTCCAAGGCATCTGCTTCCTAGGATTGTAATATGAGAGGAGAACCCGCAGAGGGCACTGTATTGTCTCAGATGAGACAATCGAGGAGGATGCAGGGTATTTTAGGTTTCTGCATTTTCGTAAAATTGCAGTCAGATTTTTTTTTTTTTTTCATGTATATAGCAATAAGCAGAGTTACAGATTGGACATAAGATTTACAATCTCTGTTTCTTATATCTTTGAGATGAAAAGGTATAATGCAGAACTATCATGCCATGTTTTCAATGCAATCCTTGTCCTCACCTTCCTTCCTTCACTCATGCTTGTCTGAACGTTTCAGCTGTGCAAGCACTCGGGAAATGAATGTCGTAACTTAATAGGGTATATTCTAAACCTGCTATGTGTCAGAACAGGCAATCTGAATAACGCTAGTAGAAAGTGTGCAAAATTTACTGCCACCTATCTGAAGTGGGGCTCAGATTTCAGGTCTGAGCTCTCCTCCCTTATCAGGAGGAGAGTACAATACAGCTCTTCTGCAGAAAGGGATTCACAAATGGAAATTTCTGTTTGTGGTCTTCCAGAGATTAACATTTGCTCACCTCTGTTTATACAAAGCATTTTTCATGGTTATAGAAAAATGATGAAAAAGTTGTGTTCCACTGTGTACTGGCTGTGGATTTAAATTAAGCTTTAGGGATTTTAAAATGCAGTCCACAAGTTATTGTGTATTTCTTCAAGTCTTCCTGATGTCTTTGCTTAGACTAAGGGTTTCCCTGAGCAAGCTGGTGTCCCGGAATTGCTACAGTCTGCTTTAATTTTTTTCTGCAGATGATTACAATAGAATTTGCTTTCCAGTTCTATTTTCACTAATGTGTAGATCCACTAATGTGTCTGAAATGTTATGTCTCTTAGTTATTATTGCATGCTCAATCTAATTGTGGTCCCCTCTTATGCAACATTTACAAAACAAGCCCCAAGATCTGTCCTTGTAGCAAAGTGACGCTTTACAGAGAGCAGTGAGCAATGACAAAGACTTCCACAGGTTGTGAAGCACTCTGCTAACAAATACAGAGAATAATGTGCCTTGATTTTTATCTTGGGTCTTCTAGTTCTTTTGTATTATGAACAATCTCTCTTCTAGTTCCTAAATTGGGGGGATATTGTGTGATAATGACAGATGTTTCAGAGGCTCTGTGTCTGGTCACCTCGTACTTCCACTGCAGTGTTGCAGTTTTTTCTTCCTGTAAAATTGGGCAGAGGTAGTACCCAAAGGAAAAACCAATAGCAGAATGAGAAAAGCTGAGAAGTATCGATCAGATCTTGCTTAGAAGGGGTTACAAATCTTGACCCTTCACCCAGGCTTGTGGCCAAACTTTCATGCTTTGCTTCTTAGCCCCAAGCTGATAACCCCTCCTGGTGTGCAGTGGAAAAGCTGATAATTGCCATGTGATCAGACCTTCCTGCAACTCAGCGTTTAAAAAACGCTATTGTCCTTTATGCATTTCTGTCAAGGGGACTCAAGACAGGTGAACAGACTCTTGTTCTTTCCCCTTCCCTTCCAGGAGAATTATTCAGCTGTCAAGGAAATTTATTTGGCAGAGGATAGTTCCTGTTCAAGTCTTCTAAGGTTCATTGGGCTGGCACGTCCTGATGAAGGGGAGTTTGGTTTTTGGCTGGACCTGCAAGCTGACACCTGAAAATTGTATTAGAAAACATGTTAATCACTGTATGGCAGAGAGATGGTAGCCACCTGTATCCGAATGCTTTTACTGAACAAAAAGGAGGCTCAGCACCAAGTCCATAGTTTGGTTCTCTGATTCCATACCCACTGGGACCTGTATTGGGACTTTATGGTTTCCTTAGTACCACATGGATAGACTTCTCAGAACAGGAGCAAACTGTCACAAAAATTAAATTTTCAAAAAAGAAAAATCAATTTTTGCCTATGATGCAAAACGTTGTCTCCTTATCTTGATTTTTAGAATTAAGTTAGAGCAGGGTGAGCTGTGAAATCACGGAAAAGACTAAAAGTCCTGACAGTACCAAAAGTCCTTTTGACACTTTAGAAGTATAAGGTATGACAGCAAAGAAAATGCAAAAAAATCCCATCTTTGTTCCTGCTGTGGAATCTGTCTCCTTGATTCCTGCCATGTCTCTGATTTTCTGCTAGTCATCATAAAAGGGAGCAGCTCTGCAGAGTGGTGATTGAGACCTACAGAGCTCTGTGTTTCCTCGGCAAAGGAGCATTTAACTCACATCCCATAGAAGGCAAAGTAATACTTAAGCACTTGGAGAAGGTAGATTTGTTCAGATCACTCAGAAGATGACCCAGAGCTTTCAATGCCCCTTTCTTGAAAACATCTACTGACTGAAAGTAATTGTCCTGTGAGAACTGAATGGCAATGATGTGTATTTGGTTTTGCCTTGTGCAAAGTGTGGAGAGCACATCAACCCCCACTTTGGGGTGAGGAGGAATGGGAAAAAATATCTGTTAGATAGTAGATGTGGTTTGCTATGCTGGCTGACAAAGGCAGCACAGACATTAAAGATTAACTGGACACTGGATCATGGACCTCTCAAGTAAAGATTCAAGCATGCTCCTATTTTTGAACATTCTTCCTCTTGAACTGGGAATTCTGGATACACACTGTGTGTAAAGTGGAGATGCATATGCAGCTTTAAGAACATCAGACTCGCTTGAAAATGAAGTACTGTCATTTCTCCTAAAAATTCTCTTACAGGGTTTCCAATTATACTTCCCTACACCAAATAAACAGGGATAGCCAATTCCAGTGGCCAAGATATAGCAACACTTAAGAACTCCTGTCTCTGTTTGCCCACCCCTTCCCTGAGTTGGTTCTCCAGGTAGCAGGCAGTCAATTTGTGTGGCATGGGCAGCCTCTGTTTTTATCTGGCTGTAGAAACAGGAAAGGACAGAGCCATTTACCATAGGTCTTTCCAAAAATTATCACATGGAAAAATAATTTAGCTTGCTAATTGAGCAGCTGTCTCTGGAGTGCTCCATAGTGGGTTATTAATAAAGTCTACAATACTTAATACAATATAGATTGGATTACAGCAAGGAAGAACTTTCTGCCAAAATGTAGCTGTCCAGAAAGATTGTATGAGCAGGATATAATCTCTTTGATCAGAACTAGGGCATGTCACTGTCATGAGCACCTCTCAACCATAATAAAATATGCCACAGAATCTGTAATGACCACAAATCGTCTGGATTGCTGATCTTGTCAGAGATACTGGAGTCAATAAAGTCAGAATACTCTGAGGTCTTCCTGTGCTGTCTCTGTTTGGCATGTGAGGTGGAAATTATGAAGCAAGATTATTTCCACTTCTTCATTAATTTGGTTAAGCCACTTAAGAACACATCTGAAACTTTTTGTGTTGTGTCCTAAAGACAATTTCAAACCTGTGTAAATGGGTTTATCTAGGGAACTGTCTAACGTATTTGTAACTGTAGGACTGCAAATAGTGCTCCTGTTAAGTAGGAATGGGGCTGCTGTACATCCACTGTTATGTGTATGTTTAAAAAAAAACCCCAGTTATTGTCTGTTTAGGTGTATTTATTTGTGTAGCTGACTACATGGCAATTTAAAGCAGATTAGAGGAAGGTGAACGTGTTTGTCTCTTCTGTTGTGATTCATGTGGGAGACTATCTCAACAAACAGTGATTATTATTTCACTGAAAAGGCTTTTAATATAGTAAATTCCACTTAGTGACAACCTAATGTGACTCTTTGAAATAGCAGACTGTACAGAAACCTGCTGGGAATATTGATAGCGTGGCACCAAATGAGAAGTGTATGCAGTAGTCTGTCAGCTACTTTTCTGCTAACTGACATAAAGAAATGCAGAGCAACCCAAATTCTTTAAGACAGGTTTCTGTGTTCTGTTTGGATCCTCAGGTTAACCAGTTAAGTCTAATTAGGGAGCATATTTTCTTCTAGGAATAGGAAAAATATTGAGCTGGTTACAATGTTGTTTTAAATACTGTTTTGTCTCCCTGGCGTATGGCTCATTTATTCTTATCTGAGGCTGTAATTACAATTTAGAAATCTTTCTTTTTAAGTGCATGACTCTGACTCCCTCTTAGTCTGCTTTTTCTGTCAACTGATAATCATAAATGGACAGTATGGAAACAATTTTCATATAATTCAGTTAAGGCAAATTCAGCAAAAATATTCACAATCTATTTTATTGAAGAGTTTCAAGCTTGTATGATGACAGTTTCAAGTTGATATGATGACAGCTTCGTTTTCAGGCCATCCATGTATTCTATGGTCTGGAAATATGCTTTATGAAAATACATATGTAGGCTGATGTTGGCATGGATGGTGCTAATCTGACCATCGAGACAAAACTAGGAGGAACTGCAACTCCATTTTCCACAGGAAAAATAGAACCTACTTCATTTTCCATAGGTATAAGTCACTCTTTTAATACAAGTATTTTATAAAGGACTTCTGTTCTAGTCACATGTCTTGAAATCAAGACAATTGAATAGATTTAGTTATAAATGCAATAATTGACATTTCAATTATTCCTTTACATTTTTTTTGAGGGAAGTGCCTCAATTCGAAGATGGCAAATCATCTCAAATAATAAAACTATTTTATGCCATTTACATTGTGACTGCATTGTTTCTAGGAACTAAACTGAATCAAAGTCTGATCAATGATGCATTAAATATCTTGCCTATATATAAACAAACCTCTCTAGGAGTGGTACTTACACATTAACCATGTGTTATAAATGGGGATTTAAGGAAGAAAATATTCTAGCTTGAAATGGCTTAGTCATTTGCATGTGTCATCAAAGAATATTAGAAAATGATTATTTAAGCAGTTTGGGTTTAATTGCCTTTTTTCCTCTAAATTTTATTCCAGTCTCCTACCTAAACCTTTAGTTACTTCTTTAAATAATGCCTTCATTCCACTGTTACTGTAATGTATTGAACTACTGAGTCATGGCTGAAGAGAACCCAGACTAGTGCTGGAATTTATTTGGTCTGTGAAAAATGAGGATTTGGGCAGTGATGCAGTAATTATAGTGTCTCCTCGAGCTTTCGAATGGCTGCAGACAGACGTGTTTTATGCTGCCTGGGAGGCAGGCGGGCGCTTCAGCAGAGGTTACTGCTGGAGCATTGGAACTGAGGGTTGACTAATGCTTCATTTTTCTTAGGTGCTTTTCTCCAACTCGGCACTGTATGCATGAAAGGGAGATCAGTATGCTTGGATCAATATCCTCAGTGCCGAAGAAGTTTGCGCTCATTTTATGTTAGTAACAGTGTAGTGTTACAATAGTAGCAGCTATTAACCTTGTATTTACTGTGCTCTTCTCTGTTAATGGCTATGGCACTCCAGCAGAGTCACTGAAGAGGGGAGATAGGGACACTCAACCAATTTATAACATTCTTTTCTTTTGTCGTTCTATAGTTTTGATGTGTGCAAAACACTTGTTCCCATTTTATTAAATGCTGTAGTATTAAACCTTGAGCTCTTTCTGTATCTCTTCCTCTTCATCCTTCTCCCCTTTGTACAAGAGAGGAAGCTTTATGTTACAAAGGCTGCAAGTTTTATGTATTCCTTCAAAAAAATAGAATTTTTTTGTGAGTTGTCCTTCATTCTGTAGCTGTTCTCAGTGTCAATGAAATTAAAATTTCTACTCTGAAAAAGGCATAGCATCACAAAAAAATACTCTTAGTTTGCACTCCAAGGAGCTTCTAATGCTTAGTACCAATAAAATTGCACCTATTAGTTTGCAATTTTGCCAAATTACTGCAGTTACAAATAATCTGACTTTTAGCAATCTCATGGGACTTCAAAATCTGAACAGAAAAAAAAAGTTAGGAATTTAAAATTGTTTTTCTGTTGAAGAAGATAAAAGTAGTAGTCAAAAATGATAATATATGCTTCAGCTTTGGATTAATTGAATGACAGGCAAGAGAGAGCTTTCACTACCCCAAACACTTCATATTTAAATTGTGAAACAATGCTCTGAAGCATTTTTCAAGCTTATGGCTGTTACCAGTAAGGGTAAAATACAGCTGGTGACAGTTATAAATAGTGCAGGCTGTATTAATGCTCTGTACTGTGCTATGATTTCTGCTATAAGGAATGTGAAACCCAGATTTGGCAGAGGGGTAATTTGGAATGAAGGGTTCAAGAAAGCCATAATTTAAAAAATACTATATACCTGACATTATTATTGTCTAAACATAAAGATTCAGTGCTGACAATTGTAAGTTGGTATAAAACCTCGTTTAGAGAAGAGTCAGTTTGTGACAGATCCCTGGTCAATATTTCAGTGTCATTTCTGTGTGCTCAGAGCAGCTGCTGTGATTGCAATCACAGGGCCCTGCTTTTCTACCCCAAACAACAGTCACAGAAGAAAGGAGGGTGCTCACAGCAGGTAACAATTAGCAGCGTGGCTCTGAGCCAGCCTAACTTAAATCCAATACTTTGCTGTGATCTACTGCAGCACTGAGTTCTCCTCCAGTAATTTTCCTTGCTTTTTCACTTTCATCAATACCAGGTTACAGCACCAAGGCCAATTCCAGCGGGGCCACATGTACCCTGTTGGTCTGACTGTCATCTTCTATAGAACTCTTTTTCTGGCTGCAAACTATTCTCACCAGTTTGTAACTGCCGCACTAAAAGCTCTGTTTTGGGAAAGTGAGGGTCAAGAAGAAAGGACTTTGTGACAAACAAATAATAAGTAAAAATCAAAATATTTACAAAACTGACCATCTTTGCTTACCTCTACTAACAGATGCACATTCAAGTGATAAAAAGATAAGTTCTTGATTTATTTTTAGGTGTGATGTTGCTACAGAGCTTTGAAGTGGACATGCCTAGACAGTCTTCTGAGTGAGGTGCCCAGAATGCCCAAAAGGCTCTAAACTATACCCTTCTAAAATGTTTTATTAGAATTAAACTCTAAGATTTAATGCTTAAAACAAAAAATCTGAAAATCACAGCATAGGTGGAGCCTGAGTTGGTGCTTATATTGAGTTCTTCAGTCTTTGCAGACGAGTCTATAGACTAAAGCTTTGTATTGTCTAACTCAATAAATTTTGGCACCAGCAAACTCCATCAGTTCCCATTAGTCCTTGGGAAGATTTGCCCTGAGCAGCTCTTTCTTCCCTGTTTCTTTCTGTATTTCTGCTTGGGCCTTTGCCTCCTTCCCCCACCCCCCTCATCACTGTGCTTCTCCCTGGCTCCCGTTGCCCTTTTCTCCAGTGGGCTCCAACAGTTGTCTTCTCAGGTGATGTCTGCTAGGTCTCAGTACTTTCAGTTGCTATTTCTGATATTTTTTGTGAATTTGTAGCATTTGTGTCTTAGTTGACAGGGAAACTCAGCTTACAGGAGCATTGGGAAAATAGTAAGCCTTGCAAACTGATTTCATATCAGATGAAAACTAAGGGAAAATTTATGGCATAAATTTCAAGCTGCTGGGTTCAGGCAATGTTTAACTTGTTTTTGCAGTTAAGCCAGGAGTTATTTTCATGAAACTGCTGTCGGGTAATTAATGGCTCTTTCATGAGAGCCTAAGATCATCATAAGATGACGGCATAGGTGCTCTATAAATCACTAAAATTAATGTTTGTATTGCATTATTGTAACAGTACTATTCTTGATTAAGTCATGTGGGCTTTGCTCTTGCTCCTAGAGAGCCAAGAGAAATTTTGGTTGGATCTTGGAGAGGGTGCAGCACCTCATTCACAAAACACAAGCTCTCAAGTGGTTTGCAGTCCTTACAATGGAAGAAGTCCTTCCACCATAAATCAATATCCCAAAGCTGTGGAAAGCCTGTAGCAAGGCAAATAAATATTTGCCCTATTGCCATTTTCTGCAATCACTGAAGTGCTATAAACATTAGCAGCTTCAGAAGTGAATGAGGTAATAAGTGGCTCAGTTAATGTAGTTATCTAATTAAGTTTGGTATGAAAGCAATCTTTAATCTCCCTAATTATCTACCTGCTGGAAAATGAACAGTTAATAAAATGGAGGGTTTTTAGTGCTGATCTAAGGCCCTCCTTTCTGGCAAAAATCTTTCTTGGGATACTCATAGCTATGTGGGTGGGGAACAAACTTAGTATTCAAAGGGCAAGTTATGCAGACTGGGATAGTTTCATTTGCATGAAAGTATGGATATTCATGCTGGAATAAATGATCTTGAAGTGGGTTTTGTTTGATTTTCCCCTGAGTTTCTGACATTTTTAGGACTTTATCCTTGTTATATGTGGCAGATAGATTTATTGTAAGTTAATATCACAGAAAAAAAGAAAAACATTAATGTTAGCTCTTTTCTAACAAGAAATTGGCCTAGACCTATAGAGCTTCCCTCCCAAAAACATTTTTCTAGAACAAAAAAACATAGATTCCCAAAGGTTTTTCCTGCCAGAATTTCACAGGCATTATGTATTATTAAGGCTTCAATTTTGTAGGGAGCTATTAAAATCTTCTGCAGTTTTGATTTTTTGCAAGATATATAGGGTGTCAAAATATTGGCTGTCAAGGTATCTCATTGGTGCAGAAAGGCATCTACTGAACCTGGAGAACTGGTGAAAGCAAATATCTCTGCCTGTGAGGTACTGAGTAACAATGGAAACAGAGAAATAGAGACTTGCTGTCAGTCCAGCACCTTAGCTAATAGTAAATTAATGTAGAAAGCTTCTCTGTTTTCACATTTAAAATACTCTTTGTCAATCATCCAACACATCTGAAAGAGATTTAGGAGTTCTGTACATTGCCACAGCCATCCTGTATGTTCTTTTCTGGTTGTGTTACATCCCTATTCCCTGCTCTTTAGGAGACACAGTGTGCTCTTAATTCCCTATAGCTAGTCAAAACTCTGAATTTAAACCTCTGCTTTCCCTTCCTCTTCTCTCCTTTGTCTTTCTCCCTCTCATATTACTGGAAAAAGAGAGAAAAATATTTAAAAATCTCTATACAAACATCAGCACTTCTAATTTTGTTCGGTTGCTTTTGTCATTAGTAATGAAGTCATGACAGCATCTGATTAGGCCACAAATATGTCTTCTAACATGTCTGGTGAGGAAATGAATGATATTTTTGAGAGAAGCCCTCCTCTTGATGCTTATATTGGAACTCTGGGCTTTACTGTGATGGGATACAAAAGTATTACTGAAGGCACCTGGATGCTCAGCATGCTCTTCATTGGCTGTTCTGAAAGTGAGCTTCTATCAAAATAGTAACAGCAACAGTAATAGTGAGAGATGTCTGCCCCCTGTGCAGGAATGACGCCCTGGGAATCTCTGCTCAGGGTGGCACATCCTGGCTCCAGTTTTATTGCAGGAAACCAGGAAATGCTGTCAAGAGCTGGGACAGATGGGTTGGCAAGGAGGCAGGCAAGTGGGCTGGGAGCCAGGAAGGTTCGGTCATTAGAGTTGACTGAACTGACTTGCCCTTGAAAAAGTTTGCTGGGTTGGCATTTTGTGATGGAAAATTTTTGTCTATGTCTGTTGAGGAACAGCACCGCTTTTGAACAATGAGCACATTCCCTGCCAGGCTGGATTTGTTACCTCACTTTCTCTGCTTCCTGGATTGGGCAAGGACAGGTTCCTTCAGTGGGGCAGTACTGTGGGGTCTGACATGAACTTCTCAGCAAAGGGCACCTGGTACCCTCCACTGAGGCTCTGGGAATCCACTCCAGAAGACTAAGGTAGTCACAGCATTTCCTAACTATAAAATCTACAACTGTTCCTACCAAGTTCTTAGCTAGACTAGGCTAAAGACAGACTAGTTGAGCTCATATTCCAATTTTACTCTGAAAATGCCTGAATTATGTGAGCAGATTTTAAGGATTAAAAAAAAATGCTGCAGTCTGTCAGTACCCTGTGAGATTTCTGCAGTTTGCACACTGAAAGGTCCCTAAAACACCCATCTTGTTTTTTGTTTTGCAGATACTCAAGGGAATGGTATCTGTTGTTCCTCTCTGTGGCACTGACCCATTAATGAAGCCACCTCTTGTCCCCCAAGGGGTGGGGGGACACTTATATCCTGTTTCTCAGAAAAATTGTCTCTTTGTGTATTTGTATATTTATTTTTGGCAGACCTCATTATAGAAGCTGTCTTGCTTCCTTTGCTTTGCTTTTTAAGCATGGAATTTTGATTACACCCTTGTCTCCTCTGAAGTATGAAAAACCATTTACAGTATTGTTGATATGTCAGTTATAATGTCTTTCCTTCTGCTCTTCAGAGACACTACCAAAGGGGACTGTATTTGGGGGAGATCAAGATTCTGATGATCACTTTTAATATAGGCAGATGAACGGAATTTTAAAATCAGCTTTTATGTTTGACCTCAGGGGAAAAAAGAACAATATATACCATGATGGTTGAATATAATTAATCTTCATATACCTTCTTGTTGATTTTGTCTCTCCCTCCTTGAGTTAATAAGATCATTCTGTATTTATGTGAGGAAACTTACTGAAAATGTAGTGGTTTCTCCAAATTTTCCAGTGCAAATTCTTTTCTGTGTCATAGTGTACTTCACTTACTTAAACTGTCATGCAAGTTTTTCTAATTGAAATATGAGTTATTGACCAGAAAAAAAAGTTTTTCTATTTTTTCAACATATTTGACAATGCTTAGTAACTAATAGCACCAAAGTGACAGGTAGGAAATAAGATTTGGGATGTCTTAGGAGAGACTCCTTTGCACATTTCTCTACCATTTGTGCAGTGAAGAGCACAAAGGGCTGTACAAGCCTTGCCTTGCCAAAGGGGGCTGCTCATCCCTGTGAGCCAGCAGACAGTGAGCCCCAGTGGCCCTGCATTGACTGCCCTGCACAGTGAGCTCCTGTGCCACACACTCACAGCGAGCTCCTGGGGCAGGGGCCCTTCTGGGAATATGAAAATGGCTGAGTTTGGGCACGAGAGGCAACTCTGATGTTTATGCTTTTAAAAAGCCTTTTCCCTAATACAGATTTTCTGTTCTGGTCCACCTGAGGTTTGATTTATAACTTAGTCATGTCTTAATCACTGAACAGGAAATCTGCAGTATTTGCTTTAACATATTGTGTGACTGCTACAGACTCTGAACTAACAGAAAAAGGAATTTTCTCTATTAAATAGTAAAATGGAAAACCATGGAGACTACTTGGGGTTAGTACAAATACTGTTACAGTAGAACGAGGCATTTTCAGTCTTTCAAATAATAGGAAAAGTCAAATGAACAGTGATTGTCAGTAGACAATGCTCTGCTTGTTTTTCTGCAAAAAGATTGATTTTCTTCTGATGGATCAAAGAAAAAATCCAATATCTTCACAGTAACAGCTAATAGAAAACAAGGAAGGAAAAGAAAATAAAACTGCCAAACTTTATGTTCCCTTGGGATCAAGGATCATTGAGTCATACAAAGAGGCATTGAGACAGCAGAATGCAGAAGTTCTCTAGAAGAAAAATAAAGCCACAGAGATTTATTTTCCCCCCTCTGACAAGGTCAACACAGACATTCTCAGAGCTACACATGCTGCTTCTGTGGAATTCCTCCATGACTATTTGGTCAGGTTCAGTGAAACAAAGCAGCATTAAGAGCATTGCTATGAAAATATTTTTGCTAATGGAAACACATTTTTCATGAGTAAACATGATGTGAAATGGCATAGTAGAATGATGCTTGTTGCAATTGAGGCTGGGTGCTGTACTGCTTTCCATGCAACAATGCCTTTTATACATCTCGTGTAAATTGCTCTGTGAACACGTGGCCTATACAGAAATGGGTGTTTCATTCTTTCTTTTCAGTGTGACATATTTTCAATGTGGCCCACCCCGGGGTACCTCTGTGAGAGCTCCAGAGAGTCAGTCGTGTTTCTCCTCGATCTTAGCGTGGAGAGAAGGCTTTGGCTGGGTGAAGGTGGGAAGGCAACCTGCCAGCTCCCCTGTGGCCATGTGCCGAGGCTGAACAGGGCTGTGGGGAGAGCAGGCTGTGCTCCAGCAGGGCAGTTGGGCAAGCAGGTCATTTAATTTTGGTCTGTCCATTCCAGCAGGTCTACACCTCTGTGCCCTCAAAGGTGACCTTGGACTGGTTTTCCATATGTTTCATTTTAATGAAATCTGGCTTTGTAAATTGGAAACCTTTGGTGCTTTTCGAAGTGGTGAAGCAGTTCTGCCCTGAGATACTGGCCAAGTCAGGTCTTATAATATATGGCAGTAAGAAGAGAAGAATATATATGCTAAAACGTCCAGCAATTTAGAAACTCACTCTTGAAAAGGAAGGGAAATGGAAGTAAAGCTTCCTTTGGTCCAAACAGCCAAAATATCTAGTACCATTCTAATTTCATTTTTCTGGTGTATGCTGGAGGGAGGATCTTGGACAATGTATTGTTTCAGCTCAGAAAAATAAGTAGTAACACAATGCAAGAGATCTCAGATGGAAAAAAAAATCAGTGAAACAGAGCTTTGCGGTATGTAATTTGATATTTTGAAAGTTAAATATGTCTAACCACTGTAACAGAGAATCAATGAGCCCATACTGTCAGATTACAGAAATCCTCCTGTAATCCTCCTATCCTGGATAAAACAAGCAGGCCCAGCATCCTGTTTCCCCTCCTACAAAGTAGATTCCTCACTTCCTTCTTGGGCTTCATAAATATGCAAGGGTATGAATTGAAACAGAAACAGTCTCTGCAGAAAATATGCTACTTTTTTGAGCTATGGCTGTGGTCCTCAGGGCATTGTTAATGTCACAGGATTTGGGTTTGTGCTGAGATTACTTGGCTCCTTTGTTTTCCTGTTCTCATACCATTTCAGAAGAAATTCAAATGTCTTTCAAAATAGTTATTTCCACAGCTCTGTGTTTTTAAATTGGAACTGATAAGCCAAGTAACTGTTGGGGATTAGGCAACATCAGATTCACCATATATTTCAATTTTACCTCTATGCAGTCACCTTCTAAACTTGCAGCCTTTCCTCCTGGATAATACACATTATCTTCTGTGTTCTTTTCATTAATACCAAAGGTATATTTATCTCCTTCATATCAGAATTGTTTTGACTAATTATGTTGCACATGCAGATATATTTAACCTCTTAGTATGGCATGAAAAGGATGTCAGTTACTTTTTCTAAATACCTACTTTATTTCACTCTAATGTAGAGCCTTTAGCTTTGCTTTGCATTTGAATAAATGTTATAAAAGTGGGAAGAATGTTGATGACATTGAACATTTTAGCTCCAGGGTTTGACACTCTAAATCTGGTTAAAATCTAAACTCTTTAACGTTTCTTTATCTGTACTGACACACAAAAAAATAGTAGTGTGGGCTGAAATTCTAAATGCTCCCTGAAATGCAGCAGCGCAGTGATTTGCTTGCTTTTAGCTACAATCCCTGGCTGTTTAACTAAAATAATTTTTGTTTCTCCTATAGCATTTTTCAGTCTAGTGATTGAGAACCTTTTGGAGTAACTGTATAACCCAGCAGGAGGTTATTCAGATCCTATCTTTACTACTAGTTTTTTAAGTCCTGTGGTTACAGTTGCTGACAGGCTTAGGGAAGACTGGTAGCTGCTTTGTAGTTTTTCCTTCCAGCAAGACCCGCAGTTTCAAGCACCATATGCCTCTCTCCTAATCACAGGGGCGTGCTGCTGCAGGGCTGTTCTTATAATGTTTTCCTCCCAAGCCTCCATTCTAATAAGGAAAGTGCCAAGTGCCAGATTTCTCTATTGTAAACTAATGATTTCTGATTTGACAAGTGGAAATGAAAGTCAAATATTTTTTAGGCAGCAAGGGAGTTCAATACCCTGCTTGTTTGACGTTACTGAGGCGTTTTGCTGACGGAATTTCTGCATGTTAATGTGAAAAGGTTTGGTGAAAATCTACAGAAATATTTGTTTCTTTAGAACTGTGTCTCAGGCTAGTCATGGAAGTGCTTGCCCTGTATGGGAAGTGGAAATGGCACTCATCCCTAGAGAAGGGCTCTGAGCTGTTTGGGTGGAAGCGTTGTGGTTAGTACAAGTATCAATATTCCTCCCACTGGGGCAGCACAGAAGAAATACTCTTGTACAAAATGTATTGAGACTTGATCAGCACGTGTCTCTGACTGCCAAGCGACAGCTGGTGGTGTTTTGGGGGTCAGTCCTTTCCAATTATCCATCAGGTGGATTGAATTTCCTAGGTAAAACCAGGCAGTTTTAAACAAACAAAATAGAATTCGAAGTGGTGAAATCCATATTCTTAATTCTGCAAACAGTAGCTGTTACTTGTAATAGGTATAGTGTAATGAAGGGGGATATGAAGTACAGTTTTTCACAGAATACAGCTTGATAATTCAAGTACTTCAAATGCATTTTTTGTATTACTCTGTGGGTTTTTTTTTTAAATGGAATTTGTTGGTGTCACACCAGCCTCTGGTGTTTTGTGGCAACAAATATGGAGAAAATTGTAATAAACCAAGTCCTTAGAAAAATAGAAAGCGCTAGCAGAACTTAATTACTGGCAGAGGGCAGCAAGAAGAAAACTTACTGTCAGATGAATAGCTCCCCTAAAGGTTTTAATTTTTAATTATAGATTATAGAAAGCCTTTGCTGAGTTGCCTAAGATCAATATGAAATACGGACCATTCATCCACACTACAGTGCACTAGTGGCATAGTTATAAATATTCAAAAAGAAAATGAAAGTAATATAAACAGCCCTATTTTCTGAGAACAATAGTTTTGACCTCTGACACTTCTATATGCTGTGGTGTACTGCAGACTATTCAGAAACAGCGGCCCCGTTCCAAAGGTCTAGAAAGACGCAACAGAAGAAAGACGTAATTAATGATTGCGTATATTCCTCATGACGGAATTTTCCCCAAAGGTTCCCGCTGGTGTATTTTTGCCTGGCAGGTGAGGAGCTGCATCATTACATAATGACGTTGCCAGAGTGCAGTGCCTGGCACAGCCTGGGGAGCACAGCTCACTTCAGTGACACAGAGTTTTTGTCTGAACTGTGGCATTTTATTTCTTTGCTTAATTTTTGCTCAGATTTAGTTGCTAAATTACTGACCTTTATCTTCTTTTCTGGGACTGCTAATCTGAATTTATTAAACTAATAATTAATGTATTGAATTATGATGTTTAACACAGCTAAAATCATGCTATTCTGTATGAAAGAATGAAATCAGAGTCAATTTTAATTTAGTGAACCTTTGATTCTTTTGTGTTCTGAATAATGCTGAGATGGGTACAATTATTTTAGTTTCATACTTAGGTAAGATTACTATGCTGGGTTTTTTTAGATACCCTTCCTTTTGACATGTGAGGTAGGGTTATCTGTGGTATCTCCACTGACAATTTTCTGAAATAAACCATCTGTAACCAAGGGAGACACCCGGTGAGCTGCTGCATGGCTGATGTGAGCTCTGCCTGCACTGTCTTTGTGAAGATTTGCTCTTTACTCCTGGCACTGCAAGCTCACTCTGCTGTTCACAGGTTCACAGAGGTGCTGACATGATAGCTTTTGTTTTATGAAAGCCAAGAGGATGTAAAGTTATACTGATGGGAATGAGGAACACATAGTGCTGGTACTGTTTGCTGCAAACACCAAAGATAATAAAGGGGCCTTCACTGAGCCTGGTTGTGGAGATATCTAATTCACTACATAATTGATAAGTAGCAATTACCTTTATAAAATAAATTAATAGGACTATACCAATGTTCTTTAAATTATTTATCATTCTGTCAGTACTGCTGGTTAATGCCACAGAAATATTGTCTTTTTTTTCTTTTTCTTTCTGATTTATATGTCAGAATACAATCTCAGAAAGAGAAACAAAATCATGACTGAGGTAGACTGTACCTTATAGGAGAGTTTCAGAAGGAAACTCATCACCTGTGAAAAACTGCAGAAGAAAATATCTTCTGGCAGCAAAGTGCTTGAGTGAAACTGTCTTAGAATATGAAAAATTCTTAAGTGCTGATGTGGGGGCATGGGGTGGATGGTAGTGTCTTCTGCTTGTGAAGCTGGCAGGGAGAACAGGACACACAATCCCATGAGCAGCATACTCAGAGCAGCTGAGGTTACTGGCAGGTAATGAGTTCTCTCAGGTGCTCTTTTCTGGGAGTGCCCTCTCCCAGGAATCTCTTATAAAAGATGGAAGCTCCCAGAAAGTCCATGAAAGATGACAGCTCTATGCCTTTCCGTATGGCTGCCTTTAGAGCAATGTTGAGTAATGTTCCTTGTATTTTACTTCGTAGCAACTTTAGTTGTCAAAAATGTGAAAACTTCTTTGCACTTGCTACCAGCACAAGGAACTGTGGAGAGAGGGGACTTGTTTTGCAGAAATTGTTTAAGTCAGCTGTTTTGTTGGGTTTCTTGGTGTTGCTCTTTAGCTGTTAATATTCTCGAGAGAATGCCAGAATTGCTCATCTTTCAGCAGTGGGAATAGAGAGCTTTTCACAATAACTGCCTTAGCAGGCACACATTGTTTATGAGCTGTTTCCCTCTTGCCTGCAGTTAGCAGAAGGAGGTGTCTGGGCTGTTATGATTCTGCCTGCAGTGTTCTTCACTTGATGTTGCTGTCTAAAAGCACCAAAGGCAGAGGACTGTGGGACATATTTATACCAGGGAGAAAGTTGCAAGAAATCCCAATATTATTTCAGCACTGGATGTCATAGAAAACATTGTTTGAGGTTATTGTTGCAGAAGAAGAAGTTAAAAGGTGAAAACTAAGATGCAAACAGTGGATGCAGCTGGCAAGAAGTATCTGGTCATCAGCCAAAGCATCAGACTGCAATAGATACAAAGTGACATTTCAAGGTGAACAAGTTAGTATGGCTCTAGCATTAGATAGCTCCAAAGTGTGCATTCAAGAAGGAGCATTAAAATAATTATTTAAGAAATTTTCTTTGTAACATTTGAGGAAATAGCGAATCAAAGAGAACACTTTAATGTGTTGCTTTATGGAGACTCCTGAGTGGTGTTGTGTCTGTGGGTGTGGGTGTGTTTCCCAGGCTCCTGGGAGGGTTGCACAGACCCTGCCCTGAACATGCTGTCCACCCTGAGTTCACTTCTTTTGCTGAAATGGCCTTGCCAAGCTCTCTGGTGTTACACAGAGCCATTTGTAGCTGCACAGTGGCACTGCTCCTAACTCCAGTGCCACCTATGAATGCCCTTTCTCCTTGGCTGTGACTTCTGTTTTGTATGCATACTGTTGGACAATATACATCATCCCAAATATTTTAGAAATTAATGTACTGTATCAATATTTTAAAGAGCTCTGAAGTTTTTGAATGTCATTGTGAGAGGAGACAGGAGTCAGAAGAGGTTTGGGCTGTCTGCCCATTTTGGTCACAGATGTGCTTGCTGTATGACCTTGGCTGGCCGTGTAGAATTGCCTCAAGCTCAGACCCTTTCTTGTGCTGGGAGTAGTTCTGATGACTGCAGAGAAGACTTCACATGCTGTGAGATACTATTCAAAGCAGTTCAGTGTAATCTTTGGTATTTTTGCGATACTTTCGTCTGTAAATCATTTATTTCCTTTGCAGAAGCGCTAGAGATTAGCTGAACATTTCACATTCATAAATGAAAGGGCTCTTGCTCTAGGAAAATGGGTTATTGCTGTGTGGAGAAGGTGAATTTGAGATCTAAGCAGAAGTGTTCCAGTAGAGTGGTTTGCATCAAATCTAAGCAACTCCAATTTTGCTATTTGCTAATTAAAACCTTATGGTGAAATCCAGCAGCATGTGGGGATTATCCAGGCTTTGTCTGTGGTGGGATCAAAGGGTCCTATTTCCTGGGGTTCTCTTCCTTTTGCAGAATTGTGTGTGACAAGGGTTATTTTCATTGATTATAGTATTAAAACCCAAACAAAACCACGAGTCTGATCAATATAATTATGTCCAAGCTTGCATGTATTTTTGTTGTAGGATGAGAGAGTTCAGAGTTTTGATTCCAAAGCTCTCTCTACCAACAGCAAGGCCTGCCACTGTACATGGATTTTTAAAGCAACTGTACGAAGGCAACTGTAAGGAAGGATAGACAGAGGAAATACAAATCTCAAAACAACAACAGGAACTCATAAGGCTTGAAGGGAAAAAGAAAAAAAATTGCCCTGTAACAATTGTATTTGCAGTTCACACCCTATAACCAGGACTTCTCTCTCTGTCTTCCCACTCAACAATTAAATTTCACAGACTTCAGAGTCCTTGCTTTCTTTATGGTTTGTTTGACCAGCAATTTAGAGTCCTGCTTCCCTGGACTGAACCATTAGGAGTAAATTTAACCCATTTCTTTAATGGAAATTGTTTTAGTGTGACCGAGAGCACTTTCTGGTTTTGCTGGTGCTTCACAGGCCATAGTTTAGAGAGAAATCAGAGCATGCTGTGCATCCAGAGACATTGTGGTCTTTCCAGCAGTGAGACGGGTACAGAACAGGAAAGTTAATTTTGATCTAGAAGTCAGGGTGTACAAGTCTGACCACAAAAAGCAGAGATACTCTCAAGGAAAAATGTGGTAGGGATTTTATACAAGCAACAGGAAGATATTTCAAAGTCATAAGGGAATTTAAGCTGTCGGGCAGTAATTGCAAAAATTGGAGTTGAGCCAGCATGCGAGGACTGGTGTACCTGACTTTTACAAATGGCTCTATGAAATCTTAATGATGAGAAAATGTCAAAGACTCAGGCTTTACTCCTTAGTCAGAATGTCATCTCTTGATGTATTCCAGGAGAACTTGTTGGTAATTTGCTTCCTCAATACAAGGAACATTTCTATGAATCACTAGCCTAAGCCCATCTAACACCTCTGGTTTTGTGGGAGGTTCCCATTCAGATTATTTCACTACTATAGGATTTCAAATCAGAATTTAAAAAAAAAATGTACCGTAAACATATGTGAATTTAAAAGCCTTGCAAAACTGAAGAAATATAGAAGTTGTCTTCATTATAAAGTATCCTTAAATTGATTTTGCAGAAAGTTTAAATCCTTTCTGGTGTTCTCTAGAGTGAAATGTGGATTGGTAAACTGTCATCCTGCTATACTGGTTGATCAGCTGAGGTGGGAAGTCAAATCTGAATTTCTTGTAGTGTCTTCTACCAATGAACTTGATGTGCAGTTTTTCTGAAAAAAAATGACCATTATCCATTAGTCTTTATGTTTCTATAGAAAAACTTGCTCTCTGATGAGCGCTAGAAGCAAATTTAAAAGAATTGCAGATTGTGCAGGTTTTTACTTGGATTAGAGGTTTGAAGTCATAAAATTAAACTGCAGAATATCTCAAACATTTGTTGAAACTTTTGTTGAGATTAGACTGTCAGCTACAGAGCTTTAATCAAAGATCTTATAGATCTTACTTTCTGTAACCTCTTTTTTTTCCCCTAAGCAGCATGACAAATATGGTATTTCATCATGTGTTCATTCTGCAGAGCACTTATAAATTTAAATAAATGTAATAGAGGTTAGGATGTGGCTGATGTTGCTTGAACTGCTCACTACATATTGACAAAACTCAGGATAATTTTATAGGCAAATTCTGATATATCATCTTCTCATAGACTACAGCCATGATATTAATGGAAAAAGGGTTATACTTTATCAATTGTGAACTACTGCAGGAGCCTTGACTGATGTATTGGTAACTTTCAACCTTTTATCACTTATGGACCATTACTAGTTGAAGTTAGTTTCTTGAATTGCAAGTTTAAACTTACTGATAATGGGCTTTCTGCTCCTAGTTACATATTGCAGACCTTTTATAAATATTGAGAGCTCCTGCCAGGTGTCCACAGATTACCGAACAAAAGCCCTCAGGTTCACACACAAACCTCTGTTGGATGGATGCCATCCTTGGTTGGGCTGAAAAGTTTTACAGCTCTTTGTGTGAGTGTGTCCTGCATTAATGGAGTCATAAAAGAATAAGGGAATAGGGAAGCAAATACTCACTCAACTTTTTCAGGCTAAACCTGCAAGTGTCCTCATTCTCACCTCAGCTCTCTCAGTCAGTCCCACCCAGTATCACCTACAGTGCTTATTTCCGACTGCTGCTTCCACACACTGTTCCACACACATTAAGTGGTTTAAAACTGATGACTCCTTTATGCCTCAAACATTGAATAAGCTTTCCACTAAAACAGATGACTGTTTGTAGTGGAGCTTTATAGTAGGGATATGTTTTGATGCTTAAGTTTGCAAGAGTTACGCTCTATAGCTCTGTGTTTAAACAGTTGCAAATAACGTTACTCCTTTGTTTTTAAGCTTTTATTCAAGAATATTGCAGTGTTACATTTTATTGTGCTGAAGTTGGAAAAATTAGGTAGTGCTTGCAGCTGAAAACACTGGTTTATTTCAAGGTTTTATATGTATTATATATTTTTAAAGCAGTAATTGCAAGATATGCTTTCAGGACTTTTTCTCACACAAGATCCTCTTGCAACAAGAGTCGGAGGGATAGCAATTTTCACTCATTTCTCTGTGCACTTCAGGTGCAAGGCACTTGCATGTCAAAATCTGAAGTTTTTTTTCTTAGAAAACGAAGGAAGGAACATTTTTTTAAAAAAATCAGCTTACACTAAGAGTCTCTATAAATAGAAATTAAACAATGCAGGTGAGTCTATCACTTCCTTCTGGACATAAAAAACAGGGTTGGAAAGGCTAGAAAGACAGCAGAAAGGCAGAAAAAGAGCAAAGATGGGGAACTCTGTGAGGTTGTGTACAATGAAATATATATATATATATAAGCTATAATTTGGAAGCTACATGGGACAACTTGTTTTTAACAAAAGGAGTATGTAAAATTTAACTGGAAAGCTTTACTGAGGTTTTTTGTGTATGAAAAACAGAAGAGGATAAAGGAGAGGAGAGAGCGTATCCAAAAACTACGGACAAAATTGTCATTTGACTCTCCTGAGAGGAAACACTGGCAAGAATATGAAACAAAAAGGTCAGAGAAATAATAACTGGAAACGACTCTTTATTACCACTACTGCATACCTCCTAGGTGTTTTAGCATATGAAAATGCAAACTAAACCAGGAGAAGTTAATGCAAGTAAGAAAGGTCAGGGAAATAGTATTTGCTAAATGGAGTTAATTGGATCTTTGTTGAATTGTTGGAGTGGAAAAACCATTTTGTAGGTGGTAAAAATAGCTGTAGGAAACATAGAAAGTATTTAGATAAATACATTACTATACTTCTAATAATGTTTTTTTGTGTCTTGCATGAGAATGTTTTGGATATGTAGGAGAAAAGTCCTACAGGATTACTTCCTATGCAGGTCCATCCATACCCTCTTTTCAGAGCAGAATTACTGAAAACTCAATGTTCCCAATGGAGGTTGTTAATGAAAACACTGAGGAAAATGACTGAAGAAATCTCAGGTTTATATTCTGGGCTAAGGGAATGAAACCTACAATGATTATTATTGAAGGATCTTCCTTGAAGGCATTACTAGACGTTACACATTGAAGAGCAAAGCAAATCCAACTTCCAGTTGTTCCCATAAGGTAAGGAAGGCAGTTGACCACTGTTGGGAAAGCTTGGGCAAAGATGTTCAGGGCTGGAGATCCAGTCCAACCCCTCTGCAGGAGAGGCTGCAGCCCTGGGCTGCTGTTCAGCCACTTGGCAGAGCAATTACCTTGGCCAGGGCTGAGCCACTGGAGCTTCTGGGCTTGCACAGTCGTCTAGGCGTGCTTGAACCAGGTCATCGTTCTTTGTTGTCGTGGTGATTCCACAGTGTTTTGACCATTGCTCAGACTCACTGAACTTTAAAGTAGCGCTGCTTTGCTGAGCGGTTCTGACTAACGAGCGTGTCTGTCTGGGGGAGGTACCACACTCACTGCTATTCATCGCAACACAAAGCTTACTGAAGCTCTCCCTCCCTGCCGCCCCCGGGGTAGTGCTGACTGAGGCACTTTCAACAGCAGAATTGAAGTCCTCACACAGAACTTTCTTGTGAGAGCTCTGAACGCCATCAAACATTCATTGTCAGGTACTCTTTGTACCCATCATTGCAGGCTTCTGATATCCTAACTACCTGCAAGCAATTTGGGTTCTGAGAACTAGTGTTTGAGTTTTCCCTTTTCCATTGATCTCTTAGAGTTTAAGAATGGTAAAAAGAGCTGAACTGGAAAATGTCACTAAAACATAGAAATAGTAGTGAAAGGCATTTAATCTTTTCATGACCATTAGTAATTGCAGGGGAGCCACCTCTGCCCAGCATCCAACAGTCTGGGATAGTCATAATTGCAGCAGATTCTATGTATGTGAATGCCTGTGTCTTTTTCATTATTATTTTTTTCAGATGTATATTTTTTTCTCTCTGTTTCATGGGAGAAAAAGAGATCAGTTTATACCTTTATAACCACTGAACAATGTAATTGCTAATAGCATTTCAGTCATACTTTAAAGTTTTTCAGTCAACCTTATAAATTCTTTTGTGTTAATTAGTTTAAGTAGGGCAAGAATTTTCAGTCTGTGTATCACTATGTACATAAAACCTCTTTTATAGACTTACCTAATCTATAAATTAAAATGTCATTCCTTGAATTTTATTTTGCTTTTTTCCGTTGATTATCATGGTGTTATGCATTTTATAACTGAAAGAACCAACTTGTGAGTTGTCTGTTGGTATCGCATGAATTTATTTTTAATATATCCCAAATATAACTGTAACTTTATTGAATTATCTCTTAATAATGTTTGATTTATTTAAAAAGATGAGGCTGAAGTGGTAAAAGCCTTGGAGCAAATTCATATTATTTTAACTAATTGGCTTCAATGGAGTTAGATTATCAGGCAAAATAATACAAGGCACTATTTCATCCATGCCATTGCCATTAACTTCCAGTTCTGGAGACAGTAAGCAAACTAGAAGTCAAACCTGTTGTCTGTAAAGTATTTGTCTGGTTTATCTGGAGTTTCCAGATTACCCTTAATTCTCTTTCCAGCTTCATAGTTCAGGAACCTTGTGCCAATAACCAGTGAACCAGAATTTTTTGCTGCATGAAATGCTACCAGCTGGTTGACTCATCAAAACCAATTCAGGATAATTTCTGGGATCTTTTTGCTGTGATTGGTGTATCTGGATGTGGATTTTTACACACATCTTGGTGTTAGACTGCCTGGAATCATGAATAACAATCACGAGAACCATCGTTCATGTGAGAGAAATTCGGGAGTCTGTATGTCTATGGTTTTTGGATCTTTTCTATAATAAAATGCAGCAAGTCTAAGTAGTGTGACATAGTAAGGTAGGAAATATGGCAAGAGTAGGACTGTGAAATGTGGTGCTTTACATAGTTTCTTGTTAAGGGTGCAGTACTACTGAAATAGATTTATTTAGGTTTACATTTTAGAGTTTTACTGTGTCATCTATGTAAAGCAGTTCTGTCTGATGCTCTGATTTTGAAAAGATTTTGCTTACTGTACTTTGCAAGTCTTCCCTTGAACTGACTTTTCTTTCTCTGTTGGAAATGATAGGAAAAATTTGTCCCCATTGAGGAAATAGTTTAAAAAAATATAGTACTAAAATGAAATATAAATCAAACTGCAGCTGATAAACCAGTGTATACTTAGGACATGTTGATGCTGGATTGTTTAGGAGGAAAACTGACATCCGTGTGGGGGCCTTTAAGACTAGCAGAGAACCCTGAAGTACAGAAAGGGAATCAAGAAGAGTAAGAAGCTGGAGGACACACAGAATGCTGCAATGTTTTCCTATTTATATTTTTAATTTATATGGGTTAAGACATACAAATCTGAATGTCTTCTGGTGAATTTAATTATGAGAATTGCTTCATAACTAAGTGACAGAAATGTCCCAAGGGAAAGACAGGATATTGAACTATGTGAGCTTTCCAGAAGTATCTTGCACAGGCTCCTAAGAGCTAATGAAGGCACAGGAAAACGTGGTTGCAAGCAGCTGAGAAATTTGTCTTCTCCATTATAATTTCGATATGTCTGAATGCATAATTTGCACTGCAAAAATGTTGAAACATGGTCTATGAACTATGCAGAAGACATCTAAATAACAAAGTTGTTTCTTTTGCAAAACTACTTGGTATCATTGTTTATACACTTATAAAGGAAAATGTTTTTGGTGTCACTTTAGCCATGTTCACACAGATAGAGTTCATGGTTTTGTTTGTTTTCTGCTCCAGGAAAATTTCTGTCCCTAATGTTATGCTTAATGCTCCTCAGAGTTTCTTTTTCTGGCTGATGACCTCTGTCCTTGTAAGTGATTTTTTCTGGGGTAGAGCAGCATCAGATTCTTTCCAGAGGTTCTGGTAGTTCTCTGTTATAGTTCATTGTTATATTTGCCACTTCACTAGTGAAGAGGAAAAGAAATTAGGTCATCATCTTCCTTCTGCAGATCCCTTTTAATCTTCCTGATGTATTTGAACTTCATGATATTTAGTGCTTCCAATATGTTACTTGCTATCAGATTTGGTCTCTCAGGGGGCTATCTCACCATTTATTATGGTTATTCTAGGGCAGCAATAGTGACCTTCATTCTTGATCAATCGCTGAACTTAATTATTCCATATAAATAATTTTGATCAATATCATTCTGTCCTAAAACTCTTGATGCACTGAATAACATTTTAAAATCTCTTTCTCTGAAAGGCATTGAAACAAAGGCAGGACCAGCCAGAATTTGTTCTTTTTCAGTAATAATATTTTGGAAGTAAAACATTGAAGATCTATTAAAATATCAATAGATAACAAAACAAATGGAAAACTGTCTAATAAATAAAAACATCTATTCACTCTTATTCAGTATTTTTATTTCAGGATGGACCTGCACATGGTAAGAGATTGAAAGACAGAGAAAGAAAACATAATAGCTGCATTAAACCAAAGAGTTTAATACTCATGGTGGTACTGTAATATACACTGTGCTGGGATAGCTTTCTCTTTTTGCGAAACGAAAAAAAAAGAATCAAAGCTTTTTTTTTAAATGGTATTTTCCCCATTGTGAGATCAAATTTTCTCTATTGCTGTGCTCCTGAGTAGAAAGGTACGTTGTCTCATGTAGCAAAGTAACCTCATTAATGTAATTCTCTTTAGGTTAGAGTTCTGTCAATTACCAATATTGAAAACATAAAATGTTTTATATTTTTTTGTATATGAAAGGGATCAAATATACATTAGTTTGAGTCCCATAACTTCACTAAGGGAAAAGATGGCAAGAAAGAGTCATCACGTATTTGAAATAAGATAATGTTTTTAACAACTTACAGCACAATTTGAAACTTTTTCCTCTTTCAAGACAATTCCTGAGGAAGAAGTTAGCTCTGCACTATTCCTCCCTTTTTTCTATTGCTGCATGTTTATGCACTGTTAAAATCATGTGAATCATTTGAAGATAAGGTCTTCTGGCTGCACCTGGGAGCCAGAGGATCAAACACCTTCACTTAGGAGTGCTTCATACACAAGGGCAAAGGCCTCACTTGTGGCTCTATTGGGAGAACACAGTGTTGATGGTCCACCCAGCCCAGGGTTTGTTCTTCAGCAGTGATAGCAGGAGATGTGGTTTAGGGAGACATCAATGAACTTGTTAAAATGGAGAGAGAGAACCAAACCCAACAAGGCTGAGAGAATAATGGATATTATGAAATGTAATTCTTGTCAAAACTGATTTAGGAGAAGCAGACAATAATTGAGATAAATGACTATGCTCCACTGCACCTCTTTCTCCCTTCCTTCCAAGCCTCCAGCACTACAGGGACATATGAATGTGCTTTTGTTTTTTTTAGAGTTAGCTCTTTGTCAAGGTTACCATTACTTGACTTCCTGATTCTGTGTTGTAAAGCTCAAGTCATATTCATTGATGTCTTGTCTGGAGTCCAAGGCATGACTTCCAGGACTTCTCTTAGCAATGTGCACTAACTGACCAAAAATAGTCACATGCATTCCATAAATGAAATCATTTGAGGGCTTTGCAGTTCACGTGACTGTAATGAGAAACAATTTTATCAGTCAGCAACCAGAGACTCCCTATAGCAAGTGAGAATGCTGGGAAAATCTGTATTGAAGAATAAAATTTTCTCTTGCAAAAATTTTAAGTGGGTTTGTTTTTCACAAAGGATCTCTTTCCATGTCAAATCATTAATGTTATGTTGGCTTAGAATTGCCTGAGCAAGCCCAGGAGATTGTAACTGCTGGCATGTGAAAAGTCAGCCCTTAAGGTTGTTCCCAGACTGGTTTCAGGGGCCAGTTGTGTGGCTGTGTATGCAGACAGGTGGGACTGAGCTTCCCTTCATTCTCATTTCCCAGAGTGGGATTCCCTTCGCAGAGATAATGTCAGTGTTGCAGTGTTGTGGTTTAACCCCAGCCAGCAACCAAACCCCAAGCAAGTTTTCTTTCCCTGGAGGTGGCTCTGAGATGGGTCTGTTACCAGATACCTGTTCAGAATTTCAGAGCACTGAAAGAAACCCAAGGACCGAAGAAACCCAAAAGTGTCTTGTAGAAACACAAATAATTTTCAGAAGAGGAACTTTTTAGAATCTTCTTCAAGGCAAAGTTTGTAGAGCTGTACTTACCAAAAATGACCTTATCTAGAGAAAATTCAATTGACTTCAACAATGCAAGATTTGGGCTCTGACTCAGCAATGGTAATTTGAGTAACTTCCATAGTGCCAGTTACTAAAGTGCATTTTAAGAACTGGAGCTTTGGAAATTAAAGTCCATTGTTGAAATGCAGGAATAAATGTATCATAGTTTTCTAAAATAACCCAGAAAAGCAGCAGGTTAATTTTGATGTATAATACTGTCAGGATACAGGGGGAGACTATCTGTTACTATTTCTGAACATTCTGAAGAAGATGAGTCAGTGCTGGAAGGAAATGCATGTGGAGCTGGGAAATTGCAGCCGGGCTCCTTTGGATGTGAGCGCTTCCCTTTCCCTTTAGCTGCGGTGTGGAGCTGTGGTTTCTCCAGCTTGGGGAGTGACCAGAGGCAAAGTCTGGTGGCTGTGCTGTGTCTTTGTCCCACTGGTGTGTCCTGTGCTGGCCATGCACTCTGCTCTGTATCTCCTGCGGCACAGCCCAGCTTGGATCCTTCCTCTGGGCATTGTGGCTGCGAAAGTGACCTGGCCAAGTGCTTGAGAGCTTTGGGTTGGCCACCACAAAACTGCACCTTCTCCCCAGCACATTATCCAGAGACAGTTTGTCCTTAGAGATCATACCTGGTTTAAATCCACCCTTATTGCAACACCAGTCTGGCAGCAAACTTTATTTACAATTTGTAATTACCATAAGCCTTATTACAGCAGACACCTGGTACTTGCTGTTACATTTAAGGTTGCAAAACAGTTTCCATAGCAACAGCTGTCTCTGTACACCATAATTTTGTAGAGCGTTTCCCTATTGGCTAAAAAAATCTCCACAATTGCTTTCTGTCCAAGGTTTAATTTTCCCATCAATCAATTCTAAATTAATTTGAGGTGAAATAATATATTTCTCATTAGAAAAAAAACCAACCCGACCCATTTGCTTCTGGGAAAAACTACTGCAAAATAGAAAGGCTGAGGACTTTTAGTATTGCCTAGACAGAGAAAAAAGGTTTCACATTAATGGAAGTAAGATAATATCATGGGTGTATGAGGCAGTGGGTTTTTTTAACCATATAGTTTTACTGTCTGTCCTTTTACTTGACTTATTTGATAGCTTTAAATACTTACACATTTAAAAAAAGTAACAGCTATCTATCTGAAAGATTAACTTTGTTTTTGACACATATTGTACTTTGAATAATAGATGTGCAATCAGTAAAACTGACCCAGGGTGTTCAGGCTGCATCCCTTTCGCTCTGTGTACCTGTATTCTTAGAATCAGTCAAAGCTAAAGCTGTGCTGGAAGATTTGGAGCCTCTAGCTTTGAATTTATCCACTCTGACATGTATTAGACCCAGTATTTGGTGCTTTAAATGTTTTAATCTTAAATTTAGCAAAGTGATTTTCTTCAGACTTAACTGACTCCTGAGGAAATCTACAAAGCAAACTTAATTTGAGGAAAAATGCCACGTTAGTTCTAACATTATTTGCATTTAATAAAATGCATTGTAAACTGACATAATCTTATTATTGTTGTTTCAGATCTCATTCTATCTATGTTCAACCATTGTTTCTTAATTCTGTCATTTGTGGATTCCTTTGGTTTCTCAAGCTTTCTGTAAACTCTTTGGACTCTGGTTTTGGAATATTCTGCACAGTCTACTTTGTTCAGTTTGGTAAATTTCAATCAATATAAATCCCATTTAAAGCATTTGAAAGACTTAAATCACAGACATATATAAAGACCCAAATTTGGGGGGTAGCAAAATATCTTAGGAGTCAAGATACATTTTTTGTTCCCTTTACACAGTACAAATACTATAAATATAAATCTGGAAATGCACAGTCAGCCCTCAGAGTTATTGACAATTTTTCTGCATCACCTTTATGCCCACAGCAGCTGCAGCAGAATTCCAGACCTTCCATTCCACTTTCTGGTTGCCAGCATGACCCCAAATGCCCTCTTATCCAACAGAAGGAGTCTTTTTTCTTAAAAAAATTAAGTGCAGGATAATTGCTTATTTGTATCTTGAGAGATCAGAAGAAAATAACAATATTGTGTTAAAATTGTATTTATTCTTTTTGTATATATATATGTTACAATAATTTTCAGTAATCTGAAGATATCAGTTTTATTGTTGTTATGCAATACCTTCCTATTGAGGGTAACGGTACTTGTATCAGTTTTTGTGCTACTATTCTTTTTGTGTGAGGGAGTACTTTGATGAAAATTACTTAATTATAAGTGTAAAGTTAGAAGTGCTAAATAGTGCAAAACCTCTGAATACTAAAGCTGGTAACATTAATATAATGTGACCCTATGTTTTTCATTTAGCAATAACACGATTATCATTGCAATTTCAATGCATTCAAAATAAGAGGCTGCAGAACTTGGGCTGCAAGTCTGAGATGGATTCATTGTTTTTGAAAGCTGTTAAAATAATGATATAGATTTCTGGAAGGAAATATATTTTCCAGCATACTGATGGTGTGGGAATAAATTCTGCTTGTAAGAGCACCAATATATATATTTACTTTTAAAAAGACAAGGGCTCCAAATCTTATTTGAAAAAGTATTCAGTTTGTCATTGTCATGTTCTATTGGTATTAAGGAATGGTATATTTTAGATAGTTACATTGCACAGGAAATACCTAATTTTCTCATTGACATTAAAGAATGTATTTTATAAAGCATCAGAGATACTTAGTTCTATTGAAATTCAATTCTTCCCCCAATTTTGAACCATACCCGTTTTAAATTGGTTGTTCAGTAGCAGATTAGCACAAAGGCACATTTATATTCACGTTTTCACCCTTCTTTGCATCCTCATCCATCAAGTTCAGACCCTCTGAGTTTTTATTATATTTATATTGAAATGTTAATATGTAATGTGAGAGTGCAAAAAGCTCGGGTATGTGAAAGGAAATAAATCACTGCCACCTAAAATATTATTCCAAGAAATTGAAAGAGGACATGCATCTTTTGCTGCTTCTGTGCAGATGCAGACTTTTAGAAGCTGATGATATTACTTAGCATCTGCTGAATGTGTCTGTGTCTTGAGCCTGGTGGGTTATTATTTATCCATTATAGCTGTGTTCCTGGGATGTTCTATAATAGTAACATAGTTTTTGCTAACTGACACCACAAATTATGTGACTGTATTAAAATATCTTTATTCTTGGTGTTTGAATAACAGGAGGAGGTAAATCAAACAGATGAAAGTTGAGGTTTATGTAGACAGATTCAGCTAGAAAGGCAAAATGATGAGTGCTGCATATTCAACAGTGTTCCCATGAAAATGAATATTCAGGAGTGCCTTTATTAATGAGACAGGACATCAAATTAAATGGAAAACCAACACATTTTTCCTGAAAAAGAAATAATTTCCTGGGTGTATAGGCAGCTTCTGCAATTGCCTTTCTTTTCATTACTACATTTTGTGCAGTGTATTTCCAAACACTTTTTATAAGATGATTGCTCTTGGAATGAGTGTCCCCTATCATTTGTGGCTTGACATTAGTGTTTGATGTCTGAGGTTGCTTCAGAAAGTTTAAAAACTGTAAATTACTCTATTTTCAATCCTCCAAGCAAGCTTTTTGTTTTAAGCCAGGTAGCTTGGAGGAGCCCAGGTGGACTGCACTGACACATCTGTGTTTATCAAACTGCTCTGCAACTTTTTGAAAAGAGAACAGACTTTTAACAGGACTGACTTGCTAGGAAAATATCAATTATTATATTTCGTCTGCTGACTGGCGTTGATGATATTTGAATCTGTATTGCCCCGTACAAGTAATCTGTTCCAGGCTTTGCAGAAGGCTGACCAGTTTCCAATTCCCCAGCCACCACTTTTACTGTAATACTGTTTTACAACACTGTAATAACACTGGGAACATTTTGTACTTGGGGTTTTCTTAGATTTTTGGGCTTGTAAAGAAATTGACAGTAATTCATAGAGCTTCTCAGCTAATTTTCTGCACCTGTTGACTTGAAACTATTAAATTTTTTCAGATGCTGCCATGCATCTTCTTTCATTACAGGACATGCAATTCTGTTCTGTTTAAAATGTAGCATAAAAATTAAGAGGCATGTATTAATTTTATGAATTGATATTTGTGCTACCTGTCTAAGGAACCTGGCATATGCCTTGCTTTCAGAATTTGTTTTTAAGAGAATGTTCTTGATGCCTGTGACCCCATAGCCTATTTGATTGATTCCTTCAGTGTCTATTATCAGCCACCGTCATTATAAATATTGTAAGGTGGGTATTAACATTTTGCTTTGTACCTTTTCTTAATGCTAGTACATTTTATTGATGTTTAATAATTAATAACTGCCATTCTGTTTTGTTTCCTTTATTTCCAAATTTACTGCATTGCTGACTTCCAGTAGGATTTTTTCAAGTGTTTTCAATTTGAAATGCAGTATTCTTGGCAGGGATGTTTTTACAATTATACATAGGAAGGGAAAGAAGGAAAAGGTTTTGGGAGATGGCTACTTTACAATTCTTGTCTTTTTTTTTATTTTAATAGCATTTTTTTAATTATTTTAGAAGAAGTTACAAAGTATATTGGATTAACTAAATATTGCATTAAATCAAAATAATACAAAGAAACAACCCAGAAAGAAGCAAATTTTCTATTTAATGAAATACCTGAAAAATGGGCTGATTATACAAGAGAGGTTTTATTCAGGGGGAAGAGTAAGGTCAAGATTTTTCTTTATTTTTAATTTTAAGATTCAGCTTCCTAACTAAGCATGGAAGTCATGCGAATGAGGAAAAGGTGAAGCAATTGAATAATTTGAAAGTGAAACATTATGTCTCATCTTGGAATCAGGAGGGAATTCAAGAAACTATTTGATATAGACTCTCATTCAAGTTTATTAAAAAGGATTTTTCAGTTTGAGAACACGCACTGGAGATAGTTCTAGCTGAAGTTAAAACTACTTGCTCTATTTAAGGCAAAGTCACCTGATTGGGAGCTGACCAGAGTTGATTTATTACATGGATTGTTGTCTTGTGTTTTGACATCTGTGGAGAGCAAGGCTTGCTAATTATATATCTTAACTTAGATTGAAAAGAAATATTTAATAATAATTTTACCAGAAGATATCAGGTGGTTTTACAAAAAAGCAGATTTCGTTGGAATGACATTCTGTGCTATCAGCAAGCTTTCATTTTATGTGTGTGGCCCATATGGCAACACCAGGCACTTATCTGTATGAGGAACACAAGCAATCTATTATTCATACTGGAAGCTCAGTTTGTTCCCAACTTTAAACCACTCTTGTGGGAAACAACTTGGTCTTCCTGAGCTGACAGTTGAAGAGGGACTGGTGGGTGTAAAAGCAACTGATGGACCCATTTCTCTGCTCAGAGTTCATCCAATCTGGTTTTGATCTAAAAGGCCACTAGACCCACATCTAAATAGTATAAAAAGCCTAAGGATCAATTAATACCAAGCAAATGAAATATCTACTTATAAACTAAAGGGTGGCACAGTCTTCCAGTAATGAATTATACCCAGGAGAGGCTATGAATAGTCCTGTAAAAAGAAAAATGTAACTGTTACTAAAATACTCTCTATCTTCCTTCTTGAAGTATGTAAACCTTGATACCTGGTTCTTCTGTGTGGTTGTTTTTTCCCACTTGAGTTTGGAAACAAACCACAAGGAAACCATCAGTTACTAAGTTGCATAAAGGTTTACAAAATGACAGACACACTGCTCCTTCTACTATTGTAAACAGCTGTTTCTGTGTTTCAGTGCTGAGTTTCCATTTCAAAATACTTTTAGAAACACACAAAAAACCCCAATTCCATTTGACAGAAATTTTCTAAATGTAATATTTCTTAATAACTTCATGCAATTCAGAAATAGAACGGTATGTTTGCAATAGACTCAGGACAAGAAAAAAATTATTTTAACATATTATGGGATGGCTGAAATTAGGAAAGCTCAGTCTCCTTGTTTGGAGTAGATATTCTCTCTGAGAAATAAGAGCATGAGGAATGCCATCAGGCCTATGGAAATCAGCCATTGAAATAATTACAGTATCAAAGAAAACCTATTAACCTTTAGCAATGTAATGAATGTAATTGATATCCCTTCAAATAGGGTGGCAAACCAGAGAGATTTTTAGAGCAAGAAAATTCTCCATTGTGAGAGGAACAAAACTCTGCTGTTTCATTAATGGCTCCTGGTCTTCATACGATGCAAAAATTCTAGCAATGCAAAGCTGGTGCTGAGTAACCATCCCAGCCTCCCCTGTGATGGAAATGTGTGTCTACAGCTGCAAATGTAAAACCTCCCACAGACTTTCAACGATCTGCTCCTTAGATAGCTGGGGTTTCTCTTGGCACTTAAAGAACCCTGTGTTCTTCTCTGAAGATATCAAAATATTGACTGTGACAGCAATACATATACCACAAGCTGTACAAACTGAATTTGTGTCACATCACCTGATAGAGGTGATACATGGCTTGATAACCATACTGAGCATTTCCAGCTGTGGGAAAGCTTCTCAGCTCTGCTGAGAACAAGGAATGTTTCCAAACCTGGATGGTTTGGACATTATTAGAAAATAATGATCATTTTAGAGTGCAAGTCTTTTAACTTAGCCTGGTGAATGTGTGTCTGCCTCCCTCAGAAATGGGTGACAAACTTTACCCAAAGAGAACAAACTGATTCTGCTTGTCCCACCTGGGTAATGCATCTGTGCCCAGGAAAGGGTGTTACTGAATCCTTCTCTGCCATTTACCCTACTTACAGCCATTTCAGCTGTACATACAGAAAATATGGGAAGTAAATAAAACTGTTCTCACTCATTAATGCTGGAATCTGGGAAATGAGCATAGTTTTCAAGTGTGACCTTCATTTTTAGGTTGCCTGTGCTTTAGAGCTATCTATTAGCCATTTGCTTTTTCTGGATTCAGGAGAATTGAACTCCTGCTTTTTCTACCAATTACTACTGAAAATAAATTCTTGACTTGTCTTGAAGAAGAACCCCTCTGAAAACCAAGTAATGAAATTTGAGACGTTTCTGAAATATGACTTTTAATTTCCTATGCTTCAGTGTCCTGGTCTGTAAAATGGTCATCCCAGCTGGATGCTGAGGAGGCTTGTCAGCTTAGTAATAAACTGGAAGGAAGTCATTAATTCTGTTCTCAGATTGCACTATGAAAACTCAGAGAGTAAAAGTCCATGGTAATTCCATTTCTCCCATAGAGCTCTTTTCTTGCTGTCCCTCTGTCAAGGGAAAGACTGAATTTCTGTTGCCCCTTAATGGGCTTGCCTATAAATCTCACAGATACTGGGTGCTGTGCAGAAACTCTCTCTCCCTGGCAGTTAAGTGCCACTGGTGACTGTGTCATATTTGTCAGCACAACCTTTAGGGATCTGTACTGTCCACTAAAGGATCCAGTGGAAATGATGGCTGTCAGCTCACACTGCACATCTCCATCCTTTCATGCCCATCCATCAGCATGTGTGTGGAAGGCAAGGAATATGTGTTAGCAGAGTGGCCTCTATCAATTACACAGAATCAGGGCTCTCTGTGGGGATCTTTTCCAGGCCCATATTTGTCCCCTGCAAAATGGTTGCGATGTTGATCGTGTAGCATCTACTGCGTTTCGAAAAACAACCCACTGTGAACTTGCTGGGCTGGCTGTCAAATACATTGAACTATTCTAATAGGAACACTTGCTCTGCATAGTAAATTCCTGGGTCTATATTTACCTTTGCAGTGTCTAATTAACTCTGTGTGAGGTTGGTCTTTCAGGCCTCAGGTTTATAGCAGCTACGAACGAATCCCTTCATTTTCTGTTAAATGCAGGGAGTTCTCACTTAAAAAAAAAATCATCTTTTGTGTGTTGAAATTTAAATAATTTGAACCTCAAATAGCCTTTGGATTTGACATAATTTTCTCCCTGAGTTTTGATGAAGCAGTAAGCCTGCTAAAAAAGGTGGAATTGTTTAGCTGACCAGCCTGTGCAGGCCTCTTTTTAAATAAAATGTTCTCTTTCTTCAGCAGCTGAAAGTTTGTGGAGATTTTGATGATACAGATGAAAGGCACCTTGACCATGCAGCAGAGAAGCTCCCAATGCTTTGCTGGAAACTACAGATGGAGGCAGATTGTTGGGCAATGCTGGACAGCTTCCAATGCATTTCCTTCAATGCACCTGTGCTCCAGGTAGAGTGACCCATTCTTTGCCAACTTTTACATAGAGTTAATTTATATGGAACTCCATTTATGAAAGATTAGGTTTTCACACTCTTGATTGATCAGTCTCAGGTCTCTCAAAAGTATTCCATTCTTGGTAATGTATCTGCTCAAACTCACAATAATACAGTCTTTTGTTATTAATAGTTTCTGATTGATAGGTTTGAATTTCTCATGGCTGAAGTAGCTTGGATTTCAGATTTCTGAACTTTACAAGCTATAGTAGAAAACTGCATGTAGAAAAATTTCCAGTTCTAAGATAGGATTAGAGACAGAAGAGGTAAAACAAACCTAAAAACTTTTTGATTTTTTCCTAAGTAAGGTTCTGACTAATTTATTTTACTTGTTCTATTTGAAGAAATATTATAATATTTTGATAAAATAAAAATTAGTAGTAGAAGCAGTTATCTTCTTTTTATTACCTATTAGAGTCATTATGTTATTGCCTGGAAAATCAGCAATGCTGAGTAGAGTTTTACACACATTTACACTCTTATGTAGAGTGTCAGGTACATTTATGTTTAATATATATATTCCTTGGATTTATACGAGATAATCCCCACCCCCATTTGTTTGTAGGTGACTATGATAGTTCTTCCATTATCAATATCTAAGCATTATTTATTAATTTCTGACTGAATGTCATGATCCTGTCTCTGTTGAGAACAGATGTGCTGCAGCTGGGGTACAAATGGAAGGATTACATGCTTGACCCTGCTTATGCCTGTTGGGGTAAATGAGCTCCAGTGGGGTGGAGGAGCTGAACTCACCCACTCTGACTATAATTGTTGATATAAACCAGAGAATGAAAGACATGATGATTGGAGAGCAGAGGGACACATTTGAGTGGTTGTGCTTTTGGCATCTCTGTAAGGAAACTGCTTGTGAAAAGAAGACTGTATTTTAATAGCATCAGACTTCATAAAAACAATGCCATTTGTCCATCATGGAATAGAATGTTATATTTCATATTCTGGGGAAAGCATTGCTGAATTTTAGATTCATATTTGGATCAATATCTGGCACCATCTATTTCCATCTTAAAGCCTAATTAGATATGTAACCAGAGTAGCAGCAAATCTACTGATATTACAGCAGTTACTCATTTTTCATATTTGCATTATTTCAGAGTAATCTCAGTGACAATATAATATGAAAAGAGAGGCACTAAAAGTGACCCGAGGTCATCATTGTAGTGCCAGGTGGAAAAAAACAGACAGATTTTTTAATATTGTATTTTGTAGGCAGTTGAAAATGTTCCTGAACAGCTTCACTCATGAATACAATTCTCTTTTTTAATAACCTGTGGGCCTCCAGAAAGCAATGACAACAGCGTGGTTGTTCTGGAAATGCATTTCTAGGCCAAGTATAGCGATGTATTCACACAGTAACACAGGAAGAGCTACAAGAGAGTAGCACAGGAAGATTGTTCTGACTTACTTGTTGACTTGCTTCTTCCCCCATGTAACATGTAAATGAATAAAACAATAAAAAAACAATTTTTAAGGATTATTTCTGATTTGGATGATCAAAAGAAGTTTTTAATTTTTATTTTTAGTTTAGGACTGTAGTTCAAAGTTCAAGTTCATAAAAAAGATAATGGTGAATTGGTGTTTGCTTTATTCCATCTTTGACTATCAGTGTGTAGCAAGTTCATTCTGAATTTAGGCAGGAAATTCAGGCAGGGAAATCTCCACAGAGCTTTGCATTTTATAAGTAGAAAAAAATATAAGTAAAAGCAAGTGAAGAGTAAGAGCCTCATGAAAGAAATCTATTCTGGGAGATCTCTCTATTACCAAGTAAGGTGGTGAAAGGATGACATCAGTTGCAACACAAGTACTTATTGAGAGAATATTACAAATGACAGAATCTATTGAACAAGGCCTTCTGCTTAGACTGCCAGTCAGCCTTGTCTAATGGTAGTAGAAATGGGAGAACAAAAGCCTGAATTTATAGGAGGCTTCAGCAGAGCAATTGCAGTAGTCAATTACTTTAGGTGAAACAGGGTGATAAGAACAAAAAGAGTGAATACTTGCAGGCTATTTTGATGCTTTAGAGATGCATTTTCTTCTTTTACACATCTTTCTCATCCAAAATCTTAGTCATGAAAAGACATTTTCATGATTTTTTCTTCATTTCTGGTTGGAATGAATCTCTGAGTATTTATGTGAAAGATACATTTATATGTCAGAGGAAAGGTAGACTGAAGCCTGTTGACAGAAGATTCATTTTCATAGCAAGATAAACCTTGTCTCTGTTTTTCAGACAAAATTAACTGAAGTTGTTTGCCTAGAAGATTCAGGACAAGAAAAATCTTAAGGATTTTCCTTTATGATTTGTGTGCTGACTGGGGTGTATCTGTTATTTTATGAATAAGTTATATAGATCTGAAATCCTACTCTATATTTTATTGTCTTTTGGGCAAAAGCAATAATTTTACAAAGTAACAAATCTGTCAAATGGTCAAAAATAATTTTTTTTCCTGTCTTAAGTCACTTTGGATGCTCTTTAAGTCGAAGTTATGGCCCTTGACTCCACTGTCTCGATGCAAAGTTTGCACTTCATCTGTGCAACCTCATTGCCTTGAGATTCTGCCTGAAAATTACAACTGAAAGACGCTGGAAGCCCAGCCTGGGCACTGATTGTATGTGACAAGCAGGGTAGAAATGGGCTTTGGCTCTAGATCTGTGAGCCAGTAAGAATAAAAACAAACTACTCTTCAGCAATACTGTGGAAATCACTGAATATCTAAAAGCAGTTATACTGAATTTATAGTTTTGGATCCCAAGTTTTTCTTTTAACTTTTTTTTCCATTAAAATTCTGCAATTGGGACACAAAACAATTCACATTTTCAAGTGGGAATAGTTTACATAAGGAAGTCTTTCAAAGCAGGGCAGTGTCTTGCACACCTGCAAAACATTGTGCATGCAGAGGTTTCACTGCTCATGACTACTCATGGGTTAGTCCAGCCCTGGAGCTGCAATGCACTTACAGATGTGATAATTCAAAATTGCATCGCCTGTCTCATTGCACTGGTACTCACTGCTGTTGGGAAACTGCCTGTTCTGTGTACTGTACAGCACAAGAGCCTGCTGGTTGTGGAGGGAAGGCAGGTCAGGTCACTGGCTGACCCACACGTGTTTTCCGCTCTGAAGGTGCAGAGAGACAGTGGGACCTTTAATGGAAACCCCTCAAACTGGTGCAGTCCATCCCAGGATGGAAATTCAGCTGCCTGTGCTGGTTTATGGGGCACTGCTCCCACAAGTGCATCCTTTTGAAGTAACTGCTCTTTTGTACTAAAACCACTAACTAATTATCAAATGACATCATTCACTGTATGAAGGATACTTAAGGGACTGGATCCTCATTCATACAACTTTGACTTTTAGATCATTATATATAAAACTCATGAATCTTTACCAAACTGCTTCATTCACTGAACCCATAATTGATTTCTTTTTATCACCCTGAGGCTTGTGCTGAACAGATCAATGTTTAAGCATGTCTGAAATCAAGGGTTATAAATCACCTTCTTTAGTACAAACTCTTGGAATTTCAGTAGCAGGATTTTAAAGCTTGTAGGACTAATATTACATAAGGGGTATGTCTAGTTATTATGCTGTAAAGTATTTTCTCCACTATTATCTTTGTGTGCAACTAAGAGAGGTTTCACTTGTTCTATTATTTTGTTTTGGCTTGACATTTACTGGCTTTTATTAAAATGAAAAACAGTGAAACAATGGAAAAATACATAAAACTTAATTTTTTTTTTTTTTTTTTTTTTTTTTTTAAGTTTTTGTCAAATTTTATGTATGTCCTTTATGAAATTTAGCATTTTCCTTGTGTTGGTTTAATCAGTTCCTTAATTTGTATTCCATTCCCTCCTAAATACCTTGCTTGGAGTCAAAGCTTTTCTATATTAGACGCAATTAAAGGCAATGTTTCTTATTAATTAACTACACAAATGGAAGCCCTTGCCTAAAGTCTCAGAGCTATAAGTACTGCTGGAATAGCTCTTGGAAGGAGAAGATTCTCTATGTAAGCTTGTTTTGTGTGAGTTTGTGTTTTTAAGGAAGAGCTGCAGGTTATAATGCATTCTGGGAAGGAGCAAAAGAAAATGACACTTTTATCTCTATGAATATGGACAAGCTTCATGTACAGCTGGTCAATTGGTTTCTCTTCTGAAAAATGAACTGTAAGGAACAGATTTTGTAAGACATATCTCCCACAAAATTCCCTACTCCAGGGTGGCTGGCTTCCCTTGGGTGTTGTGGCTCTCCAGGCAGCTCTGCCATTGACTCAGTGAGCAAACTTCATTAGCTTGCACTTGTATTTCAGGGTGCTAATAATGCACCTTGCTTTGTCTGGTGGGTAAATTGGGACAGTGGTATCTTAATTTGATGTCAGTGAGCAGATTTATATAATTTTGCATAATTGTAAAAAATGCAAGTTGCCCTGGAATTGGAGAAGAAAGTTTTTCTTGTTTTGAGATTCATCTTCTGTCTTCATAAATTAGAGATATTACTTAACTTTGTTTTGTGTTAGACTTGTAACTCCTCAACTAATGTAATTTTCTAGGACTGTCTTCTTTCATTTTTTAGGTTGTTATTTTATTTTATCCACACTCCTAATAAAATAAAGTTTTACTTTCTAATAGAGCTCAAGTTACATAGAAAATCTTTAAACAATATGGATATCAAAAGCTAATTATGCAAATAATTCGAGTGCTCCACTGAGACCTTAGGAGATTCAGTCTCAATTAATCAGAAACAGTTGAAACCTCATAGTTCTTATTGTGTTTGGTTTTTACTTGGGAAAATAATTTTTGAATGAAAATGGCAATTATTTAAAATGTAGTTTTCATTTCCATAAAAACACAATGTACCCAACTAGGAACTTGCTGTGAATAAAAAAATGAATGATGAACTTTACTAGTCTAAAAATTCAATAGTTTACATATTCATGATGCTTTATTATTGTCACTGATGGATAACATTGCTCATTTAATTCACTTCTTATCTCTCTCTGTGAGTCTCCAAGTCAAATGCCTTGTGATTTGCTCTGGAGGATATAGGGAGTGTTTTTCAGGTTTGTTGAAGAACAGAATAACTAGCCTTTTATTTATTTTGCCCATTACAATGTCTTTCACATGGCTTATTCATATCAGTTATTTACCAAGTACATTAACACATCTGTCTTCTGAGGATTAAGCTTAATATTTGGGAAATATGTCTTCTAAGTGTTTACTAAGTTTATAGTTTATACTATATAGCCTATAATTTCAGGGACTAGACTGATTATAGAGAATTACCTTAAATCCCTTGGAATAGAGAGTATCAGTGTTTTTCTGAAGTCAGTATTAAGCATCATTGTTAGATAATGTAAACCCTGTATGTTCACATTATTGATTACAGGCACCACAAGTTCCAGTGGGTTATAGAATTCAGTCTTTAAAGTGGAGAGAGATCATTTGTAGCTGAATAGAGGGTAAAGTAGCCTGTCAGCAGCCTTGTGTGTGTCATGATGGCAGAGAGAGGAGAGGGAATTTAGTAATGTTTGTTAGGCTGCAGGAAAGACTGCCCCATCCATAAGGCCAGTGAGCAATTCCACACTCAGCAGGGCAGGGGTGAGTTACTTTTTATTTTTTGAGAGAGAAGGGTTCTGGCAGTGGTACCAGCCCATTACATTTCTGAGCATGTTTTCTAATTATTGGCCCTGAAATAACCAGCTCCTCTGGATTGCCTGTGGGTTGGTACAGTAAGAGAGATACAATTCCACTCAGAGGATGGCTGAGATTGGCTCAGTGTGGAAACATTCTGCAGAGTTGTGTAATGCAGAATTTCCACATTGAAGTTACCCATGTATGAACTTCAGGTACCCCTGGAGGTACCTGAGGGTTTTGAGTCTTTCAGTGCTTCTGTTGCTTACATACCTTTTGGATGTAGATTCATACTGTTTCCTTTAAAACCTCTTTATTTTGTCTATTTATTTACTTTGTTTGTCTAAACAGGAAGCGGATCAGTTGATAAGTCTCTCTGACTCTCCTATTACAAAATGGCTTCACTGTTCGTATGAATAGATTTAGTATAAAAATTGTGAAGAGATTTAATTTGTATTTCAAATTAATATTTGAGAATAGCTGTATGTTTATTTAGATCAACGGACGAAGCAGAAGAATCACCAACTGGCAAACCAAGCACTGTTAGTTTGGTCTTCATGATACCAGCCCCCCACCCCTTCCCCCAAAATCTTGTTTCCACGGTCAGTCAAGATGAGAAATGAAATTGAAACTTAACTGGAAATGACAAAGATGCTCTTGGAGATGAAATCTGATGAAAATCCATCAGTGTGGCAGAGGGAGATTGTATTTCAGGGCAGTTCACCTTTCTGAGCTAGAAGGACTCTGAATCTGCAGACACTGACAAAATGCCAGGTCTATTATTTGCATATTTATATTAGCGCTGAAGCTTGCCAAATTTTAAATGTCCTCCCAAATTATATCCCATGACAGAAAACCTGAAATGGAAAACAGTATGATTTTGTGATTGGAGTGTCATTTATAATATGGCTACTTCAGAAATCTCTGTTTGGGTATCTTGCAATAGGTGGAATTTTGCTTCAAATAGCAGTAATTAACTTTGATCAACTGTTGCTTGTATACAGAATTTTCATCTGACATGTGATTTTATAATTAAGGATATATTCTAGTAGTGGATGAAAGGTTACTCGCAGAGTCATATTCAGGATGATAACAATACTGGTGTTAAAATCACAGGTTAAGAAATAATATGACAATTAAAATTCATATAGCAAAACTGGAAGCATGTGTGTGTTCCTCCCCTGTACCCTACCAGCGATTCAGATCCTTTTGTTCAGTCAGGATTTCCCTCTTTCTCTTCGTTAATGGGTCTCACCTGTGCCTTCCCTGCAGGTGCAAACACAACGAGGCGCAGGTGACAACAATCTGTTTTAAGGGAGGTTAAACCGCAGAGTCTGCAGGGCTTAGCCCGGGCCTCTGAAGGTGCCGGTGTGGTTTTGGCAGCGTTTGGGGCAGGGGCTGCTTTTGCTGTGCACACAGAGGAGAAGATACACGCGCTCTCCAACACTGCTGAACAGGGTAAGAGCACCATGTCTATGAGAACCTGCACATCCTGCGCTTTTATGTTCACTTTGCAAATGTTTGCGTGCTCAAATTTGGTAGCAAGATACCAAATTTTGTCAGAAAAAAAAAATTACTGTAGCATTTGATGATTCAGTTGATATGTATCTGAGTAATTTAATTTCTTATACTTATGAATGTTATCAATAAACATTTGTGTAAATGAAGCCCTTTGATGATTATGTTTTTCTCTGCCCAGTAACAACAGATCATGTTCAAAACATTGACATTCAATTCCTTGAAAGAATGTTTTTCAACATTTTAAGTTGGAATGTAATCAGTAATTTGCTATCTGCCTACAGAAAGTGTCTTAATTAATTGAGAAAGTTTATTAATTACTTATTCTGCTCTCACTTAAAATGTGTTTTTTTAACATGAGGGATATATATTAAATATAATGGAAACCGTGATGATTAAGCAACTCAGCTTTAAAACCTAATGGGACATGTAAGGTTACATCTTAAAAATCTGACTCGTTATTTTCATAGTTAGTAATTATTGATCAAAATGGATTTATTTTATTATAGATATAGCATTTCTCTAGTGACTGTGAGATGAAATTTTAATCATGACTTTTAAGCACAATATTATTGGTTTTCAGATTGTTTGAAAAAAACCACTATTTGAGAAGGAAAATTAAGGTGTGTGTCCTGAGGTTCTTTTTCATATTGAGGAATGTTTGTGATATCCATAGATATGTTAAGTCTGTTTTATACAGAGTACCTTTTTCCTCTATGAGAAGTAGCTCTAGATCAGACACACTATCTCGTATTTACTACACAGATGCACTTAAAATGGTTCTTGGGTCAAACTTTGCCTGGCTAGCTCCAAATGGTGTCACATTCAAACTGCTTTATTTTCTTTCTTGTTTTATACCATGCTTTCAGAGACTTGTCCTTTCAGAAAAAGAATCAAATATTCTGTTGGGGTCGGTTTCTGCATTCAGGTGTTAGTTGAACAACATAGCTTAGGGCAGGTGAATGACTTCAACCAAATACTAAATTTGATGTGATTTTCTGAAGATAGTTGCATGTCAAGATAAGAATAGTTACTGACACCTGTATGGTTGAAAGTAATTTTTCTTACGTCATTATTCTATTTATTTAATGTTAGCATATCCTAGCTGTCAGACATCTGTATAGATAAAATCTGGTTGGAAAGATGGTGTTTCAAAAGATCAAGTGGCAATGGTAATTATGTCTAATAAACAATGACTAGATACAAATCAATCTTGACGTCAAATTTTAGTGGCAGATGTGCCATATGGCGTCAGGGCTAGAACTCATGTGTTGAGCTGACAGATGAAATAGTTGTTCAATATTCTACCAATATTACTTGATGTTCTTTGGTTTTTATTTCAAGATATTTAAATATATTTCTTTTATGAAGAGACTCAAATATGCTTAAAGTGCTTTTATAAAGTCTTCTTTTAAATAACTAAAACTATTTTGCTGTGTCAATGACTGAAAAAATAATAGTACTTTTCTCCTAGATATCACACATTTGAGAATATGCCAGCTGCAGTCTAATAATTTTACAATCTGTTCTGTAATAAATAGGACACTGATATTTTAAAAAAATATAACTTAGTGAATGTTTTTTCTTTTGGAAAGCATTTCAGACTTTTTAAGGATTTGCTTGAAATATTTAGTACTTGCTCAGATATAATTCTGTAATATTAAGCGTGAGATGTTAAAATATATATTTTCTGTAGCTGCAGAAACTTTAGGCTTTTACTCAAGTTCTGTAAATGAAAGGGAATGATATTTATAGCTCTGTAATGAGTGTCACAGGAGACTGCAAGACTAGTTTATATCTATTTCATATATCAGAAAATGCACTGGAGTTTTATGACACAATATAAAATTGAAGGATATGAAGCCCTTTTTAATCTCATGGTTGTGAAGAGTTTAGATCTTTCTTTATCAATCAAATGGGCAATAGATAGATTCCTAATTTTGCTACATATCTCAGTAGGGCAGGGACTCAGGTATCAAATTTCATTAAGAAAACTTTGTGTAAAGTTTTGCAAATGTAATGACTGCTATAGTGAAGCCCCAAATTGAGAAATGATGTTTAAACTTTAAAAAGCACAGGGCACATGTGTTAAATCCTTTGTAATCCTGCCTGGAGAGGGTACACAGAGCTCAGTGTTTCGTAAAGCAAGAACAGTATTTCCTCAGCTGATCTACCTAAGTACTTCACATATAGAAAATTGAAGAGTAATTTAGTGTAATTCTAGTCTTCAACATTAAACTAAGAACATGCCCATCATTTTGAAAGTATGGATTCAAGCCGGAAAATTCTCATCTCTTCTCGTTCTGGCACAAAAATGTTCCCAATCAGACATTTTTAATGCATTGCAGTGGGAAGTACTCAATTTGTCAGTGTTCAAATAGGAAGGATGGTGGTATGATCTCATTGTCCAAGAGGCTTTATTATAAAAAAAAAAACCTCAACAAATTTTCATCGTTTCACCTGAATATTTTCTTATCTAAACCCTATCTCTATATTTTAGTTTAATTTCCTCAGATATTTCAGCTTTCAGTCCTCTACCCTTGTGTGTACCTGTATCGTAAGTGTTGATTATCTGTATCTTTTTCCTTTTGGTGAGAGTCTCTAGAGCATTTACTGCTTTTTCCAGCTTTCTATGGCCATCAGTGTTAGTCTATTAAGATGTTCAAAGTATTATATTGAAACATGCATTGCAAACAAAATGTAGAATAAAAAGAATGTGTGTTTGTATGTGTTAGGTACTAAAAATTGCTGTCATTATTTTTGATGTATGTATGAACGTTGAGAATTCAAAATATTTTTATAATGCAGATGTAAAACTTGTGCCGGTCGATGTTAATCTGGTGGATAAGACCTCAGACCAATAATGGACTATTTGCTGCAGATATTCCACTGGCTTTCATATTTAAGTATGCTTGCAAAGAAAGTAAAGTGAATGCAATGTACAGGAAAACTTGCTGTTAAGTTCTTTTTTATTTTCATTTTGTTTAGTGTATAAACATGATACTGTCCAAACATAGAGGGCATGCATTTTGTGGGAGTATCCTGTTTATCTTATACAAAAGACCTGTTCCTCTTCTATTTATAGTCAATTGTTAGAAATGCTAATGGTTGATTCTTGGGGTTTTTTTAATGCTTGACAAAAAGACATGTTCTGGAGCTGTGTATGCTTCAGATTAATCTTTGTATTGCTCTCTGTCTCTTGGGTCAATGTGCAGGCCTTTGGAACTTGACCTGTAGAAGACACACTTCAGTAGTTTATAAGAAAATAATCTGGGGAGAAACTCCTTTTCCATTTTAACTGAAAGCTGCTAGCTGAAAATGGTCACAGACCAGAGAAATAAAAAAATCCAGTGTTTTCATGGGAGTGATTAACAGAAGCAAAGATTATGTGTCTTTGAGCTTAAGATAAATACTTCTTTTTTTAATGTAGTTTTAAATTTAAAAATGCTTTAGAAGCTTTTATTCTTAGGCAGTCTCTAGTACAATCTGCCTTTCATAGACTTATGTGCTAAATGCAAATTGATCCCTATTGCAATGAGGGGATAGGAAGAGAGAACCTTTTTATTCTGGCAGCTCAGTGTAATGGCCAGGAGAAGTGGGCTCAGTCATTCCTCCTGGTGACATCCCAGTTGTCTTCCTCTCTTCTGTATTCAGACTCCAAGAAGCCAAAGGCTAAGCAAAGAGCTTGGAAACTATTTAATTAATTAAAATTATTTGAAGACTCCCTTTGGAAAGGGATAATAAGGTTCAACTTATTCTTCACTAGTTCAAGAAAAAATGCAAATAATTGTTTGATTACTGTAAACTTATATGTTCAAACAGCCTTTCCCCCTGCCTTTTTATAACTGAAACATAGGATGTAGAAGTATATATGTCATCTTACAGAAATGCAAGAGATAGATCCTCAAATGGTGTGGTGATGTGGTGCATACCAAAACATAGCCATAGACAGCAGTTTAGATAAAGCTCTATTTAAGTTAAAATACAAATATAGTAAGGACGTGGGCAACAGAGGAAGCTGTTACTGATTTCCATGCCCAATGCATCACTTGTTTCTGACAAAAAGCTGATTAGAGCCATCCCCTGCTCAGGGAAATGTCCGGATGTGTGCCTGGGGCAGGCTCAGGATGGCGTTCAGCTGTGTCAGCCTTTGTGCAGCACCCAGACACAGCTAATGGATGGTGTCTGCCTGGGACAGGCTCTGCATTAACGAGGACTGCTGAAGCTGCTTGCACTCACAGAGTGGTTTGTCTTTGGATTTTCCTATTGCCTGGAGAGTAATTGGCAACAGGAGCTGGTAGAACAGTTTTTTTTCTGAAATAAAATCCCCTTAAGTCAGCCATTTCCTTTGCTTGGTGACAGTACTGGGCCAGTCACATTGGTGCACAGTAGATACCGTGGGTCACAGCTCACAAGGGTTTCCCATAACAGCTTTGCCCCAGAGTGTGTTGAATTCAGTCCTCAAGGCGTGAAGTGACCAAGCCTGTCCTGATTCCTGCTTTAGCTGCCAGGGAGCCTGTGCTGAGGCTGGAGTTTGGGCTCCCTGGCTCCTGGTGGCTGAAGGGCTCAGCCTAGGTCATGCCTGGCCCTCTGCCCAGGGAGCAGTGTGGCAGGAGCCCTGCCAGCTCCTGGGCTCTGCTGTGCTGCACTGGCCCTACAAACAAATTGTCATTACTGCCACATCACCCCAGAACCTTCTGTTTCAGGAGTAGTGAACTTTAGTCCTTTAAGGGCAAGCTTTTCTCATATTTTCTGGTTTCATGAATTGAAAATTGAGAGAGACTGATGCTAAATCAGAATTAAATCGTGTTTTTATGAAAAAATCTATCCAACCTTTGACCATGGGAAGACTCAGCTCCTGGTATGTTGTAATTCAATTGAAATGCAGTTGTATTTGTAGTCTGAAGTACAGTAAAACGGAAAACTGATTTTTTGCCTTTTTTTTTTTTTGTAATTGCATTCATTCCTCATGAGATAGGTTTTAATTGATTGAGGTGTCACCAGGTGAGCTACTTTAGTGATTTTTCTCTATCCTTATTTAGTAGTCTTTAGATGATCTATAAATGCAAGCAAAGACTGATGTCTGTTCTCATAATGCATTATTGTACCTCATTTTTAGTCTAAAAGATGTAGCAGGAAGGGAACAATGTAACAACAGTATGGAAGAGAACTGGAAAAATACTTAAAAATTCAATGCTAGAGGATACCTATTGTATTGTTGTGTGGGTTTTTTTAAAAATTATAATATTTTTGTTCATAGATGTACTGCAAGTCCTGAAACTTATTATATAAGCTTCTGAATTTGAAACATTTTAGTGGCTTTAATAGTTAAGATTGGGCTGCTTTTGGTAATTACAGATATGACTGTTTGGTATGGTTTGTCAGCCCAAACTGTACGTTTGGCTTAGTCTTGGGAATAAAATATGTCAAAATTATTCAAGACAGCTCAGTAGCAGAGTGGAAGGTCCAGCAATTGCCATTAAAATGTTATGGATGTGGTTGCAAATGACAAGGGGACAACCTTGCACAAAGAAATCCAGACAGCACAGGAAAACCTTTCCCAAAAGACTGTAATTAGTTTGACAGAAGATATTATGTGCCAGATATAAATTGCCAATGCTCAAATTGTTATAACCAGTGTCGGAAAAGATTTTACAGTTCTTGGACAGTGGCACTTCTTGTGGTAGGGGTGACAAGTGATGTGAGCCTCTGAGTCAGAATGCGGGGTTGTACGCGAGAATCTTTCTGGTGATTTGCTTTTTATACTTGCAGCACGATCCAAAAGGTTTTCAGTATCTTGCTGGACATATTTATTGTTTTGTAAAGCTGTAGCAGAAATCACAAACTCTAGTGAGCCAGATTCTGCAACTTTGCACATTTACATTTATTTCAATGTATATACTCATTTATTTTACTTTTTGGATGGTGCAAAAGCCATTCTAATTTTGTCTTAGCTTTATTTTTTTTCCTGTACTCTCCTCCTTTTAGAAAGAAGTCGAAGGTATGTCAAAGGAAAATGGATTTATTTCATGGTCTGTACTCCTTATTAGATAAGTTTTCCTTTGAGATGTCATCAGGTGAGCGGCTTCAGGGTTTTTTCCTTTATCCTTTACTACTAGTATTTAGATGTTCTAGTGTTTACTAATATTTAAATGATCCTTTTAGAAAGGAGGCGATAGAGAGATATTTTCTCTAAAAAATAATACTTGAAGTACCTTTTCTTTAAAAAATCTGTACTAGGACTTTAAAATAGTTATTTATTCATCTTTGGAACTCATCTAGAAACTAAGATGTTGTACCTTCTCTTTGAAAAGCACAATTTTTTACTCTCTCTACCAACTAAGAATTCCCATGTGGAAATGTGTGTGTGAATTATGCAGTATTCTGAAGGCAAAGCAGTTTATTCTGAATTTGTGAAAATAAATAAAAACTCACGAAGTAGTTTCTTCAGCTTCATATTTTCCTTTTATTTTTTTGTTTGTTTCTGTCTCTTATGGGCCATATTTGATTATTTGATCTTTTAATTTTTTCTGCTTGCAATGACATCAAGTTTCTCTAAGAAAATTGGGTGGAACTGAGCCTGCCTGAGAGGAGGTTATGAAGACTATCATGGCAACAAGTGAGAAGGCCCAAATTGGGACCAGCCAGTCTGGCTTTGGAGGCATCTGAAGGACCAGTCCTGAGGCTGGGTAGATTTTTTTGCAGCTCAGAAAATTTATAAGATTAGGAAAAGCAATTCTAGAATGAAAAATGTGCCTACATGGACAGTAGGCTGGGAAGACTTGTTATACTTCATTTTTATTTTGTTCTGATTATTCTTTTTGCCTTTTCTGTTTAAGATGGCAACTCTTTCAGTTTAATTCCAATGAAACTTGTCTTCTTGGAGTTTAAAATCCTCCCAGTGATCTTTCGGAGCTTGCTACTGGTAAAAACCTCTGCAGGTGCCCTGCAGAACCCTGAGCACCTCAGGGTCAATGTTTTTAGTAACTGCTGAGACAATTGTGCTTTTCTCAAGTTCTGCATATTCTTTTCTTCTGCATGGCTTTTCTAGACTGCATGAATAGCAGTGGCATTGTAGCTGATTCTACTGTGTTTTTATTACTCATCTAGGGAAGCTCCAAACTCTGCATCCCTGTTCCAGACAAATTTTGGTAGATTTTTTTATGATGTTGGAAAAATATAAACTTTGTGATCAATTGTCAAAAGTCAGCTTTGGTGTAACTTTTTAAAAGGTCAAATGATTGGTCACAACAATATTTGGATTCAATTGTTTTGCTTACAGTTCATGTTATGAACACTACAGCAATGTTATAGAATTTTCCTGTACCTCTGAATATTCCCAAAATATGGGCTCATCCTGTGAGACTGTGCTCATTCTGCCTGTGAGATGTTAAGCCAAATGTTTTTCAAGAACATTATTCTCTGCAAAAGCATTTACTCACTGTAAACAGGACAGGCTCTGCAGCTGTTCAGCCATGAGCCCATTCCAGAAAACAGTGAGTTTTGCTCTGAGGGCAGAATTTCTTTCCAGTGCAAGGAAATATCCCTGGGTTGGTTCAGTAGGAGTCTGAAGCAGAAGCTCTGCTCAAGGGAGTTAATTCAGACTGTCTAGCTAACCTGGCTCCACTGTTTGCTGAACTGTCTCTGATTCTACGTGGTTTCCTCCATGGCTGTCTTCAAGTCTGGTTCACTTCTGCTAGAACTTGCTTTGTTTGGAAAAAAGAGGGGTGTTCAGGTAGGTTTGTATTCCATTTGACTCCAAGGTTTATGTGTTCCTCAGGGAAGAGGAAAAAAAATCTGTGTTGCTTTTAAACATACAAACCAAATACTTTGTCATAATGATGTCCAAGTATGAGTTTTTACCCAAAATAACATCATCACTCTTTATTTGTTTTTGGTTTTACTTGTTTTGCTGGGGGTGTTTCTGTGGGAGCATTTGAGGGGTGTTTTCTCAGCTGATGAGAATGGCTGCAAAAAATGTTTTGCAACTCTCCTGAGGACATTTTCACTGCAGAGTGAAGGTTTGAATTTCCACAAAGATTTATTGTTTTGAGGGTCTGAACAGACATGTCCAGAGGACTCTGCTGTATGTGGATCCTTGATTCTACTGTCCTCTTCTTTCCTCATTGACAGCAGAGAAAGCTTCCTTTTTCAGCAAGATACAGCAAGTTCTACAGCTGTAATGTTATCTTGCTTCAAGTTTTCTCCAGGAAAACTCAATGTTTGGGTGTTTATTAAGTACTCTTAAGCACACCCTTCCACATGGAGAACTGCTTCCTTCCTATGCATTTTGCTATGTATTTGTGTTGTAATTCCTTTAATGAAAGTAATGTCTTTTTATTACTATAAATAATAGTACTTGTTTATTAGATCAATGTGCAGAGCTAGGTATATGAGGAGAGAGAAAATTATTTTAAAAAATTAAATACTGCCTTCACATTTTTGTTGTCTAGAATAACTAACTTTAAGCTGACATTATTCAGTTGGAGAATAAAATTTGCCATTTATATGACTAAGCAGCAAATTACAAGCACAGAGTGATCTCTTCTCAAATTGCTCATAAACTGCAATTAGTTACTAGGAAATAGTTCATGGTACTATTAAATAGTGAAAAAAATAGATACATTCCAAGTTCTATTTTTTCATTTTAAAGTAGTGGGAGTTAGAGATGAAGTTTTTCTAGAAAAGTATTCATAGTGCACTGCTAGCCTAATTCACGGCTCTGAAGGCAGGTAAACTTCTGGCTGATAGGTTCAAGAGGAAAATTTTAATATGAGAGTCTGAATGGTCACTAGAGGCCATGTTGATATTCAATATCAATTTTTGCTATAATTTAAAAAGCTCTGGATTTTTGAACCATGATTTCCACTCCCCTGCAGTGATCCAAGTCATGAAAAATAGTGTTTTTAGGAAAACCAATCTCCCACCTTCAGAGCAGGACAGGTTTTGAGTAATAGTTAAATAGCTGTAAGCTGCAAATCAGCATTAGTCTTGAGCAATATTGCTAAGGCTGCTGTCAGACTGCTTTTTGTTATTTGACATGTTATTTGTACTTCGAGAATTATTTTTTCTACTAGAAAAGTGATTACTGCTGGCAGAAATATCTGGATTGTTTGGGATTCTGTTCTCATTACTTCTAGGAATGAATAGAGCAATAGATGCAACTTTATGCCAAATCAGCAGAATTTTAAAAGCTTCCCTGGGCATGAGACCTAGTGCAGTGTTTCAAAACTGTCTTTAAATTATGTTGATTTGCTTCCCACAAATATTATGGAAAGCTTCTACTACATTATCAGCACTTGTTTTCTGTAGCAGGTAAAAAGAACAGCTTGTATTTCACATCATGATCAGTGGCACTAGAGCTCCTACTGACTTGACTAGTTCCATCTCATTTCTGTTAATCTCTAGCTCGTGTATTTGAAACTGCATAAAGAGAAACCATAGAGTTGTTCTGAATCTAAGATAATGCATAAATAATTAATGTCCTAGAATTCCCTGTCTGGAAAGAAGTAAAATATAAACTTCATTATTTATTGCAGCATGTTTTGATTATAGTCTGCAAGTAATAAATATAGAAAAATATTACAGAGGGAAAATACATGTTTTAAATAACAATAATTGATAAAATGATTATATAGAACAGTACTTGAAGCATTTCCAAAATTGGAAAGATTTTATTGTAAAGCATGACTTTACTTTTACTATTCATCAGTTTTTAGAGAGGAAAGCATCTTGATAGAATGTTCTAATTCTTTCCCTGAGGAAAGATTGATTTTATAGAAATTTGGCTGAGTAGATTAGGTTCTCGTATTCTGGATATACTTTTTCTGAGGTCTTTGCCCTAGAGGAGAGAACACTGTGTGTATGGTTAATCAAGGAAGACACTCTAAAAATGTGTTCTGAGTGGCTTAAGTAACTACTTGTATGAATTAGCTCGTACTATTAGAATATTTTTTGAATTGTAATGTTAAGTATATTACAAACCACATAATAAAATTATACATGTTTTATATTAGACTACAAATAATCATATTTTATATTTAAATTCAAATATTATTTACAGTTATATATGAATTATTAATAATATGTGCAAAAATGGACATTACTACCAGTACAAAAAGGTCCTGAAACAGGCTGGGCAATTGGTTTCAGAAACTGTGAAATGTTATTGTAGCAGATGGTTTAGATTGGCTTCTGGTTAATGGGGGAACTAAGAAATGAAAATGAAAGCACAATATAAAAGATAGAAGTCATTTTTTAAAGGTAAAGAATATAGTGGAGAAACAGAATAGCACATTTCAGAGAAACAGATTTCCACAAATTCAGAGAATTGCTATATAGGATTACCTGGGAAGATCAGCTAAGATCTTCTGCAGTTCTTCCTGTGGGAGAAATAGTTTGCTTTTGTACACGTTATATAATGTGGAGGTGAAATAGAAATGATAGAAACAGACCAAATAGCTGTGTCAGGAGCTTGTCACTGACTTGAAGATCAAATAGAGATCATACAAAATGGGGGGGAAAGTGTGTAGGTAAGGGTGAATGCAAAGGAATAGAATGGTCTGTATGGATAAAATTGGTTAGGAATTTCTATTAAGAAGGGATACACAAGGTAACAGGTAACAGGGCTAGAACTAGGAGGAAAGAAAGGAAGTATATTTCCACTGCTAAACAGAAAAAGGATGAATTCTATGATTCAGGGAAGACAAAAGTGTCCAATATATTTTTCTGCAAAAATTTCTAGTGTCTCAGTATTTATGAAGATTGATGCTAGCAAGGAAGTAGTAAAATCGATCTAAGCTTCTAAAGCAAATGTTTGGGGATACTCCAGGGATAAATGTTCAAGTTGGCAGGATCTGATTAAATTCTCTTTTAATACTTTGCAAAAGGGAGCTGAAGTCACTTGCAGAGATGTCAGCAGGACTTGTCCTGGTTGGTCTGGCTCTTCACACCAGGGAACAATCACCTTCCCTGGCTCTGAGGGCAGGCCTGATTTAGTGACCTTTCTTACTGAGGCTTTCACATACACCCTTCCAGTCTGTCTTTGGACATCCTCCTAGATTAAAGATAGTTAAGGGAGTTTTGATTAAGTCCTAAATCTCCTTAATTGGAACAGGGGTTAATTTGTGGTGTTTGTTAAGCTGCCTGGCTACCTTCTGAAAATGTACGTGGATTTCTTGATAGTACAGCTATTAGATAACCTATTCTCTTTGTATTTCTGCTTTGCTTTTTTTTTTTTTTTAATTTTTTTTTTTTATTGCTGTTTATTAAGAAGTGGAAATATTTCTTCTAGCAATGAGCAGCACTGCAGGTGTGTTAAAATTTTTACATTAAAATGAACTGGGAGAGAAGTAAAATGAAGCATTCAAATTCATAATAAGGACAAATGCCGGAACCTTCAGGTGAAGATGAGTAAATTTGCTGACTCTTGAAACAATAAATCAAAGTATCAACTAAAGCAGAATCTTGTTTTTATGTAAAAGTATCCTTCTATATGAGGACTTCACCTTTTCAGAGGAAAGGTGAAGATGAATTGGAAATTAATTGTAACACTCCAGGGTGAGAAAGAAAGTGTAATAGTGCCATGTTTTTAAGGTGTGTGTGTATAAGATGAGGGAAAAAAGAGGAGGATCCAATGTCTAAGGGGTCTGAAAAGACAAAACAGCAGGTGGTACAACTAAGCACGTTCTCAGCTCCTGCTGATTCTTGTTATTGTCAGTTGGATGTACCTGTGACTTTCTAACTGCATCCCAGCAGAATCTCATCTCATTAGCACAGCTGAAGGACTATATGAAGTAAAAGTTGAGAGAAGGAATTGAGCTAAAAAGCTGAAAACAAGAGTGTACCTTGCAACACTGAAAATTTTAAATACTTCCTGTCCGTTTCAGAGAAGTTTTCCTTCTGCTTTCTTCCTGCTCTGCCTCCTCATGGTTCTTGATAAGAAAAATGAGGGAAATTCTTGTTTAGATACATTTTGCTGAAGTGTTTTGCTTTTGGTTAATATTTTCCACTTGGCCAGCCAGCTTTTCCTCTGAGATCTCTGACAGCTGCTCAAGTATTTGGCACTTCTGGCTCTGTAAGGTGTAAGGCTGGCTTTATATTCTTTTTTTCTTCTGGCAGATGAATAAATGCTGGTAGAAGTGCTGCACATTGGCCTTCTCTTCTGAGAGGCAATGATGGTGACAGATTGCCATTAATCACACACACTTGTAAACATTTCAGCTAAGAGGAACTGGAAGTGTAGAGCAATTATCCCTACTAATTTACTCCCTAAAATTCTTTTTCCTTATAGACAAGTTAGCTTGAAAATACTTTGATTCTTCATTTGAGTAGAAGTGATCATTTCTGCCTTAGGACTCTCATTGTGACCAAATTCCTTTGCAGTCAGTCTATACCTTTTCTTTTTCATTCATTTCTTAGTGCTCTGTGTAAAATCCATATGTTCTCTGGATTCTTCACATAGTGTGAAATCTGCTTCCTACAGTGGTTTTGTGCCCTGCATTTGCACTTATTAAAGTGAGTTTGAATTGTCATATTCCAAATTTGTTATCTTTCTATTTCACAAAATGTGGGTGGAATTTTCCTGTGACAGAGTGGCTGTTGTGAACTGGGCTCTTTGTAAGTGTTCTCATGCTGAGGAACCAGATGGGTGGGCACCAGAGTAGAAGATACTTTTGTCTAAAATAATGTGAGTAAGACACTATTTCTTGTTAGTTAAATTAGTGAGGTCAGCGAGATTCGTCTATAAAGAGTAACTGCCCTTTGCATGATTTCACATTCTTATTACCAATTATTCTGAATTTAAGAGCAGTGTAATTGTTCTTGGCTAAGAACTTCAGAGATTTAATGTTGAAATGAATATTTTTGCAGATCAAGTGAGACTTTCTGCAATTCAGTTTTTGCAGAAACTCAAGATGAGTAATTTAGTTTAGCAGATCAACTGGGTATTTCCTGCAAATTGACTTTGTAAATCTCATGTGGTGTTCAATAAGAGTAAACAAATACCCCAACTCCTTTCTTCAAAACAAAACCCAGTTCCTATTCCCTTCCCCCCCCCCCCATTTTGGAAAAAAATGTTTTGGGTGAGAACAGTTCCTTTTATTTCTCTTTGCATTCTTATAGAGTGATTTTTTTCTCTTTCAGACCTAAATTTAATTTTGTGTTTGCTTTGTATCTTACTCTTAGCAAGATTTTTAGCATTATATATGATTGAATAAGCGTATTTGCCCAAAAAGGGTGATGTTCAGGACAGACCAATAAAAAGCAGAATAAAATTAAAATGAACATGTCTTTAATGAAGCAATCTTTGAGATAGAGGGTAAGTCCCAGTGAGGTCTTGGAAATAGTACTTGGTACTGAGAGAACCTGATCAGGAGTGATTACACAGTAGAAAGTGAACTCTTTCCATGAGACAGTCTAGGAAATGAGGAATTTCAGAGCAATACAGTGCATCTATAAGAATAGTATTTGTTTTTTAAGGGTGATACTACAAGATCGGTTCTGTATTCCCCTGGGAAATCATTGTAATTGCTTAATGAGTCTGACAGAGGTTTTCCACACATGCTGTGTTTCTGAAATGCACCCATGAGGATTAAGGGCTGTTCGTCTGTTGCCAATGAGCCTCAGGGTCACCTTCAGGCAGTGCATGTGTAAGGCTGCATAGAAACTCTACAATTCAGAAAGGAAAACAAAGCCCTTTATAATGAGCTACTTTAAACTGTTCAGATGTTATGGGAACACTCCAAGAATATGGCTAAAATGACTCCATAAATGTCACCTAGTGGGATTTAAATAAAAATTCTTTCTTAAAAGAATTTTCTCCAATCCTTCAGCATGAAAAAAGCATTTGTACCTCTGGGATCTGGAGCACTTCCTGTTCTTTCACAGCCCCACTCACACTGGAAGATAGTTCTGCAGAGGGAATGGGAACGCGTGTGTTACTGCAGAGAACTGTGCAAAAGGTTTAGTGATGGCTTCAGACCACCTTAATTGTATTTGTGACCAGCTGCTACAATGTTAACATTATTTGACATGCTGGGCACCATTGCCTTAGCTGTGGTGTGCAAGAATTCTATGCAGATGGCTTATAGTGAATTCTGAATATTATTTCTTTTCTTGTTATTTCTGGATTTTTTAAAGCTGGAAAAAAATATGAAAATTTGTGTTTCTTGGCATGTCAAAAACTTTGTGTCAGACCAAACCCAAAATATAAAATAAAAAGAGATATTTGAATGGACATGTATATCCTTTGATTCCTAAGGCAGTCTGGTCAGAGTGAAAGCATCAGAAATGAGAAGGTCATTTTAAATGAAAATGTGCTGTTTTTGCAAACACTAGGAGTTTTTTTTTTTATAGCTCTTGAAGATCAAGAACCCTTGTGAAGTGGTTTACTTTAGGAATTCAATTGAAATCAAACCTGCAGGGAAAACCTTAGGGTAATAAGCTGACAAGAAGTAAATGAAACTAACTCCTGGACATCCAGATGCAGAACAGAATGCGTTTTTCTTAATTTTAACGAGGTGGCCTATTGCAGTTCTTCCCTATGGGTGGTGAGAAGAGATGAAAATTAAGTTAGACCTGGGTGCAGGTCAGTAAATTCTGGCAATGCAAGTTGCATTTTGAATGTAGCCTATAAATTTTCTTTATTTCTGTTGCTCCTTGAACACTTCTGGGCCTTCGATTGTTAAGGGGTTATTTGCCAGTGGAAAAAATTAAATGACAGGAAATTATTTATAGTGAATATCATTCAGGTGCCTGAATGGTCCATTGGGTTTTTAAAACTCATTTTAGACTTTCTAGATGCTAAAAAAGGTTTTGTTTTTATATACTATGATTTTTAATTCTAGAATATTTGATATAGAATATAAAATTGCAAGTTACTTCACAAAATGAGTTTTGATAATATACATATATATTCTTTGTATAAGTCTTTCTATTTTATCTAAGGGTTGCTTTGTTTTCAGTGATTTCTGCTTGCCTTGACATACTGAGCTTGTACAATTTCACTGTTTTATTTTTCTTTGCTTTTTTTCCCAGACTTAAAAAAAAAGGCAAGTTGATGGACAGTTGATGTTGCTAATTAGAAGTTCTGATTTTCATGTGACAGGGGAGAAACTCTAAATCAGAATAGGAAGACAGACTTGCTGTTGGATAAAATGTTGCAGGCCCATCACCAAGCCTGGTCTGGCTTGGGGTGTCCCCTGAAACCAGGGATGTGTTCAGTAGAACTGGGATGTGCCCTGAAAGGGGGAAAGCATTTTTGTCAGCTTTGTGCTGCATCCTATCTCTAGTTTCCATCAGCCAAGAGAAGTGAAAGGTTGCTGAATGAATGAAGGTACAAAATCAACCTTCTGTGCTTGTGATTCAAATTATCACTCCATAGCTTTTAACTGATCTTTAATTTTTAAAAAGTAATTTTATTTTCCTTGGACATGTGCAGTGGCTTCTGGGTTTCAAAACTGTTAATTATCTTCTACTCCTGCTGCTTCTAAGATGGCCTTCCTTATTGACATGACTTTGATTTGTAACTGGAATAGTAATTACTCCATTATGTTCTGATTGCATTGGCTGTGTTGTTTGGTTAATGATAATGTCAGAGTGTCAGGGTGAGAGAATAATCCAGGAAAACAACCAAACCCCAGAATAACAATGATGGGAAATTTAGGTGCTCTGATTTGGTTGCTTTTTTTATTTTTGAGTCAACTCCAAAAAATGTGTTTGCATTCAGCTCTGCCTGTGTTAAAAGTCCTGCCTGGGCTGAGTCAGTGCACTGAGGCAGACACCCTTGAGTCTTTGCAGGGTGCATGTGCAAGGTGCCCAATTCAAATCAGTCATGAGGCTGTCAAGGGTCTGGCAAGATACAGATGTGTTGTCTTGCAGGCATTAACATCACATGAATGACAGGTTGTAATGTGATGTTATTTTTAAAGGAGTTTGTGCTTAAATTAGGGAGTGGTGGGAGACCTCAGGAAGCCCCCCATGCTGAAGGAAGAAGAATGTGCTGTATGACTTGCTTTTATTCAGGGCAGCCTACTTTCACAAAGAATGAGTTCCTTCTGCAAGGCTAAGATACTCAACAGATGAATCCACACTTAAACTGTGAATGCGTTTGGGTTCTGGAGTAGTTAAAGCCCAGTGCAGGCTTTATCTGTACATAAAGTTGTAACTAGTTGGATCAATGCATTTTCACTTTTAAGATGTATAATGTGCTGCTTAAATTGATGTTGTTTTGTCACTTGTCAGAAATATTTTTTTTCAGCTATCTTGATTTTTGTTGTGACAAATCAATCTTAGGAGTAGAAATTATGAACTTGTCTGGTAGGTCTCAAATAATTGAGCATTAAATATAAATATTTTGTACTCCTAAATAAAAGAAGATAGGTGTTTCTATTTAAGTCACATTGCTTCTCATCCTTTTTATTATGCTGCTGTAGTTTTATTATAGTTATACATTATGCCAGTTCAATGTGTTTTTTCTTTTTGTATGTAAGCTTAATCTGTCAACAAAATTATAAGAGAATGAATGATAGCTTTAAGCATAACTATGCTTGGTTTTATTTATGTCATCTTCTAGCTTCCTTAAACTTTGGACTGCTTACAGTAGTGCTCTCTAGAGGCAGAATTACTTTTTAACATCCAGTTTTAGAAGTGAGCGATATTTTTATTGCTCTGAGCTAACAGAGAAGCACAATTTCCCTAGAGGCTGTTCCAAACAACTTTGTAAGAAAAGAGACAGAAATATTTCAGGAAACAGATTATCCCTGACAAATATATACAGCTGTCTAATAGAGCAACCTCCTCAGACCCATCCATGTCACAGGATTTTTTTGGTCTCTCTAATCTTCTTACTTTTACAGAATCCAGTTTTGTATTCCATTAGTATGCATGTGTATGTTCTAATAGTCTATAAAAATGCTGCATGACCTACTTACTGAGAACCTGGTTTTACATCCCATTAGTGGGCATGTATTTTCACAGTAACAGACTTTTTAAAAACACTGTGTGACCCATTTATTCTGCTTCATCAGTAACTCCTGATGTAGTGTGTATATACATCTCCTTTCCCATTGTTTAAGAAAATATGAGAAAACCTTCCAGTGCTGAACAAGAGTTCTGTGCTGTTTGAACTGCTTTGACACTAATATGATGCTTGAAAGCATTTGCAATATAAGAAAACAGGATGTAGATGAGGCAACCTGTACTTAGAGAAGGATTAATATTGCAATGTAGCCTGACCTATTTTTAAAGGAATCCTCGTTTTACTGATTTATGATTCCCTGTTGAACTCACTCATGCTTTACTTGATTTGGTTTTCTCTGAGATTTACACAAGATGTTGAACAAAAAGGAATTCCTATAAATGAAGCAAGCATCCTTTTTTTTTTTTTTTAATCCTAAGTCCTAAATACTGTGAAAGACCAACTTTTTTTTTTGTTTGCAACCTGCTATCTGCCTGTCATTTGATATGCTTTATTTTCCATGACACCCTTGATCTTTATAGACTTCTATCAAAATTCTTCCTTAATCTTGACTGAGGAGCCTTTGAGTCTAATACAAAACTATTTAATATCTTTGCTTATTTTTGTCTGCCTGCTCTGTACTTTCTATTGTTCTGTTCTATTCTTTTTGAGGGCAGGGAGACCCGAATTTGATGATGGTGTTTAAGTTGTTTTGCCATTAAGTGCATAATGGTATTTTGGTGTTTTTCCTAACACTGCCTAAGATTCCATTTACTCTTTTTTGACTGCCATTGCATAGTAATCTGATGGCTTCATGAAATTAACTATTATAGCCCCAGATCTGAAATCCAGCTGAGTGGTTATCACATATATAAGTGACCATTTTGCTGTTTGTATGATGGAGTATTATTTGATTGTAGCCTGATCTGCCATGGTGAATATTTTGTCAGATCTCTTCTTTTGCTCCATATATCTTCAAGGAGGTAGTCTTGTGGTACACTGCCATCCTTGGAGTGTCCTGGGGTGCCGTGGATTTAGATGATCTCTGCAGAGGTCCATCTGCTTTCAGACATGCCCTGGAGTGTTTTTACATCCTGAATCAGAAGCATATGGTAGTGGTTTTATTATATCCCTGTCTTTGTGTGCCCATACTGGTGAGGAGATTATGCACTAGATGAGGTAGGGGACTCGACTACTTAAGGTTAACCCTTGGAGTTCTCATCTGTCTGTGGGTTATGGGTATCCTAGCAGGAGCTGAGGCTCTTTCATCCACAGTGTCTGGCCCTGAACTGATTTACTCATTGTCCTTCCCTGCATACACCCAATAGTAACTGGTTTACGGCCACAAAGCTACTCAGATGAGTCCCAGAATTCAAAGAGAAATAGAAAAATTCTAATGCCAGAAATAAATGTGTGTAGCATGGGAGAAAAAAGAATGATCTAGTTCAAAGGATTTATGAAAATATTGAACCCTAGTAAGAGAGGGGACTATAGTCTTCTGGGAGTATTGAAGTGTCTTTGGTGTGAAACTAATCCATGGAACTAATTGTATTTAATTTGGGGGTTTCACATTGTAGTTCTCAGGCTGAAGTAATTGCATGGAGGAATTCCACAAAAGCCTATGAACAGGTTGCTTTATTGTACCTCATCCGCATGTAAATACTTTCTCTCCTATTATAATAAAAGGGCATATTTACTTTAAACATTACTAAGGTTCATTAATTGCAGTATTGGAGTTTTTACTGTAACAGGAAAAGTTGTTCTATCAACAGACTGACATTATAAGATGAATATTGTAGCTAACTCCTGATGAATAGTTAATACATTTGGTCTGCAGTTAATCACCCCACACTAGGAGGGAATAGTATCATAATAGTTTTTCTGCTACCAATATGTGGCCCACAAAGTTAATGTTTGGAAGACATTTTGTCTTGACTTTTCAATTTGGGATCAAAGTGTATAGAACTCAATAGCTGGTTTAATTTGGAAGTTTTACATTAAAGTCTCGATGAAGTTCATTTACTGTGCATCAATAAAAGGGATGGGAAAATGCTTAGGAACTGCTGCTTTCTGAACTTCTCTTTTAGTCTGGCAAAACATAGTGCAGCTTCCCTCTTGTTACCTATAAATCATTCAAAGGACTAAACCTTGTATGACAAAAATAAATAGATGTGTGACCTGGAAAGACTGAATCAGTTTTCAGTTTGACAAGGTGAGGTAGTCAATCCATTTGACATGTAGCAACATGAAAAATATGTTAAGTTCCCCTAAACAATTAGGTATATGTGATGTTACTAGTTTTAGGGTCCAAGTGCTTGGAAATGCTTCTGCACTGAATTCAGTCTTGGGAGACAGTTGCTGTTTCATACCACGGGAATAAATTGAAGGTGGGAGTAAGCTCTTTACTTGCCACATAGAAACATAACTGCTCAGAGACTGGTATTTGGTTATTCCACAGTAATACAAACAAGTGTATAAGGTAAAGTGTCAGTTGGGATGGTTTTACTCTTAGCCTTTATCACCTGTATTTAAGCTCCATTACTTCAGCTGGAGAATTTGTAGTACCTCTAATCTTGAATGGTCTATTGCTTTTATTTGCTAATTGCTAATAAATTTTAATGTTATGTTTATTAAATTTATCTCTTATTTTCAGAACTGGTTCCCTCTCTGATGTGAAGCTTTCCTAAATGACTTATAATTTTCCATAATATTAGCTGCTGAGTAATTATAGTTCGTGATGTCTAGAACTAAACAGTCAAATTCTGTTGCAGAAAATGTGATTACAGAATGTTTTAAAGCTATGGAGGCTCTATAAAACATATAGACATCAACACTACTTATTGGCAAAATGACTTGTTTAGCTTTAAGAATCACTGTGTGTAGGTTTCATCAGAGTAATTGATCAAGGTTTCAGTATTTCACTTGGTTCATCAATATTTGTGAGTTTTTATTAGCTACTTTTAATGATCCAAATTGTACATTACATAAGTCTGTTTATTGTTACCAAAAATTAGTTACTGCCTTCATAATATAAATCAAGGAATAGCATCCTATTTTAAGATAAATGTTGATCTTTAAAGATTTCTAAGACATTTTTAGAAAGGACAAATGATAAGCTTAATTCTTGCTATTTCTATTGATAATCAAAGCAGTGAGTATCTGTCTGTCTCCTGGGATTATGTCTTTTGAATAAGAAATAATAAAAATTAATTTGCATTACACTGACATAATTTGAAATTGTAGGAAAAACCTGTTACACTAGTTGATCAAAAGAGATTATTGTGGTGAGAGTGCCTGGCAGAGGAGACAACTCTGGAACAAATGGTATTGAATGGAGGCTTGTAAATGAGTCAGCTTTATTTGAGGCTAGAGTTAAAGGACAAAACAAAGGCATACTTATCCAGCTGTTCATATTGCTTTCTGTGTTATAGGTTGTTCAATATGTAATGAGAAATAACAAGTCTTTCCATGTTCTCCACCTCCCCCTCTCAGTGGTACTTTTTTCAGTTTGCTATATTGATCTCTCCAAAAATACGAATCTACTCTACTACTGATAGGGATAGGGATAGTTATTAACCTCATTTAGCAAACCTTCTTGCTATTATAGCAGTTGTCAGAGTGGTAGGGTAACTGCAGTTATTTATTTAATGTTTATTTTATTTCTAAACTTGACTGAAGGTGATTCTGTGTAACAGCTGGTACTGTATGGCTGCAGGTACTGTTCTGTGATAAAGGTATGAGCAGGTGATAGGTTCTGTTGTTCTGTACCTGAGATAAACTAATCTACCATTTTGAATTGTCTCATGTGGGATCACATGATCTCTTCATTTAAAGAAGTAATTCTTTGTTTATGTAACTTCTTGAGAATGTCTAACTTTTTGCTCAGTACTGTTGACATTCCTGCCTTTGGAAACAATTAGATTAGAGAATTTATGGGAATCTACCACTTATTCATCTGGTATTGGTTTAGATTAAGCCACTCTTCCCAGTAGTTACTAAAACTCATCTCTTGGAAATCAGGAATGAGAGCATTTCATAAATTAAAACTGCTTTAATGTGAGGTGGTTCAAGTATAGATTTTCGCATGGTTTTGCTAATAGGAGCTCTCACTTCTACCACCAATGGTGATGGCCTTTTGGCATCTTATTTCACTGTTTACTGAAAATACAGAGAGGTGTAAAATATCTTTATTATATCATCTACAGTCTCTTCCATCTGTGAGTGCACTGCCACAGTCTCGTTCTCCATCTGTCCCTGATTCTATCATATGGTTGGTTCAGTAAAACCTATGGTTGTTTTCTTTGGAAGACTCTCAAACAGAAACTGAGTGAACACAACTGAGTGAAATGTTTAAGCATATTGCTGTTATTTTAATGTTCCAAATTTTAGTACTAGTGATTTAGATTTTAATTGTTCTAAGTCAAATCCTGAATATAAATTGAGTCTGGATTTTTTTATCTGGGCTTCTTAAAACATTTCTTGTTTAATAATCTGTAAAAAGACAATGGGTCATGCTTTACATACTTGAATGCTTTGAATCTAAACCAGCTTGGAATACCAGTTAATAAGTTTAACAATAGTGGGGATCCTGTGTTCCATAGCAAAGCATGACAAATAACAGTTTAAGAGGTAATCACTATGCTTTACTTTAACCTATTATTTCTCTAGATATGGGAATTTTATCCATGAAGGGAACTCTTATATAGATGTGCCTAGAAAAACTGCAAACCTTGGGATCACTTATTCAGGAGGAATTCTGCTCCTGATTCTAGTCCATCTCATTATTTGACCTTGTTATTTGTGTATTTTCACTGAAATACAGGATCACTGGTAACTGGAGACTCATGCAATGCTCAAGCTAATAACAAATGTTAGTGAACAATGGAAGTGAACATGAAAATGAATGAATTTAGAAAATCCAATGCTGTATTTTCTTGACTCTGTGTAGCATTACTCTTTTTAGTGCACAGTTCTAATGTCAGTGGAATGACTGGGAAGATAATTTTCTCTGCATCTCATGTTTTTAAAGCTGTATTGGTTAGTGGGCTGTTACACTTTCCAGTGCTGTCCTCTTTCTCTGCTAGTTCTATAATACTGCACAATGTTAAACATTGTATAACACACGTGGAAAGTTAAAAACATGAATGTTTTAACTGATCACATTTCAGGGACCAATTTAGTCTATAGATTATTTTAGGGTACTAAACAGAATTGCTTTTAATTCTGAGATCGTATTCATAAAGTTGTAGACAAATAGAAATAGCTTGGATTTTCCCTTCTGGACTTGATCTAGAGTTGTATGACTAAAATTGGCATATCATCAAGAAATAGTTTTATGCTTTTTAAAGTTTTTGATAGAGACCATTATAATGAGCTGTTTTATATAAACAGATTAGCAAAATCCAGTAGCTTTGTTCCTCTACTGTATTTCTTCCTCTGTGGTCACTTCTTTTCTCTGTGCCCTGTCCTTGTTAATATAGCTCAGTGGATCACTGTCATCTTCAGTGGATGCCTGCCAAGGTTTCAGCTCAGCTACTGTCTGGTAATCTTTGCTATAAATGTATTACCCCTTTTCAGTCAAGCTTGTAATAAATGAGGGAAATTATTACTTCACACAAATCTGAAATATTAGCATGGATGTTGCATGTTAGGCATCTAGAAATATAAAATCCCACTTTGAAACAAACACATCTGAAGAGCTGCTCCATGCAAACCTAGTAAAAGTGCCCTTACTCTGCAAGTTGTTGGTGAGTAACTGCTGGTGCTTCTATGCTACGGGTGAATGTTTGTTTACATGATGCATGTTTGCTACATGAATGACTGTCATGTGTGGGTTGTTTTTGCATCAAGTCTGGCACAACAAATCCTCTCACTTGACCTGTAGGGTCTGTCTCTGTCAGTGTGAGGAACAGGGGTGTGTAGGTGTCAGCAGATGGTAGTTACAGGCAGTCTTCAAGGAGGATTTTTCCGTAGCCCACGAGCATATGTTCAGTGCTGGGAAGACATGCTGTGCTGCTGAAAGCGTTGGTGATGCAAGTCTCACTGTAGTGACAGGGCTTTTGGAGAAGGACTGTGAGAGCAGCAGGAGAGTTCTCTGCCTAAGGTTCTGATTAAATTCAGGTCTTGAGACAGAGCTGCTCTTCGAGCACTGCCCACTGTTGTTGGGCTCGTTATTGAGGGAAGAAATTGCCCTGAGGCAATTTGATAATTTCTTTGTCAAATCTAGAACCGAGACCCTGCATAAATAGAACAGGTTACACTTAAATTATACCCGGACTTGACGTCACTGGTTTCTCTTCCATTAGGAAGCTGACTTGCATGGCTCCAGACATCTGCCATCGTTCAGAAGGGCAGTGTCAGAATAAATGCTGCTGTGGGAAGAAAGGGAAACTAGGAAAAAATGTTTGGCAATAATCTCATGTATGTTATTTCATTCTAATGATCTGTCTGGTAAATTTGATGGGCTCTATTATGGAAGAAAGCAAAGAAAAAAAATAAGTAACTGAATATAAATGTTCTAGTAAGCAAATTTAATTTCCTCATTCGCCATAGATATACTATGGCTTGACAACACAGACAAATACAGCCCTTGGTTAAGAGTAGATATATCAGTGAAGGATGGAATCGTTCTGATATTTAAAGTGCATGGAAATCCTGCTCTGTGTTCACCTGTACTTGTGCAGTCTAATGTTCCTTTTGTTGATCCCTGAGCCAGGGACTGGATCAGAAAATTACCCTGTGAAGAAAGAAAAGTATTGCAGGAGAATGACAGGATAAGTGGATGAAGTGTGTGTGTATATAGACACACCCCATCCCCCCTTGTTTTCTTTTTTCATTTATTTTAAACAACACTTGTTTATGAATTCTCCCCACACTTGTCTGCTTATTCAACCTTATGTCACATCCTTGTTTGTGCTAATACAGCAAACTAATTGAGGTTAAAAATAACCTCTATCTAGAGCACATACTTACAGGCACAAAGCCTCTGAGGAAAGGAGAGAGAGCATCCAAATTTGTCTATCTCCTCGGGCTAAATTCCAAAGTTTGCAGAAGAATAAAGCTCAGGAAGGAAAGATTGGGAAGGTGGTAACAGGTCTCTGGAGAGATGAAATAAATGTTCACAGGTGCTGTGAGAGAAGAGTTTTGACTGGGAGCATCATATAATTCAGTGTTGTGTGAGTTGAGAGAAAAATATTAATTCATCATTATTAATACACTGAAAAGGCAGCCATCAGTAGTAAATATTTCACAGTCTGATAAAGGAGTGTTTACTGAAGCCGATAGAGGGAATTGGTTCTTAGCAATACTTTGGATTCGTTTGTTTTTTAATTATAGTCTTGGAAGTGCTATTTACATACTGTTTGAGTATAAATTATTTTATTATACAGTTTAGGTGTATGAACAAATGAAATACTTTAGTGGTAGTTTGCACAAAGTTGCATGTACAGCAGTGATTAACTCTGCTTTTGCTGTGCTGCTACACTGAATATTGCTCTGGTTTTTCTTGAGTTTTCAATATCCAGCTTTGTGTTGGCTGTATCTAGAGCAGATGTTGTAACATTAAATTGAATAGATTCCATAATCATTAATATGTAAGGTTCTGTTTATCAGAAAGATTTAGTTTTATTCTTCCCTCTGCACCCTGAGACAGACTCTGGAGATGAGTTGGGGTCAAGAGGTTTCAGGACATTGAGGTTGACTCTTCTCTTTCTGTCGGTATTTATGGTGAATTTTGCAATTTTTTTTCCCACATCTTTCCAGAAAGTATGTCAAGTTTGTCTGCACATGTTTCATCATTTGAAATGCCTATTATACATGTTTCATATTATGAAGTGCACCGTGTAGAGGTGAGGGGAAGTTCAAATAAGGTATATTTTGGAAAAAAAGGAAAAACTTCTGCTGCTTCTGACATATATATCCTTCCAGGATACATACTGTACTTAAATGGTTATATGCTACCCTTTCTATATTTCAACTCTTGTTTATTTATCTCAACATGTTGGGATGCTTCAAAACGTGTTTAGTTTTATAATAGCAAATCAGCATGCAGGAGAAGTAAACCATGCAACTTGGGAATTGCTTATCAGCTGTATAATGAAGATAAATGGCATGCTAAATTTTATCTGAATATGCAAAAGTAGCTTTTTATGATAGCAATGCCTTTGCTTTGCAGTTTGTAGTGAGCTGGGCATCATGCATCTGATTGATCATGTAAAATTAGATTGAAAAAAAGGAGAAGAGGAAAAAAAAGTGGTGATGCATATTCTGGGTCTTTTCCAAGCAGGTGGCATTACCTGATGCTTAAAATCTCATTCTTTGTGGACAGACTTTAAGAATATCAAATGATAGTGAAATTTATAAGTTGTAGTGAACCTAATTATGAACTTGTTCTATTAATATAGCTCCTAGAACAATTGATATTATCTTTAATGGCCAATAGTTGCCAGGATTGGTTACATCACAAATTGAATGATATAAAGCACCAACAGAAAACTAGTTCTAAACTCCTAATCTTTGACTTTCCTGTGGGATCTAATTGTAAAGCAGATTTGTTGATGGTATCTTCAATAATAGATTCCTGCATCCCACTGAATCCAGCTTTTATTTGCCTTGACTCAGAGGTACAGGACTTGGAACTACATCTACCAAAATTCAGTTCTTGGTTTCTTGGGTTTGATATTCTTTTCTCCCTGTGTGTGTTACGTTTCAATTGTCCTTGAGATCTAAAACATTGTAATGAGAAATCTCAAAATGCACAGGATGGCTCATCCTGCTGTGTTTCTGAGCCACTCTTTCATCAAGGAGAGTCATAAACCTTGGAAGATTTGCAGGTGTCTTTTCTTGGGAGATTTCCAGATTGATGCAGCTCAGAAATCCTCCTTCTGCAAATGAATGTTACCACAGCAAACTGGGTCTGTGGAGGATAAGAATTGTTTATTGTCACAGCAGTAAGGCACAAATTGTACAGTAAATGATGTGCTGTTTTTTAGGGCTTAAAAGAGAGAAAAGTATCAGAAAGTAAGGGGGAACTGAGTCAGATAAGATGAATATGTCTTCTGTTCATCCCCAGACTTTCTGTGAAAACTAGGGCAATTACACAGCAATGAATGGTAATGAAAATGAATTATGTTATTGTTCAGCTTCATAAAGACCCAAACCTAAGCACTGATTGTGACTGCTTTTTCATTGATGTGCCAGAATATAGCTTGCTTTTTGCAGGGATTTTGTGTTGCAACACAGCAATATTTTCTGCATATTATTTTTGTCACCAGCACTAGAGCTAATCTCCTCAATGGTGTCCAGCTCCATCATCTCTGCTTTATTGCCTTGTTTATAACTGCACAGTGTTTCTACTGTGCTGCAGAGAAGGGTGTCCTAATTTTCCTGAAATAGTGGCTGCTTGAGGATAGGAAGCTAAGGCAGTGACTGCACGTTTAGTTTCTGGTGGTTGATTGCATTTAGAAGCTTTGTGCCAGATTTCAGGGCCGTTCTGAAGTGATATGGGACTGGTAATGAAAAGATAAGTCTGGATTGTATGAACTCAAACTGGATCTGAGTGGCTGATTGAAAGCAAGATGCCCACACTTCTCTCCTCAATCACACAGTCCCTTCTTTTCCCAGCTAGGAACTCCACAACAGCATTCATAGTGAAGCATTTGCAATGTGAAATTGCAGTCTCAGAATGTGTTTTAATCTCAGATGATTTAATCAGAATGAAATTCATTCTGTTTTCCAATGTTCAGCCACAGGGGAAGTTCAGCCACACATAGGGAGACAATCAAGACAGGCAGCTGAAACATGTCTCGGAATTGGTTCAGTCAGACAAAGATCACTGCTTTGAAACCTATAGGAGATCCTTTCATCCTCAGCTGCTTTAATTACTTGAACTCAGGTTTCTGTTGTCTTTCAGACAATATTACTGCAGGCACACTGTGACGTTGGCCTCTGGCAGTATCTGGAGTGCCCCATGTTTTCATCTGAAGGATGCACCCAGTTTGCCCGGTGATGACCAGGGCTGTGAACACGCTGGTTTTGCTCAGCCTGAGGAGTTGTTCCCTGGTGAAGGCATTTGCCTCACAGGGTCATGGGAAGTGAAACTCTGTCAGTGGCACATTCTATAAGGGAGCAACATCCCTTAAGTCTATGGTAAGATAAAAGTTCCATTTGCAGAGTGCAGGGCAATAGTACTTGTTCAAAATGCAGTAAACAGGACATGGCTCTGACAGATTTGCTGACAGGTGGCTGCTGAAGCGAGGTTGGAGAGTCACCTTTGTATTTTAACATCACTGTGAAGAGGATATAATTTCAAAACAGTTATCCATACCAGCACAGAAGAGTACAAAGAGGTGTAGAAATTTAAGTGATTCTCTTATACCTTTTTCATACTGCTCTTAAATTTCAGAATAGAGAAGAATCAGGTCTTGTAGGTGTTAGATGTCTAGAAATAATCTGACAGTGTGTTCTGTAACCAGAAAAGAAGTTAGTGATGGCAGGATTGTAGTTTTGTTTTAGGGAGCCTGAATGAAAGAGATGGTTTCTTATAAGATGCTAAACTCTGTGCCAGATACTGATTCACCTTTTTGGATCAATTTTTGTCTACAAATAGGTATTCTTCTCTCTAAAGCTTCCACTGTGGAGCATTTGACTTTGTAGAATGCTCACCTCAATGCTTTTGGCACTTCCAGAAAGAAATCTGTCATCCTGTGGTTTTAACTGAACATCATTCATTGTGTACTGACCTCAATCAGTAAACAGAAGAAAAGAAAGGTGTCAGTCTTTTCTTGCTAGCATTGCCTTTCTGTCTTCCACTTGTTGAACGAATCAGTGTCATTGATTTTTAAAAAAATGGCCTGAATTTCATAAAAGTTTAGTTTCTTTCCTTTGAAAATGTTTATTTATGCAAAGGTTTTTCTTGAAAGGTTTAAAGGCAGATAAATGAAATACAAGTGAAAAAAGCTTCTTGAAAAAGATTCAATTAAGCATCACTAGCAATAGGTCAGGCCTTGTATATAAAAAAATAAATCTATCTCTATGATGTTTTCCCTTACCAGATGGAGATAGTGACATCCAGTCAACCTTCACTAAGAAATTGCTATGAACATTGAGTATCTGAGCACAGGAGCTTCTCTGTGTACCTCAGAGATTTGCCATGCAGTTTCAAGAGCAACCTCAGTGGTGTTCAAAAAAAAAAAAAGTTCCTCAGGTGGTGTTTTTTCAGCTCGATTGTAGCCTGTAAACTTCACCTCTAAATGTCACTACCTTTTCACATTTGCCTGTTACAAGTGCAAAAATTCCAAGATTAGTGTCTCGATTCTGACATGATTGTGTTTTGTATGAACGTTTTTCAGTGAAATCTGTTCTGGGAAGCAGGAATTCAGAGCATGCCTGCAAAATAACACTTCATGTATGCCTGCTTCATACTTGGAAATGCAGAATGTACCCATTGATCTCAGGCTCATTGGAGGGGAAATGGTGTCAGCAGTAGTGAGATGATTATGAATGTGTTTCCTGGTGGAGACAGGGGCTTGGTTAGCACCGCTAAACTCTTGATTCCAGCTGTTAGCAGGATGGCGTGTGCAATTACTTGTGAGACTGACAGTCTATATTGCCTCATTTATAGTTTTTTAAGGGTATGTAAAGTGCTTTAGCACAGCTGAGCCAGAATTTAAAACCCTTGTGAAAACATGGGATTGCTGTGTTGTTGTGATTAAAGGAAACTGATGCGTGACCTAATGGCAGCTTAGCTGAGAAGAAGAAATGATGAACCCTTTTTTTTTACAAAGCTAAAATCCAGCAAAAGGAGGTTCTCCTGGCTGGAGGCTATAGTAGTTGATGTGTGGATTAGGTATTCTCTAAACAATTAGGAAATAAGTGTTTGTGCTGCATTTTTAAAGAGGGTCAGGGAAATTAGAACATAGTTTTCAATAGTAATATTAATTAAACATAATATTAACTGCAGAAGAAATCACTCTATATTTAGAACATTTGTTATTTCATATCTAATTTGAAGAAGAGTTGACCATTTGAAAATTATAGGCTGATAATTGTTTTTTCCCCCTTTTGAGTTAGTATTGTTAAAATCTAGTAGCAAACTTAGGAAATATCTACATATGGACAAGTAATTTATGTTAAAATATATTAAAATAATCAGAATTATTAAATGTCAATCAAGGCAATGAGAGTGCTTGGGTTTTTTCATTTTAACTTTTTCATGTGTTTCTGATAATTTTTTTTTTGTTTGTTTTTCTCTTCTATTTTCTAGAATTTTTGTGTGAATTTCTCTTTAGCTGAGCTTGGTTTTCAGAGTGTATTTTTCTGTGTTCAGGTGATGGTGATTTTGACTTTTCAAGTCCAGTAGGTGCTCAGGAATGTATCCAGCTCCCCCTTTCAATTGCTCTGGGGTTATCTGCAGCATCCCTGCTGGCTCAGCGGCTGGGGCTCCCCTGTGTTGGCTGAACTGCACGAGCAGCTGGGAGTGCAGGAGAGGCTTCACCGAGGAATGGAATCTGGCACTTGTCACCTTCCTCACCATCAGAGGAGGTTTGTCAGGTGTATCATTTGTGTGTCTGGTAGGAGCTATCTCAGTGAGTTTCTGACTCTTGAGAATTAATGAGTTTTTGAAAGAGAGGTATTAATACAAACACAGTGAAAATAGTGCTTTATTTTTTTTAATTGTCAGAAATACTCCTTTTCAGGCAGATGCAGAGTTCCTTCAGGGTTATTCTAGAGCATATTTTGGAACAGTATCCCTGAGTAATTATTCTGAGTTATTATTTAGAGAAGAAACTGAGGGGTAGTCAAGACTTTAAAGCTATCTTTATACTAAATAATTAAATACAGTTGGAAATAATTCTATATAATCAATAATAAACTTTAATACACTTTGCTGACGAGCTCCAAGCTGAACTTTCTTCCTTTCTTGGTCTTTTTATTTTCTCAAGTCCTTGGATTCACCACTACTTGAAATTTGTTTATTTCTTCTCCAAGTTTTTAATCTAAAATAACTGTACCCAAACACCACATTATACATGCAGCCTTCTTAAAATGGACTTAATCCACTTTGTGTAAAGACAAGTTATGTTTCAGATATATTTTGTGAAAAAAGCCAAACTGCTTAAATAGTACTTAGATCAGTTTTCCAAGCATAGAAGTTTACTACTTTGATAGTTAAAGCGAGAGCTCAAATGCATCTCATTTTTGAAAAGGTTTTTTTTTTTTTTTTTTTTTTTGTGCTGTGTAACTCTTGCCAGCTGACAGAATAACCTTGTCAGAGTTCAGCCTTTGCTTCTTTTTCATACATATTTATTCTGCTACCCTAGGATCATCCAATGGGAATTCATTACTTCAGCAATGATTGAAGAAATCTTATTTTTAATCTAAGTAATTTTTCTGTGAAGTTTAATTCATAACATAAGAGCACCTCCTGGGTATTAACTAAAAATTATATATTTTTAATGAAAAGAATCGCCTTGAGTCCTCAGTGTCCAGGAGACTTGCTTCCTGCTCTCCAAAACTCACAGATCATCTTTATCATATAATGTTTAATATTTCATTACAATTCAATTGCTGGAAAAATTCAAGATTAACAATAAAAATTGTCTCAGTTGGACTTAAGGGCTTTTAGAGTTGTAGAGGAGACTGGTTTCCAGTTGGTTCTCTTCCATTAGGAAACACAAAATTGGTTGGGGAAGAGTTCAGGCTAGTAATACTTGCAGGCTCTATTTTTCTAGTCTGAACACTGACACAAATCCCTATGATGTGCATGTGTGGGCTTGTGAAAATGCTCAGTGATATTTCTAAATGGCCCTGAGTTCTCTGCATTTTATGTTCTCAGATAATTTTTAGCAACATCATAGTTCTAGTTTGCATTGATCACATGTAAAGAAGAGAAGCCACTTCAGTTTCTGGGTTAGTCAGTCAGAGAAACTCTGCAGAACTAATTGTGAAACAGTCTTTGTTACGTGAGTCCTTTCCTTTCAGCTCTACCCCCCTCCTCTGTTTCACTGCAAAGTCTCTTGTTTTGGCTTTTAGGTATCTATTTTTCATTGATATGTTATTTAACATTGTTGTCCAGATACAGGCTGCTACTGTAAATAATGATACTGTTCCAGACTTTCCTCCTCTGTTTGGCAAATTGTTTTCTCCTCTGTGTTCACTTTGCTGTCTGCACAAAAGCAGATGCTGTTCTCTAAATATTCTAGTTAACTGTGTTTGTTTCTAATAGCAATGTCCAACATGCTGGATTTTAAACCTGGTCTGTGTTTCAATGAGCTGATTCTAGGCATTGCATTCAGCCAGACAGGGTTCTCTGTGCTGGCACTAGCCTCAATAGCTCATCTGACATTTGACAAAGATTTAACCCCTTCTCACAGATTATTTAGCCAGTCAGTCTAAATAATACCGTTTGCCAAAATTACAAGCTGTTTATGAGCATTTTTCTATTTATTTATTATTTCTATTCTTCTTAAAGAGATTCAATTCATGCAATACATTTTGTGTATAAGTTTTATTTCCTTCTGACAGAGAAGGATATATACTCAGAGTTAGACACTTCATTGTTTCCATCTAATTAGTGTAGTATGCTAAGTGTAAACAGCATTCTTTGTTTCTATTTCTTACTGCTGTGAAATTTCTCCCTGATCAGAAATTCAATTCTCTACAGTAAGGGAAGATGTGCTGGGATTATATGGACTGTTGAACATCACTGAGCATATTTGGTAGGAGTTAAGTTCACTGCTGTTACTGACTCCAGGTCACTTCAGTAGTTACTGCAATGCTTTGTCTCTACTGCTGAGCTGGGGAGAACAAAGGGCTTGACCTAATTTCAGAGGGGTTACTGTGCTGAGGAAGCTCAGTCTGGCACAGGAATTCCTCTGCAAATTATGCAGGAAAAGCAGATTGTGTTTTAAAGATCGAATTATTATTTTCTCCTGGGTACAAATTCTCATGTTGATACATAGATGCATCATTAGATCCAAACTGCTGTTGTTTCTCAAGCTTTTCAAGAGAATGTTCCACCTTGATGATGTTGTTGTGTCTTGGATATATATTATTCAGGGAAATAATATCTCCAGGCTCTGTAGCTTGAACTTGTTTATGGTGGCTTCTGGGCTGGGAATATGTTTATCTTTTTGTAACAGAGGGTGGTGACATGCTGAGCACATTTATTCAGACTTAGTACAAAAAGAGGGGGGACACCCTCTCAGGGATCAAATTCTGCCTACTGAAATCCAAATCGATAGAAGTAACTCTTGGGCTAGGTTAGAACATGACAACAAACAGACAGATCCACCTCTCTGTGTCATATTGGTATCACAGCCTTTTCTGGTTCTGCTGTGAGTTAAGGAATGCAGTCTGAATCCACACTGCCTGTCAGCCCTCTTCCACATCCTTTCCTCTTTTTTTTTCTCTTCGTATATTCCCATACAGCCCAGCTATTCTGGGTATCCAATTGGCTTGTGAAGTGCTTTTCACAGCCAATTGCTGTGTAATGCCCAGAAACACTGGGCGGTTTCTATGGACAAAGCCCTGCCTCATGTTGTAAGTTGAAGTCCATCTAGCAGGTATCGTGTAGGGACTGTTATCTGGAGGAGGGGAATGGATTCACTCTGCTGTAGTTTTCCATTAGTATTTTACTGTACACTGCATGTTTTTGCAATTCCTTTTCAGTTTTTGTTTCTGCTAGTCAGTAATTGACATTTGTTTTCTCACCATCATGACCTCAGGCCTGGAGGCTTAACTCACAGTGCTGTCATTGGCAAGTAAAACCCTCTTACTTAAATGGGTAAACATGATTGAATAAAATGTGTAGGTCCTCTTAGACCTGAATGGAACACAAGTTAGAGCTGCCTCAGTAATTGTCAGCAGCTCTTGTGTGTCTTGGGCCGGTGAAGATGGAGATGTCCGATTTTTGCCTGAGTCTTGTCTGTTACAACTCCTCTTGTGCTTGCCCCAGTGTAGGTTTGGTTTTTTCCTTTATGTATTTGGTCTAACAACAGTGTATGTCCAGTTTACAGTGTAGAGCTGGGAACAGCTCAAGAAGCTGTTCTGTGGCCTGAGCTGCTCTTTGGTTTGTCCTCTGCCTGGAACTCCTCCTACTGCTCAAAAACACCCTAGAGAAATGGGTGTTAATGGGTGAGACCCCAAGGAAATGGAGTTTGGAGCCTGGGACTGTACTGTAATGTGTAGAAATAACAGAAAAATATTAAAAAGCAGACTTGACCTCCTTGGATTAACTTTTCTGATTATCTTGTATTTATTTAATGGAAAATTTATCTGTGATGTTTTAATGACTTTCACTACAAAGTTTATAGTATGCCCACTTGTTATTTCATATTCTGCAGTGAATAATTCATTTTGCTAAATTTATAGTGAAGGCTTTCAGATATAATTTCTGGAATCTTCGAAATATGAAACTGAATTCTTACAATAAAATCGTCATAGGCTGAGTCATTTAGGAAGTTTGTTTAGGTAAGCTGTCAGCTACAGAATCTGTTTGAAAAGATAATTTAGTTCACTTGCTTGCCTATTGAGTTTGTTTTCAAATTAGGTTTTATAGATTCATCATTTAGAAAAGCATTTATACTCTGTAGTGTGTGTGTGCATTCATTTAGCATAGAAGACCCAAGGGAAACACATATTTTCCAGATACAAACTGTAATTATTCTTTCTCTCAGCCAATACTTATAGTGATACATTTTTAGAATATCCCAGTTTTGCTTATTAGTCTCAGTCTAGTGTTTGTATCACATCTTGATTATAATTTCTAAAAAAAAAAAAATTAGAATTTGTCTCCTGAAGATTCATTTCTATGAATTTTTCATAGTACAAGTTGATCACCATAAATCTGGTGCCAAAATGCAAAGCAATATGAGAATACCACCAAAATAAGCGTGTGTAAACAACTGAATGCTTTCCAACACTTGTCCAGCTGTATTTTTCAAATAACATTGAATCCATTTATGTTAATTTTATGTCTGCTAGCTGAATTTAATTTAATACAATAACTTATTATTCTCCCCATATTTGTTCAGGTCTTTAGATTTTAAGGGATTTGTGAGAAATGCGTATTTAACTCAGACTAATACAGTAATGGTAAATTATTCTGTTTTCAGTATTTGTCAACAAATTTGATTTTTACAGTCACTAGCTTGAGAATATCAATGAAAACTAGTAAAGCAAATTGAGGAAAAACAATGGAAATTATTGGTCTATTATTATTACTTTTTTCTGTAAGCTTCTTCAGTAAACCACTCGAGTCATGTCTACCTAAGCCAAATGGTGGTATTTGCACATACCAGGAATTCTTTATGAAAAGTCTCTTGATTCTTCCAGGGTACAGACAAAATAATTTGAAAAATGTTTCATATTTTGCTGCTGGGATGGGTTGAGCTTCCTGGTGATGGCCCAACAGCCATGAATTGATTATTTTGATGCAAATTTAAGTCTCCAGAAGACATGAAAGGCATGAAGAACTATGCACATCCAGTTCCATCTCATAGACATTTCCTTTGGTATTTTAGCAGTTTCCTGGGTTCAGTGTCCGTATGCAAAGGAAAGGCCAGCTCCAGCACTGTGTTCTTAATTCAGGGGTCATCTCAATGTGGCATTAGGGAAAAAAAAATATTTTGGGTAAGGTTTTTGAGATTCATAATGGCTGCTAGTTTAAATTTTTTGTATGTCTTTAATTCACCCATTACTACTTACCTTCTTTTGTCAGATATTAGCTAAAAATGCTTTGAGGAAAATTTAATTCAGTTTCTATATTTGGTTCTTACATTTTCATCCTAGAAAACAAAATAAAAAGGGCAAAAAATCTTTCTCAGTCTTTATTGAACAGTTTTATGTGAAACTGTCAGTTCCAAGTCTACAGGTTGACTTGAAGAGCTGTCATATAACAGACTTCTCTGAATGTATTTGCTCTTGTCAGGTGCCCATCAAATGGTTTCCATGTAGTAACTGTTCCTTGAAGAATGGAAAATCTTTTTCTCAAATTAATCTTGCTGTTCTCTGCCATATTTTTTTTTTTTCCCCTTAATTTTCTTAAGTGCATATGTATATATTTGCTATCTTAACTAACCAATACAAATGGAACTCCATTTAGAATTTTGGTTGCATCAGTTGTCACTAAGAAGTGAAACTGCAGGAACTGCTGTCGGTTTGCTTAGGTTTGCTTAGCTGAATTAAGAAAATTCTCACAAGTTGAATTTTTTTAAATGGGATATTTACTTCCCTAAATGAGATTATAACAGCTTTTAAAATAGCACTGAAAACTGTCAGTCATTTTGGCTACATGAAACATGTGAGGTCCAACTGCTTGTGCTACACAATTGCATTTACTTGTATTGCATTAAAAAAGTCCTGTGCTGTAAACTTAATGCATTTTCCTCTTATCTTCCACATGACAAGTTTTGATCTATAACTATTTCTCTGTTAAAAACAGTGAAACATTGAAGTGTACTGTGTAAAGCTGTGGATTATAAGGGAGGGTTTTCTTGCTTGCCTGATTGCTTCTGCTGCGTGCAGCTGAGGGAGACCACTCAGAGCAGTAATTGACTGCCTTGACAGATTCTGTTGTTATTCCTTTATCCCCAGTCTTGGGGATAAACAGTTAAGTAGGTGGTGATTACATTACGTACTAAAATGTGCCCTTTTACAGTAGAATAAACTGCCACAGAAAAATATGATGAAAGTGCTCCAGGTAAAAAACCCAGAAGCTGTTTACTCCAGCTTTTCTGGTTTTATTCACAGAGCCACAAATGATATTTTGTGGAATTCTTTTTGCATTTTGTCCACAACAGTGTTCTGTAGCAGGAACCAACTCATCTCTTGATTATTATCCTCTATTTGAAACTGAGTCTCCTGATGTTTTCTTACATCAAATTTTGTTAACTGTAAACAGAGTCTGTGCCTACTGTTGACACTTTAGGCTACACCTCACAGAAATACAATTTGGAATCTATCATCTTAGGGGAGTGTTCTGAACTCTCTAAAGACTGTGCCTAACTTCTCTTATATTTATGAAAAATCTAATTTTTAGTATTCAAGGAAGAAGTTTGAGGATGTTGAAAGACCTTAAAATCTCATCGAAGTATCTCACAAATATCTCCTGGAAAGAATCTGGTTTACCTGCATGGAGTCATGTGTTAGTTTTTAGAAGGCTGACATCAACATACAAACTATGTGTTCTTCCTTCCCTTAGTTACTTTTTCCCTAAGCAAAGCTGAAAACTCCAGCCTGTGTGATGAGAAACACTTGTGACCAAAACCAGTGACAAATGTGCAGCATTACACAACATTTTTTATGTGTGTATATATACATACATACCTAATTCATTGTATTTTTTAGGACACTGACATATCACATTTTACACTGATAAAACAGCCAGATGCCAGACAGTGCAAATCATACTTTAATATATTATAAAGCTATATAGTAAGCCCAGTCTATGGGCTTCACATGCACATAAAACCAATAGTTACATAAATAATATCAAATGACAAAACTAGAAAGCAGTTTCTGCGTACTTTATTTTACAATTCCTCACTTAATATATTTACAGGACACAGAGTTTGCTTTAGTGCAATACACAGTAATGTTGCATAAGTACAAACTGTTGAACTTTTCTAAAAAAAAATTAAAGAAATAAAGCACTTAACTGATGTTACAGCTAAGTATGTAAAGCAACGTTAATAACTCTGAGTGAAAATGCTAACAGCATCTTTTCTTCTCATAAACAATTTCTAGAAACAAATCACAAACCAGCATTACATATTCCAAACTACTACCCCTTGTACAGTACCATATCATTTAAAAAATCACTTTTTAAAAGCACTATACTGTACTGTACAGCAACCTGTTTCTACAGATACTGACTTACTCTTTTAATACAAATATGATATTACCGTGGCAGTTTTGAAGAACAAAGTTATCTCAAGATATCAAACATCAGTAACAAACTCTGATAAGCACAGCGTCTTGAGAACCTGCTTTAACAGCATTTCTTCACAGTGATATTTATGAAAGGTTGGAAAAAGAGATTAGCATAAAATATTTCCATCCTTTTTCAGTTTTTATGCAAAAATCATTACTTTATATTGGTAATTATAAAATTACAAACACTTTCTATAAGTAACTGCATCTGTAGTAATGATAGAAAAAGTCATCAGTAAGACACCCAAAATGAGGCTTGCATTACATGAGAGTTTGAAGAAAACTAGGTACACCTCATTCTTAAAGTAAGAGTAAGGGATGTAACTTAATTTAGAATAAGCAACACAGTTTAACAGAGAGAACCTGTTTTCAATTTAAAAAGCTACTTATTTATTAATAAATGTTACAAAATAATGAAATTGTGATGAAGTGAAATCAACTTTTTAAAAGAGATGATGAAACATTTACTCTTAATCTTAGTTTTGGCACTTCATTGGAACAATTACTTAACCAAAGACCAAAATATGTATAAAAGATATACAGCTCCTTGACATACCTTGCAAATATAGTACGTAAGTACTGGCAAACACTGAAAACATAGTTAAACATTCCCACAGATTTGCACATGCATGCACTAGTCAGACAACAGCGTTGTGTTTATGTTCTTGGCGACAATCTTGCGTTACTTGGGTACTTCAGGCTGTTTCTTCAGCAGATCTTGTTTCTGTTTTAAGTCTTACAAATTCTTTAGCAACTTCATCATTGTTCCTCTGAGAAAGTATTCTAAGGATTGTTAACCCCGTCTCATCCACGGCGATGCTCCTGAGCAGGGGGTACCAGGAGGCGCAGCTGCCCCTGTCGGCGATGCCCTGCAGCTGGATGACTGTCATGCCGATAATGCGATCTTCCCGGGCAAAGCAGTAATCCTTCACTGACAGGTGAAGTTCGTAGGCTCCTGGCTTATCTTCGTTACTCAGCAGGCTGTGGGGATTAACAATAAGAATTTAGAACAAGGAGTTCAGTTTAATTCCTCGTAGGAATTAATTCACTCTAGAAATCTTAGACAAATTAAAGTGAGGGTGGTAATTTAGGTTTCGTAGTTCCATTTTGTTACAACAGAACAGTTTTAAACTTTCTACACAGGTAACCTTTCGGATGTATTGGTGATGGAGCCTCTGTTCTCAGTGGCCTGAACAGAAAGAGAATTCCCTCAATAGCTGGAACAGGCAGTTACCTTTCCCTGGAAGTACATAAAATGTTCAACTGGCTCCCCAGCTGTCAGCACCATGACTTTAAATCAGCTTCAAAATATACAGAAAATCCCTGGCAGCAGGCATCAAAAGAAGCTTTGTGGTGAAACAGAGACAGTGAACTCATTTCCAGTCAGGGTTGGAGGGCAGGGGAGGAAAATAAATTGGTCTTAGAAAAGGATGGAGAAGTACTAAAGCTAAAACTCCAGGTTAGGTGGAAGTTTCTTACTGACATAAGGATTAAATGGTAACAGCACTAGGTTAACAATACTATTAACCCATGCACAACCCAATACACATTTAGATATCTCTATAGGCATGAAGGCCAGATATCTACAAATAATAATTAATGCTTCTGTCCAAAGAAATACCTAGGCCAAAAGATTTCTAGGGATAGAAATTGTTATTCCACTGTAGGGAAATTAATTGTATATTTTAACCAGGTTTTGTAGGACTGAAAGCCATTCATCTTCATATACCACAAAGATACAAATTGCTAAATAATTTTGAAATGGTGTCTGTATAACTATGTTAGGATGGCTTTTTTTGTTACTAATGGCTTAAAGGCAAAAATATCTTAGAAAGATTTTCAAAAATATACAATTCCCAGGCATAAAAGACTTACAATTGGAAAGTTTCATTATACTTTGGTGACCAGGTGTTGCTCTTTGTCTTGGTTCCGTGTTTTCTTTTCTTGTCACTTAATTTAGGGCCCAATATGCAGACTTCCACGAAGGGACGGAACATAGCTGTTGTTTGCCAGTTTAGGTTATTAATTGCTACAACTATAAAGACATAAAAGAAATGAAATAAAACTTCATTGGAAGAATTCCAATTAATGACCCTGAATGACTTTTTATAGCCAGTGAAAGGTGACCTGAGAGCTTTCCACTCAATACCTGGTAAGCCTAGGAGGAGCTTTGCCCCTTCCTTGCCAAGTAAAGATGTCTGACTACTTAAAGGTTCAAAAGTATCAAATATAAACATGTATTTTTCAAATCCTTTACATTTACAGCTTCTTTTTGTCTGCTACCTTCACTGCAATTAAAAAAATCAGCTTATACTAATCTGAGTGATCCTGTGTTTCTGAAATTCAGGTTATGCAGAACAAGGGCATTTTGTTAAAAATGCAGCTTCTTAAGGCTTGATGCAGTCATTCACCACTCAGCTTTGCTGTAGTTTTTTAGAAGTTAAATTATGTACAAGCAGTTGAGAAGTATAATTTGACACATTTTAATTTATAACTCTGTAACTAAGTATGATAACTTTAAATTATCTACACAGAGAAGCACAGACAGTACTTGCCTGCATAATCTGAACTTCTGCTGTTGTTGAGCAAGGAAAAAGTGCACTCCTAATCATGTGTAGTGTACTCATAGGTTCTCAAGTACTATAATACTTATCATTTTTTATTTTAGTATTGGTATGTTTGACTTAGGATGTAGTGCTTGGAGATTTGGTCATTGTTGTTGCTTTCTTTTTAAAGTTGGCTGTTTGAAGCTTACCTTTCACGGTGACTTTATGCTCACCAGTTCCTGGATGGGTAGAGACATCCACCTGTACAGATATCTCACCCACTGAATTATTAGCAGTTTGACCTGAAACAAGAATTATTGGTTAGCACACATGGCTTCTCGATGCATCAAGAGAAACAGGTAGTGAAAGGTGGGGATATTTTCCATCAGAAACACTTAGAAAATTTCTGAGGTGTTTCACATTTAATTGGGAATCAGTTGCTGATTCATGAATGATTTTGCCACAAAAGTACTGGGCGATAGCAAATACCCATGGAAAGTGCCTCAGTGAAATAAAAAATCCTGTTCATCTAGAACTTTCCATTCTGGTTGTCATTAAGTGTGTTTCCATGATGAAATGCAGGAGTTGGTGGGTTTGTCAAGCTTTGGAGGTTTGTCAACCTCCCAAAAATCTTGTTGCTAAGTGTGTATTTGGAAAATTACTCGTTTATCACTATTGAGGAATCCTTTGCTGAAGGTTTTGTCTCAACAAATTACTGCAGTTCTGCACTAGCACGGAGAGAGTGGCTTAAAAAATGAAAGAAGTCTGAAGGGATGGGCAGAGGAACCAGGAACTTAATTTTAAAAGGTTTTGCTTTTGAGCAACAGGGGAGGTTGTAAGTCAATTTTTACAGAGTGATTCTTGAAAAGGAATTTAAGTATGTCTTGAAAGGTACCACAGTATATTAGATTATAACAGTACAACATAAATAAAATTGAGTGTTTATTTATTCTTTGATTGGATGACTGTGAGTGTTGAATTCTGTGAAGTGCACTTGCTCTTCAGTGTAATCTCTTGTGAACCACATTCTAAAATAAATTTCTACCCTTTGAACTGGCTGCTATTTCTTTGGTTAGTAGAGAAAAGATTCCATATTCCTCTTATTTATACAAAAATTCATACCCACTGGTTCCCCATCCCTCTATGTGAGGAGAAGCAAACATTGTTTTAGAATTTTTCCAGCAGTTCATATAGGAAGAGGTACAGAGAAGAGGGAGGAGTGTCTTGTGTAATGGGGAAAGTGATTTTTTTCCTCCTTTAATTAGATTATACCCAGAATATTTTTTTCTGTTATCATGCATAGGGTTTTTTTTTCCTCTTTTGGATTTCCTCACCAGTGGCTTTCTAGAAATGAGCTCTACAGTGATGTTTATTCACTGTTTTGGCCTGAACTGTAGTTATGTTCTCTACATGGCATGAGCATTGCAAGGTCAATTAAATACTCTTACCCAAGTGTTACTGCTTCAGAGAACAAGCCTGATATATCAAATTTTTTTTTTTTTAACTTATATCTCAAAATGTGGAGATTCAGTGACCATTTAACAGGCTCAGAAGCCTTGAACATTAATGTGCAATTCCAAACTTTCAGGTGAGATTGGCTTGGAATTGTTGTGAACCTGCTTTTGAAACAAAGGAGTGTTTTAAAAGTGCACAGTGACAATGTCTTACTGTATTTATAGCTGCCACTTCTGAATTGCAGGGCACCTGTACATATTTTACTGTTACATGTATTTCATTATTAATCACAGGGTTTGGACAACTACTGCCATATAAATAAGAAACTCATTAGACATCAGCTTTTTAATGACAAGAGGTTTAGTTTCAATGGCAGCAATTAAGTTTCTTGTATTTGGATAATTACTTAAAGCTTTACTGTATGGAAGCTCTGAGTTGATGAATCATTTTGTGGCTTGCTTACAATAAATAATACATAATTTAAAAAAGAATTTGTATAAAAAGGTAGAAACCAAAAGGACCGGAGAAGCTAAATAATAAGAATAATAGAATGGCTTTATTTAGAAGCACAGACCAGAATATTATCTGACTATAGTAAAATTTGCTTTTACTTGGGAAGAGAAGGAAAATTCTCATTTGGTGAAGGTCATACAGTTCAAACTGGTTTTTTTTGCTCTTGCAAACACAGTGTCATTAGGCCATATATCAGTGAGTAGCAGGTTTTTAATGGAGTCACATTTAACCCTGGATGCTGACTTCTGTGAAAAAGCCTTCCCTTATATGTATGTGATTACCTGGAATAAATGCAGAATATGCATGTAATTCAGAAAGCAGCTTGCCCAGGATAGGAATCAAATACTATATATAATATAGTTTTATATATAGGGTATTCTCATTGGCTTTCTCATACTGTAAAGTAAATCAAAGAGAGTAAGGACTGGAGGTCCTAGAGCATTAATCTGTCTCGTTCTTTCATATTATTAAATTCCACCTTTTCACATTGCTTCATAATGCATGGAATTCAGCCTTAGCACAGGTACTTTTTGTGGTGATGAACCTCTTTATGAATGATACTTTTGATTCCATCTATAGCCTTCCTTCAGCTCTGAAGTTTGAATTGAACATACTGTAACTCTGTTCTGATTAAAAAGCTTTCAATGCCAAGCCAGACAGGGGAAGGGAACCAGGAAATCACACCACCTAAATCTTAGGGACACTGCATGGGTAGGATAAACTGAATGTAATGAGAGAGAGAATGAGAAGTTCTTGAACCCTCTTCAATCACAATAATAATTTATCCCTGACTGCAGTGGAAGACGAGTTAAGGTGATCCTGAGTATCACTGAAATTATCAGCCAGTATCAATTACTTGGTTTAGCCTCTAGCTTAAAAAAAAAAACTCAACCCAAAACCCCAGGAAAGTTTTAAAGGAGACAATTAGTATTTTTATTTGATAGCCTTGAGAGCAGGCTGTGGATAGTGGTAAAAATGAAGTGTGCAGTGTTAACATCTAATAATGACAGGTAGGACTTCATCAAGACAAAAATCTGTGAATCTCTAAGATTAGACTTGCTCTTTTTTTTCCAATTTTTTTATTAACTTATGCAAAATATATTCTTGCCAAGGTCTCCTAATTGGTATCTCTGCTTTTCCTGGTAGTCCATAATTGACAACAGTGCTCCAAGCAGTACTGCAAATATGTAGTGTGAATATTCTTGTATGTACAGTACTGCTTGATATGTTTATAATGAAATCTCTGCAAAACATCATCCAGTTTTATACTAAAAGCAGTTGACATTAAAATGACCTTACATGCAGTATTGCTGAGAAAACCTTTGCAGAACATCTTATTCAGCAGAGATACTTCCTAGTGGAGGCTAGAATATAAACCTGGTTTCTTTTAGTAATCACCACACTCATCTTCCTCTTTCTGACCTGCTGAACAAACTAGAAATACAATTCCAGGACATTTAGTATTTGCTTATAGCATCTCTTGTTGACATTCAAGAATTTTGGTACTTGATTTTCAAATCTCAGATCTGTCTATTTCTGCTGTTTTGTTTTCTTTTTTGCTACCACTTCTTGTACAGCAGGAATTAGTGATTCTGACTGCTCTATAGAAAGGTCCATTTATCCTACTACATTTAATAAGCCAATTTAGCTGACAATAAATCTCTCCATGCACTGCAGAGGATGATTGCACTTTTCTTCCTTTAGTACTGCACTATAACTCATTTGATGGCTAACAAACTTGTAAATTATTCTGTCTTATGTTTGAAAACGTTATGGATGTTTAATTATTACTGCTTGCTTTCCAATATCTGCTTTACATTTTATTTGTTAGTATATTTCTATCATTCAAAATACAGCATCCTCTTACTGGTGGGTCTTAAAGTGATCATGTGCATTTAAAGCAAGGCAGCAGAGAAAACTAATTTTATCATGATAACCAGATTAACTGCAACATGTGCTTTGCTTCGAGGAGTTGGTATACAAATGGTTGATAATTATTTGTTTTGGGGATTCTGAGAGCCAAGTTCAGTACTTGAAGGATGACTTCTGCAACAACCATGCTTCCATAAAAAGGTTGAAAAGATTTAGGTTTGTATTTGATTGGCAAATATAAATCATTTGTCTGAAGTATGGCTTGTGATGGAATTAAGGGTGGCAGGAGATTCAGCAGCCTCTGTAAGCCTCTCCACCGTTGTGCAAAGCTGCAATGTCAAAGTACACTCCCTCCCACTGGAATTTTTGTGGTGTCAGACACAAAATCCGAGGATCCGAGGCACTCAGAACAAAACATAAAAGCAGGATGTTGTGGTGTGAGTAGGAAGTCCTGGTTTGAGTGTTGGCATGGAATCCCCAGCTAAGGCCTTTCATGTAACTAATGGTTACCTTCTGTTTATTTTCTTGAAGACTTAGAGGAAACTGATACACAACTTGTTTCTAATTTCAGTGCTTTACTGTTTCACTTAAGGAACAACCAGAAATTTTCTAATGCGACAGCCTCTATACTTGGTATTTTGTAATGACCTTCTGCTTCACCAGCATTCTGGCTTTATCTGTGTGAACTTTGAAAATAATTATTTTTCTGCCACTATTCTGAGTGCATTTACTTTGCTATCAGCATATGCTGGAGTATTTTCTTTCATTAGGAATAATTGAGCAAGTTTCTCTTTTGTTTGTTCTTATTGTTCCTGTTTGTTGGTTGCAAGAGTGTACTGATTTCTGCAGCTTGTAATGCAGGTCTGGGGGTTTTTTTTCCACATGAAATAAGGTTATGTAATACATGGTTCTGACCTCAATTTGAAACTACAGTGGATGAAGCAGGGATTATTTCTTGAGTTAAATTCTGTCTGAAGTATGGGTTATGAGAGAATTGAAAATGCTTTGTAGGACTAAAAATTCCTGATAGAATACAGGTACAGCTTTCAAAATATCAGTTAATACAATGGTTTTGACAAGCAAAAGAGGTAAAGCTCAGTCTTTTATCACCTATAAGAGCTGCTAAACAATTGAAGCAATTTTATTTTCTGTAGTATGATGTCATCTGTCTGCTTACTTAAACTATAGTTAATATCAGATTATTGTTTTAATGGCATGCCATATAATTATGAAATATTGAGGTTCTGCTTTGCTTTGTACAATTACAGCCTGCAAAGGTACACAACTAAATTTTGGCTTGGCAGTTGAAAAGAATTTGTCTTCATTTTGATTGTTTAACTTCCTTCCCTGTGTTGGTAACTTCCCAAGACAAGGATGGAGTTACTATTAGAGGTAAGCATATTTACCTAATGAGAATGAGTATTATATTTTCTTGTTTTCAGATACATTTTCCCTTTTTAGCTTTCAATTGCCTGGCATAAGAATGAAGAAATATCAATCAGACCAGCTGAAGCAAAACCTTTTCTGCAGCCTTGTAAACACACAGGTAGGGTTTGCAGTATGAGCTCTGTGTTGTGAGATGAGTATTGATTTTTCTGCTTAAGTAATACAAACTATTTTAAGTCAAGCTAAAAAATATAGTACAGAATCCTGCCATTATGTATTATTCTCTTACAACATTAGTGAACTAGAGCTGCTCTAAATTTGTAAGAAAAAAATATTTCTCTATGTCCAATAAATAACCATTTTAGATGCAGGAGTGGTGTTTACTGTGGAGAAATTAGTGGTAATAAATGAGAGCTAATTCAGGAAACTCTGTTTGAGACTCTTTTTATGTAGTTTGCTAAAATTAAAATAATTCGTTTGAATGTTATTAGTGTTGATGCTAAACAAATGTAAATATTCACAGCACTGGCTATAGTTTGTGAAATTACTGAAGATTCAAGGCATTTGTTAAACTAAACCATAGCCATTTAATATTGGTATACTTTATGTAGTTTAAAAAGTGAAGGTACAACTTAAGAGAAGCTTCACCAGTACTGCTCTCAGCACAGAGTAAGGCTAAGACAAGTGTACTGTTGAGCAGAAAGGTTCATGCAATAGGCCAACAGCAGTACAGTGAGAGTTATCCTTTGGCTTTTAGAGTTCTGCCTTGATTGTGAAAATGTGTTGAATGATGTGGTTGAATTTAGCTCAAGTTTGGTTAAAATTATCTTGTCCTGTCTGACCTGAAATTTGTCCAATTTGTCTAGAGCTCTTGTCACTGTTCAAAAGATATGTTCTTTTGCAGAAGCCTTGGAGCTTTCCCTGAAAATCTGGACTGGCTGCCTTGCAGCTGTGAATCAGCCATGGGGGCTCCAGCCCCACAGCACTGAACCCTCAAGTTCCTGCAACTGAGCTGGGTTTGACAGGTCAGGCTTGGTACTGTGCTGCCATTTTACAACTGATTCGTGCTTGGCTCAAGTGGACTGTGCACAAAGGATGGTTTGGTTACAAAAGACTTTGAAAGCAATCCATATAATAATCTGAATGTATGCAGAAATTTTATCCTGTAGCTGAATTTAGAGGGCAAACCCCACCCACTTAAATAGGCATGAGCTAATGTTTACTGCTATTATTATTAGAGCACAAATAAAGTGACAATTTACAGCTGATGGAAGTCCAGAGTAAATGAAATCAATCTGAGATCTGGACCTCAGGTGCTCTGCTTGGCAATGGTGCACTGATGGTACATGAGTCTCATCTGGCTGTGTTTTATGTGCTCTTTGCAGAGGCATCAGTGACCATCTAGTGTGTTAAATATTGGTCACTCAGGCTTTGGAAAGCAGTTCTCTTCACTAAACTGCCTTCAGGTTCTGCAAAATCCTTTAGGTCTGTATTAATGTCCTTTTTAGAGACTTCAGAAGTGACCTGCTCCACGGACTGGCTCTTGGCAGTGACAGCACTTGTGCATGATTGAATAAGAGAACTGATCCAGATGACTGTGCTTACACCAGCCACTGCAGAATCAGCTGGATCCTCTCTGCATAATATTAAATGTGAAGTTCAGATAGGTGGAACTAAATTTCATTCTATGTGTTATTATAATATTATTATTACAGCTATGCATTCATTCCTATGTATTATTATACAAAATGTTCCCATCAAACAATACTGATAATTTATTTGCAAAAGAAAATGTTGCTCTGCATATTTTGCATTTGTGGGTTGTGATTAAAACAGGACAAATGCTTAGCAGGCCTTAATTATTTTCTGGAAATGTTTATACAAAGGGACAGTCATTGATTATATCCCCCCACTATCCTATTGATCCCAATATTAAAATCTGTAATGATCAGAGTTTCCACAAGATTTAATCTCCAGACAAACACATTAAAAGTGTGTGGCAGATCTGGGATAACAGTTGAAGAGAAACCCCTCCCTCCTCCTCTGCCAGGCAGAAAGGCACGTGTTTAATAAGCTATGTCACTGAGAAAGCTGGTCTGGTACTGGTGCTGTCTGTACTGCTATTTATTAGACAACACTTTTCTTTCATCCTTAATTTTCATAGTGTGGTTACAGATTTGTGTTCACAACACTGAGTGAGCAGTACATTTACAACTTTCATCAGCATAGAATCACTACTGCTGGAAAAGACCTTCAGCTATGACAAATCATCATATGGAGAAAAATAAACCAAAAAAGCAGTTTTTTAAAAAGTTACTGCCAGATTATGCTCCTAATTGTCATTTACTTATTCCATCACTTGTCTGTTTTGAAAAGTCTTAAGAGTCTATAGTGGGGCTTTGTAAAGAAAAAACATCAGAGTAAGATTACAGCAGTTAATTTCATAATTCCTGTTGTGTGATAATTTATTTTTAAAGCATATATCTAGAACAGTGTAGTCTCATGATGCATTTGAAAAAGGCAGTAGAAATTGTGCTTTCAACTGTTTATTGTGGTTTAATCACCACAGGAAAAACTATGAATTCCTGAGTCACCATTTTAGAAGTTTAAAAGGAATGATTTTATTATTATTATCTTATGCAAATTTCTTTGTTGCCAGGATCTTCAGGAATGTGTGGGCACAAAGGCTGGGAAACCATACTCTGGTTCAAGCAATCATTCTTCTTTAGAAATAGTGCAGATCATAGTGTTGGATAATTTGGTTATTTTTCTTGAACAAGATCCTGCATGAACACAAATATAGGAAGTACCCAAGGACCACAACACACTTTTACAGAGCCATTATCAGAATCAGAGAATCATTAAAGTTGGAAGAGACCTGCAAGCTCATAAAGTCCAGCCTTAGGGTTTCTCTTTGTTAACTCCTCGTTCTCGTGCCAATCAGACAAATTTTTGTTCTTCAGATTCTTAGAAATACTGCAGCTTAGTCATAGTGATAAGAAACTATTTTAACCTGTGGATAAAAGTAAGCCTGATTGTTGTCTGGTTCTTGTAGTCATTACAGGAAAACCAAGCATCCAGTTATATCTGCAGTAATAGTTATTGTACAATATATGCTTTCTTTATATTTACAATATCCTTTTTTCCATTGCTTTGAGCTTAATTATATCCAACTGTCTATTGATTAAGGATTAGCAATGTTAAAAAAAAAAATAGGCCAAATATCAATCTAATTGTATTCCAGCAAAAGATTCTGATTTGCAAACAGGTTAATTTTAACTAAAAGCTAATGATACAGTTATAGCTGTAAGACTGGAGCTCATAATAGATGAGAATTTAATTCTTTAAAATGAGTCATTAAAGGATAATGAAAAGATATGAGACACTTTTTTTTTAAATTTCATTCCCAGTGGCTGCATTTCTAACAATTCTGGTGTGCAAATATAGGCATGGTAATGTGTGCACAGAAATGAACACAGACCTCAGGCTGAAATCATGAAGAAAATCATAAAATTCAATTTTGTGGTTCAAGATTTATAAAAGATCACTGGTTATGGTTACAACTTAACTATTTTTTTTTCTCCTGAAGCTATAATGAAGGTATGTGTTAAAGAAAAGCAAAATACATATAAAAGTAAGTAACAGCTTTCTTCCTGAATCCATACTGCTAGTTTTTGGTTTTGAGAGGGGGAAAAAAGACTGTTCCCTACATATCAGAGTTGTATAGCTATTTTTCTCATTTGTAATATATGAATTATTACCAGAGATCTCAGTTGTAATATGGAAACAGCTTAGGTAATCATTCCTTGGAAATAATCTTGGGGCAAGCTGCAAGACTCGTTTCATGCTTTTTATACAGTGAGTATCATATTGTATTTTAGAAGTAAAAGCAATTGATTTCCAGCTTTGCTGTCCAATTAAAATTGTCTAATTCTTATGAGATGGAGCAGGGTAATTCATTATATCAGCAAATTGTATCCTTTCCCAAAGACATGAAGAGGCAGGCAGTTCATTTTTACAAATTCTCATTACATTCAAAAAAATCTAGTAAAGATTACTATTATGCAAAAATTTACAGTTCCTAGAATGAAGAAAGCATTCAGCTTGGAATATAATGTGTGCAGTGCTCCTACAAATAACCCAGGTTATCAGTGTTTCTGGAGCTCAGGGACTGTTTGTTCTTGCGCAGTCACTAGCCCCTAAAGGAACTGCTCTTGATAAGCTCCAACAACACCATTAGAGAAGGGGTACCATCAATCACATCAATAACAAATCTGTGTCAATAAACTCTAAAATGCCAAATGAGAATGTTATCTGCAATCAGTAATTTAGAGCATTTAATAATTGGATGCATTTCTATGTCCCTTACAGATCACTTACTCTGAGAAGTTTGTGTGGCTATAAACTTCTTTATCAAGGCATCAGTAGTTTGTGTGTAAAGGCTGAGAGCGTATTTGAGGGACTGTAGGTCTGGGCTCTTTTCCAGGAAATTCTTTTTCAGTCCACTTCCTCCAGCATGGAAGTATTGCTAAAATGAAAAACAAATATGGTTGTTCACAGAGGAAACCCTGTTTCTTAGAGATGGAAACCTTAAAATAATTCCCTGCTACTCTTGCTCCTCTCTGAGCAGTTTCAAGGTTTGTAGGTGACACAAGAGGTTTGGAAGTCCCACTGACAAATGACTGTGTCTGGAAATCAGTGCTGGAGCCACTGCAGTCTCAGCCCAGACCTGCCAAATGCCACCCAAGCCCCTTTGGTGCTGGGTTCTCTTTGTAGAGGGTCTCTGGGTGTACAGTGGGAACTGGGACAGTATTATCCATGAACATTAGCTCTGGGCTGACATAAGGAGGTAGCAGAGAACTCAGAAAGCCACTTCTCAGCTTAATTTGCAATTTACAGTTAGGAAACATATTAAATAATTATATAAATTGCTATGGTTCTTTTTACATACTACAAAGACTGATGCTATGCTATATATATTTAAGATTGCAAAATATTCCTTTATATTTATCAAAGGATTAATAAATCCATCCACTATTAAATTATGATTGTTTCTCAGTGAATTAAATGAAAGGAGAAATAAAAAACACTAAGTAGAGATCCTCCTGCCTTCAAAACCCTTCCTTACCATCATCAGTTACCCAATTTCTAAACACACACCACAGTGTGGATATGAATATTAAGTTGGTTAAGCTGTTTTCCTCTAAGCATCTCCCTGTTGACCCCTGCAATGGGCTTGGTTTATCGCTGGCTGGCCACACCCTGGCCCATCGGACTTGTTCCCCCATGGTAACACCCCCAGGAGGATTCAGGTCAAGAGCTTGAGCTCTGGGCTCCTCTGGCCTCTTTTACACCCCCTTGAGAAGAATAAGCATCTCTGCCACTGTGCCTTTTGGGACCTTTACTTGAGCCCTGGACTCCGGGGGGCCAGGAGCGCAGGGAGCAGAGAGCCGCTCTGCTTTGCACCGTTCAAGGACTGCTGGCAGCCTGAGAGCTGAGCCTGGCCAGGCAGCCAGGGGCCAGGGCTAGCTGGGCCCCTGGGCCAGTAGCCACAGCACATGCCATTTCTACCATTCTCCTATTCTTACCTGGGCAGCCATGATTCTGCTTTTAAACAAACTGTATTTCCCAAACTAAGCATTGACAAAAAAATTCTATCTTTTGATTTTTAAACTTATGAACTATATTCCTAAATAAACATAGTAATTTTTTATTCTTGACTTAACTCATAAAGTTTGCCTCTTTTCACGTTCTACCAGTGTAAGCCCAATATCTGCATGATAAAGGTTATTTGTTAAGCATTTTGGAAATGACTTTTCCATATCAACTTGTAAGTAGAGCAGGCAGTTATAATGCACACAGTCATTACCTTACAATTTAAAAAGAGGTTTCTCAGGAAGTATTCTTTAGCTCACTCAATGAATGTTATGAATTAACTATTATAATTTAGCACACAGATATAAGGAAGCTGAATTAACAAAGGTACTTGCCATATTTAATCTTATTCCTCCAAATGTAGACATTTTTAGTAAAATAGTTAACACCTAGGTATCTGTCTAAGAGTTTAAGCACTGGAAATTTAGGCAAGGTTAGAGTTTACATTTTTCTCACCTTTTATGTATTTAGAACAAATGCTTTGAAAGGAAAATGATTAGATTCACATACTTTACATGGCTTACTTTGGGAGCATACTTCAATTTGTTCAATTTTTCAATTTGTTCGTTTCCACAACATTACTAATTCCCAATTATTTTTATTTCTGAAAGAAATGCCAATTCCACTACAAATATAGAAAATGGCAATTGGGAGCCCTCTCTATTACTTTTTTCTTGCCTTGGAGACAGTTTTATTGCAAAACACTCGATCATAAATGCTTCCTCTTACTTACATCTTCAATTTTATACTTCAGTAGTTGCCTCCTTACCTTCCTGATGTGCTGTCTCTTCCCAGCAGACAGGAAAATATGCTGTTATTTTAGAAACTGATTGCTTTTAAGTTATTTACACCAAGTAATGATCCAGACCAATGTGAAAGACTGATAAGCAAATTAAATAATATGTTAATTAATAATATAATAAATATTCCTAATGACTTCTTTTGACTTCAGAAACCAACTCCATGAAGGCTGTATGAAAGTATCCAGCCTTTTATCTAAAAACCAATCAGTCATTCTTGGGCATTCCAGCACAGAGCAGAGAAACCCATCAAGCTGTACCTTTATAGTAACTAGTGCCACGTCCATTATTGCACACTGCCTCAGGGTCAGGCTTTTGGCTTCCTCTCGGATCACGTGGTCCTGCAAAGCAGAGAAGACTGCAGTTGGTTTTGAAGGAGAGACAATATTGTGAATATCTGTTCTCTGCAAAACAAACAAGCATCCACCAAATGCCCCCCAAGGACTATGATTAACAGGGATTAATTCAGAATCCTTTCACAACAAATTTTACAAATAAGCTAGAGCAATTGTGTTGTTTCTTGAAAACACAGACTGTAGAGAACCAGATCCACTGTCTAATAGTGAGCATGACTTCTTTTCCAAGGATGCATAATTTCTGTGCTTTGGGAGATGGGGAAAGGTTAAAATTTAACTTAAAATAATGATATTAGATGTTATAGAAGTAATTAATTTTATTAATAAACCTGATAGTTTAAAAGATGCTTGTTAATGCCCTTTATTTAAAAAAGAGGGGTTCCTGTTAGAAATTGTTAGACATAGCGTGACTACACTACTGTTAAATCTTTGTCTAAATAAGCAGTCAGTAATATACAGAGGTAATATTTTAACTCTAGCAAACAGAACAATCATTCATAGAGGCCCAAATACCACATTTCTGTACAAATCTGAAATCCTAATGCCAGAATTGACTGACAAACAACTGACATCAGAATCAAACATCTCTGCTGTCCATCAAGTGGACTGCAGCACTGAAGTGCTGAAGATTACTGCAGAGGTACATACTATGTTTTAATACACATAAATAGTCCACAGAAAGAAAATTACTCACCTTAAGGGCTTTTTCAGAACTGGTTACAGAAGCAAAAATACCTTTTCTTTTCTTTCTTTTCTTTTTTTTTTTGGTGATGTTTAGTGCTTGCAAATCCTAGTTGTGCAATGTGGGAATGATGGGTTCTTGACCCATGTAGTGATCACTTAGCACATAAGCATAGAGTCTTTTATTCGTAACTTGGCTTTGATGAACCTGTACAATATTTATTCACCTCTGAGTAGTTACTGCCATGTTCAGTCTTATTATACTACATAAGAACAAGAATGAGGCATGAGGTTTGCCCTCAGAGTCACTAATATTTCCTCTTTTTTTTGTTAGTGCAAGCCATTCACAGCTTCATCTGACTCCATTACCTTGAGTTTTGACAGTTGTCCAAGATCTTTGGCTGCACTGAATATCATCTGGGGCCCCTGTAATCACATTGAAAATTAAGGAAACAGACTCAAAACAGCATGTTTGCTTTTTATGTCAACACAATCTTATTTTCTGCTAGGACATAGGCCAAAGTCACCATTTTGCAAAGCTAAATAAAAGTTTCAGTCACACAGGAGACACATTTTCATTCAGCTGATAAGGCCAAGTGGTTGAATGCCTGCAGCAGGATTCCCTCCAGTATCCTATAGCTGACATGAATATTGCAGTTTCTGCTGAGAGTGGTTTTGTGTTCTCCTTTCTGCTATCTCATTTTGTGTTTAATACCCAAAGCTAAGGCTGTGATTCTTCTCAGAGTGTGTCAGTGAGATGTTTGTCCATAACTGCAGCTCTCAGGTGCTGTGCTAACATGAACATACTGGGAAGCAAGCAGCCCTGAGGAACCTGCAAAAGCCTGTGTAGCAGGAAACCTCAGCTGAATAAAACACAGTGTAACGGTGTGCTGTGAGCCAAAGGCTTTTTGAAAAGAAAAGATACTGAAATGTTATGAAGTTAAAGCAATATATAAAGCAAAATAAAGCCAAATCCTGGCATGACACCAAAGACCAATGTCTACACACTTGTCTCAGACAAACAGAATCCTACTGTAATGCCATGCTCACATCTTTTATCAAAGTTACTCCAAGCAATATAATTATCAATTCAGTTACATGGCAGTTCAGCAAGACACAGTTCTGAGAATCTGGATTTCAGAAAAAAAAGGTTCATCCAGCTTACACTGTTAGACTTCCTGTTCCAAAGAGTTTCATTTTCCAAAAATAATTTTGCTTCCTACATGTTTCAATTGAATAAAATGTAATATAGAGCTACAGCTTAAATCTTCATTATTTTTTAGTAGCAAGAATGGTAACATAAATATGTGTGTGTGTATATATATATGTACATATATATGTGTGTGTATATATATATATGTATGTATGTATGTATGTATAAAAGTGAAAAAATAGACCCTGTTTCTGAATACCTGTGCCTCTCACCCTCAAACAGAAAGAAAGAGTCAGGGCTAAGAAATCTCTCACAGTATCCTACTTTTCAATTATTTCCTTTAATTATGTGTTCAATATAATGGAAACAGTTCACAATGCCTACCAGAAACCCTCTAGAAAGAGGCTGTGCCACTAAGGAAACTCACCTCTGAACAGATTGTCCTATAACTGATCCTGCATCAAGCTAATAAATGCTCCTAACACATGATGGAAAATGCAGATACCCAATTGAAATGCTACCTATGCATCTGCAGATAAAATTTGCACCAAAAAGTTTGAAAAGCAAATTAAAGATCTCAGAAATGTAAATTTAATACTTATTGAAAGAGGTTGTTTCTAATTATGCATAGTTAACGAGGTCATGACAGTAAATATGAACAAATTCAGTGACTGGAGTCCTGGCCACGATCAGCATTACTCTAGAATTTTTAATAGTTCAAGTAATTTCATTCCTATCTCTGCACCATTTATACATTTTCTATTAGAGTTTTTCCTGTCTGTCCAGCAATATTCTTTCATGCATCTTCAATATATTATAATATGATTTAATAATATGCCTTTAACTTATGGACCCTGACTGTCAGCTTTTTAGCAGCTGAAGTGGTACCATAGATGTGTAACAGCAAAGTTGCCAAAGGCACACTGTGGCAACATTATGATTAGCTTGTCATAAGACGGTCAATTTATTTTAAACAAGATTGAAAACAAGACGAATTAACAGTCATGTTATCCCAATCCCTAAAAAAAAAAAGGCAATTATGAAAAGGCCTTCAAGCCAGGCTGTCTTTGTTTATCCTTCGACAGACTCAGATTTCACTGTTGCCTTTGGCTCAGCCACCAAAGTTCACATCAGGTCATGCCCCACAAGAGTCTCCTGTGCAGCAGCACTTTCTGTAAGTACAGCTCCATTCCTGCTTCTCAGCAGGCTGGAAATGCAGTTCTGCCCAAAGAGGACCTCCTGTCAAGTCTGCTATTCAAATACCCCAAATCTTTAGTGCTATATTTGGCTTAAGCTTCCTGATGTTAATTAAGTGCTGCCTCAAGACGAGGAATGGTGCAGAGGCAGAGCTGGAGGATGGGATGGGGCATCCCTGTGTTTCTCAAACCTACCAAAATGGAAGTGATTGAATTCTGATGTGACTTGGAAGGGCAAGGAACACTCTTCATGTGACTGGCACAGTGAAGCTGAGAGAGAAATCACATTTAATACCCTTGTATGAGAGCACGACTGCATTCTTTCACATGACTGCTCTGAGTTGGGGCAGGCAGTAAATGAAGGAGTGAAGCTTCCTCACCAGCTAAGAGCAGTCTGGCTGCACAACTCTGAGACACACAGAACAACACTCTGCCTGCAGTCCAGATGTTACTCCTTGTGGTCAAGGTACAGACCAGGGTAGTGTCAGACCCCTTTGCAACACCTGATCGGGCACTTCATCACAATCCTTTATATCTACTGAGAATTACTCTGCAACACTTACGGTTTGGTCTGTCAGTGGTGGAAGCACAATTTGTTTTTCTATTTTGTTTAAAACTAACTTCCAGAGCTCCTTCAAAACCCGTTTCAGAACTGTCTTCTCACAGATTTTTGCAGAGACACTTAAACTGGAATAAAACAAAACCACAAACCAGTCACCAAAACTAGCATTAAGGCTTCAGAGGTGCTCTATCATGCTTAGATTAATAGCCATTAAGGTTTATCTCTTCTCTACTAATAAAAATTTCTCAGTAGCTAAATTATTTTGCAATATTATCAGTAAATATTTTTTGTAAAATACTTGCAGATTACAAACTTATGTAAATCTCCACTGTTTAATTTAATGCTTAATATCACTGATGCATATTTATTGAAAATGCAAAATCATGATGAGTTATAAAGTTTGATGGATGATACAATTTAGCACTCCCACACCCCTAAATTAAAGTTTTAGTATATAATTTGTTTATGTCTGAAAAATAAAGAGCAACCGTCTCTCTTGTATTTGTACTGGGATGTGGAACTGGTTGCTGACAGCTAATGCAAATTTGCAGCTACTGTTTGGAAGCATTTATTTCTATATACTGACATGTCTGAGAAATCTTGCTATCTATTACCTACAGTAAAATTAAATTTTGGAAGCACTTTTCCATCTTCACTTTTAAAATTTCTGGCTGGGAAAAACCCACACAAGGGTTCCACATAAGGAACCAAAGGGGTGTGTGACTTGTGTCTGGAGCCCTCGAGTACAGGATCAGTGCCAGGCTGCTTGTCCTCACAGCCACTTCCAACAAAAGGCCACTGGTTTGACAAGCACCACTGACCAAGGACATCAGTGTGCTTACAGATGTGCCTGTGCTGCACATGGCCTTTCACAACTTGTCACTGCTGAATGATGATAGCAAAAATTATGCTGACTTTCAGAGGCCAGAATGAATTTGCAGGATCCTCTCAAAACTTGGCATTTTATCAAATGAAAAAGAAGCCAAACTGCTGTTTAGGTGATGACCTGGTTTTTGGTGACACAGAAGTGCGTATCAGTAAGCAGTGGGACATTGAGTACAAGTCTAGAACAAATGCCAGACAATTTCAGTATGGGGATTACTTTTGTTCAGCCAATCTTCATAACACAGCCTGTGGAGGAGAGACCATGCACTGGCTCATTTTCAATGACTCAAAACATGACAAGACATGGAAAGACAAGCCTGTAGCTTATGTAAAAATTGCTTAGTGGAAGCAAACATGTTAGGTATGGGATTCTGCACGCAGTGAATGCCAGAAATATTAAAAATACTATAGAGTGCTTCTGGGTATCAACAGTGCCTCAGAGTAAAACCAAGAGTGCCTGACTGCAGCATCCAGTTCCCAGCCTGCCACACTTACGTTTTGTCCAGGGAATCCATGAGAGGCCGAAGCACAATCTCAGCATCAATGGCTGCACTGTTCTTATTGGCTGCTGCATTCCCATTTCCTCTCATTTGGTTCAGTTCATTGCTCATTTGTCTTACACAATCTTCAATAACAAATTGGAAACTATAGGATGAAAAGAAAAAGAAGAATGAAAGAATTCTGTGAGAGAAAACAATAATGATTTTACATCAGGTTCTTCAACAAGACTTAAATACTTTCTGGATGCAATGTTCAAACTGAAGATACTGTGGTGTTACAGTCTGAAAATAAGTTCTACTGAGGATCATAGCTTGTACAAGTAATTCATGCCATGTTTTGATCTTTTCCCTGCCTTGCTTCCATTCTGCCACAATTTTCATACCCTTGTAGGTATGCCAAATATTTATTTTCTGAAAGCAACAGATGTATCAGAATCTATAGGTTAGATGTGATTGACTACCTGCTAGGAACAACTTCTCAAGATTTTATTTTTGGTGTGAAAGGATGATACAAACCAGTGATGATGAAATTTTTCTCTTGATGGTTAATAGGAACCAAGCTTTGATATTCTTCTTGAGGTAAAATCAAAACCTCCTACTGATTCTGCCCTGCTTGGCTCAATTTAGCTTTTTCCAGATTTCACACACTCAGTGCCATCAGAAGGCTTGTTACTTCTTTGCAACTATACAGAATTAAAACACTTGGACTGTTTAAAATATTCTTTTGCAAAAACCCCCCTTGCTTAGAAACATTCAGACTCTTCCTCATGAGAGGAATCTTTTTCACTTCCAGGTGACTGTGAACACATCTTTCCTCCTCAAGTTTATATCTGCTTAGCTTTTCTGAAAACTGTTCTGTTTCCTAACTGATCTGGTTGAGTGTCTGACAGTCTTAAAGTGCTATTGATGTGATAATCTTTGGACAACATATTGACACAAAGCAGAACAGCAGTTAATCAGTCATCAGTTCAGGGGCAGGAAGAGTCTCTGCACACACAGTAATTTGGCTAATGGGTTGATTTGTGATGGATTGAAATGGTTTTGGATTAGTTTATGAACAGAAATGCAAAGCAGAGGCCAAAATCATACAGGGCCTGTTAAAGTGAAAAGATAAATGGCAAAGATTAACTTAAAGAAAGTGAAAGAGAATTTACTGTGAAAGAAAAGAAATAATCAGTTGTACCAGTAACATGGCTAATTGTAAAAAGAGAATGCAAATCTCCATGTGAAATAATTGGAAAAATCAGAAACTTTTCCAAATGCACCTGGAAGTACACTTTCCTACACACTTTAAAGCCCTAGATAAAATCAACATGAGGCATCTAGTGAAACTGCTCATGGAAATTCTTGGGACCAGTCCCTCCAACAAAAGCCAAAATAATGCATTGCCTTTCTTGACATTAGACATCTTTCCAACATTGTTAACCTCACAGACCCAAGCAGCAAACTGACCCATGAGGAATGTTCTAGCTATTTGGAGCATATCCTACACTGAGCTATTCTGGGTTTGCTTTTGCAGAAACCTAGTTGGTTCATTCAGAAAGAAGCCCTGGAAAGAAATAATATTCATGCACTGCCAATGATCCGAGAAGCAGAGCCTGGGAGCAAAGTACAGCAAGACAATACAGCAAACTAAGCACACTCAGAAAAAAAGCAGACTGTCCACCCAGACTGCCCATTGATGGATTAAATAAGCAACTACAGACTTTGCTTAATGAGCACCACTACAGCACTAATCCCTCTTTCTTAGATTTCTCTCTAATTTGAAGCAAAAGTAACTTTCTACTTCTTATACTACAAGCACTGCTGGCACAGCACCATGCTCATTCAGGACTGCAGTGTGCAGTCTGATTAATGAAAGGTTTTGAGACTAAGGCTCAGTAGACATTTCTGAAGAGCCACAGGCAAGCAAATGACCCAAGGCGGCCATTCACAACAACTACGTGAAGCAGGCTGACATCCCTGGTTGAAGCAGGCCACTTGGAAAAAGCTGTCAGTCTCAGGAAGTAACATAAACATGGTCAGAGAGGAAAGTTTAACTAGCATCAGGCAAGAGAAAACCAGTGACTTCGCTTTCCAAATGGCAGAACAAAAGTCTCACCACTGTAGCATGTTCATGTCCACAGATGATGTTCACTTTACAGCGAGGTTACTGTTATTTGTTTCTGAGTCTAAACACATACACACACAAATGCACACCACTGCATCCAGGCAGACACAAGCCATGCCTCAGGACATCCAAACAGACTGCATCAACGAGGGAGATTTTTTGAGCAGAATATTCCTCTAAGGTTTGCAGTAAAATGGGTTTGTTACCTTGCCGCATACGTTACACTGAGTTCATCCAATACATTGCTAAGTTTCACCTGAAGTTCTTTTAGAACAACACTAGCTTCAGGATCCAACTGCAAAGAAATAAGTAACATTATATTTTTTAATACACTAGGTTTCTGGGGTTTCCATTACAATCAATGAATTAGGAATTATGTACGAAGATACACTGCACTATGGAAAACCAAATGTGGAAACACCTGTTGTGACACAGAATTGCTTTAGTAGGACTTGAAATACAATTACCATTTAAAAAATATGGAAAAATCCTTGATTACAGTAGAGAATACTTATTGTTAGAAATCAAGACTGTGCCATTGAAAAATGACTTTCTATGGCATTGTGGAAATGTGTTGGCTGTCACAAGGAGAGAACTGCCATTATCAGGCCAGTGGTATTCAATGAGGCACACCAAGAGAAGGACGCAGGAAAAGTCAATGCTCATGTTAATAGCAATGCAAATGCCTTCATATTTTTATTATTTTTGTACATTTCACTACTGTAGGTATTTTGTTTTGAGATTTGCATTGAATTTGTTTCCATATTTCATATATTTCCATAATGCAATGTAAAATTAGAACAGCTGGTACTGAAAAAGATGGCTTGAAGACTATCCATGCCAATTCTACTGACAGAGCACGTGGGAAAGGACTCTACCAAAGTTCAGTACTGCTGTTTTAAAAGCCATTAGGACAATCAAAATTGAAGCACAGAGCAACACATTCTGATGCTCTGATACAGGTTTTCTAAACATAGGAAAACAGTTGATGCAAGGGAGAAATATATTTTTACATTTATAGGGATGAGGATCCATGCATAGATATTCAATCAAAAAGCCCCCCTACAGATACTTATCAGCAAACTTATTTATTTGCTATGGATTCTTTTTCAAATAAAAAAGAATTTTTTTTATCCCCTGATCTTTAGCACTCAGGAAAAACAGTTACAGCCCATTCTGGGATATGACAGATGATCATCAGGATCAACAGCTGAATGTGAATTAATAGCTGATGTTCCAGGTCTTTCAGCTGTCTACATCACAGTGTTAAGGAATGATTTTCAATGATAACCCTTAATTTGTGGACACTGTTCTGCAGCAAGGTCAGGTACAGATCTTCTGACAAAGAAGGACACTGCACATTTAGAATACATAATCAGAGCTGTTTCTATTTGTATTTTTGTATCTTTCAACTGCATGTGTAGTGTTTGGTGCTTATTTTTCCTCTGGTGCTTCAGAGCACTGTGGTGCAGTAGGTCAGTTCTTTTAATCACATTTCAGAGACAAGGGGAAGTTGTAGCACACTGGATAATTTACATGAGACTACACAGGAATTGTACAGCAAAGCAAAGTAAAATAGATCCAACGATCTACTGTGTTTTAATCTTAGACCATCCTTTATCTCCTCAGAGGTTATGTGTGGGTTAAAATCATAGAAAAAACAAGATTTTCAGTACAGGTTTTGACAAGAACCTGAAATAGATGACAAGGGGGAATTACCACACATTCTTTAGAAGATACTCGGTGTTGTGTAGCACTCTTCTAATCTGAGAAGCTCATATTTTACTTATTACTGTAAGCACTTACTGTGACTACTTACTGATTTAGTTTTGAATTACTTTGCATTGAGAGAGCTTCTGTTGCTTCTGTATATCTTAGTAGTGTCCTGGCAGATACACTTTGACAGTTCACACACTGAAAGTGATTGCTTTCCATCATATGAAAAGCAGGAATTAAAAAGCTAATTTTACTACAATATCTATATTAGTAACAAATTAAGACTTTACTGTCAAAGGCAAAGATTTTTCCAGGAAATGCATTTCACTAGGGAATTTTACTGTCTCCTTTGGAGGGGTACATAAAAACCCCAAATTTGAGACCATGAGAATATAAACATTTAACAAACACTGAACACACAGGCATTCACACTGCACATGGTACATGTCAAGAAAAACACAAAATGCCAGGCAAGCAGAAGACTCAAAATTTCTTAGCAGATCATGCACAAACTAGAGAATCACCTTATTACTGGGCCTATAGAGGTCAATGTAGTTACTTTCTATCAGAGGTTATTGTGATAAACAGAAATCACAATATATCTGCTAAATTCACCTGGAATTGAATTTAGTCGAGCCGAAATTGGATTAAATGCTAATGCCAGATTGTGGACATTACACACATTATAGAAGGGTGCATGCAAGTGTTAAACGTTTTAGAGGCTTTGTGCTCACAAACGGCATGAACAAGTCTGTGTGTGCACAGCTGGAGGCATCTGGCAGGCCCTGCAGCCCCGTGTGTGCACATGCTCATGCTCGCCGGTGGGGAGGCAGGGGAGGAGCGGGGCACAAAGAGGTATGCGGGCACGGGGGCATCGCTAAGATGATGTCAGCAAGAGTTTTAATTGCTGCTTCTCTTTAGGTACTGGAAAATATGTGATTTGAGTGTCTCGCCAGAACTAAAATGTGCACTTTTCATTTATTTTATCATGTGCCTTCTATGTGCTAATGATTGTCCTCAGGCATCACCAAATATGCCACAGCATGACCAGCTTCTTTTTCCTGACATGGCAGAGCTAAGATGGAAGCATGGAAGTGAGACCAAAGGCAATGCTGATCAGCATCTGAGATGATGTCATAGAGGGATGTACGGACAGGAAAATGAAGTATTTATGGTACTGGGGACTTCTCTTTTTCTTTTTAAGTCTCATTTGCTTCATAGAGTTTGATAAAGAAGGAATGAAAGCTAACAAATATCCCTGAACATATTTCAGGAAAATAAAAGGAAAAGGCTCTACCTGAGCAGATTATTTTGGGGAAAAAACCCAACAAACCAACAATAAAACTCAGCTATGATTGTCATTAGTGTACCATATCTAATTTAAGCACCAAAAGAGAAAAGAAAGTGCATTTATCCCTTGGACAAATGTATTCTGGGTTCCATTTACAGTTCCCAGCATGTGTGGGCTAGCGTTAAAATATATCAGGGTAGGTTGCTCAGGTTTCAAAATTGGATTTTTTAAAGGAGCAAGCTTATTTCATTAATAATGTGTAAATCATACTTTTCTATCAATTCTTAATATTCTTGGCTTTTCTAGGCTCATATTTTGGTTATTTTACCATGTCCTTAAATAGCAGAATGAATTTTTACCCACAAGGGAATATACTCATAAATTTGTTGGCACACTACATAGTATCTGTTGATTATGTATTATCAAAGAGGTAATTAGAAGTTTGACTTTTTATGAATGCTGCAGAAAAACTGAGAATGCATTTGCTGAACAGCAGAGAAAATATATATTTGGACATTATAGTTTCCAAATTCTGCCTGTATAAAACTGTGATTTTTTTTTTTTTTCAATACAGACAAGCCTTGGAAAATAGTTAAAAATCTGATGAATATGGTTGCTTTCAATGTGTTAGATTGAGGTATTCCCTGCTGTAATTGAATGTGTGCTAGTATGGACATAATTTTGTTAATTGCAAATTTGGTGGTGTTTCTGCAGGAAACTATAGAGATGCAAATTACTTTTGCATGAGTTAAATGGAACCTCTCTAATCTGAATTCCATTTATCTACAATTTCACAGGTCTAATTACTTATAGTTTTCTAATGGGACCACCTGGTTACTTCTGTTCAGAAAATAGTTTTACATATTTTCTATATATCTAGCAAAGATAAAGGATTTGTCAGCTCCATCACTTAAGTGGTTCTTTCTGTCCCTGACAGACATCTCACCCTTCCTCCACCCCCCCCGGGGACAGTGAGAGGTGAGATGTTTGGCTGCCACTGCTCTGAGCGCACTGAAAAGCACTTGGGCCTCTGTACAAGATGTAAAGATGGACACTTCAGAACTATTCAGCTGAAGTCTGCTCCTCTGTCACCCATCAAAGTCTTTAAGGCCACACATATAGATTCCTATAGGAATTCCTAAGCTTGATATGTAAAGTTGGAACTGAATTTACCGAAGTGGGAATATGATCATCTGCAGCTAATATAATATTATCATACTTCAACGATCTCCTTTTGCTTTACACCTTTTTTTTGATCCTAATTACTGTAACTCATTTCTGCCATGTTCTGTCATCTGGTGTAAAGCAACACAAGCATTAGCTTCTCTTCTTTCTCTTTTATCAGCTTCCAGCTCGTCAGACGTGAAAAAAAATATTTAGTGTAAATGTATGCATTCCTTTTGGATGACACAAACAGGAGCTAAACCAAAATTCTCTGATGGTGATCTGTTCCCAGGTTTTTGGACTTGATTTAAAAAACCCAAAGCAAACAGTGGGTTGGATGCACTTTACTACTCTTTCTTATGGCAGACTGTTCTCATTGACTTGATATGTAAGTACCCTCCCTGCTTTGCTGCAGCAGAGGAGGACAGTTAATAAAGAAGCTCACCTTGTTCAGATTATTTTATTTTAATGGTGGGAGATCTGAGAAACCATTTTTTTCTCTATTGATAGAGCTCCCTGCCTGCAATGTGCAATAAGCCTACTCAGAACAGAGGGACTGCTGCTTGATTGTGATTATTTTGACTGCACAGTTTGAAAGACATACTGCTCACAGTGTGACACTGAGGAGATTAACAGCATTTAATTTTTCTTGGAATTAGTTTTGCTTCAACTGAAGTAGGTCTTGTTATTTTGCTGAAAATCATCTGACTTTTATGCCCTCCACAAGTGAAATATTAAACTGTTTTTCCCCTTCAAGGAAACTGCTTACAGATTTTATTGCTGGCTTTGTTTCTTATAAGTACCAGTTCAATAAGCCAAATTGGCCATTAGCAGTTGTGCCTTTGGAATAGTGAGGGGAATAAGTATTCCAGTTAGAGGACAAACATTTTAGTGGCATTTTGATATGGGTGAAAAAAAATTGAACATGAATGTACTTTTCTTTGAGAAGTTGCCCTAAAAGTCTGAATGTATTTTTAAGATCTTTTCTCTTAGACTGTGAATCAGAGATGTACTTAAGGAACCTAATGAAGGGATTATAGAAAACTATATGCAAACTGTCTCCATGGGTTGCGTGTTGCACCATATTTGTAGGAAATTCTGCTTTGATACTGTGACAACCTTAATAATTCATCCTCATTAACATCAATAGGAAACCAAAAAAGAAGAGAAGTCATAAGAACTTTTGAAATAAAATTGCTATGAAAAATTCCCAATTAAAAAAAAAATACTATATAAGGCATTAGGAGCAAATGAAAAACTAGTATTTTCTTGCAGAAAGGAAGACATTTTAGAGATTCAAGAAAATATTCTGGCTGAAAATAATTTGGTAGAAACAGACATAAAACATGACTCAGCTTTCCTTTGCCCTTGTTATCCTGATTTATGGACATTTACCTGTTTTCATGAATCATGAAAATGAAGATTGGATCCAAGACCTAATACAAAAGTACTTTGCTGAGAACATTAAAGCACGGAGGACATGATTAGCTGTAATATTCAGAGAGAGAAAAGAGTGTAATAAGAACCACCAACCAGCCACTTCTGGATGATGAATATCTATTTTCAAAGTTTGGTGAGAAATTTGCAGTGACAAGGCTGCAGATGTTTATTTCCTGTGATCTGGAGCAGGAAGTTTTTTGCTGTGGCAGCTGAAAGGAGCTGTTCCTGGCTCAGCAGAACCTCCACTCCCTGGTGTGACTCTGTAGGAGCATCTGGAGGCTGCAGTTCCTTGATGGCACAGGGGACCCATCTCACCTCTGCAGGGTCTCCCTGTGGATGTGGAAATATGAAATACTGTGTTTTCCAGTTTTCTCTATATAGTGTGGCCACATCAGATCATTTTGTGAATCTATCAAGCTACAGCCTCAAGTAGAAAAAGGATGATGTATGCATAACTTATTTTTAAAGCCAGCTAGAGATAATATGGGTAGGATACTCATTGCTTCTCAACAAGTAGTCAGGATTTTTTTCTATGGCTTGAAGATATGTTAAGTTCTTCATCATGTTTCAGAACAGTAAAAGACTACAGTCAGGAAGGTATTGAAACACTATTTATGTCCTTTTACTGTTGGATGAGACCTCAGGCACTTTTAAATCTTCTGAAATGAAAAAGGTGGCAAAACTGAGGATGTTTTGAACTGTTGAATAACAGCTCTTGGTGAAATGGTGCCTTGAATACAAGCAGGCCTTCAGATACTGAAAAGTGCACTTAAAATGTTTTATAGATTTTTTTAAAACTCTGAAAGACTTTACACTATCTGCCTAGTAAAACTTTTTAGTTTAGTGTCAACTGAATGCCCAAGCATAGCTCTTTTTGATTTTAAATCATAGGGAATTACACAAATGCATGGAAATAAGTAGAAAATGTGACTGTTCTTAGCCTTAGAAAATATGGTCAGGAATAATAAAAGATGCTTACTATCACAAACCTCATAAGAGAATCTCTCTCCTTCTTTCTTCTGCTCAGTGGATTGCAAGTCAAAGGCATTAGACAAAGACAATGACGCATTACAGACAAAATGTACCAATACGTAAAAAGCAAAATATAGTCCAATACAAACATTAAAATAAAGCTGGCACTACAGATTGCAACACAAAACACCCAGTGCTGATAGAACTTTACAGATCATTAGCATGTGTCTGTGAAATAGCATTATGTCATTCCAGTATTGTCAGGACAGTAAATAGACTTATAGATTTTTTTTTTTTAAACATTTTATTTTCTTTGCAAGTAGAAGTGAAATCTTTGACTAGGTTGCAAACATGGTGCTAATGATCTCTAAGGAACTTTGAACCAGGAAACAGATATGACTCACCTCCTTCCCTCCCATGGACTCAAACATTTTCTCAAGCTGGACTCTTAATTGCTGAATGTTGTTCATCAAGATACAGGCCTACAGAGAGAGCATCAAATGTGAGATTGTGCACAACCAATTCTTCAGGACCCCAACATTCACAGAATTCTAGAATCATTAAGGTTGAAAAAAAAAAGATTCCTAAGACGATCTTCATTCATACAGCTGTGATTTTTAGAGGAACTTCCAGTCCACTGCTGCCTCTTGTTCCTCCTTAACTGCCCCTTCTCTGCCTGCTGAGCCTGTGACTGCCCACTAAGGGCAGTGCTGGGACAGGGAACAAACCATTCCCAATCAGCTGGACAGGTTTCAGATCCTGGAATTTCATGTGCTGAGCTATCCCAGGTAGCTTCTAGTTATAGCTAATGCAGTTACACCTGTAATGCAAGAAGCACATCACCATCCCATGGAGAGCAGAGGCCACAATGATCAAAGTGCTTTGGGAGTGACAACAGGAAAGGGGCAGCCACACTGCAGGCTAGACCCAGTCTGCAGAAAATTGTGACAACACTGTAACCCAGATAATGGCTGATGCTTAAGTGCTTGAATGAATCAAGAAGCAGTTCTGTTAATAACAGAATAATATTTTAGAAATATGCATTTTTGCATTACTTGAAAAGCTGGTGAATAAATTAGGCAATAGAACTCTGTAATCATATTATTTTAGTCTAGAAATGTTGCTTTTTAAGCTAATTTTTTAATGTCAGAACGCTGTACAAATGAGCCACTGTACAAAAGACAGCAATTTCTGTATCCATATAAGGTTAAAAGTAAAACATTAATAAAATTAAGGAGCTAGCTACAGAAATCATGGAAGAAAGAATCTATTACTAGAATCTTGTGTACTCAGATGACATTATATGCTGATTTGTTATGGTGCAGATGAAGTAATCAGACAATACTTAATAAAAGAACTGTGCTGTGTGTTCCAGTGCATGACTGGATTAATTTAGACACTGAGGAAATGCATTTTAATAAAACATAACTTTTTTCAGACACCAAGGAGGTGATGGAATGATTACAGTGATTGATACTCATTTGTATCTGTCTAGTTAATAGCATGTTCCAATGTAGACCTGAAACATGATGGGATCAATAATATGATTTAGCTTTAATTATTAATACATTACTCTCATAGGACTTTGGTGTCAGAGTCCTTCTCAACTGAAGAAGAAAAAAAGAAATTTGATCTAACGTCATACACTTCGATTGTTCCTTCCCAGTGAAGCATGCTGCTCATCCTCCTACGGAATGCAGCTGGCTTTATAGAGCTGAAACATCACCTCTCTGCTCATGTCTTGAAAAATCCACAAACCCCACTTCTATTTGTCTATTAATTTACAATCACTAAGATTGTATCTTCCTTTCCTGTACTATCTCCTGACTTCCAACAAATTAATTATTTTGAAAATTATCTGCAATATCACAAATCAATAATTATGAGAATTATGATTTGTGATGGGGGTATAAGTAGCTGAATATAACATCTTGTTCCTTTTTTCCAAACCAGTGCAGATGCCTGTGGCAATACACTGAAGCTATGACAGAAATGCTGTACACTGAAGCAGTTTCAAAGTTTGCTTTGAGGCTCAGGTGGCTCTTTCAGAGCCTAAATCTACCTTGGCTCAATGAAAACTTTGCTATTGTCGTCAAATAAAGAACACTACTTAAAAACATTCTCATTGTATTCCATTATCGCCTACCCTTCAGAATAGTCTGTGCAGCAGCTTACAGGAACCAGACAGAGGCAGCAACAGGTAAGAGTGAGTGGCAAGTACAATACCAGAACCCACATTTGCTTGTAAATGCTGACAGGAGGTGGAAGATAAGAGGCTGTTTTTACATTAGATAAATACCTTTATGAAAAGAATCTTTGATATGCTTTTATTTGAACAGTTTATATGCATATTTTGTAGTGTCTAATAAGATTACTAAGAGTATTGACTTGGAAAAGAATTCCAAATTCTAATCTGAATCAGAAAAAGTATTTGTTTTAATCGCTTTTATCAGCTTTAAAGCAGATGAATATTTATTGTAACTGAAATTACCAGATCAAATGGACTTTTATTAAGATAAAAGTATGTAAGGCAAAACCAAAAAAAAAGTTATGTCCCTCAAAGGCATTTGATACAATACTTTATACCTGGTCTAGTGAAAGGTGTCTCTGCTCACAGCAGAGGGGTAGAAAGAGATGACCTTTAAGGTCCCTTCCAACCCAAGCTGTTCTTTCATTCATATGAGATTAATTTCATCTAAAGACTTTATAAAGATAGGTATACAAGGATGACTTCAGAAATTATTCACTCCAACAATTAAAAAAAAAAATCCCATTGGATAGGTCAAAAGACTACACAAATAGTCTATGCTTTATTAGAACTCATTTTTTCTATAAAGCAGTGAGCTTTATTTAATATTAACATTAAATTCATAGGAACTCTCAATATTTGATACTTAGCTGCAATAGATGTCTTTCTAAATTCTATTACTGTGTGTTGGTGACCTGTAGACCATCACAATGCCCCTGACTATACAGAGCACTGGCAGGTGTCATGCACAGGGATGACACAAGGACAGCTGAGATCTGTGATGGGCTAAGGGCTGTGCCATTAGAGGTAAACAGCCTGAGGATGGGGCTGCAGTTATTGATCTGACTGCAGATTGCTACAGCTGAACAAAACACTATAAATACAGCAGACATTGTGCTAAAAGTTGCCTGCCATGGGAGAATTAGCTTTGACTGAATATCAGTGACAGTGAAAAGCCAGTTCCCAACACCACTTTTCCTTGGTCTTGTTAAATTATTGAAATGTTTCCATTTGTTCAACTACATCTTTAGTGTCCATATCTCATTTATTTCTGAGTCTATGGCAATCTGGTCCTTCATTAGGGGCTCCCTTGGAAGCAGTGAGGCAAAAAACCAGCACAATTTCCTTCTCCCCTCTGCAGGGGTAAAGCACAGTGAGTGGCAGCAGCAGCAACCTCTGCACACATTCCCTGCACAGGGAACAGCGACCTTAGAAACCCTCCCATGCACAAACTGATACAGAGGGGCAAGGCATCATGAAAACCCTAACAAAGACACTTTCTTCTGTTTGAGAAACATCCTGCAATTATTTTATAACTTTAATATTGAAATTATTAACTGGAATTCTTAACTCATTTGACTTATTGCAGCTTTTACACATTACCGTAAGCAGCTATGAAAACATGTTGACTTCCCTCCATTCATATTTTTTCACATAAAGAAGTGATTACATTTTCAAAAAGTACAGCAAGTCACTTAAACGTAAGTTCTGAGGCAGGAAAAAGCCACAGCTTCTTACTCACCACATTTTCTTTATCACAATAGGAGCTGAAGTAACTTGAAATAATTGCAGCATACTGAACAAGTACTTTGTTGATAGTCTAGAAGAGAAGGCTCATTTCAATGGTGAATTTCATAATGTAAACCAAAAATAATAAAAGAAGATGGTTTTGTATAAATGATAGATTTTACAGGTGCTTACACACATAGTATATTTTTTAGCTAAAATATAAACGATCCTGTGAGCACATTTTCAAATCCCTGCACAGCAGATGGTGGGTAGTTCTTAATGTAAAGCAATCTTCCATAGCAGAGATAGTTTAATTTTAGCAGTACTGTTTTTGAGAAGCACTGAGGACTCTGCTCCTTGCAATGTACTACATAATTAATGGAACAGTAGCAGGCTCAAAAAATCCTCCAGGGTGACAATACATAGACTAGAAATATAATGGAAATATAAGACAAAAGGAGCATTGTTCAAAGCCTGGCAAGATGAGTTACCTTACAATAATCATATAAATAAGAACTCTGCAAATGGAGAACTGTTACAATGAACAGAATTAAATGTAAATGTGAACTTTTCTGAAGCCAGCAGAACTGTAATGGAAATTCAGAGCTTGTGAGGAAATGTAACTATCCAAATAGAAAGCTGGCAGAGTTGAGTTTATCAAGCAGCAGGTGAAAAACTACCACCTCTGGACTTAAAAAACCCCCAAACTTTACTGCCATACCTTGAATTTTTCTTTCACTTGCACTGCCTAATTAGCTGATTGCATTTCACTGAATGGCTCCATTAATGGAACTGGAAACTTCTTAGCAAGATAACAACTGATGCATACATATATGCATAAAATACATAAATGTGAAATTTCAGAAAGGATAGAACTTCTCAAACTGGTAAACCATTTTGACAAAGTAGACAAAACCCAGCCTTAAGCCACAGACAGCATGTCTTTCTGAGGATCCCAATCAGATAGAAAACACTGATTCTAGCAAGCATTGGAATCACTTAGCTTTTAAGTACATGACAACACTGTCATTCTCTCTGGAGCTTAGTTGAGATGCATTGACTTTAATTTACCTTTGCAAATCTTCTCATTAAATGAGATAGTGCTTCTGGATTAGGACACTCCAATTTCCTAATAATCTCGAAGCTTTGATTGAGCTGTGTGAAGACATCAACGACAGAACAAGAGAAGAGGGCATGATCTGATGTTTGCTGAAACTGGAGAAAAACATTCAAATGTTAATGCTTGTTCAGAGATCAAAACTGTATTCATTGATTCTTATACTTGAAATTCCTCCTAGAGTCATAAAAAGTAGCAGAAAATGTCTCCCTGGTAATACTAAGAAATATGGCTTTTTCACTTTTCTGATACTTTTGAATAAAAATAAAAAAAACCCCAAAAAACCCAAACCACCAGAATTTTTGTTCATGACATCATTATCACATCATAGGTTAAAGAAATGATACCACAGAATAAATTCTCTGGGGATTTAGGCAGAGGGAATTAGAACAGGAATTTTTCTATAAGGTATCTTCCAAAAGCTGTTACCTCCTGAAGTCTAAGAAGGATGTAGTACCAAATGGACTTCTGGTTTTATAATAATATATGTCTTAATACTTTATTTATTCTCTTATTTAAAATGTAAAGGCTCACCCCATCTTTTTTGTCTCTTTCTAATGCTCCATGAAGAAATTCCATTGAGACATCCTCATTTTCATCCAGCCACTGTATGACAAATGGTTCAAACCACCTGAAAATTAAAAGAAATTTTGTAAAGTAAAGCAGGTAGATTTCATAAGGATCCCAAGAGGACAGATGCCATACTACCCAGCAGTTTGGCACCTTCTGTTTTCATATCTGTTCTAATTGTTAGAGATTCCAATGACCCTGGAAAGATTTTGTCACCAAAATGCTGCAGCTACCAAAAGGCTTTCCAGGCTTCAGGTTCAGAATACTCTCACTGGTGTACCCTGGTGATGAAAAACTAGCAGAAGCCAGTTCTCTACTAGGAAAGCATGCAGGTATGTACCTTCTATCAATATTGGCTCTTTGGTAACATTTATATTTATTTGTATATGAGATAACTTGTATATAACGTTTTAGTAAAAATAAGCTGTGTTTTATTTTTCTTTTGTTTATTTAAAAAAAAAAAATTAAAGTAATAACAGGCATCTAATCATCTTGGCAAACCATCAGGCTTGCAGAAGATGAAAAACAGCTCATATACAAGGACAGGACTGAATATATTTATTGTTGGGAGACAGGTGAAAACAAAACAAGCAGCTGAGTATTAACCCGATTCAGTAAGAATGATTTCAGTAGTATACCCTGTTAGCATTACAGCCTTATCCAAATTTGGTTACAAATTGTAGGCTGCAGAGACCTACAACTAACAGAGCTGATGTTCTCTCCACATCTTACACCTTTCTCAGACATTTTCTGACCAAAACATTTTGTCATCTCTGAAGATCTGTAACTACAACAACTGTAGAAATCCATGAAATAGCTAACTGCACATTTATCACTTGGACTAATTCACATTATAGAATGAAGAATTAAAAAGAAGGAAGTGTAAAAAATAGTTGTTGGAGCTATACACCTTGAGATGTTGCACATAAATATTTGACCAAAATAAATCTTGCACGAAGCCCAGACTCGGGGAAGACTTTCCAACACCACTTACAGAGAGTATTCAGGCACTGCATCCTTGAAAGCAGAGAGTTCTCGCACATATTCATTATAAAACCATTTCACTTTGAAGTGCAAATTCATATAATCTGTGCTTTTGCATAACCGCTGCTTTTCATGTTCTGTAATAGAAGGAGTGGAAATAAAAGCACTTAATATTGTTCTAACAGTAAATAACATTCTTGTGCCTCAGTGCACCAGTGACATAATAATACAGGACTTGTATTTTAAAGCATAATTGGTTTGATTTTTCTAGAGGTAGTAATACCCATGGTTTCAATTTTCAGGATCTGAATACCCTTAGGAAAAACAAAACAAACCAAAGACCAAACCACAAATTAGGCTTCTCCTCTTTTTTCACTGCAGTGAGAAAAACCCACAAATTTGCTGACTTCCCATTCTTTAGATCCTTCTTTGGCTGTTACAAAATGGTTAAGAAGCTTTTGGGTGTCAAGCTAGGAAAGACAACCATAGCTGTGTAGAAGCCAGAGGAAGAAACAGCTATAAATGCAAGTCCTACATGAATCTATGAAACCTGCATTCATCAGAACTAAGAAAACGAAAGAGAGAAAACTCCACAGCTCTACAGCCATCTGATTTATGGCACAAGTAGAAAGGATGGTTTAATAAAGTGTTTTTGAAATTTTTCAAATGGACTTCACCTTCTCAGTGTCTTCCTATTTTCCATATGCTGAATATGCAGATGGAGTTGGGTGGCAGAAGTCACGGAACATCTTGTAAGTACTTTCTGCATTTTTGAAGTCTGATTTGATTTCTTTGGAACAAATGTCCATCTTTCTTCCAGGGTTTTGATCCTTGTTTTAACTTGTACACTATGCTCTGCATTGTTCACCCAGCACTGTGGACCTGGACAGCTTCATTCCTTTTGTCCCTCAGCTAACAGGCATTTTATCCTTGCTCAATCTTTCATTTCCTTCTTCCTCAGCATGAAACCAGGGATCCACAAGTTTTGGGAAGAATAATCATACCTTTGTTTACTTCTCACAGCTTCCTAAAATCAGGTAGGTTACAAGGAAATGTTTGGTTTTATTATTATGACAAATCAGCACTCTAGTACACCATGCCATCTGACAAGTGTTTCAGATGCATTTTATTATGCAGTGAGTTACTAAGTTTTGTGCAAATCAGCTTATCAAGTGCCCCTGTGGGCTTTTATTGCCTTTTTAGCATTGCAGTAGCATTTTCACCTTCACCAGCTTTCCATCACACTCAAGAAAAATCACTAAATCAGTTTCTGTCTAAATACTGCATTTATTCATCTTCATGCTACTTGAGACTACTGCCAACTCTCCCTAGCACAGTATCATTGTTACTAGCATTAAACAGGACCCACCACAGAGAGAAAGATGTTGCCCTCTCTCATGTTTCTGAGGAATCCTTTTTTTTGTTTTGTTTTTAGGTAGCAGGTTTTTCACAAACTATTATAGAAAGCTAGATGACAAAACTTTTGATCTATGAAAGGTATTCCTGCAAGGCAGACCAGTCTTTCACCGAGAGCAATTATGTTATCGCTGTGAAATTCACTGCACATCTGCTGCTTAAGTCGTTGTTAAAAATCTATCCTATATTGCATCCCAAAAGAAATGTCTGAAATGAATAGCACTTTTTTTCATTCAAGCTTTGCATAAATGGGTTGTTAGATTATACAATGTAACTTGAGAATATTTGCTATAGTATCACAAACCAAAGAAATCCTCATTTCAAATTTAGAAATGAGCTATTGCCACTACTTGGCAAACTTGTCCAGGAGGGTACATGAATTTACACAGGCCATTTATTGATATTTTCTTTTTAAGGTTAAGATTTACAATACATTAAAAATGAGCACAAAAGCAATTGATGAATAATTGAACTTTTTTCTGCAGGCTGTTATGCCTTGTAGAGAATATTTAAAGAGTCTCCCAGGATATTATTTCTAGTTACACATAAGTGAAAAATGCATCCAGAATTCCTGACATTAACATATTAGAACATCAGCAAACAAACACTTCCCATGACCTACAAAGTAATTTAATATCCATG